>BSBN01001271.1:6755000-9155000 GCA_027924645.1 Cunninghamia lanceolata | reverse complement strand
GCACCATGTGTCTTTTTAGTCTGTTGCGGATGATGCCGTGTGTTTCTTTCCATATCATGTTGATGCTAACAGGGAGAAGATGGTGGGCCACAGTAATGTTTTGTTTCAAATACGAAAAGGGACGCCATGTGGTGGTCGTGGAGGAGTTGTTTTATTCATGATGCTTTAAGTAAGAAACTTTTTTCCTGTAATTTTTGTGTAGGTTATGCCAAGTGTCAGCTTCTGCAGGGAGTTCCAAAAGTTTTATTTGTTTCAAGTAGTGTTGTGGGTGCTGCCACGTGTTAGTTAGCGTGCATACGGAAGCTGCCAGCTGTCCCAGTTTTCTCCCTTTGAAGGTAGTGAGTGCCAAGGTTGTGGGTCCCATCATTTATTTTGTCTCATATTATGGATGAAGCGGCTTGCGACAGATGTTAGGGAAGGAGGTCACCTGAGATTAAAGACACAATTTTAAGGGCTTTACAAAAGAGGACATGTATCAGGTTTTGAAGGATGCAAAACATGACAAGTGTCATTTTCCTATTCATTTCTGAAAAGCAAAGGAGTTTCTCATTTTGATGTGGATGTTGCCATCTGTCACAGTAAGGTTTCAAGTTTCAAGTGCGCGGGTCTCGCCATGTGTCTGTGTCTTAATGATAGAGGTGTGCCACATATATTTTTCTCCAACCAATGAGCGTTAAGGAGGAAAGACTGTTGCAGATTCAGAGGATCGTAACTATCGGGGACTTCCAGTTATCTTCAATTTTGTTGGGCCAATGGGATTTGGTTGTTGCAGACAATGTAGAGTCAGATCTATGGTTATAAATATACAATGTTTGTACTAGATACGTACAAATAGAAATAGAGATATATTTTTGATAAGTTTTATCAGAGATCTAAAAAGGAAGTCAGAGACTTTGCTATGACCAGTTGATGTCATTTTGCCTTTATTTTGTTGTTCTTGATAAGAAAGTTAATGTATCTGTGCATGTATCTATGCCTTTTATGTTGCTAGAAGATTAATGAGAAGAACTCTATTCTGTACCTTGGTTGATATTATATGTGTCATTGCAAAGTGTTTGGTTGTGAGCCTTTGATTATATTCATTCTATCTGTTTATGTTAATCATGTAGTATCTTCTCTTTGATATAACTAAATCTTAGGAATAGTTTCACTGTGCTTAAATTGAAGGGATACTTTTACTTAGGCACATCACCATAGTTAGATTTGTTTAATTGTATCTGTAATCCTATTAATTTCTTTCCTTTACTCAAAACTCATTTTAAGATAGAGAAGAGACAACTTCTTTAAAATCTGGAGGTTGTTTCTGGTAGCAAGTTCCACATTCTTGAAACTTCCCATGTTGGTGTTAGAACCTGCGTAATTTTATACATCAATAGTTTTTGGCACACCCGGTGGGACCTTTCTTGAAGTTTATGTCAAGATCGTATGAGCCAGAGAGTAACAAGGAGCCAGAGCTGTGGACCTACAACAAGAGCTCAGTCTACTGCTAATCTAGGCATTCTTTTACCACCATTAATAGCTACTTCAAGAAGAAGAGTGAATCAGGTTACAATAGCACAAAGGATAAATATGGGAGCACCTATACCTCTAAGGAACTATGCAAATTAGAATACTGGTAGTCCTCTCATCCTCCCAGTACCACCAGCAACTTGGGATGCTATTCTAGCCAATGCTTTGAAGGCCCTACCTAAGTTTAGTGGAGAATATTTCAAGACACCTGAAGAGCATCTACAAGATGTATCTGATGAGCGTGCAGTACATGTTATCACTCAACAGAATGTGGCCATAAGACTGCTAGTAGCCTCTTTCAAAGGAAAGGCTCTAGATTGGTATAGATCTCTCACTCCAAATACAATATCTACATGGGATCAGCTTGGAGATGCTTCCTTTGCAAGATTTAAAGAGAAAGGTGATAAATCTTCCTTGCTGCAACAATTGATCACTATCAAAAAGAAACCACAAGAGGCCATGACAAATTTCAACTCAAGATTTCAAAAGACATGGGATAGAATTCCTGCTACAGCAAGACAATTATCAGGTATAGTGATTGTGTTTTACCTCAAAGCTTTAAACTCTAATATATCAGTAATGATTCAGTCTCTTGGAGGTCAGACACTACCAAAAGCATATGTGTTGGTAGTCAAGACTAAAAATAACTTGATAGATGCTAGAAAATTGCCCCCAAGGCCTCCTATGCCCATGTTCCCAGAAATTACCCTACCTTTGCCAGAAGAAGCTCCTAATCTTGCAGCCCCACCTATGTCCATGTATTCATTTCGAGTACCTCAACAACCTACTAGGGCAACCACTTCTGCTCAACCATCTGAAATGGATGATGTCAAGAACCTTCTCAAATGAGATAATTAATCTAAAGAGACAACAAAATCCCTATCCAAAGCCCCCTTATCAAGGTTATCAAGGAAATAGACCTCCCTTTCAACCAAATCAATATCAAGGCCCTCAAAGGCAAACTAATCCTTAGCCTTCAAACCAGTTGGTTTCAGTCCCTACACCTCTACAAACCATTCCCCATAATCCCAACAGGAAAATAGTTCCAGGACAAAATAACTTAGCAGATGACACAAATGCTTGGTGCTTTCCCTACAACAATGCCCATATGCCCAGAGACTATCCCAGAGGTAATCTACAGCAAAAGATAGCAAAATAGAGAGGGTTAGAAGGACAATTCTCAACTTCTAACACCCCACCATATCAGTCCCCTGGTGTTCAAAATGTAGTAATGGTGGCCCAGATGCAAGGGATGTCCATACAACAAGAAGAGGAAAAAGCCCCTGAACATGCTTTATTTTCATGGATTGAAGAGGAAGATTCAGTGTTCCTGAATGAGGCATCCACTTCAAAGAAACCATTGGTGCAGTCAGACTATTATACTAGATTGAAGAGGAGGATGATGGAGCAGCCTAAAGTCACTAATAATGAGATCATGGGAACTCCTCCATTTCAAAATCATCACAATCCAGTCCCTAGGCAAGATATACCTCAGCCTATGCAGAATCAAGTAGCCTTAGAATAGGTTATAGAAAAGACAAGGTACCCTTATTATTCAAAGACCTAAACATTAGGACCTGTAAATGTGGTGGATCAGCTGAAAAGAACTCTAGCACATGTATCAATCTGGGATATGTTAGCTATTCCTGAGCAAAAGACACTGTTGCAAGAAGCTCTGCAAGTTCAAGAAGCCTCTAAACACACTGGTGCTAAGGGAGGAGCTGTTGATAAAGGGAAACTTCAACTCAAAGATACCATACCTCTACAGATAACAGCTCTATTGAACAATGCACCTGAGGTAGGTAAATCTAAACCAGATCCCTTTTATTTGACTCTAATAGTTGGGAAAAAACTACTGCATAATGCAATGATAGATTCTAGGGCCAGTACTACATTAATGCCAAAATAGATAGCATATTCTTTAAAGATAAAATATGAACCACTTACAAGAGAGGTCATGCAGTTAGATGGGAAATCTCTTCAAACAATAGGAAAAATCAAACAACTTCCATTACAACTATATACTTGCCCCAACATAATTGTCAGTCAGGATGTGGTAGTCATAGATATTCCCCCTGTATTTGGTTTATGTTTGTCCAGAGATTTCAAAGCCAAAATAGGAGGTTACATGTCACTAGATTGGTCACATCTCATTCTGAGAACCAAATATGGGACAAAGATGAAAATATTGTCTGAGCCATTATCTAAAGACCATATCACAAATGAACCAACCCCAAAATTAGAAGCATCCCATGTTATGTTGAATAAGGAGGAGAGAGTCTTTGTTGAAGAGTTGGGTGACTGGACTGAACATGACCAATAGGAAGAAGAAAACAATCATCTATTGACCATGATGTAAAGTGATCCCTATGGAAACTATGACTCTACAGGTCTAGGCACTTATGTCATATTTGAAGAAGAGGAAGAAATCCCTAATGTCTTAAGGAAAGAAGCATCACAGAGTCAAGAATCTGAAAGAAACTCAGAAATCTGGACCCTCAATTTTGATGGGGCTAGGAGTAAAAATGGTGTTGGAGCAAGAATTTGCCTTACCGAATCAAATGGTGAGGAAATTCTAAGAGCCATTTACTTTCAATTTGCTTATACCAATAATGATGCTGAATATGAATCTTTGGTGCATGGACTTATGTTGGAAAAGAAAAAGGAATTAAAGAATCTGATAGTGAAAGGAGACTCAGAACTAGTGGTAAAACAAATCAGAGAGAAAGCAATAGCCAAAAATGTAAGAATGAGATCCTATTGGCACAAGATTTGGGACCTGATAGATGGTTTTGAGGCTTCCAATATTGAGGTAGTTCCCAGAGCCCAAAATTTTGAGGCAGATAGAATGGCACAAATTGGTTCACGGTTTCACCCAGCAAGTGATCTATTAGTTAACAATGAGTCAATTAAGGTTATAGTAAGACCAACAATTCCAGACAATGATCAAAACTGGGAAGTTTTTGACAATGACCTTCAAGTACTTCCATTCTTAGAACAATAAGGTGAATTTCCTGATCAGTTACATCCCAAAATTGAGGAAGCATATGATGACCAAATCATCTAGCTAAAATCAAATAAACTTCCTAAAGGGTTCATTACTCTAGAGAATTTGTTTGATCTAAAAGATGTAAGCCTAGAGAAGAGGAGGTTTCAGGCAAATAAAGAAGATTATTCTGAGATTCAAGTCAGTAAAGGAAGAAAATTGAAAATTGGTAATTCTACAACCCAAGAGGAAAAGGAAAGGTTGATTGCTTTATGTGATAAATATGATAGGGTGATTGCTTGGACCTATGAGGACCTCCATGGCTATAATAAAGATATCATCCAACACACCATAGAGCTTACTAAGGGATCTAAACCAGTCTGACAGAAGCAAAGGCCAGTGAATCCTAGAATTGAACCTTTAATGGTGGATGAGCTGCAAAAGCTCCTGGAATCAAAGATTATTTTTCCAATTAAGCATTCAACCTAGGTTTCAAACCTAGTGCTTATAAGAAAGAAGAATGGTGACATAAGATTTTGTGTAGATTTCATGTATTTGAATAGAGCATCCTTGAAGGATCATTATCCACTGTCCTCTATAGAACAAATTTTATAGATTGTGGCAAGATCAAAGAGGTTTTCCTTGCTAGATGGTTTCTCTGGATACAATCAGATTTGGTTAGTAGATGAAGATCAACATAAGACTGCATTCACTACAAAGTGGGGAACATTTGCATATGGTAAAATGCCTTTTGGCCTTTCAAATGCTGGGGCTACTTTTCAGCATGCAACGAATGTAACATTTGGGGAGCTCATAAATAAGATTATTTTGATCTGTCTAGATCATCTCACTATCTTTTCTAAGAATGCCAGAGATCACTTTGACCATTTAGAGGCTGTTTTCAAGAAATGTCAAGAATTTGGAATATCTCTGAATCCCAAGAAATGCATCTTTGCTATACCTCAGGGTAAACTTCTAGGGCATATAGTGTCAAAGGAAGGGGTCTCCATTGATCCAGAAAGGATCACAACCATAATGAATCTATCTCTACCAGTCAACAGGAAAGCATTTCAATCCTTTCTAGGGAAAATAAACTTTATTAGCCGATTCATATCTAATTTTGCAGGTCTAATTAGACCAATGACACTATTGCTTTAAAAAGATCTGATTTTCAAATGGACTGTAGAAGGAAGACATGCTTTTGAAGAAGTCAAGGGAGCCATTTCAACAGCCCCAATACTTAGAAATCTAGATTTTTCTAAGGCTTTTATAATGTGTGTATGGGGGAGAATTCAATGTAGCTGCTGTTCTAACTCAGAAAGATGATCAATAGGAAGGAGAGCATCCAATAGATTTTTTCTCCAGAACTCTCAGAGAATATGAGTCTAGATATAATTTTCTGGAGAAGCAAGCATATTCTATGGTAAAAGACTTTAAAAAATTTAGACATCTAGTGATAGGAAATAAGATTCTAATATTAGTGGCTCACCCCGGTGTAAGAGAATATATTATGGAAGGTGAGATCACTGAGAAAAGAGGAAATTAGATCACAAAGATTTTGAAATATGATGTAGAAGTAAGACCCACCAAGTTAGTCAGAGGCAAGGGATTGTACCAATATATGACTGAAGACATGGAAAGAACAGTGGTTGAAGAAGCAAAAATTGAAAATGTGTTAAAACTCCAAGAGGTTGATAAAGACTTTTGAGTCAAAAATAGGATACAGTTTATGAAGTATGGAGTTTTCCCAAATGAGCTCTCCCATGAGAAGAGAAGATACCATAGGCAGAAAGGGGCCCATTTTGTACTAATTAATCATATTTTATTCAGAAGGAATGTTGATGGTATACTCTTGGGATGTATAGAAAAGGATGAAGCTCAAAGAATACTACATGAATTACACCATGGAGTTTCAGGTGGGCATTTTTCAGCAAGGACCATTGCAATCAAAGTAACCCAAGAAAGATATTTTTAGCCCACTCTGTTTACAGATTGCTATCAGTTGGTTAAAGAGTGCCAGGCTTGTCAATTTTATACTGGCAAAAGGAAAAATTCAGCAATGCCTCTAAGCCCCATAGTTGTGGATGAACCCTTTGATCAATGGGGTTTGGATTTTATTGGTATGATCAATCCAGTGTCAAGTATGGGATACAAATGGATTCTCACAGCAATAGATTACTTTACTAGGTGGAGTGAAGTAGTACCACTCAAAGAGGCAACAGAAAAGGTCATATTAGAATTTCTAGAAGGCATAACTGCTCGGTTTGGTACTCCTCATACTATCATATTAGATAATGCTAAAGCATTTTTGGGAGCCAAATTATCTAAATTTGCATTAAGGAATGGGATTTATTTGAAGAGTTCTTCAAATTATTACCCTTAGGGTAATGGCCTGGAAGAGTCCACTGACAAGAACCTCATCAAACTCATAAAAAGGATAGGGACCAATTATCATAGAGAGTGGCATAAGCTACTTAATACAGCACTATGGGCTGACAAGATCACACCAAAACAAGTTACTAAAATGTCTCCCTATGAATTGGTTTATGGTAAACCATTAGTGATGCCACTAAGTTTAGAGATCCCTGCCTTGCAATTGTTAAAACAAATAGAAATTAAAGCGAATGGCCCCATGCAAGTCAGACTTGCTAAACTATTGGAAGTTCGAGAGAAAAAAGAAAAGGCACATGAGTCACTAATGAAACATCAGATAATGGTTAAGGACTATTTTGATAAGAAGACTTCAAATCCTTTTTTTCAGGTTGGCTCTCTGGTATTGAAATGGGATGAAAGAGCTGCTAAGCTAGGTTGACACAGCAAATTTGAATCATTGTGGACGGGTCCTTAAAAAATTCATTCTTACAAGCAACAAAATTTATTGGAGTTAGAGACCATGGATGGAGAACCTGAAGAGATTTTGATAAATGGGATCTTTTTCAAACATTTCAATTAAGGAGGGCTCAACATGTATCATAGTTAGATAGTTCTCTTTCTTTTCTCGCTTTCCTGTTTTCCTACTTTCTTTTCTCACTTTCCTTTTCAATAAGTGTTCAGTGAACACGTGTCAATAGCGCAAATCCCCTTCTCTTTTGGTCTAACATTTATTAAGGTTTTTTGACAATCCCTAAAATTCCCCGGAAGTACACACTTTTGTAGAATGATAGCCACTCCCGTAACATATCTAACACTCCGTTCCATGCAGATTTCAAAAGGATACACTAGTTGTTTCTCGGCATTAATGCCATTAATAAGATAAGATGTGTCATTTATTATCCCCACAAATCCCTAATGAGCTAGTGTTAAAATCCTAAGTATAGCCATCATTTTCTTCTATCTTTCTGCTTTGATCACTGTTGCATCCAAATTCTGTCCATAGGGCATACCTTTCAGCTAAGCATCACTCTAGTTAAATAGTTTCATTCTTTCCTGTGTTAAAGCTTCCTACATTCTCCTCATAGATATAGATATGTCTAAGACATAGTCACCACAAGAGGGACTTGGAATTTATGAGTCAATAGATAAATTGTTGAACAACAAATCATATGCTTCAGTACCTGTGCAACCAAGGAAAACTTATCCAAGAACAAGGGTTCCTGAAATAGGGTTTTCTGTCAACCCAGAATAGGTGAAAGATTATGCAGATGGTATATATGACATGCCCCTTCAGAAGAATACCAAGGTTGTCTAAGAGGGGGCACATCAAGGGTGTATTCTCTGAACAAACAACGGGTAGTCTAAGACTTTTGGTATGAGGATATGAACCTCATGATTGGCACAGTTCCTAGTCCCAAATGTACACCTATGTCCCGAGCCAATCAAGTTATGAGCATAATTGTTTCACACACCATCAAATACCATCCAACAGGGCCCTTTCATAGTGCATATTACACCCAAGGCCATAAGATACATGCTAACCCTGCAACATGATAGAACATCCACATTTCCAACTATTGCCAAAATGCAAAACACATGGGCAAATATAATTAACAAAGTGAAGTTCCTGAATTCAGAGATGCAGTTGCGAGATGATAATACTCATATGCCCATACTACCCACTGGGTGGGCACAATTTAGTCAAAATGTTCAGGAGGCACTTTCAATGATAGCTTTCATTTTTGGAATGAGGGAGGATAACACAGTCCATGACTGGTAGTTGGCAATCTTTTTTAGATTAAAAAATGTGGACAAATCACAAGAATACCGACTAGATTTTTTGAAACAAATTGCTAATGCCATGATTGATTGGCTCTCAAATTTCAAGACAAAGCATGTTTTCAGGTATTCTGCTTTCCTGTTCCATCTTATGTTGTATTAGAACTATAGTCTTTTCACACAGCATATGCATTTAAATATGTAAGATCTAGATTTTGGTCAAAATAAAACTATCCTTATGTCCGCATGGATACATGTTCTATTTGAAGCTTCTGACCCTTATGAGTTTTGGGAACTTTTTATCACCCCTGCTTTTTGCCAGTTAAGCCCTAAGCCTATAGAACACAGATTGACACATAATATAAGGGGTTTTATAACCAATTGCCCAATTCCTTGTGACTTTTTCTTTGGGGCACATAATACAATCATTAGAGTCCATGGTTTCAATGGGGAACTTGTGTTATTACCTAAAGTATTGACCCCTAGGGTTGTATTCTTAGAGGTGACCCGACATGTATCTATGGTTGATAATGACTTTGGCCAAAAGAAAAGAAAGAAGAAGATGTATGATGTCCCATGGGTCAGAAAAAACATGACACTTGATGTTAGAAGTGCAGAAAGCCTCTTGTTAAGGAACTTAGTTGTCCTCAGTTTCCTCATCATTGAGGATAAATGGAACTATGACCTAGATAGTTTTCTAGCTTCCTGGATTATGAATAACAAGGTTTGTACCAACATGGTACATGAGGGTCATCCATTCTGGGAGGATAGGAGGAATCTGAAAGAAGATAACCCAGACCTATATGTAGAATTATCTGATTTGCCCTATGAGGTGCCTAGGCCATGGGAAAACATTTATGTTAAAGAAAAGGAATATGACCCTAAGATGAAAATGACTGCTGATTTGATGGAATCATTAAAAGCCAAGAATGGAGAACGGAAAAGATTGAAGCCTATTGGAAATATAAGCAAGAAATTTCAGAGTTAACACATTCATTTGGGAATGTTGAAAGTGATGAGAAATGGGAATCAATCTAGGATGAGTGGCATCCCTCCCCAGTCTCAAGTCCAAACACAAGTAGAATTTAGAAGAAGGGTGAGGAGATAGAGGAGGAAAAAGAGTCAGCCCAAGTTATGCAAGAAACAAGATAGGCCTCATCTGCTGCTGTTGCATCTTCATGGCCCCAATCCCTCAACACCTTAGAGAAGAAAAAAAGGTGTGGTGTCATCACCAACTATAGGGACTCAAACAACTTCAGCATCTGGGGGTTCTAGAATTGTTCCTTTGCAACCACCAGTGGTGGTAAATGTTGAAGAGAAAGAAATAGAGGAAACAGGTGAGAGGCCTAGTAAACATAGGAAATTGTACCTGCAAGAGGAAGAAGAGGAAGAAACAGAACCACAGCAGCAACTAATTCTAGTCACCTCTTCTGTCATTCAAGTAAGTGCTTCTTCTCCTTTTTCTCCTGTGTCTCTTTCTTCTACTATAGGAGTGGCAATCCCAATTAGCCAAATATTCATAACCCCTGCCACTTCTGTTGTGCTTACATCAACCCTTGCCACAATTGCCACTTCACATGCCATTTCATTGCCATTATTTTCTCCATTTGTGCCTAAACGTACCCCTCCTCAAGTTTCTCCTAGCCAACATTTATCTACTATTCCCTATGGCCTGCCTCAAGGTCATCCCTTTGCTATAGGATACATTGCATCCCCTCCTACATTCCAAGCTCAAGCAAACATAGCAAAAATGGCTAGAGAGGCCAGGATGGAAAAAAAGAGGAAAAAGGAAAACAAGAGCCCTGTTGTGGCACACATGAGGTCACTTTTTGACCCCATTCAACAATCATTGACAGTTACACATTTGTTTCCAAATGTGGTGTAACCTAATGAACAAATACAGCCCCAGGATTATGCTATGAATGCTATGGCCATGGATATGTCTCTTTTCAGGCCACAACACAGGGTTGAGCTATTAAATGAGACTACATCTGCTATAGCAACAGACTATTTGAAAGTATCCAAGAAGTTGTAGAAAGAAGAAAATGATTTAGCTCAAGAGAAAGTGAATAGCGGCAATCTTGTTGGGGAGATTCAATCCAAAAAGAATGAGATTGATAATCTGAACAAACAGTTGCAAAATACTATTTCTTTCCAGATACATCAGGCTACACAAACCCAGAATGCTTCTCTTAAGTTTGAGCTAGCACAAGAAAAGGCTGCAGTGACTGTTTTGAGATAGGAGAAAGTGACTTTGGAGAAGAAATATCAAGACAAGTTGCAACAAGCCACACACTTGCAACAGAAGTTATAAAATGAGCAAAATACTAGTGGTGCAATTCATGCACAACTCCTAATTGAGAAACAAAGAACAAAGCAGCTGACAATGGAGTTAGTCAATAGGCCACAGAATGCTGGAGTTTTAAATTTGGTCAATGACCTATATGTTTCAGTATGGAAGAGAATCTCTAAGGAGATTATCTAGCTAAAGCCATCTTTAACATTTTTGTTAAATGCTCAACAACTGTGTGAGAAAGTAGAAACTTTGGTGCAAGTCACCTTGTCTACTATTTCATTAAGGGTTTTTAACTCTCAACTTTTATTAAAGAAGTTGTATGACACAACAGATGAGACTCTATCAGTAGCAGGTATAAATGATCGAATGGTTGCTGCTAAGAAGGTCAATGAGGTTTTGAGTTGCAACTCTGCGGCCACGAATTGTCAAAAGCTCCTGGATATAGTGAAAGGAGTAAAAAATATGAAGAAACATATAGAGGATTTGGTACAACTGGGGCTTCCTTCACCATTCCCAGATAGTAACACAGTATTGATGATTGATGACATCAAGGATCTGCTCTTGACTAAGCAAAATGATCAGACAATTTTCTAGGGTTTAAGTGATTCATCATTAGTCAAGGAAGTTGAAGTTGTGTTGATACCTATGGCCCAGCTAGAGTTTTAGTTAAGTGATGTGGTACAAATTTTGCAAACTTTTTTTGATGAGGATATAATTAATCTCAATTTTTCTTTTCAAGATTTGTAGAGTAGACAGGGACTCTATGATTCAGAATGGTCTGTTTATCAAACAGCACTGCAAAATTTATGATTCTAAGTTGTATTTTCAATACATATCTTTTTGCCAATTTTGTGTTCTTACAGAACAGGCTCAGAAGTCCTATTGGTCACCAAGAATTATAGAGTGTCAAATACTCTACATTTTATTTCAGTGTCAGCTTCCGTGGGTTTTAAATCTTGCTGTGTGGATCTCTTTTTGTTTATGTGTGAGTTTCAAAGGTATTGTTGTGTGCGTTTCTTCTGCTTCATGCAGAATATGCCAAGTGTCAAGCCACAGTTAAAGCCGTAGTATTGTTTCTAAATATTAAGTTTTGTGTGGAGCGCACCACGTAGCAGATAGTTTCAATGTTTCAAGTTTTAGCAGTGCTGCGGGTGCCGCCATGTGTAGCTCACGGAGACAGTCCCTAAGTTTCTATGTTTTGTGTAGAGGGCGCTGTGTGTCTTTTTAGTTTACTGTGGACAATGCCGCGTGTTTCTTTCCATATCATGTTGATGCTAATAGGAAGAAGATGGTGGGCCATAGTAATGTTTTATTTCAAACGTATGGAGGATGCCACGTGGTGGTTGCGGAGGAGTTGTTTTATTCACGACGCTTTAAGTAAGAAACTTTTTACTTGTATGTTTTGTGTGCATTGCACCAAGTGGCAGCTTCTGTGGGGAGTTCCAAAAGTTTTATTTGTTTCAAGTAGTGTTGCGGGTGTCGCCACGTGTTAGTTAGTGTGTACGCGGAAGCTACCATCTGTCCTAGTTTTCTCCCTTTGAAGGTAGTGAGCACCAAGGTTGTGGGTCCCATCATTTATTTTGTCTCATATTATGGATGAAGCATCTTTCGACAGATGTCAGGAAAGGAGGTCACCTGAGTTTAAAGACACAGTTTTAAGGGCTTTGTAGAAGAGGACACATATCAGGTTTTGAAGGATGCGGAACGTGACAAGTGTCATTTTCTTGTTCATTTTTTGAAAAGCAAAGGAGTTTCTCATTTTGATGCGGACACTACCATCTGTCACAATAAGGTTTCAAGTTTCAAGTGTGCAGGTCTCACCATGTGTCCGTGTCTTAATGATAGAGGTGTGCCACATATGTTTTTCCCTAGACAATGAGCGTTAAGAAGGAAAGACTGTTGTAGATTTGGAGGATCGTAACCGCTAGGGACTTCCAATTATCTTCAGTTCTGTTGGGCCATTGGGATTCAGTTGTTGTAGATAATCTAGAGTCAGATCTATGGTTATAAATATGCAGTGTTTGTAATAGATACGTACAGACAAAATTAGAGATATATTTTCTATATGTTTTGTCAGAGATCTAAAAAAGAAGTCAGAGACTTTTCTGTGGCCAGTTGATGTCATTTTGCCTTTATTTTGTTGTTCTTGATAAGAAAGTTAATGTATCTATGCATGTATTTGTGCCTTTTATGTTGCTGGAAGATTAATGAGAAGAACTATGTTCTGTGCATTGGTTGATATTATCTATGTCATTGCAAAGTGTCTGGTTGTGAGCCTTTGACTATATTCATTCTATCTATTTATGTTAATCATGCAGTATCTGCTCTTTAATATAAATGAGTCTTGAGAATAGTTTCACTGTGCTTAAATTGAAGGGATACTTTTACTCAGGTGCATCGCCATAGTTAGATTTGTTTAATTATATCTGTAATCCAATTAATTTCTTCCCTTTGCTTAAAACCTATTTTAAGATAGAGAAGAGTCAGCTTCTTTAAAATCTAGAGGTTGTTTTAGGTAGCAAGTTCCACATTCTTGAAACTTTCCATGTTGGTGTTAGAACCTGCACAATTTTATACATCAACAGTCATCATAGATGCATCATGTGAGGGACTAGGAGGGGTGGTAATCCAAGATGATTAGGTCATGGCCTATGAGTCCAAAAAACTTTTTATGTATGAGATAAATTATGCCCCATGTGATTTAGAACTTATAGTGATAGTGCAAACTTTGCAAGTACGGAGACATTATTTGCTAGGTAAACCATTCAATCTTAAGTTTAATAATTTGGGGTTTAAGTATATATTTACTCAACAAAACCTAAATTAATGCAAAAGGTGATGGTTATAATCTCTCTTAGACTATGATTTTCGTTAGTGTGAACAGGGTTATCACCTAACCAGTTTACCCTTTGTGTGGATAATTTATATTATTTAACTATTTACTAGTTAAATAATATTCACACATCACACATAATTCACACATGTTAAGTTGACCTAGTGAGTCTTCTAGATGTCTAGTTGAGTCTAGTTGTCTATTGAGTTGTTGATAGTTGGAGTGAGTTGTCTTATCCTCCACATGTTGTAGGAATATCTTCACCTTTCACTCCACCTTTCTAGCTCTCACCTTACCTTCATAAGCAAGGCTTTCTTCATGTATTGAAATCTCTTGTAATCTTGTAATATTTTGCATTCAATGATAGAATAGCATTATTCTCTCATTTGATCTCTCTTGTGCTTTCATAAAGTCCTAGATCCTGGGTGGCTCTAATCATAGACAACTCTATCATGGTATCAGAGCACATCAATCAACTCTAACATGGTACCAGAGCTCTAGAAAGAATCACTTTGTGTTAGTCATTTTTTTGAGAGATCTTGAGTGCAAATTCATGGTGGATCTTGATAGTTGAGTATGCTCTTCTCTTGCATCGAATGATGACCTAAAGAATCAGAAACACTTGATAGAAATACCAGTTTGTTGAGGGTTTCCTCTTTGTAGCCTTATATTGCAGGTTCATTTCGGAGTGTGTTGCTACAAATCTGAGTGCAACATTGTGTTCAAGAGATTTGAGATAGTCGAGATTAGGTTTTGTTTCATCCAAATCAGACACCAGAGGCCAGATCTATAGCATTATCAATCTGGGGGATGGATACCTGATCCAAGAGACATCTACAATTTCAGAGTAGTTTGTGCAAAGAACAACCTAGCCATCGTGCTCAAGATGCTTAAAAACCTATAAATCGACTATAAAATCATCGAAATCAGACAAAGTTGCAGCAAAAGGTAAAAGTTTTTTGCCCCTCAGCTGTACGAAATTGTCGCAGGGAATATTCTTGATATATTCTGAGAATATTTATACTACGCAGGTACAAGTGTCATTAAAATCTTAGTCAGCGTTATGCATCAGTGAAAAATTTTTATCTGTGGGTCTCAAAGTTTAATTTTTGTAGAATCTTTTTGGCAGGGTACCTGGATACCCTATCCCTATTGCAAGATCTAGTAGACTATGGGGACACCATGTGGCATGGGCCACCACACCCATCAAACATTCAGTGGTCACAACTTCAATCCGGCAGCCATTAAAGATTCTAGTGGTAGTTTATAAGACTTCGGACCAGCATTACCCGACGACCACACTTTAACCCTCACTACTGGCTTTAACTCTTAGAGGTCTTCAAATGCTGATGGTCACAGTGGCCATAGATCTCACCTACCATCTTTCCTATCTGTACTTCATTGACAAACAACTGATATCAACCGGTGGCCTTTTGCCCAACCGTCTATAGTCAAATCAGTGGTTTCTTGCCGCTCCATTAGCAGTTTTGGGCTAAGACAGTTGTTTTCTTGGTACATTAAACTAGTGGTCTCCGGCCTGGATAAACATTTTTATAAACCTATAATTAGTGGTTTCAATTTTTCAACTAGTGGTTTTTCATTGCAAACAGGATGTTTTAAAACCTCAAATGATGATTTCATGCCAATTTATTAGCGGTTTGCCAATTGGGGAGGATTTCTTTCAGAAAAAGGGAATATTCTAGGAATATTTTGATGATGTTAGCAATGCATTAGCTTCAGGGGCCATTTTTGCCCCTCAAAGCCCTAAATAGGGGCTTTTTTTTCTTTTTTGCATAACTTCTGACCATGGAGGAGAAATTGAACAAACAAGATATCATTGGAAAGATGACAAAGAGCACTTCATAGTGGTGTTAGTCATTTTCTAATATTTTTCTATAGGTACTAGAAATCACAGTTTGAAGATAGATCTTTGTTTCTAGCTTCTGAGCTCACAACTTTCTGCCGTGATCTCTGATTTTCGTAATTCTTGTAGCATCAGAAAGGTATTCATGAGCTCTTCAAATCCATCCATGCACTTTTCTTAGATTTAGTCCTAGGTTTATTTTATTTCATTTGTCAATTTTTTGGCTTTTGAGTGATAACTTTGGCATTTTGACACTTGACGAGGTGAAACTTGTTTTGAAGAGATTTGTTTGCTGTGGTAAATCAATATGAGTGATTGTAATCTTCTTTGTATCTCAATTTTAAGAGATTTTGATGCTTTCCCAATTTTGGTCCCTTGAGGACAATTGTAAATCGCACTAAGTATAAAGTACCACAATAATTTTTTTTGGGGGGGTGATCTCTTTGATTGAGTAACAGGGGGTATACTTGTGTTCTTTTTTTTTTGTACTCTTACATCATGGATCCAAACAAACTTCCTCTACTCACACCATATAACTACAATGAGTGGAATACTAAAATGGAGATTCATTTAAGAAGTTTGAAAATTCATAGAGTAACAATGGGTACATAAATTGAACCAACAATAGCTGCAAAAAAGAGGATCAAGCCTATGGAACACTATGCTTGTCTATTTCTCTTGATCTTCTTTTTCATATTGAATCTTCTGAAACACCTAATGAAGTGTGGACTACCTTAGAAAATCTCTTTGGTAAGCAAGATACTATGAGATGTTTCAAATTGGAGAATGAACTAATTGGTTTGAATCCAATCAATTTTGCAAGCATCCAAGACTTCTTCACAAAGATAAAATTACTTAGATTATAGCTCAAACAATGTGGAATTGAGAAAGAGGACACTCAATTGATTCTTTCAATCCTTACCAAGCTTGGTCCTAACTATTTAGTTTTTATTTCTACCTTTTATGCTACTATGGATGCACTTGGGAAAGCTTTCATAATGCCTTCACTTGATGAGTTTGCTGCATCAATCACAAGGGAGCAAGCTAAGTTAGTGTACATGGGCACATTGAAGTCTCCTATACCTCAAGCACTTCTTGCTAATCAAGGTACAAAGGATCAAAAGGCTTCAACTAGAAAAGATAAGAAACAGAAAAATAAGGATTTTAAGAAGAATGAACAAGCAAACAAGTCAACCAAATCACCAAAGCCCTCATCCTCTCCTAAGGAGGAATGATCTAAGAAGGAGAGACCAATGTGTGCATATTGCAAGAAATTAGGACATTCTGAGCATAACTATTATGAGAAGAAAATTGATGAGTTGACTCACATTATTCAAAAGCACAATATCCAAATGCAATCAACATCGCCTAGTTCATCCTCTTCTTCAACAACATCATCATCTACATAGACAAGGATAGCAGGCATTCTAAATGGGACAACCAAAGGAAAAGGACAAGCACTCTTTGCTTCTACAAGTCTTTAGTCAAAGAGATAGCTTCTTGATTAAGGAGCTTCTAATCATATGGCATCTTCACAGGGGATGTTCTCTTCATTTGAGTCATGTACTTCGCCACCTATTTTGATGGGTAACAACACATACATGCATGCATCTGGAAAAGGGACAATTTATATTAGTGAGGGTGCTTTCAACAATGTGTTGTGTGTACCTTCCTTGTCAACTAGTCTCCTTTCCATCTATCAAATTACTCATTGTTGTGTAGGAAAGATAGTTGAGTTCACTCTTGATTCTATGATCATATGAGACTCAGAGAGCAGAGATATCATTGTTGTTGGATGGCTAATAATTCATCTTGCTTGTATACATTCTCCCATTTTTTTCTGATGATGTAGATCCATTGATTGATATTCACACTCATACATCAAGAATGAATCATGTTTCTGAGGAGAAGTTTAGTCACTTGAACCTTGGTGTTCTTTCACCAACTTTGGTTCATGAGACTAGTGATAAGATTCCATCACCTCAACCTCCTACTTCTTCATACTTCTTCATAGATTGAAATCAATATGGTTTCATCTACTTTAGTAGAGAAGGATCATATAGGTCTTTGAGACATAGCTTTGTGGGATACTTTCTTGGTAGGTATATCAAACTCTTATTGTGCATCTCGTATTGCAGATTTGGAGGACACACTTGAGGGGATATCTCTCCTCGTTGATGATAGTTACAACACAACCGTTATCCCATCTACTTTGTCTTTGGAGGTTGGTCTTCATGAGTCTACCCAAGATTTTGGATTGGTCACACCTCATTGCATTGTGTCATTCCTTCATTATGACATGTGGACATTTGAGCAATCTTCAGAGACACCTATCATGAGACTTTTTCCCTCATACCTTGGGATAGAGTTTCTTCTACATCGGCCTTTGGATTGGTTTCTTCCTATGGGGAGGAATGTTGTTTGCAGGTACATGACACTTTCTAGCATTCATCTTAAGGCATTCACTATCGGCACAGGAGCTACTTCATTGTGGGGGGGACCTATAGTCTCACATTTGCTCTCCTATGGGGGGTATTTGATTGTATATATGTGATAGAAGTTGTCCTTGGGGGGTCATGTTGAGTCCTTCCTACTATCACTTCTTCTTTCACTTTCATTGTTTCATGCATTCTCACATTTGGAGAGGAGTTTTTTTTCCATGAGGTTTTGTCCTTTGCTCCAATTGAGATTTGTTTGTACATGGGTACCTAACATGGCCTAGTAGCCAGGACCCATCATCCATCATTTCATCTTGCTTTAGTCAGCTTCTCCCTAAGTTGCACTTAAGGGGGGTGTTGGTGTGAATAGGGTTATCACCTAACTAGTTTACCCTTGTGTGGATAAGTTACATTATTTAACTATTTACTAGTTAAATAATATTGACATATGGCACATAATTTACACATGTTAAGTTGACTTAGCGAGTCTTCTAGATGTCTAGTTGAGTCTAGTTGTGTGTTGAGTTGTTGATAGTTGGAGTGAGTTGTCTTATCCTCCACATGTTGTAGGAATATCTCCACCTTTCACTCCACCTTTCACTCCACCTTTTAAGATCTCACCTTGCCTTCATAAGCAAGGCTTTCTTTGTGTATTGAAATCTCTTGTAATCTTGTAATCTTTTGCATTCAATGACTGAATAGCACTATTCTCTCATTTGATCTCTCTTGTGCTTTCATGAAGTCATAGATCTTGGGTGGCTCCAATCATAGCCAACTCTAACAATTTGGACATCATTTATATTAAAGAAAAAGAGAACTATGTATCTAGTGTTATTATTCAAAGATGACATATTTCTAGAACAACTTTTGTCCAAACAAGTTTTTAGGAATAGGTTTTGAATAACTCTTTGGGAGATGAATTTTATGAGCAAGTTAGGAAATATCTCATAGAAAACCCTCAAAATTTATGATGGATAGTAATTTGAGTTAAGTGGATTGTTAATATTTAAGGGTAGAATGTATGTTCTCAATTAGGGCAATTTAAGAACATTAAAGTTCTGAAGGAAACTCATTGTACACCTTACTTTTGACACCTAGGTGTAACCAAACTAATGGTTAATTGAAAACCACTTTACTTTTAGAAATGTATCAAACAAGATGCAACAAATTAATCTGGCTAGGTTCTTGATGGAGGAGCATCAATGTTCAATGGCAATCTTGCATCACCAAAAATGTTTTAATTTATGTTTGTTTGTTTCCAATAAGGTTTGTGGGCATTGGAAAATAATATTAATATTTGCAACAAATGTATTTTCTTGGGATATATTAATAAATGCAAATTTTGATGTAAAACATCCCAGTAATTTGTAAATTCCTCTGTTAGTGGGGCGAATCTTTCCTAGGAATCCACTTGGAGATATGCATTAATTTGTATTTTGGTGGGGCTAATTTGTTGGAAGATTCCATCATAAGTGGGTCAACAAATCCTATTTTTATTTCCAAAATTGTAACCTCCAAGAAGGGTGTGGATTTCCAAGAGGTGGTTCTAGTTGATGGTTTTAGTGAAACTATGGGAAATTTTAATGAAACCATGTGGGCCACAAGCTTTGTATGTTGTTGCATGTCTAGATCATAATTATGAAACCCAGTCTTAGTAAAATGGGAATAACTTTTTCTCATTTCGTATCAAAATAAGTAAATTCAAAATGTGGTAGAAAGATCGGAAGGAGGTGCACGAAACCTAGAAACCATCTTAGAAAATTACAAAAAAATGATGAAGTGGTAATATGAATAATTGATGGGTTTCCTTGGAGTTGGGAAGGGGAAAATGGCTATAGACCTAGAGGTTGGGGAAGAAGTCTAGAGGTAGAGAAACTTATTTGGGGAAGAAGTCCAGAGGTTCCTTATTTTGTAATGCATTTTCAGATTCAATAAAACATAAGTTGCAGATTTCTCTTCATATTTATGTTGTCATATTTTATTTTTAGCCTTCTTGCATAGGCTTGTTTAAGTGTTGTGTTGCAAATTTGTAAGGGAGTGTATCCCTATTTCATCAGTGGTATTAGAGTAGGTTGTTCCTGACTCTACAGGAAGATCGTCGAATGTGAGGCAATTTACATAGGAATCTGAGATTGATGTTGTGAAGCAGTGAGGGTTTTGAAAACCTATGTTTTGAGGCTTTGTGAAGCCTTGAGTGTGGAAAAGAGAATGAAAAAAAAGACTTTTATTATTGGATGGATTCTGACAATTCCTAGACTTGAGGAAATCAGAGAAAGACTTAAGAAGGATAGGGTGAGATAATTTAGGGAATTGAAGCAACAAGTGGAAGAAATTGCAGCAGAGTTAGAAAGGAGAAGAGTACTTCATCAAAAAAGAGCTGATAATTTTGTTGCACAAAATTGAATGAGTGTTTCCACATGGAGGGAAGTTTGAGAAATTATTGTACATACACTAAATTATAAAGTGTAGTGGGGGGTATACCAACACAACGTAGATTTGTGATTCTCACCTCTTGTGAATGTGTCTTGGAACACACCTTGTACATCTCTACATTCTTTGCACACTCTCAATCTCAGTTTGTCTTCTCATATTCTCTTAGTATTAATGGTTGACTATGATGTTATGCTAATGCTTCTTTCAAGGAACCAGAATCTTCAAAATCTTCTTTTTGGAAGGCCTCATGAACCTTCCTTCTAATCTTGATCTCTCGTATGTGGGATTAATTTAGTGGATCACAGTTTGAGGTTTTAGTACTCCTAACCATAGTACTATCTATATTATTGACTTAACAGAGTTTGGTTGACTTTGTGCACATCGTCAAGTAGTGTTCGAATGTTCACTCACGTAGCATCTTGTATCTCTTATCTCGATCTACAGTTCTTGGAGATTCTTGATTCCAACTCAGACACCAGTCTGTCATCAGCAAAGTTCACAACTTCGACATGCTTCAAATTTCTTCACCATGAAATTCAGATCATCAAGGGACATCTCTTCAGAAGGTCTTAAATCCTTCTCATTTCTCTCTTTTTGGGGGTAGTTTTTTCCCACAGGGTTTTCTATCTTTCTCTATTTCTGAGAGATTTGCATTTGTACATGGGTACCTCATCATGCTCATAGACAAGACCCATCTTTCATAAACTCACCTAAGCTATGCTTAAGGGGGGTTGTTGGTGTATAAACACTTATCCTCAGTCGTTTATACTAACTTAATCATAGTTAGGAGAATTCCACACATGCTCTTTGACTATGTCAAAGTAGTTAGTCATTTACGAGATGTGTCAACTCAATGGACACCTTGCACTATTCTCATGGATGGTTACTCGCGACCTATCCCCATATTGTAGAGAATTGGGTATCCAATTTCACCTATTTATATCAACCTCATTTGTGAATACAATTGCTCCAATTCACTAATTAGAATTGGCTTATGAATTTTTGGGTTCTCACATTCAGGATGCATGCACTGGATTGGGCTCCTCACCTTCTCAAAGAATCTACAAACTATGAGGAATCACCAGATATGGAAGGGAAGGGCAAACCAAAGACGTCGATGGTACCACTCACTATAGCACCTGAGGGGGGACAATCAGCATCTTGAAGATAGGAAGAATGGGTGGATCCCTACCAAGGAACACATAGTCTTCTTCCCTTATGAAATGTCTTGAGGCTGGTTGGATAAATGGTAGTTTTTTATAGTTTTTTTGTCCTTATGTCTACATAACAATCAGAGGGTGGCTATACTATTTTATTTATTATGTTTATGTTAGAACTTTTATCATATTAAGTTGTACTTAGCTCTGGTTGAATATGAGCCATTAAAATTTTATCTTATGTTCATGCTATACAACTTTGATCATATTAAGGTGTTTGTAGCTTAGGCTATAAAAGGGCCCTTCAAATTTTGTAATTTACATTATCAATAATATATGTCTAGGTGGTCTCCACCTCTTTTTAAAAAATATTCTATGGATCCTCTTACTTTTATATGTTTAAAAATCCTTTGTGCATTGCCACTTTGTGTATTAATTATTTTGGGTTTATAGTTGTGTTGGGTGTTTATCTTCCCACTTTGGTTATGATCCACCCATGTATTGGGGTTGAGAGAGATGCGGACCCTCTCTTGGGGAAAGATTCTATTATATGGTATTTTGTCATGAGTGCCTTTGTGTATGGTGATTGGGTTGTGGAGTGGAGTTGAATATTTGTGTAACTTATTTATGTTGTGGTTGATATATGTTATGGCATGAGTGCCTTTGTATATGGTGACTGGGTTGTGGAGAGGATTTGGATACTTTTGTGGGTTATTTATGTTGTGATGGATAATGATTTGGATGATGGAGTATTGTGATGAATTGAAGAGGTGTGGTCCGAATATTATATTTATGAGTAGCTAGGGGTTGTTGTTATACTTTGATTCTTCCCAAGAGGTTAATAAGTCCCTTTAACTCCCCCTTATTAGTGGATCATAAGAAAATCTATTTATGTGTGTTAGCCATTAAGTATTTTTATTTACATTTGTGTGTACTTGTGTTGTAAAATCAGTTTCTTGGGAGCCTCCTAGCTTTGAGGTGGACTTGCTAGCAAGTCCTATAGTTGGGAGGTGAGCTAGCATTGGTCTTGAGAGGATTTGTGGATATTTGTGTTATGGATTTAAACTACTATATAGATAGGAATCTCATTGTGAAGATATGATGTTTAATTTCTTATTATCTTTTAAATACCCTCATTGTTGATGGGTTCATGTGATTTTACTCATTTTAGGTTTGGCACATTAGTTTACCATAGAAGAACTAAGTCTATATGGCAAATAGTATTAGTACTATATTTGATATTTTAACTATTTTTTTAATAAGATAAACATACATATTTGTACGTCTTGAAGATTTAAAATGCATAAGTCCCCTTTCAACATTTCTATATTTGCATGATTGTGATAGAGGATAGCAATGTTTTGACTATAACTTTTAATTAGTCAATAAGATTGAGCCAATTTCTAGATATACTCTTCTATATTTAGAAATAAAAAAATCCTTTAAATTTTATTTCCCAATTACATTTATAACACTCTATATGATTAAATCTTTATGACTGATTTGTAACAATTTACTATTTGAGATAGATGATTGTAGTGTTTAGGTCATAATTTTTAATCGGTCCAATGGGTTGGTCTAATTTCTAGATATATTGTTTTGAGATTAGTATTTGGAAACCCCATTAATATATATATTAAAAAGTGATAAATAACCCATACTATATTAAAAAAATGTAACTACATTATCCATAGGAGGAAAACCAGGAATGTATCATTTGGTTTAACATTTACAAAATTCACCCACATACAACAGGGAGAAGAGCGAGACAAACCAAAAAGAACATACGAAGAGGGGACATCACCATAACTATTTTGTCTACTCAAAATTGGAGTTGCGATGCTCTTGAGGAGGTAGCAATGGAAAAGGGGGACAAATGAATGAGTACCCAGAGCTCGTGATGGCCCAGATCTAGGTCAGGAGTGTGATGGCATAGGAAGTAGAGTGTGTTAAAAACCACTTTTGCCCTATCTATGAGCCCATTAGGGAGTTGGAATCTGTGAGCATTGAGGGGGTGGCTGAATGCATTAGTATAGTCCAACCTGAGGTCTATCTAAAGACTCATATACAAACTTAATATTATCCCTCAATTATATTTCTACTATTCTCTATAATTAAATATATAGGACTATTTTATAAGAGTTTATTATTTGAGATGGAGAATAAATGTGTTTTAACCATAATTTTTAATTGGTCAACTGGGTTGACATAATTTCTGGATATGTTGTTTTAAACAAAGGATTACAAAAATCCTTCAAATTTCATATTTCAATAATATGTAAATAATTTAGTATACATATAAATGTATAGGACTGTTTTATAATAGTTTTGTAGTAGACTTTTATGCAAACTTGTAGACTTTGTTTCATTCATAATATAGTGTGAATTTGTAAAAAAGCATTCTGCATTTTGTAGTACTTTAATTCTTATTTCTTTTCCATATTAGAAGTTTGAAAAATAGTATGCTTTGATCAATTTATGGTCATTTTATTCTAGATGTAATCGTTTGAGTGCACCTCATTTTGCATGATGAGACTAACTTGTTTGTACCATTAGAAAGGTCTTAGAAGTCTTTGATTTAATGGAGTTTTTGAAATATTTCTAAAATCATCTCTACAAATAACTTCATGTTTATCTCACCTTGATGGCATCCCACATGACCATTTTCTTGAAGGTCTTTCATCCAAAAATTGCTATGCTTCCTTACACTTTGAAATTTCATTGAGAAATTTGGTCAAAACAATTACACATCCCTCCTTTGTAGGTACACATTTCATGAGGAATTTTACTTGAGTGCTTATAATAATAGCCTTCACACAAAAACTATATGTACATACTTATGTGGATATCCTCTTATCATATTTTCAATCACAAAAGTTGTTGAGTATGGGTCTAATTATTTTAATTGATGTGCTCTATTGTGGTGTCCTTCTCTTTTGCATTGTACCTATCTTGTAAATGGCATTCCATTGTGAAATATGGCAGCAACTTAGTTTTATCCCATTGTTGTTATTATCTTATGCTTCAATTTTTATGGTTGTTGTGTTGGATTTGACCATGCTCCACCTTGATTTTTTTTACTTACTTGAGACATATATGAAATATAAAAAATAAGTTAACAGTTACTTTAAATGTTTCTTGCACCTTTTGAATGTCTTGAGATTTGAAGGCTCATGCCAAGCTTCATGCTTGCTCAACATGTGTGGGATCTATATATGGCCAAGCCATTAAATTTATATTGTTAATATGAATTAACTTGTTTATCTTGATGTTGCATTTATGAGTGATGTATTATCATTATATATGGTAGTATATAGTTATGGTATATTGATTGATTCTACAAGGTTACTATGCTCTATTATGTAGATTTACTTATTTCGAAGTAGTGTTGCATCAAATAAAGTTTCAAAGTTAACACTATAATTTATCTTGGTAGATTTTATTATTATGGTTGTGAATGGTTGATATGGAATAGCTATAATTGTATCATATACATATTATTACAAAAGTAAGTCTGTAAGAATTTGATATTTTTCCTAAGGTTTGACTAATTTGTATGCCCACACTCAGCTAATAATGAGAATAAAAGGAAAGTGTAGTAGACATCATTTATCATAATTTTATAGCTATAGCATTCCTATGATATCATTATGTAATGCACATTAGGGTAATTCAATGGAAATGGGATACAAAAAGGGGGTCAAAAGTGGCCACTTTTTTCTTGAAATTAGATAAACCTAAAATTGGATGAATAATTTGAGATGCATGCATTCAAACTTTGAAGAAATGAAAAGAACAAGAATTGTAATACTCTCAATCTAGTTTCTAAACTACTAAAGTTTTAAAAAATTATTTAAGTTTAAGAGAGTGAAATGTTGCGCACACACAAAAGTGTTCCTATTTTTCTTAGTAAAATATAACATAGTTTCTAGTGTGTGCTCCCCTACTTTTTTTGTTGCATTTAAAATTTTTAAAAACTGGTTGGTAGAAATATAGTTCAGAGTGAGTACTAGAAGTTCTGTATTTTTTTGTAATTTTTTAATGATTTTTTTTTTGTGATTTTTCAAAGTGGATGCATCCTAAAAACTACATCACTGAGTGTCTGTGTCACATAACTTGCACAAAAATAATTGAAAATGTAAATTTTTTAGAACAATCCTATATAATTTTTTAAAATTTTGATAAGAAGATCAAAAGTTATAAAGAAGAATCAACAAATATGTGATTGAAGAATATGACGACATTGTTCAAAAAAAATAAAAATAAATATCTTAACTTATCCAAAAAAAGTTAAAAATATATATGGTTGGAAATCTTAGAACTAGCTTGTCATTTTGGTGGTGGTTTCATCAAATTTTGTTATCAAATGAATAAATATGATGATATTGAAGTTCAAAAATGTTATTGACAATGAAAAACACATCTCTGGGAGGTATAATAGAGGTACAATCCTTAGGCTCGGTTGCCCAAGCCAATCCCAAGCCTAAAAGGTAGGATAAAAATTTTAAAAAAAGAACTAAGCACATTTTGTGTTGCCCAAAATGCGATCGTGTTTTGGGTTGCACAAAATGTGATCGTGTTTTGGGTTTCTCAAAACATGATCGTGTTTTATGCAACTCAAAATGCAATTGCATTTTGGGTTGCCCAAAAGATGATTGTATTTTGGCTTGGTATTCACCAAGCTAAAACATGACCATGTTATGTGGAACACAAGCATGTTTAAACATAACACAAGCACATTTTGCACAAATTTTTGATGTGGCCACTTTTTTGTATACCATTTCCGTACACTTACTGATTAATGTATATGTTTAGAACATTTTGTAACTAAAAATAATGTGAAATTTATTAGTATGTTTCCCCACAACATAAATCAATACTATAATAGATAATGAAAGGTTATTGCAATCATTGCCTTGTTCCTAGGTTTATGATTAAATCTTATAATTTGAGATTAGTCTATGAATGATGGATTATCTTATTTGTATTTTATTAGATAAATGTATATTTTATAGCCAACTAAACTCTTAATTTCTAGCTTATTTAAGTGAAATGAAATTAAGTTGATTCATCTATGTAGTCCATAAATGTCTATTTGATTCATAAATTTATTGCAAGTCAAGTTTTGAGTCAAAATATTTTACAGTCATTTGATTGAAGATTGAGTTTAAAGTCTATTAAAACAATGCTATATGCCCAGTTAGATTTAATATTAAATTAGGTTTGTTTGTTTGTTTATGGGATTGTAGAATTTTTTGGTCAAATCACTTAAGGTGATGATGAATTATCACTTCCTCTTAAGAAGCTTAGAGGAAAAGACTTGTGATTTATTTCCCTCTTTGATGCCATCCATAATAATGTCAACACCTTGTTAGATTGTCTTCACTTTTTCTAGGGCATTGTGAATGGGGTTCCATCACACTTTCATTTGTTATTATTTCTCTTTTCCTTGAGTGGTGCATTCTCATTTTATTACATGTACAACAATGTTGAGTGTGAATAATTCGCTAATGTGAGTAGTGTCACCATTAGTATCTGGCATTGTAAACAAAAAATAGTTAGTTTCATTATTTTTATGCCTATTTATGCATGTATGTATGGGTGGGCATGACACCAATGAAGAAAACTACACATTGTACTAGTGCTTGAGTGGAAAAGTAGGCATGAGACTTCAGTTGGCCTCTAAGGAAAGTAGTGTGGAAAGGAAATTTAGTGATAATTGAAATAATTTTTAATTTATATATAATTCATTCTAGTAACTCACAATTGAATTGGTCAAAATAAATAGGTTAAGTAACTAGTAGTTTAAATTTCTAGAAGTACAGTAAATTGATATGTTATATCTTCCATGTAGATAAATGGTCTAAATGATAGTAGGGACATCATAGACTCTTTAGGAAAAATGCAACACAATGCTGCCAAACCCTTAGATAAAGAAGAATGATCTTTATATTCTTGATCAACTAAAGAATGAGATATAAAAAGTTTCTTTGAGGGATCCTAGCTACTACTCAACATCTCTTGTGAATTACAAACTATTAAATAATCTTTTGTGTTTATGGTCATTGTAAAAGACTCAACAATAATAGTTTAAGTATCATCTCTAATAGTGAAAAAAATACATAAAATCAATAAAAACAATCATAGATTGATAGGTACCTAAGATGTATCACTACTCAATAGTATTTGTACAATAATGAAAGCAAATGGATATATAAATATAGTAATCTATCCATAGAACTATAAAGAAATTATCACTTTCCTCTTGGTAACACACTAATGCTTGTAATTAGTTGTCTATGACTACCTAAAAATAGAATTCTTGGTAGGAAGTAGGAACTAGGCATAGAAGAAACCAAACAAGGTAGTCCAAAAGAAATTCTCTGAAGGACCTAAAGATTCAAGAATATACTTTGTTTGACTCAAGACTAGAACAAAACATGTAAGAGAATAATTTATAATAGTACTTATATGAACTCAAATTTGGCAAAGCTTGTCAATTGTAATATGGTGGACAAAAGATGTGGCAAACCCTACCTAATTGTGAAATGATTGATGTAAATGTTAGCAAATTAAGAAGAAAATCTAAACCATGAGTGGTGATTTTAAGGTGTTTATGGCCCCAATGGCCCAAATAGTATCATGGAACTTTATAATGGTATTGATGAAATTGGTTTTCGAATAGGGTGGATTTTTAATGATATTAGTGAATATGTTAATTAAAACATGGATCTAATTTTTTTGGTGATTTCACAATAAAAAACATAAAAATATTATGATATAAATCCTTCATAGATTTTATGTTAGTAATTCAACACCCTTAGATTGACTAATCTTAAATTCCTACCAACTTGGACCTTTGATCATTTCATTATATTAACCAAATTTGGGAGTTATTTAGACTATTTTCTAAATACCGAGGTTTCGCCACTAAAAATTCACCATTCTAGAGCTTCAACTACTCTCTCTCTCTCTCTCTCTCTCTCTCTCTCTCTCTCTCTCTCTCTAGCATCCCAAAGGAGAGCCCTAAGGATCAAATCCCAAAATTACATGATCAAAGGAGGAATCATTTTCAAAAGAAACCATGAAAGCATACATCTCAGGTGCTTTAATCAACATGAAGTGGCTAAGGTTTTACATGAGTTGCATGATAGATTTGGAACAACTCATTGATCACATCTGGCTGCAATGCACAAAACTCTATCCCTAGTCCATCCTAAAAATTTAATATTTAATATTTAGAGAAAAAAATCTAAACTACAACTAATAACTAATCTATTCTATCAAAATTAAAATATTGTAAAACAAGATAATCATAATAGAGATTATCACACCTAGGATATTAGCAATCTGAAATATGAAGAATGTAGATGGTGACAATTTGGTCCTCATGGGCCTAGCAACATTACCTCTACACTCTGTCAACAATCATTTTCCCTCTACTAGAGAAGGGAGCACAAGAAAAGAAAAGGCAACTAGACATTGAAGATGTTAATAAGTGGTGTAGTTGTCAGCAATGGGAAGGATGGAATTTAGAAGCTATTAAAAAATCATCAAAACTGGTAAATTGAATTATTTGCAAAATGCTAGGAAGCCATATGTGCTCGAAAAATTCTAATGAAAGAATTTTAAAAGTTGTAGGTAACTTCAAGATATGGCCCATTTCTTCCCCAAATCTTGCAAAAATGTAGACCTTCTAGAATATCATTTCCACTACTCTAAGAATCATCTATAACATCATCTCTAGTATAGTCATGCATCTCATTACAATCTTTCTTTGATATATTCCCTTGTTCATCGACAAATGTTGCATATCCTAATGTTGTAGCCTAATCTTATTTACTATGTACATTGCCAAATTAAAATATTATGTTTTTACACTTTGGCGAGCACCCTTTGCTACTTCTAGAATCCTAGATACTACTCAATATCTTTTGTGAATTGGAAACTATAAAAAAATGTTGTTGTGTTTAAGATCACTATAAAAGACTCAACACTAATAGTTTGAGTATCATCTCTAACAATGAAACAAAATTGACAAAATAAAAATAATAATTATAGATACCCAGGGATGAGATGCATTAGTACTCAATATTATTTGTACAACAATGAAACCAAATAAACAAATAAATTAAGTAATCTTATATTGAAAGAATTATAAATAAATTATCACTTTCCTCTCAATGACATCATAATGTTTGTAATTAGTTGTTTGTGGCTCCCTAAAAAATAGAATTCTTTGTAGCAAGTATGCACACGGTATAGAAGACACCAAACAATGTAGTCCAAAAACAAAATTCTTTGAAGAACCTATAGATTCAAGAATTGAATCTATTTGATTTGAGAGTGGAACAAAATGTGTAAAAAAATTATTTAGAGTTTTAATTGTATTTATATCAACTCAAATTTAGACAAACCTACCAAAATATAAAATGGTGGAGGAAAATGTGGTTTTACCCTACCTAATTGTAAAATAATGGATGCAAATGTTTGAAAATCAGGAACAAGATCTAAAACATGAGTGGTGATTTCAAGGTGATTATGGCCCCAATAGTATCATGGAACTTTATAATGGTAATGATGAAATTGGTCATCAAATAGGGTGAATTTTTAATGGTATTGGTGAATATTTCATTTTATTGAAACATAGATCTAAAATTTTTGGTGATTTGTTCAAAACATTTAGTCTTCTACAACAAACAATGTATTATGATATAAATCCTTCATAAATATTAGGCTAGTGATTCATCACCAATTAAATTCACTAATCTTAAATTATGGAAAATTGTGCTTCTGATAATTTCATTGTATTCACCAAATTTGGATGGGCTGATTTAAACTATTTTCCAATTAGTGAGGTTTGGCCACTAAAAGATTTGCTATTATAGAGCCTCAACTTGTTTAGCTAATTTGACATCAATAGGAGTTTTTAATTTCTCCCTTAGCTCTCTCAAGATAAATTCCATCCTATCCTCTCACTTTCCTAGACAAATAGGAAGCTAATGTCCCTACAATGGCTTAATTGTATAAAAAATTATTTAAAGTCACTTTGATACCTCTATGGTCAAAAGTATTTGATTTTGATTTTCTTATGAGTTTCAAGTGTTCTCATGTTTGTTGTGTTTATTTTGATTTATTGGATTATAAGTTGGATTTTCAACTACTTATTTTGTTTGAATTATTGAGAATGTTGACTAAGTGTGGAGATGTCTCAGCTCAAATGATATGGACCTAGAGTTTTTTTTTTGTAGTTTGTGTTTCATTTTGTGTTTTTGGAATGCATTCAAATGCTAAAAGAAACTACTTCTAATTATCCTAACTTGCTTAAATAAATGTTGAAAGTAAACTATTTTTCTTGCATCTATGTGCTTACATGTATGACAAAACTATTTCACAAATAGAAACTAACTCTATAACCAACAAGATAACATTTTTTCCCTTAATACAATCAAGTGTAATTGAATAGAAAATAGATTTATAACTTTTCAAATTTATCCAAGAATTGAATAATCATTTTCCTATATTTTTTAATCAAAATGACACTTTATAAATAACATAAGATCTTGAATGGTCTATTGATTATGATTCTTCTTTTAAAATTAGTTTAAGCCATAGTATTTGTTAATTTTTGTTCTATGTTTTTTTATTAATTTATAGTTTTTGATGTTTTAAGATATTTAAAAATAAATAATACTATTATTTTAATAACATTATTATATGAAATTGATCTACACTAACAAATAAAAGATACTCTAGCTCTATCCTTAGTCCATCCTTAAAATATAATATTTAATATTTAGAGCAAATAAAAATCTAAACTACAACTAATAACTAATTTATCCTATAAAAATTAGAATAATCTAAAACAAGATAGACACAACAAGAGTTATCATACCTAAGATATTAGCAATCTAAAGTATGAAGAATGCATATGGTGGCAAAATGGTCCACATGGACCTAGGTACTTTTCCTCTACTAGAGGAACATGTAAGAAAAATTAGGTCAAATAGACACTGAAGAAGATAAGAAAGTGGTGTAGTTGTCAACAATGGGAAGGATGGAGTTTAGAAGCTATTCAAAATCATAAAAAATGGTAAAACAAATTGTTTACAAAATGTTGGGAGGCTATATGTGCTTAGAAAACTATTTTGAAATCTATGTAAAGGTTATAGATAACTTCAAACTATGGCATATTTCTCCCCTAGTGCTTGCTAAAAATATAGACCTTTTAGGTTGAAAGTGAAAATACAAGGAGAAAATACCTATGAAAAAGCTTCCCAAAATATATTAATATTTCAAGATCCAAAATTGGGGGTGGTAACAATAGGTAATTTATATACTGTGGAACTAATAGTGCCATACATTGGAATTCTAAAGCTGTGAAAAGTGCTACATTGGGTTCATCCAAAGATTTCATGGAGAAAAAATAAATGATGTGTTTTCCCTTTTTTTTAATCATTCATTTTCCATAGTGAATGAAACAAAAATGGGTTCCAATGTGTAACTTACAAGAACAATGCGAGGTTTCCAAATGATGACAAGGAATGAAAGCCTAGAAAATGACTTTGTAAGTGTAAGAAATCAAAAGGAGAAGTCCTAATGGACTAAATAGTTACTTCCACTAGATTACATGTAATGAAACAACTTGCACAATATCTGAATATAATAGTAAATATGCTGAAAATACTTGATAATAATATGCCACTTCGAGGGGGCAACCTCCTAATCCACTTCGAGGGGGATACCTCCAACAGTCTTCAATGAGAACACAATACTGAATATGATGATCTAATAAGACTCACTACCCCTATATATACCTATTTATGCCTAGGATATCACCCAGGCCGACTTAGATAGCCCTATAGAAGCCTTAGGCCGACCTAAACAACTAAATAATAATATAATAATGATAATATGACTTAATTAAGAGTTAAGATAGCCACAAGCCAACTATTCATAACCATATACACTATAGAAGTAAGGGCATAACATGCCCCCCACCTTTACAAAAGCGTTGTCCTCAACGCTGATCAATTCTGGTAGTTTCTTCATATAATCTTCATCATCCCATGTGGCAACTTCAACTAGAAGATATGTCCTTGATGTCCTCAGCTTGTTCATGTGTGTCTGGAAAATTAACTTCAGCTCCAAGATGTGTCTTCCCTTTGCATCTAGCTCTTGATGGTGATGAATGTGTTCTTCCTTTACTTGAACCTTTTGATGTGCCATAGAGGAAGAGGTGAGGAATAGTACATGGTACCCTTGCATTGGTTGAATAGCTTGATCAGGAACTTCTTCTTCATCATCTTTTTCTTTTTCTTTTGTTTCTTCTTCTTCTTCTTCTTTTGTCTCTTCTTCTGCTTCTTCTTCATCATCATCATCATCATCATCATCTTCTTCTTCTTCTTCTTCTTCCGCTTCTTCCGCTTCTTCTGTTTCTTCTTTTGCTACTTCTACCGCTTCTTCTGCTTCTTCTTTCGCTTCTTCCGCTGCGTCTTCCGCTTCTTCTTCTGCTTCTTTTGCTTCTTCCACTTCTTCTGCTTCTTCCACTTCTTCTTCCACTTCTTCTTCCACTTCTTCCTCTTCTTTTGCTTCTTCCTCTTCTTCTGCTTCTTCCGCTGCTTCTTCCGCTTCTTCTTCTACTTCTTCTGCTTCTTCCGCTTCTTCTTCTGCTTCTTCCTCTTCTTTCGCTTCTTCTTCCACTTCTTCTTCTTCTCCTTCTGGTTCTTCTTCTTCTTCTTCTTCTTCGTCTTCTTCTTCTTCGGGTTCTTCTTTTTGTTCTTCTTCTGGTTCTTCTTCTTTTTCTTCTTCTTCTGGTTCTTCTTCTTCTTTGTCTACTGCTACTGCTTCTTCTTCTTCTTCTTTGTTGCTTGAGACCTCCTTTCTTGGTTCCTTCATTAAGGCACTTAACATGCTTCGTATATATGATATATCTTCTCTTAGGTCACACATAGCCCTCTTGTACTTACTTATTTCCTCATCCTTATCAGAGGGTTTCCCCAGTGTGACAACATTCTTTTTGCTTCTTGTCGCAAGGCTCGTCATGATGGAAACCAATATTTTTGAAATAAATCACACAAATGAAATGTAAATTCTCCAAACTTTTTACTGTAACTTACTAAGGCCAAGATACCACTTACCCAGAAAAAAATCCAAAAAATTAGCAAATTTGCTACCTTGAGAGTGAATTTGTTGGAAACCCTAATTTTGCAATAACTTGCTTATTTTTGCTTCAATTCCTCTGAAATCTGGATTGTATCTTCTTTAATATGGTCTTCAAAAACCCTTTAAAAATCTTTAAAAAATTCGCTAAAATCTGAAAGTTATGCTCTTCCCAAAATCACCTCCAATGTTGAGAAAAAATCTTGCCTCTACGGTGCCAAGATCATGCTCTGATACCACTTGTAATGAAACAACTTGCACAATATCTGAATATAATAGTAAATATGCTAAAAATACTTGATAATAATATGCCACTTCGAGGGGGCAACCTCCTAATCCACTTCGAGGGGGATACCTCCAACAGTCTTCAATGAGAACACAATACTGAATATGATGATCTAATAAGACTCACTACCCCTATATATACCTATTTATGCCTAGGATATCACCCAGGCCGACTTAGATAGCCCTATAGAAGCCTTAGGCCGACCTAAACAACTAAATAACAATATAATAATGATAATATGACTTAATTAAGAGTTAAGATAGCCACAAGCCAACTATTCATAACCATATACACTATAGAAGTAAGGGCATAACATTACAATTGATTGAGAGTGTTATTTTATTTCATGCCATGTAGAGTCATGTGCTAAGCTGTTGAATCATCACAATAACATAGGAACTTACAAGTACCTACATTTTTTTTGGATTAGTGTATATCCATGTTTAATAAAATGTGGTACTAAATGACAACATTGAGAGCCTTCTATGTGCTAAGGAAACTGAGAAACTTCCTTGATGAAATTTAGGTCCCTAAGTTGATTTGACAGTATCCAAAAATAGATAAAAGAAAGAAATTTATTCTAAGTAGCTTATGTTTGATACAACTAAGATAGATGTAAGTTGAGTTGGATACCAACCAAGTATGATTCAAACTAAGATTGATATATGATTTTCCTATGATCGTTTGACTATGAAGAACAAAATATGGAGAAGTTGAGAAATTATATATGTTTTATGATCTTTGTGTTTGATTGCAATTGAGATTGACTAATATTGACTTCTATTGACATGTGATATTCAATTTCTTTGTCATCTTGTTAAATATTGAAAGTGTATTAAAATGATGTCCTTAAACATATAACCTTAGGCATGCAATTTGAAACATTAGATATCTATACCAATAAATAAATGTCACATCTCAAAATTGATAATCTTTAAAAACAATAATTTTGAAATATTAAATTAGAAACTAGATTGTAGATATACTATTTAATCTAAAATGAAAAATATATTTAAAGGCAAATTATATATAGTTTAAAATTAAAAGATTTTATATTTTAAGAAATTTCAAACTAAAATTAATTAAAAAAAAACCAGATTGAATATTAAAATTATTCATTAATTTAAAAAAAAATAGTTGCATTTTTCTCCTCTACAATAAATCAAGTGGACATGTTGTTTTTCTCCTCCAGAATTAATAAAGCTTAAAATAATTGAAAGTCAACATATTTTTGAGTCATCAAAAAGTACTTAACTAGGTAAGATGAGTGCTAAGCAATTTTGAGAAAACTCTAATTGAAGAGTTCACTCGTTTTAGGTTAGGCATGTCGGGTGTCAAAGTATGACCCGGAACGGGCCAAACTTTGAATTTTCCCTTCAATCTGTCTTCAAGGAACGTTCTTTTCAAGTAACTTCACCCAAGACAAATTATCGTCATTTATGCTTGAAAATAAAGCCCAAATTACCAGATCGAAACGGAACACCTAAATGGAAATCAAGACATTCTCTCTCACACGGATATATATTCCAAATTTCCATTGATGCATTTTGTCACAAGCATCGCACGTGTATTTAATTTAGGTTATTTTGTCCATAAATTAATATAATTTTGATACTTTCAATTTATTAATTGATTTCAAATTTTAATGGTCTAACATTTACTATCATTGTAGTTAATCTTGTATTTTGGACTATATATTAAATATATTTCTTCTATGTACATAATATTTTTTTTATAATTTCTATTTTTTTAATTTAGATCTTTTATATTCTCTTATAAATTGATTTTTTTTTTAAATTTATGACAATTACTTGTCAGTTTGTGCATTCACCTTAAACAACCGACAAGGCTATTTTAAAAGATTTTGATTCCATCTGAATTCCACAAACCTGTTCCACTTGTTAACTAGGGCTGATCGAGTGTTTCAAATCAATTGTTTTTGGATAAGGTCAATTTCTATCAACCAATCGATGAAAATTCAACTATCGGTAAGTTTACACTGTATAAGCTCTTCCCAATTTGTGTGTCTAATGTTTTGAATTGAATACCTAAAGCTTTGTATTTAAAGAGTAGTTATAGGACATCAATTATTATCAAATAGGATCAACCAACATCCAAGGATTTAAAAATTAACAATATAGTATATATAAAAAGTGCTACAATTCTCTCTACATCAACATTTATAAATACTAAATAGGTATAATATATTATTTTGTCTTGTGTGTCTTTTATTATTATGAAATCCACAAATGAACTTGATTCACTATCAAGGATGTTAAATACTTCCTTTTCTGTACAACAAATCCTAAAGTTACATTTTAATACCTGATTTATCTCAGTAATAGGTGTGATAAAAACCAAAACATTTTTAAAATTTGGCAAAGGACATAACTATACTAACTAAAAGTATCCATAAATTAAAGTACATCATAAGCAATCTGAGTTACAAAATAAAACCACAACTTCATAGACACAAATAATAAAATTTCAAATTCTTAAACCTAATATTTAAATACATTATATTACATCTCCATTAATAACTCCAAACTAATAAAAGCTAAACTATATACTAATTTTATATTTATTATTATCGCCTCATTTAATTTTCCTCAATTATGTTCTTTTATATAAATTATTTAACTTAAATCAATTATAAAGTGTTTTCTTAACCTACATGCATAATATATAAATATTTACAATATAGAAAATAATAAATTGTTATATCATATTTATTTAAAACTAAACTTTAATAAACAAATTAAAAGAAAAAATAAAAAAATTAATTTTTAATGACATTAAATAATAATAAAAATAAAAATGACTTGTGCAAGCATAATCACTTTCAAATGTCTTAAAGAATTCTTAAAGGAAGGATGGAAGTCTTTCAAATCCTTCAATATAAACACGGGGCAATTGTGTTCAACGTGGCCCTCCCCAACATAAGCAATTGACAAGATTTCTTAGCGAAACAGGGCTGCTTAATGAATATATTTGCTAGGATAGGTACTCTTTAAACTTCAAACTCTTGCCACTTAAACAGGAGAATTCGTCCTGCAATCGTCTGAAATCTACTAAATTAAATTACTAGTTAAAATATTTTAGATTACATGGGCCTTATGAGAGGGCCCTCTCCACCGCGTGCGAGTAACATCTGAAAGTAACAAGCAGCCTTCCGAGTTTGAATGGAATTCCTTGTGTAGAGCATTTATCATGTGAAGCTGTAGGTACAGAAATGTTTTTCAAACTAAAATTGCTATCCTCGCTGGAAGTATAGAAATTTCTGTCGAAGTAAAGTTGCTTTTTTTTCGCTGGAGCCGAGGGTAAAGCGATATATATACGACCCTCTGCCCAATTGTTTCTCATATTTGAGCTTTTGATTGTCTAATATTCATCCCCTGGTTGTCTAGTTGCTTTCTGTGATCTCTCATTTATTTCCCAGTTGAACCCATGGAATTAGTGAACTCAGATGAGGTAATGATCGATCAAGATCGCTGGGTTATTCAAATCAAGGAAGGCCTGCAAATACATGGCGAGCAAGAGGAAGAAGAGATTTGTGTATCCGTTTTTGGTGTGCCGAAGGAGTTGTTGGCAGTGAAGCCAGAAGCATATATTCCGCAGTGCGTTTCCATTGGACCATATCACCACTGCAGATCCCAACTGTACGAAATGGAGAGATATAAAGTAGCTGCTGCGCGAAAATTTCAGAAGATGATAACCGGTGACTCCAAGTTCGAATCTGTAGTGAAAGAGGTGAAGAGGTACGACTGGCAGATCAGGAACTGCTACCACAAATATCTTGACTACAAGGAGGAAGCCCTTTCATGGCTCCTGGCTTTAGACGCCTCCTTCCTGCTCGAGTGCTTGCAGTTCTACGTCGAACAAGCGGACCAGGCTTCTTCACAAGTGTCTTCCCAGGTGAATCGACTGGGCAGAGTTTTAGATCCATCTCGCAGAAGCGCCATCCACAATGCAATCATGAGAGATCTGATGATGCTCGATAACCAGCTACCTTTGTTCCTCTTGCAGAAGCTGTTGGAAATGCAGTTGGGTTCTAAAGAAAAGGCGGAAAAAAGGCTCTGCAATCAGGTATTTCTCGCCTGTAAAGAATGGTCGCCATTTATATTGAAGATGCCGGATAGTTCAAGCCTGCGTATAAAAGAGAGGGGTCACATACTGGAGGTGCTCTACTACTCTATTGTCCCTGCAGCAGCCATGGACGATACCATTTCTAAGAAGAATGAGGACGGGAATGTCCCGTTGCCGGATTCAACATACTTAACGGTTGCTCTGAAAGCTTTATGGAAAGCTCTCTCCTCGTTAAACATCGGCCTGGTTCAACTTATGTCGGCACTCCCTCAGCGCCTCTTGAAAGGAAGGCCTCTGCAGTTGGTAACACAGTTATCCACGCATCTTGTTTCCACTTTTGAAAATCTTTCAATTAAGCGCAAAGATGAAAAGAATGAGGAAAAAGATGAGGAAGAAGGATATTCGCCTGCAGAAACTCCCCCTACACGCGACGAACTAGCGATTCCCTCCGTCTCCGATTTATACTCAGCAGGAGTAAAATTCCTTCCAACCGAGGGAGACCTCACCACAATTCGCTTTGACCCGACCACTGCAACTCTTTATCTTCCCAAATTGAGATTGGATTCCAACACAGAAGTGGTTCTCAGAAATCTGGTAGCTTTGGAAGCTTCGGCGGCGCCTGGAGCGTTGATCTTTACTCGCTACACTGACTTCATGAACGGCATCATCGACAAAGACGAAGATGTTCGGCTGCTAAGAAACAGCGGGATTATCTACAATCACCTGGCAGACGACGGGAAAGTGGCAAGCATGTGGAACGGCATGGGTAAATGCGTGAAATTGACTCAAGTTAAATATCTGGACCAAGTTACAGCAGACGTCAACAAGTATTATAACAAGAGATGGAGCGTTGCTGTGAAGAAGTATGTAAACAAATACATATATGGCTCATGGCAGCTCCTCACTGTTCTGGCCACAGGGATACTTCTGCTTCTCACTTGCTTACAGGCGTTTTGTTCTGTGTATGACTGTAAGCACTGGTCGATCGGTTCTAGTCTTTTGCAGGACTAAGTCAATTGGAAGAGCTTCATCTCATGTAACTAGTTACCAACGCTGACGGCTGTTTCTTCTCTTTAATACACTGACTTCCATTTACTTTGGAAGGATACAATTTTGTTTTTTTAAAAAGGCGGGTTGAACTCCTATTACATTGTGACGTATTAAAATTCTCATAGAGAAACTAATTGGGTATGCTGCTATGTAAACCGCTATTCTTAAATATCATCCATTTTAACTATCAAAGGTTAATTTTGGCCAATAAAAGTAGGACAAATATTCACCACCTTTTGTTGTGGATGAGCTGTAAAATTACTATTGACTATTTAACCATTGAAATAGATGATATTTAAGTAGAATTTACATGAACTCCTATTAGCCTTGAGGCCTAGATGAAGCTATATAGCCACCATGTGAGCGAAGGTCCATGATCATCCTTGTTGAAGCTAAATAATGATAATCTGGGTGGTACTACTAGTCAAATGATGGTCGTCCTTGTTCAAGAAAGATTATGGTTATCTCAAGTAATACCTGAATAATATAGCCTTGTTATACCAAGGTGTTCTATTCTTCACTTTTGCTTGGGCCCAACATAGTGGCTGGAGCCCTCCTAGTTTGTGTTTATGAGTCTAATTTATTAGTCTCGATGTTGAATTGTGTCTACATGTATATACTTGGTTGAAACTAACAATTGTTTGTTCATACATTGGTGAAGTATAATGGAGAGCATGCAAATTAAAAATGTTGTATTAATAATGATTCGGGGGCAGTAAACACATTTATTAGTAAGGTAGATATGTAGTTGTAGTTATAACCAATGGCATAACTAATATCAGTAATCGAGTAACCGTTATCAAACAATGTAATAATACTATGCTAACATTCCCCCCCCTTATTACATTGTTCCTGCAATAGTACCAAGGGACCCCCCCTGAATGCTAATATACTCAACAAAGCGGATTACATAATATGAATACATATTTTATAGAAGATCTTCTCCTATAAGAACAAATCCTGAACCAAGCAGGGGCTCCATCAAGTTGTCTCTTGACCCTCGGAAAGGTGTAGCTTCAAGCTGTGTTCTTGAGCTCTCAGTCCCGAACTCTCAAATCACAGAGTCTTGAATTATTTGACAACAATCCCTAAGAGATACAATAGATCTCTATCATTGTCTAGTGACCGCAAAAGGGTATAATTCTCAATCATATACTCTAAAGCTCACTTGACAACAATCCATATTGAGCTCAACACCAAGTCCCAAACCTGTCTTCAAAACATAATCTTCTCATGCAAAGCAAAAAACTAAAGCCAAAAATGCTTCTCATGCAAAGCATCATCTCAAAGCGAGAAGCTATCTTGAGATGATGAAAATTCCTCCATCCTCTGATGCTGCCTGCCTCTAATTTGACTTTGTTACTCTTTAACCACTTGATGTTACATGTGATCCTTTGAAAGCCTTATCAAGTGTAGTATGAATGGCCCCGAGAGCACAAGCAATGTTTGATGTAGCCATGATAAAATAAAATGAACAAAGTGTCGAATTCCACCGAAAGTGTACCTTTTACAACATAGTTTAAACACAAATATATCCTTATAACTCCTTATAATGCTTATACCTCCCGTATAGTTTATAGGATGCATAAAATGAATGTTTACAAAAATTTGTTTCCACAAATCTAAAAATAGCTATGAACCTTATTCTTCCAATACATTTTGTTTTAATGGTTTAGACTTCTGTAGATGCCAACTGGTATCATTCTTATGCTTCCTTATGCACTCCCATGATAACTACTACTCTTCCCACAGGCGACCTTCACAAATTCTAGAGGATGAATGCAGATCTTTGATAATTTAGGCAAAGGTTAGTCACTCCAAATTTCATCTACCAAAGATATTTAGATTGACAAACAAACTAGACACAAATAGAAATTTGACGTTGCCATTCAAAATCAGCAACAAAGATATCAATCATGACCTGAATAGAGTATACTATGTCTTTATTTTATCCTCCAGTGATGGGTTTTTACCACTGCAACATGCTCATTTCCACACTTTGATTCTTGCCCTTTCACATGCAGCATAAGAAATGAAACAATAACCAATGAAAAATATATATCATCACCTTATTTCACAAAACCAAAGAATTTATTGTTTCTTACAATCTATCAGACATCATCTACAAGATTTAATTCATCCTTCATATAGAAAACTGTAGATTTCTCCTTTGAACAGAAAAACATCTACCATTTTTTATTTTCTAATCACTAAAACACCAACTCGTATATATGCTCAACACAATTGCATCCTTGCCTTCCATGATTTAGATGCTGGAGATCCACATTCCTCGCTTTCTCTTATGTACTTTACACAGTAAATGATTTTCTCACATTTTATATAGGCACAGTGATCTCATATTGCTCTGATAATTGAATCTACACTGAACACCTTCTACAGCATCTTGACACCTTTGCAATGATCTCTAGTGATGCACAACATGACTAACATGATTCCTTCTTCCAATGCCTCACATCGCACAAGAACAACTAAACCTGCTCTGATACCATTTAATGGAGAGCATGCGAATTAAATTTTTTTTATTAATAATGATTTGGGGGTAGTAAACACATTTATAAGTAAGGTAGATATGTAGTTGTAGTTGTAATCGATGGCATAACTGTAGTTCTAACCAATGGCATAACTAATATGAGTAACCGAGTAACCGCTATCAAACAATGTAATAATACTTTGCTAACAAAGTAGCGGGTGCCACAATTTACTTGGGTTGACTAGAATTCAACACTATTCAACTAGTTATGAAGGCTAGAATGGTTGAACACCTCACCATCACCCCAATGAAATTGAATACAAAGTTGTTAGGGTGGCTAGGTGAAAAAACAAGTCTAATACTTATGTTGGTATCCAAGATGAGATCCACACTCATGTGATAAGAATTGGTGATACCTAATTCTCTAATTTTAGTTTATATGTAGTAGTCGTAATGACCATGATACTTGACTTATGTTTAAGGTGTAATGAGTTTGTAGACATTAGGGCTAGATGTTTGGATGAATCCTAAATTGACCTTTCCCTAGCATGTTTGTACATATAAGGGCTAGATGAAACTCAAAATTATGTAGGATCTTCCAAGAGGGTGGAATACTAGACCACAAGTTCCTTGATGGGGGAAGGATGATCTTTATATTCTTTTTCAAAACCCAAGTCATAGCAAAAGTTACCTCGAATAAATGAAATGGTTAGATTTAAATAGTTAATTGAGAATTCTATAGATAATCTTCAGGTGGAACTAAGTTGTATTGTAATGTTTAAGAGACACACTTTGTAGTTAAATTAATTCAATTTTAATTATGTATTTCAATTGGCTCAACGTTGGTATAATTTACTTGTAAGTCTATATGAATTTTATGTTTATATTTTTGTGTCATGAATTTGAAGTGTCTCGATATATATTGGTGAAGCCACTTCTTATGTTTTGATATTCCATAATCTACCTATAAGGATGTCAATGTATTCCTCGTCCTAACCCAGTCAATGATATTGTTGTCAATTCAAGTATGCACCCTTTCTAAGTTTGCAAAAACTTAACTACCTGTTGAAACATGGAATCATTCTCGGATGTGGGTCTCCTTTCATGACAACGAATCTCCAGATTGAGATGGTTCTCTTATAATTCCTAAACTACTAACTTGAAGGGAAATAGGATAGAAGGGTAAATGAAATGCAAACTAATTCTGGAATCTAAACTAGATGGATTTCTATCACTCAACAAATAGTTCTTCAAACTTAAAACTTCACAATTCCACTGATAGTTTATTCCTTAAGTAATTTACAACAAGGTTTGGATCAAACACAAACTACAACCAGAAAAAAACTAAGTTTTAACAACATTGAGACATAATAAAGGACAAAAAGAGTCATAATATAACATCAGATCAAGATTGTAAAATATGTGAAACAGGATGATTTGCTATTAGAACTGGAAGGAGTACAATGCGTGTAAAAAAGAAATATAAGCCAACTGCCTGTATACAACTCTGCCTGTTAACAAGAGAGAAGAAAACTAATGCTAACTGACTGAGAAAAAACTAATTTTTTCTCCTATAAATGACTCCAAAAGATCTCCTCCGAAGAAAGATGAAAAAGCTCCTAAAAATAGACCGTAATTCCATTTTCGAGCTACTCATGAAAGCCAAAAATAAAGCACTGGATCTGTCACCAATCTGGAAAATAAAGCTACAAAATTGCCCTCTCATGTGGTCCCACCATAAAACTGCTTTTCTCTGCTCATGAAAGCTCCAAAAATTGTCCTATATGACTCTAAATAAAACAATCAAAATGGGATATTTGATCTGTTTTATTAGCCTATAAATTTCCTAAAAGTAGTTAAAATTTAAAAGCAATTTATAATTTCATTGCTTTAAAGTTAACTTTACAATGTTGTGGCAATTCTAATCAATATCCTATTCGATACGATTTTTTGTAAAAATAAAATGACATCTGGATTATAATTTTGCCAAGATATTTTACAAGATATCACTATTGATTTTCTATAAAAATCATAAAAAGATGAAATATTATACATATTTGCAAAACATAATGAAAGCCTTAAAGGCTTGACACCATGGCTTCCATGTGTCAATATTTTGCCACCTCATCTCTGTCCATATGCATTGAACAATGCCAACTCACTGCCCATATAGTGTCACCATGTCGCAGTTGACCCCTTTGACCACGCCATCACCTTGCATACTCTTCACGTCTCCAAAGGTTATTGTTTGATATTGTGCATACCTTTGAAATATGTGAAGGAAAAGAATAACACATAAGTGGGAAGTCAAAGACACTCAACCACATGCATGATCAAATGATACTTGGACTCCACTATGATTCGACCACAAAGGAGATTAAGGCCTTGAAAAGGTTCTAAAGGCACAAGCCTTGTTCACTCATGATTATGTCCACCTTTGACTTTATAAAATAAGACACATTCCACAAGCTGTTGGCCTCTCCTCATCATGATTGCTAGGCACCATCGATGCAAGGTTTTGACCCTGATCTCATTTGGATAAAATAATTATGTTGTTTGCATGGTCCAAAAATGTGAAGAATGTTGAAACAAAAGCATATACAAACCCTAAAACTCCGGTCATTTCATTTGTTGTTGGTGTTGAGTTTGGCTCTACAACTGTGTGGCCGCCGACTTGGGGTTTCATGCTCTGCACTCTCTTCTCCATATCCAGTCTTTTGTGGTTGCAAACATTGCACTTCTTGAGCCAAAATGACAGGCTGCACTTGGCGAGTTTAAATTTGAAGCTTAAAATGGAGTTTGACTATATTTTAATGGCATCTCTTTCTTAAATGGCCATGGCCATGTTGTTCTTTCTTCAGTTTCTAAGCTTGACATATATTTTGCTTGGTTTCTTCTGTGTTCAACTTCATGAAAATGGCAAAAATCACAAAGTCTCCAGTTGGGCTGTGGCCATATAGTTTTCCTCCTCTTTCATCGTTGCTTCTTTCATTTCTATATGTGCAAACTCAGATGAGGGTTCCATTTTTATTAGCTGAGTATCTCAAAATACCTTCATACAAAGCACAACCGTGGCATATAATGTGTTCTGTAGCTTGCTCTTTGTCATTTGATGTGAAAAAAAAAAGTTTTCCTATCTTTGAAGTGAGGGTCTCTTTTACATTACACAGAAACTTCTTTTCCCTTCACGTCCATGTCTACAACACTCCACTCTTACTTTGCTTGAGAATATATTGCAAGAAGAAAAAAACTCTTTTAAATCCGATAAGGGTTTCATGTTTTCACTATATAAACAGTCATTTCTTCCATGGCCTTGCTATGGGTATATCTCTGCACTTTCATTTCACTGTATGAACCAAGTTTTTTTCCCAAACTGAAACAAGGGTTTTATCTTTTTTTGAGCACCAAATTCTTCCTATAGTATACACTGGCATTGATATTCTTCTCTTTCTTATGCTGCTATTGCTGAGTCATATTCATTTTAAGAAAAGTGAGGATTTCAAATATTGTTCTCTTTTTCTTTAGCTCTATTTACTCCATTGTCTTTGCATATGAAATATACAATGTTGTCTTTGAACTTATAGCTCCTCTCCCCTCTGGCAGCATATGTGTCTTCATTTCTATAGCTCCACTTACTAGTCTAGTGGACTGTAGCAAATACACACTTCAAACATGATTGATGGCTTCTTTGTGTCTTGTCATTCTGGCACTATAACAAATGAAGAAGTCACTTACTCACCTGTTTTATATATACTATGGCAATATGATGACCTTCTATTGTTCTTCTCTATACGTTAAGATATGAAAAGCATTATGTAAGATGTCCTGTAGGACATCAATCAGGTCCACTGTATCTTGTATCACCAGTTTGACAGATCATTTCTTATAATGAAGATTTTGTTTGAGCCCATTCATAACTAGATCAGCCATGCACTTATACATTTCACTTTGACACATAATGACATTATGTAACACCAAAGATGATGATGATCACTCTTGTTTAATTATTATTTTGTCACATGACAATGATGTTCTATTACGACACATGTAATGAAGTGTCCTACATTCCTTTTTAATTTTGTCAAAGACAAAATGAACCATCTGAACTGGCTGTCTTGTATTCTTCTACTATGTAGATCTATAATACTATCCTATTTCTTTCATATATATGCATTGAATGTAACGTGTGATACACACTGTTCTAATGCTCACTCAACTTATCAGTAGCAAAAAAGAAGCATAATTGGATATATTTCATCATTTAAAAGGTAGCTTATGTAATTTGAATTCTGAATTTGATTTTGTCACTTCACTTAAATGAGAGAGTATAATCTTTGGTACTCACCTATCTTTACAAACTTGCTTACTAGTTTATAATGGATACTCCTCTTTGATTATTGATCATGGATGAGTAAGTAATCCTTAAATAGGCAATACTTGTGAACACTTATTCTTTTCTCAGTCTGATGATTATATATGCATTATGTACTCCTGATCATTATCATGCCTGAGAATGTCATTTTCATGATAGTTGGAGCAATGACATCAACTGTTATATTCATTGAGTGTTGTCCTTCATCAGTGCAGGTCATGTTCTTGGTTGCATTTCATACCTTGAAGTGAAATCATGGTCATGTCTTGAAATGGGACTGATGCATATGATTGTCTTGCTATTCCTTCAACTTATCATGTGAATGTCATCAATGATTTTCTTTCAATTCATCCCTTTTGAGATCAAGGGGAAGTAGCATGCTGGGCTCAACCCTTGTGGGAGCCCATTTGATACCACATGTTGAAACTCTTCAACCAGCTTCATGATTTGTCCTATACCTACACATGAAACAAACATATTAGAATAAAACAATGATGCTCTAAGTTTCCTTCTCTTTAGTTCCTTCTACATATGGATGTTGCTCATTTGATGAATGCATTATACCTAAAGTACTATGCCTCTCTTGATAGATGAAGGATATTCATAACCGGAGCTTCTAACGGGACCCTTCCCACAATTTTTTAGGTACATGCCAATGTCAGGAGCAGGACTGGAGACTACTATGAAGATCAACCAAAACAAGGCAATGATGGCTATGTTTTTGCCTCCTCCTTCATTAGATGCATAGTATTTTGCTTATATTTGCACGAGTTCAGCTATAACACACAACTTGTGTGGGACATCTGATGTCTTAGTTTCCTTCAATGCAATGTTTATTCCTTTATGTATTCAAACTTGTAAATGAATAACCATTGTGATGAATGAATACTTATCTCATTTTACTGCTCTCCAATGCAATGAATGATTTAAAATTTTTCTTTCTTTCCTCAACAACTAAACTATATTTATCATAATAACTATGCAACTATCACATAACAGAAGTAAATCAAACCTCACTCAAAAATGATAAATGTTAAATCTGCTCAGCCAGTTTTTGAGATGAGGTAAAAAAATGGTAACATTTCTAGCGAGTTCTACTATATGCTTGCCTACTAAGCATCTGACGAGTTGTCTTGACATACATTGGGCATAGAGTCATACTCTGTCCTTTTTTGAAACTCATAAAACACTATAATTTAGCTCTCCAATAGCTCAAAATAGCAACAAAAAACTGAAAACAAACTCTACTGAAAGCAAACTAATAGGCCATGATGGCTGAAACAAAATGTGCATGAGCACTTATTCATTGCAACACTACTCTACTATGTACAAAAGAATTCTTTTACCCTCAGAGGTAATGCTTGAGGTGGATCCCATTAACTAGGATAGACAACACCTCTCCACTCAACTTGGACATCTGAAATGCATTGTTTTCATTGCACTCTGTGATAACATAAGGCCCATCCCACAAGGCATCAAATTTAGAATGCTTACTTGGCCTGCTCTTTAGTTCATTCCACTTGAACACCAAATCTCCAACAATAAAATTCCTTGGTTTTGCTCTCTTATCAAATGCATTCTTCATTTGGGTTTGATGCATATCAAGTTTTCTTAAGGCCTCTTTCCTTGTCTCTTCTAGCTCCATGAGCTGAGCTACCCTGATTACAAGAGGCTATTCCTCTAGCAGCTCAAGTTCCTTGATAAAGGCCAATGTAGGCAATTCAACTGAAATAGGTAACTGAGCCTCTTTTCCATAAGTAAGAACATATGGGGAACAACCAGTAGCTCTCTTAGGTGTAATTCTGTCATCCCATAGAGCTAACTTTAACTTTTCGTGCCAAGTTTTCTGATTGTCCTCAACAGTCTTCATGATGATCCTTATCAGATTTTTGTTGATAGATTCAGCCTGCCCATTACCCTGTGGGTAATAGTTAGATGAAGTATTCAAATAGATATTATTTCTGATAGACCAATATGAAATTCTTAATCCTAAAAGGACTAGACCATTATCAGAGATGATTGAATTTGGTGTACCTAATCTTGACACTAAGTCCTGATAAAAACTTAGGATAATAGATTTATTTGCCTCTTTTAAGGCAACAGCCTTGGTCAACTTGGTAAAATAATCTGTGGCAGTCAAAATCTAGTTGTGGCCTGCACTTGAAGGCAGGTTTATTGGTCCTATGAAATCCAATCCCCACTTTGCAAATGGTTGTTCAATTTTAACAGGATGTAGGGGTAAGCTAGCAAGTCTTTGCTTACCTGCAAATAAAGAACACTTCTCACATCTTCTCACCCAAGCAAAAGCATCTTTAAATAAGTCAGGTCAGTAATAACCAGCCTACATCATCTTCAAGGCAGTTGTTCTAGCTGCAAAGTGACCTCCTGAAGGTCCATTATGAAACTCTTCTAACAGTCTATCAACTTGATTAGGTCCAACACACATCATAAATACACTATTAAAGTCTCTCCTATATAAAATACCATTAATAATAGCATAAGGAGTAGCTTGCAATTGAAAATACCTTCTACCTGCCCTGTCTAAACTATTTGGGCACTCACTGGTCTGCAAATAATGCATCATCTGATGCACCCAACTATCTATTTGAGTTGGTACATTGGCTAGTTCATTATTGTTCAACACTATCTCAGTGTCCTCTTGATGTTCTTTCTCAAACTCCTCACTTTCAGCAAGCTTCTCGCATAAGCCCTTACCTCTAATCAGCTTGGTTACTTGGATGTCAATATCAAATTCCATAACCTTAGTTACCCAACCGGCTTTCTTATCATTTATGTCTTTGTTTAATAAAAAACTCTCGACAGTAGGATGAGCAACCTTTAAGTGAACTTTATTATGAGATAGCATGTGTCTAAACTTCTTGAGGCTCCTTACAACAACAAAAACATGTTTTTCGACAAAAGAATACTTTATCTCATAATCGTGCAGCACTTGGCTGAAAAATGCAATTGGCTGCTCTAAACCTTCATCATTTTACTGACATAACATTGCAGAAATGGTGTCAGCTCCTCCAAAAGCATATAAAATTAAATCCTTCTCATAATTAGGATTGATGAGGGTAGGGGAAGCAGTGAGGGCTTCCTTTATCTGCTTGAAGCTTCATCTTCCCTCCTTAGTCTAGCTAAATGGCACATTCTTTTTCAACATGGCAGTAAGAGGTTGTAACAAAGCTGCAATATTTAGAACAAACCTCTTAACAAAATTAATTCTGCCAAGAAAGCTCTGCAAGCCTTTCTTATGTGTAGGTAGCGGTAAATCTAGAATAGCTGAAACTTTGTCAGGGTCAATAGTAATACCTTCTTTTGAAACAATATGACCGAGGAGTCTTCCTTTATGAACTGAGAATATATACTTTTGGGGGTTCAATGAAACTCCAAACTCTCTGCACCTCTAAAAAATCTGCTTCAAGTGGTCAAAATAATCATTAGAATCTTTGGAAAAAATAGTTATTTCATCTAGATAGGCCAACACTATTATGTTCATAAGACCATGGAAGGCCATATCCATTGCCCTCTGAAAGGTTACCCCTGCATTGGACAAACCAAATGGCATTTTCTAATAGGACATGGTACCCCACTTAGTTGTGAATGCAGTTTTTTATTGGTCCCCTTCTTTGACTAGAATTTGATTATATACAGAATACCCATCTAACAAAGAATACCTATCAGAACCTGAAATAGCCTGCAGTATTTGTTCCATGGAAGGAAGAGGGTAATGGTCTTTCAATGAGGCCTGCTTTAAATCACAGAAATTGACACAAAGTTAGATTTCACCATTCTTCTTCCTGACTGGAAACCCAAGAGGTATGTTTTATCAGGAAAATGATACCGCTTTCAATCAGTTTATTCAGCTCAATGCTCATTAAGTGTTCAAGTTTTTGATTGAGGGGTCTTTGCTTTTGCCTAATAGGCTTTGCATTAGGCTCTAACTCTATGGTGTGCTGGGCCAAACTGGGATTAAAACCTCTCAAGTCTTTATACTCCCATGCAAAAACATCATAAAAATCTTGACATAATTGAATAAAAGACTATTGTTCTTCTCTAGTACATACCTTTCCAAGTTTCAGTAGTTTGTCTTTGAAAATTTCTATGGTCTGATAGTGTTCTTGCTTCACTATAATGCTGCACTTATTATTTCTGAACTGATCATCAGTGTTAAACACTAATTCTAATGTGACTAATACCTTGGGCAACTTGTTGGTCCTCAACTGAACAATCTGATCTTCAAATTGTTGCTGATATTTATGTTGATTATCAACTACAAATTTAGCCTCTGCACTTAAAAAACTCAAGATTTGTTCATCACTATTAAAAACTTGCCATGAAACACTATTTTCAGGTACAGAAGGTCTAACAACTATCTTAACATATGGCTGTACCTCAACATTCTGAATCTGATCAGGAATATCAAATTGAGATCCCAAGGCTGCCAACCTATCTGCATACTTATTTTAGTACCTGGGAACTGAAATTAGATTAAGAGCATCAAAAAATTCAATTGAATCCCACACTCTATGCTTGTATTTTTTGAGCAGATCATTTTTAGCAACATTCAGATTCCTAACATGGTTAATGATCAACTGAGAATCTCCATAAACATGAACAGATTTGATACCTTTTTTCTGAGCCCATTCTAAGCCATGTATCAGGGCCTCATACTCAGCCATATTATTTGTACAGCTGAAGGTAAACCTTAAGGTAGCATAATATTTATCTCTTTGAGGTGAAATTAACATATTACCTCCACCAGCACCTGTCTTAGTCCTTGATCCATCAAAGTACAGCTTCCAAAGCTGATCTTCTTGTTGTTCTAACTGATTTTGATCCTTAATCAGAGTAGGAATCACTGCATCAAGTTCCTGTATCATATAGATGCCTAATCCTACCTCATCCATGTGATGGAAAGGGTCACTTTCATGATCTTCAACTGCCTAATCATCTAAATTTATGTAATCTATATGTGCATTGGGATGTGGTTCATGGGTTCATCTTGTTGCTCGCAGGTGATGTATAGATTAACATTTATTAGACTGGGAACATAGGGCTCAATATGGTCTTTTGCAAGTGGTTTGGACTGTGTTGTTACTTTTGTACCATATCTTGTTCTGAAGAACAAGTGAGTCCAGTCAGATGAAAGAAACCCACCCAATTTGGCTGTGAACTCCCTAGAAAGGTTGATTGCAAAACTAGGTGGAAGGTCAATGATGTAAATGTCTTAATGAATGGCAAAATTAGGACAAGAATGCAATGTGAGTGGTGATTTTTTTATTATCCCCACAGTACTGATTGCAGACCTGTCTAACTAAACTACTCCCTTTGCAAGGGGCTCATAAACCAATCCTAATGAGTCAGCTACACGTTTGGGCATGACTGAGCTGCTTGCTCCTAAGTCTACCATGTAGTTATGAACTAGTTTATCACCAATAATAAGAGTTAGATAGAAAGGGGGTGGTTTTACCTCACTTATTGACTACCCACTCTTGATCTCTGAGCTATTAGCAAGCAAAACCTTAGCCTTCCCTTAGCTAGAACATTCAGAAAAAGAAAGTTCAGCCAATGCTTCTTGCAGCAAATTCTTCTGCCCAGGGATGTGTAAACCATCCATAACTGACATGCTCACTGTAGGTTTCTTAAGATGATCAACTATATTAAAAGAAACAGGGGTTACCTTATGCTATCCTCTTGCTGCAACTGCATCAATCTATCCTTCTTGATGACTAATGTCACATTTTGGGTTGTTCTTTCACTGGTATTGTTTGGTCCCTTTGTAGAATTTGTACTTTCTACTATGGTACGGGGGCATTTTGTGACATAGAGTTGATTTTTGTCCCTTACAGCCTATTGTTGTACTACATCAGCTAGCTAGTTAATATCTGTAGCTCTTAGTTTTAACCTTGTGTAGGCTAAAACAGATGTACTTTGCTGATTATGACCATGGAAATAATTTATACCGCAAAAATTAGATTCTTCCCAATTCATTAAGACTACATCATCCTTATTCTACTAAGTTGAAACTTCACCATGAACCCCCTCTGAACCTGCATAGCTATTTTGAAATGTGAGTGCCTAGTTTCTCACTCCATTCATGTAGGCAGCTTGATTATGTGGTTGGTGACATGGGTAACACCAGTCACTATCTTGAACCAGATTATTCTGTGTGGTAACAAGCTCTTTTGAGGTACTAGCAGTATTTGGATTATAAGCCTGAAAAGGTTGAGGGTTGTAGTTCCTTCTTTGCCCCTGAGGATCAGCTTGAAAGGGTTGCCTATATTGTTGATTAGGCTGATATTGGGTATTTTACTGATTAGGTTGATATTGATTTTGGTAAGGCAAGAGTTTATCCATATTTACTAGCTTATTTGCAATTGTCCTCAATGTATCTTCCAACCTTGAGGTATTTTGGGTTTGAACTGGGACAGTAGTTTGTTAGGTTGTTTGATATCCTATTGTTGGAATAGGTGGGACAACAGCTAAAGGAGGTACTGCCATCCATGGCTAGATTTTAGGAAAAATGGGTAAAGGAGGCCTAGGGGCTATCTTCCCTACCTGAATAAGGTAGTTTTCTGCTCTAACAGTGGTCTCAAAAGAATTTGGAAGGGTGGTCCCTCCCATATACTATATCATTATAGAAATTTCACTATTCAAAGATTTGAGATAAAAGAGAAAAGCATGCCTTGGCAGAGGTTTTACCATTGTGGGAATCCTATCCTAGGTTCTCTAAAATTGGTAGTTGAAGTCAGCCATGTGTTCGTGAGGTGCCCTTTTGATGGTACTCAGTTGCTCTAGCAGTGAGAGATGATCAGACTTGTCCTCGAAGTGTTTGTGTAATCCATCTCCTAGTAAGTCCCAGGATGTTATTGAATTTTCAGCAAGTCCTTTGAACCATTGTAAGGCCTTTCCTTTTAACGAAGCAACTAAAAGCCTAATTGCCACATTCTCCTGAGTGACATTATGCATGGAACACAAGGTTGCTACATCTTGAATATGTTTGACAGTAGTAGTATGATCTTCTCTAGTGAAATAAGGCAAACCTTTAAGGGCTACCATTGGAATATCATCTCTTTGGGCAAGTTGTAATGGGTTGCCTCAATTTAACGTAGCAAATGCATACTACCTAGCCATTATAGGTATCTGGACTATCAGCACTGGACTTCTACTTCTTTTGATTGGGCTTGTAGATATGAATCGGGAAGGTGTAGACTTTGACCTTCTTGATGACTCAGTTGTTTAGCTTGCTGATCTACCTCTCCTTTTAGGTGTAGATAGCTGTAAATAGTCAAAGGGGTCTGGATTAGACCTGGTTTTCATAAGCTGCAAGCAATAATCTACATATCAAACTAGAGGGACTGAGTTTCCAGGTATATTAAAAGCCTCCAAAGGCCGGTAAAACTAATGCATATACCACAACAATAGCTATGAGGGTACAAATCTCTCTGAAATTGCTTCCAAGGTCCCACCAGGCCTGCTAAAAACTGTTGTCAATTCAAGTATGGACCCTTGTTAAGTTTACGAAAACTTAACTACCTCTTGAAACATGGAATCATTCTTGGATGTGGGTCTCCTTTTATGAGAATGAATCTCCAAAGTGAGCTGGTTCTCTTATAATTCCTAAACAACTGACTTGAAGGGAAAAAGGATAGAAGGGTAATTGAAATGCAAACTAATTCTGGAATCTAAACTAGATGGATTTCTATCACTCACAAAATAGTTCTTCAAACTTAAAACTTCACAATTCCACTGATAGTTTATTCCTTAAGTTATTTGCAACAAGGTTTGGATCAAACACAAACTACAACCAGGAAAAAAACTAAGTTTTAACAGCATTGAGACATAATAAAGGACAAAAAGAGTCACAATATAACATCAGATCAAGACTACAAAATATTTGAAATTGGACGATTTGCTATTAGAATTGCAAGAAGTACAATGCATGTAAAAATTAAATATGAGCCAACTGGCTATATACAACTCTGCCTGTGAACAAGAGAGAAGAAAACTAATGCTAACTGACTAAGAAAAAACTAAGTTTTTCCCCTATAAATGACTCCAAAAGATCTCCGAAGAAAGATGAAAAAGCTCCTAAAGATAGACCCTAAGTCCATTTTCGAGCTACTCATGAAAGCCAAAAATAAAGCATTGGATCTGTCACCAATCTAGAAAATAAAGCTGCAAAATTGCCCTCTCATGTGGTCCCACCATAAAACTGCTTTTCTCTGCTCATGAAAGCTTAAAAAATTGTCCTATATGATTCTAAATAAAACAAATCAAAATGGGATATTTGATCTATTTTATTAGCCTATAAATTGCCTAAAAATAGTTAAACTTTAAAAGCAATTTATAATTTCATTGCTTTAAATTTAACTTTACAATGTTGTGGCAGTTCTAATCAATATCCTATTTGAAACAATTTTTTGCAAAAATAAAATGATATCTGGCTTATAATTTTGCCAAGATATTTTACAAGATATCACTATTGATTTTCTATAAAAATCATAAAAGGATGAAATATTACACATATTTTGAAAAAATAAATGAAAACCTTAAAGGCTTGACACCATGGCTTCCATGTGTCAATATTTTGTCACCTCATCTCTGTCCATATAGTGCCACCATGTCACATTTGACCACTTTGACCACGTCATCACCTTGCATACTCTTCACATCTGCAAAGGTTATTGTTTGATCTTGTGCATACATTTGAAATATGTGAAGGAATAGAATAATGCATAAGTGGGAGGTCAAAGACACTCAACCACATGCATGATCAAATGATAATTGGACTCCACTATGAGTCGACCACAAAGGAGATTAAAGCCTTGAAAAGGTTCTAAAGGCACAAGCCTTGTTCACTCATGATTATGTCCACATTTGACTTTATAAAATAAGCCACATTCCACAAGTTGTCAGCATCTCCTCATCATGATTGCTAGGCACCATCGATGCAAGGTTTTGACCCTGATCTCATTTGGATAAAATAATTATGTTGTTTGCATGGTCAAAAAATGAAAAGAATGTCGAAACAAAAGCAGATACAAACCCTAAAACTTTGGTCATTTCATTTGTTGTAGGTGTTGAGTTTGGCTCTGCAACTGTGTGGCTGCCGACTTGGGGTTTCATGCTCTACATTCTCTTCTCCATATCCGGTCTTCTGTTGTTGCAAACATTGCACTTCTTGAGCCAAAATGACAGGCCACACTTTGTGAGTTTAAATCTAAAGCTTAAAATGGCATTTGACTGTATTTTAATGGTAGCTCTTTCTTAAATGGCCACGACCATGTTGCTCTTTCTTCAGTTTCTAAGCTTGACATATATTTTGCTTGGTTTTTTCTGTGTTAAACTTCATGAAAATGGTAAAGATGACAAAGTCTCCAGTTGGGCCATGGCCATATAGTTTTCCTCCTCTACAATGCCATACGGTGAGTTCTCATTGTCTCTTTTCATCATTGCTTCTTTCATTTCTATATGTGCAAACTGAGATGAGGGTTCCATTTTTATTAGCTGAGTATCTCAAAATACCTTCATACAGAGCATGGTCATGGCATATAATGTGTTCTGTAGCTTTCTCTTTGTCATTTGATGTGAAAAAAATAAAGTTTTCCTATTCTTGAAGTGAGGGTTTCTTTTACATTACACAGAAACTTCTTTTCCCTTCACGGCCATGTCTACAACACTCCACTCTTACTTTGCTTGACTATATATTGCAAGAAGAAAGAAAACTCTTTTAAACCAGACAAGGGTTTCATGTTTTCATTGTATAAATAGTCATTTCTTCCATGGCCTTGCTATGGATATATCTCTGGACTTTCATTTCACTATATGAACCAAGTTTTTTTCCAAAACTGAAACAAGGGTTTTATCTTTTTCTGAGCACCAAACTCTTCCTATAGCATACACTAGCATAAGATATTTTTTTCTCTTTCTTATGTTGTTATTGCTGAGTCATATTCATTTTAAGAAAAGTGAGGATTTCAAATACTGTTCTCTATTTCTGTAGCTCTATTTACTCCTTCATGGTCTTTGCATATGAAATATACATTGTTGGCTTTGAACTTATAACTCCTCTCCCCTCTGGCAGCATATGTGTCTTTATTTCTGTAGCTCCACTTACTAGTCTAGTGGACTATAGCAAATACACACTTCAAACATGATTGATGGCTTCTTTGTGTCATGTCATTCTGGCACTGTAACAAATGAAGAAGTCACTTACTCACTTGTTCTGTATATACTGTGGCAATATGATGACCTTCTGCTATTCTTCTCTGTACTTCAACATATGAAAATCATTATGTAAGATGTCTTGTAGGACATCAATCAGGTCCACTATATCTTTTATCACCAGTTTGACAGATCATTTCTTATGATGAAGATTTTGTTTGAGCCCATTCGTAACCAGATGTAGCCATGCACTTATACCTTTCACTTTGACACATAATGACATTCTGTAGCATGAAAGATGATGATGATCACTCTTGTTTAATTACTCTTCTGTCACATGGCAATGATGTTCTATTACAACACATGTAATGAAGTGTCGTACATTCCTTTTGAAGTTTGTGAAAGACAAATTGAGCCATCTGAACTGGCTGTCTTGTATTCTTCTACTATAGATCTGCAATACCATCCTATTTATTTCATAGATATGCATTGAATGTAACATGTGATACACACTGTTCTGAGGCTCAACTTATCAGTAGCAAAAGTAAAGCATAATTAGATGTATTTCATCATTTAAAGGGCATCTTATGTAACTTGAATTTTGAATTTGATTTTGCCACTTCACTTAAATGAGAAAGTATAATGTTCGGTACTCACCTGTCCTTAAAAACTTGCTTACTGGTTTATAATGGATACTCCTATTTTATTATTGATCATGGATGAGTAAGCAATACTTAAATAGGCAATACTTGTGAACACTTATTCTTTTATCAGTCTGATGATTATATATGCATTATGTACTCCTGATCATTATCATGTTTGAGAATGTCATTTTCATGATAGTTGGAATAATGACATCAGCTAGTGTTGTCCTTCATCAGTTTAGGTCATGTTCTTGGTCGTATTTCATACCTTGAAGTGAAATCATGGTCATGTCTTGAAATGGGACTGATGCATATGATTGTCTTGCTATTCCTTCAGCTTATCATGTGAATATCATAAATGATTTTCTCGTTTCAATTCATCCCTTCTGAGATCAAGGGGAAGCAGCATGCTGGGCTCAACCCTTGTGGGAGCCTATTTGATACCACATGCTAAAAGTCTTCAATCATCTTCATGATTTGTCCTATACCTGCACATAAAACAAACAGATTAGAATAAAACAATGATGCTCTATGTTTGCTTCTCTTCAGTTCCTTCTGCATATGGATGTTGCTCATTTGATCGATGCATTATAACTAAAGTATTATGCCTCTCCTAATAGATGAAGGATTTTCATAACCGGAGCTTCTAACGGGACCCTTCCCACAAATTTTTAGGTACATGTTGAGGTTAGGAGGAGGACTAGAGGCTACTATGAAGATCAACCAAAACAAGGCAATGATGGCTATGTTTTTCCCTCCTTCATTAGATGCATAGTATTTTGCTTATATTTGCATGAGTTCATCTATAACCCACGACTTGTGTGGGACATCTAATATGTCTTAGTTTCCTTCAATGCAATGTTTATTCCTTTATGTATTCAAACTTGTAAATAAATAACCATTGTGATGAATGAATACTTATCTCATTTTACTACTCTGCAATGCAATGAATGATTTGAAACTTCTCTTTCTTTCCTCAACAACTGAACTGCATTTGTCATAATAACTATGCAACTATCACATAACAGAAGTAAATCAAACCTCACTCAAAAATGATAAATGTTAAATCTGCTCAACCAATTTTTGAGCTATGGTCAAAAAATTGTAACAGATATAATTGACAAACAATTTCAAATGATTTTATAATTTAACTATGAATAAAGTTAACTTGATTGTAAATAAATCCTAAATGTATGGACTAGTTGGTCCAAGTCCATGCAATTATCTTAAAGGGACACAAGTTCTTTATTTTAAATCTCATTTCATGGAAACACATGTTAGGACACATCCCCATATAATTGGGTTAATAATATCTTTAGGAGATAAGTAGTCTCTAGACTATTATCTCATGTTAGTTATCCATATATAATTTGGCTAATGAATCTTTGAAGGAAATTATCTTAAATGCATGTTACACTCAAAATTTCTTTATAGTCTTGAAGGTATCAATTTGTACATCTTGGATCTAAAAAATTTTCATGTTAGTTTGAAGGACCCTTTGAGAATATTAACTTATGAAATCTAAAACCAAAGGGGCTAGGTAAACCCAAGTCCATAAAGTCTTTGCATCCATGTGAAGCCTTGGGTGTAGTTTTTATGAGAATTTTAGATCCAAGTTAACCAAATAAATTAGGATACATAATATCCTTGGGTCTGCAGGATTGAATAATGTTTGAAAGAAATGCTTATAGAGCTCAAGGTGCTTGGAAGAATTAGACAAACTAAATGTGACCATGTGTCAAACATGAGATACAATGGTGAATTAAACTTCCATTCCACATGGGCTTGGGCCATTTAGCCACTAATCCTTGGTCCATCATAAACCCACACTATAGATGCCTATAAAAATTTACTAACTAAAACAATACATTAGCAAGTTGTTTGATTATAAATCTAGAATTGGAATTTGAATGTGAGATATTTAATTAAGACTCATGTTTGTTTTTTTCCTCTAAAGAAAATGTGTTGTAGTTGTTAGAATTGAGTTTTCCATTAAACCGAGGTTAGTGTGTTTCTTGTGTCCATAGGAATCCTCAAGAATAAAACTTTATACCAATTTTAGAATCAAGAAGATGCTTGAGTATATATAATATAATGAACACTTTTAGGTCTAGATGAGCTTTGCATTATTCTCTAATTTTATTCTAATTAAATTATGTGTTGGCCTCTTACTAATTATATGATAAAATATTGTTTACTATGTTGAGAATATAATGTTGACTGTAAAGGTTGTGAAGTGTTTATGCCTTGAAATCTTGCAAAATCCTAAATAAGCCCTTGCTAAGATTAACTACAATCCTTCTATGTTGTTATTATGTATTATTTTTTAACTAATTTTAAAGTGAGTTGAGTAGCTAGTCAAATGTAACTCAAGTGCACCGTTATTGTTTAGTAACTAGCTAGCAGATAGTATGCTTTGTAACAAGAAGTGGAGTATCCTAATAAACATTGAACTCACCGCTCCACACTAAACCATATTCAATACTTGTTTAAACATTTGATAATCTTATGTTGATACAATTTTATTTCTATTTATCAACACTTTTGTTTCTATTTTAGTGTTGACTGGTTGGTTATGGTTACCATTTACCAACATAACTTAAGTTACATACACGTTTGTTTGCTTTGTATTCCATAGTTAAGCATGGCATGTTCTTATTGCATTGAAGTGAAGCCCCGTTGGGTAATTATTCATGTCCATTTATATTTTGGCCAATATATGATGTATATCTATATTTTTCCCAACTTATTGACATCAATTGATCTTTATAGAAGTTGGTGCCTCACTCACCTCGAGGTGTTCTTGTTACTGTTACCTCATTGGTCTAACTTGTTATTATGTGGGATCATAGCATATTACTTTTCACATTAGAATAATGCTACGTGGCAAATGCTTATTACATTAAATGGGAGCCTTTTGTCAGATATTTTTTCTTGAGCAAGTTGTTTTTGCACAATATGATATTCGCCTAATTTTTTCTAGTGACAACTATTATTTTTTGAGATGTTGATGCAACATCATATTTCAAAAGGAAGATTAGATTTTGGAATAAATGAAAAAGAAGACCTCTGCAACTCGGACGGAAAACCTAGTTTTCCTGTTCTCCCGCTTCGTGCCAAAACGGCCCGTCCCAAGGCCCCACAAGCCACTCAATCAACTAAAACAAAATCCCACCGCCTGCCAAATCCCAAGGGGCTGGGTCATGCACAATGAAGAAAAAAGTGAGGAAACACAGAGCAGCGGAAAGCGACAAATCGAATGGTTTAAATCACTCGGATATGCATGCCGTTCTGAATGACATGCAGATCAGCAAAAAAACTCCAAGAATGCTAATTCCTCGGACCTTCCTGGCGGCAATGCAGAAGGTAGTGTCATTTCATTCAAACTGCCTGATGACATTATTGACGTCATTTCTGACTGTAAAGCTAAAACAATTATTTTTTTTTTATCTTAAAGGAGTACCATCTGAACATGATTTCTTCAAGTGGTCCCGAAACAACTGGGAAGAAAAGGGTTGAAACATAGAATATTTTAATGCCCTGGGTAGGGATATGTCGCCTGCACCTTTGTTGACCGAGATCACGTTGTGCGGCCCTGCAATACCGATCATGGATCCCTACACCTTTGTTTGTAATTATTTATTTATGTAATTTTTGCTTACTATTGTAAAATTTTATGTAAATTTTATTTTGTCACTTTGTGAGAGTTGGCACGATGGTATGTCATCCTATATGGAAGGTGACTAGATGTATTTTTGTCCTCATATGAGGAGGTAGGCGTCCCATGTTCAGTTGACATAGTTTTGCCATGTGTTGGCCCTTGAGGTCACATGTTAGGATGTATAACAAATTCTATGACACGTAAGATATGACAGAGTCTATGACAGTGTAAGAGCGAGAAATAGAAGGGATGAAACAAGTGTCATCTGCATGTATGATACTGTAAGAGGCATCTTTGACTTAGGCATTTTGGAGCGCCCAAGTTGGCCTATGACAACTTGTAAGAGAATGATCCAAAAATAGTCAGTTATGACACATTCTTTTTATAGTTGTAAGTGCTGTCATATATGATAGATTCTATGACAGCTGTAAGCTGTGTACGAGCATTTGTCATAAGCCATAAATAGTAAATTTGGAGTGCCCATGTAGAGGAGATTCCTATGACAAGATTTGACAATTGTCGGTGGCAGTTGAACAAGTGTTGAACAAGTGTCACAGGCAAAAGGAAGATGTGGGAAAGTGTGCCATGTGGATTTGGACACTGCACCTCTTAGAAGACTTCTCTCATGGCATGTAAATTCTATATAAGTGCTACTTGGAGCTAGTTTTGTATGGTTTTTATGCAGTAACTGTTATGTTGCTAGAATTGCTTCAGAAATAGATTGTTGTGAATTCTTTGTAAGAGTATAGCTCTACAAGTGTATTGTAACCAAATATTATTTATAAAATAATACATTGGGTTGTACTTTGGAGTGTGGGGTTTTTCACCTGAAAGAGTTTTCCCTGCAAATATCTATGTTATGGTTTATGTTATGTTTCTAATTTATATTTTATGATACATATCTTCTTCATCTGTAATTGTAAGGATTAAAAATTTGCACTATCTTTCCTAATTAGATCGGTGTACGAAGTGTGTTTTGCGTACCTTGCTTCCTTTCAGGTTTATGGTGTGTCAAGGGTTTTCATCACCATCTATAAATCTTTGCTAGTTGAAGGTACACTCCATGCATAAGAACTATCTTAATGTTCTTTTCTAGCATAAAATCTCTAGAGATACATAGATCGTAACCAATTTCTATGCTCCAAATAATAGACCCCTCATTATAAAAAATGTGGGAGAAATTGAACATTTTCAAGAAAGATTATTTGAATTATAGATACTTGGAGCATTTTATCTCTCATAAGAATAGGATCAAACCATACTCACCTTTTGTTGACATGGGAAATGGGTATCAAGAAAGGCAATTACCATTTTAAATTTGAAATTATGTGGACCCTCGACCTTCATATCAAAACACTTATTCAAAAGTGGTGGGACATTGATGTGAAAGGAATAGAATGTGTAGGCTGACTAACAAACTAAAAAATGTTAAGAGGAACATCAAGCTTTGGAATCCACACTCTTTCAGCAACATCTTTGAAAGAAAAATGGAAGCCAAGAAAAAACTTTAGGAAATCCAACAAGAAATGAACACTAATGGAGCTTCAGAAGAAACTTTCTAGGAAGAAAATGAAGTTCTTTTTAATCTACATAATATCATAGAAAAAGACGAAATTTATTAGAAATAAAAGTCTAGAGTCCAATGGCTCAAAATAAGGATAGAAACACTAAGTTGTTCCATCATTTAGTCCTTAAGGGTTAGAGAGATGATAAAATTTCTAAGTTTATTAGAGAGGATGAGACTAAAATCACTAACGAAGAGGAAATTTAATAAAAAATGGTATGTTTATTTTACACTTTGCTTAATACTATCCCTAATATAGATCCATTCAAAGAAGATAATCTTTTGGATACTATTCATTACTCTCTGTCGTCAAATGATATTAAGAAGATAGGATGTGGAGTCTTAAAGGAGAAGGTTAGACCTATTGTGTTTTCATATGATGTCCAAATTTCTAGGTCCAGATGGTTTCTCATTGGCTTTCTTTTAGAATTTTTAGAATATTATTAGTAAAGATGTTATTAAAGCTACTCAAGGATTCTTTGCTACAAGGTGTATCTTGAAGGGGATTAGAAACACATTCTTGGACTTCATTCCTAAGAAGATTGGGGTAGAAAAAATGAAGATTTTAACCTAATAAGCCTATATAACACAATCTAAAATTTTATCCAAGCTATTGATGCTGATAATTTAGCCTTTTCTAGATAAATCATCTATGTTAATCAAATAGTTTTATCCTAGGAAGGCAAGTTTTCAATGTTATTATTTTGATTCATGAGATTTTAAGTCTTTGGAAAAGAGCAAGAGGGAGAGCATGGCCCTTAAGCTTGATATTTCAAAATATTATGACAAAATTTCATGGGACATTTTACTAAAACATTTATAGAGATTTGGTTTCCAAGGTAGAATATTAAACCTCTTAAAGTGTTGTTTCACTACCACAACATTTTTAGTGATTATTAATGGCTTTCCTAATGGTCATTTTGCCTCTAAACAAGGCCTTAAATTGGGAGATTATTTATCCCCATATCTATTGATCATTCTAGCTAAGGTGCATGGAAGAAATATATTTGTAAACATTAGTAAAGGAAACATTAAAGGTTTTGAACCTACATCCTCCTAAATTCTTAGATCCCATCAATAGTTCATGGATGACACTATTCTTCTCGGGACAACTACTATTATAGAAGCTAAGGGTTGGAAAAAGATTTTATCTTAATATGCTATTATTTCTAGAGAACAAATCAATTTGGACAAAAGTAGATTATTTTTCAATACCAATCAAGGTTTAAAAAATTAAATTTCTACTGCCATAGGTTACAACATAAATCAGCTACCTACTATGTATTTGGGAATGCCTCTAAGCCCTAGAAGAATTCACAATTGTACATGCAATAATCTAGTTGAGAGAATTCAAAGGAAACTTACAGCTTGGAAGGGCTACCTTTTAAGCCAGACTAGTAAAACAAAACTCATGAAAAGTTCTCTCCAAAGCATCCATGTGTAGTTATTATATCTCTCTTCAAAATCCCTCATTTCTTTGCTTAAAAGGTGGAGTTGAGAGGAACCTCCTGGAACAATATAATGAAAAATGCATGAAATAACAGAAATAGAAGAACATAGAAGGGATTTATTGATCGCATGCCACTTCGAGGGGGCAACCTCCTTTGAGCAAACTCAATACAATAAACTCATGGATGCCTTCATTTGCCTCAACACATACTTATATACTAAGTCTAATCTAAACAACTATTACTTCCCATGAATGTGGGATAATACAATATACTCACAGGATGACTTACAAAGCATATGAGTCTAAATGTAATATACTAACAAAGTAAAGAGAAGGGTTAAACACGGGTTCCTAACATCCCCTCCCTCTTAGAAAAGCTTTGTCCTCAAAGCGTAAGATGTGGAAATTATTGTTGAATTTGAAGGAGTGGTTCCCCTATAGCAATATCTGGGTGCATGCCATGCCACTAAATTAATACCTCTGTGATGGAGCGAGAGTGAAGAGGATGAGTGCCCCTATTGAGGATTACCTCTAGCACCAAAAGGATGGATCCTCCATTATCCAGTTGTGGTAAAATAGTTTGTGCTCTATCGTTGGTACCAAGAAATTTCTTTAGACAAGAGATGCGGGAAGAAGGAGCCAGCTTATGATCCCCAATCTGATCATGGGCACAGAGAACCGTGTCGACTGCCTAAACTCGTGAACTGCTGGGGGAGTATGGAAGGAACGCTAGCAGTGCCTAACCATAGACTGCTTCATATGGAGTCGTGTTAGATACAGTGTGGTAGGAGGTATTGTACCACCATTCAGTGAGAGGGAGCCAGTTTGCCCACTGATGCTATTATTCTGTGGTATCACATGTAGCCACAATCTATTGAATGCCCTATTCATTCCCTTCCAAAAGAAGTGACGCCATGCTTGCTCATAAGTTTTGAGGAACCTAGAGTGCCCTACTGAGGGAGAAACATAGAGTTCATAGAAGATAGCCTGCGGGATAGATTCCAACCAATTTGGAACAAACATAAAAATAGTTGAAAGAGAAGCTTGGTCATCACATGTGCGAGAAAGAGAATCTGCCACAATATTGTCCTTACCCTTCTTGTAAGTGATCTCATAGTCATAACCCATGAGTTTGCTGATCCATTTCTGTTGTTTTAGGGAGGAGACCCGTTGTTCTAGGAAATATTTCAAGCTCTGGTGAGCCACCCCAATGCAAAAATGATTCCCTAATAGGTATGGCTGCCACTTCTGTACTGCATGCAAAATAGCCATCATTCGTTGTAGAGCCAAAGGAGTAGTGGAGACCATGGATGGTTGCATCTGAATAGAGTGAAGCTGAGCGATGACACCATTTGAATTCTTCTTAAGAAGCTTTTCCAGGCGATGTGAACTTATGATGCTGAGAGACCCCGATTGTAAGGCCTTCAATGTGTGTTTGTGCCCATTGTCTGAAAACTGCATCCAAAGTTCAGCAAAATCCCATAAGATGGGTCCACGTGTGCGTAACCATTGGGCGCCCAAAACCACATCACATCCACCTAAGGGAAAGGCAAACATGTTGCACATTGCGACACTTTCCTTTGCAAGGTAATGTGCCCCCATTGGCAATCATGACTTCAAAGTTTGAGCAAGGATGAACAAAACAAGTAGACTATTTGGCTATGCAAGGGTCGATGAAGTTATGAGTACTACCAGAATCAATGAGTATTGTAAGAGGGAGCTTCTTGAAGTAACCCTCGACCTACATGGTTTGTGGGGTGGTGACTCCAAATACGGTATGGAGAGAGATCTCTGGGTGGTCTTCCTAAGAAGTAGGGTCAATAGGCAACTGCTGAGTTTCAACCTGATCAGCTACTGTGTCATGAGTATTTGCATAAACTTTACTTTCAGGCAGAGAATCGACATCCAAGAGATAGAGCTTTTGCTCAACACATCTATGTCCCTGAGTGAATTTGTCATCACAATTAGAACAAAGCCCTTTTTCTCTATGTGCCCGCATTTCTACTTTAGTCAAATGCTTGATAGGAGTTGTTCTAGGAGTTGGCATTATTTGAGGGCTTTGGGGATCCATATTTCTGAATGGAACAAAATTGGATTTGGAGCATTATTGAACTGTGATCTTGTCCTCCGCCAACTTAGCCAACCCTAAGGATTCCATCATTGTGCTTGGGCAGAACACTTTAACCTCAAAGAGAATTGCATCCTTCAAACCACTAACAAAACAACTCCTAAAGAATTCATTAGACAATCCCTCTGTGTGAGTGGCTAGTTTTTTGAATTCTATTTGATATTCTCTCATAGTGCTTGTTTGGCGTAGTTTTGTGAGTGCTCCTGTGTAGTCATCAAAAGCACTAGGGCCAAATCATTGCAAAATGAGTTTACAAAAATTTGTCCATTTTGGCTCTTCATGAGTTTTGATGTACTAACGGAACTATTGAAGGGCGTCATGTTCCAAAAAAAGGAGGCAAGTGGGACTTTGTTGACATCAAAAGTATTGTGCAAATTGAAATATTGTTCGGCCTAGTATATCCATCTAGTTGGCTCATCACCATTGAAGCGAGGAAAATCAAGCTTCGGTCCACAAAAATTTCCATAAGAAGAAAACCCTATATTTGTAGAAGAGGCTGACTGTCGTCTATTGTTCATGGCTGAATGTTAAAGATTGAGCCCAAGAATTTTTTCATCCGGATCTTGGAGTTTGGTCTTGATGGTTGCAAGTTCCTCCTCCATATTTTTTGCTCTTGCGCGGGTGACAACCATAACCAAGATTTTTTTTTTGGAATGGGTAGAAAAATAAAAACAAAAAATTTTTTAGTAAAGGAAAATTTGGATTTGGGAAAAACTTTGATGGGTACTTGGGGTTTGACTAGGTTTTGGACACTTTCTAAGGGACACGAAAGCAAAAAATGGGGATTTCAGAAGCAAGGTGAAAGAATGGAAAAATTTGTCCAAGAGGGACAAAGGAGCAGAAATAGGAAACAAACACAGTGACAAAATTTGAAGGCGATTGGGTGAGAATCGAAGAAGGTATGGCAAACCCTAAAAATAGACGAATGTGGGATTTCTGGCTTCGATAAGTAGAATTTGGGATATGGACTTCAAGGAAGGAAATATGTAGAATGGAATTTTAGGGGTTCCAGTGAATTTTCAGAGGAAACGGAGCGAAAGCAAGGAAGATATGACAAAAAACAAAAAAAAATTTCCCTGGAAATGATCTGCAATAGGATCTGTAAATGGCTCTAGATAGATTCAATCAGTGATTTATCAGCTGGTAATAGATATGGACCCCAGGTATGGTTGTCTTCCTAAAGGTTTAGGGGATTCACTCAGATACTAATGTTGTCTAATGGCTTGCAAATTAGGGCAGTACCCCTCACTCCATAGGTTAGGTAAAACTAATAACCACTTTACCACAAATGACAGCTCTTGGTTTACCTCCCAGATGGGAACTAGTCAATCAGGTAGGGGCCGTTGCCCTTTTCACTGGCAGGTCCTCTCAATGGGCCAGCTACTTTAGTGTTCCTGTGGTACTCCTCACAATGAGTTTTAGGGCTATGCTCAGGCACTTCCCATAGTTAAACGGATAGGGATTAGTCCCTGATCTGAACCTGCAATTGAAATGAACAATACATATGTAAATAAAAAAGAACTACTACAATAATCACAGTGCCTGGAGGCCATTGCGAAATTTTTTTTGGCAGAAATTCTACCTAGCGAGCCCAAGAAAGCGCTCTGATACTAGATGAGAGGAACCTCTTGCAACAATATAATGAAAAATGTATGAAATAACAGAAATAGCAGAACACGGAAGGGATTTATTAATCGCATGCCACTTCGAGGGGGCAACCTCCTTTGAAAAATCTCAATACAATAAACTCGTGGATGCCTTCATTGGCCTCAACACATACTTATATACTAAGTCTAATCTAAACAACTATTACTTCCCATGAATGTGGGATAATACAATATACTCACAAGACGACTTACAAAGCATATACGTCCAAATGTAATATACTAACAAAGTAAAGAGAAAGGTTAAACACAGGTTCCTAACAGGAGCAAATTTGTAACAACACTCATTTTGACCATAATAAAATAATACAATATTTCTACATCTAATATCATTATATCATTTAAATTTCCTCTAGACACTATGTCTAGGTGAGTTTAACAAAATATGAACTAATCTACAATAGAACAAGATATGCTCAATATCCATAAGTACATCATATAAGAAAAGCACAAATGATGAATCATCTTAGTGATCACACAGCTTACATAAATATGCCATGTAGCTTCACCATTTGATTCCACCATAGAACAATACAAGAATACTACATCATGCATTACTCTAATCTTAACTTATTTAAATCCAAGTCCATGTAAAAGAAATATCAAGGTTAATTTAACCATCTTAAGGTTAAGCTACTCTCAACCTCCACAATGTCATCATGTGTTAGAATAGATATGATTCATCATACAGATACACAAGTTATATCTACATAATATCAATTTTCGTAGGAAAGTAAAACATGTTACTACATTTTTGAGTTATCTCCAACCCCTTATGAGCATAGAGTTATAGATCTCTATAATATCATCTGGGTTCATATCAATTCCATGTTCATCACAATATTCTCAACTTATAGTGGTCTTACTTATATATTACATTGTCATGATGTCGATGAATAGACAATAGTGGAATAAATTACAATTTAAATAATTTCCATTTATAACCATTCATTTTCAATGTAATAAGTACCAAGAAATATCGAGGCATCTTAGTACAATCTCTCGCCCCTAGCTCCTCCTCCATAACCCAACGCTAAGAGAACATCATAGAGGAAACTTCCACCCTACCATGAAGCCAAAGGCTTCCCCGTGCTATCCACATGAATAGCTCAACCCATCCCGAATAAATTAGTTCTTCAGAGCCAACATGCATGAAAGTGAAATTGAGTTTAACTAATGCACTCTACCTATTTCCTCCAAGCAAACCTATAGATGTACAAACTAGAAACCCATACAATGGTATACATCTAATGATTCCAATCCTTTAGAAATATATTATGCTTGGAATAAGGCCTCCGCCCACTATACCATGCATGCTTCATCTTATTAACTATTATTTACAGTAATATCAATGATGTGTAAATCAACATATGGAACTATTACTTGTCACAATTAATTATTTTTCATAGGTGAATGTTAGTTTTATCACAATAATTATTTAACATCTGTAAATATTAATTGTGAATACAAATATATATTTACCATAAGTAAATATTAGTTGCAAATACAATAAAAATTTACCATAAGTAAATATTAAAGTTATTTCAATCTATTATTTAGCACTTGGATATTTCTAAAGTTATCCAACATTCTTTTTTTAAACTCATATCTGTCCCACAATATTTCTATTCTTTTATTCTTTTCCTTTGCAGAAACAAGTTGATTTATAAAACTTATAATAATAAGATCATAAAGATTTTAACATTTTAGGTTTATAGAAGCTATTTAAGGAACAAAGAATGGGGTGCTACACAATTGCTCACATCATGAGGAGATAGGAAGTCATGTATTTTCCTTGTGGCACCTGGAATGGTGTTTTGGTATTTTCTATGATTTTTTAAATTTGCGAGTTTGAGTATTTAGGAGGTGCCAACCTCAAGAAATGTCTATACTCAATGAAGCACATAATATGTGCCTTAGGTTGCACCTATTTTTTTGCATCTATTGTTTGGGTGGAATCTTCATTACTGAATTTTCCCTGGATAAAAATAAGTTTCTCAACATTAATTTTTTTTTCTATACCATATAATAACAATCTTTACATTCATTTGTTTGCCTCTACTGAGTGACTAGTCTCTTCAATTTTTTTATTTCAAGTTTCCCTTATTTTGGCTAGGCAACCAAGAGAAAATTCAACAAATTTGATACCTGTCTCTTCTTTTTTTCCTTTCAACAGGAGGACTACCTAAAGATAGAAGGTTTTGCCCCTTCTCAAGGAGGTAATTCTCTCAAAGAGGGGTCACCCCTTAACACAAGGATTTTGCTATTTTTAATTATTTGTTCCTATATAATGAACATGCATATCTCATAGTCTATGACTTTATGCCTTTGTTATTTATTTCAAGGTTGTAGATAATGAAGAAATTTAGATATTTTCACATATCACATACATGGGACAGCAATTCAATTCCTACACTATTACATGTATATAATACAAATTAAAAAATTAGACTGAACATTACCATTCAAAGCTTGTAGACTATAAATTTCCCCTTCTAGAATTTTTCTCCTTCTTTTTCCCTTTTCCTCATCTTTGTAATTCATCTTTTTAACTTTATTTCCCCCTATGACTAGCAAGATCTATGTGTTGATTTAAAATAATTGTATTTGATAAGTATGCATGGGAAGGAATTCCAGATGGCTCTGGCGGGTACCCAGGTCAAATCCATGCACATTTAATACTCAGAATACTTGACAACTCAAGGATGAGCATTCCTGAGTAGAATATAGGCATTTCATCTGAAATTTTATAGTTGTTACTGGAAATATTTAATTAATAGAGTTCAATTATTTTCTATGCTCGAGATCAGAGGAAAAACATTGTTTATTCCTTTGCAAATTCCTGACAGAATGAAATAATTACAGTGGCCAAAGTCATTGGTAAATGATTAATGTATTACCCATATTAATTCAAGTTATAATATATATATATATATATATATATATATATATATATATATATATATATTCCAATGCAATGTTAAATTAATATTTGCATGAAAAATGTGTATATATATATATAATTTAATATAAATAAATAAATTAAAAAAATAATTGTAGTAATCCATCCATCCAATTAAAATCACACACACACACACAGATATGTGTGTGTGTGTGTGTGTGTGTGTGTGTGTGTGTGTGTGTGTGTGTGTGTGTGTGTGTGTGTGTGTTAATTGTGCCATATATATATATGAGCCCCTTCACTAGGTTTTTGGTAATGGGCCTATTTAAAAAATGTTGTTGCATGTGAACCAATTATCCTTTAAGTTGTGCTTTGATGACAGTCCATGTTGGAGTATCTTTGTTAGCTAACATGTCATGTTTGTTCCATGCTAAGAGGTATTCATGGAAGGTCAGCTATATGCTAGAGCTCCCAAATAGGCTCTACAAGACAGTGAAGCTAGGGTTGTAGTTCGAATGAATCAATGATGCTTCACAGGGACTCCTTCCTTCGTTGAGGTCAAACAAAGACTTTAGAAGGATTGCGAAGGAGATAATATTGACTAGTATATCCATGGTGTCCACGGTCGAAGTATGTTTCATAGGAACTAACAACTTGGTTGAGGCTCCAAATGATACAAAGTGAAGTGTCAAAGAGGCCATCGTGGCAAAAGGACTCCAAGTCATAAAAGTGTTTTTTGATCTTTGCTGGAGTAATTTCAAACTCTAATGAGAACTGTCAATTTGATCCTTTGAGATGATCTATAGACTAAATTAAAATGAGGTGATGGATTGGCGGTGCGTAGTGGATGATGCTTGGAGGTGTAAGCTAGAAACCATAGAGCAAAATCAAGAGTGTATTAAATCCTCTTCTACCATCTAGTAAAATTGGTTAGGTGTTCTGAACAAGTGTCCTCTTTCCAAATCAGGTCAAATGTGACTAAAAGGTAGAAATTGCAATATTTTTAGGATCTTTGAGGACCCTTCATGTCGCCATTATATAGCATGATGAGCTTGAAGGTGGACAAACAGAGTGGGAAGTCAATTTTGGAGGTCTGATATCTAGGATTGTTGGTACTTTTTCTCTTAACATTAGGACCGAACAAAGCAAGATGTAGTGTCAAAAATGGATAAAATGCTAAAACCAAGGGACTAACCTTAGCATTCTCATTATGGAAATAGGGATTCTATTGAATGTTAGATTTCTTGATCATATGAGCAATATTGAAAAGGGTACTAGGTCATAGCTAGGCTTCGAAGGGAGTGTTTATAGATTCAGTACAGGGGTGTGCTTTATGGATTTTAAGGACACCACTCTAAGTTTTTAAAGCTACTTATCTAGCTATTGATGAGTTGATTTTGACAACTTCCATCTGTAGGGGCTTTGGGTGATGACAAGATGTGGTTGGTGTCAAAATTACTATGCCTCCATTTCTACTTTTGGGGACAAGCTATGATTGCTAGAGATAGCCATTTGAAGACTAAGTACTACAATGATGTAGGTATCTGAACTAAATTGATTAAAGTATTGACAGAAAAGACTACCCAGGTGTAAGGGTCTATGTGTTTTTTTATAATGGAAGCTCCTATGCATGTTGTATGCACCATTCTTTTTCTGGGAACAAAATGTAGAATAGTTCCACTTTTGCTATGCTTTGTTTACCACCCAGTCTCCTATGAAGTACTACTCTATTCTCTTGGTTACTGTTCAATTCATATAGAGTTAAAAAAACAAAAGCATGCTTCTAAGGAATCAGTGGAATGGGAACAAGTCAAAGTGAGAAGCAGTTGTAGGAAACTTTCTTTTATTTCAGTGCTTCTGCATAGTATCATTTTGGTGAGGGAAATTGTTGGCTATTTGGAGACTCCAATAAATTTGTGTTGTTGTGAGTCTTTCATCTAGGCAAGGAGGAGGAGCTGCCTCATTGATTTTTCTCCCCTCCCTCAGGCGGATGGCATTCATCAAAGATCAAGCTATGACATATGGAGGATACATCATTAGGATGGTATAGTTGGTGATAAGGAGATAGAGGTAAGTTGAAAACAATAGTTAGTTGTTAAACAGGTTCATAGTGACACCTACAACTACTTCCTCATAAAGGAGATTTTAGCTACTTCATATTTCAGTAGTAGGTGATTGCCGCAAGAACCTTGAAGGTTCTTATAGTTTACAAACCTCAATTGAAAGATGGGGAGTCATGTAAACCCATGTTTGAAAGGATGAAGCATAAGAGAAATTGGTTGTACTTAAGTTCCTACATGTAGTAATGTATCCCATGATCTAGGAGGGTAATAGAATGATTAATCATTTACGATGCTAGAAGGAAGAAGTAGAAAAGGACAAAAAGCAGTTATCCTTTCAACTACAAGGAATGATTTGATTCCTAGGAGTCATGGTTTTCTAAATAGAAGGTGGTTACTCGTGCTTGTTTTCTAATGTGATGTAAGAGGCCCCTTGAAATTATAAAATGGATGCTCTCATTTGTTCAAGGGTTTGAGTTATCTGAGTCTAGGTTTTTATCTATTTTGATTTGTTTTAAGTGTTGTATTAGGGGGAAGGGGAAAATGTTATTGATCAGAAATACTCTATGTTTCAGGACATGATCAGAATGCACAATATTAATACATGAAGTTTGATTTTCATTCTCTCCATATATTATATTTAGTATATCAATGAAATAAATAGAAAGTCTAGTTGATTTAATCTCTATGTTAATGGAATATCTTAGTTCTCTTTTCTTAGCATTACTCTAGGAGCAAATTAAACTACTAATTGATACGGATTAGGGACTTTTTCTGATTTCAATATGACGGATCTTTAGGAAAAAATTGAGTTAGAGTTTATACTATGAATATGTGAATGCAAGGCATTTAGATTAGGAATCTCGTGATTGAATCTCTTGATATATATGGTATATCTATTGTGTGAAATTGACTTTGTACCCTAGATAGGCATCGGTCAAAAAGCTAAGCTCTGTTAGAGCCTAACCAAATCATTAAAGATTAGTATGAATGTCATATGTTTTTATGCATTCCATTGTTTTAGAACACCTGGTCTTTGAGCCTATAATTCATTATATGTCAAGAAACATTGCCATGTTGCTTTGAACCTCATGAGTTCTTGACCTCAAGAGGAGAGCAAATCTGTCATACAATACTCCTATTGTAAACTAGTGGAGAGCTTTGAGTATTGTAAAAAGCCCCCCACTTTGGTCTAATAGAGCCATAAAGTGTAGGGGATTGTCATTGAATTGACTCCCATTCATTGGCCACTTCCATATAACCCTCAACTATAAGTATTTGACAAATCTTTAGAGGATTTTAGGTAATGAATTAGAGGAACCAACACATTGGACCACTTCCCTATTGCACAACTAAATTTTGTATTGCTTAAGGACACACAATGGCTCTACCTGCACCACCCATGAATCCTAAACCTACAAATCCTACCAATCCAAAAAGTGAGTGGTGTCAGGATCATAAGGTTTTAAGAAAGAAACATGAAAACCATAATGCAACCGAGAGAGAGATGGCAGTAAGGAAAATATATAGGCTACATGATTTATCACATCCAAAGCATTGAAAGGTCCCACATATCTATGGGTTAGCTTGGCTGACTTGCTAAAAGAGATGGCACTTTTATGCAGTTTTACCCTAAGGAACACCTTGTCCCTACTGCAAACTGGTGAAAACTCCTATTTTTATCATTATAACTCTATTGTCTATTAGAAACTTATTTCAATCTTCCTCTAATTAGTTTCATTTTCTATTCCATTTTTCTGAGCATTTTAGGGCCAATAATTACCATGTCTTATATTCTATCCCAACTAACTTGAGTATGGCATTTCCGACCATAGAGGTCTTCAAAAGGAGCCATTCCTAATGAAGATTGGTAGGAATTGTTGTATGCAAATTCAACCAATGGAAGATATCCCTCTCATTTTCTCAATATAGTACATTCAAAGCAAATCTTCGACAATATGATTAACCCGAGGTCTATTTTCCCATCCATTTATGGATGGTATGTTGAACTAAAATTAAGATGAGTACCTAGAGCAACATGCAAGGTTTTCTAGATCCTAGATGTCATCCTAACATCTTGGTCAAAAATATTTTTTTTAGGTACCCCATGAATCTTGAACATTTCTTACACAAATCTCTTGGCCAAGGTTAATGATACATCTATCAAATTCCAAGGTATAAAATGGGCTAGCTTGGTTAGTTTATCAATTACAACTAGAATTACATCATGTTTGGATTTGGACATGGGCAACCCTTGTATGAAGTCCATACTAATCACCTACCACTTTTGTTCTGGTATGTCATGGGGATACAAATACCCTACTAGGTGAACATGCTCATCCTTTCATAAGATTATATCCCCTTCATTGAGCTCTCCTAATGATTAAATATTTAATCCATTTAAAAAATAAAAGATTCTTTATTTTGTCAAAAGATGCTTTCTCTTACTTTCTAAAAAATAATTCATTTTAACAACCTTGCAAGTTTATGTAAACGGTTGGGTTAAATATTTATTTAAATTTAATTAAAATATTTAAATTTTTATAGCAAGTTAGAGTTGGAGAATGAACTTTCTTTTATTTTCTTAAACTCTACTTTAGTTTGTTTTTTAATTAATTAATTTATAATAATTATAATAGAAACAAAAAGTAAAAAGTACAAAGTAAAAAAACTAAAAACCAAAAAACTAAAGTAAGTCTAAAATAATAAAAGAAAGTTCATTCTCCAACTTTTGTTTATTATAACATAAAACAAATAATATATATTAATATATCAATGTATGTGTATATATATTAATATTAAAAAAATTAAAAATAATAATTCCAACTTTTTAATTTTTATTTATGTTTATTATAAAATAATCAAATAAATAAATAATATATATTAATGTATTTATATATATATCAATATATAAAATTAAAGAAGTAATTAAAAAAAAATATTTTTATTTATGTTTATTATAAAATAAAATAAATGAATAAATAATATATATTAATGTATGTGTGTGTATATATTACTAGTATATTTATATTTTAAAAAATATATCAAAAATACACGAACTGGAGGGATATCTTTTTTCCATAATTTCTTTGATTTTCTCTTATAATTTCTTTTTTGGTTTTTATTTTTTAATTTTTCCAATTTCTTTTTTGGTTCCATAGTTTTCGTGATTTTCTCCAGCGTTTTCTCCTTCCAACAGTTTCCAAATTCTTTTTTGATTTTGATTTTTTTATTTTTTCCAATTTCTTTTTTAGTTTTTTTATTTATTATTTTTTCCAATTTCTTTTTTGTTTCCATAGTTTTTGTGATTTAGCTTTTTCACCTTCAACGGTTTTTAATTTCTTTTTTAGTTTTTTTTCTTTGATTTTCTTAAGTTTTATTTTTTATTTCATTTTTGGTATTTTATTTTATTTTTTTATAAATTTAGGCAGAAAAAATGAGTGCTCTCATCCCCACCCCAATGTGACTGTATAACGTCTCTCGGTGTAAATATAAAAAAATTGAAGGAGCAATTGCAACTTTTTAATTTTTATTTATTTTTATATGCAGCAATAACATTTATAAAAAAACATAAAAAAATATTTTAATTTATTTTAGATGTGGCATTCATATTACTAATAAAAAATGTATTTTAATTTATTTTTATATGCAGCCACGTTAATTTTTATTTTTTTATGTGACAACTTTTTTATTATATATAATACAAAATTTAAAATTTAAAAAATTTAAAAATTAAAAAATCATCTTCATTGGAATGTTAAAAAAAATTCAATTCAAAATTTAAAAAATTAGAAATATTTATTTATATAACTCAACTTCAAAAAATCTAATTCAAAATAAAAAATAAAATTTTAGAAACATCTATTTCTATAATTCAACTTCAAAAATCTAATTCAAAATAAATAATAAATTTTAGAAACATCTATTTCTATAAATCAACTTCAAAAAATAAAAAGAATATATAGAAACATTTATCTCATATAACTCAACTTTAAAAATAAATTAACCTGGGTTAGCTTTTGAGTATTTTTAATTATTGTCTTTTTTAATTTTTTAGAGAGAACATGTGCATATTCTAATGAACTATATATATTTTTAATTTATTTCAAATCTTAATTTAATTTTTTGAAATAGGAGAGATTTTGGGGTTGGAATAACCTTATGTTACCCAATGGCATTCGAGGCATCTTGCCACATACTTAGTCACCTCTCTTTTCATATCAGGCCAAAAGTATAATAGTTTTAAGTTAGCTATGAGATTTGTTACTTTGGAATGACTCAAATAAGGAACATTGTGATCTTCTAGAATTTTATATGTCAACCCACCATGTCCCAATATATATATTCTCTTTTGAAACCTAAGAAAACCATCTTGCTCAAGTTTGTATCCTTCAAACTGGTGGTTAGAAGTATCTTCTTCAAATGTTGATTTAAACTTCATGTAGAACTCACCACTCTGAAATTATTCTATCACTTGCTCTCTGAAGGTAGAGCAAAAACTTGCAATTTCCATAATGTGTTATCTTTGGCTTAAGACATCAGCTACCCTATTCTCTTTCCCTTCGATATAATCAATATCAAAGTCATACTCACTTAGAAATTCTAGCCATCTTCTTTGATAGTAATTCAGATTTGATTGAGTGAATATGTACTTAAGGCCTAAATGGTCAAATTTTATCTCAAAAGGTTTACCAATAAGATGGTGCCTCCACATCTAGAGAGCATGCACTATCACAACCAATTCCATAGCGTGAGGTGCATAATTTACCTCATAAGACTTTAGTTTTTGGGATTCATGTGCCACAACTTGGCCATTATGCATAAGAACCCCACCTAGAATATCTCTTCAAGCATCTGTTATAACTAAAAATATCTCATTACATTTGGTACAATGAGAATAGGAGGGGTGGTGAGTTTTTGTTTCAAAACTTGAAAATCTTTCTCACATTTGACTGACCACTCAAACTTCTTTCCTTTTTTCTGAAGGGTAGTGATAGGATTTGCTATTTTGGAGAAACCTTCATTTGATTAAAGAGCTCACTAATTCTTGGTAAAGGGTATGTATTTTTGATAGTCACCTTGTTGATCATTCTATAGTCAATGCACATTCAAAGCGTACCATCATTCTTATTCACAAAGAGCACAGGTGCTGCCTAAGGTGACACACTTGGTCAAATCAAACCATTATCAAGCAACTCCTACAACTGGACCTTCATCTCATACAATTTAGAAGTGGTCATTTTATAAGGAGCCTTTTATCATGGTTTGGTACCAGGTAAAAGGTTAATGGAGAAGTCAAATTCCCTCCTTTGTGGTAATCCAGTTAACTCTTCTCGAAACACATATTGAAATTCTTGGAGCACTGGATATAGTGAATGGAGGTTTGTTTACCCTCTCCCAAATCATCTATGTGAATAGCATAAAGAGTGTGTCCCTTCCTTTGATCTCTCTTTACTTGCATGGCATCAATTCATCTAAGTCTTGCACCCCTTTGAATGCTAGAAGTTTTGGTTGGGATCCCAAAATCATCTCTACAAGTTACTTTTTTTTCAAAGCAATTTACGATGGCTTTGTGCTGAATTAACCAATTTATTCCTAGAATCACATTATATGATCCCAAAGGAGCTACATAAAGGTTAACTTGAGTTATAAAACTTGGATGTGTCAATTCACTAAAGGCTAGACATTGGTCTACGTTTCTCTCATCTCGGTTACCATACATCATTTTCTAGGAGCTAGCCATGAAACTAGCTTTCTTAGGAAATCTTTCTAATAATATAGGATCAATGAAACATTCAGTAGCACTAGTATCTATAATCTCATTAACTCAAATAACATAGATCATACCTATCAACACAAGAAGAGTGGCTTGATAACTATCTTGTCTATTATGTACTTGTTTATTGAAAAATTGGATTTGTTAATGTTTTAGTGTTTTGATGTTTAAATCCGCCCTTCCGCTTTACATTCAAGGACTTAGAGTCAAGTGGCAAGCACTATCATACCCTAGAGTCACTGTGAGATGTAGGGAAACTTGGATTAGGGTGTTTAATTGTTAATTTTCTCTCTCCTATGCTCAATTAACCATTAAAACCCTAATTATGTTAAAATAGAAGTAAACTGATGAATTACAGAAAATGCTACTATAGACGGAAGAAAAATACCAAATTACAGAGTACTTGTTTTCAAGGACTCGAGGCAAAAAAGTGAGGGACATGCGAGAGGGCGCCCAAGTCGAAGGCCCTATTTTCTATCTAGATCTGGCAACAAGATCTGCAACCTGAATCTTCTATATTAGAGATTTTCCTGACATGGAACTTCAGGGACTAGGGAGTGGGCACCCTAGTCTAGGGGGCACATTTTCTTCCTTTCATGCACTATACACACTCCAATATGCTCCTTTGCAACCCCACCTAGTCTAGCTACTCAACCTATAACCTATAATCATGAAAACTTGGTTTGGGGTTGTGGTGTTTAGGAGCTTGCCTCAGTCAAGCCTTGGAAGGACACTTAAGTCTTCCAAATACCTTTGTCAGATAGAGAGAGCGTGCCTTTGTGAGGCAAAGGCCAAATCCAAATGAAATAATGATTTAAAGTACAATGATATCACCTTGTAGTGAATATCTGATGGGAGGAGGATGCTCTTCATTCCATGAGGAGACGAATGCTCAAATCCACAAATACAAACACATAAACAAAACAAGTCTACTCTTGCAACACTATGAAAGCCTTGAATCATCATAGGATGCCAAAATCACAAGAAAATAATCTCTAGTTTCTAAATGAATGCCTAAGCATGCTTTTATATGCAACTACAAACATTCTCTCCAATATTTTGAAAATCAAAACTTACTGTGTTCGCCTAGGGACCAAATAACAATCTTAAACCGATACTTAAATTTTGGGCCTGATCTAAAATAAGACAGGACTAGGGTGCAGGCACCCAAGTCCTTTTGGGCTTGATCTAAAATAAGATAGGACTAGGGTGCAAGCACCCAAGTCCTCCCCCCTATTTTGGGTAGGGTTAAGGTCAAGGGGTCCTCCTAGGTCCACTTTTCCATGAAAGCTAGGTCTCATTCCATCGAGATGCCAAAATATGAACTAAGATGCCCTAAATGCATGCTAAAGACTCGAGAGCTAAACCTTATGAGGGAAAAGCCCCCAAGGGGACATTTTCTGACGTTACATTTAGCCCCCACTTTAATGTATGTATAAATGTGAGGCCAATACATGCATTAAAGTACGGTCACAAACATAGCAAACACGCCAAGCATGGAGAAGACAAACCAATCACATAGAGGACAGTAACAACCATGCAAAACACGAAGAAGACAATTACAGTCATGCAAAACATAGAGAAGATAGTCAATGTATAGAAGACACATTAATGCATGGAATATAGGCATGATTTCTTTTCTTTTCTTTTTCTCATATATATGAAATGCAAATGCAAGTACTGGAAAGTAAACAAAACTCCCATAATATAAGATGCACTCATCGAGCAAGTCTTTAGACTGTATATATGGGGCAACACACATGCAAGACATGCAAAACCTCCCCAAATGTAGGATGCACTCATCGAGCAAGTCTTTAGACTACATATGGGGAAACAAACACACCACACAAAATAAGCATGCCAAACACACACACTTGAAGACATGGAGAAAACATGGCAGACAAGTGATGGAGTGTACCTATTTCTAGGTCTAACACCATCTCAGGCACATTACAAGCACACACCGATGATTGGACTTCACCAGAACAATCACCGAAAACACACTTAAGGGTTGAGTTAGTCACAAAACTGCTCCCCACCTTTGTAGAGGACTTTTCAAAATGACAGGATGTGCAATCTACTCTAAGAAATACACCATCCTCACCTCTGTAGAGGGCTTAACATAAGAAGGATATACATGATATCTCACCTCCGCAGATGGCTTACATGATTGATTGATTGATTGCAAACAAATTCAAGATACAAGATGCACTCATCGAGCAAGCCTTTAGACTGGACTTGAGGACAAGCACATATCTAACATCTACAATAGACAACTTACCTTATATATGCCACCACCTTAATGTGGTTGATATCAAGTATCGATATCAAGCACGTTAAGGTAGGAAGAAAACACACAAGGGAACACAATCTCTCGCAAAGCCCATGCCCCTCGGAGGTGACATGTACTTCATGATCACCAAATGTTCCCACAAACACATCTTTGCAAGAAATATGCTAGTGTCTATAAAATCATGATAAACAAAACTATCAATGCATATGAAATTTGAGGTATACAAGATTCAAGGTAGACAAAGTGTACGGAGCAGTAATATAGTTTACGATTTGTAAATGAGATAGAATACCATCAAAATCATCACTACGCGGAAAGCACAAGTGCTTCTACTAGCCAAGCGTTGGATAATATATACAACCTCATCATCATATTAGGAACTAATTCCTTTTTTTTATTACTCTCAAAAGCGACACTAGGTCCACATCAGTATAAATGTTTGTCATCATCTGCCCACTAGGTGGAAACACTAGAGGAAGGGAAACAATAAATCAAAGAAGAGAAGTAAGTGTCTTAGGGATAGCCATGTAGGAGGGTGTCCCCAGGTCACCAACCGCGATGCTATGTCCATAAGACACAACACACAACAATGAAATCAAAGAGAGAAGTGATATAGAAGAATGATGATACAAATAGAATAATTTCACAATAGAGGCTGTGTCCTGGTATCCCAAACCTTATGGGAGAATTTGAGGTCATCCCTAAAGGCCTAAACAACATAAAACACATCACGAGGGAAGCACATCATGAGAGAGATAAAAGTTAGAGATACTTACCTGTAGGGCCCCTGCCAGGATAGAGATTATCTATAAGAAAATCATCATCATCATCTTCCCACTCCCTAATGTTGGGGGAAAGTGGGGCATAAGGTATCATGGCCATATTCATGTCTTGCTCATCATGTTGTTCATTGTTATGATCACTATTTGTTTGATTGAATGTTGGGATCAATGTTTTCTTGTTGAGAGGCAAGGTTTATAGCATAGGCTTCTCTCCTTTTTCTTCTTTCTCTTGCTTTTCTATTTCATTTTCTTTTACCACTTATCTCTTGTAAGATAGGGCTATCCTATTTCATAGGCTTGTGCAATTTAGAAGATGAAGCACCCGGATAAAAATCTCATTTGTCACTATGGAATATTTTGTTGTTGACTATTGATGCAAAAATTTATGGGTTTAATCCAGCAGCAACATGGGAAACTCTGAAATGTGGGAATGATTCTTAGAGTGACCTCTAGGTTTTAAGGAAGCTAGCTCTTTCGTTCTTTCAATGGGGGTTTGAGAAAAAGGTTAGAAGGAAAATGAGATTTTACAGAAATAAATGCCTAAATCTAAGGTGATACACCAAATTTAAAACTTAACTCAGTTGCACAGTGTCAAACTTTGAATGATTAACTAGAATCGAAGAGTGAAATGCAGGATCAATTACCAATTTGATAACATTTTCAATAGAGGAAAAAGAAACAGAGGAATCAGAAACTGGAAACAGAGATTACCTCAAACATGCATAGATCAATATTTTCTTTATTTGAATGGTAACCAGTTACAGAGGTTGAAGATTTGCTGCATAAAAATAATTGTTACATTCTCATGAAAGAAAAGAACTGCTAAGGCTAGAAGAAAAACATCATTCTATTGCTCTAAAACTCTGATTTGTATATGTGAACTCTGAATAACTCCCCTCTCTACTGCCCAAATCTGCCTTTTATAACCAAAAACCCAAGAAAAAGTCTCCAACAACACTCCAGATTTCTTTGCTGAAATCTCCAAAAATCTAGCAACTGCAACTGACCATATAACTACAACCAAAACTGAACTATGGCTGGAAAAATATGCCATAGCTAGAAAATATCTCTTTGCCTCTATTAACAGCATGAGAAAATAGTTCGCACTGCTCCATTTGTGGTTGCCGTAAAAATAAAAGTTGTTGTGTACAAAAAATTAGGGCTACATCATATCTTTTCACCATAAAAGGGCAAAAGAGACCTATTAATAAAGTTTCAACTTGCATCTGGGACACACCATCACACTTATTCCTCTTATTTAAAATAGCTTTATTCTAAACCTCTCCTGTAGCCTTGAAATAATGAAACTTTTTACTTTTAATAAGAATTTAGCTTATTAGAGGAGGGCCCGCCACTATGTAACAAAATCACATTAGTTTAATAAAATAATGGCTCAGGTCCCTTTTTGAGCACCCACGTGACTCTTGATGCAATTTTATAAAATGAAATAAAACTTTTAATTTTCTTAGCTTTGCTGCCTCCAAGTGTAGATCTCCGCTTCACTTTGAGATAAGGATTCCTTTATGTCCTCAAAGAGCGTGGTTGTGCCATTTGGTAACTTCCATAGCTCTCTCTCTTTCATTCATTTCAAATGGGATTCAAATTATCATTTAAAAATGACTTTACCTTCTTATAACCTCTCATGACTTTTAAAAGATTTTATGAAAAGCAAAATAAATGATTATCTTCAGGCTACAACTGCCATGTGGAGAGCTCTACTCATTTGAAATGAATTCCTCAACTCCCACAAGAGTTACATCTGGTGCTCTTTGCTTTCTCCTTCACATTGCTTCTGAGCTGTTGATCTATTCTGCATCGATGGATATGCTCTCTTTCAACTTTAATGGCGGCACCTTTCCTTGATGGTGTCTTGACCTCATAGATTTGGTGCGCTTTGTTAGTGACTAAGTGCCATAAACTAACACCACGCTTTGAATAGTAAGAGGCTATGCCTCCTTTAATTAGAAACTTGGGTGCCTTGATTTAGACGGCCTCTCTACTATCTACTGTGCACTTAGGTATTTGATGGCACCTCTTTTAATAAGCTTGCAATGCCTTAAAACCTCTCTATGAATGTGTAAATTGGAACCATATGAGTTTTACCCCATAAAGGACGTAACATCCATGATATTGTGCTATGACTCTTCTATATGGTGGCATCTTCATGCTTTGCTGTGATAGCATATCTTTTACAGCTGATCCTTTTTATTATAAATTGTGTCTTTACTCTAATAGATTTCAATATTAGTTGAGTGTACCGATTCTTTGTGCTTTGCTTTTGGTGGTGCTATTTATGAGTAACTCCTTTGTCTATGCAGGCTGCTCCATATTTATGATTGGTGGCTTTTGATTTCTAAAGATGATTCTCCCTTATAATGACTAAGCACCATGCATAGAACCTGCACTATTTTATAAATGTGCCTTAGAAATAAAGAGCCTCATGTTTCATAGGCAGCATGCTTTTCTTTTAAATGATACTTGCATCAAGATTTGATGATAGCTGCATATCTCACTGTATCTCTGCAATTCTCATAAAAAGGCCATACTTCGCTTTGACCTTCAAACAATGTCATCCCCTTTTGAATGGTGGTATCTCTGAATCTTGGCGCCTTTAGACTATAATGGAGCCTTTTAAACATGTGTCTTGTGGCTGGTAGATTTTATAGAAACTGTGGCTTTTCTCATAAGCTACACCTTGATATTTTTGTGTTTGGCATTCAAATGGGTTGTAACTTGTATCATATTCATGGAGATTACATGTATTTGCAAGAGATACACATTCCACTTATAGCCGAGAATTCTTGTCTTTTAAAACTTGAGTCCCATGATTATAGAATAGGCATATCCTTATATTTGATGCAGCAATTTGTATAGATATAGTTGTAAACCTTTAAGAATAGTGACTTCAAACTTGCTATGATTCTGGATTGTGAGGTTGATCCATATATATAGTTGGCACCTATTTCTAAAATGGCTGCACCTTAAAATAGATTGAGCCCTTTAATTAAGGCCACATCATATAAATAGTTGCACTTTAAATGCAATAGCAACACATGATATTTGAGTCGTGTATCATACTTTCTATTTTATCACACCTCATATATTGCCAAAGACCTAATTATTGGCAGAGATCATTCTAAATTAGAGACTGCACTTCATGATGAAACCAATACTATGTCATATGACTATACATTTGCTATGACTTAATGTCCCGCAATTATTCTAACCAGCATTATGACTTACACCTATACAAGAGAAACTGCATCCTTGAAACTGGCTGAGTCATGCCTCTGTCATATGATGAAAATTTTGATATGTTGTGCAAAATCTACACAACAGTTCTTGGCGACTAGCTGGGTAAGTGAGCCTACTCACTTAGAACTCTAGAATCTGTGGTTTCAAAACTAAGCCTTATTCATTGGGCAAATAGAGTCATTATACTGAAACTGAAAACATCCATGGCACCAGATTGAAAACATAACTAAATCTGAAGATATGAAGATGAAATTGAAACACTGTTGAACACACACTCTGCAAAATGAAACTAACTGACCATAACTGATGATTGAAACCTTTGAAATTGACACATGACTAAATCACAAAAATAGATTCTTCATCTCTTTATTACAGCAACTGAGATTTATTAGAAGCAACACTAGAATTGAAACTAATTGTTGCAACCGCAACTTATTGCAAAGCATTGAGACTATATTACTGATATATTGACCTCAGAGGGACATCCCCATTCACAAGATTGGAGAAATAACTACTTGATCTATTGATGTTCCTCCAGTGAACCCACATTGTACTAACAATTGTCCAAATAAAATGTATGAAGAAAAATAACCAGAATTTGTACCTTTTTGCCTCCCTACACTTTGGAGAGTCCTCTTTGATATGAAAACACTAATCAAGTTGTTCTGGATGATGTTCTTGATTGAGCAAAGCGTGGGAAGGAAAAATCAAGTGGTGCAGCTCACCTCTTTGCTTGTGTGTGAAAACATTCATAGTCTTGGACTCATTGGTGACCTTTCATGTCCGCACCTTTGTATGCTCATAATCCATAGTATCTTTAAAATTTGGCTGAAATGTGACAGAGCTGCCTAGAACTGTTCTAAACTAGATTGGCACCTCTTCTTGAATGAAGAATGGAGTATGATGAGACTCTCTCTTCGACTAAATTCTACTTATGTCTTTGGATGCATCTTAATGGAGGTCACTTTTCTTTGCTTCATGATTACCCAATTTTGAACAAAAATCCTCTAGATCATCCCAAAAAGAATCATTCCCAGACTCACATTCACTATTTTGCATAAGAGTACTTACTTCTTATTCTTTCTCAAGTTGATGCAAAGATTTTGTATCCTCTGATGGCCAATACTTTTCAGCTTCTAGAATTAAGCCATTGTCATATGTCTTAACTTCCTCTTCATGTGATAGTGTCGTTGAAACATCTCTTTCAAGATGTAAAAAAATTTGATAGAAAGATTGCCCCTCATTTGTAGATTCAGCAGTAACTTGTTTTGTAACTTCTATCTCTAGATGTGATACAGATGATGCATTATTGTTCTCCTAGTACTTTTCATCTTCTAGAAGTGTCACCTCATTTACATCTATTGAATCTCTTTTATCAATTAACTAAGCTTTTAAGTTACATGTGGCCATAGGTGCATGATGTTGATGACTAGAAGGACACCCTGAATAGATAGGAGCCACCTTTTTGCTTGCATTTTGATCTTTGAGACTGAAATCTTCTTTGATATCAAAATGACAAAGTACTTGACCTATGGCTTTTATTGGCTGATTTGATGCTACAAAATTTTGTAAGGTACAATTTTCAAGATAAGTGAGTCTATGCTGAGCCTAAGAGAGGATCTCTTCAATAAACTAGGTAGATTGATATTGTTGTTCATATAAACCTTGAGACATGAAACTAGGCTCATCATGATATAGGGTTTGGTTTCTTAGCTCATCAAGCTCTTGGACAAAAGTCTTTATGAGTTCTTTTACCTCCATCATCTCCTTATGATTTAGAAAATCAGCAGGGAGGGTGGGTAGATTTGAATAAGTATACATTTGTCTACAAGAAAGAATTTGAGATGAATAATTGCATGAGGCATCAATGGTGTTAAAGGAAGAGGGGACAATCTACCAGCATCAATGAGGTTATTTTCATCCCTGGTAGAAAGATTATAGGATTGGGGCAATGTCTCACCTCCTAAGGCATCATGATAGATATCTCAAGGTCTAAAGCTTTTAAATAATAAAGAAATGCAAAGGCTGGAGGAGGCCTGATATCAATAGAGAATTTCTTCCATACCTTGTCAAATTTGAATTGAAGTCACAGATGCTCTCCGTTAGATGTCTCTTGGTGATGATGAGATTCTAGGTAAGAGTGCCAACATCTATCCTCTCTTTGACTTGAATGTAGATGAGTCCACCAAGTTGGTCCTATCTAGTGATTGAACCGGGCTCCAAACTTCTATACCATTCCCTTGCTTTGCCTTTGAGGGAAGATGCCAACAGCAAAAGAGCTTCATTCTCAGTTGTGATGCAATCAATGGTGCATAAATTTTCTATATCTTGAATGTGGTCTATAGGAGAAACTGATCCATCCCCAAGAAAATGAGGCAGTGCCTTCCAAGTTGTGTTAGGAACTTGAACCTGCTACTGTAGAACAAGAGGACTTGAATCCCAAGTTATAAAAGGTAGATCGCTTTAAATATTCAGATGCGCATAGATCCCTAGAGCTGCCATGGTCTGCATAAGTTAAGATCTAAGAGAGAGTCTATAGTATTGTCACCAAATGGAAGATTCATACTCCTATGAGTAGATATTCCTATGATTTTCCATCAAAAACACAAAATATAGAACAAGATTCAATGAAAGTAAAGACCCAAGTCTTTGATTCTAGTCCCATCGGACCTGCCAAAAACTGTTGATGCAAAAATCTGTGGGTTTAATCCAACAACAACATGGCAAACTCTAAAATGTGGGAATGCTTATCAGAGTGACCTCCAAGTTTTAAGGAAGCTGGCTCTTCCATTCTTTCAATGGGGGTTTGAGAAAATGGTTAGAAGGAAAATGAGATTTTGCATAAATAAATGCCTAAATCTAAGGTGATATGCTAGATTTAAAACTTAACTAGGTTGCATAGTGTCAAACCTTGAAAGATTAACTGGAATTGAATAGAGAAATGTATGATCAATTTTGGGGGAGGAACCTTAGCATAGGGACCTTGTCCTTTCGATATAAGATTCTCTTCACATGCGGGTTGTTTGTCTTTTGTCATTTCTTGTGTAGGAGGACTAGGTACTAGATGTAAAAGTTTTGATTTGTAATTTCTATAGCTCAAAAATGTAAAGTCTGTTCGTAGCTCTAATTTATCATTATTTTTGTTGCAAAAGTAATCCAATGTGAAGTGTTGTTGTGTAGTTGAAGGTTTGTATGTATTTCGATGAATGACATGCACTTGTCCATTCAAAACAAATTTAAGACATTTATAAATAGTTGAAGGGACTACTTTCATAACCTTTAACCAAGGGATTCTAAGTTTTATTTCAAAGGTATTAGAATTGGGAGTAATATCAAACCAGTGCTCAACATGTTTCTCAAATACAGTTACCAACAATGATATCTTACCCAATGATTTCTTTAAGGTTCCCGTATGTGTCTTAATCATCAAGTTCGAAGGGTTGTAAGGACCTTGCATTAATTGATGTGAAAAGAGGAACTCTTTAGTGGAAACATGAGTCATGCAATTGGGATCAATAAGAGTTCCATCCATGGGGTTTCCCAATATTTTCACAGTGATGTAAAGAGGTCCTTTAGAATCACTGATTGTTCTATCATGAGGTGTAAACACTATTTCAGGTTCAGGGACTTTTATTTTCATGTAAGGTCTAGGAGAGAACCTATTGTTGTTGTTATGATTAGAAGCCATGTTTAAGTGTTCAAATCAGATTTAGAAGTTTCTCCAAAAGTATAGAAAAGGCAAGTGCAAATCTATATGCAAAAATGGCCTTAAAATGCTTGGTTTTTCGTACTTTTTCAATGCAAATGAATTAAACAAAGGGTGTTGTAAGGATTTAAGTCAAGGGAAGCAAGTTATATGTCTGATATCAGTCCAAAACAACAAAACTATCCTTCTCAACACACTCTTGATGCAATTTCAAGTTAATGCCAAGTCAAAATATATTGAAAATATGTCAAAATAGGCATTTTTTTCACCAAAACTCAATGCAAAACACCATAACAAAGGGTGTTGTGAAAAAAATGATGATTGCTAGAAAATAATATCAGTAATAAAAGACACTTGGTGTCAAAATACCCAACACAACACACTTTTAGTGCCACTTAAGGTCAAACCCTAGTGAAAATATAGCAAAAATACACTATTTTTCATGGTTTTTCAATTCCAAGACCTAAAAAAAGGAGTGTTGTAATGAATTTTGGGATGTGAATACAATAATACTGATGATATCAGTCACTAAAATCCATAAAACTTGTCACAACACGCTTGGAGTGCAAACTAGGTCAAACCCTAGGGCAAAAATAGTCAAAATATGTAGTTTTTCACCGAATTTTCAATGTAAGAGGGCCAATGAAATGGTGTTGTGAAGTTTTTTATGGAAGGGAAACAATTTATTATCCTAAAAAAACTAATTTTTGCAAAAATACCCTTCACAACACACATATGGTGCAAGTTTAGAGAGTCGATAAGGCCAAATTTAGTGAAAATAGTTGTTTTTGAAGCCCTAGGTTTTAGATCTTTACACAAAATGATATGTGAATGTTTTAAGGTCTGTTTTATGATGAAAATGAAATGTTCTTAGATCTGAAAATTAATTCCAAGGTTGACCATGCAATGTGCTAATGCAAATTTAATGAAAATGCATGAAAAATGCTAGTTTTTGTAAAAAAATTTCTATGCAAAAATGCAAATATTTTGAATCTAAATGCAAATTTACACTAAAATGCAAGACTAAATCCAAATAAAAATTTGAATGAGCCTCTAAAATTAGTATAAAAATATGAAATAAGATTTTTCCTACTAACCCTAGATTTTGGAATTACTAGGTTTAATAAAAATTGTCAAAATTTCTACAAAAGCCTAGCAAATTTATGATGAAAATGCAATGCAAATTAATAAAAAAAAAATTCTGTAGTTTATGTTAGATCTGATGCAAAAATCGTGAATTAGGGAAATTTAGAAAGAATTGATGTAATTTAGTGAGCTATATGAAAATACAAGCTAGGGTTTTCAAATTTTTGTAAAATTTTTAATTTTTTTAGTAATTTTTTCAATGCAATAAGATAAAAGACTATATGATTGAATGAAATCAATGAAAATGTGACAAGAAACACTCAACAAGTTAGAATTTAAGTCCAAAAACATTGGTTCACCAAATTATTTAGTGGAAAATTAGATTTGTTAATGTTTTAGTGTTTTGATGTTTAAATCCGCCTTTCCACTATACATTCAAGGACCTAGGGTCGAGTGGCGAGCACTATCATACCCTATATTCACTGTGAGATGTAGGGAAACTTGGATTAGGGTGTTTAATTGTTAATTTTTTCTCTCCTATGCTTAATTAACCATTAAAACCCTAATTATGTAAACACAGAAGTAAACTGATGAATTATAGAAAATGTTGCTACTAATGGAAGCAAAATACCAAATTACAGAGTACCTATTTTCAAGGACCCAAGTTGGAAAAGTCAGGAACACAGGAGCGGGCACCCAAGTCCAAGGCCCTATTTTCTGTCCGCATCTGGCAATAAGATCTACAACCTAAATCTTCTGTATCAGACATTTTCCTGACAGAGAACTTTGGGGACTAGGAAACGGGTACCCTAGTCTAGCAAGTAGATTTTCTTCCTTTCCTACACTTCAAACACTCCAATATGCTCCTCTACAACCCAACTCAATCCAGCTCCTCAACCTGTAACCTACAATCATGAAAACTTGGTTTGGGGTTGTGGTGTTTAGGAGCTTGCCTCAGTTAAGCCTCGGAAGGACACTTAAGTCTTCCAAACACCTTTGTTAGATAGAGAGAGCATGCCATTATGAGGTAGAGGCCAAATCCAAATGAAACAATGGTATAAAGCACAATGATATCACCTTATAGTGAAGACCTCATGGGAGGAAGATGCTTTTCATTTCATGAGGAGATGAATGCTCAAATCCGCAAATACAAACACATAAACAAAACAAGTCTACTCTTGCAACACTATGAAATCCTTGAATCACCTTAGGATGCCAAAATCACATGAACATAATCTCTAGTTTCTAAATGAATCCCTAAGCATGCTTTTATATGCAACTAAAAACATTCCCACCAAGATTTTGATAATCAAAACTTACTGTGTCGGCCTAGGGACCAAATAACGATCTTAAACTGACACTTCAATTTTGGGCCTGGCCCAAAATAGGGAAGGACTAGGGCATGGACGCCCAAGTCATTCCCCTCTATTTTGGGTAAGGTGAAGGTCAAGGGGTCATCCTAGGTCCACTTTGCCATGAAACCTAGGTCGCATTCCATCGAGATGCCAAATGTTGAACTAAGATGCCTTAAATGCATGCTAAAGATCTAGGAACTAAACCTTATGAGGGAAAAGCCCCCAAGGGGACATTTTCTGATATTACAGTACTACAGCATGAGTATGGTGTTGGAAGGGTTACTGTTGTTCATTCTCTTCTTCTTTTTAAATTATTCTCTGAAGGCATTTATTAGAATAATGCTCAGCACCATAGTTAAAACATCCTCCTATAGGTCCCCTGGGTCCTATGAATTTCTCTTTGTCACCGCTATCATTTTCCCCTTCACTGAATGTTTTGGGTTTAGCATAAGGTTTACTTTCCTCACCCCCTTTTGTAAACTTGTTCTTATTTTTCTTATCCCCAAACTGATTACCCTTTTGATTATTTTGTTTGGGAGAATTCGTAGGAGCTTGATTTTGATAGTTCTTACCTTTCTCTTTGTTTTCTCTTCTACATTATGTAATACTATGAAGTTTCTATTCTTGTTTTATTTCTTTTTCAAAGGCTTCATCCATGGACTGTGGACTATCGAGATCCACCTCCGAACCAACGTGGGGTTTTGACCCCAAAATAAACTTACTGACATAGAAGCGCTCATCCTACTAGTAAAGAGGAACATATTTGAGAAGTTAAATAAATTTCTCCCAGTATTGAGTTACCAAAAGTTCTCCCTATCTCAGATTTTGCAACTCATTCATCTTCTTGTCAAAGTAGTTTTGTGGAAGCTATCACTTCCTAAATAGGGATAGGAAGATATCCCAAGTCAAACTCTTAGACAAAAGATGTTTCTCCATGTTGGTTCCCAAAATAACTCCAACCCAAAACTCTAAAACATTCCTTAAAAACCTAAGCTAGAGGTTGTTGTCAATGTGAAAGGAAGAGCTTTATCAACAAGTAAAGGAAAATTTTGGCCAACTACAGGAGTGGGTAAACTCCTCTGCTCTTCAAGCTCAGCTAGACCTAGGAGGTATATTGCTAGAGGCATGAAATTATATACAAACAAACATACATATCCATACCCAATGTACACTTGACCCTAAAGTTGTCACTAGATCAAGGCAAACAGGCTGCATAGGCCTCTTGTTAAGTTGATTTAACTATGTAAATGTACATGCACAGGGAAGGTGGTTTTTACTCTAAACCATAGGTGAATAGTTTGTTTAATTTCAAAGAGTGTTTGATCCCACTCCAATATGGACTGGTGCCTACTCTATTGGGCAACTGAGTCAAGCAATAAAGAGGAAAGGAAAGGATTGAACAGCATCAACAGAAAACTAAAATGTATTCACATACATTTCTCAGATTATATTTCGCATATTGGAAATTCTTAATGATCCAGAACCAAACTACAAAGACCCATTTGCAACAAAGAGATGACTCAAAACAAAGGTTGTATTGAATTTAAATGCTATCACACATTATCAAATCTCTATTACAATCGCACAAATACATGTGGTGAAATAAAATATACAACTACGATTATACATTCCCCTGAATCTTTACAAATTACGATGGAGAGATACCAATGCATAAAATATTCTTTACAATTCATTCCTACACTGCATCAAAACACATCTCTCCATTTACTACCCAATATGGCTTGATTTGAAGCCCTAAAACTATCCTGAGGCACTACAAACTAGACAATTGGCTCAGTGACCAACCTTCAAAACATCTAATAAACATGTATATATAGCAATACCATTCTATGCAACCCCAGGCATTGAAACTCAGTAAACAAGGAAAACCCCCATTGCATTTAACTTAGGCCGAGATATGTCAGAAAATTTTCATGTTGGGATTGTAAACCCATGCTCATTTAAATCTGGAGATAACAGAGGAAGATTGCTTGCACTCCTCACGTACCTACACATTGAAGAGAGAAGGTCCGACTCCCTTTTCCTACTACCTACAACATTGACTTAGCTAATTTGTCCTTTGTGCATTGAAGATTTTACTGTTCCAACCATTTGCACATCATTGTTCTATAGGTTCATCAAATTCAAGGTACAAATCAATTTATGTATCTCGGAAATCATGGCATGCATTCAGGGAATTAACCATTTCTAGTATTGACAAATTTCCCAGTGTATCATTCACATTTTCTATTTTGAAGTGTTTGACTGTTGATTGTACCTTCTTGCACTTTTCCAATTTATCGGGAAAACTTTGTCAGTTCTGCATCTTCCAATATCAACCACATTCTTCTCTTTCTGTTTTGATCTACTAATTTAAGCTTTTTCTGACTTTTGAAGAAAAGTCACCCCTTGGTCACCTATCGGTGAATCCCTCATTTTCCAAACTTTCATGCTGATCAGCAAACCATACTTTTAGCATGTTGACTCCCAAAATAACTACAACCCTAAACCCTAAAACATTCACAAATCATCTAAGCCAGGGATCGTCATTCTAGATGACTAGAAGAGGCTTATCAACAAGTTCAAGGTGTGCAACCTATAGGAGTGGGTTAACTCCTCTGCACTTCAGGCTTCTCAAACCTAGGAGTGATAGTCTAAGGTGGACATCTGAACAGGTATTAGGGCTATATATATGCTCACACTATATATCTACACACGAAAAGCGTGCGTGCGCGCATGCATGTTTTCATTTTTTTTTCTAAAAATTCAAATTGAGACCATATGATTCACATTTTGACATTCAATAACCATCTATGCTAATAATAAACCCCAATCAAATATGCAACTATACTAGTATGATTTAGTGTGTGTGTGAGAGTTCATGCATGATGGCCTTAGAAATACCAATTCCTTCTCCTCTGTGATACTATCCCATTGAGAGAATTTGTGGTGGATCTTGTTGCACTCAAACGTCCATTGAAGTTGGTCAATATCAATTAATAACAAGGTATAAAAAAGTCATATTCATCTTTTAACATAACCTATCAAAATCTATTTCAAATAATGAAGTAGAAATAGCTAGCCAAATAGTTCAAAGATAACATATATTTCTAGCATAACATCTTATATGTCTAGTGTAATAATATAGTTGTGAAATACTATGCCATATACAAAATGGGTTGTGACATCTCTCCTCCTAGGAGTAGTCATTGTGCCGATGATATCCAGGATGTACAAAAAAACTAGAAAAGGTGAGGGAAGAATCATTGAATCTCTACAACATCCCCCCAAGTAGCACCATCTATAGAGAACTGCTCCCACTACACCTTGCACTGTGTTAGAACCTAAATTTTTATGCCTTTTCTGCCTAGGGTTTCATTTTTTTAGGCTTGTAAAACCCTAGGAATACCCCTAAAGCCTTAATCCTTAACACACTAGTCTTTGTTTATTCTATGTTATAATCCTTTGTTGACTGATTGTTAGCAATTTCTAGTGACTTAAGTTATAATTTAAGTGAGTTTTATCATCTATGTTACTCGCCCCTTCACTAGGATTTTGGTAACAAGCCTAATTAAAAAAAATTTGTTGCATGTGCACCAATTATCCTTTAAGTTGTGCTTTGATGACAGTCCACATCAGAGTATCTTTGTTAGCTAACATGTCATGTTTGTTCCATGGTAAGAGGTATTTCGTGGAACATCAGCTATCTACTAGAGTTCCCAAATAGACTCTACGAGACAGTGAAGCTAGGGTGGCAATTCCAATGAATCAATGATGCTTCACGGTGACTCCTTCCTTCATTGAGGTCGATCAAACACTTTAGTAGGATTGCAAAGAAGATGATGTATACTAGTATATCCATGTTGTCCATGGTAGCAGTATGTTTCACAGGAACTAACAACTTTGTTGAGGCTCCAAATGATCCAAAGAGAAGCGTCAAAGAAGCCATTATGGCAAAAGGACTCCAATTCATAAGAGGGTTTTTTGATCTTTGTTGGAGTAATTTCAAACTCCAATGAGAACTGCCAATTTGATCCTTTGAGATGATCTATGGACTAAATTAAAATGAGGTGATGTATTGGCGGTGTGTAGTGGACGATGCTTGGAGGTGTAATCTAGAAACCATAGAGCAAAATCAAGAGTGTATTAAATCCTCTTCTACCATCTGGTAAAAAATGGTTAGGTGTTCTGAAGAAGTGCCCTCTTTCTAGATCAGGTCAAATGTGACTAAAAGGTAGAAATTGCAATATTTTTAGGATCTGTGAGGACCCTTCATGTCGCCATTGTACATCATGATTAGCTTGAAGGAGGACAAACAGAGTGGGAAGTCAATTTTGGAGGCTTGATATCTATGATTGTTGGTACTTTTTCTCTTAACATTAGGACCGAACAAAGCAAGATGTAATGTTAAGAATGGATAAAATGTAAAAACCAAGGGACTGACCTTAGCATTCTCATTATAGAAATAGGGATTATGTTGAATGTTAGATTTCTTGATCATATGAGCAATATTGAAATGGGTACTAGGTCGTAACTGGGCTTCAAAGGGAGTGTTTATAGCTTCAGTATAGGGGTGTACTATATGGATTTTAAGTACACCACTCTCTAAGTTTTCAAAGCTACTTATCTAGCTATTGATGAGTTGATTTTGACAACTTCCATTTATAGGGGCTTTGGGCGATGACAAGATGTGGTTGGTGTAAAAAATTATTGTGCCTCCATTTCTACTTTTCGGAACAAGTTGTGATTGCCATAGATAGCCTATCGAACACTAAGTATTGCAATGTTGTAGGTAGCTGAACTAAATTGATTAAAGTATTGACAGAAATGACTACCCAGGTGTAAGGGTCTATGTGTTTTTTCTATAATGGAAGCTCTTGTGCATGTTGTATGCACCATTATTTTTCTGGGAAGAAAATGCAGAATATTTCCACTTTTTCTATGATTTGTTTACGACCCAGTCTCCTATGAAGTACTACTCTATTCTCTTGGTTACTATTCTCTTTATACAGAGTTAAAAAATTAAAAGGATGTTTCTAAGGAATCAGTGAAATGGGAAAGAGTCAAAGTGAGAAGTGGTTGCAGGAAACTTGCTTTTATTTCCCTGCTTCTGCATAGTGTCATTTTGGTAAGGGAAATTGTTGGCTATTTGGAGACTCCAATAACTTTGTGTTGTTGTGAGTCTTTAGTCTAGGCAAGGAGGAGGAGCTGCCTCATTGATTTTTCTCCCCTCCATTAGGTTGATGGCATTCATCAAAGATCCAACTATGACATATGGAGGATACATCATTAGGATGGTACAGTTGGTGATAAGGAGATATATGTCAGTTGACAACAATAGTTAGTTGTTAATCAAGTTCATAGTGATACCTGCAACTGCTTCCTCACAAAGGAGATTTCACCTATTTCCTATTTCAGTAGTAGGTGGTTGCTGTAAGAACCTTGAAGGTTCTTGCAGTTTAAAACCCTAAATTGAAAGATGGGTAATCATGCAAACCCATGTTTGAAAGGATGAAGCATGAGAGAAATTGGTTGTACTTAAGTGCCTACATGTTGTAATGTAGCCCATGATCTAGGAGGCTAATAGAATAATTAATCATTTGCCATGCTAGAAGGTAGAAGTAGAGAAGGACAAAATGAAGTTATCCTTTCCACTACAAGGAATGATTTGATTCCTAGGAGTAATGGTTTTTTGAATAGAAGGTGGTTACTCATGCTTGTATTCTAATGTGATGTAAGAGGCCCCTTGCAATTATAAAATGGATGCTCTCATTTGTTCAGGGGTTTGAGTTTTTTGAGTCTAGATTTTTATCTATTTTGATTTGTTTTAAGTGTTGTATTAGGGGGAAGGGGAAATTTTTATTAATTAGAAATACTCTGTGTATCAGGACATGATCAGAATGGACAATATTAATACATGAATTTTGATTTTGATTCTCTCCATATATTATATTTAGTTTCTCAATGAAATAAATAGAAAGTCTAGTTTATCTCCATGTTAATGGTATATCTTAATTCTCTTTTCTTAGAATTCACTCTAGGAAATAATTAAACTACTAATTGATACGGATTAGGGATTTTTTCTGATTTCAATATGATGGATCTTTAAGAAAAATTTGAGTTAGAGTTCATACAATGAATATGTGAGTGCAATGTATCTACACTTGGAATCTTGTGATTGAATCTCTTGATATATATGGTATATCTATTGTGTGAAATTGACTTTGTACCCTAGATAGGCGTTGGTCAGAAAGCTAAGCCATGCCAAAACCTAACTACATCCTTAAAGATTAGTATGAATGTCATTTGTTTTTATGCATTCCATTGTTTTAGAACAGGTCTTCTCTTTTAGCCTATAATTCATTATTTGTCAAGAAACATTGCCCTGTTGCTTTGAACCTCATGAGTTCTTGACCTCAAGAGGAGAGCAAATCTGTCATACAATACTCTTGTTGTATACTAGTGGAGAGCTTTGAGTATTGTAAAAAGGCCCCCCCTTTGGTCTAATAGAGCCATAAAGTGCAGGGGATTGTCAATGAATTAACTCCTGTTCATTGGCCAGTTCCCTAGAACCCTCAACTATAAGTATTTGACAAATCTTTGGAGGATTTTAGGTATTGAATTAGAGGAACCAACACATTGGACCACTTCACTATTGTACAACTACATTTTGTATTTCTTAAGGACTCACAAGGGCTCTACCTGTACCACCCATGAATCCTGAACCTACAAATCCTACCAGTCCAAAAAGTGAGTGGCATCAGGATGATAAGGTTTTAAGAAAGAAACATGGAAACCATAATGCAACTGAGAGAGAGATGGCAGTAAGGCCAATATATAGGCTACATGATTTATCACATCCAAAGCATTGAAAGCTCCCACATATCTATGAGTTAGCTTAGCTGACTTGCCAAAAGAGATGACACTTTTATGTGGTTTTACCCTAAGGAACACCTTGTTCCCTACTGCAAACTCATGAAAACTCCTATTTTTATCATCGTAACTCTTTTGTCTATTAGAAACTTCTTTCAATCTTCCTCTAATTAGTTTCAATTTCTATTCCATTTTTCTAAGCATTTTAGGGCCAATAATTACCATGTCTTATATTCTCTCCCAACTAATGAGGGCTTCAAAAAGAGCCATCCCTAATGAAGATTGGTAGGAATTGTTGTGTACAAATTTAACCAATGGAAGATATCCCTCTCATTTTCTATATTGGTCCATATAGTACATTCAAATAAAATCTTCAGCAATCTGATTAACCCGAGCTCTATTTTCCCATCCATTTACGGGTGGTATGTTGAACTAAAATTAAGACAAGTACCTAGAGCAACAGGCAAGGTTTTCTAGAACCTAGATGTCATCCTAACATCTTGGTCAAAAATATTTTTTTTAGGTACCCCATGAATCTTAAATATTTCTTGCACAAATCTCTTGGCAAAGGTTAACGATCCATCTATCAAATTCCCAAGTATAAAGTGGGCTAACTTGGCTAGTTTATCAATTACAACTAGAATTACATCATGTTTGGATTTGGACATGGGTAACCCTTATATGAAGTCCATACTAATCACCTACCACTTTTGTTCTGGTATGTCATGGGGATACAAATATCTTACTAGGTGAACATGCCCAGCCTTTACCCACTGGGATTCTAGACATCTTGCCACATACTTAGTCACCTCTCTTTTCATACCAGGCCAAAAGTATAATGGTTTTAAGTTAGCTATGAGATTTTTTACATTGGAATGACTCGAATAAGGAGCATTGTGATCTTATTCCAAAATTTTAGATGCCAACCCACCATGTCCCAGTATATATATTCTCTTTTCAAACCTAAGAAATCCATCTTTCTCAAGTGCATATCCTTCAAACCAGAGATTAGAAGTATCTTCTTCTAATTTTAATTTAAACTTCATGTAGAATTCACCATTCTAAAGCTATTCTATCACTTTCTCTTTGAAGGTAGAGAAAAAAGTTGCAATTTTCATAATGTGTTATCTTTGTCTTAAGACATCAGCTACCCTATTCTCTTTCCCTTTGATATAATCAATATCGACGTCATACTCACTTAGAAATTCTAGCCATCTTCTTTAAAAATAGTTTAGATTTGGTTGAGTGAATATGTACATGAGGCCTAAATGGTCAATTTTTATCTCAAAAGGTTTACCAATAAGATAGTGCCTGCACATTTACAGAGCATGCACTATTGCAACCAATTTCGTATCATGAGGTGCATAATTTACCTCATAAGACTTTAGTTTTTGGGATTCATATGCCACAACTTGGCCATTATGCATAAGAACCCCACCTAGAATATCTCTTGAAGCATCTGTTATAACTAAAAATATCCCATTGGATTTGGTACAATGAGAATAGGAGGGGTGGTGAGTTTTTGTTTCAAAACTTGAAAATCTTTCTCACATTTGACTAACCACTCAAACTTCTTTCATTTTTTCTGAAGGGTAGTGATATGATTTGTTATTTTGGAGAAACCTTCATTTGATCAAAGAGCTCACTAATTCTTGGTAAAGGGTATGTATTTTTGATAGTCACCTTGTTGATCATTCTATAGTCAATGCACATTTGAAGCGTACCATCCTTCTTATTCACAAAGAGCACGGGTCCTCCCAAGGTGACACACTTGGTCAAATCAAACCATTATCAAGCAACTCCTACAACTGGACCTTCATCTCATACAATTCAGAAGTGGTCATTTTATAAGGAGCCTTTTATCATGGTTTGGTACCAGGTAGAAGGTCAATGGAGAAGTCAAATTCCCTCCTTGGTGGTAATCCAGGTAACTCTTCTCGAAACACATATTGAAATTCTTGGAGAACTGGAAATGGTCAATGGAGGATTGTTTATCCTTTGCCAAATCATCTATGTGAATAGAATAAAGAGTTCATCCCTTCCTTTGATCTCTCTTTACTTGCATTGCAGTGAATCATCTAAGTGTTACACCTATTTGAATGCTACAAATTTTGGTTGGGATCCCAAAATCATCTCTACAAGTTACTTTTTTTTCAAAGTAATTTACTATGGCTTTGTGCTAAATTAACCAATTTATTCCTAGAATCACATCATATGATCCCAAAGGAGCTACATAAAGGTTAACTTGAGTTATAGAACTTGGATGTGTCGATTCACTAAAGGCTAGACATTGGTCTACCTTTCTCTCATCTCGATTACTATACATCACTGATTAGGAGCTAGCCATGAAACAAACTTTATTAGGAAATCTTTCTAATAATATAGGATCAATAAATATTCAGTAGCACTAGTATCTATAAGCTCATTAACTAAAATGACATAGATCGTACCTATCAGCAAAATAAGAGTGGCTTGATAACCATCTTGTCTATTATGTAATACCACATTAATGCAGTGTTGGAAGGGTTGTTGTTGTTGATTCCCTTCTTCTTTTTCAACTATTCTTTGAAGGAATTTATTAGAATAATGCTCTCCCCCATAGTTAAAACATCCTCCTCTAGGTCCCCTAGGTCTTGTGAATTTCTCTTTGTCACCGCTATCATTTACCCCTTCACTGAATGTTTTGGGTTTAGCATATGGTTTACTTTGCTCGCCCCCTTTTACAAACTTGTTCTTATTTTTCTTATCCCCAAACTGATTACCCTTTTGATTATTTTATTTAGGAGAATTCGGAGGAGCTTGATTTTGATAGTTCTTACCTTTCTCTTTGTTTTCTCTTCTATATTCTGCAATACTATGAAGTTTCTATTCTCGTTTTATTACTTTTTCAATGGCTTCATGCATGGACTGTGGACTATCGAGATCCACCTCCAAACCAACATGGCATTTTGACCCCAAAACAAACTTACTCACATAGAAGCGCTCATCCTACTGGTAAAGAGGAACATATTTTAGAAGTTGAATAAATTTCTCCTAGTATTGAGTTACCAAAAGTTCTCCTTGTCTCAGATTTTACAACTCATTCATCTTCTTGTCAAAGTAGTTTTGTGGGAGCTATCACTTCCTAAATAGGGATAGGAAGATATCCCATGTTAAACTCTCAGATATAAGATGTTTCTCCATGTTGGTTCCCAAAATAATTCCAACCCAAAACTCTAAACCATTCCTTAAAAACCTAGGCTAGAGATTGTCGTCAATGTGAAAGGAAGAGGTTTATCAACTAGAAGAATTTTGGCCAACTACAGGAGTGGGTAAACTCCTCTGCTCTTTAGTCTCAGCTAGAACTAGGAGGGATATTCCTAGAGGCATGAAATGAAATACAAACAAACATACATAGCCATACCCAATGTACACTTGGCCCTAAAGCTATCACAAGGTCAAGGCAAACTAATTGCATAGGCCTCTTGTTAAGTTGATTCAACTATGTAAATGTACATGCATAGGAAAGGTGTTTTTTACTCTAAACCATAGGTGAATAATTTGTTTAATTTAAAAGAGTGTTTGATCTAACTCCAATATGGACTGGTGCCTACTCTATTGGGTGATTGAGTCATAAGCAATAAAGAGGGAAGGAAACGATTGAACTAGCATAAAGAGAAAACTAAAATGTATTCACATTCATTTCTCAGATTATATTTCACATATTGAAAATTCTTAATGATCCAGAACCAAACTATAGAGACCAATTTGCAATAAAGAGATGACTCAAAACAAAGCTTGTATTGAATTTAAATTCTGTCACACATTATCAAATCTCTATTACAATCACACCAACAAATATGGTGAAAGAAAACATACAACTATGATTATACATTCCCCTAAATCTTTACAAATGATGATGGAGACATACCAATGCATAAAATATTCTTTACAATTCTTTCCTATGCTGCATCAAGACACATCTCTCCATTTACTACCCAATCTGGCTTGATTTGAAGCCCTAAAACTATCATGAGGCACTATAGACTAGACAATTGGCTTAGTAACCAACCCTCAAAACATCTGATAAACTTGTATATACAACAATACCATTCTATGCAACCCCAAGCATTGAAACTCAGTCAACAAGCAAAACCCCCACTGCATTAAACTTAGGCCCAGATATGATAGAAAATTTTCATGTTGGGATTGCAAACCCTTGCTCATTTAAATCTGGAGATAATAGAGGAGGATTTCTTGCACTCCTCACATACCTACACATTGAAGAGAGAAGGTCTGACTCTATTTTCCTACTACCTACAACATTGACATAGCTAATTTGTCCTTTGTACATTGAAGATTTTACTGTGCCAACTATTTGCACATCACTATTCTGAAAGCTCATTAAATTCAAGGTACAAATCAATTTATGTATCCCTGCAATCATGGCATGTATTCAATGAATTAACCATTTCTAGTATTGACAAATTTCCCAGTGTATCATTCATATTTTCTATTTTGAACTGTTTGACTGCTGATTGTACCTTCCTGCACTTTTCCAATTTATTGGCCAAACTTTGCTAGTTCTACATCTTCCAATATCCACCACATTCTTCTCTCTCTCTCTATTTTGATCTACTAATTTATGCTTTTTCTAACTCTTGAGGAAAAGTCACCCCTTGGTCACCTATCAGTGAATCCCTCATTTTCCAAACTTTCATGCCTATCTGCAAACCATGCTTTTACCATGTTGACTCCCAAAATAACTACAACCCTAAACCCTAAAACATTCATAAATCATCTAAGCCAGGAATGGTCATTCTAGATGACTGGAAGAGGTTTATCAACAAGTTTAAGGTGATTTTGGGCAACCTATAGGAGTGGGTTAACTCCTTTGCACTTTAGGGTCAGCTCAAACCTAGGAGGGATATTCTAAGGGGGGCATCTGAACATGTATTAGGTTCAAACCAAATGAACAACTAAAAATAATAGGACAACCAAACCCAAATTGCCTTCTAAGCTCCAAAGGCTGTCACTAGACCTAAAACAACTAATTATCACTAATAACCCATTTATAGATAATAAGAGGGCACTCCCATTGACAATGGAAAGCTCAAGTATGCTTACTTGCAAGACTTACAAACTATCTAATTTCTTCATACATGATATTTTTTTATAATCTTTGTCAATAAGGGTGTGGTTCAATGGTTAAGTTGCTCGGTTGTAGTGGCAGCCACTAGAGTTTAAATCCCCATTAGACCAATGAGCTCACAGGATTTATACCTTCGCTGGGCCAGTGAGCTTGCAAGTTTGAAGTGTTCTTACTTAGGGATGAGGTACTCCATGTTGTGGCCTCACCGGTTCATATCTATGGGCAAAAGCATTATCGTGGAGCTTGAGGGCGTGTCATGCCAGCATCACCAGTCATGTTAAAAAGTTTACCAAGTGCATTAAAAAAATGTACTAATCTTTTAAGAGTGTCGATGATCATGGAGAACTTCTGACCGGTGCAAAATATATCGGGTTACAGAGTCCACAGTTCAACAGAAGAAAGAAAACAACAAGAGAAATGAAACATGCACTTTTTGAATATTCAAATGCAAGAAGAAAAAACAATCAATGGAGGATATGCTTAGTAATCCTTTATCAATATATAATAAATCATCTAAAATAATAGAAGAGATCATCACATAGCATGTAATGTTTTAAGAATCTATTCATTCATCTGAGAAATCACTTATAGTTATACCACTAAGCGTGGCAAGAGGAAAACTTAAAGAGAAATTCAGTATTTCCTTGAAAGATTACATAAGAAAAAGGACAAGTCCATACACTGATAGCTTAAATCAATATAAAATCTTTCATAACATGTGTCTTCACTACTGAAAAATTGGAACCTTTCTATTTTTCGAAACCATAGAGAGCTCTACACTAGAATGTGTGAAATTGCCAAAAAGACCAACCATTTTTACATCTTTTATTTATGCATATATAGCCTTTGATTTTACTTGACCTAATCTAGGTTGCAATAAATTCCCTCTTGTGAGCTACGTCAGAAAAAATTGTGGCGAGAAGGGATGTTCATCTATCAGCAACAACTCCAACAACATATCTAGAAGGGGTAGCTGAGAAGATGAAAATCTTCATTATTTGACCCCTGAATGTTTCTACCAATTTGAACCTACAATTTTCTCTCCCTTGGGATGCCTAATAGTCTTCCTTCAATTGTGGAGTTCTAGATCATATGGCCATGGGCCCGTGATATACACTACAGCTATATTTTTCGTATCCCTGTGGAAGTAATATGATGTCACCCCTTTTTTCTCTACACGAGTGCAAAAAAAACCCCCACATGGACCTTTTCCTGCTACCCCACAAGATATTGGTATCTTGAAAAGATTCCTCATAGGCTGGTTGGAAACAATCATTCTAGAGCCTTTGTAAAGTCTGTGCTTCCTTTTAAATCTATAACCTAGAAAGCCACCATGTCTCGTGATTCTAGAGCTGCACGAAAGGAGAAGAGCCATCTTTGTTTGGGCCTTATGGAAGGAATATGAGCCCTCTAGATGGCACCGTATAATAAACATGGACCCACACCCACTGCACTTTAGACATGTTGCCAAGGGAGCAGTGAAAAGGTTAAGTCACTGAGTCAGGGCATTTTAAAACATTAAAACCACAAGTTGGAAGTTTAGAAGTTACGAAATCTCCCAAACTCCTAACAACAAAGGCTTGAAAAGGCCTAGACTATTGATGAAAGGCTTGAAAATTCGTAGAGACAAGTCAGGGAGTCTGGCAGTTTTCTAACTTTCGAACTTGCCGACTTAAGTTCAAGAAATTGAAGATCGCCCAGAAACAAAGGAAAATAAAAGGTGAGGCCGGTCACTTCATGGTTTAAAAAGGATTCAAGTGAAAACTTAAGTGACCGGTAACTGGGACAAAAGGTCAACAACAAATTATAAGATAAAGTAGAAATATGATGGTAAGCCTTAGAGTTTTGAAAGAAAAAATATGGAAAAATTTATGGGGACTAACTCAAAACCCTAAAACCTAAAAAGGTATCAATGCTAGCTCTAGTTGGGGAGGTGTCCCAAGTAGTGGCAAAGCGAGAATCCATAATCTCCAAGTAGATCAAAATAATGACACAAGAACAAAAAATAGAACACCATCAAGACTAGAAATGGTCATGACTACTCAGAGTCAAAATATATCAGATATAACAAGGTTTTACCACAAAATTTGAAGAAAAAACATTACCTATTGGATGTAATGTTTCAAATGTTACCCATGAATAGGCAACTCCAACAATTCTCCTTGCAAGTTTTTGACATAAAAGGTGTCCTCACTGGCCCTTCTATCAATTTGATATAGGCCTACCCATAGTGACTCAAACTTACCATGTTTGCCCTTGTCTTATGAACTTGCATTCCATAGAAGAACCAAATCACCAATTTGAAAGCACCTCTTAACTACTCTCTTGTTGAATAGATGCTCCACTTATTGCTACCTTAGCAAGTTTTTGTCATGCGCCATCCTTTTGACTTCATCCAACTTCGCTAACTCATGCATTCTCAATGCCATAGGATCATCTCCATCTTCTTCTATTTGTTGCAACAATTGTTACATAGGAAATTCTAGTGACATTGGCATTTTGACCTCCTTCCCATATACTAATTCAAAAGGAGTCTTACCTATAGCACATTTATAGGTAATCCTATCAACCGAAACTGCATACTTCATCTTGTCATCCCACCTTTTCTTGTTCTCATCTAAAGTCCTCTTTAAAATTTTCATGAGGCTCTTGTTACTAGACTCAGCTTGTCCATTACTTTGTGGATGATATGGTGATGAATGAATCAAACTTATCCCATACTTGGAACACATATTTGCAATGTCCCGAGATCTAAAACACATAGCATTATCTACAACAATTTTGGATGGCACACCAAATCTAGTTATTAAATTGTTCAACAAGAACTCAATCACTACCTTGGGTGTGGCATTGCGATTTGGAATAGCCTCAACTCACTTAGTAAAGTAATTAGTTGCCACCAATATCTACTTGTATCCATTGTTTGATCTCTCCTGGATCTCCCCTATGAAATCAATGCCCCATCTCTAAAAGGGTGCTTCAATGGTAATACTCATAAGGGGAAGGGCACCTTGAAACTTCAACTTATCTACAAATCTTTGACAAGCATGGGTAAAAGTAAGAAACTCAGTCTACATGTAGGGGAAGTCGTGCAGGGAAAAAAAATTGCCAATAGGAACGGGCATCCGAACCTAAATGGGTACCCGTTTAGTAACGTGAACCCGAGCCTAAATGGGTACCCGTTTAGCTTCAGGTACCTATTTTTAAAAAAGTATATATTTTTAAAAAACAACCCTGCGGGCTCATTTTCTTCCACTCCAGCTGACAACAACATTGATAGTGGAAAGCATAGAACAGGTACGCATTGTTGAAGGCCAAATGAGCACAACACCAGAGTTTTTTTTGCCCTGTCACCTCCTGCCACCACCTCGTCACTACTGAGCTCCTCCAGGTTGGTTCTTTGCTAGTTTTTACCTTGTTTTTTATGTTTTTTTTGTGATTGTAGGATTAAAATGAAAATTAGGGTTTCACTTGTTATTACAGTTTTATAATTTTTTTGTGATTGTATGTTACTACAAACCCTAAAAAACTAAACTATAAACCCTAAAAAACCAAATTATAAACCCTAAAACCATGTTGTACTGAAAACCCTAATAACCTAAACTATAAACCCTAAAAAACCAAATTATAAACCCTAAAACCATGTTGTACTGCAAACCCTAAAAACCTAAACTATAAACCCTAAAAAACCAAATTATAAAGATTTAATTTTGTGTGAGTATGATTCGAACGCATTCAAATTTTTAATGACTTCTAATGGGAATGTAATAGCATTCAAAAGAATCTTTATGAATTGAATTGTTGTGGTCAAACAAAATTTTATATTGAATTGACTTGAAATTCCAAACAAGCCATTCTTCCATCCTCCTAAAAATGCAAACTAGTAATAAAAATATCTTATAATTACTTTACTATATATATCTTCATCATCATTTACTAGTATTCCATTTATGACCTCTACAGCTATTATTGCTTTTGAGGATCCCATAGTTTCATTTGAATCCCATCCCATTCCCATTGACTACATAGTTCTCCATCTCTTAGATTCTCTCCACTTTAAGCATTATTTTCCTCCTATTAATTCCATTGCAACCACTTTCATTATCCACATTTCTATTATCATTATTCTTACTAGCATTATTTGTATTTATTACGTTATGCTATGTAGAATTCCATGATTTGTCCATGCTTGTATTTCTCATCTCACATTCCTAATATCAAATCCCACTTTTGATTCCTATAGGCTTGTAGGTGGATCTTTCATGTTTTCATTCATCAAGTGTTGAGTTCCAGAGAGTTAGCATACCATGAGCCACATTGAAAAGAAATACATTCTTCAAAAGTTATTAACTCATCTGCATGCATACCCATCTATCACGTCATTACTAGCCTAGTCTAATCTTTAGTGATGAGACCTTGCATATTACTCTAATTGCATGGGGTTAGACCTAGGATGTTGTTGATCCATGCCCCAAAGTTCAAATTTTTATGTTTTTTATGTGCCTTATTGCTTTGGTAAACCCTACATTGACAAGTGATTGGAAATATTATACACTAGGGTTTCATGTTTGTTTGATTAGGCTTTTAGTCCAGGCATTTGTCTTAATGAGATTCAAGTCGTCTTGTGTATGTATTTCTCCCACAAAAGTATGTAAATTTGATGTATCTTTAGATTTTGTTTTCTACTAAAAATATACTCCCTCTCCTAGTACCTTGGTGTATGACTAGGACCTAGAAGGCAACCTTGTCCACTATGTGAAAATGATCTAAAAATTTAGACATAGCTTCATCTTGTGATTTTTTGCATAACTTCCTCTTGGTAATTTGTTAGATTTTTTCTAATTATTCCATATTTTATCTATAAATACAAATTCTATAGAAGAAACCCTCTAAAAAATGGTTAAAGAGGAATGAAGTAGGAAGGAGAATATAATATTTTAGGTAAATGTTGGATTAATTTAAGGAGACATTGGTATGAAAAACTAAAGCTAGGTAAATCAAGGTTTGAAGGAGAAAGAGGGAATGGGAGATGGAAAAGGAAGACTCAATGAAAGAAAGTAAAGGGGAATAATATGGATATAGAGAGGACTAATATGGGAGAAGAAAATAAATAATATGGAAGATAATTGATGAAAAATAAAGTAGAAATGAGAAGAAAGTGAAATTGAGGAAAGAAAATGGTTTAGAAAGAGGTAAGGAGACTTGGAATGTGGGTTTGAAAAGGGAAGATAAAATGTATATAATAGAGGAAGAATGGAGTTAAAACCAACAAATATAGTAAACACTAACATTCCTACACTTATTCAAGGAAGATGGCTCCAAAATAGCAATCAAGTGGAAACTTCACAATTTTTCTATGTTCAAATGGGGAGAGGGAGGCCTATTTTATATATTTTCATACAAAAATAGAAGGAAATAATGTGATAAATGATCAAAGGGTTAGATTTAATGTGATAAATGATCAGAGGAAATAATCAATGATAGTTAAACAAACAAGACAATGGAAATAGAAATTCACACTGGATTAGGAAATAGTAAACTATAAATACAAGGGTTTAGATGCACTTGTAGGAGATGGTTACCACTACAAATGGACTCAAAATAAACATTAACTAATAAATTTTTGGGTGTGTTTAGAATAGTTTACTAATAAATTCTCTATCTAGAAACCAATCAAGACAAAAAGTAGAAGATGGTGCAAAATAGTAAAATATGTCACAATTGAGCTTAACTAAGCTAGAAGTAGGATAATAGAGAAATGGGAAGAATACACTTGGCATGGGCTATCATGCACTTTTAAATTGTGATAAATAATATGATAAGTGATCAAAGGAAATAATCAATGATAGTTAAACAAACAAGACAACATGGAAATAGAAATTCACACCAGATTAGGAAATAGTAAACTATGAATACAAGGGTTTAGATGCACTTGTAGGAGATGGTTACCACTACAAATGGACTCAAAATAAACATTAACTAATAAATTTTTGGGTGTATTCAGAATAGTTTACTAATAACTTCTCTATCTAGAAACCAATCAAGACAAAAAGTAGATGGTCTAAAATTGTAAAATATGTCACAATTGAGCTTAACTAAGCTAGAAGTAGGATAATAGAGAAATGGGAAGAATACACTTGGCATGGGCTATCATGCACTTTTAAATTGTGATAAATAATGTGATAAATGATCAAAGGAAATAATCAATGATAGTTAAACAAACAAGACAACATGGAAATAGAAAACTATAAATACAAGGGTTTAGATGCACTTGTAGGAGATGGTTACCACTACAAATGGACTCAAAATAATCATTAACTAATTGTTAGTGTAGATTTTTATTTCCTAGTTGGGTTATTTATTTTTTCCCTATATTCCTAGGTTTTTCCTACACTTCTATTAATCTTGCTTAGGTTAATAAAGCATGTCTTATTAGGTGAGTGGTTGCGAGGTGTCACCTTCCTACATGTGAGCATCCATTAGCTATCTTAGGAAGATACTTTGCTATCTTTAGTCTGATAGATGGTTGCTCCTCATTGGTCAGTGTTGCCACCTCCTCCCTCTTCCTAGTCTATATAAGCATGCTACTTGGCTTGTACTTGATATCTCTTGCTTTTGCATCCCCTTAATGCTATTTTTGCTTCTAGCATTTGAATTATTCTCTTGGATACTGACTCTGTTACTATTTTGATTTTGCATCATTTGCATTCATAGTTTAGATATCTATTCATTTGCACTAGTTTTCTGGGTTATTAATCTTTTCAGATTCTAACATGGTATCAGAGCTATTCTATGTGCAAGAGTAGATTTTAGTTTGCATATTTGAGAGATTTAGGGGGGGCTAATAAATCTTATTATAGTTTTTTTAAAAACCCAATATGCTCTTCTCTTGCATCTTTAGATGATCTTGAGAATTAGAAAAGTTTGACAGAAACTTTTTTATTCTCTGGGGTTTTCACATGTGTTTTATAAAATTTGGGTGATTGCAGTGGTTATACTGGCAGCATTTCTGGCTATTCCAACGCATCCAGGAGGCTTGAGAAAGTTAGATTTGGCTTTCATTTCACCGAAATTAGAGATCGTCATACACAATTGTAGAACCGGCGTTTCGAGCTCAAATCTGACAACCAGCTTGCATATTTGGTATTTTCAATCAATATTATAGGTTCTAGGATACCATTGCTTGTCTTAGGTATCTGATTCAGCCTTTGCATGTCATTTTTTTGGTTGTTGGGGTCATTTTTTGTAGCTAAAGGCGTTTTGTTTACACTGGATCAACATCTTTTGTACATCAACAAGAAAAATGCCTTCTGGGTTTTGTTCACAGAATAGAAAAACCATTGGGGTACCTTTCCTTTTTTGCATGCAGTCTATATATTTTGCAAAAATGTGCTCAGAAAGCTACAGCAGGACCCCTCTCCGTTGGCAGTTGCAATTTTGAAGGCAGTTTTCAAATGCTCCGTTCTTGCTCATATGGACTTCTTTTCCCACGAATGTTTTTTTAATTTTCGCTATTTTTTCATGCTCTATGCACTAGTGTGGACATTTTTTGATTTTGATGCCAATATTTTTTAGAAATTGTAGATTCTCAGTCGTGACATTGTACAGTTCTTATTTTGGGAACTTCAGAGGATCATAACTTTCACATATGACCTCGTATCGAGGTGATTCTTTTTTTGAAAGTGCATGATTTTTCAAGTAGATTGCAGTGGTGCTATTTATTTCTCTGAGTATTGTGCCAAAGTTGTATTTTTCGCATATGCTCTTCATGAGTATTTTGCAATGCATTGAAATCAAGACCACTTAGTATTTCTTGCTAGTGGTAGTTGTAAATGCACTAATATAAAGTGTCAAATCATATTTTCTTGGGGGGCTTCTTTGATTGAGTGAAAAGGGGGGGTTGTCTTGGTTGTGTTCTCTTCTTTTTGACATTTCTTCTCTACATTTCTTCATCATGGATCAAACAAATATGCCCATCCTAACTCCATACAATTACTTTGAGTGGAAATCACACTTGACAATTCACTTAAGGAAAGCTGGATTAAATAGGATAACCATGGGACCTGAAACTGAACCTGCTAAAGATGAAAATAAGCCTAAGTGGTTTAACAAATGTGATGAGGCATATGGAACATTGTGTTTGTCTGTTTCTCCTAATTTGCTCTTTCACACTGAGTCTTTGAATACACCAAATGAAATCTGGACAAAGCTAGAAACACTATTTGGCACACAAGATTCAATGAAGAGTCATATGTTGGAAAATGAACTAATTAGTTTAAGTCCAGGTAATTTCAACACAATCCATGATTTCTTCACCAAATTGAAATCACTAAGGTTACAGTTAAAACAATGTGGAATTGAAAAGAAAGATGAACAACTGATTCTTAGTATTCTCTCTAAGCTAAGTTTAGAATATTCTGTGTTTGTTTCTACTTTCTATGCTACTAAGGGTGCACTTGGTACTTAATTCACCATGCCATCTTTAGATGATTTTGTTGTCAATCTCACTCAGGAATAGGACAAGCTAATCCAGATGGGCACTCTTAAGTCCTCTAAGTCACATGCCTTGGTTGCCAACCAAGGCACAAAAGAACAAAAAGGACAAAGTAGTAACAGCAATAATAAGGATAAGAAACAGAAGAATAGCAAGGAGAAGAAGGATCAGATAATGGTTGCTTCAAAAACAACTAATGAGACCCAATTTTCCAAGGGCGACAAGCCTAAGAAAGAGAGGGTCCAATGTGCCTATTGTAAAAGACCCAGACATGATGAACATAAATGTCTGAAGAAACAAATTGATCACTTGACACACATTCATGAGAAGAATAATATCAGTGTTCCTGAGTCTATCAAACAGAGTTCTAATGAGGGGTCTAATAAGGTAAAAGAAAATAGCAAGAGGAAAGGAAAAAGCAAGGCCCTTGTTACAGTTGCTTCTTCACCATCCACTTGGGTTCTTGATTTGGGTGCTTCGCACCACATGGCTTCATCTAAGGAAGAACTTGCATCTTTGGAGCCGTGTACTATGCCTTCTATTTTGATGGGTTATGACACTCCCGTTGAGGTGTGTGGGAGAGGGTATGTTGATGTGGGGGATGGCACATTCCATGATGTTCTTTGTGTGCCCTCATTATCAACTAATCTCCTATCGGTAAACCAAATCACTCACACAGGTTTAGGCAAGCGGGTTGAGTTCATTCCTGATTCAGTGGAGATTCATGAGTTGTACAATGGTTCTACAGTTGCAGTTGGGAGAGCAGATCATCAGTCACAGCACTATCTATTTTCTCACTTTGTTCCTGATCCTCCTTCGACTATTTTTCTCACTCATTCTAATGATGTGAGTAGATTATGGCATGAGTAGTTTGGCCATCTTAACTTTTGCTACTTGCAACAGCTCAACCAATAGAGCATGGTCACAGGGTTGCCTTCAGTTCATTTTTCAGGTGGTTTTTGCCAAGGTTGCATTCTTGGTAAACATCCTAAGGAAAAGTTCGACAAAGGTAAGGCATGGAGAGCTTCACAGATACTAGAGTTAGTTCACAGTGATTTGGCTGGTCCATTTCAGTATCCTTCTTTCAGTAGGGCTAGATATGTCCTCACATTCATTGATGATTTTTCTTGATATACTTGGGTATACTTTTTCAAACAAAAGTCTAAGGTATTTGATCACTTTCAAGACTTCAAGACTTTTGTAGAAAAGCAATCTGAGAAAGTCATCAAAGTTTTGCACACTGACAATGGTGGTGAGTATGTCAACCATCGGTTTGAGAGGTTTTGTACTTCAGAGGGGATTGATTTGCAGCATTCAGTTCCATAAAATCCTCAGTAGAACGGTGTTGCAGAACAGAAGAATACATCCTTGAAGGAAATGGCAAACTGCATGATTCACTTTAGATCTCTTGCACCACAGTATTGGGCAGAGGCCATTAACTGTGCTTGTTATATCCAGAATTGTGTTCCTCACCAAGCCTTGAAGGGAGTCACTCCTTTTGAAGCTTGGAGCGGTCAGAAACCATCAGTTAAGCACTTTCAAGTTTTTGGTTCTCCTGCATGGGCACACATTCCTGTAGAGAAATATAAGGCCTTGGATCCACAGAGTAGACCTTGCATATTTGTAGGTTATCCTGATGGTGTGAAGGGTTATCAGTTGCTCCACCCTACTACACATGAGTTGTTCATTGAGAGGAGTGTTCAGTTTGAGGAGGGCTCTTCAAGCTCACTTTCTATCACTTCTCCAACTCCTACTTTGACATTGGAGTCACTTGGGATACATGACAGTTCTTCTGATGAGTTGGATTCACCTGAGTAATCTTCTACCTCCACTTTCGATGCAGAGAGTGATTCAAAAGACTTGCCTCCTTCCTCTCCTAGTCATCATTTAGAGGTTAATGATTCTCCTCCAGATTCTCCATCTTCCGGTCCACTTTGGGCTAGACAGACCTTATAGTCTGCAGGTGATTGGGTTAGGGATCCATCAGACACCAGGTAGACTCGTTCATAGTTCCAAGATGCTCCACATGTCTTCATTGCTACTACCTCAGATCCATAGTCTTCTCATGAGGCTTCTGGTATTCTTGAGGGGGATACAACTATGCAGGAGGAGTATAGTTCCTTGATGAGGAACCACACTTGGGATCTTGTCCCTCTTCGTAAGGGAAGAAAACTTATTCAATGTAAGTGGATCTATTGGACAAAATTTGTAGCAGATGGGTCGGTTGACAAGCATAAGGCTCGCTTGGTCGCCAAAGGATTCTCCTAGGTTGCTGGGATTGACTACTCTGAGACTTTTATGCCAGTTGCCTGAATGAATTCCATCTGACTTATTCTTGCCATTGCTGTAGCTAATCATTGGGAAGTACACCAAATGGATGTGAAGAGTCCTTTTCTTCACGGTGACCTCCAGGAGGAGATCTACATGGAGCAGCCACAGGGGTTCCTTCAAGATTCTTTACTTGTGTGCCATCTTTGGAAGTCTCTCTATGGCCTCAAAGAGGCTCCTTGGGCCTGGTATGCCAAGATGGACTCCTTCCTTCTATCAGTTGGGTTCACTCGGTGCCATTTTGATCCTAATGTCTACATTCTGCAGCAGGATGATTCACTCCTTTTTTTGGTTCTGTATGTTGATGACTTGCTAATCACAAGGAGTTCTTCATCCACCATTGGGGCTGTCAAAACTGCCCTTCATGACAGGTTTTTGATGACTGACTTGGCCTTGTTGCATTACTTTCTCAGGATTGAGATCTACCAGTCTACTTCTGGGATCACCATCAACCAGTCCAAGCATGCTCTAGATTTTCTCTCAAGATTTCATATGGCTAACTATAAGCTTGCTCCAACTCCCTTCCTTTCTAGGATCAAACTTGAGGCTCAGTGTTCTCCGCTTGTTGATGGCACTTTGTACCGATAGCTTGTTGGGAGTCTCATTTATCTAACTCATATGAGACCTGACATTTCATATGCTGTAGGCATGGTCTCTCAATTCATGCAGGAGCCTCATGAGCTGCACTAGAAAGCAGCCAAGTGGATCCTTCACTACATTCAGGGTTCTCACAGTTTTGGGATTCACTATGCAGCGGGCATTGAGCTTGACTTGGTGGGTTACATAGATTTAGATTAGGTGGGTGATTCTTAGGATCGCAAGTCTACTTCAGGTTACAACTTCTCACTTGGTTCAGGTCCTATTTGTTGGTCAACCAAGAAGTAGTCTACTATTGCTCTATCTTCTACTGAGGCCAAGTATTGCGGGGCTATGAATGCTGCCACTAAGGCCATTTGGCTTTAGAATCTTCTCACTGAGTTTGGTATCCAGATCAGATGACCATCAGTCATATTTTGTGACAACTAGAGTGCCATTAAGATCTCATATAATCCAGTCCATTATCAACGAACCAAACACATAGAGGTCCACATGCACTACATCCTGGAGCTCATCCATGGCATCGTCATCGACCTTCGCTACTGTCTGACTTCTGAGTAGGTTGCTGATATCTTCACCAAAACCTTCACTAAGAGCAAGTTCCTTCATTTGCGAGCTTTGCTAGGGGTGCGAGATGCTTCATCTTCTGGGGGGTTCTTCTTCCTCTCACTCAGAGTCCTGACTCTCTCTACTTTTGGGGGGTCTCTTCTCTCTCTCTTTTGAGGGGAATTTTACGTACATGGGTACCTCATCAGGCTTGATTTGCCAGGACCGATTTCTACATCAACCTAAGCTTCACTTATGGGGGGGTGTTATTGTAGGTTTTTATTTCCTAGTTGGGTTATTTATTTTTTCCCTATATTCCTAAGTTTTTCCTACACTTCTATTAATCTTGCTTAGGTTAATAAAGCATGTCTTATTAGGTGAGTGGTTTCGAGGTGTCACCTTCCTACATGTGAGCATCCATTAGCTATCTTGGGAAGATACTTTGCTATCTTTAGTCCGATAGATGGTTGCTCCTCATTGGTCGATGTTGCCACCTCCTCCCTCTTCCTAGTCTATATAAGCATGCTACCTAGCTTGTATTTGACATCTCTTTCTTTTGCATCCCCTTAATGCTATTTTTGCTTCTAGCATTTGCATTACTCTCTTGGATACTGACTCTATGTTGCTATTTTGATTTCGCATCATTGGCATTCACAGTTTATATATCTATTCGTTTTCACTAGTTTTCTGGGTTATTAATCTTTTCAGATTCTAACACTAATAAATTTTTGGGTGTGTTTAGAATAGTTTACTACTAACTTCTCTATCTAGAAACCAATCAAGACAAAAAGCAGAAGATGGTGCAAAATAGTAAAATATGTCACAATTGAGCTTAACTAAGCTAGAAGTAGGATAATAGAGAAATGGGAAGAATACACTTGGCATGGGCTATCATGCACTTTTAAATTTGGACTATATAAGGTGTCAAAATGTTTCCATTATAATTTTGAGAAAAATGATGATAGGACAAGGTTGTTAGGTAGAGTGACACCTTGGGTGTCACATGGCCCTCTCCTAGTACCTTGGTGTATGACTAGGACCTAGAAGGCAACCTTGTCCACTATGTGAAAATGATCTAAAAAGTTAGACATAGCTTCATCTTGTGATTTTTTGCATAACTTCCTCTTGGTAATTTGTGAGATTTTTTCTTAATTATTCCATATTTTATCTATAAATACCAATTCTATAGAAGAAACCCTCTAAAAAATGGTTAAAGAGGAATGAAGTAGGAAGGAGAATATAATATTTTAGGGAAATGTTGGATTAATTTAAGGAGACATTGGTATGAAAAACTAAAGCTAGGTAGACCAAGGTTTGAAGGAGAAAGAGGGAATAGGAGATGGAAAAAGAAGACTCAATGAAAAAAAGTAAAGGTGAATAATATGGATATAGAGAGGACTAATATGGGAGAAGAAAAGAAATAATATGGAAGATACTTGATGAAAAATAAAGTAGAAATGAGAATCTAAAATGAAATTGAGGAAAGAAAATGGTTTAGAAAGAGGTAAGGAGAAGGAATGTGGGTTTGAAAAGGGAAGATAAAATTTATAATAGAGGAAGAATGGAGTTAAAACCAACAAATATAGTAAACACTAACATTCCTACACTTATTCAAGAAAGATGGCTCCAAAATAGCAATCAAGTGGAAACTTCACAATTTTTCTATGTTCAAATGGGGAGAGGGAGGCCTATTTTATATATTTTCATACAAAAATAGAAGGAAATAATGTGACAAATGATCAAAGGGTTAGATTTAATGTGATAAATAATGTGATAAATGATCAAAGGAAATAATCAATGATAGTTAAACAAACAAGACAATGGAAATAGAAATTCATGCACTAGATTAGGAAATAGTAAACTATAAATACAAGGGTTTAGATGCACTTGTAGGAGATGGTTACCACTAAAAATGGACTCAAATGGTTTAAATATGGGTATAAAAGATATATTTAGGGTTGATGCATCAACAGTTGATCATATTATATGATAAACTTGTGCATGTTTAATTTTCAAGTATTACTTGCTCTCTAAATTCATGGATATTTTAAACTTTCATTTATAGATCTACTAGATTAAGTTTAAATTTATAAATATTTGTTTGTAAGTTTTCAATATGTTTATATTTGTGAAATTATACATTTGTAAGTTTTTTATATGGATACATATTTGGAAATTTGTAGGAGACATCTAATGGATGACCAAAGTCTAGATGAATTTTTAATAGATGACATTCTTTATGAAAACCCTCCACCTCATGATCCACCTCAAAACCCCCCACCCCCTCCACTTGATGAGGCCCAATTGTAGAAAAACATTAATAAATATATTAATGCAATTGAGGAGAACATTAATTCGATTAATAATCAACCTCACTTGATGCCTCCTTATGTGGTTCAGTTTGCATCTTCGATGCAAACCATTATTGATTCTGTTAGGTCTATCGATGCGGACCTAAATAGATTTCACCTTTGGAGGGAGGAGAGGAGGCAATTCTATGTGGATAGTCTTTCATATAAAGACATCTATGACCTCCACATAACAAAACAAAGGATATCAATTAAGTGGTGTACGCATGAGGTGATTTTGAGACATTTTTTGGATCGATGGTAGATGGTGTTTGATCACCCACCACATGCTAATTATGAGGTATCAATATATTTTTTGAGAAAATTATGGGCAGAGTTTCAATTGGGTCAAAAACCCAATTGTTTTGATATGAGAATTTTAGGGTGTTGGTCATGGCATGCCACAAAATAGACTAGGGGCACAAGTTGACCCCAATTGACCTGTTCCTCCTAATCGTATGGTTGCTCCTGTTTTGCCCACGATTCCTACACCTATTCAACACTAGGCAATGTTGTTGACATTAGGAGAATTGAGTAGACTCTCGGGCAATCTCATTGAACAAGCTTCCCACATGGCAGATGAATTCAGTGGTGGAGAGCATCATGGAGGAGTTGATGCATCTCATCATAGAGCCTCAGGCATGTCAGGGGCACATTTGTGTACAAATTGCAATCAACCGTGTTATGGTCCTGCTCCTACATCCACATCAAATGCAGCTACAGCAGAAGTGGAGTCATACTTGGATCTACTATATTCGGATGATAATCCTACACAGGTACATTGACCACATTTTATTATATATTTCAAGTGCATAATTTGAATGTACCAAAATTTATATAAATAATTTAATGAATTAATATATAATTGTGAACTATTTGTTGTACAGATCTCAAGTCGCTCTAGGGCAACATCACGATTCGATACATTGAGTTTTGCATCGACAGCTGTAGAGATTGGCACACCTTATGGGATAAACCAATATATCTTAACCCTAAAACCATATGTATCTAATTGTAGTTTAAATTTTCTTCTTGAAACCTATCAATATTATATTTTAAATTAACAAGTGTATAAATAAATAAATAAATAAATAAATATATGGACATGTATGTGAAACACTACTATTGTAGCAAGGCTCAGGTCATGTGGCAGTTCCCATGTCTGACTGACCATGTGGCTCAGGTGTTTCTTCCACTGATCCTCCATCGTCAGCTGTTATGCCTGAGTATTCCTGAATGTGTGTTTTAAAAAATTGTACTAAATTTGTACTAAGTTTCTTTTTTGAGTTTATATAAATTTATATATGCACCCATATATATGTAAGTGTAGGATGATAGGAGTACGACTATTGGTCAGGTTGCTAGTTAGGGACAATTTCATGAGCCATCCACACATTTTGAGGTCCTAAACTTTACTAAATTTTCTATGTGCAATTTCTAGGTCTTTATATGCTAAATATATTCTAACTTATTTCAAACTTGCTTTATTTGAAATTCTAGCAATTACCAGGTCAAACTTTTGGTCAAGAAGATGAAACAACTATACCACCTACACAACAAAATGTGGGAGTAGATGAGCATGATTGCATAGTAATTTAAATGCATGCTTTAAAGCCTACATTTAAATATTTAATTTCATATTTTTTATAAATTAAATTAAATTTGGATGGTAACCTAATTCTTGAGTGTTTTAAATTTGAATATCCAGGAATTAGCACCTGATGCTTTACGATCACCTGGGCAATAGAATGTGGGAGGAGATGACCAACATCATATGGTAATTTAATCATACATTAAAGTCTAGATTTAAATATTTAATATGAGTATTTTATAAATTAAATTAAATCTTCAATCAAATGAAATTCAAAATAAAATTTACATTTCAGAAGCACACGTATATATCATTTTTAAATTTTTTAAATATGATTGCAAGTTTCTTTCTCTTGTGTACAACATGAGGTAGATCCATCTATTTCATGAGGAAGAAAGAGGCCTCTTTCATATTTGAACTTGAGTGATGATCATACCTGACATAGATTTTTATTTCGTAGACTAAACTGTATGATGTGCACATTATTTTTTATATATGTCGTGCCAGGACTTTGACTATATATGTTGAACTTGCTATTACATGTACTTCTAGATATATTTTAGTATTTCATGAACTATGATTTGTATTTATTTATATGCTGACAACGACTAGATGTTTTAGTACACATTTCATGGGCCCTACCTATATTTTATAGTATTTCATGGACTTATCTAGATATATCTACATGTATATATTATTGAGTATATGCTTGAATGTCTTTAGTATGCTAGATAATATGTTAAATATGCTTCATTGTTCACTTCTAGATTATAAATTATTTAATTTAGACATGTTAGAAGATTTCTCTCTACTACATTTTTTAATTTAAGAAGTGATTATGCATTATGGTTCAATAGTTCTTCTTGAAATAGTGAACAATCTATTAACTGCCAAAATTAATTAAATGTTTTCATTTATATTTATATTCAAAATTCAAAATTCTAATACATCACCTCACAAACCTAAATTAAGTTAATTTACATAGTGGAATAGATAGGTTTGGTGTTACAATTATCTAATAGTTAAATGTAGGGCACTTTATAACAAGGTAATTTACCTAGGATAAACCTTGCATTTCCCTTCATGTATGTGTTAAAGTAGACTTCGTAGTTATAGTAGCAACAATGTTGGAACTAAAGATGGGGTTCATGTAGATGCATGCATAATCAAAAAGTAAGGTCAATAACTCTAATAGTCTAGTGTACACAAGCATACATACTCTATAATACAACAATTAATTTGGCAATAAAACAAGATGTGTGCAATCCAATGCAATAGCTAGAGCAATTTTCTTCAAAAGATAAGTGCACCTATATTACAATTTTCTTCAAAAGTTGAAACAACCTACAAAATACAACGATGTAAGGCTCAACCCACTATGTGAGCAATTCAATATGCAAAATTTGGACTAATCAAGTCTTCATAAGATAACATACTTAGTCCAATTTGCTACATATGGTAAAGTGAATTGCAAAATATGATAAAATGATAAGGATGTTAGACTCACTTTAATAGTGTCCAAACAAAATCTTCCTTAAAAAAACATTCAAAACATGATTCAAATGAAGAATTCAATTCTTGTAGAGAAACTAACTCTTTAGAAGAAACTAGAAGGAAATTCAAATCTTATCCACACAATATAAGCTACAAAAAAATTATCACAATTTGAAATTATTCAAGAGAGATTTTCTACATAATTTCTTGTGAGGGTTGTGGTGATCAGAAGTAGCACTTACACTTAAAACATCTTACAAAAATCCACTTTCAATTATGATTTGATGGATTCTCATATGTACATGTGAATTTATCTCATGTGTAGATAATTTTTTCCAATTTTTGAATAGATAGTATATACCTTATGAAGGCCCCTTCATTTTTCCTATTTTTGACAATCCATTTTCCGCTCTTTCCAGAACTTCTAGTTTCATGTGTTTATCTTTAGTAGCCTTATCCAAGTGATCTCCTCTTGTATTTATACATTCTCTTGAGATCTTCTCTTTTATACCTTATTGGTTGACAATGTTGGTGCATTAATCGGGCTTATAATGATTACTCATAATGTTTCTAGTGCAAGGGAATTATTTCATTTTTGAGATTCCTTTTGCTATGTAGATTCTTTTCTTGGTTTGATTGGCCATTCTCTTAGTAGTTCTATTGAGTGGGTATTAGGGATTATCTTCAAGTTCTTAATAACATCTTTGATTGGTCATGAAGGCAAGTGGCTATTAGGGATTGTTATGACAATCATATAGCTATTTGGATGACCACTTATGCATTTTATAGTCCTCTCTTGTTTCATTAGGACAATCCTATAATTAGTTTGGTAGCCTCTTATGAATTTTATTAAGGCCACTTGTTGCCATAAATACATGTCTATCTAACTAGCATATGACCATTTAGAATGATATAAGATCATCAATCACTGTGAAAACCTCTTGACTAACATGATTACTTTATTGTTTCATGAGTGTCCTATTTGTTTCATGACTATCCTATTTGTTTTATTATTGTCATATGGATTTTTTCAATGGACTTTAGATGATATAACCTCACTATGACTGATTTTTAGATTTGAATTGCTCTTATGAGAACATCTCAATGATTTATGACAGTCTAGATTGGATATGCCAATAATCTTCATGCATGAAAATAATCTTCTATTTGCTATGACAATGAGTAACCTATATGGTAGTCATTTAGTTTGAAATAATGACTATTTACTACCTTACCTATGCATGATAACCCTCATTATTACCTTAGCAGTTGTAAATAACTCTACAACACCAATGACTGTACCTAGGTAATATGATAGCACAGTCCCATATTTATTAGTGATAGCATTAGACTATTCAAGACAATGATTGAAGGATATAGAGGAGGACCATGACATTCATATCTAGGTGATATTAAACCGTGTTTCAAATATGCAAACTATCCCAGGACTATTTCCCTTTAACTTTCATGACACTACTTTTCAACTTTTGTGCATTTAAATAATATAAAATAAATGCTAAATCAACACATCTCAAAACATAGCTAAAGTGGGTACAAAATGATAGGAAAAATAAAAACTATATACTTATTGAACCTCTACACTAATATCATTTGTGGCAATCATAAAATAATATTCAATCTGTGAAAATTAAATACATAGATCATAAAAAGAGTCTCAAAACAAAAAATAGGTCCATTATTAAACATATGAGTATATCTATACAATTAGCTTATAGGTACATGTTATTAGTTTGACATGACTACAAAATTGATCTACCATTTACATTATGATGAAATCTTGTAGTGGCAATCATGGAAAAATCTACTTGTAAGATACATCTACAAGAAATAATGAATGTAAATGAGAATAAAAGAATATGTACCAAAAACACAAAATATTAATGCAATATGTAACTAAATAACACAAAAGAGGATGTAAGACGATGACTTAAGGGGAGCTAAGAGGATGTCTTAAGGGGATACATAAGAGGATGGCTTTAGGGGATGTATAAGAGGATTAATTAAAAGGGGGGCTAGAAGAGGATGTCTTAAGGGGATACAAAAGAGGATAGCTTACTTGGAGAGATGTACACGAGTCAATTTACAAAGTATAAGATAAAACTTGATGGCTTGGGGGGATGTAAGAGGATGGCTTAAGGGGAGCTAAGAGGATGAATTAAGGGGATGTACAAGAGGGTGTATATATATATATATATATGTAATTACCTAATTTGCATTCACTTTTAGTTGAAGACTACAAAATTGACCTCACATACTTGTATGGTGAAAACTTCTATTGACAATCATGCAAATTTGACTACTTCTCTAGGGTACACTTGCAAAAAGTAATGTTCAAATGTACAAGTAAATTAACTATATATTTACATGAGTTGATACAAAATTTAAGACAAGGGGAATAATATAAAAAGTGAAATGAGAATGAAAGAATTTATATACCAAAAACACAACACATTGATGCATTTTGTAGTTCTAGATAACATGTTGAATGTGAAATCCATAATGTAAGTATATACAATTACCTAATTTGCGTTCACTTTTAGTTGAAGACTACAAAAATGACCTCACATACTTGTATGGTGAAAAATTCTATTGACAATCATGCAAATTTGACTACTTCGCTAGGGTACACTTGCAAAAAGTAATGTTCAAATGTACAAGTAAATTAACTATATATTTACATGAGTCAATACAAAATTTAAGACAAGGGGAATAATATAGAAGCTGAAATGAGAATGAAAGAATTTATATACCAAAAAGACAAAACATTGATGCATTACATGTAACTAGATAACATTATAGGATACATTTAAGAGGATGGACTTAGGGCATGTAAGAGTATGGTTTACATACCTAGAAATTTATTCCATTGTACCATCTGCATCCTCATTTTTTCATAATGCATCTATAATTGACTCATGTTCTTCTATAGAAAGTGTCCATAACTATTTATTAGAAGGTTAGCCTTGATATCTGCCTAGTTTTATATTTGTTGCCACAACCAAATGTGAGTAGTGTATGATCTTCTTATGTGTTTCATAATCTTCAAATGCAGGCAAACCATTCCTTCTTATTAGATATTTTCATAGCCAAGTGCCAACAATAACCATAGAACCTATTGGATACTCCATGTTATCATCATCTACTCTAGGATATAACAAATTTTTTTTTTGTCTCAACACATCAAGCCAACCAATACTCGGTTTCCTCTTCATTGCCCTCAGGTGCACCAATAGCATACACATGTCCTACAAAAAAATTATGTAATTCAATAAAGTGTGATATGTATCTAAATCATATAAATTTGTGCATGCATACATATATAATTAATTATATATAGATGTACAAAAAAATGACAATAAAAAAATATTGAAAATAAAAGTACCTTCTTGTACAAGGTCTTAAACATGATCATAGTCATCTGATGCAAACATTTGATTATCATTTTCAATTGTTGTTTCAAGTTGATCTTGTGTTTCTGTAGGTGTCAAGGATCTTTGTTTCCATTCTTCAACCCATTCTGTATTTTCACATGCTCCCCAATCACCTGTAATACAAAATTGACAAAAACATGCAAGCTCCCTAGTCCATATAGTCCATGTGCTTGCATTTGAACTTTTAAATGAATGCCATTTTGTTGATCCAGTTATTGTCTCACAATCAAGTCGAGTAGGAATATTCTCTTCTTCAACTAACCAAAAGAATTATCGAATTGTAGAGTTTTGACTGGATCCCGTAGATAATTTTTCATTACACCAATCCATAATTGCATGTGCGTCTCTAAATTTGGCTTCCTCCTCAAATTTTAGTTGCTCTCTAGCAAGAGCTCTTTTCACACATGCTCCAACTCCATCATGTTCTCCTTTACCATGTCCAGCTTCAAAAAACTCTACATATGTTGGATATTGATTTCTTTGTGAGCCCTACATAGCCAATAAAATATTCATGCATTTTTGAATTGCCCTATACAATTATCTAACCATATGAAATGTTGTGCCTTCTAGATTCCTCTTTCTTTTAAACTTTCATAAAATTTTGTGAAACAATATTGCACAAACTCTGAAGAGTGTAACCGGTTATCACTCAAATATAAATGATACTCCCTCAAAATTTTTTTGTTATCTTCTGTACTATCATCTGCATATCCATATACAATATGAACAAAAATGGCCACTTGTACTGAATTATAATACTAAGATTGAATTTCCTCTTGTGGAGCAAGAGTATAGTTTATTGCAAAGTCAACCACTGATAGGATAGTTCTAATTGGAAATGTGTTTCTACATGAACAAAATTGTCCATCAAGCCACCGAGCATATTGGGAGTGTTTGACATATTTCAATACAATATTATCCTTAAAATATTTGATGAATGCATGCACACAAATTTTTTCAGTGACTAACTCACAACACTTTCCAATTTTTCCATCCTTTAAAGAATATTCAACATTATTGAATCTTTTCACATCCACTAATTGTTGTCCAAATTCATATGAAATATTTTCATGCATACATTCTCCTAACAATGAAAAGTTACCACATCTATTGCATTGTCCAGAAATACATGCTTTTGAATAAAATAAGTATCGAGTAGATGTTTCACAAAACAAACCTGCTACAAACTCCTTAATTATTTGAGGTGGCATATTAATACCACATTCTTGCATAATTTTGTCAATATGCAAAGTAGAACGTATATATCAAAAAATATCATAATAATAACGAAATTGCACAAGTTTTACAAGAGATTTTTTGTTTATTAATTTTCACATACCAAGGTTTACATTTCTCAAAAGATCTTTGGCTTATGGTAATATTAAATGGTTCTAACACTAAATCATCTAAAATTTTTTTATATAATTCAATTTGAGTCATGTCTAATAGATGTTGTGGATGAGGATCACGAATTTTAGACCCCACTCGTAATTTTAAAACATCTCTAACATTAGATGATACCCTTGTATTATCATACCAATATTTTTCAATTAAAGATTTGATTTCACTATTTAATTTCATGTCATACCTTGGGAGTCTACCACTAAAACTCCAACATTGGTTAATTAGATCTTGTTCAATAGATTCACTTCTCTTTGTTGTTCTTCTCAAAGTTTTAGGATTTATCTTTAGAATTTCACTTGTCTTACTTATCATTGTTTTATTAGAAGATGATTTATTGACTAAAGTAGTTGTTATAGCTCTTCGTGTTGCATTTCTATCTTTAGATCGACTCTTTTTACCAATAGAATCAGAAGCATTAGCAACACTAGATAAAACTTGTTTGATTGATTAATTTTTTTTTTAGGTTTTACAAAGATGCCTAACTTTTTTATTACTTTTCTCAATTTCCACATCTTCATCAATTGCATCATAAATTGACAATGAAATCCAAGACTTTTTCTATAAATTTTTTTTATATAATCTATTTGCATGAGTTCTCATTTGCCTCCAAGAAATCTTACCAGGAAGATTATCTAAGACATTTCTTTCAATCTCAAATAAAATATTTTCATTTTCACTCCTAAAAGGGATATCATTCTCATTCATATCATCAATAGGTGGGTTTGAAGACATACCTAGATTTGTTTCTATAATTGTGTTTTCCATATCATTGAAAGTTGGCTCTGAAGACACACCTGGATTTGTTTCTATATTCGTGTTTTCTATATCATTGAAAATTGGCTCCAAAGACACACCTGGATTTGTTTCTATAGTCATGTTTTCCATATCATTGAAAGCTGGCTCTAAAGCCATACTTGAATTTGTTTGTATAGTCACATTTTTCATATCTTCAAAAGTTGGGTTTGAAGACATACATGCATTTGTTTCATAGACACATTTTCTTCCAAATTCACCATTTCCACATTTGCATCATCTACATCCATCCCATCATTTATAGTCTCTTGAATGTCTTTCTCTTCAATACTTATGGAACTAGATGCTTCAATATTCTTCATCTCTTGAATCCTTGCTCTTCTATCTCTTTGCCTTTTTGCTTCCTTCTCTCTATTTGCTTCAATTTCTTGAGGTGTCATTACCCTCCTTTATTTTTTTCTTTGACATTGATTTGATCCCATGATTACCAAACTCTATTGATAAAATAACAATTGATACTTAATCCAATTTCATAATTGATGTACTTATTTGAAATTTTGAAGTAGAATTAGATGTAGATCCTTTGTTCCATAGATTTTGAAGTAAAAGGTAGATGTAAAAAAAAAACCTTGTTTCTTTATTCCTCTTGAAAATAGCTCATGCACTTGATTTCACTTCATAATTGTTCATATGATTGACTCCTTTCGAAATCTGAATAGAATATGACCTGTCAAGAGATTCCACAAAACACTTGTAAGTAAAAAAAATATAGAAATGGTCACTATCGCGCCGTACTGATCAGACATGCAAGTTGCAGGGATACAGTAATAGTACGTTTTTCCCTAATATAGGAAATAATGGGTATAATAGAAATGGGTACCCGTTATAAAATGGGTACCCATTCTTAAAAACATAACGGGTACCCGTTATGTAACGCGTACCTGTTTTATAATGGGTACCCATTATTTGAAATTGGAAATCTCTAACCGCCTTTTCCCTTCCCTTTGCTTGGGTTTTAGGCTTGAGATAGGCATGGTTGGCTGACCTTGAGCCTTGGACCTGCAAGTTTTTTTCTAAGTACAGAACAAGAAGAAACACTGAGTTTACCTATATGGCTGAGGACCTTTTTTTACGAAATGAAAACCCATTACAGATGACATTGTCTAGTTTTCAAATATGTAATTTTTTTTTTATTGGACATGTTCTTCTATTTATTATTTAATTTATGAGCAAACTAGTCCAAAAACTTGAAATGACAAGTGTTTCTATTTTTTTAATAACTTTTAATTTTTAAATTTAAAAAAATAAAAATTATATGTCATCAATCTACACATCATTCTTTACACAATGAAGAAAAAAATTTAATTTTATGATTTTTTTTACTCAAATTATGTTGGTTGTACACGAGGGGTTTTCAAAAGTAGTAATTAGGCCTAATAAAAAATTAATAAAAAAAAAATATTTGGAAAAAAATTATAAAAAATATCCTCATCAAACTTTACTGTACTACACATCTTTTCCCAAAAGGATTTTGAAAAATAATTTTATTTAGGTCAAATTATGTTGGCCGTACATGTGCATGGTATGGTTAAAAAAAAGTGACTTTTAAATAGTGGTTTTTAGAAATGTCTATTGAAAATCAATTTGTATCATCTGGGTATCGAAAAAAATTACATATTTAGAAACTAGACTCTGAGTACTAAATTTTATATTTAGTGACTTTTTTAAAGATTCCATCTCTAAGTGCTTCAAATTTTAAGGTCAAATGTGAAAAATTCTGAAAATTAGGAAAAACACTTCCACTTTTTGGTCAAAAAGTGGACCCAACTTCTTGCATTGACCTGCATCACATTTTCCAATTTGTTTTGTAACATCTTTGAAGAGACTAGGCCACCAAAAGTATGCTCTAATGATCTTATGTGCTATGGTTTTAAAATAAAAATGCCCACCATAAACTCCTTTGTGATATTCATCAATAACTTCCTCAGACTGTTGTTGGTCTAGACATTTTAACCCTCATGATTTCTCCACATTAAAATACCTTGGATCAAGACATACCTTTGGGATTGGAGTTTAAGTGTCCTTTGCAGAGTTACACTCATGCATGGAGGTCAATGCATGTTGATCAGATAAAAGATAATATCCCTATACCATGAGTCATCTGTCAAAGCACACACATCAACAAATTGAGAAACGTATACTTCATTTATCTCAGCTACCTCTAAGTTGGAATTTTCCATCAACTTAGCTAAACCCTGGCTTGTAATTAGTTTGGTAATCTATATGTCCATGCCATATTCATGTATCCTATTGATCCATTTGCACCTTCTACCTGAAGCTTCCCGTTGTATGAAAGTATCCTTCATAGCTATGCTTGGCACATATGCTATGATCTTGTCAACTGTGAAGTAAGATCTAAAATTCTTTATGGCTTTAACCAATGCATAGGCATGCTTCTCCATTATAGAATAATTCAACTCAGTAGCATGTAAAGATTTTCTAATGAATCATATAGGATATTCAAATCCATCTTTATTCTTTCGAAGTAAAACAACAACAATAGTATAAAAAGAAGCAAAGGAAAACAACTAAAGGGGCTTAGAATAATTTGGACTTATCAGTATAGGTACCTCCTTGATAGCTTCCTTGATATCCTTGAATGCTTTGGATGGTTCTTGCTCCCATATAATAGATTTCCCTTTGTTTAGCATTTTAGAAATGGCTTTAGTCTTTTTGGCAAAATTAGGAATAAACCTCCTAACAAAGTTGATTTGCCCAAAAAAAAATGTATCCCTTTAACTGATTTGGGCTAAGGAATTAGATTAGTAACCTTGACTCATTCTGGATCTATCCTTACCCCATCTTTTGATAGAATGTGCCCTAGGAACTTGCCTTCTTCAACTCCAAACTGACATTTTTTAGGATTCAAAGAAATCCCATGGTCTAAGCACCTTTGAAAAATTACTTCAAGTTGCTTGCAGTGCTCACCCCCTTCTTTTGAAAATGTTGTCAGGTCATCTTGATAAACCCACATGATCTCATCAATGAGACCAGCAAAAGCTACATCCATAGCTCTTTAAAATGTAGACCTGACATTCTGTAAATCAAATGACATTCTTAGGTATACATAGGTTCCCCAAGGAGTGGTGAACATTGTTTTGTGTTGTTCAGACTCCTTAACCAACACCTAGTTGTATCCAGAGAATCCATCCATCATTGACATCAGTTTTGAGCCAATAACCTTTTGTAATAAATGGTCCATGCTTGGGAGAGGGTAGTTATCTTTTAGGGATTTGATGTTCAAATTCCTAAAATCAACACACAACCTGATTTCCACATTCTTATTTCTTACTAGGACAAGGTTGGATACCCACTCAGAATGTCTGGTAGGTTTTATAATACCTCCCTCTTTCATCTTCAATACTACTTTTTGCATCTTAGGAGCAATTGTAGGATTTATAGGCCTTTGTTTTTGCCTAAATGGTTTTGTATCAAGTCCAAGTGGAATAGTATACTGTAATAGATCCTTCCTATAAGATTTAAGCTCATCATAGGACCATGCAAAACACTTCCTGAATTTTCTAAGCAAAGCAATCAACATCTGCTTCTCATGAGGTTTCAACCTTTTCCCAATGTAACCCATTCTAGGTGCCTCCCTAGTTCCAAGGTTTACACCTTCAACATTATCCTCTATAACAGGTTTACTTTTACTCTTCCATCAGTCTGAATTATCAAACACTCTTTCCAATGCTACCAGCCCCTTTGGAATAGTATTTGTCTTTAATTGCACAACATCTATAACAAACAGAGTTTCGTCACCATCTATCACTTCCATCATTGGTTGCCAATCAATCAACTGATTTTCAAATTCATCCATGCAATTCATAAAACTAAAAATTTGATTGGTGTCATTGAAAACCTACCAACTATACATGTTATCAGGAATTGTTGGCCTTGTGAGTACCTCCACAATATATTGGCCATAGGGAAAATTTATTTGAGAGTCAAATTTTGAACCAATGATAGTAAGAGAGTCTAGTCCTTTATTTTTTGTTCTTTTAATCCATTCAATACCAATGGCATCAAACAATTCCATTGTGTCCTAGACTGCATTTCGGTACCCTCTAAGTCTTTTTTCTTTGGCAACAAATATCTTTCTAATCTGTTGTACAATTAATTATGAATCAACAAGTATTCTTAGACATGTGATTCCATGTTTATAAGCCATATTTAAGCCCAACAATAGTGCCTCATATTCAGCCACATTGTTGGTGCACTGAAAATCAATTCTAAAAGACTTTCTAAATTGATCACCATTAGGTGCTATCAAGTCAATTACAACACCTGAACCTTCCCTTGAATATGCACCATCAAAATACAAAGTCCACAAATCAATTGTATCATAAATAGGAGTAATGAGGTTAGGAGGTAAAGGCACCAAATTAGGATTATCATCATTGCAACATGCCATAAAGTGATCAATTTCAATATCAAATAAATTTGCATGATCATCCTCTATTTTGTATCTATCTTCTATGTGTTCATCTTCTACCTTCTATTCCCTATACAATTTTACCTCAGCAGTGCCTTGTACTAGAATAGTGGCATATGAGAGATCCATCTAGATACTTCCACCCATAGAGGTTGCCCATTTTCTTGATAGTAGCATTCCCCATTTGGCTGGGCAATCTACTATGATTATGTCCATAAAAAATGACTTGTTAGGATATGCAGCTAAATTGACCCCAGCATCCTTGACAAGACCAATCACATTCACCTCTCTAGAGTCCATAGCAAAACACTTGCCAAAAGACATGGAAACTTTCAATCTTAAATTATTCATTATAGACAATGGCATAACATTACTAGAAGCACAAAAGTCAAACATGGAATTGTGTAATAGCCATCCATTTATGATCAATGTGGTGAAGAAGGGGTCATCTCCCATCTTGCTGTTAACAATAGTTGATCTCAGATATACTTCTATGGTCTCATCATCATTGGGTTCAACAGTAGGTTGTTTTTTTTATTCTATGGCACTAATAAAAGACCCTACTCTATCCCTAGGGATCCTAAGGAGTTCTACTATTGGCACATAAATTCTAATTTGTCTAAAGACTTGAGCCATGCCAATAGGGAGATAGTTTGGCAAAGGAGTATTAGATGAAACAGTTACATCATTTGCATAAGGAATATAAGGTATTACTTGAGAGGATGATATATCCTTACCTTCTTCCTTTATCTTTTCTTTCTCCTTTTTTGATTCCTTTTGAACTTGACTTAGATATTGTTTATTGTAATCTTTTGGATAGTGGACCCCTAGAATGGGTGAAGTAACAGGTTACACCTTTGATGTTGGGTTATTTTGTACATATTTCTATTTTGTTTCTATAGGCTACACTAGAGGTTTCTTCTTCTCAAACATAGTCTTCTTTGGAGCAACATTACTTCTTTGTCCCACATCCTTCTTTTGTTTTTTACTAGACAATGTATCTTGGTTTTATCTCAACAACAGGAGAGTTCTGCATAGGCACTTGCCTATTCCTCAAATAATAACCCCTTGAACTTGCAAGATGGTAGCATCAGTGAGAGCTTTCACATCCTTCTCAGAAGGTTTGGATTGTTTATACTTCTTTTGTATGAGATCCCTCAAGTGCCCAAAATCATGAGCGGGCAAGTGATATCTCTTCTAACCTTCATTATAATCATATTGGAAAATATGATCATCATCTTCATAGCTGTCATAATTTACATCATGACTCATCTGTTCAAACCTCTGGGTATCAAACTGATTTATCTCCTCTTCATAATATTTAGTTCCACCCTCTTCATTAGGAAATTCCTCATCTTTGCTCATTGAATGAGCAACTACATAGTTTTCTAGGTCATGGGCAAGGAAACACACTTGGCACCAAAGAGTATCATCTTGAAAATTTGCTTGATCCTTACTCAATGGATCAGTGGTATCCCTCTCAGGCTATTTGAAGCTGACATGCCTAGGAGTAGCCTATTTGTTATTTTGTTGTGGTCTCTTAGACCAATCTGTATTATAGGGTCTGTTATGCAGTCTTTGAACTTCATTGAAATGTGTTGGAGCACCTTGAGGTGGTACCCCTTTGTCATTTCAAGCAACCTTGTAGGATAATCTTTCATGACTCCCATTAGTTTATCTAGTTTGTCTTCAATAGTGAGGGGTTTGTTAGAAGTTGAACTATTTGTCTAAGAAATCTTTATATCGGACCTCTTAACATGTTTTCTAGAGGCTCTCATGTTACTTTAAATATTTATAGCCACAACATAAGCCTCCCTTAGTGCTTGGGGACTATTGTCCCTTAAGTAGTAACCAATCTTAGAATCAAAGGCACCATAGTATAAAACTAAACACATGGATTCATTAGGTCTCATCTGAGGAGGTACCTTTCTCATTGTCATAATGAATCTGCCATTGAACTTAGCAACAGTTTCATTAATTCCTTTCCTAATTGTTGGGAGATCATGGATGAAAAACTTGGGGTCAATCCTATCCCCATATTGTAGTCTAAACACTATCATGAACTCCTCCCATGAGTCAATATTGTTATTAGGGAGTGCCTTGTACCATTATTTGGCACTTTCTTCTATTAAGTGAACAAACAGCTTCATCATAACATCTTCATCCTCAGTCTCATACTCATCTGTGTTATTGATGAAGTGTCTCAAGTGTTCCTCACCAGTGACTGCATTATTACCTTGAAACCTAGGAATTTTCCCATAATCTTAGTTGGAATGGGATTAGGAAATTTAGGTACGTGAATAAAATCAAGGGGCTTGTACCTTTCAGCCCCTAATGGTTGTCTTTGTGGAAGAAATCTTTGTGCTTGTCTTCCGAATGAAGGTCTAACATTCTAAATATTGGCATGCTGCTAATTCATTTGATCATGTAGGGGTCGAATGTGCAAATTTTGAGCATGGACATTTTTTACACCTTTCTATCCCACTTGTTGTTGTTGTTGTTGTTGTTGTCTAGGATTGGCCTGAATGTTTTGGCCCTACTAATTTCTTGCAGATGTTGTTGTCTTTGTTGTTGTTGATTATTCTAGTTATTCTACAAATTATTCCCCTGTTGTTGGGCATTCAATTTTTGGTGGGCCGGTTGAACAAGTTGAGCTTGTTGGTGATAAATCAAGGCATGTATCTCTCATTTTGTTTTTTTGATATGATCAAGCAAATCCAACTCATCCTAGATTCTTCATTCTCTTTCTTCATGATTAGGTTTCTGCTACTTATCTCCCTCATTTAGGACAGTATCATGCTAGCTTTCATTTGTTCTGGTAGGAGAACTAGGATACCTGATATTTTGATATGTTTCTTCATTACCATAGAGCATACCAAATGTCCTTAAGTAGGGTTCATTAGATCTATCCCTACTTCTTCTACCAAAAACATTTTCATTTATCTTGACATCATATCCATCAATGTTCATTCTCCTACTTGTTGTAAGTATATTATCAGTAGAGTCCCCAAAAGTATACTGATATTAACTTTTGAGGCCAAAAAATGGATTATCTTGGGTATTTCTTAAGGGTACCATACTAGGACTTCTTTCCCTATATCTATACCTTCTATTTCCTATACTACTAGAGGATTCCCCATGTCTAGGTTGTCCTTGGTTTCTTCCTCTATTCATTTCAATATTTCTTGAAATTGATTTTTCTAGGTTTGATCGATGGAGTTGCCACTTCCCAGATGGGAAGAACTATTTAAATTTTTCAATAGCTTAACAAGTTGTAACAACTCGACCATAAATAAATAGATCCTTGACAATGGTGTCAGTTTTGGTGTTGACTCTGAAAATAACTACAACCCCAAACCCTAAAACATTCAAAAATCATCTAAACCAAGGATGGTCATTCTAGATGACTAGAAGAGGTTTATCAACATGTTCAAGGTGATATTGAGTGACCTATAGGAGTTGATTAACTCCTCTGTACTTCAGGCTCAGCTCAAACCTAGGAGGGATATTCCAAAGGGGACATCTGAACAAGTATTAGGTTCAAGCCAGATGAACAACTAAAAATAAGAGGACAACCAAACCCAAGCTAGGTTCTAGGCCCTAAAGATTGTCATTGGACCTGAAACAATTGATTGTCACTAGTAACCCCTATATAGCTTATAAGAGGGCACTCCCACTGACAATGTAAAGTGCAGGTATGCTTGCTTGTAAGACATACAGACTAACTACTTTCTTCATACATGATAAATTTGATCTAATGTTTTAAGAGTGTGGGTGATCATGGAGAACTTTTGACTGGTGCCAAACATATTGGGTTACAAAGTCCACAGTTCAATAGAAGGAAGAAAACAACAAGAGAAATGAAACATGCACCTTCTAAATATTCAAATGCAAGAAGAAACAACAATAAATAGAGGATATGCTTAGTAATCCTTTATTAATATATAATCAGTCATCTAAAACCATAGAAGAGATCATCACATAGCATGTAATGTTTTAAGAATCTATTAATTCATTCAATCAATGGTTATAGTCATACCACTAAGTGTGGCATGAGGAAAACCTAAAGAGAAATTTAGGATTTCCTTGAAAGATTACATAAGAAAAAGGAGAAGTCCATACACTGATAGTTGAAATCAATATAAAATCTTTCATAACCTGTGTCTTCACTGCTGGAAAACTGGAACCTTTCTATTTTTTCAAACCATAGAGAGCTCTACACTAGAATGTCTGAAATTAACAAAAGGACCAACCCTTTTTACATATTTTATTTATGCATATATAGCTTCTAATTTTACTTTACCTAATCCAGGTTGCAATAAATTCCCTCTTGCAGACTATGTCAAAAAAATTATGGCGAGAAGGGACATTCATCTATCAGCAATAATTGTAACAAAATATCTAGAAGGGGTAGCTGAGAAGATGAAAATCTTCATTATTTTACCCCTAAATGCTTCTGCCAATTTGAACCTATAATTTTCCTACCCTCGGGATGCCTAACAGTCTTCCTTCAACCATGCAATTCTAGATCATATGGCCATTGGCCCCTGATATACACTGTAGCTATATTTTTACATCCTCGTGGAAGTAACGTGATGTCACCCCTTTTTGCTCTATGCAAGTGTGAAAGAAAACCCCCCATGTGGACCATCACCCACTACCACGCAAGGGATCGATATCTTGTAAAGATTCCTCATAGGCTAGTAGGAAATAATTATTTCAGAGCCTTTGTAAAGTATGTACTTTCTTTTAAATCTACAACTCAGAAAGCCACCACATGTCATGATTCTAGAGCTGCATAGAAGGAGAAGAGCCATCTTTGTTTGTGCCTTACAGAAGGAATATGAGCCCTCCACGTGGCACTGTATAAGAAACCTGGACCCACACCTGCTGCACTTTACACATGTCGCCAAGGGAGCAACGAAAATGTTAAGTCACTGAGTCGAGACATTTTAGAACTTTTGAACCACAAGTTAGTAGTTTAGAAGTTAGGAAAACTCCCAACCTCCCTACAACAAAGGCTTTAAAAGGCTTGAAAAGGTCTAGAGACAAGTCAGGGAGTCAGGTGGTTCACTAACATTCAAACCTGCTGACTTAAGTTCAAGAAATTGAAGACCCGCTGACAACAAAGGAAAATAAAAGGAAGGGCTAATCACTTCATGTTTTATAAAGGCTTCAAGTGAAAACTTTAGTGACTAGTAACCAGGACAAATGGTCAAGAACAAATTATAAGACAAAGTAGAAATATGACCCTAAGCCTTAGAGTTTTGAAAGGAAAAATATGAAAAATGTATGGTGACTAACTCAAAACCCTAAAACCTAAAAAGGTGTCAACATACTGAACCACCTTACTTTGGCTTCATATTTGCCTTATCGGCAATTTCAACTTTTCTTGAACTTTGACCACATTTGCCTCATATTTGCCTTTTTCAGAAAATTCAAATTTATCAACAAAAGAGAAATTTGCCAAACTTTACTTATTTTGTCCTTCTTTCCTTAGATATATTTACCTTATCGGCAAACCTATTCTTTTCTAAACCTTCCTAACTTGTCCCCTTCTATCGGCAAAATTGCTCTTTCCTCAACTTGACTTCTTCTATATATTTTATCCTTTATCGGTAAAAAAATCTTTTTCTAAACTATCCTTTTCTATTGGAAAAAACCCACTTTCATGAACCTAGCACTTAGCTGCTTTATCGGCAAAAATGCCATTTACCAAACTCTTTCCTTTCTATGCCTTAGAGAATTTTTCCTTTATCGGCAAAAATGCCATTTGCCGAACTGTTTCCTTTCCATGCCTTAGATAATTTTTTGTTTATTGGCAAAATCAAAATTTTTAGAACCTTATCCTCATTCTTTATGCTTCACCCTTGTTGGCAAAATGGCCATCAGGAGAACTGCCTTTCGATGAACCATTAGGTACTTGAACCATACCTTTCCCCGATAGAAAAACCCTTCTCAACTTTTCTCTTCATGCCTTAGCCAATTTCACTCCTCAACAACCTCCTTCTACTTTGTCAACAAATTTTGCCATTGGTGAACTAACAAGTTCACTAACAACAACATTCACTGACAAAGAGCTTCAAAGGGCTTCATCCTTTAACTTTGTTGCAAGCCTATTTTCTTTGTCTCTTTGCTCCCAATTGTCCTCTTTGCTCTATTGTCACCTTATCGGTCAATCAGCTAAAAGCCAAACTCCAAAGACATTCAAAAGTTCTGAAAAAAGCTGATTTGTCAACAAAGGCCAAACATGGAAAATATTCTAAGGGGAGAAACCAATTTTGACCAAGGCAAAAACATGAAGACCAAACTTTGACCAAACATAACTTCTTCATTTTAATGAATTTTGGGATGGTTCAAAAGGAAAAGTTGCTTAGAATTGAATTCTCTATCTAATGGAGGCATTTGGTAAAAAAAATTGCATAGGTTTTTTTGGTCATTTTGGGGCAAAAAAGGCACAATGGGAATAAAAATTTTCTGGGTGCCAACACTAGCTCTGGTTGGGGATGTGTGACAAGTAGTGTCACAGTGAGGATTCAGATCTCTAGGCAGACTAAAAGGAAAAAAAAATAGGGAAACATTGGAAATGTATTTACAAACATATATACATGAAAAATACAGTCATAAAAATGGAGACGCAAAAGGAAAGTTGACTGTAATAAAAAAATTTCAGCACTGCAGGCCAATCCTGTACAAAATTGTTGCAACCACATGTCTCTATCAGAGACAAGCTGAATGAAGGATGTGATCTCTCTCAAACCATATTTGTGTTGGGATAAGGTACCATTAACCTTGTAAATCCCAATATTGTATTTATTCCATTTATTATATGTAATTTGTAATTATCCATGAGGAGATGTACTAGTTTCACTGGTAGGGGTAATTCAGAGTAACTAGAGGTAATTACGGAGTGACTTTTACTGTTGGCAAATGTAAAAACTCAAAGTAAATGAGGGTAGGCATGCTCCCTTGGAAAATATACTATTTTTGGCATGTATGACAACTTTCATAATGTTTGGTAAGTGAATCTATGACAGTTGCAAGTTGTCATAAGATTCTAAGATTCTATGATGCATATGATAGATATGTTGTATATTTTCTCTATTTAGCCCAAGGTTCGTATCTTGGAAAGATACTCTTTTTGTGGAATCTATGATGGTTATAATGCATCATAAGATGTTGTAAGAGGCCAAATTTAGTCTTGTGCCCCCAACCTTTGCATGGATGTTTTTGGACAAGTCTAAGATGCTTGTAAGATGGTAATTAATGTTTACATGTTGGAGAATCTTAGGAGAGATAAGGTGAATGCCTAGGATGGAGTGGAAAACATTTATATAACTATTTTCCATGTATTTTTTGCTGCAATATAGATTTTAGGTACTCAGGTGCTGCTAGAATGTTGTCAGATTGAAGACTTGTGGAGAGAGTTGTGTAGTTGATGTATTGTACAATCTTGTTGAAATTAATACAAACTTGTACTTCTTTCCTTGTGGAGTTTTTTACTTGCAAGGGTTTTCTCCACATAAACACTATGTCATTGTGTTGAGTTTTTCATGTTTGACATCTTTTCTATAGTGGGTTTTATGTTTTGTTACAATCTCCATTGTTAATGCACACTTAAAATTGCTGAAATTTATCTTGAATCAGATTTTTATTGAAGTAGTGTTGCTTTCATTTCTAACATTTGGTATTAGAGCCTTACCAACTTTGACTCTTGGGTGGTAGTGTGGAAGATGTAGCTACAGTGGGAGATTTGGTTGTGTTTGTTTTGCAGATCTTGTGTTGTTATTATCGTTTCATCCACCATTGCATCAACCTCTCGAATGGACATTGTGAAGTTGAATGGAATAGGGTATGAGTTGTGGGACCTTAAAATGGAAGATTTGTTGGAAGAAAGAAACTAGTAGTTGGCTGTCCAAAAAGAGAAGAAACCTGATGATGTCTGTCAAGATGAGTGGGATAGACTAGATACGAAGGCACGGGGAATCATCCGGTTGTGTCTTTCAGACTCTGTCCTATTGAATGTCACAAAAGGAAAAGACCGCAGACAAGTTGTGGAATCGGTTGGGTGAGATCTATCAAGCCAAGAGTATGGTAAATAAACTTTATTTAAAAAGAAAATTATTTTCCATGAAAATGTGAGAAGGTGAATCAGTTGCAGAGCATTTAAATTCTTTTAATTTGTTGTTGAGTCAGCTTTCTTAAATAGATGTTGAACTTAGTGAGGAAGATAAATGTATCTTATTTCTTTGTTCTTTACTTGCATCTTGGGAGAACATTATCCTTGCTATCACTGCTAACCTTGCAGATCCAAAGTTGGATACTCTTGTTTCAGTGCTACTATCACATGAATTGAGGAAGAAGAGTTTGGATAGTTCAGGGGATGCTCTTAGTGTCAGGCGAAGGTATAATGAAATGGGACAAAAAGGAGATAAAAAAGGGGCAAAGGACAAGTCTAAGGGCTATTCTAAGACTCCTGGTAAAAAGAACAGAGTTAAGTGTTGGAACTGCGGTAAAAGGGGACATGTGAAGGAGTGTAGAAACCCCAAGAAATAGTGGGAGAGTGCTTCAGATAAGTCCTCAAATGTAGGAGAAGATGTTTTACTTTCTACATGTAATGTTGTTTCTAATGAAAATTGGTTGGTTGACTCAGGATGCTCATTTCATATGACCCACATAAGGAATGGTTCTCCACATATGAAGAATATGATGGAGGTAATCTCTACCTTGGTGATAACTCTTCATATATGATTGTCGAGAAAGGAAAGGTATTGTTGTGTTTTAGTGATGGGAGGATTAAAACCCTCCCTGGTGTTTTGCATGTTCCTGGATTAGCTAGAAATCTAATTTTTCTTTCAAAGTTGAATGATTTAGGAATCCATGTGACATTTGACAAGCATGGTTGCAGATTGGTGAGAGGAAACTTGGTGGTAGTGAAAGGGAAGAGATTCAGGAACTTATTTAAGCTTGAAGCCACTATAGTTTGTAATTCCTCCTATGTATCTGAGGCCACTACTAAAAATACATGTATGTTGTGGCACCATAGATTGGACCACACAAGTAATAATGTATTAAAAGCTATTAAGAATAAAGAATTGTTGCATGGTTTCTTTTATTCTGATGAGCACTTTGATTTTTGTCAGCATTGTGTGTTTGGTAAACAAAACATAAAATCATTTCCTTTAGGAAGCAATAGAGAAAAATAGAAATTAGAAATTATTCATATGGATGTGTTTGGACCTGTGGATAATGAATCTATTGGAAAATCTCATTATTTTGTCACCTTCATTGATGATGTATCCAGATATACATGGATTTATTTTATGAAACATAAATCTAAAGTTTTCACTGAGTTTAGGGAATTCAAAGTCTTAGTAGAGTACCAGTCAGGTTTAAAGATAAAAAAATTTAAGATCTGACAATGGAGGGGAATATTGCACTAAGGAATTTGATGAGTTTTGCAAGCATGCAGGTATAATCAGACAAAAGACAACTTTGTATACACCACAGCAGAATGGTGTTGTAGAAAAGATGAAGCAAACAATTATGGAAAGAGCCAGAAGTATGCTTAGTGATGCACAGTTGGATAAATGTTTTTGGGACAGAGGTTGTGTACTATTTTCTACTTGATAAATAGGTCTCCTTGTAAGGCTCTTGATTCGACACCTTATGAAGTGTGGACAGGTAAGAAACCTTTTGTTTCACATTTAAGGTTTTTTGGTTGTGAGGTTTTTGTTCATGTGCCTAAGCAAAAGCAATCTAAGTTTAATCCAAAAGTTGAAAAGTGTACATTCATTGGATATGGCGATAATGTGAAAGGTTATAAGCTTTGGAATCCACTAACCCACAAGATTATCTTTTCTAGAGATGTTATTTTCAGGGAACTTAGAGCTATTTTTGAACCTAAGCAGCCAAAATAAAAAGAAGAAAAGGTAAAGAAGGTGCACTTTGATTTAGAGCAGAAAGATGCACCTTAGGAAGAACAAAATGATGGATTGGGGGATGAAGAAGAAGAAGAAGATTCGAGTAGTTCTGATGAAGATGAGTCTGTTGTTACAGAAGAAGTTGTTGTAGATGATCATGTAAAAGAAAGAGTAGAGTCTCTTAGTCCACCCTTGAGAAGATCTACAAGACAACGGAATCCAATTGACAGGTATAGCCCACTAAATTTCCATTGTGTATATGTTTTACTGAGTACTAACGATGAACCTAGATCCTACAGGGAAGTTATTTCTGCAGATGATAGTGAGTCTTGGTAGCTAGCCATGCAGGAGGAGATGATGGCTTTAGACTCTTGTAACACCTAGGATCTTGTTCGTTTACCCAAAGGAAGAAAAGGCATAGGTTGTAATTGGGTATTCAAGAAGAAATTTGGAGTAGATAGGTCATTGGAGAAGTACAAGGATAGACTGGTAGCCAAGAGCTACTCCTAGAGAGAGGGAGTTGATTTTGGTGAGATATTCTCTCCTGTTGCTAAATTGACTTCTATTAGATTTCTCTTATCCATTGCTACAGCTTATGATCAGGATATTGAGAAAATAGATGTTAAGACTACATTCTTGCATGGAGATCTTGAAGAAGAAATTTATATGCAATAGCCTATAGGTTTTGAGGTAAAAGGAAAAGAATATTGGGTTTGCAGGTTAAAGAGGTCTCTTTATGGTCTGAAATAGTCCCCCAGAATGTGGTATCAAAAGTTTGATTCATTTTTTTTTAAAATTGGGTTTTGTTAGAAGCGAGGAGGATCATTGCATGTTTACATTCATTATATTAATGATTCTATACTGGTTATTGCATTGTATGTTTATGACATGTTATTTTTCAGCAATACTAAGGGTATGATCAGTGAGATTAAAGCCCAACTTTTAAGTGCATTTGAGATGAAGGATCTTGGTACTGCAAGGTATATTTTGGGAATGGAGATGAGGAGGTATGAAGTTAACAGAAATCTTTGGTTGTCACAAAGTAAGTATGTGAATACTATTTTGCAGAGGTTTAGTTTACAGGACTGTAACCCAGTTAGAGTTCCTTTACCTATTGGTACTAAGCTTTCGTTAGATATGTGTCCAAAGACTAAGGATGATCTTGTGGATATGTCTAATGTGCTATATGCTAGTGTTGTAAGGAATTTGATGTATGTAATGGTTTGCACTAGACTAGAGATTGCCCAAGTAGTGGGAGTTTTGAGCATATTTATGTCTAACCCTGGTAGACAGCATTGGAATTATGCGAAGATGGTGTTTAAATATCTTGTAGGTACTCTTGATCATTGTTCGGTTTATTCTAGTACTGATAGTGCTAATAAATCTTTGGACATATAGGGTTTTGTTGATGCAAATTAGGCAAGTGGCTTGGATAGTCGAAGGTCCACTAGTGGCTATGTGTTTACTCTGTTTGGAGGAGCAGTGAGTTGGATGAGTAAGAGGCAGCCCATAGTTTCTTTGTCCACTATAGAAGCATAGTATATGGCTGATACTCATGTCTCTAAGGAGGTAGTTTCATTGAGGAGATTGTGTAGGGGTATTGGTTTTGAATGCAGGATCATTCAGATTGGTTGTGATAGATAGAGTGCTATCTGTTTGGCCAAGAATCCCATGTATCATGCTCTGACTAAGCATGTTGATGTTCAGTATCACTTTGTTTGAGAGTTGGTTGCGAATGGAGAGATTGAGCTGAAGAAGATAGACACTCAGGAGAATGTTCCAGATTTATTGACCAAGCCTATGAACATAGAGAAGTTTGTATGGTGCAGAGAGGCCATGGGCCTTGTTTCTAGTGCCTGATTATTTTTTCATTTGATTTCCTATGGGTTGATTTACAATGTATAATGTCAAGTGGGAGAATGTTGGGATAAGGTGCCATTAACATTGTAAATCCCAATATTGTATTTATTCCATTTATTATATGTAATTTGTAATTATCCATGAGGAGATGTACTAGTTTCACTGGTAGGGGTAATTTCAGAGTAACTAGAGGTAATTACGGAGGGACTTTTATTGTTGGCAAATGTAAAAAATCAAAGTAAATGAGGGTAGAGGTGCTCCCTTGGAGAATACTATTTTTGTTATGTATGGCAACTGCCATAATGTTTGGTAAGTGAATCTATGACAATTGCAAGTTGTCATAAGGTTCTGAGATTCTATGACGCATATGATAGATATGTTAGTTGCATATTTTCTATATTTATCCCAAGATTCCTATCTTGAAAAAATACTCTTTTGTGGAATATATGATGGTTATGACACATCATAAGATGATGTAAGTGGCCAGATTTTGTCTTGGGCCTCCAACCTTTCCATGGCTTTTTTTGGACAAGTGTAAGATGCTTATAAGATGGTAATTAATGTTTATAGGTTGGTGAATCTTAGGAGAGAGAAGGTGAATTCCTAGGATGGTGTGGAAAATATTTCTATAAGTATTTTCCATGTATTTGTTGCTACAATATAGATTTTCGGTACTTAGGTGCTACCAGAATGCTGTCAGATTGAAGACTTGTGGAGAGAGTTGTGTAGTTGATGTATCGTACAATCTTGTTGAGATTAATACAAACTTGTGCCTCTTTCCTGGTGGATCATTTTACCCACAATGGTTTTCTCTGATGTAAACACTATGTCATTATGTTGAGTTCTTCATGTTTGACATCTTTTCTATAGTGGGTTTTATGGATTGCTGAAATTTATCTTGAATCAGATTTCCATTGAAGTAGTGTTGCTTTTATTTCTAATAATTTGTATTTGTTACCCTGCTGCAATAACTAAAGGCTACCCTCAGCATGCACTAATCTGCAACATATACTTGTTGAGCCAAGGTTAGCTTTACAAATGAAATCATTACTGCATGGCAACCATAAGAGATAGGTACTTGACCTATTTATACCCATATAATGCTTGTTCTCAATAGCAAGGAATGCAACACTAAAATTCAGGTCAACAACAAAAGGAATAAATGAAGACAAATCTCCATTATCATGTGCTAGGTTATCATACCTATTAACCTCCTCATGCAAATTGAGAGAAAAAGATAATACCTCCAATTTACATGTCAAAGAAAACTATGCCTGAGTCCACTACTGATCCACTAAAGAAGACATATATCAATGCAAATCAAAATGGAAAGAATCCATCACTGTTCTACCTTCTAGTTGGGCTGCCATTTGTTGGAACTCAGGGATAAACATGCCTCATTGCTCATTCACATCAATTTCCCACATAAAGGACTCAATCTCTATTGCAGGACCAATAGATTCAAGATCTAACGAGTCTTTCATGTCAAAATGAAAGCACTCATAATCATTTATAACTCCATCAAGCTCTTAAACAAAATTTTCTTACGTACTGCTATAGATTTCACATTCTGAATCATAAGCATGACTTAGGCTGTAATTGAAAACATCAACACATAAATCAATAGATCATTAGACACTTCAAATGAAGAACCATGTTATTCCAATTGTCTCTCTGTTTTATTTTCACTCTGGTAACTTGGTGTTTCATATTCATTGTTGTTGTAACAAGCCATCTCTTGTAAACCCAAAACTAAACAACTTAATCATTATTAAGAAAAAAATCATGATTAGCATAATTAGAGTTAAACAAGTAATAATAAACATCATATTCAAAATCGATACGTATATCTTTTCTGGACATTTCAAAACTAAAATTTACAATATTTACAAGACATCATATTAGTGATTTACTTTCACTATACATTTACAATATTTTGCTCATAGCATCAATGATAAATTATACATAATGTTGACTATCAAGTCATATAAGAGAATGTACTATATTTGAAACTTTGACATTTGTCATCATAAATCTCGGCTAGTCTTCTACTTGGAAAGGAGAGCATCACCTGAGTGCTTTTCCTCCAACCACAGACCGATGATCCCCTGCAGAACTTCCTACTTGGAAATGGCCCTACCCTTCACGAAGGGAATAGATATAAGGAACTGATTGGTTTGCCATTTGAGTATCTGGGGTTGTGTCCTACACAATACTTCATAGTCATACAACTATAGATCCACTTTAACTATGTATGATAGTACTAGAAGTATTATGCCATTTAGAGCACAATGAACTGACTAATGCATGTAGATATGAATGCATTACTTTGCCCAAAGATTTATATACATGACATTTCACAATGAATGTAGTTGATTTTTTACACACCTCAATTTGACTTAGAAATTGTCTTGTTCTACAGTGTTCAATTTGGACCTTTCTAGGTCATAGGAGAAAAGTTGGGTTTAATTCACCCTCAGTCCATCTTTCTTGGGATTTTGACTCTGGTTTCCAAGAGTGTATCTATTACTTAATTTGTTGTCTATGAAATAGGGAACCTATGACTTCACGTCACTCTATTCCTATTTTTCTTTACTTTCAATTGCATGTTCATAGTTTTCAATTTCAAAAGACCATCCTTGGTCTAAGATTTCTATGGTTAATTGTGTTCAAGGTTTTCATCGAATTCATATAGACTATATGACTTGCCAATAAAGGATAATAAGTCATCAATATTAGGTACACCATTGGTCAAAACAGTTTAAATGGGTTCTTGAAACCCTTAGCTTCATCCACGAAGCTTTGCCATATCATAAAGAGACATACATAATATGTTCTCTACAACAGAGTATCAAATCATTTTCCAAATTCTTTCCTGCATGGAATATAATATTAATGAAGGTTTTACCCCCCTTAACATGCAAAACCCAACATGCACTCATTGCATCCTAAAACAAGGTTATCAATGTTAGCTAGTTTCACATCAAGGCAACAAGAGTCATATTACTCTCTTATAATATAAATAGCTTACACCCGAAATAATAGTGTTATCTTTCATAAACACAAAGTGTTCCTCTCTTCTTATAAAGTCCTCAACTGCGTCAAATGCTTAGACATTGTCATAGGCAAGTTTATCATGAATACTCATTACTCATTGTATGGCCATCGACCTTCTTTTAAACTGTATTATCTCTCTACAAGGCTTTATCTATCAGCCTAATATAAGGCAAATGATTTTGTATGGAAAGGCTTAGGGCCTATGTGAAGGGTAATCATTTATCGATATGGCTCTCAGACTTCCCAAGAATATATCATTTCATAGTGCTAAAAAACAATGTTATTTACTCTCAGCCTTAATGGCTTCGAGGGATTGAGACTGCTATAGCAATGCCCATGGTAACTTGGCCTTTTGTCCTCAACAAAAATAAAAAAACATGCTCAGTACTATCATTCAACTAACACATTCTCTTTATTTCCTTAGCCACAAGGGCCATAATAATAATTATCAACACATTAAAAACCATCATAAAAGATAATGTTGTCTACAATTGACAATTGTGGCTACCATTTGTTATCGAATGAATGCTACTACATTCTACAGAAGTAATACGACTTTATTAATAGTCTTACCTGCAATAATGTATTGTAAACAGATTACATCCAATTGATAGCGAGCTTTGAATCTGCTGCTAGCTTTCTTTCCCTGAGCTCATAAAATAGTCAACTACTATCTTGTAGCCTCCTTTTTCCAAACTCTCCCTAAAGATAATCAATAACAATGCATAACAACCAACAACAAAACCCCTTCTCATCTTTGAAAAGGTTCTTTCTTTGCATGTCAATCCATCACCACCCACAAAATCTACCACCTTCCAAGTGGGGTGTGGGCTTTTCAGTGGTTAAAGCTTGCCACCTATGGGTTAGATGGACCATGAAACCATATTACCTCCCATTTGGGAGTCATCACAATAATTCGAGCTCGTGGCAAGCTCCACCACCATTACAACTCTCTCCACTCATTGTGGATAGTGGTGTGGGTGGTAACCAAACATAAAAGCTTGTACCACAAAATGCTTGACCACAAAGGATATTAGATATGTCTCACACTATCATTTATAATGAAATGATACTATAGGGATACTAAAATAATCTAGGATATTACCTAGCTAGGTTATCATCATAAAGGTGGTAACAAAAACATACGATTATGGGGTTGAGTCTTACTTCCCTGATTCGCTATATTAGACTTTAGATAAGATTTTTAAATGATAAACATGAGGTCTAATAAAGAAAATAGATACATAAACATAGGAAAAATTGACACCACACAGGATTACTATCAACTACGAGAATGTTCTAAGAAAATTGTTTTGTCGATTTGACATAATAACATCAAGAAACCTTAATTTGACTTTACCAACTATAGTCAAATCAAAATTGACTTGCAAGTATAAAAAGACTTATACTCACCCTGACTTACTCAATTCACAAATAATCAATTTGATACTCAAATGGCATTCTAATATTTTTTGAACATCTATTTCCTTCTCCCCAAGTGATACTCTCCTTCCATTCTCGAAGGAATATTTCTTTTTCTGGTTACCCTCACAAGCATATAACCATGATCAGTGTATCATCATTTAATTCATCATTCACTATTGTAAAATAATCTTAAAAACATATAATCTCATGTCTTATATAATCATCAATCGATGTCCTTGTAATCAATGATTCTACTTGATATTTTTCACAAACATCAAATCATTAATCTAAAATTAATCATCCTGTTAACCACATCAAAGTAGGATTAATTATTCTTTTTACCACATAAAAGTGAGATTAAGTCTAATCATAAGTTGGTGATGTAACATATCCCCCCCCATAAGAATCATTGTCCCCAATGATTTAATGTCTCCAAAAGTCAAACCAACATAATGAAAAAGTGTTTACTCAACATAGTAAAAAGTTTTAAAAGAGATGGGGAAATCTAGCATAAATATCCCCACAGTTCTCCTAGGTGGCATTTTCTTCTACATATTGGTCCCAGTGAACCTTGCATTGAGTTATCTCTTTGTCATGTTAGTGTAGCTTACATGTTTTTAACACCTTGATGGGATCGATCACTACCACTCATGGGTCCTTCACCTGTATAGCATTCCAATCAAGAATAGGGATATGATTATCTCCTGAAATAAACTTTTTCAAATAGGAAACATGGGAAACATTATGCATCATGGCAAGATCTAGTGGTAGAGCAATCCTGTATGTGACTGGGTTGACCTCTTTAAGAACTTTGAAAGGACCCACATATCTAGGAGCCAATTTGGATGTCTTTCCAAATTTAATGGAGCTCTTTTGGGGTTTAACCCTTAGAAGGACTTTTTCTCCTACTGAGAAATGTCTTGCAATGTGTTTAGCATCTGCATAACTTTTCTACCCATCATTGGCTTCTGCTAGCCTTTTCCTTAATTAGATGGACTTGCTCTTCCATTTTTGACAGCATTTCTAGACCAAGACTAACCCTATCTTCTAGCTTATCCTAGCTTATAGGGGTTCAGCACTTTCTTCCATATAATGCTTCAAATGGAGCCATCTTAATTGTAGAATGATAGAAATTATTATAGGAAAATTCTACAAGGGGAAGGTAATCTTCCCATTTGTATTACTGATCCATGCAATACATTCTCAACAAATCTTCCAGCACTCAGTTTACCCTTTCAGTTTGGTAATCCATCTTGGGATGATAAGAAGAGCTTATATTCAACTAGGTTCCAAGTGAGGAAAATAAGGTTTGTCAAAACCTTGATGTCATATGGGCATCCCTATCTAAGATAATCTTCTCAAGAATATCATGCAATCTGAAATTTTCTTGTACAAATTTGTGGGCTATGATGGGTGCTTCACTTATTAAATTCTTAGAAATAAAATGTGGTACTTTGGTGAGTCTATCCACCACAACGAGAATAACATCGTGTTTGTTCCTTGACATAGGAAGTCCTTGCATAAAATCCATACTAATGAATTGCCATTTCTATTCTAAAATTTTATGAGGGTATAAAAGTCATGTCATGTGATGGTGTTCCGCCTTTACCCTCTGACATTCTAGACATATAGCTACAAACCTTGCAGCAAACCTCTTCATTCCCTTCCAGAAGTATAAAGGTTTCACATCAGTTAGTAGCTTTGTTACTCCAAGATGTCTAATGTAAGGTACAAAATGAATCTCTTTCCACACAATATTCCTTAACTCCCTAGAGTTCAAAACATACATCCTTCATTTATACCGCAATAACCCTTTTGGTTCAAAGTAAAATTCATCATACTTAGGATTCTAGGGATTCTCCAAAAAGGACTATTTTACCTGCTCATAAAACTCATCTCCTTTAGACTTTTGTAATACCTAATTCTTAAAATCAGAATGTATGGAGATCATTGAGGAGATATGTCTTCTCCTACTTAAGGCATCTTCCACTTAGTTTTCCTTGCCTTGAATATATTTAATCTCAAAATTATAATCTGAGATTAGCTCTAACCACCTTCTCTGGTGAGCATTTAAATGTGGTTGAGTGAACAAATATTTAAGCCCTTGGTGGTCTATTTTTAGTTCAAAGCATTTCCCAAGCAAGTAATGTCTCCACATTTGTAATGCATGAAGTATTGCTGCCAATTCCATATCATGAGGGGCATAGTTTTGTTCATAAGTTTTTAGTTTCCTAGATTCATATGTAATGATTTCTCTATCCTGAACTAGTACACCAACTAAGACCTCCCCTGAGGCATCAGTAATGACTACAAAATGACCTTCTGGGTTAGGTACTTTCAAGATAGGTGTTGTAGTCAACCTTTCCTTTAGTTGGTCAAATGCCTCTTGACACTTATCTGACCACTCAAACCTCATGCCTTTTCTCTACAAAGAACTAATAGGATAAGCAATTTTTGAAAAGTTTTTCACAAATTCCCTGTAGTATCCTGCTAAGCCCATGAAACTTCAGGCCTCATGTACATTCCTTGGTGTTGTCCATTCCAATATAGCTTTAATCTTGGTTGGGTCCATAGTGATTCCCTTAGCTGAAATTATATGGCCCAAATACTGCACTGCCTTTTGAAAGAAAGTATACTTATAGAGTTTGTCATACATTTTATGCTCTCTTAACCTCTAAAGAAAAATTCTTAAATGTTGAAGGTGTTCTTCCTCATTCTTAGAGTAGATTAGGATATCATCAAGAAAAACTAGGACAAACTTGTCCAAACAGTCTCTCAACACACTGTTCATTAAATTCATAAATACTGCATGTGCGTTTGTTAATTTGAAGGGCAAGATAGTGAATTCTTAATGCCCATACCTTGTTCTATAGGTTGTTTTGTGGATATTCCCATCTTTTAACTGTAATTGATGGTACCTAGATTGAAGATCGATCTTAGAAAACACAGTTACTTTTCTCATTTGATCGAAAAGATCATAAATACAGGGCAATGGGTATTTCTTCTTTATTGTTGCTTTATTTAACATATTTTAATCTATGCATAACCGTAATGTACCATCTTCCTTTTTAACAAAAATTACTAGTACTCCCCAGGGTGACACATTGGGCCTTATCAGTCCTTTATCCAGCAATTCCTATAATTGCGCATTTAGCTCCATTAACTCAATTTTAGATATAGGTTCTAATCTTGGAATTATATCTATAGATACATCTAAATCTCTTTTAGGAGGTAATCATGGTAGCTCATCTAGAAACACATCCTCAAAATCTCTAAAAAAAAGGGTACCTATCCATATCTGATCTTTCCTCATCTATGGACTCCCTCTTCTCAACTCCTTTGAGTTTTTGGGATTCATAAAACATTAAATCATCTTGAAAATTAGTTTCCTCAATACTATTTAGTTTTTCTATTTTGACAGTAAAAAGTTGGCTTCCTTTTCTTTGAGCTCTTTTCATCTATAGGACATAAATTTGTCTTAGTTTGACCTCTCTAAGGTTTCCTTGTAGAAAGACTTTGTTCCCTAGGTCATAGATAGACATTCTATTGTTCTGGCATAACAATCCACCTAAGCCTGGTGTCTCCATAACTAGTTTATCCCAAGGAAAACATCATATGAGCCTAATGGGGCTACGTAAAGGTTCACCTCAATGGAGAAACTTGGAAGTTCAACCTTAGCCTCAAACAAGTATTGCTCTACTTGAGCTTTGGTTTGATTTGCATATTCAATTGACTAAGTATTTGCCATGTATCTAGGCTTTCTAGAAATTTTATTTAAAACTTTTGGGGAAACAAAACACTCTGTAGCACCAATATTTATCAAAAATAAAATTGGAATACCTGATAAAATACATGTAGTTTCAATGGGAGTGATTTGATATTTAGCTTGCCTATTATCTAGGGTTGCATGTATGCATTGTTCAAATGTTGCCTGCTAGGAAGGTAAAGGATTTCCTCATGGTTGTGTTCCCTACGTCTTGTTAGGACACTGGTTGGCATAATGATCTCTGCCATAGGTATAACACCCTCCAACGGGTCGTTGCCTCTCATGAGGCTTTCCAGAATTATCTCTATTTTTCTTGCATTATTATTGCCTTTCTTTTCCCCCTAGATTCATTTTTCTTATTCTGGGACACTTCATCATTTTCTTAGAAAAGTCCTACTTTTTCCCCTTTTTTCTTAAAAGCTTGGGAGGATTGGGACCAATTATAACTTTTATAGTTCCTTTCCATGTAAGTAAACATAGATTTCAATTTTTGTTCTTGTTTAATATCTTTTTTTATAAACCTGGTCCATTAAGGTGGGACCATGCAGATCAACTTCACCCCCAATCTAGGTGTTCAATCCCATAATAAACATGCGGATGTGAAACCTTTCATCCTTTTGATATTGTGGAACACACTTGAGTAGATGAGTGAACTTTTCCCAATTCTTGTTTATAGTTAAATCACCCTATTTAAGATTCTAAAAATCTATAAGCTTTTGGTCATAATACAGCTGAGGCAACCATCTTTGCCTAAAGAGTTCCACAAACCTATCCCAAGTTAAACTCATATATCTCAATCCTAACTCCATTTTCTTATTCATCCACAATGTTGATGCTTCACCTGCCAACTAGTATGCTCCCCTTACCGCTTTGGTGATTTCAATATAATTTCTTATTTCAAAGTATTTTTCCATTTCCATAAGCCATTCCTCTATGGCATCTCTACTTATAGACTCATCGAACTTGGGAGGCATAACCTTTTTCATATCTCGGGATAATTCCAAAGCCAAGTGGTTTCTTCTATCCTCTTCATGTTTGGCCTCAAAGTTATTCTCTCTACATTCACTTTGGGTAGTGTCCTCATGACATGCCTTGTCATCACCCTCATGAGAGGCTTCCCGCCTAGGTCCATGCTGACCCATGACCTCCTGCTCGAGAGTTCTAGTTCTCACTCTCATCGTTTGGATCATAGCAAGGATCTGGTTGAGTTTAGATTCAGAGTGGCCTAAAGGTTGCCCTTCTTTCGGGCTATCTCCCATATTGGTTCTTGTCTGAACTGTGCTATAATATACTTCTCCTAAAGTTTGTAGATTGATCTTTCAATTAGTTTTTCATAGCATTGAATCCATTCATAAATGTAAATCCATTCTCATTCATGTAATCTTTAACAAGAAAGGAAAGATTTGCCAAATTTTCAAAATGCATTATAGTTTCCATGGATTACGTATAATCCATCTATAGTTACAACATTTTTGTTTACATCTTGCTAGTCAAAGTCATTATTAGATTAGGATATCTTCCCAAGTTCATTTCTCATCCTTGTGGTTTATCAAATTAGTTTTAGGAGGTGGACAAACTACTCATCCACAACCTCCTAAGAAACATTACGATCCTTAAGATCACTTTCTAAGATTGGTTCTTTAGGTGCAGAGGGTTTCACTTATTCATTTTTAGGGATAGGAGTAGTAACCCTAACTGCTTTCCCCATCTCTTGCTCGATGCATTTCATAGGATCAATGAAGGTTTCATCATCAACCAACCATGCGCCTACCAAGCAACCAGTTTGTTCAAGGTGCTTCATTCTTGAGGCTCACTCCCTCAAAGCCTATCAAGTCATATAAGAGAATGTACTATATTTGAAACTTTGACATATGTCTTCATAAGTCTCGGCTAGTCTTTTGCTTGGGAAGGAGAGCAACACCCAAGTGCTTTTCCTCTAAACACAAACTGGCGGTCCCTTGCACAACTTCCAACTTGGAAGTGACCCTACCCTTCACGAAGGGAATAGATATAAGAAACTAATTGGTTTTCCATTTGAGTATTTGGTGTTGTGTCCTTCACAATACTTCATGGTCATACAACTATAGATCCACTCTAATTATGTATGACACTACTAGAAGTATTATGCCATCTAGAGCATAGTGAACTAACTAATTCATGCAGAGATGGATGCATTACTTTGGCCAAAGATTTATATACATTACATTTCACAATGAATGTAGTCAATTGTTCACACACCTCAACTTGACTTAGAAGTTGTCTCATCCTACAACGTTCAATTTTGACCTTTCTAGGTCATAGTAGAAAAGTTGGGTTTAATTCACACTCAGTCCATCTTTCTTGGACTTTTGACTCTAGTTTCTAGGAGTGCATATATTAATTATTTTGTTTTCTATGAAATAGAGAACCTGTGACTCCATGTCACTCTATTCCCATTTTTCTTTACTTTCAATTGCATGTTCATTATTTCCAATTTCAAAAGACCATCCTCCGTCTAAGCTTTCTATGGTTACTTGTGTTCAAGGTTTTCATCGAATTCAAATCGACTATACGACTTGCCGATACAGGCTAATAAGTCATCAATATTAGGTACACCATTGGTCAAAAGAGTTTAAATGGGTTCTTGATACCCTTAGCTTCATCCACAAAGCTTTGCCATATAATAAAGAGACATATACACAATACATTCTCTACAATGGTGTATCAACTCATTTTCCAAATTCTTTCCTATAGGGAATATAATATTAATCGAGATTTACCACACTTAACATGGAAAATTTGGCATGCACTCATTGTAGCCTAAAAAAGGTTATTAATATTAGCTAGTTTCATATCCAGGAAACAAGAGTCATATTACTCTCTTAGAACATAAATAGCTTACACCCGAAAGAATAGTGTTATCTTTCATAAACACAAAGTTTTCCTTTCTTCTTATAAGTGCCTCGAGTACCTCAAAGGATTAGACACTACCATAGACAAGGTTATCATGAATACTCATTACTCATTGTATGGCCATGAGCCTTCTTTTAAACTATACTACCTTTCTACGAGAATTTATCTATTGGCCTAATAAAAGGCTCATGATTCTGTATGGAAAGGCTCATGGCCTGCTCGAAGGGTAATCATTTATGGATATGGCTCTCGAACTACCCAAGAATATATAATTTCATAGTGCTAATAAATAATATTATTTATTTTCAGCCTTAATGGCTTTGAGGGCTTGAGACTTCTACAGCAGTGCCCATGGTTACTCAGCATTTTGGCCTCAACAGAAATAACAAAACATGCACAGTTCTATCATTCGACTAACACATTCTCTTTATTTCCTCAGCCACAAGGGTTGTAACAATAATTATCGACACATTAAAAACCATCATAAAAGATAACGTGGTCTGCATTTGACCACTGTGGTTACCATTTTTTATCAAATGAATGCTACTACGTTCTACAGAAGTAATACAACTGTATTAACAATCTTACCTGCAATAATGTATTATAAGGTCAGATTACGTCTAGTTGGTAGTGAGCTTTAAATCCGCTACTAGATTTCATTCCCCAAACTTGCAAAATAGTCAAGTGCTATCCTATAGCCTCCTTTTCCCCAACTCTCACCAAAGATAATTGATAACAATGCATAACCAACAACAAAACCCCTTCTCATCTCTGAAAAGGTTCTTTCTTTGCATGTTGATCCATCACCCCCACTAAATCCACCACCTTCCAAGTGGGGTGTGGGTTTTTTGATGGTTAAAGATTTCCACCCATGGGTTAGATGGATCCATGAGACCATATTACCTCCCATTCTAGAGTCATCACAATAATTCAAGCTTGTGGTAAGCTCCACCACTGTTACCACTCTCTCCATTCATTGTGGATAGTGGTGTGGTTAGTAACCAAACATAAAATATTGTATCACAAAATGCTCAACCATAAATGATTTTAGATATGTCTCACACTATCATTTATAATGAAATGATACTATAGGGATATCAAAATAATCTAGGATATTACCTAGCTAGGATATCATCATAAAGGTGGTAACAAAAGCATGCGATTATGGGCTTAAGTCTTACTCCCCTGATTCACTATATTAGACTTTAGATCAGATATTTAAATGATAAACACAAGGTCTAAAAAGAAAATATATAAGTAAACATAGGAAAACTCAACACCACACAAGATTACTATCGACTATGAGAATGTTCTAAGAACATTATTTAGTCGATCTGACGTAATGATGTCAAGAAACCTTAATTCAACTTTACTAACTATAGTCAAATAAAAATTGACTTGCAAGAATATAATGACTTATACTCACCCCAACTTACTAGGTTCATAAATAATCAATTTGATACTCAGATGGAATTCTAATCTTTTTTAAACATCTATTTCCTTCTCCCTAGGTGATACTCTCCTTTCATTGTTGAAGGAAGATTTCTTTTCCTGGTTACACTCACAACCATATAACCATGATTAGTGTATCATCATTTAATTCATAAATCACTATGATAAAATAATCTTAACAACATATAAAGTCATGTCTTATATAATCATCAATTGATGTCCCTGTAATCAATGATTCTACTTGATATTTTCCAAAAACATCAAATCATTATTCTAAAATTAATCATCACGTTAACCACATCAAAGAAAGATTAATTATTTTGTTTACCATATAAAAGTGAGATTAAGTCTAATCATAAGTTGGGGATGTAACATTTACAAACATACTCATGACACATATCTTCTTCCACATTCATTTTTATTTTATATTCCAGTGGTTGAGATGAAGCACACTCTGCATGAGGAAGACAACATACCTTGCACCAAAGCAATAGGTTCTCATATGTGTCCACATGATCACCATCCTCAAAATCCAGGGCAAGCTCTTCTCATTGAAACTCCATGGCTACACCAAAAACTATCTCTGATCAGTTATCATCAAGTGCAAACATTTCTATGTCATCCTTGTGCAAAAATACATTACTTGCTTCATCACATATAGGAACAAAGGAGGGTAATACATCAAGCAAGAAACAAGTCCCTTACTCACCGTCCACTTCATTTACTTATGCACAATTTTTATAATCAACTTTACAAGTTGATTCAACTTGTTTTTTACTTATGCACGCAACATCCTCATTGTTCACTGGGCCACATACCTCAACATTAGGTTGGAAGTCATCATTGGTTTCATCATCATCCCCTTCACTTGATGAACTATCCAGCTGAAGGTAGGTGCAAACACTGCTTTCATCATCTGCATCACTATCATATGATGCACCACCTTCCACTTTTACCCTTCTGACTACACAATCATTATCATTTGATGTTGCATTCATTTGATTGTTTGTATCCACATTGTTGTTGTCTAGATCAACATGTTTATTACCAGAAACACAAGACTTAGTCGTGGACAACAAACCTTTTATGTAGTCATCTCTCACCTTCTCCATGGAGTTTAGGCATTCATATGCCTGCTGCATACTCATTATTTTGAAATCTTCCTGCACATAACTTAGTCTAGTTTCCTATGCTTTGAAAAACATATCAATGCAAAAATGAATGTTAGGTCTAAAATTATTTGGAATATAGGATAGAGCAATAGACTACCAGTGACCAAAATTCTTGCTTGACTCTCCCTCTTGTCTTCTATTTTTTTCTAGTTCTATGACGAGATTAGTAGGGTCAAGATCTTTGGCATATTCATTTTCACATGCTGCCACAAGTTCATTCCATGAGGCAAAGGACTACCCTGGAAAACTTTGGATCCATTCTCTTGCCTTTCCATGCAAGGACCTAACAAAGAACCTCATCCACATGTCCTCATCCTCAAACTGATGTTCATCCATGAATTCCAAAAATACATCAACATTTGTGTCCCCTTCCGAAATATTATACCCATCAAACTTAGGCAACTATTTGTACACCATGGTTGGCATACTCATTGTTTTGTAATCAACCCATGAGAGGTCTAGCTAATCATACATAAGATCTAAGGGAGGAGCAAGGGACTGGTCAAACTGAATTTTAGGGACAGTAGGGAATACATTGGACTATGTCCTAGACTCCAGTAAACTAATCTAAATTTATGTTTCTTGTTCTTGCTGCAATAATGACTTCGACAATTGTTTGGTCTTTTCTATTTCATACTATTGAGCTGCTAGCTCATTATGATTTTGTATGGATGCATATAGGTTTTGGTTTCTATAACATGCAGAGCCATGATTGGAATATGCATTTCTAGGATGGTCATGGGAATCCATCCTAATATAGTTTCTAGGGTCTGATATATATGAAAACTTAGATTGCAGATCATCCCTAAGGTATCTAGGCTAATACCAATTGGCCATGACTAAAACATCCTATAATGCAAGGCAAAATACTGAGGCATAGATATTTTGTTCTTTCAACATGACATAAACAACAAACTCCAAAAGTTAGGAAGAAAACCATGTACCTTTATTTTCACCAGATGTTGCACCTTGATATGGAGCATCTAGATCACCAACAACAAATAGGGTACAGAAGTAACAAATTTTGTTCTTTGACAGTTGAGTTGCCACCTTTTTTGAAAGAGGAAATCCCTGAAGCATGACTATCTTCAAGGCCAAAAATGATTCTGGGTTTAGCTCACCAGTAGAGTCTTCAAATTTTATAACCAAGCATTTTACTCATCCCTGGTAGTGGTGCCAAAATGTTGGTGTAAGTTGATAGGCTACCAACTTACCCGAACACAATGCACAATTGCAAACTCTCTGTTACAAGGGTCTACAAATTTCTTCAACCTTTTAATCCTTCCGCGGCAATGGTGCCAAAATGTTTGTGTAAGTTAACGAGCCACCAACTTACCCAAACACAATGCACAACTGTAAATTAATTGTTACAAGGGGGCTTCAAACTAATCAACCTTCAGATTCTTCCCTGGCAATGGTGCCAAAAATGTTGGTTCAAAAAATAACTCCAATCCAAAACTCTAAAAAATTCCTAAAACACCCAAGCTAGGTATTGTCATCAATGTGAAAGGAAGAGGTTTATCAATAAGCAAAGGAGAATTTTAGCCAACTACAGAAGTAGGTAAACTCATCTATTCTTTAGGCTCAGCTATACGTAGGAGGGATATTCCTAGAAGAATGAAATTAAATACAAACAAACATACACAACCATACCCAATGTACACTTGACCATAAAGCTGTCACTAGATCAAGACAAACTAGCTGCATAAGCCTCTCATTAAGTTGATTCAACTATGTGAATGCACATGCATAGGAAAGGTGGTTTTTACCCTGAACCATAGGTGAATAATTTGTTTAATTTAAAAGAGTGTTTGATCCCTCTCCAATATGAACTGGTGCCTATGCTATTGGGCAACTAAATCATAAGCAATAAAGAGTGAAGAAAATGATTGAATCAACATCAATAGAAAACTATTTAAATGTATTCACATACATTTCACATCTTATATTTCACATATTGCACATTCTTAATGATCTAGAACAAAACTACAAGGACTCATTTTCAACAAAGAGATGACTCAAAACAAAGCCTGTATTGAATTTAAATGTTGTCACACATTATCAAATCTCTATTACAATCACACCAGCAAATATGCTTAAAGAAAACATACAACTACAATTATACATTCAACTATGATTATACATTCCCATGAATCTTTACAAATGGCCATGGAGACATACTAATGCATAAAATATGCTTTACAATTCATCCTATGCTGCATCAAACCAAATATGTCCATTTACTACCTAGACTGTCTTGATTTGAAGCCCTAAAACTCTCTTGAGGCACTACAGATTAAACAATTGGCTCAGTGACCAACCCTCAAAACATCTGAAAAACATGTATATATAGCAATACAATTCTATGCAGCCCTAGGAATTGAAACTCAATCAATAATCAAAACCCTTGCTATATTAAACTCAGGCCTAGATATGTCAGAAAAATTTCATGTTGGGATTGCAAACCCATGCTCATTTAATTCTAGAGATGACAGAGGAAGATTGCTTACATTCCTCATGTACTTGCACATTGAAGAGAGAAGGTTTGACTCCCTTTTCTTGCTACCTGCAACATTGACTTAGATAATTTGTCCTTTATGCATTGATGATTTTATTGTGCCAACAATTTGCACAACACTATTCTACATGATCATTCAACTCAAAGTACAAATTAGTATATGTATCCCTACAATCATGGCATGCATGTAGGGAATTAACCATTTACAGTATTGACAACTTTACCAGTGTATCATTCACATTTTCTAGTTTGAAGTGTTTGACCATTGACAGTACCTTTCTGTACTTTCCCAATTTATCAGCCAAACTTCATCAGTTCTACATATTCCAATATCTGTTGCATTCTTCTCTTTCTATTTTGGTTGGCAAATTTCTGCTTTTTCTAACTCTGGAGGAAAAGTCACCGCTTGCTCGCCTATCGGTGAATCCCTCATTTTCCAAACTTTCATGCCTATCAATAAACCATGGTTTTACCGAACCACCTTACTTTGGGTTCATATTCGCCTTATCGACAATTTCAACTTTTCTTGAACTTTGACCACATTTGCCTCATAGCTACCTATATCAGCAAATTTACCTTTATTGGCAAAAGAGAAATTTGCCAAACTTTACTTACTTTGTCCTTCTTTCCTTAGATATATTTTCTTTATCGGTGAATTTGTTCTTTTCTAAACCTTTCTAACTTGTCCCTTTCTGTCGATAAAATTGCTCTTTCTTGAACTTGACTTCTTCGCTTTATTTTTGTCTTTATGGACAAAAAGGTCTTTTGCCAAACTATCCTTATCTATTGACAAAAAATTTCTTTCATGAACCAAACACTTAGCTACCTTATCGGCAAAAATACCATTTTATGAACTCTTTCCTTTCTATGCCTTAGACAATTTTGCCTTTATTGGCAAAATCAAACTTTTTAGAACCTTGTCCTCATTCTTTAAGCTTCGTTGTTGTTGGCGAAATGGCCGTCGGGAGGACTCCCTATTGGTGAACCATACCTTTCACTGATAGAAAAATCCTTCTCAACTTTTCCCTTCATGCTTTAGCCAATTTCACACCTTGGCAACCTCCTTCTGCTTTGTTGGTGAAGTCCACCATCGGTGAACCTTTCCATTGTTGAACTAACAAGTTTGATAACAACATTCACTAACAAATGGCTTCAAAGGGCTTCATCCTTTAACTTTTTTGCAAGCCTATTTTCTTTGTCTATTTGGCACCAACTGTCCCCTTTTCTCTGTTGTTGCCTTAAGGGCGAGTCAGCTAAAAGCTGAACTCTAGAAAAGTTCATGAGTTTTGAAAAAAGATGATTTGTCCACAAAGGCAAAACATGGAAAATATTCTAAGGGGAGAAACTAATTTTGACCAAGGCAAAAACATGAAGACCAAACTTTGACCAAACATAACTTCATCATTTTAAGGTATTTTGGGATGGTTCATGTTGACCTATTTTCCTCTGCCCAAAGTCAAATGGCCTACCTTGAAAATCTTATTGAAATCCCTTGGAATCTAACTCTACAAGTCTTAAATCTGTCAAATTCCAATGTTTTGTTGTGAAAAGAATCCTTGAGATCTCATATGGAGAATCCTTGCAAAAAACCCAAAAAAACCCAGAAACCTAAAAACTTCAAAGTTTGCCTTTGTAGAGATTTCTATCTTTATAGTTGGTTTTTTGCATGGATATCTGTCATCTAGATATCTAGATATTTTCTATGTATCTGGACCTTAGCTAATATCCATATATTTTCTAAGTATCTAGACCTTAGGTAATATCTGAATCTTATCAGATATTTAGACCTTAGCTAATATCTAGATATTTTCTAAGTATCTAGACCTTAGCTAATATCCAGATCTCATTAGATATCTAGATATTTTCTAATATCTAGATCTTTCCCAATGTCCAAATCCTTCAATATGAACATCCTGATGACATCATCTAGACCCCTTTCTGAAGAAGCACTCTATGATGATGACATCATCTGGACATTCCACAACTAGCATATTATCTTTCAATGTACATATCTTGATGACATCATCTAGATCTCCTCTCCAAAGAAGTGCTTATGCCAATGACATCATCATGATATTCAGGGATGGCATATTAAAAGTTACCATCTAAACATCGAATATCCATGTGGATGACGGGTTCGCTATACCGCTCAGGTAAATTTGGCAGGTGCATCTGGATGTTGGGATACCAAGACTCATATTTTTAGTTGGACCATTTCATCCATATATTTGCAAATGAGAAGACCTTAAATGTATGCATAGATATCCATATGACTATTTACCACAGCTTTGACCATAAATAACATCTTGGTTTTAGGGAATTTCCATGTGATCCAAAAGGCAAACTTTCTTAGAATTTCATCCTGTATCATTTGGTGGGCCTTTTGGGGGATGCACACTTTCAAATTTTTGATCTAGATATCAGTATAGTTGGCCAACATGACATATGTAGAGGTCGAGTTATTTAGAAATTTCAAGAATGAAGGATGGTACAGAGTTTGTAATACATTGTAAACTTCAAATATCCAGATGTGGATATTTGAAGTGTTGTAAGAGATTTGTAAAAGAACATATTTTGCATTGATTGTTGCAGGTTGGTAATTCAAATGATTTCATTAATGGCACATATATCTCCATCTTCTGCACGATCTAGATATTTTATAAAGTTATTCCTTGCAGATGGATGTCTTCTCTGGCATGGATATTCTTTTGATAGCCCATGGGGGTGAATTTATTGTAATAGATGACTTAGGTCAATTGTAATCAAATGCCATATATACATACTTGTAATATGTATTGAGGGTTGGATACTTTTTCATTCGATATTCAAACAAAACTCTCCTCTATTGTAACCTTGCCTTCTTAATTGAATACATACCGGTTGTTTTTACCTTTTTACGCTAGTTTTTAGCTGTATGTAATATAAGAATGGTTTGTCTGTGAATGATTAGTTCCTCTCAATCCTTTCTTGCTCTTTACCTCTGTTATCTGAATCTCTTGAATCTATGTAAGTTATTAGTTATATATGATTTTTTTGTGCATATTTAGTTTTGTGAGAGTTTAATATTGAGACCTAGTGTATCACCTCCATTAAATTTAGGTTTTCCCCCTCTTCCTATTTTCTTCAAGGGTAGATTTATTAGGTTTAGTCTAAGGATAGCTGAATCTCTTATTTAGAAAATGAACTAGCCTCTCTCTGGACACTTGATCTACCTGTAGGGTCCCACACCTAAAGATCATCTCAATGTTTCACTAGATTGTTGGAGCCCTTAAAGCCTTCAACATTGGGTGAAAATCTATGGGATAGGATATTTGGATGTTTTGGGGGCAAAAAATGCATAATGGGAATGAAATTTTTCTAGGTGCCAATGCTCCATTTTAGCATTATCCCACCAAGTGGCTACCTCCCCTTTTAATTGAAAGGATTCCCACACTGTTTTAGTTTCACTGAAGAGGTTGTGTAGTTCAAAACACCTTTCCATTTCCACTATCCATGGTGTAACACTATCCCCTACAACTTTACCATCAAATTTGGGTGGTGAAATTTTATTTAAATCCTTGGCCATTTCTATCTTACATTTAGCCTTTTTGCTTCTTAGTGTAGACTCAATTTCATCTTGAATCTATTTCAGTTGACTCCTATTTACTAAGGTTTCATGTTGCTCATTCTGATTGGGCATTGGCCTAGTGGCCCTAACCACATGCTCTAGGGCATTCATTCTAGCCCCAGTGCTTACAAACATAGCCAAAATTTGGTACAATTTATCCCCTTGAATCCTCTCATCCCTAGCTTCATTTTGATTTGCACTGTAAGATTGTTCCATTATGTTCTTTCAATAGAAATTCCTGAAAGTTTCACAAGTTGCATTAGAAGCATGTAGACACAAAAGGCTCCAAAGTTAAATCCAAAGCTCTGATACCACATGTAACAACACCTATTTTAGCCATAATAAAATAATACAATATTTCTACGTCTAATATCATTCTATTATTTAATTTTTTTATAGACACTATGTATAGGTGAGTTTAATAGAGTATGAACTAATCTACAATGTATCAAGCTATTCTCAGTATCCATAAGTACATCATATGAAAAAAACAAATGATGAAACATCTTAGTGATCACACAGCTTACATAAATATGTCATGTATCTTCACTATTTAATTCCACCATAGGACAATACAAGAATACTACATCATGCATTACTCTAATCTTAACTTGAATTTAAATCCAAGTCCATGTAAAAGAAATGTCAATGTTAATTTAACCATCTTAAGGTTATGGTATGCTCAACCTCCACAATGTCATCATCTATCAGAATAGGTAAGATTCATCATAGAGATACACATGTTCTATCTATAGAATATCAATTTTTGTAGGAAAGTAAAACATGTTACTATATTTATGAGTTATCTCCAACCCCTAATGAGCATAGAGTCATACATCTCTACAATATCATCTGGGTTCTATATTAATTCCATGTTCATCACAATATTCTCAACTTATAGTGGTCTTGTTTATATATATTACATTGTCATGATGATGATGAATACACAACGATGGACCATATTATAATTTAAACCATTTCCATTTATAACCATTCATTTTCAATGTAATAAGCACTAGGAAGTATTGTGGCATCTCAATGCAATCTCTTGCCCCTAGCTCCTCCTTCATAACTTGGAGCTGAGAGAGCATCAGAGAGGCAACTCCCACCTTCCATGAATCCAAAGGCTTCCCCATGCTATCCACATGAATAGCCCAACCCGTCCCAAAGAAATTGGTTCTTCAAGGCCAACATGCATGAAAGTGAAATTGGGTTTAACTAATTCATTCTACCCATTGTCCACAAGAAAACCTATAGATATGAAAACTATAAACCCTTACAATGGTATATATCTAGTGATTCCAATCCATCAAAAATATATTTTGCTTGGAATCAGGCCACAACCCACTATACCATGCATGCTCCAGCTTTTTAATTCTTATTTATAATAATATCAATGATGTGTAAATCAAAATATGGAACTATTACTTGTCACAATTAATTATTATTCATAAGTAAATATTAGTTTTATCACAATAATTAATTACCATATGTAAATATTAATTGTGAATACATGCAAATATTTACCATAAGTAAATATTAGTTGTGAATATAATAAATATTTACCATAAGTAATCATTAGTTGTTCTTTTAATCTATTCTTCAGCACTTGGATATTTATAAATCTATCCAACATTGTTTTGTTTAAAACTCATGTCCATCACACAATATTTCTATTCTTCTATTACTTTCCTTCTCAAAAATAGAATGCTTTATAAAATTTATAACAATCAGCTAATAAAGATTTTAATATTTTAGGTTTAAAGAAGTTATTTAAGGAATAAAGAATGGGGTGCTACTAATTTTCTCATGCCATGAGGAGACAAGAAGTCATGTATTTTCCTTTTGGTGCCTTGAATGGAGTTTTGGTGTTGTCTATGCTTTTTTTTAATTTGCAAGTTTCACTATTTAAGAGGTGCCAACCTCAAGAAATCTTTATATTCAATGAAGAGCATAATATGTGCCCTAGGTTGCACCTATTTTTTTGCATCTATTGTTTGGGTGGAATCTTCATTGCTGAATTTCCTTAGATAAAAATAAGTTTCTCAACATTAATCTATTTTTTCTATGCCATAGAACAACAATCTTTACATTCATTTGTTTGCCTCTACTAGGTGATTAGTCTCTTCAGTTTTTTTTATTTCAATTTCCCCTTATTTTGGTTAGGCGGCTAGGAGAAAATTCAAGAGATTTGATATCTCTTTCTCTTTTTAGTTTTAATTTAAACAAGAGGGTGGCATGAAGATAAAAGGATGCACCTCCTCTCAAGGAGGCAATTCTCCCAAAGAGGGGTCTCTACTTAACACAAGGATTTCGATGCTTTTAATTATTTGTTCCTATTTAACAAACATGCATATCTCATAGGCCATGACTTTATGCCTTTGTTATTTATTTCAAGGTTGCAGATATTGAAGAAATTTAGATATTTACACAGATCACATACATGGGATAACAATACAATTCTTGCACTATTAAAAGTATAAAATATAGTTTAGAAAATAGACTAAACATACTCATTCAGAGATTGTGGGCTATAAATTTTCCCTTCTAGAATTCTTCTCCTTCTTTTCCCCTTTTCCACCTTTGTACAATTCCTCTTTTTAACTTTTATTTCTCCCCATGATTGGCAAGTTCTAGGTGTTGATTTAAAATAATTTTATTTGACAAGTATGCATGAGAAGGAATTCCATATGGCTCTGGTGGGTACACAGGTCAAATCCATGCACATTTTATATTTAGAAGAAGATAGCTCACGAAAGAGCATTCCTAAGTAAAATACAAATGTTTCATCTAAAGTTTTACAATTGTTGTCAGAAATATTTAATTAATGGAGTTCAATTATTTCCTATGCTCGATATCAAAGGAAAAACATTCTGTATTCCTTTGCAAATTCCTAATGGAATGAAATAATTACAATGGCCAAAGTCATTGGTAAATGATTAAAGTATTAACCATGTTAATTCACACACACACACACACACACACACACACACACACACACACACACACACACACACACACACACACACACACACACACACACACACACATATATATTCCTATGTAATATTTAATTAAGATTTGCACAAAAAATGTATATATATAATATAATTTAAATAAATCAATTTAAAAAATAACCATGGTAATCCATCAATCCAATTAAAATCATATATATTATATATATTCCTACGCAATGTTTAATTAAGATTTCCATGGAAATGTATATATATAATATAATATAAATAAATCAATTAAAAATATAACCGTGGTAATCCATCCATCCAATTAAAATCATATATAATATATATGTGGGTGTATGTTTTAGTGTTAATTGTGCCATGTGTGTGTGTGTGTGTCTATATATATATATATATATATATATATATATATATATATATATATATATATATATATATATATATATATATATATATATATATATATATATATATATATATATATATATATATATATATATATATATATATATATATATGTAACGTACACATACATATATGTATATATATGTGTTCAATTTTTTTTTTCCAAAAATTCAAATTGAGACCATAAGATTCACATTTTAACATTCAATAACCATCTATGCTAACCATAAACCCCAATCCCATATGCAATTGTACTAGTACGATTTAGTGCGTGTGTGAGTTCATGCATGACAACCTTAGAATAACTAATTCCTTCTCCTTTGTGATACTCTCTTGTTGAGAGAATTTGCAGTGGATCCTGTTGCAGTCAAACATCTATTGAAGTTAGTCAATATCAAGTAATAATAAGGTATAAACAATTCATATTCATCCATTAATATAACATATCAATATCTATTTCAAATAATGAAGTAGAAGTTCAGTTAGCAAAATAATTCAAACATAGCATATATTTCTAGTATAATATCTTATATGTCTCATGCAATAATATAGTTGTGAATTATTGTGTCATATACAAAATGGGTTGTGACAAAATTCAAAAAAAAAAATTTATAGTCATGAATAAAGGATAAGTGGATATTCTCTCTAGTGGCCTGGGATTGTGTTTTTCTACTAAAGAGCCATTGTGGGTTGGGACTATGTAAAATTAAGGAAATGAATAAGCCCCTTCTTGCTTAAGATTGGTTGGAAACTCATGCTCGCCAATCATGAATGGAGTTGCATCATGAAGGATAAGTATTTGGGTAATCAAAATCATCTTTCTCTAGTCTCTTCACCTAGAATTCCTGATGGATCAACAATCTAGAATAATATGATGAATTCAAAATAGATTTTAAGAAAAGGCCTAACGTGGAAGGTGGGTAATGGTGAGATTATCTACTTTTTAAGGATCCGTGGTTTTCTTATGTGCCTCTTGAATACTCCTATCCATGTGCTCATATTAAAGAAGAGCTTTGTGAAAGATATGGATGTTACATAGTGGACTACTAAAATCAAGCCATGGAAGACAAATACTTCTAGGAAGATTTATAGTAACCTACCAAGCGTTCCAGTTATTGCTACTTGGGAATGATTTAATTATTAAAATATAACCTTCAATATTCAATTTATTTCATATATAGGATGAGATAATTTTTTCTATAGCCCCAACTAGAGTTTATTTAGTCAAATATGGTTTCCATTTACTAATGAAATTTCCTACAATAGAATTCAACTGAAGCTCCATATGGAATCAAAATATCATCCGCAAGAGTATAACTCTTGTGTCAAAATAATGAAGTCAAATAGTTGTTAAGAAAATTAATAAGGTGGAAGGTGGTTAATGGTGAGCTTATCTATTTGTGGAAGGATCCTTGGCTTTCTCATGAGCCTTCTGAATACTGCTATCTTTGTGCTCATATTAAAAAAGAGCTTTGTGAAAGATTTGGATGTTACATTGTGAACTACTAAAATCAAGCCATGGAAGATTCTTCTTAGAAGATTTCTAGAAAGCTTCCATGTGTTTCAAATATTGCTAGATTGGATTATTTAATTATTAAAATCAAACCTTTTAGATTTAATTTATTTCCTAGATGGAATGAGATAATTCGGTCTGTTACCCTGACAGGAGTTTATTTAGTCAAATCTAGTTTCAATTTACTTATGGACTTTTCTACCCTAGAATTCAATTGGAGCTCCATATGAAGTAACACTCTAATCCGTAAGAATGATTTTCTCTAGTTGGTCATATATAATGGTAAGATTCACATTGTTGACAATCTTATGAATAAGAGCATCTCTCTTACCAATATATGCATTTTATGTAAGAGAGATGAAGAATGCATTAATTATTTGTTAATTGAGTGCCCATTTCCAAGAATATCAGAAAAACTATCCTAAATAAGTTCAAAATTTAATGGGTTTCGACTCGGGATATTCATTTATTAGTAGCCAATTGGGTTCCTCCTTTTGGGCATCCTACAATCAAAGAAATTTGGTTGCAAGCTCTTCCACATCTCTGTTGGAAGGAAAGAAATAACAAGATCTTTAGAAATAAAAGTAGGCCTTAGAATGTGGTGCTCATGAAAATATGTTAGGCCATTCAGGAGAATGATTATTCCTCCCAAATTAGAAGACCCAAAATTTTCCCTATGACTTTTAAGAAGAAAGTTGCTAAAAATTGGAATATCCAATCCTCTCTTGATAATCTAGACACTAGTAGAGTTAAAAGAAAAGAAGAGCTACTAAATTGAAACCCCCAAATACAGGATGGATTAAACTCAACTTTGATGGTTCTTCTAAGTGAACTCTTGGTCATGATAGTGGACAAGGTGTACTTAGGAATAGCAAGGGGGTGTTGATTGATACATTTGCAAAAAGATTGGGATTCCAAACCAATAATGATGTTGAAGCCTTTGCAGCTCTTCTCGATGTAGAGTTGGATAAAAATCTTAATATCTATAACTTGATGATTAAAGGAGATTCCAAGAATGTTATTAATATTCTAAAGTCTAGGGCCTCTAGCCACTAGTCTATTAATAATATTATCTTAGATACTAAGGACATTATAAAAAAATTAAAAACATTAAAATCCATCATACATATAAAGAAGGCAACCAAATGGTAGACCACTTACTCAACCTAGGATGTTTGATTGATAACCATAACTATTGGCTTGAGGTCAAATCCCTACCTTCGAATATAAAAGATGGAATTAGACATGAGAGTGTTAATCAATCATGATTCTAAGCTATCATTTGGGTTCAATAGGAGTTGACTTGTCATGAGATAAAGTAATATCTAGTACCATGGTAATTATGAGGGCTTTGAGATTCCTATAGGTGGGTTTTTGATTAATACATTTGGCAACTTCCTGGACAAGGAAATACTTTTCTCTCACTTGAATGTTGCTGCCAAAGGTTGCAACAATAAAAAAGGGCTTCCATAAATTTTGATGATATGCGAGGTGACAAACTTCACATTTAACCATCTTAATGTGAACTTATTTGGAAAAATACTACCATTTGGAATATTTTAAGAAGTGGGGTCTTTCTTGTTACTTAGAAGCCATGAATAGCTATGACCTAGTCTTATTTGATGAATTTGATAGATCTTCGAAAGCCATGGTGGTTGAACAAGAATGATTTATCCAATCGATGGGTATATATATATATGTTTTTTTGGTTAGATATTTCACTCTTGAGGGTAGGTACAATTCGATTACTCTTATCACTTTCCTATGTTGAATATTTTAAGACATAGGATCAAAATGAGTTCTATTTTCTATTGAGTTCCATGTAACAATATGTGGAAAATATATTATTTGGTAAGGTAGAATTACTTCTTCACCAAGGATTAATCTATTGTTTATATAGGTTTGAGATAGAAAAAACTCCAACTCCTTCCCTTTTCCCATAATTGTTAACCCCTCCAAAAGTCTTCCTAGGACTATCCTAAGCTCTACTACTCATCTTGCTACTAGTTCCCAAACCCCTATTACTTTGGATCCCACAACCCCTCCTTCTAAAGGTCAAGCCTCACTAGATGCTATGTTTTCTACACCTGGTTCTCCAAAAATCATGGTCATGGATAATTTAAAGAGGCCCACCAAACAACCTCTGGAGCCAAATTTTAAAGATGGGTCTAGGGTGATCAAAATTTTGGTCCCTTTGAAGCCATCTCAATATGACGAAACCCCTATTTTGAATACGCTTTCCACCTCAAGGGTAGATAAAAGTAAAATAGTACAAATCCTTCTAATCTTCATGCCTCCCTTTCTCATATAGTGTTTGTTGACTTCCATGCCTCCAAGAAAGTAATGAATCCTAATGATTATGATTCTAGTGACGGTGTTCCTTGTAAGGTCTAGTTTGTTGATGATGCTCATAAGCATAGTGACAACCATACACTAAAGTCCTCTTGCAAAATTTCTATTAACCTCAAGGGCAAAGTTCAATCTTTGGAAGAAAGACTCGACCTACAGAATAATGTTATAAAATGGTTTTTATGGTAGCACCAAAATTGTAGGTATAGATTGAGCAACATTGAAATAGTTATTTATAAGGAGGAGAATGTAGTGAATGATGGTAATAAATTGCTTTTGATGAGGACTTATGAGAGGAAGTTAATAAGTTATCTATAATATCTTAAAATTGGGAATTAACCTTGATCTGAGAATGTCAGTTCGTTAAAAAATTTGAGAAGATTTAAAGAGTAATCCAATTGCAGTAGTCAATTTCAACAAAAACACTATAAAAAACTTAGCTACTAGCCTCTTTATCCTCCAGTTTGAATTACAAAAGATGAAAATAAAGTCTACTAGAGAAGGGCTTGCTAATAGAATGATGGTTAGATCCTCTATCCACAAACTAGGCATTATCAAGATGGATGAAGATGCTTTCGAGAGTTCTTTTGTGGAGCAAGTCAGTTTCATTGCTAAGGAGTGGTAAATTGCTTTAGGTCTTCAGAAGCTGGTAGATCCAAAATAGGAGAGGGCTCTTTTCTAGTCTTTCCTTGTATTGTCTATTTAAGTGTCGACTATGTGCAATCCCTTTGTTTTAGTGTTGTGCCTAGTGGCATTTTGACTTTCTTTGTAGTCTTACGTCTCATGGGACCCATTTCTTTTAGCTATTTAACGCTTGTCTTATAAAAGGGTTTGGACCTTTTCACAAAGCTATTTTTTTTACCAATACTAATAACATTAAATTTTTTTTCTTCTACAAAGCCCTATCTTCACCACAGGTGGTGCTCTCATGGTAGCAGAGAGTCTGGACTGGTGATGTGTGGTTTCGTAGGGTTACAGTGTAGCGGTTTCCTTTCTCCCCATGGCAGCAACTTCATGTACCGGTCCTTCACTCGAGTCTAGTCAGTTACAGGCCAGAGTTCACGGCAGAGGTATATGTGGTGCCAGGGGTTCTATTTATGGTAGTGCATGTTCTGTTTATGGCGGCAGCTATGGTGGCAGTGGCGGTGGCTTTGATGGGTATCATTTGTCTATGTACCGATGGCTTCCACAACACTATGGCGGTGGTAGTTTTTGTGGGTTTGTGGTGTTTTAGTGAGACGACGGTCGTGAGTTGAGATCAGCACATTTTTCACTCTGATTGTCGGTGGTCTTATTTATTGCTTTTTATTTGGCAGTGGCAGTAGGGTTTAATCTTGAGTTTCTCTTCTTATAAAGCACTGCTTGATTTAAAACCTATTTTTGGAGAAGTGTTTGAGGCGTGAGATCAGACGGTGCTCTGATGTGAGGATCAGAGGTATCTGTAGAAGAAAAATGGACAAACAGCTTTCTCAAAAAAATATTCCTCTTCTTTTCTGTTTGTCGGTGACCCATTTATTGTTTCCTGTTTGGCAGTGGCAATTGGGTTTTTAGCAGCAGTGGAGTTGAGATTTTCTTTTCTATTTTGTGCATCTAGTTTTGTATGCTTCAAGCTTATGATCTTTGTAGTTTGTCTGGGCTCTGCCCATGCTTTGTTGGGGTGTGCCTTTATACCACCCACACCTTTTTTGTAAAAATGTATTAATTATATTTAATTAATATAGATAAAAATACATTTTCATCAAAAATAAAAAACCTTATGATATAGGATGTCAACATTTTTTTTTCTCTACAATTAAAAAAGCTTCAAAAATAAAATAAATTTGACATATCAGTTTTTCCTCCTATCCCAACATAAAATAGTTGAAAGTCAACATATTGTTAAGTCACCAAAGAGTACTATTAACTACATAAGATGATGCTAAATGTGAGAGGCATTTACTAAAGGAGGTCAAATTCCAAACGTGCAATGTGCAGATTCGTTGTAGTGCATTCTAAAGAGCTTTGAGGGCCATCTACATAACATTACGCAACCATTCTAATTCAGGAGTGCACTTGCTTTAGATTATACAACTCTCCCCTCCATTTTCACATTTGTTCTTTATGAGGAACTTCAAATTATCATCACTTATGGTTGTTATCATAGCGTTAGAATTACCAAATCTATATCAACTTTTATTTATATATATATATATATATATATATATATATATATATATATATATATATATATATATATATGTCTTTTAGTATTATGAAGTTCATCCATGGGCTTGGGCTTGACTTACTATTAAGGATGTTTAATATTCCTTCTATTTACAACAAATCCAAAACTTACTTCTTAATATTTAATGTATTTTAGTAATAGGTGTCATCAAAGTCAAAATATTCTAAGTGTAATTCCTAACAATGACATAATGGCACTAATTAAAAACATCTTAGACTAATCGAGAAAATTAAACCATAACTTGATAGGCACAAATAATAAAATTCTAAATTGTGAACCTAATCCATCAATACATTATACACCACATGTCCATTACTATTAGCTCCAAACTAATAAAAGCTAAACTATATCCTAATTTTATATTTATTATTATTACCTCATTTAATTTTAACATTTATAATTTTCCTCTTATATAAATTTATTAACTTAAATGAATTATAAGTTGTGCTTTCTTAACTCTAAAATTCATTCTATAGGAACAAGGCAACATAAAAACTAAAACATAGCCTATATATATTTAAAATAAATAAAATAAAACTATAAAATAACTCATAAGTAATTTTTTACTTTTTTATAATATACCCTGGTTTGGGACTAGAGACCCATCACAAAAAAGGGCCGAACCGAGAGTTTTTTTAACAACTGTAACATAGAAACATACATGTCTACTATTAAGGGGGGGCAAATTATAGCAGCCCCACCCTAATACAGAGTCTTAACACAACATTGTTCATACAAACTATAGAAAAAATAAAACATAATAGCAAACTGACTTAACTTGTTAACCATCTGACATCACCACTCCCTCCTCATCACAGGTGCAGGTGTATAGAGGATGCTCATGGGCTGGCACCTCAACATTCATCTTTCTTTCCATCCCTTCCACCATCTTCTGTGTGTCTAGAACCCCCAGCAAGATGTCATATAGGTGCCCCATCATTGATTCATGAAACTTTGCAGATTGACTGGTGCTCTCGATCATGTCCTCATGTGTCAGGGTTGAAGCCACAGCAATAGAGAGGAGTGTCACCACAACCATAGACTGAGTCATCCTAAAAATGTTCCAGGACCCTCTAGAGGTCCCGGGATGCATTAACAAATTAGCCATAGCTTCTTTAACACTTGCGCCTTCCTTACCATCAACCTCATTGGCAACCTTCAACAGCCGAACCAGCCACTCCTTGAGGATGGGATTTTTAACTTCCTTCTCCAATTCCTTGCTAAAACCATCTAAGGCTTCCTCCACAGTCATCTTTCTCAACCTCTTCCATTGTGTATACTTTTGCTTCATTCTACTGCCAATACTACCACTCGAGCCAACCTTGGGCAATTGCCTTCTCCGGGGAGAACTAAACGGATGTTTTCCCTTGGCATCTACCCTAGAACCACTCTCAATAGCTCAAACTAACAAGTTGATTGCAGAGAAGAAAACAGAGAAGAAAAAGGAGAATGTTCGAGAAAAAAAAGAGGCAATTGCCTCAATAAAGAAGTAATTACCATTCTCAATACCATGTCGCTTTATCAATGCCAATTAAGTCGCTAACTATCCTTAGACCCTTTGCACACTTCAATCTTTGAAGGCCTCGCCTTATCATCATGGCTCTAGGTTATTGTGCCAACCCATTATCAGGGAACTCATAAGTAAATAAAATAAAATAACTTTTAACTAAATAAAAATAAAATAATTCTTAAATAGTTCTAAAGTAAAACAAATAACTTTTTAGTAATAAAATAACTCTTATGTAAATATTAAAATTTGCCATGTATTTTTGCTTTAGACACATAAACATTTCTTTTATTATAAAACTCTTTAAGTAAAATAAAATAACTATAGATGTATTTATAATATTTATAGTAGATAAAAATTAATAAATATTAATATTTGTTATAAAATAATAAGTAGATAATAAAAACAACTATAAAAACAAAATTTTAAAAAATACAAAACTAATCTGTTAATATTAATTAAAAACAAAGAAGCTAAAAGTAAAATAATACAAATGATTTGTTTAAACATGATTGCTCTCAAATGTCTTGAAGAAATCTTGAAAGGAGGTTCGTCTTTCAAATTCTTCAATACTAACATGGGGCAATTGTTCTCAATGTGGTAAGGTATTTATATGAGACCTCCCCACAAGATTTCTTAACTAGATAGAGATCTGTTTAAACTTGAAACTTTTACATCTTAAACTGTAGAATAAGGCTCATACAATTAAGTTACATATTTCATTTAATATATAAATAATTGTAATATAAAAATCAATAAATATTAATATTTGTTATAAAATACTAAATAGATAATAAAACCAACTTTAAAACAAAATTAAAAAAAATTATGATATTTATATTAATATATAAATATTTGTAATATAAAAATTAATAAATATTAATATTTGTTATAAAATATGAAGTATATAATAAAACTAACTTTAAAAACAAAATAAAGAAAATTATAAAACTACTCAATAAAAAACAAAGATAGGCAAAAGTAAAATATTAAAAATGACTTATGCAAACATGAACAGTTTAAGAAATCTTGAAGGAAGACAATCTTTCAAATTCTTTAATGTAAACATGATCACTTTAAGAAATCTTGAAAGAAGACAATCTTTCAAATTCGACCTGCCGGTGTTGTCGACCAACGCACCGGCTGGTTAAGGCGTTCCCATACTGGAGGTGCCCTACTATTCTATTGTCAATGTAGTTGCTGTGGACGATACCATTTTTAAGAAGAATGAGGACGGCAACGTCCCGTTGCCGGATTCAACCTACTTAAAGCGTGCTCTAGTGAAAGCTTTATGGAAGTCTCTCTCCTCGTTAAAAATCGGCCTTGTTCAGCTTGTCTCGGCACTCCCTCAGCGCCTCTTGAAAGGAAGGCCTGTGCAGTTTGTGACACAGTTGTCCACGCATCTTGTTTCCACTTTTGAAAATCTTTCAATCAAGCGCAAAGATGAAAAGAATGAGGAAAAAGATGAGGAAAGAGGATATTCCTCTGCGGAAACTCCCTCTACACGCGACGAACTAGCGATTCCATCCGTCTCCGATTTATACTCAGCAGGAGTAAAATTCCTTCCAACCGAGGGAGACCTCAGCACAATTCGCTTTGACCCGACCACTGCAACTCTTTATCTTCACAAATTGAGGTTGGATTCCAACATATAAGTGGTTCTCAAAAGTCTGGTGGCTTTCGAAGCTTCGGCGGCGCCTGGAGCTTTGATCTTTACTCGCTACACTGATTTCATGAACAACATCATCGACAAAGACGAAGATGTTTGGCTGCTGAGAAATAGTGGGATTATCTACAATCACCTGGCAGACGGCGGGAAAGTGGCAAGCATGTGGAACGGCATGGGGAAATGCGTGAAATTGACTCAAGTTAAATATCTGGACCAAGTTATAGCAGACGTCAACAAGTATTATAACAAGAGATTGAGCGTTGCTGTGAAGAAGTATGTGAACAAATACATATTTGGTTCATGGCAGCTCCTCAGTGTTCTGGCCACAGGGATACTTCTGCTTCTCACTTGCTTAGAGGCGTTTTGTTCTGTGTATGACTGTAAGCAATGGTCGATCGACTCTAGTCTATTGCAGGACTAAATCAATTGGAAGAGCTTCATCTCATGTAACTAGTTACCAACGCTGACGGCCGTTTCTTCTCCTTGATACACCGACTTCCATTTACATTGGAAGGATAATTTTTTTTTTTTTTTTAAGGCTGGTTGAACTCCTATTACATTGTGACCTATTAAAATTCTCACAAAAACTAATTTGTTATGCTGCGGTTTTCAAAGAGTACGTGAACTCCTATTAGCCTTCAGGCCTCGATGAAGCTATAATGCCACCATTGGATAGAGAGCGGAGCTCCATGTTCGTCCTTGTTGAAGCTAAACAATGATAATCTTGGTGGTATTACTAGTCAAATGATTCTCATCCTTCTTGAAGCGAGATTATGGCTATTTCAAGTAATATTTGAATAGTGTAACCTTGTTATACCAAGGTGTTGTATTGTTAATTCTTGCTTGGGCTTAACAAAGTGGTTGGAGCCCTCTTAGTTTGTGTTTATGAGTCTAATTATAGTTTCAATGTTGATTTGTGTCTATGTATATACTTGATTGAAGCTAACAATTGTTTGTTCATACATTTGTGAAGTAGTGGGTGCCACAATTTACTTGGGTTGGTTAAGATTCAAAACTATTCACCTGGTTATGAAGGCTAGAATGGTTGCACATATCACCATCACCCCCAATGAAATTTAATACTAATTTGTTAGGTTGGCTAGGTGGAAAAGCAAGTCTAATATTTAGGTTGGTCTCCAAGATGAGATGTACACTCATGTGATAAGAATTGATGTCATCTAATTATTTCATTTTAATTAATATGTAGTAGTAGTAATGACCATTATACTTGACTTATGTTTAAGGTGTAATGAGTTTGTAGACATTAGGACTAAGTGTTTGGATGAATACTAAATTAACCTTTCCCTAGCATGTTTGTAGACATAAACAACATATGAAACTCAAAATTGTATAGGATCCTCCAAGAGGGTGCAATAAAATACCACAAGTTCCTTGATGGGGAAGGGTGATCTTTATATTCTTTTTCAAAATTTAAGAAGGTATAGCAAAAGACAGCTTAAAGGAATTAAATGATTATATTTAGAGAATTGATTGAAAATTCTTTAGATAATTTACTAGTAGAACTAAGTTGTATTGTAAGGTTTAAGAGACACACTTTGTAGTTATATTAAATCAATTTTAATTATGTATTTTAATTGGCTTGACACTGGTATAATTTTCATGTAAGTCTATATGAACTCTATGTTTGTATTTTTGTGTTGTGATTTTGAAGTGTCTCGGTGTTTGGAAAAATGAATTCTTTAATTTGTGAGGTTGCATAATCTACCTATAAGGATCTCTGATGCAGGAGCATCTAGTGGTGTAAGGGCATCTTGCATTACCCAAAAAAATGATTTATTTTTCTATTCTTTTCAATTTAGTATTTACAGATGCCCATTTTCTTGAATAATGATTCGAAACCTTCAAAAATTCCAACCGGCTAAAAGTAACAAGATGCTATTTTGAGAATGTTTGCATTTGAGCATGTATGGATACAAAAATTTACTCAAAGCTTCAGAATTGAAATATATAACTTTTGGTGAAGGAATTGGCTAAAGATCATTTATGGGTTGAAATATATTAAAATTTTTGTTTCTTTAAAAAGCCCTAAAAAGTTTCAAATTCAAATATGAGGCACTTAGATGCCATGTATGGCCCTGAAAGTGGGTGTAATTGATAGATCAGATTATAAGGGTGTAAAACTCTTCATGAGCTTTCTAACGCATAAAATGGTTTGTCAATTTGATACCCAAATCAAAAGTTATGGCTTCTAGAAGTTGGCCTATTTTTGGAGGGAGTTACAAATCTAAAAATTTTGCCTGGAAGGCACTAGAAAAGGCTATTTATGACCATTTTTTATGAATCTTTTGGGTAGTAGAGAAGGGGGAAAGTGATGAGTCATGAAAAAGGAGGGAAAATAGAAAAACCCTAGTAGATTTGAAGCTACAGAAGGAAAAAAGTTTCAAAATCCAAAGAAAGGAAGCTGTAATGTGTTGTAACCTATTGGGGATTTAATCCTCTCAACTATTCTATAACGTAATTTGTTGTCAGTTCAATAAAAGAACATTCTTATTTTCTATATGAGCAATCTATGTTTTTGTGTGTTTTGGGATTTACCCCCTCATCAATATTAATTTCTTCCCTATCCTTGACCAGTCTATAATACAATTGACAAGCAATTTCAAATAATTTTGTAATTTTACTATGGATAAAGTTAACTTGATTGTAAATAAATCCTAAATGTATGGACTATTTAGTCCAACTCTATGTAATTATCTTAAAGGGGCATAAGTTATTTATTTTAAACCTCATTTCATGGCAATACATGCTAGAACACATCCAATGTAATTGGGTTACTAATTAATATCTTTAAGAGATAAATAGTCTCTAGATTATTATCTCATGTTAGTTGTGCATATGTAATTTGGTTAATAAATCTTTGAAGGAAATTATCTTATGCATGTTGCACCCAAAATTTATTTATAGTCTTGATTTAGTATAGAGGATATATGTATATTAGTAAATTCATTTTGCTTCTTCACATGTATCTTGGCCTTGCCCTTACTGTTTACTAGTTCACTTGGATAATTCAACTAGAGGAGTTTGTTTTATTGTTATTCCTTGTTAAGTCTAAAGAATTGTTTGACAAAAATTAATGCTATAAAGCTAGGCAATGATATTGGTTTCCCTTCAAATTTTAGAGAAGTCTCATTCCATAAAAAATGTGTAAAGTTAATAATCAAGAAAGGAAAATTCATGTGCTTTGATCTATCAAGTATATCCTAGTTGATGATTCACTAGGAAAACTTGATCTCAACATGTGTCACTAGAAGGAAGATCTAAATGTTTGTCATAATTTAGTTAGAACAAAATTATATTTAGATTGATTTAAGAGAAGTCCCACATTTAAGGGGTTATTGGAAGGCACCCACTTGTACATCATGGAGGCTTGAGTTTGAAGGACCCCTTGAGAATGTTAATTTATGAAATCTAAAACCAAAGAGGCTAGGTAAATCCAAGCTCATAAAGTCTTTGGTTCATAAAGTCTTTGGATTCATGTGAAGCCTTGGGTGTAATTCTTATAAGAAGTTTAGATCCAAGGTAACCAAATAAATTGGGATTGATAATCCTTAGATTTGTAGGAGTAAATAATGTTTGAAAGGCATGTTTATAGAGCTCAAGATGTTTGGAAGTATTAGACAAGCTAAATGTCGCCATGTGTCAAACATTTGATACAATGTTGAATTAAACTGCCATTCCACATGGGCTTGGGCCATTTAGCTGCTAATCATGAGCCTTCCTTCATACACCCACACTATAGATTCCTATAGGAAATTACTAACTAAAATAATACATTAGCAAGTTATTTTCTTATAAATCTAGATTTGGACTTTGAATGTGAGATATTTAAGTAAGACTCATGTTTGTTTTTCCTTCTATAGTCATTAGAACTGAGTTTTCCCTTAAATTGAGGTTAGTGTGTTTCTTGTGTCCATAGGACACCTAAGAAATAAAACTTTATGTCAATTTTAGAATCAAGATATTTGAGTATATATAATATAATTAATACCTTTAGGTCTGGATGAAGTTTACATTATGCTCTAATTTTATTATAATTAAGTTGTGTTAGTCTCTTGCTAATGATATGATAAAATATTGTTTACTATCAACCCTGTCTAAGATTGACTACAATCCTTCTATGTTATTATTATGCACTTTTTTTTAGCTAATTTTAAAGTGAGTTGTGCGGCCAATAAGAGTGTAAGTTAAGTGCACCGTTATTATTTGGTGGGTAGCCAGCAGATAGTATGCTTTATAGAAAGAAGTAGATTATCCTAGTAAACATTGAACTCGTTGACATAGAAGTCGTTGTTCGACACTAAACTATATTCAATACTTGTTTAAGCTTTTGATAATCTTATGTTAATACACTTTTGTTTCTATTTTAGTGTTGATTGGTTTGTTGTAGTTACCAAAATAACTTTAAGTCGCATACACATTTGTTTGCTTTGTATTCCATTGCTTAAGCCCGCATCATTTAGTAGTTGCATATGCTAGAACTTATGTAAGCCTTACTCAAAGTTGTCCACATGGCATGGTCTTTTTGCATTGGAGTGAAGCCCCGTTGGGTAATTAGTCATGTGCATTTATATTTTGGCGAATGTATGATGTCTATCTATATTTTTCCCAACTTATTGACATCAATTGATCTTTATAGAAGTTGGTACCTCACTCACCTCAAGGTGTTCTTGTTATCGTTACCTCATTGGTCTAACTTGTTATTATGTGGGATCATATCATATTACTTTTCACATTTCAATTATTCTACGTGGCATCTGCTTGTTACATTAAGTGGCAGCCTTTTGTCAGATAATTTTTCTTGGGCAAGTTGTTTTTGCACAATATGATATTCACCTAATTCTTCCTAGTGACAACTATTATTTTTTGAGATGTTGATCCAACATCATATTTCAGAAGGAAGATTAGATTTCGTTAAAAAAGAAAAAGAAGAGCTCTGCAACTCGGACGGAAACCCTACTTTTCTTGTTCTCCCGCTTCGTGCCAAAACGGCCCGCCCCAAGGCCCCACAAGCCGCTCAATCAGCTAAAACAAAATCCCATCGTCTGCCAAATCCCAAGGCATCCACAATGAAGAAAACAGTGAGGGAACACAGAGCAGCAGAAAGCGACAAATCTAAGGGTTTAAATCACTCGGCTATGCACGTTGTTCTGGATGACATTGACATTGTGGACATTCAGCCAGACCTCCTTACGAACCCTGAAACACTAGTGTCTACACAGCTGAATGGAGATCTTTCTAGCCGTCCAACTCAACCTGATGGCAGATCAGCCAAAAACTGTCAGATGACATTATTGACGTCATTTTTTACTGTAAGGCTAAAACAATTATAATTATTTTCCTTAAAGGAGTCCCATCTGAACAAGATTTCTTCAAGTGGTCCCAAAACAACTGCGAAGAAAAGGGTTGGAACATAGAATATTTTAGGGGCCTGGGTAGGGATATATCGCCTGCACCTTTGATGGCCCAGATCACGCTCGTGCGGCCCTGCAGTACGGATTATGGATCATCTCTGAACAAAATAGCCTCTCATCCATGAAATAGCCTCTCAATTGGGTAAGGTTCTATGGTGCAAACAAAATACTGATAAGTGGTCCAGCCTGCATGTTCAACTCCAAGATTACATTGAGATGGACCTCACTCAACCGCTTCCAAACACTATCAAGCTTGTAGGAGATTACCTTAAAAAACCAAATGCTTGCTTCTACTATGGTTGGGAAGGTCATCTAGTCTGAGATTGCCCTCTTTGTAAATCACATCTAATGCCACCTGTCCTCTAGTGATTTATGCCCTGCTAATCTTGCATCCATTGCTGCCTAGTTAAAACATCTCATTGCCTCTAAAGCCTCATCTCCAACTCCTACAAATTCCACTCTCTCCCCCACTACCCTTCATCACAATATTATTTCGTCCTCTTCTATTCATTCTCCCTCACCTCGCGACCCCCTTTCTTACAAAGATGAAATTCTTGATGATAGTTTGAGGGTGACTAAAAGACAAAAGGAAATCCTCCCCTCCCATCATCACCAACCATCCTAATTTGGACTCTCCTTCATAGCTAGCTAGCCCGTTGCATACGCAATCTCGATCCTCTTCTCGAGAAAGACTTAGTCAAGGGCATTCCTTGGCCCTCCAAGCAAGCCAACCAAAGAACTAGTTCAATGCTCTTTTGGTGGATGAGGAAACTCTCCCTGTCTCTTCCAAATGAAATGCGACATTTATCTTTGGAATGTGTGGGGTTTAGTAATACCCTCTCGGATGTATCATATTAAACAATCTAGATTCACATTAAGCATTCTGATATAATCATGCTACAAGAAGTGAAAGGTTAGTGCAGTCCACACTCTTGCTTTCATTTGGAAAGATGTTCTCTTCTTCCACATCAACCATTCCAACGGTGGTGCTAGAGATGTGCTTAGCCTTACCTATTGGCTTATTAAGCATGTGGTCACTTTTTGGGGTGACCCTAATAACTATTGTATTTGGGTCATTGTCCTCCTTCATGGTACCTTATATGGTTATTGCTCTATCTATGTTTTCAGCACCCCTCTAAAAAGGACTCTACTTTGGGAATGGATGTGCCACAACCTCCCTAATGAAGATTGGGTGTTGGGGTGCGACTTCATCATTGTTGAACACCCCATTGGGATAGCCCATCCCTCTTGACTCAATTAGAATTCAATGTTTGGACTTTAACTCTTATTTTATTAGGTGTGTGTGATCCACTTCTACGTAGAAAAGACCTTGACATGCCTCATTGGTATGCATGGTCCAATTGTCATGAAGGATTTTTGAGGAAGATGAGCCACCTTGACACATTCTATATTTCCCCTAACTATTATATACTGCCTTCACACTTGAGTCTTGTGGTCCATCTTGACCTCACAACCACTCTTTTCGACCACTACCCCATCTTCACCACACTTTCTCTCTCTGAGTCCCCAACTCTTCCCAATGATCTCCCCTTCAAATTTGATGTGACTCACCTACAACAACAAGATTACATTGATGGCTTGCTAGCTACTTAGAATGTTGAGCCTAAACCCCAAAAGGAGAGGTGGTGTTGGCACTTGAAAAAAACTAGTTCCCAACTTTCATGATTTTCCCCCAAATCCATCAAAATTCCCACTTTATGCCTTTGTTGTTGAACCCATCTTTTATATCCAATCTAAGACTATTTTGAATGGGTTCCCTCTAAAAAATTCTAAGTGTTTTCCTTTTTGAGTGTGCAAGGAAGAAAACCCCCAAAAAATTAGCTAAGTCCAAGAGATTCCTAGTTTTTTCCTTGTGTTGTTTGCCTTTTTTAGAGCTTCAATGTTTTGGGGTTCTCTCTTCCATCATGCCTTTCCTATCGGCTCTGATAACTCCCATTGTAATTCATAAAAATTGCCTATGTGTTTCGCGCATTCGAGGTCAGAGTGGTGGTCCTTCGTCTTCTTTCGAGCATGCATTAGTGGAAAGGTTTGATCACCGAAGTCAGACAAGGATCCAAAAAAATTTCTAAGTGTTGCAAATCTCAGAGATCAGGGTGGCGGTTTTCCTTCTTCCAGTTAGGTGGGATGGTGAGAGCTCAATCGTTGAAGTCTGGTGAGCTTCAACATTTTTCTAAGTGTTTCAGAATCGAGCGATTCATTTCTTCTCTTCCAAAATGAATGGTGTATGGTGAGGGCATGATCTCCAAAGCCTAATGGTTTCCCTTTATTCCTTTTGGACTTTGGAGATTGGGGTTTCCTTCTTCACCCTTTCAGAGGTCAATTACCTAGCGGAAGCCCGATTGGTTGCGGCCCAACTTTTTTAACTTCCCTACTCCTTCTACTATCCATAAATGTCTAGAAACACAGGGAAACACACCAACAACTTCTAGGATTGCTATTAATATGAAATGGATAGTTGAAACTAATGTTTTTATTGTAGTTGGTGGGGTTGTTGGGGATTTTCCTACCCATTTCATCCTTAGATCCAAGTTGTGAAGGCATAAAGGTAGGATTGAAACTCATTCTAGAGGGTTGGTTGTTGAACCAATTGTCTGGTCTGCAAGTGTGTCAGGTTGATTTTAGGGCATCAATTCATGTTGTTATAGTTTGCAAGTGAAGGGATGTATTTAACATGGTATAGGATGGATGTGTAAAGTAAATATGCATTTAATGGTATGTCTCGATGGGAGTTTGTAATGATTTTGTAAAATATATAATCGCAAATATATATTTTCCCTTACCACATTTGCTGGCATGATTGTAATTGGGGTTTGGAGGTGTGTAACAACATTCAAGTTAATACAAGTCTTTGTATTTTCCATTCCTTTTGTTGCATATGAATCATTGCAATTCTTTCTTGGCTTATTAGGTATGTCCATTGTATCAATGTCTATTTATAATATGTACGTGAATATATGTTTGGTTCCATTGATCCTCTGCTACATATTTTCTTTCCTTCTTGCTCTCTATGACTCAGTTGCCCAATCAAGTAGGCACCAGGCCATATTGGGGATGGATCAATCACTATTTTAATCAAAGCCTCGTCCTGTTATCTATAGGAGTAAAAGTAGGTTTAATTTAGGGTTTCTCATTATGTTCATGATTAAGTGCAATAACTATGGATTGATCTGAAGTGATGCAAAACTATTTTAATCATCAATGAATCATGTACATGTATGCCTGCATTGTGTATCTTGTGTATGTAAAGTTAAGCGAAGTCATCTTAAGGAATGTGTAGTTATATTTGGGTACAAGTGCATAGTGTAGTAATCAGCTTAATTGGAGGTCTTTGTATCTAGTTTGTCTTGACTTAGTGACAACTTTGGGGTCAAGTGTGCCTTGGGTATGGTTGTGTTTGTTTGTGTTCTAATTCGTGTCTCTAGGAATATCCCTTCTAAGTCAAGCTGAGCCTGAAGTACAAAGAAGTATACCCACTCCTTTCAGTTAGCCAAAATCACCCTTGACCTATTGATAAACCTCTTTTTATCACCTTGATGACACCCCTGGCCTAGGTGATTCTGAAATGTTTTAGGGTTTCAGGTTACAATTATTTTGGGAACCAACATTTCAGCATCGTTGCTAGGGAGTAAAGTCACTTTAGCCAATGTCAAGTCTGGGTAGCAGGAAATATTCTCAACTCAATAATAGTGATTTACAATTGTACATTTTGTTTGGGTAGGTTTGGCCTTCTGTCAACTTACACCAACATTTTAGTGTGATTGCCAAGGAGTAAAGTCACTTTAGCTGTTCTCAGGTCTAGGCAACTTGAAATATTCTCAACACCCCTATAATAGTGAGTTGCAGTTGTGCATTTTATTTGGGTTAGTTTGGCCTCTTGTCAACTTATGCCAACATTTTGGTGCCATTATCAGGTACTAAAGTCACATTAACTATTTCTTTGTCAAAGCAGAAGGAAATATTCTCAACACCCCTATAACAATGATTTGTTAAGATTAAGGTGCCATCAACCATGTAAATTCTATGTAATTAATTACTCCTAATATTGTTTATAAATCACCCATAAGGGATGAAAGGTTTCACCAACAGCGGTCTTGTTTCAGCTACATGTTATATCCGGTCCTTGACGCTCATTCATCCATGACGAGGGGTTCCAGTGTCCCCAAAACCACATTTTATTTGATATTTTATTATTGTGAATTTGGACCATTTGTCATTAGGTCACAGATCTAGCGGTTGATATTTTGTCGATTATCTTGCCCTAGAAGACAACCCCCTTTTATAAGGATATTTGTACTACATTTTTAATTAGAGTTGAGAGTAACAAGTGCCACTGGATTGAAGACTGAAGGAGAGAGGAAGTGCATGTATTGTAATCTCATATATTTAAAGATAATACACCTTGGAGCCTCTTTTTTTGGTGGAGTTTTTTACCCAAAAGGGTTTTCTCCATGTAACATACTGTGTTATGTGTTATGTTCTTAATGCTTGTTATTTCTGTGTAGTGGCTTTTAATTTCTACTACAATCTCCATTGATTCTACATTGTTTAGAGGATAATAAGGTTTGAATCAGATTTTCGTTGTGTGGTTTGCACCTTCACTCCTAACATTTGGTATCATAGCCTAGCCAATTTTGATTCTTGGGTGGTATTGTGAAGGTTTCTTAGTTGCAGTGGGAGATTTGCAGATCTTGTGTAGATATCATGGCTTCATCTACTATTGCTTCTACCTCTCAGTTGTACATTGAAAAGTTCAATGGCATGGGGTACGAATTGTGGAATCTGAAAATGGAGGATTTGTTGGAAGAAAGAAAATAGTGGTTGGCTGTTATGAAAGAGAAAGAACCTGATGATGTTGCTCCTAATGAGTGGGAAATACTATATAAAAGGAATGAGGTACAATCTGACTATGTCCTGTAGATTCTATTTTACTGAATGTTGTGATTGAGATGTCCACATATAGCTTGTGTAAGCGTCTGGGTGAAATCTACCAAGCCAAGAGTATGGTAAATAAACTTTATTTAAAGCATAAGTTATTTTCCATGAAAATGAAAGAGGGTGAATTGGTTTCAGAGCATTTGAATTCATTTAATTTGTTATTGAGTCAACTAGCATCTGTAGATGTGAAGGTGAATGAGGAAAATAAATGTATATTTCTTCTCTATTCTTTTCCTAAGTCACGAGAGAATGTTAATTTGGCTATCACTACTAACCTCATAGATCCGAAGTTGGATGCTCTTGTTTTAGTTTTGCTGTCACATGAATTGAGGAAGAAAAGTTCAGATAGTTTAGGGGATACTCTCGGTGTCAGGGGAAGGTCTATGGAGAGAGGACCAAAAGGAGATAAGAAAGGGGCTAAGGACAAGTCCAAGGGCCAATCTAAGACTCCTAGGAAGAAGAACAAAGTTAAGTGTTGAAATTGCGGTGAAAGGGGACATGTGAAGAAGGAGTGCATGAATCCAGAGAAATAGTGGGAAAGTGCTTTTGATTTGTCCTAGAATACAGGTGAAGATATTTTAGTTTTTGTATGTAATGTTGTTTCTAATGAAAATTGGTTGGTTGTATCAGGATGCTCATTTCATATGACCTCGCATAAGGAATGGTTCTCCACATATGAAGAATATGATGGATGTAATATCTACCTTGGAGACAACTCTACATATCTAATAGTTGGTAACGAAAAGGTACTATTGTGTTTCAGTGATGGGAGGATTAAAACCCTCCATGATGTTTATCATGTTCTTGGATTAGCTAGAAATTTGATTTCTTTTTCAAAGCTAAATAATTTGGGAATGCATGTGACATTTGACAAGCATGGCTGCAGATTGGTGAGAGGGAACTTGGTGGTAGTGAAGGGGAAGAGATTGGGAAACCTGTTCAAGCTTGAAGCCCCTATAGTTGGTAATGCCTCTTATGTATCTGAGGCTAGTATTGGAAATACATGTATGTTGTGGCACCATAGATTGGGCAACACTACCAATAATGTTTAGAAAACTATTAAGAATAAAGATTTATTGGATAGTTTCTCTTATTCTGGTGATCACTCTGATTTCTATGAGTATTGTATGTTTGGTAAACAAAATAGAAAATCATTTCCTTTAAGAAGCAATAGAGCAAAAGAGAAGTTATAAATTATTCATACGGATGTGTTTGGACCTATGGATGGTGATTCTATCAGAAAATCTTGTTATTTTGTTACCTTTATTGATAGTGTGTCTAGATTTACATGGATTTATTTTATGAAACACAAATATGAAGTTTTCACTAAGTTTAAGAAATTTAAAGTCTTAGTAGAGAACCAATTAGTGTTGAAGATAAAAATATAAAGATTTGACAATGGAGGGGAATATTGCTCTAAGGAGTTTGATGAGTTTTGCAAGCATGCAGGTGTTATCAGACAAAAGAGAACTCGATATACACCACAACAGAATGGTGTTATAGAAAGGATGAACTGAACAATCATGGAAAGGGCCAGAAGTATGCAGAGTGATGCACAATTGGATAAATGCTTTTGGGTAGAGGGTGTGTGTACTGCTTTCTACTTGTTAAACAGATCTCCTTGTAAGGCTCTTGATTCGACACCTTATAAAGTGTGAATAGGTAAAAAACCTTCTATTTCACATTTAAGGGTTTTTGGCTATGACGCTTTTGCTCATGTGCCTAAGGAAAAGTGATCTAAGTTGGATCCAAAAGATGAAAAGTGTACATTCATTGGATATGGTGATAATGTCAAAGGTTATAAGCTTTGGAATCCACTAACACATAAGATTATCTATCCTAGAGATGTTTTTGATAATATAAGGCGGAAAAACAAGGGGCCGAACCCTTACAAGAAGTAGACAGGCCATAAAGGCAACAAGCACAAAAAGTGCCTTAAACCAGAACCATCAAAATAGAAAACCCATCATAACTAGTACACCCAGTCGATAACCATGATAGTAAAAACAGAGTAGTAGAGAAGTAGAGTAGCAACAAAATAAAAATAGAAACTAAGGAGGCAAATTCTCTCATTGCTTAACCATGGACTTAACAATGTCATCCAAATTCCTAGCAAGATCATCATTGTCAGCATTGACAGGCACCCCTGGGTTTTTCAGCACAGAAATGTTAAGGAAAAAAGAACTCTTGAGCACAGTGGAGAGATTCTGCTCTAGCTTCTCGATGCAAGCCCTCAGACCCACCAGTTTAGCACCTAGACCAGCATTAGTGTCCATATCATCATCAGCCTCTTCCATGAACATTTCACCCACTTCGTCAGCATTGTCGACAGAGTCAGCAACTTCCTCAGTGGTAGCCCCCGTATCATGAGTCTCCTGCTTGCCTTCAGCATCCCCAGATATGTCCTGAACCTTAATTTCCTTATCCTCTTCCCCCCGGATGGATTCTTCCGAACCGCTCTCAGAGTACTCAATTAGTTTTGTTTTAAGAGCGGGTTTTCCAGCGATACACCCGGACCACCTAACACCAGAGGGGAGACTATCCTTAAAACCTTGGTAGAAGAACGAGACCTACTCTGGCCCACTGGGGTCCTACCAGGATTTTGAGGGGTCCCAACCACAGCCCTACCAGTGCTTATATCACTAGCAATAGTCTTTCTCTTTTTGCCCTTCATACTGACAGTAAAACCCAGAGTATCAGCAGGAATATCCTCAGCTATGGAGAAGGCAACTTCTTTCGTCTTAGTAGGAACAGGGAAAGGCCCGGGTTCATCAACACTAGGAGTATCCTTAGGGTTAGAGGAGGGTTCCCCACTATTGGTTTGAATGGACTTAGCGGGTTCAAGGGCAAGATGATAATTATAAAGGCAAAGAATAAGGCCTCGGTGAAGAGGGATGGGTCTTTTAGCAGGGTTTTTTCCCAGTTTAGCCCTTACCCTAAGGACAGAATGTTTAAGGGAGGAAAGTAGATAAAACGGAAAGCTAATATGAGCATTGCGATGGAAATGATTTAAAAGGGGGAGGTGGTAGTTATAAAACTTGGTGAAGCACCCCTCCAAGGTGAAGTACTTCATGAGGAGAAAACAAACACCATCCCACGGCTCAGGCAGCTTGGCTCTGTCAAATCCCCCATGATATGGGACTAATTCTTCTCCATCTCCAAGGAAGAGCTTCTGACTAGAAAGGTCCGCAATTTTAGTTTTCCTCTACAGTTTCAAACCCTGGGTAGACATACTAGTGGCCATAGAGATCACTCTTTCAAAAATTTCAAAGCTAATTCCGCCCACCGAAACCCACCAGTTTTGCCAAGACTTGGCGATTTGTTCAGAGATATTTTCGTTATAACTGTTGAGCCGCTCCAGATAGGGACTAATCCCACCCTCTTTGCAATAATGCCAAACCACCAAGTTGTCTTTGAACTCACAGCAAGAGACAGGCTCGGTTCCGATTCAGTCTCCACCCATGTCAGAATTACAGAGTATGTCACAAAAACCCCCAATCTCCTTAGTCGTGTTTACAGTAGCATTACTAGCATGATCAAGGCTATGATGTGGGTGATAACATTGCATGCATTATCATAAATATGAGAGACCTTGCAATGCTTACCCATCCCATACTTAATCATAATCACATGGCGTACGCCATGATGATCTAGCCACCTTCTCGCCTTATGAAAGCAAGGAGCGGAAATGACAATGGAGAAGGTACAAAAGTACTTGTACTTCAAGAACCACGTCAGCCCCCTCCCAAAGAGCTGACAATATGAGCTGGCTTTCCAACAAATCTGACTCATCAATACCCTGACACTTCTTTAAGAATGAGCACCTTAAGATTAGGAGGGATATGATCAAATTGGTGCCAACACTACCAATTTGAATACCGTTGTCCCAGATCAGCACAGGCGTCTGTAGCTCCATTGCCCTCATGGTAAATATGGGAGATATTCACACTGGGAATCTTCTACAGGAGAATTTGTATATCCCTAATAACATCTTTCAACTTGATGCCAACAGTCAACACATTATTGATTGCATCAATCACCATTTTTGAGTTCCCTTGGATGTACAAATTCCTGATACCAAGGGATATGGCCAATTTAATCCCCCAAAGAAGAGCCATGGCCTCAGCATAGTTATTGGTTTGACAGCCCAGACTGCCAGCATAGACAGCAAACATGAGCAACCAAAAGAAAAAGATGAAAAGGTAAAGAAAGTGCATGTTGAGTTAGAGCAGCAAGATGCACCTCAAGAAGAACAGAATGATGGATTTGGGGTTAAAGAAGAAGAAGATTCGAGTAGTTCTGATTAAAATGAGTCTATTGTTACAGAAGAAGTTGGTACAAATGATCATGCAGAAGAACAAGTTGAGACCCTTAATCCACCCTTGAGGAGATCCATGAGACAATGGAATCCAATTGACAGGTATAGCCCACTAGATTTCTATTGTGTATTTGCTTTATTGAGTACTAACGATGAGCCTAGATCCTATAGTGAAGTTATTCTTTCAAATGATAGTGAGTCTTAGGAGAAGATGATGGCTTTAGATTCTTGTAACACCTGGGATCTTGTTTGTTTGCCCAAAGGAAGAAAGGCCATAGGTTGTAAGTGGGTCTTCAAAAAAAAGTTTTTTGGTGAAATATTCTCTCATGTTGCTAAATTGACTTCTACTAGATTTCTTTTACCTATTGTTGCATCTTATGATTGGGAGATTGAGCAAATGGATGTTAAGACTACATTCTTGCATGGAGATCTTGAGGAAGAAATTTATACGCAACAATCGATAGGTTTTGAGGTAAAAGGGAAAGAAAAATGGGTTTACATGTTAAAGAGGTCTCTCTATGGTTTAAAATAGTCTGCTAGAATGTGGTATCAAAAATTTGATTCATTTGTGTTGAAATTGGGTTTTGTTACAAGAGAGGAGGATCACTGTGTTTACATTTGTTGTGTTGATGATTCTATACTGGTTATTGCCTTGTATGTTGATGACATGTCATTTTTTAGCAATACTAAGGGTATGATCAATGAGCTTAAAGCCCAACTTTCAGGTGCATTTGACATGAAGGATCTTGGAGCTGCCAGGTATATTCTTGGAATGGAGATCAGAAGGGACAGGGTTAACAGAAAGCTTTGGTTATCACAAAGTAAGTATGTGAGTACCATTTTGCAGAGATTTAATAAATAGGACTATAACCTAGTTAGAGTTCCTTTACCCATTGGTACTGAGCTTTCATTAGATATGTGTCCAAAGACTGAGGATGATCTTGAGTATATTTCTAATTTGCCATATGCTAGTGTTCTAGGGAGTTTGATGTATGTAATGGTTTGCACTAGGCTAGATATTACCCAAGCAGTGGGAGTTTTGAGTAGATATATGTCTAATCCTAGTAGACAACATTGGAATTATGCAAAGAGGGTGCTTAAATATCTTGTAGGTACTCCTGATTATTGTTTTGTTTACTCTGGTACTGATAGTGCTAATAAATCATTGGACATACAGGGTTTTGTTGATGTAGATTGGCCAGGTGACTTGGATAGTCGAAGGTCCACTAGTGGCTATGTGTTTACTCTATTTGGAGTAGTAGTGAGTTGGATGAGTAAGAGGCAGCCCATAGTTGCTTTGTCCACCACAAAAGTAGAGTATATGGCTACTACTCATGTCTCTAAGGAGGTAGTTTGGTTGAGAAAATTGTGTACAGGTACTGGATTTGATTGTAGGATCATTCAAATTGGTTGTGATAGCCAGAGTGCTATATGTTTGGCCAAGAATCCTATCTATCATGCTCAAACTAAGCATGTTGATGTATAGTATCATTTTGTTTGAGAAATGGTTGCAAATGGATAGACTGAGCTCAAGAAGGTAGACACTCAAGACAATGTTGCAAATGCTTTGACAAAGCCTGTGAGCACAAAAAAATTTGTTTGGTGTAGAGAGGCCATGGGCCTTGCTTCTAGTGCCTGATTACTTTATGGTTTTCCTATGGGTATTTACAATGTATGATGTCAAGTGGGAGAATGTTAGGATTAAGGTGCCATCAACCTTGTAAATCCTATGTAATTAACTACTAATATTTTTTGTAAATCACGCATGAGGGATGAAATGTTTCACCAATAGCAGTCTTATTTCAGCTATATGTTTATATCCGATCCTCTATGCTCACTCATCCATGATGGGGGGTTGCAGTGCCCCCGAAACCACATTTTATTTGATATTTTATTATTGTGAATCTAGATAGTTCACCATTAAGTCAGAGATCTGATGGTCAATATTTTGTCATTTATCTTTCCCTAGAAGGCAACCCCCTTTTATAAGGATATTTATACTACGTTTTTTATCAGACTTGAGAGTAACAAGCGCCGCTAGATTGAAGACTAAAGGAGAGAGGAAGTGCATGTATTGTAATCTCATATATTTGAAGTTAGTACAACTCAGAGCCTCTTTTCTTGGTGGAGTTTTTTACTTGAAAGGGTTTTATCCACGTTACATACTATGTTATGTGTTATGTTCTTAATGCTTGTTATTTTTGTGTAGTGGGTTTTAGTTTCTGCTGTAATCTCCATTGATTCTACATTATTTAGAGGATAATAAGGTTTGAATCAGATTTTTGTTGTGTAGTTTACACCTTCATTTCTAACATGATTTGCAATTGTGTATTATGTTTGGGTAAGTTTGGCCTCCCATCAACTTACACCAACATTTTGATGCCATTGTCGGGGAGAATTTAAGGGTTCAAAGAAATTGAAGACTCTGCTAGTGAGTTGAACCTAGAATCAGTTTTTTCCCTTGAAGATCAGTCACACTTCAAGGAATTCCTCTTTGGAATAGGTGACAACTCTTCTATGAAAAAAATTAAGTTTGTTATTGATGCCCCTTGGTTTCTATTGGTGAATCAAGGATCCCCTTTTCAAGGTGCAACAACTAGTGAAATAAAGGTACACATGGTTTTCTTCCTGACCCTTGAAGTTTGTTGTTCATGTTATGTTGAAGGAATAAATTTATGTACCTATCTTTTCTACCTTGCATTGTAGAATATTTTAATCATGGCCAATTGGTATGAACATGTATACCCTATGGGTGCTCCTTCCTATGCATCTTCTTATATTGTAAACTCTAGAAACTATCTAGCTTTTGACCATTTTGCCAATGCATATTCTAGTCATGTGGATCTGCATGTTATACAACTTGGACCCTATATGCACCCATGCAAAATCAAAAATGACTTAGCAATGCAGAAATATGAAATTAATGAGACTAAACAATTGCTAGAGTCCTTATGGCAGCAAGAAGAAGAAACAAAATATCAGATTAGGCTGCTAGAGTTTAGGGTGCAGTCCAATGCATTCCCTAGTGCCCCAAAAAATCAAATTGCTCAGTCACTTGCTCCTCCCTTAGATCTAGTATACAATCAACCAAACCTCTCATGGGTTGATTATAAAATACGAGGCCATCCAACTAAAGTCTATACCCAGTTGTCCAGGTTTGATGGGTACAATATTTGGGAAGGGGACACACATGTTGATGTATTCTTAGAATTTATGAAAAAATATTAGTTTGAAGATGAGGATATGTACATGAGGTTCCTTGTTAGGTCCTTGTGTGGAAAGGAAAGAGAATGGATCCAAAATTTCCTAGGGTAGTCCTTTGCCGCATCGAATGAAGTTGTGGTAGCATTTTAAAATGAATTTGCCAAAGGTCTTGACCCTGTTGATCTTCTCATCAAGATGAAAAGAATTGAAAGACAAGAGGGAGAGTCAAGAAAGGATTTAAGTCATAGGGTTTTTGTTGCCCTTTTGAACATTCCAAATAATTTAAAACCTAGCACTCCCACTTGTATTGATATGTTTTCGAAGCATATGAAATTGGACTAAGTTATGTGTGGGAAGATTTCAAAATAACAAGTATGCAACAAGCATATTTTTCACTAGACTCCATACAAAAGATACGAGATGTCTACATAAAGGGTTTGTTATCCACAAGTGTATGTGTTACTGGTAATAAATGTGCTAATATGGACAACAAAAGTGTGGATATAGGCAATCAAGTGAATGCAACATTAGATGATGATTGTGTAGTCAGGAGGGTAGAAAGTGAAGGTGGTGCATTATATAATAGTGATGTAGATGATGAAAGTAGTTAATGCACTAACCTTCTATTGGACAACTCATCAATTGAAAATCATAATGTTAGATCCAATGATGACTTCTAACCTATTGTTCATGTATGTGGCTTAGTGAACAATGAGGATGCTATGTACATGGATGAATAGTTAGTGGGATTAGATTGTAAGGTTGATCATGTTGAGTGTACACAGGTAAATGAATTAGATTGCGAGAAATGAACTTGTTTCTTATTTGATATATCACCCTTCTTTTGTTCCCATTTGTGATGAGGAAGTAGTCAATCAAGTGAATGCAACATCAGATGATGATACATGCAATCAAGTGAATGCAACATCATATGACAATTATGTAGTCAGGAGGGTAGAAAGTGAAGGTGGTGCATTATATAATAGTGATGTAGATGATGAAAGTAGTGTATGAACAAACCTTCTATAGGACAACTCATCAGTTGAAAATCATAATGATAGATCCAATGATGACTTCTAACCTATTGTTGATGTAAGTGGCTTAGTGAATAATGAGGATGCTATGTACATGGATGAATAGTTAGTGGGATTAGATTGTAAGGTTGATCATGTTGAGTGTACACAGGTAAATGAATTAGATTACGAGAAAGGAACTTGTTTCTTGTTTGATATATCACCATCTTTTGTTCCTATTTGTGATGAGGAAGTAGTCAGTTTTTGCTTGCATGAGGTAATGTGGATGTGGTTGCACACATTGATGATAACCAATTAGAGATAGTTATTGGTACAACCATGGAGTTTTAGTGTAAAGAGCTTTCCTTAGATTATGAAGATGGTAATCATGTGGCAAAATATGACAACTTATTTCATTCATGCAATGTATGTTCTCTCCCTCATGCACATTGTACTTCAACTGAGCCACTAAGAAATGATAGAGAAATTAAGGAAGAAAATATGTGTCAGCAATCTCTTTATAATAGCATGTCCAACATAACAAGTTGCCAAGGTGAACTTAAAATAGAGAGATAATTTGAAGAACATGGTTCTTCACATGAGGTGTCTCATGGTTCTAATTTATGTGTTGATGTTTTAAATTTTGGATTGACTCATGCTTATGATTAAAAAATTGAAAGTTGTAATATCACATATGAAAGTTGCGTTCAAGAGATTGGTAGAAGTACGAATGAGTATGAGTCTTTCCACTTTAATGTGGAATGTTCATTAGTTCTTGAATGTGTTAGTGCTGTAGTAGAGGTTGAGTCCTTTGTATGGGACATTGATGTGAATGAGTAGCAAGGCATGTGTATTCCTAAACTTCAACAGATGGTAGCCCAACTTGAAGGTATACCCGAGGTGGAGTCTTTCCAGTTTGCTCTACAAGATGAAGTGTATTTTCTTGTAGATCAATAGTGCATTTAGGCATAGTTCTCCTTTCCATGTGAATTAGAGGTGTTTTCCTTTTTCCTTAATTTTCATGAAGAGGTTAGTAGATATGATAATGTGGCAGTTGATGATGGTTGATTCCTTCCATCTATCTCTTTGGGTACTGACCTAGTTCTATATAGTAATTTCATTGGTGGAGCTTGCCTTGGCTCCACAAACATTTGTTGTAGATTGGAGCATGCAAATGAAATACTTTAGTTGTTCTAGTTGGGTGAAAAGTATAGATTTGGTTTGGAGGAGATTGACTCCTTCATTCAGCTTGTCTTTGAGAAAGGAACAAGTCTTGGTCATCTTGTGTAGGTTTATCCTGTAAGTGACTGCAAATTTTTTTTACAGTCAAGATTCCTTTCATGTCCTCATGCTTATGATTGTATGGCTTGGAAATACATCTTTCGTTGTTTCCCCTACTCATTTTTTATCATTTTGGTCTACCTAGAGATAGCTCGTTTTTATTGTTCTACTACTTGGCACATGTCCCCAACAAGAGCCAATGTTGGCACCTAAAAAAACCTAATTCCCAACTTGAATTATTTTTCCCCAAATCCATCAAATTTCCAAGTTTGTGCCTTTGTTGTTGAACCCATCATGTATATTTGATCTAAGACTATTTTGAATGGGTTCCCTCAGAAAATTCTACGTATTTTTCTCTTTGAGTGTGCAAGGAATAAAACCCTAAAAATTTAGCTAAGTCCAAGAGATTCTTGGTTTTTTCCTTATGTTTTTTGCCTTCTTCATAGCTTCAATTTTTTTGAGTTCTCTCTTCCATCATGCCTTTCCCATTAGGTCCAAAAACACCCCCTTATAATTCATAAAAAAATACCTAAGTGTTTCGAGCATCAGAGGTTGGTGGTCTTTCTTCTTCTTCCGAGCATGTGTTAGCGGGAAGGCTTGATCCTTGAACTCTGACAAGGCTCCAAAAAATGTTTCTAAGTGTTGTGGATCTCAGAGGTTGGCATGGCATTTTTTCTTCTTCTTCCAAGCAGGCAAGATGGTTAGAGCCCGATCGATGAAGTTTGGTGAGCTTAAAAAAATTTCTAAGTGTTTTGAGATTGGTTTGTTCCTTTCTTCACTTCCAAAATGAATGATGTATGGTGAAGTCCCAATCTCTGAAGCTTGATGGTTTCCCTTTGTTCCTTTTGGACTTTGGTGATCAGGGTTTCCTTCTTCACCCTTTTAGAGGTTGATTGTTTGGTGGAAGCCTGATTAGTCGGGACCTGACTGTTTTGCCTTCCCCGCTCCCTCCACTATCTAGAAACACCCAAAAACACAAAGAAATGCACCAACAACTTCTAGGATCACCATTAATTTCCTCAACTCTTATGGTAAAAGGAGTTGAGGAATCCTTTCACCATGACATCCTAATAAGGACTATCCTCATAGAAAGAAGAGATTGGTAATAATATTGAGGTCTCTTCAAATGTTACGTTCTCTCTTTCCCCACAATAGGAAAGGGTAAAGGCACCTAGAAACCCAAAGAAGGAAGAAAAACTATACATTTAGGAGTGGATCCAAGATCTAGGAGGAAAACCTTTAGGGAAATAAGATTGAAGGAATTTGTATGTGAAGTGGCTAATGGGAGATAAAATACCCTTGAGATGTCATGCTTCAAGAAGTTAAGAAAATATTTTTTTATCATGGAATATAAGAGGGCTCAATATCCCTCATAAGCATAACATCCTATAAAACTAAATATTTAAAGAAAACATAAACTTGGATATTCTATTTTTGCAAGAAACCAAATGTCTCTTAACTTTTTTCTTTATCAGTAAAAAGGAATGGCCATATGTGAAGTTTCCATCCATGGTGGTTTATGGTACATCAGGGGTTGTCATCACCATGTGGAAATCTTTGTTGGTTGAATGTACTTTTATTTCCCTGCATAAGAACTATCTTGATATTCATTTCTGGCATAAAATTTCTAGAGATACATAGGTTTTAACCAATGCATATGCTCCAAATAATAGACCCATCAATAAAATAATGTGGGAGGAATTGAACATTTTCATAAAATATTATTTGAATTGTAGATTGATGGTTGACGGGGATTTAAATTATCCCCTTTATCCCTCAGAATAATGTGGGCCACTATTGAATTTTAGATAGTATGGTAGATTTGGTTGATTTTCTTTTAGCAGGGGGTCTCATTGATATTGAGCTATGTGGATCCTCATACACTTGGTCAAATAATAGGGCTAGCAATAATATTATTCATGATAGATTGGATAGTTTCCTTATATAATCTAATTGGCCTATTCTAGATACATGTAGCCTTTTAGCTCTCATAAGAATATGATCAAACCATACTCCCCTTTTGTTGACTTGGAAAATAGGTATCAAGAAATGCAATTACCCTTTTAGATTTGAAATTATGCAGACCCTCCACTTTCATATACAAACACTTACTAGAAAATTGTGGGACATTGATGTGGAAAGGAATACAATGTATAGGTTGACCAATAAACTAAAAAATGTTAAGAGAAACATCAAGATTTGGAATAAGCACTCTTTTAGTAACATATTTCAACAAAATATTGAAGCTAAGAAAAGACTTCAAGAAATCCAACAAGAAATAGACAGTAATAAAACTCCAAAAGAAACTTGTTGGGAAGAAAATGAAATTCTTTTTAATCTACATAATATCATAGAAAAGAGGAAATTTATTAGAAATAAAAATTTAGAATTGAATGGCTCAAAAAGGGTATAGAAACACTAAGTTGTTCCATTATTCAGTCCTTAAGGGTTAGAGTAATAATAAAATTTATAAGTTGATTAGACAGGATGAGAATAAAATAACTAAGGAAGGGGATGTTTAGAAAAACATGGTGAGGTTCTTTTATACTTTTCTTAATACTATGCCAAATATAGATCCATTCAAAGAAGATAATCTTTTGGCTACTATTCATTACTCTCTATCATCAAGTGATATTGAGAAGATGGGATGTGGAGTCTTAGAGGAGGTAGTTAGAGCTATTTTATTTTCATTTAATCTCCTCAAAACTCTAGGTCTAGATGGTTGCCCGTTGGCTTTCTTCCAGGCTTTTTATAATATTGCTAGTAAAGATGTTACTAAAGTTGCTAAAGAATTCTTTACAACAAGGTGTATCTTGAAGGAGATTAGAAACACATTCTTGGTCCTCATTCCTAGGAAGATTGGGGTAGAAGAATGAAGATTTTAACCTAATAATCCTATGCAACACAATCTGAAATTTTATCCAAGCTATTGATGCTGATAATTTAGCCTCTCCTAGATAAATCATCCATATTAATCAAAATATTTTTGTTATTAGGAAGGCAAGTTTTCAATGTTGTCATTTTGATTCATGATATTTTGACTCTTTGGAAAAGAGCAAGAAGGAGAGCATGGCCCTTAAGCTTGATATTTCAATATCTTATGAAAAAATTTCATGGGATGTTTTACTAAAACATTTATAGAGATTTGGTTTCCAAGGTATAATATTAAACATCTTAAAGTGTTACTTCACTACCACAATGTTTTCAGTGACTATTAATGGTTTTTCTAATGGTCATTTTGCCTCTAAACAAGGTCTTAAAACAGGAGACTATTTATCTCCATATCTATTTCATCAAGATTAAGGTGCCATCAACCTTGCAAATCCTATGTAATTAATTTTTTTCAGGAAAAGGGTGGAAGACACCAAGACATATATTAAATAAAGCATGGTAATTACAAAACATGAGAGTTTGTAGCTATGGGTGCTACTAGAAAATGTTTAGACTATTATACAAAAAAATAAACCAAAACATTGTCACCCAACTACTGAAGGTGAGATTCCCAACATACCAAGATCAAGAAAAAATAAAAACTGAGCACAAAGGCCTAACCTCCCACCCCATAGTGTGTTTAAGAAAGAGAAATAAAAACTAGAAAACCAACTAGCATTTTAACATAGGCCTCTAGGAAACCTTTCCTCCCAACTCACTTCCCCAGATGATCTTGTACTTGTGCCTCAAATACTAGCACAATCAAGTCTTTTGATTCCTCCTACTCCATGTTTGTTGCCTCCTCTCTATCTACAGGCACTCTTAGGAGATGTGGAGCCTAATCAAGTGCATGCATCCACAAGAATCTGATCAATATTAAAACATCCTTGCACCTCCTTCTCATGACCTTGGTGAAGGTATGGTTATGATCAAGCAGTGCAATATCCAGGCCACTTATGCATCAACAAGTAAGACCTCTCTGCATCACTTTGTACACACACTCTACCACTTGCAAAATTCTTAGCATCTGGATGGGGAATAAACTAGCCACCATAGCCTCCCCTTTGAGCTGATCATAATCTCGAAAGGCCATATTCCATCTTTCCAAGTTATACAAATACTTGAAAACTAGATCAGTGGTAATTGCATGGATGAATTGACCATCCCTCACTAAATCCATCATATTCAATAGGATTTAGTTGAGACAATGTTTGACCAATATAGCTTCCACTCCTTCTCTCTATCCAACCACCACTGGCTGTAGATATTTCTAATTAAAAATTAGGCTAGGGTGCAGTCGATGTCAAAGATTTGGTTAAGATCCAGTCCTACCTTAACTCGTCCTTGTAGTTCTAGTTCTCATGGCATTGGTGTAAAAAATAGGCAATTATTAGTCTTATCTTCCTCCATCTAGACCTACAAGAAAAAAACACTAAAGAGGTAAAGAAATCCCAAGCTAGCTCTTCTGAAAGTGTCTAAAAGAAAATTGAGAATGGATTGATGTCAACAAGAAACTAGTTTTCAAGTAGAATTTTCTTGGCATCTTGGTGCATCATACCCATTCACCCATGCCCATTGATATGATGTATTAGCTTGCTCTAAATAAATGGTCTCGGTCTTTCCCAAATATTGGTTCATAGAAGCATTAAAACTATCTTGATCACTTCCTAACCAGCTTATCGTCACCTTGTCTTATCATGACGAGTTGGGCGATACAACAATCTAGGGAAATGAATGTTGCCAAGTCATTAATGGCCCTACCTTAGATAATCCACCACCGCTGCTCCTTGTACTTCTTTTGAAATCCCTCTTGTGTCCTCAGAGAAATTTTCTCTTCCATGAGCTTACATTAATGGCTCAATGCTGAGCAGATCAACCATTTAATTCCTTCAATCTGAGGTGGAGAAACATCTTCTCTTTTCCTTTTGACATTTAAAGGAATACGTACCTCATAAATAACTACCATAAATTAAAAGTCTCTCTCTGCCACCTAACCAATCTAGCCATTCTTGGACCCCTCTGAAGGAAAGCTTGAGAAATGCTGACCTATTCACCACCTCATCGGCTAGTTATTACCCCTTATAAATCTACCTCTATTCATGTCATTAGATGAGATGGAAACTTTTCTTGATGTGGAATAAAAATCTTTTCCTCCTGAGATTGATCAATTGCTCTATTCGCTAGCCTATCCACCACCCTATTGGTTTCCCTGTAGTAGTGTGAGATCTGAAAGCTATTCAAATTCTGGATAAGTGGCAATGCTTGCCTCAGAATGTATTCCACCATCCAATTCTCTTACCTCTTTGTCTTGATCACCCTTATAATGTTTAGAGAATCCCCTTCTATCCAAATATTTCCAAATTCAAATTTCAAGGTTATTTGGAGTCCATGAAGAAGTGCCCATGCCTCTACTTCATTGTTTGTTCCTTGTTGTATTTTGGTTGACTTAGCCACTAGCAGTTTCCCTTCATGGTCCCTAATTACACAGCCAGTTGCTGAGAGCCCTAGATTGCCTCTACGAGATCCATCAAAATTTAATTTTACAAATAGCTATGTTGGGGACTCCATCTTACTAGAGTCATGTTCACTTTTAAACCATTTGCCTAGTCTTCCAATCCATTTGAATTCATCTCCAAGAGTCTCTAGGTCTTTAACATCAACTCAACCCATCTTGTCCATTTGAAGTTTTGATTGCTATCTTTCTTGAGTTTAGCCATAACCACTTCAGAAATTGCTTTGTCTAAGTCCTCACAAATCTTGTATTGTGTTGAAGTCATTTTTCAGAAAATACTGAAATTCGTCTCTCACCAAATGGTTCATATCACCATGGAAGGGCTCATGTCCCATAGAGTGGAAAAGGTTTATTCTAAATAGAGATTTGTCCAACTCTTGAAAAAAGATAATAATGTCTCTAGTAGTGGTGTGACCCAATTCAATTTTTTGAAGAGCCAATACTAGCATTCCCTATTGAAAGGACATTGGAGTAGTAGGTGATCAATTAATTACTCCTAATATTGTTCATAAATTTTCATAAGGGAAGAGGTGTTCACCGAGTAATAGTAAAAACATATTTATTAGTATGATAAATAATTTATTACTCACAACAATAATTAATTAGTTACCAGAAAGTTGTTACAGAGTTAAATTTACTTGTCAAAGCATCATGGTAATGGTAAAAGGTTAAGTTGGAAAATCTAGGCACCACCTTTAGGAAATACTAATTTTAGTGTTGTATGAAAATTGTCATAAGTTGTAAGTAGCATCTATGACACCTTACACCCATCGTAAGATGTAAGATATTATACGACAACATATGACAACAATAATTGCTTGTAACTGCCTATTCTTGGCCCTAGGTGCCCATGTATGAAATATTCCTTATGACAACTGTAAGGGGATCTATAAGCTTGGCTATAATGGGCATGCATGGTGGGGGCATTGGATTTTGTCCAAATTGGGAACCACATTTATTGGTTTATCATTTTCTATATATTTGGTACTTGGATGTGAAGTTTGTATCAGTATGTTTGTTTATAGGAATGTTGTCGAATTAAAGACATACGAGGAGATTGGGAGTTGTTTTATTGTAATTTTTTTGAAGATAATACAAACCTGTGTCGCTCTTCTAGGTGGAGTTTTTCCTAAAAGGGTTTCACCATGTAAGCATTGTGTTATGTGTTTGATCTTTTGTTCTATTTTATTTTATGTTGTTGATCTACGTTCATGCTATTTCCATTGGTTTTACACTATATAAATCATATTTACATTTCAAATCATATTTTTGTTATATAGTTATTTACCTACATTTCTAACATTTAGTATTAGATCTTGGCTAGTTCTGTCTTGTGTGGAAGTGTGAATCCTTTTTAAGCTGTAGTGGGAATTCTAGTTGAATTTGTTTTATAGATTTTGTGTAGAAGCCATGGCTTCATCCTCATCCTGATTGGACATAGAAAAATTCAATGGAATAGGTTATGAGTTGTGAAAGCTAAAAATGGAGGATCTACTTGAAGAAAGAGATCAATGGTTGGTTGTGACAAAAAGAAAAGAAACCCAATGATGTTAGTCATGATGAGTGGGAAAAATTGGATTAAAAGGTAAGGGATATAATTTGGTTGTGTCTTGTAGATTCTGTCATACTACCTGTATTTGAAGAAAAGACCACATTTGCATTATGGAAATGGTTGGATGAGATTTGGTGGTACCCCTTAGGGTTTTAGATCTAAAATTTTCAAGTGTTTACCTTAGAAAATCCTTTTACTCTTATTTCCCTAAGTCCTGTGCTTTATGTTCTATTATTGTGTTAACTATCTGCTGAAGGTTGTCATTCACTTAAGTTATAACTTCATGTCTCAGTGTTCATAGGTTGAGCAGCCCCTTAACCTAGAAATTACCCACTGTCACCAGTAAAATCAAAGCTTTTATATCTTAATCCATCCACTAAGTCCTAAAGTTTATTTAAGTCCATATCACACAGTCACAGAGGATCTCTTATGACGTCATCACCTCGTTGCAATGCTGCAACAGGTTGACACCTATCTATGAATCTTTGCTTGTGTAATGTTTTATAGGGGTCTCACACCTGCCAGTAGTTCACTGCCACCTGTTGATGTGTCAATGGTCCAAAGAAAAGATTTTGATCCAACGGCTATGCTCTAGCACAAATGAATCATTGTAAGAAGAATATTCACTGCGAAGCAGTGAGATGTTGACACATGGCACTACTGAATGAAAAGAAAGTGTAAAGAAGGTACATGGAGGCTTAATCACACCATCTCATGGTAGGTATGTGGTGGGCCATTTCCAGCTACAATGCAATAAAATGGTGCCATGTGTTTGTTCTAGACAAAAGGCAATGTGACCAATAAAGAAAGTACAAATGATTTAGCCTGTTCTGATTGGATGAAGCCTATTCAAAGAAGGTGATGACGATTATCAAATCTAGTCAACAAAGTAGAGCTGTAGATTGTGAAATGTAAGGAAAAGATCGATGGGCTAGATTGAAATTTGCAAAAGAGAAGGATTTCCAAGTGTTTCCAGCATGAACAAAGTAATAACCATCGCAACCTCCATTAATTCATAGAACTGTGAAGGGATTCAGCATAAAATGGGCAAAATTGGGGTATTTCTTGTCATTCTCGAGAGCATAAGTTGCATTTAGAGTGAAAGGAGCTACAAAAAGACCAAGCCAGTGTAATTTTGAGCCTCTATTAATGCCAAAACTAGTAAGTTGTTTCCATTCCTTTGCGTTTTGTCGGTTCAGTTGCTTTAAAGTATTAAGAAGTGAAGTTGAAAAAACCCTAGTTCATCTGCACAAATATAAAAATGAGTCATTCTGGTCAGCCTTCAACCTCAAAATGTGGCTTAGATGAAGATCTCATGGTTTAGTGTCCTGGATCATGAAAAAGACCTACAACACGGTTAGGGGTGGCAGGAAAAAATCATAAAATTTATGACCTATGTGTAGATTGTTGGGATGCCAAAATACCTATCTGCCTGGAGCTTATTTGAACACTGGTATAAGAGAATGGACTACTGGGCCCCTATTTTGATGCATGGAAACTTGATTTGGCTAAGTTAATTTGTCTTTGTAAACCGATACCTAGTCAAAGCAATATCAAGTAGGTATAACCCTAAAACCATGTCTGTTTTGTCTGGAAATGATTCAGTGATAATTAGGTTTACAAAGTCATACATTTCCACTATATTTAATCTTGACCCTACTGCCAGTATGCCAATTGATTTGAATGCCCTCAGAGAAAAATACAAAACTGTCAAATATGCCTATAGATCTTTCAATTTGGCCAAGCATAGAGCTAAGGGAGTTGATGGTGGTTTGATAAAGATTTATGACAGAGAAGAAGAGCCCTTCTATTGCAATTTGTTCATGGAGCACTTTGTCAAAACCTATCATAGTTTATGTCATGTGCTTGGGAGGGATGCAGCAGATAGAATGCATGTGGCTTTGATGATGATGGAAGTATACATTCAGGATTATGTAGCCAAAAGACCATATGACTATGCAAGATATCTGGCAAATAAAATGCATGAGCAGATGATGGCAATAAAGAACAACATGTATACAATAGGTCCCCATGTGAAGTTCACCTAGTATTCATTAGTGTGTCATATGATCTTGTTCTCTCTATCTGGCCATTGGAGCAAGTATTTTCATGTGAAGATGACTGATGCAGATGGCAACATGATGCCAGTAAAAATGTGGACCTGCATGCTAGACATGCATTTAAAATATGCAAGCTATGTTACATTTGAAAAGCATTTTGTGAGAAATGTACTAGGTTTCTTGGAACCTGGGGCTGATAGGATACCAAAAGAAATTAAAGATTTTTTGAGATAATTGGAGAGAACCCCACACTTGCACATAGATCATAATTGGGGAAACTGGTTATTACATGAAAACACAACTTGCATCAGGATTTATGGGTGCGAGGCTACACCATGCACTTTGCCCAGGTTTGTCCCCAAGAGACTAGCCTTTATGGAGATTATAAGGTAATTAAATGAATCTAACAAGGAGCATTTCAGAAAGTATAAGAAGGGGTCACTTATCCCTACTTCATTGAAACTGAGTGATTTCATAACAATTGATAAGAGTGGATTGGATCAGATAGGCTTCACGCTTCAATGCTACAAGATGGACATGGAGCAGGTGAGATTCCTTGACCCCGAGGGTTTTATTCATGATACATGATTGATGGTCAGCATGCCTGTGTACCCTCATTGTGTTCTCTTAGATGAGGACATAGTAAGAAATTGTCAGTTGATGTAGGAGGTGCATTCTTTAAGGAAGAAATGGAATGCAGTAACGGGGATAGAGAAAATGAAGAAAAATGTCAATGCTGCTTACCTTGGGGCTTTTATTGAGATACAATACCCCATAAAGAGAATATAGATGATATTTGTGAAGGTAGAGGAGCTAATAGCTGATGCACCTGCAGGTGATGAAAGGCCCTCATACCAACCAAGTAGCTCAAGAGGTAAATATGTTAGAAAAGAAGAATCTCCTAATTCTCCTACTCCAAATAGGGAAAAAATTATTGATCTTGAGACAGAGGAGGAGATAGAGGTTGTAAATTTTGAGGAAGGGGCAGCATAAGAGTAAATTAAAGACCCCCCTCATTAGGTGAGTTCCCCACCAAGGATAATGCCTTACTCCTCACCAGAAAATAGGTTGACAATGAACAATGAGGTTGATACAGAGGATGTGAGGGTGGTGGCTTGCAATCAGTTTGTTTTAGATGATGCATTCATCAACACTCTTGAGTTTAGGTCATTTGTGATGAGGACAAAAAATGACAAGTTTTAGAAAAGAATTGAAGAAGTAAAAAGTGGTGCAAACCCCTCGGAATATGATGCCATTACTAAGAGGGTTTTGGATGAAGTAAGTAAAGACATCGGTGCAATGACTCCTGAGGAAGGTAGAGCACTTGTAACCAGAAGCAACATCTTTTTTCTACCACATTGGACATTATCAAATGCTATTGCATTTGATACAATTACAAGAGATGACTCTGATGTGACATAAGAACAAGTCGGCAGAGTTATGCAGGGTGTTGTATTTGATCCAAGGTTTGAAACCTTGGTAATCTAGTCATTGGCCCCTAGTGACAACAACCACAAGTTGGTTTAGATGAGTTAACTGGCAATGTGATAATAAAAAGGGTGTCAGACACCCCTATTCCTCAGGCTACCAGTTTAAATGTGCAAACAACACAATTTGCAGAGGCAGTGACAGTCAAACTGCAAAAGGATTACAATGAGCTATTAGAGAAATATATGGTGGCTATGGCTTGGTTGATCACAGATGAAAGGAAGCCACAATTGGCGGCTAGTCCATCTCACACTCCCTCCATCATACAAACTTCAGAGTCATTGCTAATTGATACACAACCTCTTCTTCTAGAGATCAAAGAATTAAAGGAGGAAAATAAGAAGCTGAAAGAAGAAGTGGAGAACAAAGTAGAGGATATAGCTACCAATTTGATCAAGAACAGAGTGACTAAAATCTTGGCGAGAGTGGAGGAGACCCATATGTCTTACTTACAATTGAGGATAGCTTATGAGAAGCATGAGTCTGATATGAAAAGGCTATCAAGTGTGAAGACTAGGTGGCTACCAAGAATAGGAGAGATCAGGGATTTTCTTAAGTGTGCCAAATATGATGCAAATGCACCCCCTAAACTAAAAGAAGTGGCAGATATGCTGAGTCACTTTGAGGATGTGACTGGTTATTAGTTGAGGTTGGATATATTTTTGAGGGAAAAGATGTAGGTTTTGGAGAGGCTGGACACTATGTGGTCGCCACATATTTTGGAAGGTGATGGTAAGGCTAAGGACTCGGACAAGTTGAGAAAAAAATTTATTGATGATGGTCATCATTTAATTCCCACTTGCTATGATAAGGGTGATCCAACCATACACGTATTGACCCTATCAATTGACAAGCTACAAGTAGTTGAAGTAAACTTCAAGATATTTTGCAGGAATGCAAAAACTATTTTGGATGCCAAGTATGTCAGTCATAATGGCTAGATAGTAGAAGTGATTTCATTCCCTTGTCTAGCTGAAAGGACATATGGTGAGTGGAAGGATACATATGGGTCACAGGATTGACAAGCCAACTACCATCTTCCCAGCATTAAAGAGGTAGATCCTCAGGCAGCCACACACTTCTCAACATCCAACTACCCCCTCTTCTTATCTTCTCTCAAGTACAATTAATGTTTCCTGACACCTTTTTGGTGGTTCTTTGTATCCAAAAATACTTTGAAATGCAATGTATTCAATGCTAAGCGCACGTTCTTGGTCTATAAAGGAACTGTGTTGCTCATTTCATTTGGTTGTTGAAGATTTGGGAATTTTGGAGAAGTAATAAAATACAGTTCTACTGGGTTGCTCTATCTCTTGTGAGTTTATGAATTATGTGTTGAATGTTTTATGCATAAAATTTATCAGTTTCATGTTGTTTTAAATGAGTAATACTTTATTGCATGTATTTTATTATCTATCTCCAAGTTGTGTGTGTTCTTCTTTTAAATCTAAATAGCTAAGGGTTATTCAAGGTTCTAGAACATGGGTCTTCTATGTTGAATGCTTAATCTTCTACTTTTGTTCAAGGAACAAATTATATGTTTTAGGTTAAGTGTTGGGATGAATACATTTCAGTGAGGATATTTGTAAGCAAAGATAACAGAATACTCAGTCTTGGGTAGTATCTATAAGGTAGATGCTATAAAAGCCCCTTGAAATTTGATTATTGTTTTAAGTTTATGGTAAACATTCACATATATATGTCTGTTTAACTCCATTCCCTGAGATATGCACCAGTCTATTCTTGTGTTGAGGTTATGATTCAAAGCCCTAATCTTGCATCCAAACATGGAATACAATCAAATATTAATCACAAACCTTTAGGATTTTAGAAGTAGTTTTAGGTTTCAAATCCTCTAGTTCACAACTAAATATAAGGCCCAAAGCTAGCCCCTTAGCACTTATTTCACAATTTTGGTCTATATTAAAGAGGATTTATCTACTTTGTATTAGTATTCCAGTAAGTTTACAGATTTTTTCATGGGTGCTGAATAGGTAATACCCCCTAGGTCCTGCGGAGCCTAAAGAAGGAGAGGAGATATTTAGAGTCTGTCTCCTATACTATTGGCCCCTGACCTGAGTCTCCTATTTATGAGTAATGGTTACCTTGTAGGGATACTTAGGAAACATTTAGTTGGGAAAACCCAACAGATTTGGTGACTCTGGTAGGGAGTGCTCTGTGCAAGAACCCCATTTTGAAATTTAGTACCCACTAGTGGGTGGCAACTCTAAATATATCTCCTATCTAGTAATATAAAAAATTTATGCAGGGGAGAAGATCCATGGACAACCCTTTGTTTGAAGAAATATCTAGAAAAATGATGTATAGAAAAAAGGGAACTACTCATGCTGGTCATGAAGGCTCACCCAACCCTAGAAATAATGATGATATCCAATATAATCCTAGATCTTCAGGACAACAACCACCCTATTTTTCAAATACTGAGGCTGAAATTCAAGAAATGTATGAAATACAACAAGGTGATAGGTTGAGAGTGAGATTAGAGGCATTTTAGGAACGTCCTTTTTTAGATCCATTGATACATTTGAAGATACAGAGTCCCCTAGGGATAATGATGACCCTAATAGAAAAGACCATCTACTTCTATGCCAAAAGATGATGATTTACCAAAGGAAATTAGAAATCTCAAAGATGAACTAGAATATTTGCAAGCTTTAAGAATAAGAGATGATATGAAATAGAAGGTACAAGCTCTAAAAATGGCTCAAAAAGACTCAGTTCCCACCCTTGATAATGTGAATGTTCTCAGAAACCATCATACAAATGAAGTTTAGAATAAACAAAATGATCAGAATACCCTTAGAAATGATCAGGCACTTAATCAACATATGAATCAAAATCCTCAAAATAATCTGAGACAAAATGCAAACAATGTTAGAATTCCATTAAACAACATAAGGAACCAAAATGTCAATAGGAATGCAAATGTAAATCAGTTTGGTAGATAGCCTATTTAGTTGGATAGATTCAGACAGTTAGATTTTAATGGCATTCCTGGTTATCCCAATCCTATTGACAAACATATAAGGTTTGAGATACCAAAGTTTTCAGGAAATAATGCTCTGTCAGGGGAAGATCACTTGAAATCTTTTCAAAATGTTATGGATAACTTTGAAGTTGAGCATGAAGATGTCTTTATGAAACTATTTATGCAATCCCTGGTTGATGAAGCTAGAGAATTGTACAGAAATTTTCCTGATCGGAGTGTCACATCATGGGATGACTTCAAGATGATTTTTAGAGAATAGTATGGAGACAAGATTGACCCTAGTTTTATTATTAATGAATTCACTAGTATTGCTAAGGGGTCAAATGAGCCTGTTGCTGATTTTAATGCTAGGTTTACTAGAGTGCTGAATAAGTTGCCACCTCATATGAGACCTAATGAACCAATGTGCATGGTGTTATTTATAAATTCCTTTGATGCCAAAACAACTTATGAGTTAAGAGATAAGAGTCATGCTATCCTCGGGGATGCTTTCAGAATTGTAACCAACATTGAAAACAATAGGAAAGCATATGGTAAGACAAATAGAAGGGATGATATAAAAATTCTATAGAGTCAAAGTAATAGGTCTCAAAGTACTTAAGGTAATACATCCATTTCTGAAGATGAACTAGATAAGTTGGCATCCATTTTTAAGGACCTAAGTTATAGACTTGCCAAAAATGACAAAGGATTGGGTCCTGGGAAACAAGTTTATCAAAAGCGGGAAAAGAGACCACAATTACATGACATGCCATATAATACAAACTGGCACAATGGTAAAACCATCCTCCCAAATAACAAGACTGATCAAAGAGCTCAAAATGTTTAGGAGACCCCTAATCCCTTGAAAAAGGCTATTAATATTGTAGATGACACTCCATGGTGCATGATATGTCAAATGCCTCATTCACAATCATAGTGTATGATTGCTCAGTCCTTGTATAATGATGTTGTTGCCTGTGATGAGTGTAATGAACCACATTATATAGAGGATGATACTGTTAATATGCTCTTGACAAATGGAGAGTACTCCTCTAATGAAATAGATGCTGATGAAAAGAGAATTTATATGAATCAAGTCTGCCAACATGTTTTTCTGATGAGGATGATGAAGATAACCATGTGTATGCTCAGGACTCACACATCCCTCTAAATAATTTAAGGAGGCCTTCAGATGAAGAAATTAGAGCTCTTACAGCTGCTATAGTGGCTCAAGTTAAAAGCAATTATAACCTCAGAAGTAAAGCTCAAGTTGGTGATTCAGGCCAGCTAGGAGGTATCTTTGTAAACCAACCTATGCATAATCATAAAGAGACTGAACCATATAAGAAGCAATGGAATAATAACAAGAAAAATTTCAAGCAAAAACCATGTCAAGATCCTCAAAACTCAGAAGGTAAAATTCCCCAAAGTGAGGATAAGATTAAGAGTTCACATGCCAAGGATGATAATCAAAAAACCATTAAAGCCGAGACTGGGTCAACTTAAGATAAGAGTAAAAGCCAGGTTCAAGCTACAACTGTTATACAAAATTATGCCCCCTTTGACATAACTCAGGCTTTACCCCAAATCAAAGTCTTTGTCCCATTAATGGAGATGATGAAAATTGAAGAATCCAGAAACAAGTCTTTGTCTCTAATTTCAAGAGTTCTCATCAGCCAGAACAAAGTGTTGAGGATCAAAATAAAAAACAAGAGTTTTGTATTGATGAGGAAGAGATTCTTGAGGTTTATTTGGGTATGATGAAGACAAAGTACCCCTCATAGGTTCAACCATTCTATGTCTCCCTTGTCATCAATGGAAAGGTAATTGAGAATTATATTCTTGACTCAGGTACATCAACAAATATCATGCCTCTAGCTATTATGCAACAAGTAAGATTGAAAATAGATAAGTCTTGTGGAAAATGTTATGCAATGGATGCTAGGGATGTACTAGTTATAGGAGTTATGAAAGATTGGGATTTTATGCTGGCATCTTATCTAGAAAGGACCTACAAGATGAGCATAATAGTAGTTGATATAAAGCCACAGTATGGCATGCTATTGTCAAGAAGATGGGTTGCACTGATTGGAGGAAGTATGCAATTAGACTTGTCATATGCCATGATCCCTATGAATGGTAAGGATGTCAAATTGATCAGAGAAGAAAGGTCACCAGAGATAGTTGAGGACCGGGAACCAGAAGAACATGTTTGTTTTGTGGATACTGACTGTGAAAATTTTAGAATTGTCTCAGATGATCAAGAAAATAAGGAGAAAGATCTTTGTATTAAGGAACCTAATCGGCATGGTCTTTGGACTATGTATTTTGATGGAGCATGTTCAAAAGAGGGTTCTGGTGCAGGAGTGGTATTTCAGTCTCCAACTGGTAAGATTCTCAAGTTCTCTTTTTTATTGAAGTTTGCCTGCACAAACAACATTGCCAAATATGAAGCTCTGTTACTAGGATTGAATATTGCATTAAAGCATGGAATTAAGATGTTAAGAGTGTTTGGATATTTAGAGCTGATAGTTTCCTAGGTAAGAGATAAATATGCTTCGAAAAATAAGAGGTTGAAACAATATAAGCATGTTGTCTGGGATACTATTGAATTATTTGATACTTTTTCAATAAATTGGGTAGAAAGATCAAAAAATGTCATGGTAGACTTCTTAGCTAATGTAGCAATCAAACCAAATGAAATCACCTCATCTTATATCACAAATGTTGAAGTTAAGATTAGACCTACAGTGCTAGATAACATATGCAGTTGGCAAGTGTTTGATGATGATAAAGACTTATTGAGATTCTTGCATTGCATAGATGAATATGAGAGTTAAGGAATTTATTTCCAAAACTTTGTAGAAGTACCAGATGGAAAAGAGACTCTTTTGGGGAAAGAAGTGATACAACTTAAAACAAACAAGGATGATTTAGAAGACGTGAATTCGGGAACACATCATGCCCCCAAAAAGGTATACATTGGCAAACAAATTAAGCCACACATCAGGAATATGTTGATAGCATTGTTAAGGAAATACAAACATGTCTTTGCATGGTCATATGAGGATTTAGAGGCCTATAGAGAAGACTTATTTGAGCATGAGATCCCTTTGAAACTTGGAGCTAAGCCATTTAGACAAAAGAAAAGACCTATCAACCCTACTTTGGCTCCAAAGATGCAGGAAGAACTAATGAAGCTTAGAGAAGCTAGAATAATAATGCCTATCAGACACTCAACTTGGGTGTCCAATTATGTCCTAGTAAGAAAAAAGAATTGAGATATAAGACTCTGTGTAGATTTCATGAATTTAAATGTGTCTTCTTTAAAGGATAATTATACACTACCTAACTTGGAAGCTATGTTGCAGAGAGTAAATGGATGTGAGCTCTTGTCCATGATGGATGGATTTTTAGGATATAATCAGGTGAAGGTGAAGGAATCAGAACAATACAAAACTACCTTCACAACTCAATGGGGAACTTATGTCTATATAAGAATGCCATTTGGACTAACAAATGTAGGTGCCACATTCCAAAGAGCTATGGATGCTACTTTTGTAGGATTGATTGACTCAATTCTAGTTGTATATCAAGAATATCTAACTGCTTACTCAAAGAAGGAAGAGTAGCATTGCATGCATTTAGAACAGATTTTTGTTAGGGCATTAGAATATGGCATTTCACTCAATCCAAAGAAATGTGCTTTTGGGGTAGTAGAGGGAAAACTATTGGGGAATATAGTTTCTAAAGATGGAGCAATGATTGATCCTAAAAGGGTTACTAAAATTGACATAATTCAAATTCCCAAGATACTGAAAGGAATTTAATCTTTCTTTGGGTAGATTAATTTTGTTAGAAGGTTTATTCCCAACTTTGCAGAGATTACGAAGGATATTTCTAAAATGTTGAAGAAAGGAGAAGTTATAAAGTGGGGGAGTGAAGCAACCTAATCTTTTCAAAATATCAAAGAAGCTATTAAAATGGCTCTTGTGTTAAAATATCCTAATTTTTCCAAGCCATTTCAGTTGTTCTCATTTGCTTTTTTTCACAGAATTGCTGCTTGTCTATTACAGAAAAATGAAGATAGTTTTGAATAGCCTATTGCTTTCTTTAGCAAATCATTGCAGGTAGTAGAGTTGAAGTATAACATTATGGAAAAACATGCTTATGCATTAGTCAGATCAGTTAAAAGTTTCAGGCCTGCCCTATTTGGTAGGATCTCAAATTGTTGCATAGGTACCCCATGCTATTGTTAAAGACATGTTTACTCAATAGGAAGTGACAAGAAGAAGAAGATGTAGATGGATAAACAAACTGCAAGAGTTCAACATTGAAATACAGATTACTAAATTGGTAAGGGGGCAATGTTTAGCTAAGTTGATGGCACAGTCAAACTTGGAAGCATGTCAAGTAAATGTAACTCAGGATGAAATCATTAACATGTCAGAATCAGAGTGATACAAGGATATTGTGTACTATTTGCAAAGTTTAAATTTCCCCTCCCATCTAGCTGATAATCGAAAAAGAACCTTGAAGCTAAATGCTATAAAGTATGTTATTGTCCAAGGAGAATAATATTGGAAGAATCCTGATGGTGTGCTACTTAAGTGTGTGGATGAAAATCAAGCTAAGAATATTTTGAGTGACATGCATAAGGGAGTGTGTGGTGGGCATTATATTGCTAAGACAACTGCTCAAAAAATTCTAAGGGCAGGATATTGGTGGCCAACACTATTCTCTAATGCACAAAAGATGGTAAGAAAATGTGATCCTTGTCAAAGGTTTTCTGGGAAGCTCAAATATGAAGGTGAACTACCCCTTAGAACAGTAATAGTTGAAGCTCCATTTCAGCAAACGGGCATTGATTTTATAGGGAATATCTCAAAGAAATCAAGTGAAGGGCATAGTTGGATACTAGTTGCTACTAACTATTTCACTAAATGGATTAAAGCCATTCCAACTAGGAAATCTACAAGTAAAGTGGTTATTGATTTCATTTTGGAGCACATTATTGTTAGGTTTGGAGTGCCAGTAAAGTTGGTTATAAATAATGCCATGTGTTTCAGGTCTTGTGAGTTTGTTGATGTTTGCAATAATTATGGAATTAATTTGTCCCATGCATCACCATATCATCCACAAGGGAATGATCAAGCAGAATCAAGCAACAAAAGTCTTATAAAAATCATCAAAAGGATAATTGATAAGAACAAACGAGCATGGGATTCAAAGTTAAAACTAGCACTATGGGCTGATAGGGTGACAGTGAAAAAGGTAATTGGGAGGTCACCTTTTGAGTTAGTATTTGGCACAGAGGCCAAGTTACCAGTGAATAATCTCTTGCTAATCTACAAATTCATACAAGAGAATGATGAAGAAGTAGAAGACCCGATGAATGAAAGGATAAATTAGTTGATTACACTAGATGAGACTAGAAGAGAAGGACATAAGACAAATCTCAAGAAACAACAAATGGTGAAGTATTTGTTTAATAAGATGGCTACATAAAGGAATTTTCAGATAAATGATCTAGTCCTTGTCTAGAATGCAATAAGTTAGGATAAGGGCAAGCATGGTAAATTTGAGCCCTTATAGATGGGCCCATAACTTATAAGCAATACACATGGAGAATATTCTTATTTTCTCCAGGCCCTGAATGGTGAGTTGTAGGAATTACTGGTGCACGGTCAGTTCCTCAAACCCTATTTCTCATGAATGGATTTCTGTGCACATTGTAAATTAGATGTATATAGTTTGTAAATGTTGTACATTTTTGTACAGTTGGTTTTGCCTATTTTTGGTCTAGTCTGTCTTGGAGTAAATGTGGTTCTCGTTGCAATCTCACGCTTGCACATTCCCAGTTAGAGCCAATGGTGGTACCCCTTAGGGTTTAGAGTTTTAGGTATGAAATGTTCAAGTGTTTACCTTAGAAAATCCTTTTACCCTTATTTCCCTAAGTCTCGTGCTTTATGTTCTATTGCTATATTAACTGTTTGTTGAAGGTTGTCAGTCACTTAAGTTATAACTTCATGTCTCAGCATTCGTAGGTTGACTGGCCCCTTAACCTAGAAATTACCCATTGTTTCCAGTAAAATCAAATCTTCTATATCTTAAGACATCCGCTAAGTCCTAAAGTTTATTTAAGTGCATATCACACTGTCACAAAGCATCTTTTATAATGTCATCACCATGTTGCGATGTTATGATAGGTTGATACCTATCCATGAATCTTTGCCTACGTAATGTTTTATAGGGGTCTCGCTCCTGCCAATAGTTCACTGCCACCTGTCGATGTGTTAATGGTCTGAAGAAAAGATTTTGATCCAATGGTTGTGCTCCAGCATAGATGAATCTTTCTAAGAAGAATATTCATTGTGAAGCAGTGAGATGTTGACATGTGGTGCTACTGAATGAAAAGGAAGTGTAAAGAAGGTGCATGGAGGCTTAATCGCACCATCATGCGGTATGTGGTGGGCCATTTTTGGCTACGATGCAGCGAAATGGTGCCACATGTCCGGTTCGGACAAAAGGCAATGCGACCAACAAAAAAAGTACAGATGATTCAGCCTGTTCTGATTGGATGAAAACTATTCAAAGAAGGTGACGAAGATTGTCAAATCTAGTCAACAAATCAGAGTCATAGATTACAAAATGTAAGGAAAAGATTGATGTCCCAAATTCAAATTTGTAAAAGAGAAGAATTTCCAAGTGTTTTCAGCACAAATAGAGTAATAACCGTCACAACCTTCATTAATATAGAGAACTGTGAAGGGATTTAGCATAAAATGGGCAGAATTGGGGCATTTCTTGTCATTCTCAAGAGCATAAGCTACATTTAGAGTGAAAGGAGCTTCAAAATGATAAAGCCAGTGTAATTTCAAGCCTCTGTTAATGCCAAAACTAGTAAGTTGTTTCCATTCCTCTGCATCTTGTTGGTTTATTTTCTTTAAAGCATTAAGAAGTAATCTAAAGTTGTAAAAACCCTAGTTCATTTGCACAAACATAAAAATGAGTCATTCCAGTCAACCTTCAACCTCAAAACATGTCTTAGATGAAGATCTCATGGTTCAGTGACCCGGATCATCAAAAAGCCTGCAACAGGATTAGGGGTAGTAGCAAAAAATGATAAAATTTATGACCTATGTGTAGATTGTTGAGATGCCAAAATACTTGTGTCTACCTGGAGCTTATTTGAACACTAGTATAATAGAATGGACTACAAGGCCCCTTTTTGTCATGCATGGAAACTTGATTTGGTTGAGTTAATTTTCCCTGAAGTCTTTGTAAACCCAGACCTGGTCAGAGCAATAGCATGAAGGTATGACCCTAAAACCATGTCTGTTTTGCTTAGAAATGATTTAGTGATAATTAGGTTTACAAAGGCATACATTTCCACTATATTTAATCTCGACCCTGCTTCCAGTATGCCAATTGATTTGAATGCCCTCAAAGAAAAATATAAAACTGTCGTATATGCCTATAGATCTTTCAATTTGGCCAAGCATAGATCTAAGGGAGTTGATGGTGGCTTGATAAAGATTTCTAATAGAGAAGAAGAGCCCTTCCATTGCAATTTGTTCATGGAGTACTTTGTCAAAACCTATCATAGTTTATGTCATGTGCTTGGGATGGATGTAGCAGATAGAATGCTTGTGGCTCTGATGATGATGGAAGTATACATTCAGGATTATGGAGCCAAAAAACCATATGACTATGTAGGATATCTAGAAAATAAAATGCATGAGTAGATGATGGCAATAAAGAACAACATGTCTATATTAGGTCCCCATGTGAAGTTCACCTGGTAGTCATTAATGTGCCATATTATCTATTCTCTCTATCTGGCCACTGGAGCAAGGATTTGCATGTGAAGATGACTGATGTAGAGGGCAACATGATGCCAGTGCATATGTGGACCTACATGCTAGACATGTATTTTAAATATGCAAGCTATGTTACATTTGTAGAGCATTTTGTGAGAAAGGTACTAGGTTTCTCAGAACCTGCAGCTGGAAAGATAACAAAAGAAATTAAATATTTTTGAGACCATTGTAGAGAACCCCACACTTGAACATAGATCATAATTGGGGAGACTAGTTCTTACATGAAAACACAACTTGCATAAGGATTTATGGATGCGAGGCTGGACCATACACTTAGCCCAAGTTTGTCCCCAAGAGACTAGCCTTTATGGAGATTATAAGGCAATTAAATGAATCTAACAAGGAGCATTTTAGAAATCACAAGAAGGGGTCACTTATCCCTACTTCATTGAAACTTAGTGATTTCATAACAATTGATAAGAGTGGATTGGATCAGATAGGCTTCATGCTTCAATGCTATAGGATGGACATGGAGTGGGTGAGATTCTTTGACCCTGAGGGTTTTATTGATGATACAAGATTGAAGGTCAATAGGCTTGCGAACACTCACCATGTTCTCTTGAATAGGGACATAGTAAGAAATTGCCATTTGATGCAGTAGGTGCATTCTTTAAGGAATAAATGGAATGTAGTAATGGGGGCAGAGAAAATGAAGAAAAATGTCAATTCTACTTACCCTAGGGCTTTTATTGAGATACAAGGCCCCATAAAGAGAATAAAGATGATATTTGCCAAGGTAGAGGAGCTAATAGCTGATGCACCTGTAGGTGAGGAAAGGCCCTCATACCAACCAAGTAGCTCAAGAGGTAAATATGTTAGAAAAGAAGAATCTCTTGATTCCCCTGCTCCATAGAGGGAAAAAATTATTGATCTTGAGACAGAGGAGGAGATAGAGGTTGTAAATTTGGAGGAAGGGGCAGCAGAAGAGCAGATTCAAGAGGCCCCTCATCAGGTGAGTTCCCCACCAAGGATAATGCCTTACTCCTCACTAGAAAATAGGTTGACAAGGTCCACAGTTAATAATGAGGTTGATACAGAGGATGTGAGGCTAGTGGCCTCCAATTAGTTTGTTTCAAATGATGCATTCATCAGCACTCCTGAGTTTAGGTCATTTGTGCTAAGGACCAAAAATGAGGAGTTTTAGAAAAGAATTGAGGAAGAAAAAAGTGGTGCAGACCCCTCATAATATGATGCCATTACTAAGAGGGTTCTGGATGAAGTAAGTAAAGACATCAGTGCAATGACTACTGAGGAAGGAAAAGCACTTGTAACCAAAAGCAACATCTCACTACTACCACATTGGACATTACCAGATGCTATTGCATTTGATACAATTACAAGAGATGACTCTAATGTGATAGAACAACTGGTCGGTAGAGTTATGCAGGGTGTTATATTTGATCCAAGGTTTGAAACATTGGCAATCTAGGCATTGGTCCCTAGTGACAAGAAACCACAAGTTAGTTTAGATGAGTTAACTAGTAATGTGATAATAAAAAGGGTGTTAGACACCCCTACTCCTCAGGCGGCCAGTTTAAATGTGCAAACTGCACAATCTACAGAGACAGTGACAGTCAAACTGCAGAAGGATTACAATGAGCTATTGGAGAAATATATGGTGACTATGGCTAGGTTCAGCACATATAAAAGGTGTCCACAATTGGAAGCTAGTCTATCTCAAACTCCCCCCATCATTCAAGCTGTAAAGTCATTGCCAATTGATACACAACCTCTTCTTTTAGAGATCAAAGAATTGAAGGAGGAAAATAATAAACTGAAAGAAGAAGTGGAGAACAAAGTAGAGCATACAACTACCAATTTGATCAAGGACAAAGTGACTAAAATCTTGGCTAGAGTGGAGGAGACCCATAGGTCTTACTTACAATTAAGGATAGCCTATGAGAAGCATGAGTCTAATAAGCAAAGGCTATCAAGTGTTAAGGCTAGGTGGCTACCAAGAATAAGAGAGATTAGGGATTTTCTTAGATGTGCTAGATATGATGCAAATGTACCCCCTAAATTAAAAATAATGGTAGATATGCTGAGTCATTTTGAGGATGTGGTTGGTTATCAGTTGAGGTTGGATACAGTTTTGAGGGAAAAGATGTAGGTTTTGGAGAGGCTAGACACTAAGTGGTTGCCACATATTTTGGAAGGTGATGGTAAGGCTAAGCACTTGGACAAGTGGAGAAAAGAAATTATTGATAATGGTCATCAATTAATTCCCACTTGTTGTGATAAGGGTGATCCAACCATGTAGGTATTGAGCCTATCACTTGACAAGCTACACGTAGTGGAAGTAAACTTCAAGATATTTTGCAAGAATGCAAAAAACTATTTTGGATGCCAAGTATGTCAGTCATAATGACAAGATAGCAAAAGTGATTTCATTCCCTTGGCCGACTGAAAAGACATATGGTGAGCGAAAGGACAGATATGGGTCACAAGATTGACAAGCCAACTACCATCTTCCCAGTGTTAAAGAGGCAGATCCTCAAGTGGCCACACAATTGTCAACATCCAACTACCCCCTCTTGTTCTCTTCTCTCAAGTACAATTAATGTTTCCCGACAACTTTTTAGTAGTTCTTTGTATCCAAAAACAATTTTAAATGCAATGTATTCAATGCTGAGGGCACATTCCTAGTCTATAAAGGAATTGTGTTGCTCATTTCATTTGGTTGTTGAAGATTTGGGAATTTTGGAGAAGTAATAAAATATAGTTTTGCTAGTTTGCTCTATCTCTTGTGAGTTTATGAATTATATGTTAAATGTTTTATACATAAAATTTATCAGTTTCATGTCATTTTAAATGAGTAATTCTTTATTGCATGTATTCTATTATTTGTCTCCAAGTTGTGTGTGTTCTTGTTCTGAATCTAAATAGCTAAGTGTTATTCAAGGTTCTGGAACATGGATCTTCTATGTTGAATGCTTAATCTTCTACTTTTGTTCAAGGAACAAATTAAATGTTTTGGGTTAAGTGTTGGGATGAATAGATTGCAGTGAGGATATTTGTAAGCAGAGATAATTCAATACTTAGTCTTGAGTAGTATCGGTAAGGTAGATTCTAGAGAAGCCCCTTGAAATTTGATTATTATTTTAAGTTTATGGTAAACATTCACATATATATGTCTGTTTGGCTCCATGCCCTGAGATAGGCACCAGTCTGTTTTTGTGTTGACGTTATGATTCAAAGCCCAAATCTTGCATCCAAACATAAAATACAATCAAATCTTAATCACAAACCTTTAAGATTTTAGAAGTCATTTTAGGTTTCAAATCCTCTAGTTCACAACTAAATATAAGGCCCAAAGCTAGCCCCTTTGCAATTATTTCACAGTTTTGATCTATATTAAAGAGGATTTATCTACTTTGTATCAATATCCTAGTAAGTTTAGATATTTATTTCATGGGTATTGAATAGCGAATACCCCCTAGGTCCTACAAAGCCTAAATAAGGAGAGGAGACATTTCAAGCCTGTCTCATGTGCTGTTGGCCCCTCACCCGAGTCTCCTGTTGATGAGTGATGGCTACCTTGTAGGGATACTTAGGAAACATTCAGTTGGGAAATCTCAACAAGATCTACCAAGCCAAAAGTCTGGTAAACAAACTTTATTTAAAGTGGTTCAAGTTATTTCTCTGAAATTGAAGGAAGGTGAATCAATCGCATAGCATTTAAATTCATTTATTTTGATTTTGAGTCTGTTGGCAAGAGACACTATATGGATTCATGGTTGTTGTCATTGATGGCAACAAAGGTCATCCCACATATCCGCAAGTCATGATGTGCCTCTACCGGAAGTCAGAATAAAGAATGTTGTGGTCCGGTGAAGAAGAACAGAGCATGTGGCAAGGTCCGATAGATTGGTCCGGATCTCTCAGAGGAAGTGTCTTGGTGCAGTGCAGATTTGGGGAAGTCAAGAGGACTACCTTGAGTGGTATATTCCAAGGATTTAGCCTCCGGTGATGGACAAAGAAAAAGATATGAATGGTTGAGTACCGGATTCCTGAGAGACAGTGAAAACAGAGGAAGAGCTGACTGGCAGAGTATCAGACTGCTTTCCGGATGGGTTACTATTGATGACAGAGGTTGTGAAGGCATGAATCATGTTTGGCCGACATGATTAATGATATCTACAAGTATATGCTTGATCCGCATTGCTTGGTGAGGAAGGATTCAGCCGACAGAATGAAAGTTTATAAGAAACTAGACTGTTCCGGATGCCGACTAGAAAGGTGATGAAATTACTTGTGCGGATATATATAGAGGATGGATTTAGTTGTGAAGGGTGTGTTGTTGTTGAGAGATATGCGAATAAGTCCAGATAAAGAGCAGAGGTAGCAAAAAGGATCCGGTATGTGAAAGATAGCAGAATAAAGAACAGAGGAAAGATGAAGTGCAGCAGATCAGTATACTGAGCCTAACCGGAACTGAACTCCAGCATATGCAGATGCTTCCAATCAGTTCAAGACTGTGATTCTCATCACTTTGTAGACAGTGTGTCTTCTTGTAGGCAGTGGGCCTCTTGTGAGCAGTGTGCTCGGGCAGTGAGCCCTAATTGGCAAGTGCCATTTTTGTAATTTCCTATTCTTCTAACAAAGAATAATTTTGGGTTAATCACCCCGTGGTTTTCTCCCTTAACAGGGTTTCCACGTCAAAAATACTGTGTCATGTGTTTCTTGTTTTATGGTTAATGTTTTATGTTTGATTTTATGCTGCATCAATTAAAAGGAAAGTTCAATAAGGGAAATAATTAGGATAACTGATTCACCCCCCCCCTCTCAGTTATCAACAATTGGTATCAGAGCTAAGTTCCTCCTAATAGAGCCTAACAGCTTGAGGAAGATCTGGGATTTCAAATGGATGCATATGGCTTAAGGGAGCAACTCAAGACTGCTCTTGAGGATCTTGAACAGTCGAATTCTGAAGTTAGTGAATTAAAGGAAAGACTCAAACAGGCTGATGAATTCATGAGAGAATTAAAAGACAAATTAAGTCTCTCTATGAAAAAGAGAAAGGAGCTGCTTCAACAGTTGGCAAGACAAAGTGAAGAAAGCAATACAAATGAAGAATTGACTGAGCAAACCAAGTTATGTGAAAAGTTATCAAAAGAAGTCATTATGTTAAGACATGAAATGGAATCAAGAACTATAAAGTTTACTCAAGAGATTGAAGAAAAAAGAAAGGCTGAAGACAATCTAAGACAATCTCTTAAAGAAAAATCAGAAGAATGCCACCAGATGGACAGGATTATCAGACATCTTGAATCTGATCTTGAAGATGCCAAAGATAATGAAGGAAAACTTGAGGATCAAATTGCCTCTCTCAAAAGAGACCTTCAAACAGCAAATGAATATAAAGAGAAATTCAAGATAAGTTCTGCTCAACTTGAAGTTCTTCTTGGAAGTCAAAAGAGGATAGATGACAAGTATGGTCTGGGATATGAGAAAGGAGAAAGCTCCGGATCCGGTCAGAAGAATCTTGGATCAGAAAATCCAAGGAACAGGCCTAGAAGACCTCCGGTAAGACAGCCAAATGCTCAAAGATATCCATCCTTCAATGGATACTGCCACAGCTGCAACCACTTTGGTCACAAAGCTGATCAGTGCAGAATGAGAATGAATCAGATTAATTCATCCTTCTCCGGACAGTGCTTCAACTGCAAAAGGTATGGACACAAATCCCATGAATGCAGAATTATGCAAGTAAACAAATCATTCAAAGGTAGATGCTTCACATGCAATAGAATAGGTCATAGGGCTAATCAATGTAGATCAAGAGGATATCAGTCAAATATGCAAAGAAATGTTATTTGCCAAATCTGCAATAGGTCCGGTCATAATGCTAAAGTCTGCAGAAACAAGAATCAGGACAAAAGAGGTCCGGTGTATAATCAGAATCAAGACAAGAGTAAACAAAAAATGAATGCGGATGAGGTTAGGAATCAGATGAGCAAGATTTGGGTGAAGAAAAGTTCAGAGAATGTAGAGGTCGGATCCGCACCAGACTCTGGTGCTGATATTTCTTCCGAAAATTAAAAAGTGAGCTCAGGCTCAGGGGGAGACTCAAAGAAAATCTTGTTCCCCCAGCCAAACAAGTGGTGCCGGATGTGGCACAAGATGCGGATCAAAGGGTTTGTAGATATGAGTCTTGAGATACTTCAGTCAAGTTTTCAGAGGTCCGCATGGAGTTATGAAGAAGCTGTGATCGATCAAATAAGACCTGTTCAGGGAGATGCTCCGGTATGATAAAGGATTACAAAAAGGTCCGGAAAGATCCGGAAATGCACTATCTTGTTCTGCGGATTGGACAGAGTGTTTGAGATGATCTTGTAATATGTTACCTCGATTTATTCATGATTGAAAGATCCGGATGATATCCACAGATCAGGACTAATCCGGGATACTCCAAGCTATCCAGACAAGGCAAACCGGAATGATGTAGGTGAAGCATTTATTGCAGACAGATATTAGGGTTCGCCGAGCAATTTAAGGGATTTCTCAAAGGTCATTTACTCATTCTGCACTCGAGAAGAAGCGAAAAGTGGAGCTCTGCAACAAGGTTCATCAAGCACACCAAGGATCTCCTGCCGAAGCTATTGCATAAAGAAATCAATCCAACCACTCCGTGCAAACTGAAGGCGCATAAGGTATTCTTCGTTTTTCATTACCTCACTGCAAATCTTTGAAGAATGGCTACTCCAAACATAGTTAAGATCTCTGATAGACCTCGCCCCTCATTCAAGAACCATCCCTACAAATCATTGGAGGTAGACCCACTAGGAGCCTTCTCTAGTGTTCCTCATGGAGTTTTACACACCGAAGACATTAGGGTTTACATACATGCAAACATTGAGGAATTTGGGGAATTCAAATTGAGAGACCTCTATCACAAGCAGCTGATAGACAATGCTTTTGAGCTTAAACCAGAGTATAAGGATATTCAGAAGAAACAATTTGAGCAATTTATTCATTTCCCCTGCTTTGAAGAAGATGAATGGGTCCGGTATGTACTGAGCAGGATGCATGACAACTTTCTATGGCTAGATAGACCCTGCAAGATCACAAAAGAGGCAATTAGAGCAGTAACTGGTCTATACTCTTCCGGAGGGGTACCTATCCTCAAATCTGTCAAGAACAACATTGTAACTGAGGCCACCAGATCAAAATTTGACAAGAGGGCAATGACCATTGAAGATATTTCGGATCCGGATATCAAATATGCATCAATGATAATAGGATACAAGATCTATCACTCCAGCAGGGAGAATTCTGTATCCGGAACTGCAATATACACTGCTTATGAAATGCTAAGAAAGAATGCAGAATATGATCTCTGCGAACTACTGCTAAGCCAATTAATGGAAAACATATAGAAAATCAAGAAGGATAAGAAGAATTCCTTTAAGTATGGTACTCTTATTGTATGTCTATTCTTCTACTTCATGAATGAGCTACCCGGAACAAGTGGATGGGTATGGCAGAATGACAAACCTGTTGCAGTCCAGATAAGAGACTATTTGCATGGACTTGGGGATGCAAAAGCGAGAAATATAGCTCTATGGGGATACTTCAAAAACTTTCAGAGCATGATGCAAGCAAGAGAGAGAATTCCCCAGTCTCTCATTGAGAAATACAAGGACTCAGTGTGCTTTATCGTTGACACTGATCAGTGCCTAATGGAGGCAGTAGAGCCAAGGACTGTCTGGATCATGCCCATGGGGTATGAAGTTGATGAACAGATAGTGGAGCTGCATGTTCAACACATGCTAAGTCAGCCCAAAGATCCTAAGGCAGAAAGGTTTGGAACCTTTGAGGAGCTAAGTGTAAAAATACATGTAGAACTCAGGGAACCTGAGATTAAAAGAAAGGTGAGAAAAGAAGTAGAGCACATTGCTCAAGGCCTAGGTATGTCAAAGGAGGCACTTGATGCCAGCCGGGAAAAGAGGAGGAAGGCCGAGGAAGAAGAGAAAAGCAAAGAAAGTGCTCCGGTTGAAGCTCCCACCCGGACCAGATCATCAAAGAGACCTGCACCTCCCACAACCAAAAGTTCAAAACTGGAAGTTCAGGCATCCGGTAAGAGATCCAAGACAAAAGCCACAAGGGCTTATGGAAGGCAAAAGGATGAAGAGGAAACAGAATCAGATGAGGGAGTAAGAGAAGTAAAGAAACAGAAGAAGAAAGGATCCGGTAAGCCCTCCACAGGCCAAGACAAGGATGAAATGGCAGAGGTAACTGTTGAAAAGCCCACTCTGTCACTAGAGAGCATAATCAAGTCAGTCACGGTAGATGGAAACCTTCAACCAATGACTGAATCATATGATGACTTCAGTGAGGCCGACCAAAAGACTCTGCAGGAGGCCACAGTAAAATATCTTAACATATATAATAAGGCTTTCATTGAAATAATATCTCTTATTCCTAAAAGCCTAGAAAAGGAAATGGAAGTAAGAAAGAATAATGCTCATGCTAAAGATCTTGAGATCCGGGAGCAGATAGCTATTCAGCTATATCCTCAAATTGATCCCAAGACAATGAACATTATCTTCAAAGACTGCAAAGATGAGTTCAGAAGCAAAGCCAGGATGAATCAACTCATGCTTGGCGAGACTGACAAAGTGGCCCAAGAAACAGAAGAGATCCTCCGGAAGGCCTTCAAAAGGTTCAATCTTCCTGTTGTAGAGGATTTGGGTACAGAAATAGCTGAGGACTTGGGACCCTCTGCTCCAGAAGAAGTGGCCCATGAACAAACTAGCATCTCTCCTCCGGTTTCCCCTACAGTCTCCGGATCCAAAGAAGAAGAGCAATTACAGGAGAAGGAAGCAGTGGTGAAAGACAAAGAGGTTGACAGTTCTAAGACTGCAGAAGAAAAGAAACATCTGTCTCTGGCAAGAGACACTGCACAAACTGTTCAACAATTTTTGAGCAAAGAAACTCTAGAGATTGATGAACCGGAGCTTCTAAAAGGCCCATTTGATTTTGACTCTCTCTCTCCGGTACAAACAATGAAGATAGCTTCATTTGCAAATGCCAAGGCAAATGAAAAGCTCCTGAAGTCTCATATGGAAGACTGTGAGTTGATAGAGGCTGCTTCCGGAGTACTTGTAAAGATCATGCCATCAATCCAGATAGATCCGACAGCCTCCACTTCCGGTAATCTAAAAACCTTAGTCAGCAGTGTTGATACACATTTTGATTCTTTAGAAAAATCAGCTGAAGAAAAGGTCCGGAAGGAATTTTTGGATAAAAGATTTTCAGAGATATTAGAATTAATCTCTAAAGATAGGAAGATTGTAAGCATTGGAATAAAGAGCTTAGAGAATGCTCTTAAGGATGGCGGTGACATCTATAAATTTTGTATATCCTGGTCAAAGGCAACAGCAGTATTTGACAAGAAAATAAAAGAGGAACAGGATAAGCTACAAAGCTTATCTCAAAGTTTTGATCCTCTCTCTTCCTCTATAATAAATCAAGAATGTCAGACCATTGCAGTCTTGAATGAAATAAAAAATCTTGAGAAGGAAAGGAAGAACATCACTAACCGGATGGGAGAACTTAGAAGGATTATAATCCCTAAGTTGGAAACCATGCATGAGGCCATCAGTGATGCTCAGACCACCGCCCAAACAAAAGATCCGACAGATCTCAAGCGGGCAGAAGCGTTTGCATTTTTGCTAAGTGGTCACATTTCAATTTTGGATAGAATGAAGCAAAGTTGGGCTACAGAAATGATCCAATTGCAGACATCCTTTGCAGACATTCTTCAATACATGTGAGTATGTAAATATGCGGCTATATAGAGAAAATTTTTGAAAATTTTGGTGTGCGGACCCTACCCTTTGCCATTGATGTCAAAGGGGGAGTGAGGAGCAGTGAAAAATGAGGAATCCAACTAAGGGGGAGTTCCGAAAATTGTATATAAAGACAGAGCATCAGCAAAGGGGGAGCATAGTGAGTGAAAACACTTAGTCATTTTTCACTAAGTGTTGCCATCAATGCCAAAGGGGGAGATTGTTGGCAAGAGACACTAAATGGATTCATGGTTGTTGTCATTGATGGCAACAAAGGTCATCCCACATATCCGCAAGTCATGATGTGCCTCTACCGGAAGTCAGAATAAAGAATGTTGTGGTCCAGTGAAGAAGAACAGAGCATGTGGCAAGGTCCGACAGATTGGTCCGGATCTCTCAGAGGAAGTGTCTTGGTGTAGTGCGGATTTGGGGAAGTCAAGAGGACTACCTTGAGTGGTATATTCCAAGGATTTAGCCTCCGGTGATGGACAAAGAAAAAGATATGAATGGTTGAGTACCGGATTCCTGAGAGACAGTGAAAACAGAGGAAGAGCTGACTGGCAGAGTATCAGACTGCTTTCCGGATGGGTTACTATTGATGACAGAGGTTGTGAAGGCATGAATCATGTTTGGCCGACATGATTAATGATATCTACAAGTATATGCTTGATCCGCATTGCTTGGTGAGGAAGGATTCAGCCGACAGAATGAAAGTTTATAAGAAACTAGACTGTTCCGGATGCCGACTAGAAAGGTGATGAAATTACTTGTGCGGATATATATAGAGGATGGATTTAGTTGTGAAGGGTGTGTTGTTGTTGAGAGATATGCGAATAAGTCCAGATAAAGAGCAGAGGTAGCAAAAAGGATCCGGTATGTGAAAGATAGCAGAATAAAGAACAGAGGAAAGATGAAGTGCAGCAGATCAGTATACTGAGCCTAACCGGAACTGAACTCCAGCATATGCAGATGCTTCCAATCAGTTCAAGACTGTGATTCTCATCACTTTGTAGACAGTGTGTCTTCTTGTAGGCAGTGGGCCTCTTGTGAGCAGTGTGCTCGGGCAGTGAGCCCTAATTGGCAAGTGCCATTTTTGTAATTTCCTATTCTTCTAACAGAGAATAATTTTGGGTTAATCACCCCGTGGTTTTCTCCCTTAACAGGGTTTCCACGTCAAAAATACTGTGTCATGTGTTTCTTGTTTTATGGTTAATGTTTTATGTTTGATTTTATGCTGCATCAATTAAAAGGAAAGTTCAATAAGGGAAATAATTAGGATAACTGATTCACCCCCCCCCCCCTCTCAGTTATCAACAGAGTCAACTAGCCTTTGTAGATGTTAAGGTTGAGGAAGAAGACAAATCCATTATGCTTCTTTGTTCTTTACATGAGTTTTAGGAGAATTTCAATCTTTCTATCTCTACTAATCTCAAAGATCCCAAGTTTGATGCTCTTGTTGCAACTCTTTTGTTAAAGGAAATGAGGAAGAAGGCTATAATACCTCACTGGATTCTATTAATGTTAGAGGGGATCTAAGGAAAGGGAACAAAAAAGAGATTATAAGGGGCCTAAGGACAAATCTAAAGGTAGGTCTAAGACTCCTACAAATAAGAATAGAGTTTAGTGTTGCAACTATGGAAAAACATGTCATGCCAAGAAGGAATATGGAAACAAGAAGAAGCAATGGGATTCCTCTATAGAAAAGTCCTTAGATGTAGGTATGAGGTTTTACTTTCTTCTTTTAACATTGCTTCATATGAACATTGGTTGGTTTACTTAGGATGCTCATATCACATGACTTCACACAAAGAATAGTTTTTCACATATGAAGAATACAATGGAGGTAATGTATACCTTGGGGGCAACACTACATTTTCAATTGTTGGATGGGGAAAGGAATTGTTGTGTTTCAGTGATGGGTAGATTAAAACCCTCCTTGGTGTTATACATATTCTTGGTTTGTCTAGGAACCTTATTTCAATTTCAAAGTTGAATTATTTAGGAATGCATGTAACATTTCATAAGCATGGTCGTAGATTGGTGAGAAGAATCTTGGTGGTAGTGAGAGGAACAAAGATGGGAACATTGTTTAGGCTTGATGCCACTATAGTTTGTAATTCCACTAATGTCACTGAAACTATTGAAAATACATGTGTGTTGTGGCACCATAAATTGGGTCAAACAAGTGAAAATGTTTTGAAAATAATTAAGAATAAAAATTTGTTGAATGGTTATTCCTATTCTAATTATCACTTTGATTTCTGTGAGCAATGTGTTTTGGTAAATATAATAGAACATATTTTCCTTTACAAAGCAATAGAATAAAAAAGAAATTAAAAATTATTTATTTAGATGTGTTTTGACCTGTAAATAATGATTCTATTGGAAAATCTCATTATTTTGTTACCTTCAATTATGATGTATCTTTATTTACATGGATTTATTTTATGAAGCATAAATCTGAAGTTTTCACTGAGTTTAAGGAGTTTAAAGTCTTAATAGAAAAGTAATCAGGGATTAAGATAAAAAAATGAGATCTTCCAATGGAGGGGAATATTGTTCTAAGGAATATTATGAGTTCTATAAGCATGCAGGTATCATAAGACAAAAGATAACTCCATATACACCACAATAGAATGGTGTTGGAAAACAAATGAACCAAACAATAATGGAAAGAGCCAAAAGTATGTTGAGTGATGTGAGTTAGATAAATACTTATAGGTAGAAGCTGTGAGCACTACTTGTTATTTGGTAAATAGATCTCCTTGGATGGCTCTTGATTCTACTCCTTATGAAGTGTAGATAGGTAAGAAACCTTTTGTTACACATTTAATACTTTTTTGGATGTGAGGCTTTTATTCGTGTGCATAAAAAAAACCATTCTAAGTTGGATCCAAAACTAGAAAAATGTATTTTCATTAGAGAGCGTGATCATCTTAAAGGTTATAATAATTAGAATCCTCTACCCATGAAAATTGTACATTCTAAAGATGTGAATTTCAGGGAACTTAGAGCTATTTCTGATCCTCTATAGCTAGAAGAGAAAGAAATGAAGAGGATAGTGAATTTTGATTTACAACAAGAAGATGCACATCAAGAACAATAAAATGATGGATTTGAGGATGGAGAAGAAGAATAAGGTTGAAGTTAAAGTTTTGATGAAGATGACTCTGTTGTTATAGAAGAAGTTGAGCATGCAGAAGAACATGAGGAAGAATCTCTTACTCCACCCTTGAGAATATCCATAAGACAATGAAATCTAGTTAATAGGTATGGCCCACTAGATTTCTATTGTGTATTTAGTTTATTAAGTACTGATGATGAACCTAGATTCTACAGGGAATCTATTCATGCAGATAATAGTGAGTCTTGGTAGTTACCCATGTAGGAGGAGATGATGGATTTAGACTCATGTGACACATGGGATCTTATATGTTTTCCCAAAGGAAGAAAATCAATAGGATGTAAGTGGGTCTTCAAGAAGAAGTTTCGACTAGATGGTTCATTAGAGAAGGACAAGGCTAGAATGGTAGCCAAGGGCTACTCCTAGAGAGAATGAGTTGATTTATGTGAAATTTTCTCTCATGTTTCTAAATTATCCTTGATTAGATTTATGTTATCTATTGTTGCAACTAATGATTTTGAGATTGAGCAAATAGATGTTAAAACAACTTTTTACATGGAGACTTAGAAGAGGAAGTTTACATGCAACATCCTACATATTTTGAGGTAAAAGGGAAGGAACACTAGCTCTACAAGTTAAAAAGGTTTCTTTGTGGTTTAAAATAGTCAACCTAAATGTGGTACTAGATGTTTGACTTATTTGTTTTGAAATTGGGATTTGTTAAAAGTGAAGAGGATCACTATAATTACATTCGATGTATTGATGATCATATACTGATTGTTGCCTTCTATGTGGATGATCTGTTATTTTTTACTAACACCAAGGGTACTATTAGTGAGTTGAAAGATTAACTTTTAGGTACATTTGAGATGAAGGATCTGGGTGTAGCTATGTATATTCTAGGAATGGAGATCAAAAGAGATCAATTAAATAGAAAGCTTTGGTTATTGTAGAGTAAGTATGTTAATACTATTCTAAATAGATTTATTATATGCAGAATTGTAATCTAGTTAGAGTTCCATTACCAATTGGTAGTAAGATTTTATTAGATGTGTGTCCTAAGAATGAAGATGATTTAGAGGACATGTCTAATGTGTCATATTCTAGTGTTGTAGGAAGTTTGATGTATGCAATGGTTCGTACTAGGCTAGATATTGCCCAAGCAGTAGGAGTTTTGAGTAAGTTATGCCTAACTCTAGTAGACAACATTGGAATTATGAAAAGCGGGTGTCTAGATATTTTTGTGGTACTCCTGATTATTGTTTAGTTTATTCTAGTACTAATAGTGTGGAAAAGACATTTGATATCCATGGTTATGTTGATACAGATTAAGTAGATGACTTAGATAGTTAAAGGTCCACAAGTGGGTATGTATTTACTCTATTTGGAGGAGTAGTGAGCTGGATGAGTAATAGGCAACATATAGTTTCATTTTGATCACTGAAGTAGAGTACATGGTAGATACCCATGTCTCTAAGGAGGCAGTTTGGTTGGAAAGGCTATGTGCAGATATTAATTTTGATTGCATGACTATTTAGATTAGATGTGATAGACATAGTGCTATATGTTTGGCCAAGAATCCTATGTATCATGCTTGGATTAAGCATGTGGATGTTCAATACCACTTTTTTGGGAAATGGTTACAAATGGATAGATTGAGCTTAAGAAAATTAACACTCAGGAGAATGTTGTAGATTCACTTACTAAACATATGAGCACAAAAAAGTTTACTAGGCACAGGGAGGCCATGGGTCTTGTTCCTAGTGCTTAGTTGTTTTATGTTTTTTCTATGAATTTATTTACAATATATGATGTCAAGTGGGAGAATGGTATTAAAGTGCCATCAACCTTGTAATCCTATCTAATTAATTAATCCTAATATTTTTTGTAAATTTTCATAAGGGAAGAGGTATTCATCGAGTAGCAGTAAAAACATATTTACTATTATGGAAAACAACTTATTACTAGAAATAACAATTAATTAGATACCAAAAAGTTGTTACAGAGTTACATTTACTAGTCAAGGCATCGTGGTAATAGTGAAAGGTTAAGTTGGAGAATCTAGGCGCCATCTTGAGGAAATGTTAATATTAGTGTTTTATGACAACTGCCATTAGTTTTAAGAAGCATCTATGAAACCTTACACCTCTCATAAGATGTAAGAGATTCTAAGATGGCATATGATAGTAATAATTACTTGTAACAACCTATTCTTGGCCCTAGGTGCCCATCCATGAAATATTTCTTATGACAACTGTAAGAGAATCTATAAGAGGCTATAATGGGCATGTATGCAAGATTCCCAAGGTGGGGGTGTCATATTTTTTCCAACTTGGGCACCACATTTGTTGGTTTCTCATTTTCTATGTATTAGGTTCTTAGATGTGAAGTTTGTATTGGTTTGTTTTTGTATAGTAATGTTGATAGATTAAAGACTTAGGATGAAATTGGGAGTTGTATTGTAATCATTTTTTGAAGATAATACAAACTTGTGCTTCTCTTTTGTGTGGATTTTTTTCCCAAAATGGTCTCTCCACATAAACATTGTGTTATGTGTTTCACCATCTATTCCATTTTATTTTATGTTCCAACTTTCATGCTATCTCCATTGGTTTTACACCGTATAAATTAGATTTACATTTTAAATCAGATTTTCATTATATAGTAGTTTACTTCATTTCTAACATATTTTTCATTCTAGAAGCTAAGGTGTTTGGAAGAAATATATCTCAAAACATTAGCAAAGGAAACATTAAAGGTTTTAAACTTGAATCCTCCTAAAGTCCTAGCTTTTATGTTGATAGTTCATGGATGACACTATTCTTCTTGGGACAACTACTATTATCTAGAAGCTAAGGGTTGGAAAAATATTCTATCTTAATATGCTACTATTTCTATAAAACAAATTAATTTAGACAAAAGTAGATTTATTTTCAATACCAAATGAAGTTTACAAAATTAAATTTATACTACCATAGGTTACAACATTAATCAACTGCCTACTATGTATTTGGGAATACCTCTAAGCTTTGGATGAATTCACAATTGTACTTGTAACAATCTAGTTGAGAGAATTCAAAGGAAACCTATCAGTTGGAAGGGATACCTTTTAAGCCAAACTAGTAAAATGCAACTCATCAAAAGTTCTCTCTAGATCATCCCTGTGTAGTTATTATCTAGATCTTCAAAATCCCTCATCTCTTGGCTTAAAAAGTGGAGCAAATTCAAAGGCAATTTTTATGGTCACGAACAAAGGATGAGTAGAGATTATTTATAGTTTATTGGGATTTTTTTTTCCTACTAATGAGCACTGGTGGATTGGGAATATGTAAAATTAAGGAAATTAATAAACCATGTCTTTCTTGAAAGGAAGAAAGGTATGTGGAAATGCTTCCTACACTAATCTACTGAGGAAAGATCTATGCAAATTTTTATCTTTTATAGTTATATATTAAGATGCACATTAATAGAAAGATAATAAGAACATCCAAATGCAAATAGAAAACTCACAACACAAGATATATGTGGGTAGAACCCTTTCAAGTAAAAAACCCCACACTCGAAGGTCGCCCAATATATTATTCAGGAATCAAGAAGATTACAATATACTTGCAAAGAAAGATTTCACAGGAGTATTAATCAACCAAAGATCCAGATGGTAACTCAACATCTATGAGACTCTTACACACAACCTCCATCTCAAGCTCTTGATATATAGGAGATACAACATAGTAAACCACCAATCATAATTAAAAAACCATGAGCCATGAAACCACCTAAAAGTGGCAACCAAATTATTTCCAATCGAAGATGCCTCATGATGTGCCAAATCACACACAAACACATGTAAGTCTTCCCTTTACATCTATTTTAAGTGTCTAACACCTTTTCACATTTCCCAAAAATAGGAGGTCCAACTTTCGAAGGTCATAACTTTTGATCCAGGTGTCTGATTGATGATCTGTTTAATGTGTTAGAAAGCTCGTGAAGAGATCTATCAAGATATAATTGACTTTATTAGTTATGACAATTTTTGGGGCATTTAGAGACACCTAAGTGCCTCAAAACTAAGTTTGAAACATTTTTCAGCAGTTTCAAAAAACTAAAACTTTAATATCTCGCAATCTAGATTGATCCTGAGTCGAAACTCACTCAAGATGTTTACTTAGTAGTTCTAAACCTTTTGGGAAAAATTTTGGGTCAATCCAAGGTTAAATGTAGAGTTACTAAAAATAGTAAGTCCTACCATTTTTAGCCCTTTTGGAAACTTTGAAATTTCTAGACCATTATCAAAGATCAAGGGTATTCGAAAAGACCAAAATTGTAAAGAATAGTAACATTTCATAGTTGCATGGTCGAGACACTTTTTCTAACATTATCCCACTTGTCCAACACCATGATTTAATTTCTAGGGGTCAAGAGGACCGTAGACTGTAAACACCATCTGAACTTCTTTGTGCTCACAGGGTTTGTCCATTCGTCAAAGTGTCAACTTTCTCCAAGTGTACCTTCCCATCCTCTACCACGTCATGGATAAAATGGTATTGGACATAAATATGCTTAGTCCTTAGATGGAAAGTAGGATTCTTCACCAAACATATGGCACTTTGATTGTCACAACAAATAGTAATCTTCCTTGTATCAAACCTAACATCAAAACACAATCTCTTAAACCAAATAGCTTATTTACAAGCATGCATTGCTACAATGTACTTAGATTCAGTAGTGGACAAAGGGACCAGAGGTTGTTGCTTACTCATCCAACTAATAGCACCATCAAACATAAAGAACACATAAGCCCTAGTTGATCTCTTGCTGTCAGTGTCACTTGCCCAATCTGAATCCACAAATCCATGAATACAAAGTGAATAATGAGATCATGTAGAATAGCCATGATAACATAAGGAATACTCAAAATTACCCTATAAATATCTAAACATTCACTTTACTGCATCCCAATGTACCTATTGATGTATAAATTTGTGGGTCTAATCCAACAACAACATGGGAAACTCTGAAAATGTGGGATGGCTTCTCAGAGTAACCTCCAAATTTTATGGAAGCTGTCTCTTCCTTTTTTCAATGGGGTTTTGGGAAAATGGAAGAAAAACAAGATTACATATACAATGAAATAAAACTCCTAATCCTATGGCGATGCACCAGATTTAAAACCAACCCAGTTGTATAGTGTCAAACCCTATAAGATTTACTGGAAAATTTAAAGAGCTTGCAGCATGATCAATAATCTAGTTTATAAACAGATTCAATAGAGGCAAAAGGAATAGAAACTAGAAACCAAAAATAGAAACAAACTCATAGTTGCACAAAACATTGTCTCTCTTTATTCAAATTGAAAACAAATTATAGAGGTAAAAAATAACTTGCACAAAATAAATGTTACATTCCTCATGAAAGAGGCACTACTGAGGCAAAAATAATTCTCTGTCTACTACTAAAAACCTCTATGTAGAACTGTGGGACTCTAGAACTCTGTGTGGAACTCTCTTTTCTCTGACCCAGATCTGTATATTTATAACCCAGAAATTGAATCCCTTTGTGAATCTTTGAAAATCTTTCCTAACTACCCAAAATAATATCTACAACTAAAACCCACTAAAACCCAACACAAAATATGGTAGATAACTATATTTGGCAATTGAACTCACTGATCTAAGTCTTCCATGACTAGAAAATGCAACCACCTCCATCTCTTCTTACGACTGCCATGAAAAAGTGGCTGCAATAAAATTAGGGTTGCATCTCTTTTTATCTCCTGTGAGAGTCAAATAAGTCTTATTAATAAAGTCTCACTTTATAAGTAGAGGGAGCCACCGGGCTTCTTAAAAGATTTTGACCATTATTTAAATCTGCTTTATAAACTCCCCATGGATTTTATACAAAGAGACACTCTTAATATTTAATAAGATCTTAGCTTATTTGGAGGGGCCCGCCACTTAAAATAAGAGACTCAACATAGTTTAATGAAAGACTATTCTCCTAGCTCACATGACACATTTACCATTTTATGAGCTTTAATAAAACAAAACATTTATCTATCTTTGGGTACCTCCACGTGGTAGAAGGGTGGGTGTTTGGAATGAAACTTTTATTTCTACCTCTCAAATTCCTAGAATCGTGACAAGTCTCCACTACTTTCCTTTGCTTCTTGTGAGTGCCATTGATTTGAATATGATCTTCTTTTGATCGATGGTTACTGTGTTTTGATACATTGAAACCCTATTCTGTATCTTCGTATATAGAATTTTTGTGAAGTGGATACCATTCTTGATATTTGTGGCTTTTATTTGATCTTGATGTCTATTCTCTGTGGCTATGCACAATAGTTTTCTTGATAACAAGCTGAGCGTCTTTCTTCATACTAGCAGCACCCTAGTGCACATATCATAGCACCTTAATCTAAGAAGAAAATGCCTTGAATTATATGATGAGCCTCAGTTACCTTGTAGCGACATCACTATTTGATCAAGTGCCATCTTAAACTAGATCCACACCTTTTGAGAGGCCGTCATCATCAATGCATTTTATAGAGGTTGCATGCATCATGAAATGGCTATTCTCTTTGCTGTGTATAGATCTCTATTGCTGGAGCTACTGAGCTCCATTCTTATTGCTTGTGGTTTTATATTTCCATGACTCTTGCATTATTTGACCTTGTTTCCATGATGCGGCCTTCATTTTCATTGATGCAAACTCTTGTGATGCCCGTGCATATGCTGGGTCTCCTTTTTTCTAGAGGTCTTATGATGCTATGTAGCATCATTCTTTGAAAGTGCTACACCTTTGACTTGTTACCATGACTCTATCTAGAAGTGGCGCCATTAATGGCTATGTTCCTTGATCGATCCAGCAGCACCACATCATTGTATTCAAGCCTGTGTTTCTTTCTTAGATGTTGATCCATTGAAGATGATGCTCCTCTCTTATCTAGCCACACCTTTGAAGGTCAAATGCTCCATTTGGTGTCTTTTTGTATCTTGAAGCTGTACCATTAAAATTTATTCGCTGTTAAATGCCTTAGTTGTAAATGCCCATTTCGAGACCAAAGACTCTCATCTTCCAGTTGCGCTTTGAGTTAATTATGTTGGTTGCACCCTTGAATGATGGCTGATTTATGATGCTTGTGACTCTTATTTGAACAAGCCATGCCTTCACTTGCGACATATTCCTTTTATGTTGTTCCTTGAATCACATAGAGAGACTCCTTGAATTTGATAGGCTGGGACCCCACCTTGTTTAAGAGCTATGCCTTCACTTGCGACATATTCCTTTTATCTAATTTGAGTGGTAGCGCACCATACTAGAGGCTATGCCATATTCCTTAAACTATGCTATTGGGATAATTATAGGTAGCACCTTTCTTATTATGTATGCCTGTGCTTTGTATATATTGCCAAGCACCTTTGGTCATTAGATGTTGCCTTCATCCTTTGTAGAATAAGATCCATTAAAATAGCCGAACCTTATTTATCCTTGGACCTTGATTTGATATAAAGTGGCTTCCTTCTACATTCGAATGAGCTGCACCTTTTATTGATCTGAATGCTCTTATTTATGTTTCTAATAACTCGTTCCACATTGTTGCTTATAGTGATGCATTTGAATGGTGTGTGCTTCACCTTTATGAGATACATTTCGAGTACCCTGAAGTGAGCTAATCGGCATACTTGAGTGATATTGACATTCGATATGTTGGCACCCTTTTATTTTTTACTACATCTTCTATAGATGCACCAACCTATAAAGGCTACACTCCTATAATGGCCACCACAAGTTTGAACTAGCTTGCCTCTTTCTAACAACCCGTACCACATTAATAAGACTATAGATGGTGCCATGACTTTCATACTGTGTATATGAATTGGAAATGTGCCTTTAATGATGATGTCTTCTATTTGAGAGACTGATCCTCATATTTGAATGATAACGTTGTTGAATATATATGCCACTCTTTCTTTTGATGCGGATCTTTGTGGCATGATTATAAAGCCTATACCCCATACATTAAAAAAATGAGCTTTTTGAAATGGCCATTTGTATCTTTGACAAGTTGATTTTAGCTTCTCACTACAATTGCATCTATTTATGGCTATGTGCCCATTCTAAAGAGATGAGGCTTTATTTACATATAGACCTCTTTACACCTTGACTAACATTTATATAGATTTTATTAGAGTTCCCTTAAAACTTCTCAGAAATTTATTGAATGAAACTTCATAGAAATCAAAAGTTTTGAAATGGAGTGAAAAAATTCTCAACATTTCTTAGCGACAGGCTAGGAAAGTGAGCCTCCTCACTAAGAACCTAGAGAAATTAGTGCCTTGTCCATTGGGCATAGAGTCATATCAAGCTGAAAAGCCTCCACAAAATTGAAAAAAAAGTGGCTCTCAGAACTTATGCAACCCAATAGAAACACAATTGCCTACAAATGCATTGAAACTAAAACTGAAGAATTGTTGAAAACACACTCTGCAACTAATAGACCACTAAAACTAATTGGTGATAGATGACTATAATGATATTCTGCAACTGAGACTAGCTGATGGCTTTTCAAACCTCTGAAACTGACACAGAGTTGAACCACAGATCCTTTATTGTGGCTTGGATTTATTGAAAACAAACTAACTGAATATGAAACTAACACTATTGTTGTAGGTTATTCTGAACATTGAAACTAATTACTGACATATCAAACTGATGGGGATATGCCCATTAATTGGGACAACAAAGTAACTACCATGTCTAATAATGTTGCTCCAGTGAATCCACATCAAACTGAGAATTGACCAAATAAAATGCATGAAGAAAAATATTAGGAACTTGTACCTTTTTACCTTTCTACATTTTGTAGATTCAACCTTGTCATGAAAACACCAATTAAGCCAATTCATATGTTGTTCTTGCTTACATGGAGGGCCGGAAGGAAAAATAAAGCATTGAAGCTAATTCCTTTGTTTGCATTTGGAAGCTTCTGTTGACTAAACTTTATCAGTGACCTCTTTTGTAGGTTCATGACTCAAGATAGTATCAAAAATAGGTGTGCAGATGATAGACCTACCAATAACAATCTTGAATCTGATTAGGGTTCCTTTGTGAAAGAAGAAGGGTGTATAATGTGATGTAGTGTGTGACTCTTTACTTTTACAAATGTCTCTTTGGATCTCATCATCTTGTAGCTATGAGTCTTCATTAAGAAGAAGAAAATATCCGTTTTCAATAATAGAAAATAGATCAACACTAGCATCTACCTCTGTTTCAAAATTTTCTTTATGATCACTTTCAACAGACTTTACAAATAAACCATGCACATGTTCAATAGTGGGATCTTCTGCATCCAGAACATGATATCCTTGTTGAAAAAGTGAGAATAAATCCTCATTCTGCTCTTCATGCTTATGCATCTCTATGTTATCTCCTTCAAAATGTGAAACTTCATTGCAGACATAAAGACACTCTGTATTTCTAGATTCAAACATTTCTTTTGCAACTTATTCCTCAAGTTGAGGTACAAACTTTGCATCACTATTGATCCAGTACTTTTTAGCTTCAAAGCCCCTCTTGAATTTCTTTTTAGCTTCTAGAAGTGTCACTTCATAGGCATCTTCTGAGTCTTCTTCATTACTTGACTAAAATTTTGAATCACATATTGCCATAGGTGCATGATACTCAAGGTCATAGGGACACACTGAATAGACATGACTTACTTTCTTGATTACATTTTGATCTTTGAGACATGATTCTTCTTTGATGTCAAAATGGCAAAGAACCTAATATGTGCTTCCTATTGACTGGCTTGCAGCTACAGAGGTTTGTAAGGCATAATTTTCAAGATGATTGGGAATTCTCTAACTATATTCATATTGTTGTTCATACTAACTTGGAGGCATGAAATTTGGATCAGCTTGATACATGCTTTGACATTTTAACTCATTGATCTCATGGGTGAGGGTTTTAATAAGTTCTTTTACTACACTTATCTCCTCATGATTTGACAAATCAGCAGAGAGGGTGGGTGGACTAGAATCCATATGCATTTGGCTACAAGGAGGAGCCTGAGACAAGTTATTTGCATGAGGCAACAATGGTTTCAAAGGCATAGGGAATCTTAACAGCCTCTATGAGGTTGTTTTTAGCTCTAATAGCCAGATCATATGATTGGGGCAAAGTTTCACCTCCTAAGGCTTGGATCATCACGTCGATCTTAGGGTCTAAAGCCTTTAAATAATATAAGAATGCAAAAACTGGAGATGGTCTGATATCAACTAAGAATTTCTTGCATACCTTATCAAATCTTGAATTGAAATCATGTATGGGCTCCATAGGATGCCTCTTGATGGTGATGAGATTCTGGGGGAGAGTGCTAACATATATCCTCTCTTTGAACTGATTGTAGATGAGTCCTCCTAGCTAATCCCATCTAGTGATTGAACCAGGCTACAAACTTCTATACCATTCTTTTGCTTTGCCCTTGAGAGAAGATGCCAACAATAGAAGGGCATGATTCTCAGTAGTGACATTGTGAATGGAGCATAAACTTGCAACATCTTTAATGTGATCTGTAGGATAAATAGATCCATCTATAAGAAAATGAGGTAGTGCCTTCCAAGCTGTGTCAGGAACTTGCCCCTATTGCTAAAGAATAAGAGGACTTGAATACCAAGTCACAAAAGGTAGATCCCTTGCAGGAATATTCAGATGCACATAGATACCAGGGGCTACCATGGTCCGTAGAGGCAAAGATCCAAGAGAGATTCTCTAGTAGAGTCACCAGGTGGAAAATTCATGATCCCATGAGCAGATATTTTTGTGATTTACCACCAAAACTACAAAATATAGGGCAAAGATTCAGTGAAAACAAAGACCCAAGTCTTTGAATCTAGTCCCACAGAGAGTCCCAAAAACTGTTGATGTATAAATTTATGGGTAGATAATCCAACAACAAAATGGGAAACTCTAAAAATGTGGGATGGCCTCTCAAAGTAACCTCTAGATTTTATGGAAGCTGGCTCTTCCTTTTTTCAATGGGGTTTTGGGAAAAGGGTAGAAAACAAGATTATAGATATAATGAAATAAAACCCTAATCCTATGGTGATGCACTAGATTTAAAACCAACCCAGTTGCACAGTGTCAAAACCTATATGATTTACTGGAAAATGTAAAGAGCTTGCATCATGATCAATAATCCAGTTAATAAATAGATTCAACAGAGGCAAAAGAAACATAAACTAGAAACTAGAAACAAAAACAAACTCATAGCTGCACAAAACACCATCTCTCTTTATTTGAATTGAAAACAAATTACAGAGGCAAAAAATAACTTGCACAAAATAAATGTTACATTCCTCATGAAAGAGGCACTGCTGAGGCAAAAATATTTTTCTGGCTGCTACTAAAAACCTCTATGTAGAACTAGGGGACTCTAGAACTCTATGTGGAACTCTCTTTTCTCTAACTTGGATCTATATATTTATAACCCAGAAATTGAATCCCTTTGTGAATCTCTAAAAATCTTTCCTAACTACCCAAAATAATATCTACAACTAAAACCCACTAAAACCTGGCACAAAATCTAGTAGATAACTATATTTGGCAACTGAACTGGCTGATCTGAGTCTTCCATGGCTGGAAAATGCAACCATCTCCATCTCTTCTTACAGCTTCCATGAAAAAGTGGCTGCAATAAAATTAGGGCTGCATCTCTTTTTATCTCGCGTGAGAGTCAAATAAGTCTTATTAATAAATTTTCACTTTATAAGTAGAGGGACCCACTGGCTTCTTAAAAGATTTTGACCATTATTTAAATCTGCTTTATAAACTCCCCATGGCCTTTATGCAAAGAGACACTCTTAATATTTAATAAGATCTTGGCTTATTTGGAGGGGCCTGCCACTTAAAATAAGAGACTCAACATAGTTTAATGAAAGACTCTTCTCCTAGCTCACATGACAAATTTACCATTTTATGAGCTTTAATAAAATAAAATATTTATCTGTCTTCGACTGCCTCCATGTGGTAGAAGGGTAGATGTTTGGAATGGAACTTTTATTTCTACCTCTCAAATTCTTGGAATCGTGACAAGTGTCACTGTCCTTTGCTTTCTTTTGCTTCTTGGAAGAGCCGTTGATTTGAATCTGATCTTCTTTCCATCAATGGTTACTATATTTTGATGCATTAAAACCCTATTCTATGTCTTCATATATGAAATCTCTATGAAGTGGCCACCATTCTTGATATCTAAGGCTTTTATTTGAGCCTAATGCCTATTCTCTATGGCTATGCACAATAGTTTCCTTGATAACAAGTTGAGCGTCTTTCTTCATACTAGCCGTAGCACCTTAATCTAAGAAGAAAATGCCCTATATTATATGACGAGCCTCAGTTACCTTATAGCGCCATCACTATTTGATCAAGTGTCATTTTAAAATGGATCCACACCTTTTGAGAGGCCACCATCATCAATACATTTAATAGAGGTTTCATGCATCATGAAATGGCTATTCTCTTTGCTGTGTATAGCTCTCTATTGCCGGAGCTACTAAGCACCATTCTTATGGCTTGTGGTTTTATATTTACATGGCTCTTGCATTCTTTGACCTTGTTTCCATGATGCGCCCATCATTTTCATTGATGTGAACTCTTGTGATGCCCGTGGGTATGTTGGGTATCCTTTTTTTCGGAGGTCTTATGATGTTGCATGCCATCATTCTTTGAAAGTGCTACACCTTTGAGTAGTTACCGTGCCTCTATTTAGAAGTGGCTCTATTAATGGTTGTGTTCCTTGATGGATCAAACAACACCATATCATTGTATTCATGCATACGCTTCTTTCTTAGATGTTGATTCATTGAAGATGATGCTCCTCTCTTATCTAGCTGCACATTTGAAGGTTGAATGCTCCATTTGATGTATATTTGCATCTTGAAACTGCACCATTAAACTTTATTCGCTGCAAAATGCCTTAGTTGTAAATGCCCATTTCGAGACCAAAGACTCTCATCTTCCAATTGCACTTTGAGTTATTGATGTTGGTTGCACCCTTAAATGGTGGCCAGTTTATGATGCTTGTGACTCTTATTTGAACAAGCCATGCCTTCACCTATTCCATATTCCTTTTATGTTGCACCTTGAATCACATAGAGAGACTCCTTGAATTTGATAGGCTGAGACCTCGCTTTGTTTAAGAGATTACAATCTACTTTGAGTGGTAGCGCACCATACTAGAGGCTATGCCATATTCCTTAAACCATGCTATTGGGATAATTATAGGTAGTGCCTTTCTTATTCTGTATGCCTGTGCTTTGTATATATTGCCGAGCGCCTTTGGTCACTAGATGCTACCTTCATCCTTTTAGAATAAGATCCATTAAACTAGCTGAACCTTATTTATACTTGGCCCTTGATTTGATATAAAGTAGCTTCCTTCTATATTTGAATGAGCTGCATGTTTTATTGATCCAAATACTCTTATTTATGTTTCTAATAACCCGCTCCACATTGTTGCTTATAGTGACACATTTGAATGGTGTGTGCTTCACCTTTATGAGATACACTTCGAGTGCCTTGAAGTGAGCTGAGTGACATACTTGAGTGATAGTGACATTCAATTTGGTGGCACCATTTTATTTTTTACTCCATCTTCTATAGATGCACCAACGTATAAAGGCCACACTCCTATAATGGCCACCATGACTTTGAACTGGCTTGCCTTTTTCTAATAGGCTGCACCACATTCATAAGACTATAGATGGTGCCATGACTTTCATACTGTGTATATGAATTGGAAAGGTGCCTTTAACAATTATGTCTTCTATTTGAGAGGCTGATCCTCATATTTGAATGATAACATTATTGAATATATGTGCAACTCTTTCTTCTGATACTGATCTTTGTGGCATGATTATAAACCCTATAACCCATACATTAAAAAGAATGAGCTTTCTAAAATGGCTATATGCATCTCTGCCAAGCCAACTTTAACTTTTCACAATGATTGCATCTGTTTATGGCTATGTGCCCATTCTAAAGAGATAAGGCTTTATTTGCATTCAAACCTCTTTACACCTTGACTTGACATTTATATAGATTTTATTAGCATTCCCTTAAAACTTCTTAGAAATTTATTAAATGAAACTTCACAGAAATTGAAAGTTTTGAAATGGAGTGAAAAAATTCTCAACATTACCCATCTAGGATTAGCCATAAATTGACTAAGGACTCCCACTACTTGGGCAATATATGGTCTAGTACAGATCATCGCATTTATCAAATTGCCAACTACACTAAAATAAGGAACTCTGGTCATAACCTACATCTCAGAAGGAGACTTTGGAAAATATGGAACAGATAACTTTGTCCCCATCTTAACAGGAACAGTCAAAGGTCTACAATCTACCATGCTGAATCTTTCCAACATAGTGTTAACATACTTACTTTAGCCTAACCAAAGTTTTCTATTTTCTCTGTCTCATCTGATCTCCATCCCCAAAATGTACCGAGCTACCCCTACATTTTTCATCTGAAATTGTGCTAACAACTCAGACTTCAAATCAGAAATCAAACTTTTACCATTCCCAATGAGTAACATATCATCGACATATAATGCAATACTGAGAATGCAGTCATTGTTAACCTTGTAATAAATACAATGATCTAATTCCAATAACATAAATCCAATACTCAATACAAAGATATCAAACTTTTGGTACCACGTCCTAGGAGACTATTTCAAACCATACAAAGACTTTTTCAACTTGCAAACTAGATTTTCTTTACCTTTCACAACGTAGTACTCTAGCAGTGACATATAGATTTCCTCCTCCAAGTCACCATTAAGGAATGTTGTCTCCACATCCATCCATTCCACTTCTAGATCATACACTGTTGTAAGAGATAATAGGAACTGAATAGATGTCAACTTTGCAATGGGAGAGAAAATCTCACCATAGTCAATTCCCTCCACCTGAGAATACCCCTTCACAACCAATCTAGCCTTATATTTCTCAACACTGCCATCTACACCAAATTTCTTTTTGAACACCCATTTCCATCCAATAGGTTTTTATCCTTCAAGTAAAGGCACCAAGTCCCAAGTATTATACTTTTCCAAAGAATGGACATCTACTCTCCCATGGCCTCCTTCTAGGAACCTGCATCTTTCATAGTCATAGCCTCTTTCATAGTTCTAGGCTCATCAGTGTTAGAAATCAAACTAAAAATACAATTGGAATCATGCAATGAATAACCAAACCTATTAGGTTGATGCCTTATCCATGTCAACCTCCTCAAAGATTGTGGTTGAGGTCCTTCATCTTCTTCTAAACTTTTAGAGCTACTAGTGCTCTCCTCATTATTAGGTCCAACAGATGTTTTTGGTTCAACTTTCTCAGAGGTGGAAGGAAGTTGAACCACATCCTCTTTATTATCTTCTTTCTCTAGCTGCAAGACAATAGAATAAGGATTGAGATCTCTAAAGATCACACTTCTTCTATGTAGAACTCTCTAAGCCACTAGATCCCAAAGCTTGTACCCTTCCACACCGATGCCATAACCGATGAAGATACATTTCACAGCATTGTTCTCCAACTTAGACCTCTTCTCCTTAGGTACATGTGCATATGCCTCACAACCAAATACTTGAATGTGTCTCAATGAAGGATTTTTACCAGACCACACCTCCATAGGTGTCTTATCAATGAGCGCTAATGTAGGAGACCTGTTAACCAAGTAACAAGCAGTAACAACAGCTTCAACCCAAAACTTTTGATCAAGGCTAGCTCCAATTAGCATACTCCTTGCCCTATCCATCAACATTCTATTCATCCTCTCTACAACTCCATTTTGCTGAGGGGTATACAGAGTTGTCTTGTGCCTCTCAATCCCTTGTTCTTTACAAAACTTGTTGAACTCTGCTGAACAAAACTCACAACCATTGTCCACCCTTAAACACTTAATCTTTCTATCCTTCTGATTCTCTACAAGAGATTTGAATTCTTTGAATCTACTAAAGACTTCATATTTGCTTCTAAGGAAATATAGCCATGTCCTTCTATTGTAATCATCAATGAATGAAACAAAGTAAACAAATTTCAAAATTGAAGGAACATTAATAGGACCAAACACGTCAGAATGAATCAAGTCTAACACCTCAAAAGATTTGTGAGAACTGGAATAAAACTAAACATGGTTTTTTTTTTCCATAAATACAATGTTCGTAGAAATTGAACTCATGGTTACAGTCATTCATAGCCTCAACACAATTTTATTTTTTAGGGTACTCAAACCCTTTTCACCAATGTGACCAAGCCTTTAGTGCCATAACATTGTCTTCTCAGTTGGAATTTTCATCTCCATAGAATTAGTACCCTTAGGTAGCCAGAAAGCATGACCATCAGAAGTAGATGCAACAGTCCTCTTCGCTGTTGGTTCCAATGGTGAGGATGAAGACTCTAAAGATCTCTTCTTTAAAACAAAGGCACTATTACATTGAACTACAGATGCATCAAGATGAAACAAAGTGCCAATCCAAATACCCTTAGCCAACACCATAGATCATCTAGTCATCTTGTATCCTCCATTTGAGAAAACAACTTGCACACCCACATCATTCAACTTACTTATAGAAAGAAGGTTCCCTGCCAAACCAAGGATATGCAGAACACCATTGATTCCCTTCACTCATCCGTCAGGGAATTGAATCAAGACTCTTCCACGGCCAACAATCTTTAGGTGAGAATCATCAGCCAAGTACACCTTTCCAACATCATATTCTTCACACTTTGAAAACTAATCCTAATGCAAGGTCATGTGAAAAGATGCACCAGAGTTAATAAGCCACACATCCTTAGATGCATGCATTGCTAAGGCAGTGACAAATGCTTCTCCTTCATCCTGGGAAGAGTTGTCAAAATCTGAATCATAGTTCTTCTTCTTTTTCTTTTTCTCCTCCTTGTAATCCTTATAGAAGTGACCAGGTTTTCCACAGTTCCAACACATAGCCTTGGACTTTCTAGGACACTTAGATCTCTAATGGGATTTGGATCTTCCTTTTTTTTTCTTCTTATCCTTTTTCTTTCCCTTCTCTTTAGATCTTCCATGAACTGGAAGAGACTCCTTAGTTGATTCAGAAGACTTTCTCCACATATCTTCAAACAACAATGAAGAAACTACTTCATCCATGTTGAAGGTGATAGTAGTACTCCCAATGGCCATAACAAGGTGATACCATGGATTTGGTAAGGAACACAGTAATGTCATACATCGATCCTCCTACTCCATCTTCACACCAATAGAGGTCAACTGGGCAACAAGCATATTGAATGTATTCATGTGATCAACGACAGATCCTCCATCTTCCATCCTCATAGAATACAATTTCGTTCACATGAATAACTTGTTCACCAATGATTTAGCCTGATAAACATCTCCAAGCTTCATCCATGTTGAAGGTGATAGTAGTACTCCCAATGGCCATAACAAGGTGATACCATGAATTTGGTAAGGAACACAGTAATGTCATACATCGATCCTCCTACTCCATCTTCACACCAATAGAGGTCAACTGGGCAACAAGCATATTGAATGTATTCATGTGATCAACGACAGATCCTCCATCTTCCATCCTCATAGAATACAATTTCGTTCACATGAATAACTTGTTCACCAATGATTTAGCCTGATAAACATCTCCAAGCTTCTTCTAAAGATCTTTTACAATCTTCTCTTTATGGATATTTAGTGGCACTAAATCAACCAAACAGAGTCTTATCATACCTTTATCCTTACGATCCATCAGATGCCAATCTTCTTATTTCATGCTTGATGGCATGGTTCTAGATATTGCGAGCTGTAGATCTCTATCCACCAATAAGACCTCCATCTTGAGTTTCCACAACAAAAAGTTGCCTCCATTGAACTTCTCTATATCAAACCTTCCATATGTTCTAGCCATCTCTTTCCTACAACAAAGATTTCAAAATCCTCTGCACAAGCTCCCACTGAAGCAGAGATCATCTTAAAAAACCCTCTACCCATGAAATAGAACCAAAGGTGATCATGCTTTGATACCAATGGAAAGGAAGCAAGGTATGCATAAATTCTTCCTACACTGATCTACTAAGGAAAGATTTATGCAAATTTTTATCTTTTATAGTTACATATTAAGATGCACATTAATAGAAAGACAATAAAAACATCCAAATGCAAATACAAAACTCACAACACAAGATATATGTGGGGAAAACCCTTTCAAGTAAAAAAGCCCACACTCCAAAGTAGCCCAATATATTATTCAAGAATCAATAAGATTACAATATACTTGCAGAACAAGCTTTCACATGAGTATTAATCAATCAAAGATCTAGAAAGTATCTCATTATTTATGAGACTCTTACACACAACCTCCATCTCAAGCTCCTGATACATAGGAGATACAACACAGTAAACCACCAACGGTAATTACAAAACCATGAGCCAAGAAACCACCGAAAAGTGGCACCCAAATTATATCCAATTGAAGATGCCTTGTGATGTGCCAAATCACACACCAACACATGTAACTCTCCCCTTTACATCTCTTTTAAGTGTTCAACATGTTTTCACATTTCCCAAAAAATAGGTGGTCCAACTTCCAGAGGTCATAACTTTTGATCCGGGTGTCTAATTGACGAATTGTTTAATTTGTTAGAAAGCTCATGAAGCAATCTATTAAGCTATAACCTACTTTATCGGTTATGACAACTTTTGGGGAATTTAGAGACCCCTAAGTGCCTCAAAATTGAGTTTGAAATTGTTTTCAATAATTTCAAAAAATAGAAACTTTAATATCTCGCAATCCAGATATGATCTTGAGTCGAAACTCACCCAAGATGTTTACTTAGCAGTTCTGCACTATTTGGGGAAAATATAAGGTCAATCCAAGGTCAAATGTAGAGTTACTAAAAATAGTAAGTCATGTCATTTTTAGCCCTTTTGGAAACTTTGAAATTTCTAGATCATTGTCCAAGATAAAGGGTATTTGAAAAGACCAAAACTAGATAGAATAGTAACCTTTCATAGTTGCAAGGTTGAGACACTTTTCCTAACATTGCTAGGATTGGTTGGAAACTCATGTTAGCCAATCATGAATGTAGTTGCATCATGAAGGCTAAGTATTTGGGTAATCAAAAGCGTCTTTCTTTAGTCTCTTCAGCTAGTCTTCTTTATGGATCAACAATCTAGAATAATATAATGAGTTCAAAATAGATGTTAAGAAAATGCATAACATTGAAGGTGGGTAATGGTGAGATTAATTACTTCTAGAAGGATCGTTGGTTTTCTCATAAGCCTCTTGAATACTCCTATCCTTGTGCTCATATTAAAGAAGAGCTTTGTGAAAGATTTTGATATTACATAGTGGACTACTAAAATCAAAATATGGAAGGTAAGTACTTCTACAAAGATTTATAGTAACTTTCTAAGTGTTCCAAATATTTCTACTTGGGATGTTTTTAATTATTAAAATAAAACCTCTTAGATTCAATTTATTTCATAGATAGGATGAGATAATTTTGTCTACATCCCCAAATAGAGTTTATTTAGTCAGATATGGTTTCAGTTTACTTATGAACTTTACTACACTAGTATTCAAGTGAAGCTCCTTATCAAATCACAATATCATACTCAAGAGTATAACTCTTGTGTCAAAATAATGAAGTCAAAATAGTTGTTAAGAAAAAGTAATAAGGTGGAAGGTTGTTAATGGTGAGCTTATCCACTTGTGGAAGGATCCTTGGCTTTCTCATGAGCCTCTTGAATATTGATATCCTTGTGCTCATATTAAATAAAAGCTTTGTGGAAGATTTGGATGTTACATTGTAAACTACTAGACAATCAAGCCATGGAAGGTTCTTCTCGAAAGATTTCTAGTAAGCTTCTAGGTGTTTCAAATATTGATGCTTTGGATTATTTAATTATTAAAATCTAACCTTTTAGATTTAATTTATTTACTAGATAGGATGAGATAATTTGGTTTGCAACCCTTACTAGAGTTTATTTAGTCAAATCTAGTTTCAATTTACTTATGGAAAGTTTTCCTACTCTATAATTCAACTGGAGCTCCATATAGAGTCACAATCTCATTTGCAAGATTAATTTTTTTGGTGGGTCATCTATAATGGTATGATTTGCATTGTTGACAATCTTAAATATAGGGGCATCTCTCTTAGCAATAGATGTATTTTATGCAAAAGAGATGAAGAATCCATTAATCACTTGTTAATTGAGTGCCCCATTTCCAAGAATATTAGATAAACTATCCTAAATAGGTTCAAACTATAATGGGTTTAGAATTGGGACATCCATAGAAGCCAATTAGGTTCTTCCTTTTGGACATCCTACAATAAAATAAATTTGGTTGCAAGCTCTTCCACATCTCTATTAGAAGGAAATAAATAATATAACATTTAGAAGGAAAATAAGGCCCTAGAATGTGGTGCTAATGAAAATATGCCAACCCATTTAGAAGAATGATTATTCCTCCCAAATTAGAAAGCCCAAAATTTTCCCTATGACTTTTGAGAGGGAAGTTGCTAAAAATTGGAATATCCAATCATCTCTTGATAAAGTAGAAACTATCAGAGTTAAGAAAAGAAGAGCTACTATATTGAAACCCCCAGATATAGGATGCATTAAACTCAAGTTTTCAATGGTTCTTCTAAGGGAACTATTGATCACAATAGTGGAGAAGGTGTCCTTAGGAATAGCAAGGGGAAGTTGATTTCTACATTTGCAAAAAACTTGGGATTCAAAACTAATAATAATGTTGAATCCTTTGCAACTCTTCTCGGTGTAGAGTTGGCTCAAAATCGTAATATCTCTAACTTGATGATTGAAGGAGACTCCAAGAATGTTATTAATATTCTAAAGTATAGGGCATCTAGCCACTAGTATATTAATAATATTATCTTAGATACTAAGGACCTTATTAAAAAAATTAGGAACATTAAAACTTGGCATTCATATAGAAGAGGTAACCCAATGGAAAACCTCTTAGCCAACCTAGGATGTTTGATTGATTACCATAAGTATTTTCTTGAAGTCAAATCCCTACCTTCAAATATAAATAATAGAATTAGACATGAGAGTTTTAATCAAGATCATGATTCTAAGTTGTCATTTGGGTTCAATAGGAGTGGGCTTGTCATGAGCCAAAGTAATATCAAATACCCTAGCAATTATGAGGGCTCTAGGATTCCCATAGATGGGTTGGGGATTAATACATTTGGCAACTTCCTCAATAAGGAAATACTTTTCTCTCACTTGAATGTTTTTTCTTTGCTAATTTTGTGCACTCATGGGGGATGCTCCCTTTATATTTATAACCAGAAAATAATAGTATTACATCCATCATTCATTTTTAATAGTGTCTATATGCCATCTAAATACATAAAAAAAGATCTTCTTATCTACTACCTTGAAGACCTACCATAGACTTCTACCCATATATACTATTCATTAACAATTTTTTTGAAATATCTACAAACATATATATAAACTGCATATGGAAAACACCGAACAAACTTTATCTTACTGAATTACCCAAACCCCTCCCTCCTCCTTGTTCTCTACTTGGGCCACCTCAAACTAATTTCCTGCATCAACTGCTTCCAATCCCACCACCTGTTTCAGAAAGCTAATGACCTTTTCCACTTTAAATCTCTTGGTTAGCTCACCCCCCTTCCGCTCTGAAGTGATAAAAGGTAACCAATTTACCAGTTCTCCATCCTACTTAACTCTCCCAAAGTCCTCTAGCCTAAGGACGCCATTGCCATACCAGAAATATCTATGACTTCATCCAAACCTCTCAGTAAGCTCAGCTTGATAAATGCTCTAGTTAGAATGCCAATGTCTTCCTTCGACTTTCCAGCCTCGAACAAAATAGCAACAAACATTGAAAAAATATCCAAGTTCACCCTATGATGATGCTCCACCCTCAAGAATTCATTGCCTAACACCCATTGGAATGCTAACAAAAGAATACCATTCTTCATTTTGAAAACTGATTGCAACCTTTTCTCAGACACTAAACCAATAAATGCCATCTACCTATGAGAACTCGTTAGTTGGATAGGTGTATCCATTAATCCTTCAAAGCTCTCTGTTTCTTTGATCTCCAATAATGAAGAGTTTCTACAATCTCTAAGAAATGCAATCTAACCTACCTTTGTAGGCTTGAAAGCACCCAGCTTATATGCCATGAAATAAATGAAACATCATTACATATGCTTTCCTTACATCTCGGGTCACCAACCTCTACTTAATCTCAAATGTCATTATTATTCAATATGTCCCTTAATGGCAATTATAGAAACTAGTCTTTGCTAAATAGCCTTCGCTACTTTAGTACTGCTAACTTTTAATCAAAGAAATATTAAGATCATGCCTTATATTCCTTCCTTCCAACTCGAAAAACCTCTGATCACTCATCTCATCCATCATTATAACTGGTGCTCATATTTTTAAATATCCACTTCCATTTCTTCCTTTAAGTTGACTGCCACATTATCCAACTTATTTGCCCCACTATTAGCCTCCCAAAAATTATGATTTATTGTGAACTCTTCAAAATGTTTTTATAAATCTAATATTTGTTCAAGATACACCTTAAACTTCCAATTATGAATGAAGTTTCTTCTTACTACATTTATAACTATAATGGATTCCCCATCTATATTAAGTTTTTGATGCCAAGTGCCTTAGTCAATTGAAGAGCAATAAGAAGAGCTTCAAATTCTATGTGGTTGTTTGTGACAAATTCAAGCCTTTTTAGAATTTCCCCACAACTTTTAATTCCCAATTGCTAACAATGCCTCCTGAACCAACTGGGCCTGGGTTGCCTTTTAAGGCCTTGTTGAAATTTAATTTAAACCACCCCTCTTCTGGGGGAATCCATTTCACATTTTGTCTAGCTAAAAGGGAATCATCTCCCTCACCCCCATTAATAGGGGGTCTCTCACTTGAATGTTGCTGCCAAAGGCTGCAATGATAAAAAATGGCTTCCATAAATTTTGATGAAATGGGAGGTGAAAAAATTCACATTCAACCATCTTAATGTGAACTTATTTGGCAAAATGCTACCATTTAGAATATTTTAATAAAGGGGGGTCTTTCTTGTTACCTAGAAGTCATGAATAGTTATGACCCGATCTTATCTAATGAATTTGCTAGATCCTAGAAAGCCAGGGTGGTTGAACAAGAATGATTTACTCAATCCATTGGGTAGATATAGTTGTTTCTCTGGTTAGATACTTCACTCTTGAGGGTAGGTACAAGTTGATTACTCTTATCACTTTCTTATGTTGAATCATTTAAGACATAGGATCAAAATGAGTTTTCTATTTTTTCTATTGAGTTCCCTACAACAATATGTGGAAAATGTATTGTTGGGTAAGGTAGAATCACCTCTTCACCAAGGGTTAATCTATTTTTTATATAGGTTTGAGCTAGCAAAATGTCCAACTCCTTCCCTTTTTCCCATAATTGTTAACCCTTCCAAAATTCCTCCCAGGTCTATCCTGAGCTCTGCTACTCATCCTACTACTAGTTCCCAAACATGTATTACTTTGTATCCCACAACCCCTCCTTCTAAAGGTCAAGCCTCATCAAATGCTATGTTTTCTACACCAAATTGTCTAAAAATTGTGGTCATCGATAATATAAAGAGGCCCACCAAATAGCCTTGGGACCCAAATTTTAAAGATGGATCTAGGGTGATCAAAATTTTGGTCCCTTTGAAGCCATCTCAACATGAGGAAACCCCTATTTTGAATACCCTTGCCACCTTAGGGGTAGATAAAAGTAAAATAGTGATTCCTTCTAATCTTCATGCCTCCACTTCTCATATATTTTTTGTTGATCTTTATGACTCCAAGAAAGTAGTGAATCCTAATGACAGTGATTCTAGTGATGGTGTTCCTTGTAAGGCCCGGTCTATTGATGATGCTCATAAGCATAGTGACAACCATACCCTAAAGTCCTCTTTCGAATGTTGTATCTATGTCAAGGGCAAAGTTCAAGCTTTGGAAGAAAGACTCGACCTATGAAATAATGTTCTAAAATGGTTTTTATGGCAACACCAAAATTGTAGGTATAGATTGAGCAACTTTGAAATAGTTATTACAAGGAGGAGGATGGAGTGAATCATGGTAATATTACTTTTGATGAGGACTTATGAGAGGATGTTAACAAGTTCTCCACAATATTTCAAAATTGGGAAAACCTTGATCTGAGAATGTTAGTACTTTAAAAAATTCGAGAAGATTTAAAGAGTAATCTAGTTGTAGTTAACTTCAACAAAAAATACTATAAAGAACTTAACTGCTAGCCTCTTTATCCTCCTGTCTAAACTACAAAAGATGAAAAGAAAGTCTACTAGAGAAAGGTCTACTTATAGAATGAGGGCTAGGTCCTCTATCCACAAACTAGGCATTATTGAGCTAGATGAAGACACTTTCAAGAGTTCTTTTGAGGAGCAAATCAATTTAATTGCTAAGGAGTGGCAAATTGCTTCAAGTCTTTAGAAGTTGGTAGATCCAAAATAGGACAGGGCTCTTTTCTAATCTTTCCTTGTATTGTCTATTTAAGTGTTGACTTTGTGCAATCCCTTTGTTTTGGTGTTGTGGCTAGTGACATTTAAACTTTCTTTCTATTCTCACGCCTCATACGACACATTTCTTCAAGTAATTAAATTTGCTCTTGTAAAAGGATTCGAGCCTTTTCAAAACCCTATTATTTATCAATACTAATAAATTTTTTTTTAAAAAAAAAAAGGTTATTTTTTCTTCTACACATTAAAAATCCTATGATATAGGAAGTCAAACAATTTTTTTTTCTCCTCTACAATTAATAAACTTTAAAATAATTTAAAGTTGACATATTGTTTTTAATCCTCATCCTCTCGAGCTTAAAATAGTTGAAAGTCGACATATTGTTGAGTCACCAAAGAGTACTATTAACTACGTAAGATGAGTGCTAAATGTGAGAGGCATTTACTAAAGGAGGTCATACTTCCGGACGTGTAATGTGCAGTCGTTGAACTGCATTCTAAAGAGTTTTGAGGGCATCTACATAGCATTACGCAACCATTCTGATTCAAGAGTGTACTTGCTTTAGATTACGCAACTCTCCCCTCCACTTTCACATTTTTAACTCATTTTGGAACGTTCTTCTGTCCGAGGAACTTGAAATTATCATCATTTATGGTTGTTATCATGGTGTAGAATTGCCAAATCGATATCAACTTCTATTTTAATGGTTTTGTTTGTTTTTCTTTTTCTTTTTTCTTCCCCTATTTTTTCCTTGTCCTTGCGTGTCTTTTAGTATTAAGAAGTTTACACGGGTTTGAATACTTCCTTCTATTTACAATAAATTTAAAACTTGCTTCTATTTTAGTAATAGGTGTCATCAAAGTCAAAATATTTTAAAGTGTAATTATTTGACAATCACAAAATGGTACTAGTTAAAAATATATATAGACTAAACCACATATGCTATGTAGTTATGAGCAATTTCAAATTAAAAATCAAAAACATAATTTCTAGACACAAATAATTAAATTCTAAATTATCAACATAATTTTTGAATACATTATACAACCACATGTCTATTACTAATAGTTCCAATTTAATAAAAGCTAAACTATATCCTAATTTTCTATTTACATTTAATTTTGGCAATTATAATTTTCCTCTTATATAAATTGATTAACTAAATGAATAATAAAATGTGTTTTCTTAATATGAAATGCATTCTATAAGAACAAGACATAGAATGTCTTCTACATAATAACTAAAACACAGTTGATATATTTTTTTTTAAAAAAATAACTGATGAGTAAATAAAATAAAATAACTTTTAAGTAAATAAAAATAAAACAATTCTTAAATAATTCTAAAATAAAACAAATAATTTTTTTGTAATAAAATAACTTTTATGTAAATATTAAAATTTAGATGTATTTTTTTTTTTATATACATAAAAAATTATTTTATTAAAAAACCTCTTTAAGTAAAATAAAATAATTCAAGACTAATATTTATAATAGATAAAATTTAATAAATGTTAACATTTGTTATAAAATACTAAGTAGATAATAAAACTAACTTTAAAAACAAAATAAAAGAAAAAAATACAAAACTAATCTCTTAACATTAATTAAAAATAAGGAAGCTAAAGGTAAAATAATAAGAATGACTTGTGTAAGCCTGATTACTTTCAAATGTCTTGAAGAAATCTTGAAAGGAAGATAACCTTTCAAATTCTTCAATGTGAACATGGGACAATTGTGTTCAATGTGACAAGGTATTTATGTGGGACCTCCGGGCCACAAGATTTTAGTCAAATAGAGAATCTTTTTAAACTTGAAACTTTTACATTTTCAACAAGTTACAGATTTCATATTAATATATAAATATTTGCAATACAAATATTAATAAATATTAGTATTTTATTATTAATATTTGTTATAAAATACTAAGTAGATAATAAAACTAACTGTTAAAACAAAATTACAAAACTAATCTATTAATATCAATTAAAAACAAAGAAGCCAAAAATAAAATAATAAAAATGACTTGTCCAAACATGATCACTTTAAGAAATCGTAAAACACAATCTTTCAAATTCTTGCATGTGAACATAGGACAATTGTGTTCAATACCCTGCCCCACAAGATTTCTTAAGGAATCTGTTTAAACTTTGAAACTTTTACATCTTAAACGGTAGAGTAAGACTCATAAAAGTAAGTACATATTTCATCTTGCAATCGTCTGAAATCTACTAAACTGTTTTTTAATTATCCTTTACTACTACAATTGTGTTAGATTAGATGGCCTTGTCAGAGGGCCCTCTCTCTACCGTGTAGATTAGATGGCCTTATCTAAGAGTAACAAGCAGCCTTCAGACTTTGAACGGAATCCTTTGTGTAAAGCATTTATCATGTGAAACTGTACCTAGAGAAATATCTGTCAATCCAAAGTTGCTATTCTCGGTAGAAGCCTAGAAATTTCTGTGAAAGTAAAGTTGCTTTGTTCGCTGGAGCCGGGGGTGAGCTACATATACGACTCTCCGCCCAGTTGTTTTCCATATTTGAGCCTTCGATTATCTTATTTTCATCCCCTTTGTCTGTAGTTGTTTTCTGTGATCTCTCTTTTAATCATGGAATTAATAAACGCAGATGAACTAAAGATCGATCAAGATAGATGGGTTATTCAAATCAAGGAAGGCCTGCAAATACATGGCGAGCAAGAAGAAGAAAAGGGGATTTGCATATCCGTTTTTTGTGTGCCCAAGGAGTTGTTGGCAGTCAAGCCAGAAGCATATATTCCGCAGTGCGTCTCCATTGGACCATATCACCACTGGAGATCCCAACTGTACGAAATGGAGAGATATAAAGTGGCTGCTGCAAGAAGATTTCAGAAGATGATAACTGGTGACTGCAAGTTCGAATCTGTAGTGGAAGAGGTCAAGAAGTATGACTGGCAGATCAGGAACTGCTACCACAAATATCTGGACTACAAGGAGGAAGCCCTTTCATGGCTCATAGCTCTGGACGCCTCCTTTGTCCTCGAGTGCTTGCAGTTCTACGCCAAACAGGCGGACCAGGCTTCTTCACAAGTGCCTTCCCAGGTGATGCGACTGGGCAGAGTTTTAGATCCATCTCGCAGAAGTGCAATCCACAATGCAATTATGAGAGATCTGATGATGCTTGAGAATCAGGTCCCTTTGTTCCTCTTGCAGAAGCTGCTGGAAATGCAGTTGGGTTCTGAAGACAAGGCGGAAGGAAGGCTCTGCAATCTGGTAACTCTCGCCTGTAAGGAATGGTCGCCATTTATGTTCAAGACGCCGGATGGTTTAAAGCTGAGTATTAAAGAGAGGGGTCACATACTGGAGGTGCTCTACTACTCTATTGTCAATGCAGCAGCCATGGACGATACCATTTCTAAGAAGAATGAGGACAGCAACGTCCCGTTACCGGATTCAACCTACTTAACGCGTGCTCTGAAAGCTTTATGGAAGCCTTTCTCCTCGTTAAAAATCGGCCTTGTTCAACTTGTCTCGGCACTCCCTCAGCGCCTCTTGAAAGGAAGGCCTGTCCAGTTGGTGACACAGTTGTCCACGCAACTTGTTTCCACTTTTGAAAATCTTTCAATTAAGCGCAAAGATGAAAAGAATGAGGAAAAAGATGAGGAAGGAGGATATTCCTCTGCAGAAATTCCCCCTACACGCGACGAACTAGCGATTCCCTCCGTCTCCGATTTATACTCAGCAGGAGTAAAATTCCTTCCAACCGAGGGAGACCTCACCACAATTCGCTTTGACCCGACCACTGCAACTCTTTATCTTCCCAAATTGAGATTGGATTCCAACACAGAAGTAGTTCTCAGAAACCTGGTGGCTTTCGAAGCTTCGGCGGCGCCTGGCGCATTGATCTTCACTCGCTACACTGATTTCATGAACGGCATCATCGACAAAGACGAAGATGTTCGGCTGCTGAGAAAGAGCGGGATTATCTACAATCACCTAGCTGATGACGGGAAAGTGGCAAGCCTGTGGAACGGCATGGGTAAATGTGTGAAATTGACTCAAGTTAAATATTTGGACCAAGTTATAGCAGACGTGAACAAGTATTACAGCAAGAGATGGAGCGTTGCTGTGAAGAAGTATATAAAGAAATACATATCTGGTTCATGGCAGATCCTCACCGTTCTGGCCACAGCGATGCTTCTCCTTTTCACGTGCTTAGAGGCTTTTTGTTCTGTATATGACTGTAAGCAATGGTCGATCGACTCTAGTTTTTTGCAGGACTAAGTCAAGTGGAAGAGCTTCATCTCATGTAACTAGGTACCAAAGCCGACGGCCTTTTCTTCTCCTTGACAGACCCACTTCTATTTACTCTGCAAGGATACAACAGTTTTGTTTTTTTAAGGCGGGTTAAACTCCTATTACCGTGTGACGTATTAAAATTCTCACAGAAACTAATTGGGTATGCTGACATTTTCAAGTACAGTACCCTTACAAAACACACCTCAACATTTTTGTTGCCAGTAGAGTCCAGTACTCCTGTACAATACTGCCATTTGGAAACATTCGTAGAAAAGACATTGGAGCTTTGTATTTTTTATAAAGTTCATTGCTTCCAGAGTTCGCTCATGGAATGGAAAGAAATATCAAAATGGTGTGATTCAATTTTTTTTAATTCTATTTTATTCAGTAATTTTGCTTTACAACTGTTTAAATCTATTTGTAAGTTATATTATTAAAATTACTTTAGTTATATTATTGAAATTGTTTTAGTTACATAGAATATTTATGATGGTTGGAAAAATATATGGATTTTTTTGTTTTTTTAAATTATTATAATAATTTGATTATGAATATTATTTTTTTCAATTTTAAAGGGGTAAAATTTTTATTGAAATTCGCAAAAGGGCATTACAAAATATCAAAGGGCCAAGGCCTCTAGAACCTATAAGAAGCAGCCATACAAAGCATGAAACAACATCATCCTTCACCAATACCATTCCCATCCTCAGCAAGTATCCTTTCCAAGTCATGTCAGATCTCATGGAGAACTTTATGAATATTTTAAATATTTGATATAATTATATTTAATTTATTATAATTATATTTTCTTTAAACTTTTTAAAGTTAAATATATATACATATTATAATTTAAAATTCATTTATAGATATTTTAATAATATATAAGATACATTTATTATATTATTTAATAAAATAAAACTTGATTTCTAGTTTTTAAATTTTTATTAGTAAAAAGAATAGTCTTTATTTACTTTTGTAATTGTAAAATTTGTGTACCAATTTCAAGTCCTTTGTTTTAAGCCTATTTTTGTAATACCCACATTTTCCTATTTAAGTAAAGATTATTGTTAGGATAAAATATAAAGAACTTCATAAATTATTTATTTGAATGCTATCGTTTACATTAATCATGTTTTACAAACCGATAGATTAATAGCTTGCTTGAAAAGTTATATATTTAGAATAATTATAGAAGAAATAATATATGATAAAAATTTCATAATGTTAATTGAATATTTTAGTCCAATACATTCTAATTATAATTTCTAAATTCTCATATGAAACTAGATGCCTTAATGGATTGTTGATTATGTGGGTAGTTTTCTAATAGGAGTTGGGCCAACTAAGTATAAGGGGGTGTATATACTTTCACTAAAAATATTTCTTAGTGGTTGTGATAGTGAAATACTAGACCCACAAAGGAGGAAGTAGAGGGGGCATGTACTAGTAATCAAGACAACAAGAGCAATCAGACTGTAAGATACAAGTGACAAGACAAAACACTAGGATAATGTGCCTTGAGTAAATAAGGTTGTATTGTAAATAAATTACATGTGCTAGGAAGAAATTGAAATTATTAGTCATCCTTGAGGCCTTTTTGGAGTTGTATAGCAACCATTGGGTGGAGAGCTTATATCCACACTCATCCTTATTGAATTTGGATGATTGTCATCTGTGTTGAAGTAGTTAGATTCTTGATGGTATATCTCCTTTTTGGCTCTTGCAAGGTATTCAATAGGTGGGACAATATTGGGAATTAAGTTGTCTCAACCTTGCAAAAAATCTTGATTTGATTTATCAATTATATAGGATTTTTCTGCATATTATTATATTTTATTTATTAATTAAATTGCATTCCAAGTTGAAATGGGACATTGGATTTTGAGTTGGCATTGTGTGCCAAATATTGGTATTTGTTTGGTAAGTTGTAAGTTGTCATAAAGTGCTAAAAATAGGGAAATTTGGAGTTGCCTATTTTATAGGGATTTTATGAAAGATTTATGATGGATTCTTATGATGGTTGTAAGGGCATATAAGAGGAATTTTTTGGCAATATTGACTAGCTATGATAGATAGTTAACATTTATCCTGAAGCATCTTATTTTAGATTGTTTATTAGTGTAACATCTAGGTGCCCAATTTGGGGTCAAACTAGTTGTTACAAAAGATAATATTTACTTACTAAAAATTAGCTAGAAGAAGATTCCAGAAATGACATGTAATATTTTTATATCTTATGGAGCATTAGGAAGGAAATATATGTCATAAACTAACATCATGTTAATGAATATTTAATAGTCAATACGATGCAAGAATTAAATTAGAATTATTTATACTTAATTGTTTATAATGTATTATTAAAATGTATTAAGTTGATTGATATATTTGCTTATATTTTTGTAGGATGCCTCACCTAAGGTTAAATTTTGAAAATGAAGAGAAACAAAGAGAACATCAAAGAGAATATGCTTGAAACTATATGAGACAATGACGTGAACAAATGAATGATGCACAAAGATGTGAAGTAAGAAATCGTCGAAACCAAAATGATAGAGAAGGATGTGTTAAACATAGGGCAGATATGACAATGGAAGAGATTGAAGCAGAAATGAGACTACATGTAGATGAGATGATAACACATTGTGCAAAACCATTTTAAGAGGAGAAATATATATTAAGAAGAAGATTACAAAGACATCATCAATCTCATGGGAATTCTTAGGTTAATTCTGAAGGGATAAATTCTATTACAATAGATCATGTGCTACAAACACCTAAGAACAAAGTTCAAGATGAAATGAATATTGATACTCAATATCATGTAGAAAATAATAGTTCACAAGAGGAGTTAACATCTCAACTGAGAAGACAAAGATGACTACAGAGAACACAAAATGAAAGAGATCAAGGTACACTCAATAATAATAGAAATTTTGAGATTGATTTGAAAACTTTACAAATGATATTTCACCATGGACTAGATAAACTTGCTACACCAAGCATGTGTTATATCTGTCAAGAAAGTTACCCTGCAATGAAGGTTGTACTAGTACTTGAAGGCCCTATTTGCAATAGATGTCAACAAGAGAAGCATGGACATCAATTTTTAGCATTAAACAACATGGATCCTAGTCCACAACCACTAGAACTTGCAAACTTAACACAGATTGAAGAAATGTTGATAGCACATGTCAACCCAATACTTCAAGTCAGACATGTAACTAGACATCAGTATAAATATAAATGACATACTATAAGTTTTCCATAGGAAAAATACTAGCATAGATATCTTAAATACATCTATCTAAAAGATGCTAAGAGATATCAGTTGCAAGGTGTCTATATTAAAAATGTTATTGAGAATAGATAGGCGCCTTGAGACTGATATCTCTTAGCATATTTTAGATAGATGTATTTAAGATATCTATTCTAGTTAAATAAATATCTTGAGGTTCAATGCAATTTTTCCACAAAAGTTTGAAGAAATATTTTTCATCTACACACACAAGAAATCTTTTTAGGATCTTCTTTATCCACATGTGTAGAAATCCACAAGCTATCCCAAATCCATTTCCAAATTAGGAAAAACCCCTAGAAAGGAGGGAGAGAATTTTTCAAGAAAGTACCAAATGAACTCTTTCATTCCTTTCCAACTTTCAAAAATCCCTAACCCTTTTAAAATTTTCTTTTCATTCCACACTAATCAAATAGTTCACAAGTGGTTATTTCCAAAAGATATTTTCACTCAAAAGATATTGCCCAAATTAGAAATCGACCTTATGAAAAATAGTAATTTCACTATCAATTCCAAATAAATTACAAATAAGGTAATTCTTTCCATATTAAATTCATGCATGAATGCACACACGCACACACACACTCCCCACCCCTAACACACACACAATTAGTTTGGCTAAGGCATAAATCCAAAGGAATCTTTAAATTTTAAAAGCATTTGAAAATATCACAACATTAAATTGTAATATCCCTTTTTGGACAATTAGATCAATTTCTTTAAAATTTTCAAAATCACAATAGAATTTAAGTACTTGTGAAAGTACCCAAAGTATACCACCAGATGAAGAAAAAAATCTACAATGACCAATTGATCTGACTGATAATGATTGCAAGATCTTATACCATTGTTGTCATTATCTATATGTAACCTAAAATTGTTGATGTTGATGCTTCACATAACTTATAAGTGAATGACTATTATATAGTAGTTTTTATACTTCAAATTGAAACTCAACATAATGTTAAAATATATTATAGCTTGTAGCCAAATATATTAATCTTTTATAGTAGGTACAAATTTTATAATGATCATAATAGCGGATCAACACCTAACAATTAATCCCAAAGATGTGTTTACCATAATAACCAAGTACTAGATACTAATATACTATGAAGTAGACTATACAATAGCGTTACTAGTAATTTACTTGTATGGCTCTCCGTAAGGGTACAACTAAGGTTAAAGACATAGAACCTTTCAAATACCATGACCAACTTTGATAAGGGTTGGATAGGATATTTGATGAAATCTAGACTGGGAGTCTTTACTAGACGACCAATTCTAGCAGCCACAACATGAAATTTAAACAAAACAACAATATCCACAATCACAACACAATTCAAAGTCTTTTATTCATATGCAGTGTTTAGGAGTACAACATACAATTCAAAACATTACACTCTTCTTCTAATTAAAATACTTCCTTTTTTTTAATATTACTAGATCAAACACCTGAACAAAGAACATCAACCACATTTTATAATTGTCATTGGGGAAGTTGAACCATTTTACTAGCATGGAAGTGAAAACATAACCTTCACAATTAATACCATAACTTTTGGCACTTTAAACATTCTTTGAACAAAAGGAATGGACAAAAATAACACATTTAAGTGATTCAGATCTTTTTAGAATCTTCAAATCTCCTTTAAATGCTCTTTTAGTGAATTGACACCCTTTCAAACAATTAAACTTTTTCATCAGTAATATGATACTTCTATGAACCATGGAATTTCTTCATCGGCAAATAAATAACTTCAAGAACCTCCAAAATCTTTTGTCAATAATTTTCATGGTTTGTGAACTTATTGATTTAGTAAATCAATATTACTAAGAACTTTTGAACTCTTCCTTCTTACTATATTTCAAAAAAATGATGCTAGAAGGAAACTATGAACTTCATCTTTGATGTCACTTCAGTGAATCACATGTCATTAGACCTTTTGAACTATCTCTATATTCATTTTAGTTATTCTACAACCCCTTGAACAATGTCGATGATATTTAAAGTTCTTGAACTTACTACTCAATCAAAAATCCTTTTACAAAAGGGTCAATTGGCATAAAAAAGTTCCTATACTTAATAAATAGCTAGAACATGTATTGTTAGACTCTATCAACAAAGAAAAAGTTTGATAACCATCCCTTTTGATGAAGAATAAGAGTTCATGAACTTGATGTTTTACCAAAATGCCCCATTCAACAATCAAAAGGGCTCTAGAACTAACATTTTTTCTGAAACAAGTTTAGAAACTTGATAAATTGTCAAAAACACAACTTGATAAGACCTATGGAGAAGTTTTTAAACTACAAACTTTGCCAAAATGTTTCAAACTACACTAAGTTTATCCAAACCCCACCAAAATGAAACTTAACCAAATTTGACAAATTTGAAAAATGTTCTATTCTTTTCTAATAGACTTTTACATGTTACCCACGCTTCTTTGAAAGCTGTATCTTCTCAATATAACTCCCACATAGAATCAAAGACAATAAAATTTACTCTTAATTCATTCAATAAAAAACATCTTCGACAAGTAATGCATCAACTACCTAATTAGATTTACCACCTCTATGTTTCAAAACCAATAAATAAATTTACAAAAATTCTACCCACTTCAGATGCTTTTGATTTAACTTAACTTGACTATTTATAAACTAAAGTGTATGGTGATTTATGTACAACATAAACTCCTTAGGTAGAAAATAATGTCACCATTTCTTGGGTACATGTACAATAGCATAGAATTTTTTTTATCATATACTGAATACTTCTTTTTGGCTTCATTCAACTTCTCACTCAAGTAAGCTATTAGTCTTCCATCTTGACTAAGGACTCCTTCAATCACTATCCCACTTGCATCACAATCCACTTGGAATGCTTTGCCAAAATGAGGCAGTGCCAACACAGGCTATTTTGTTACCTTCTCTTTCAATATTTGAAAAAGTAGAGTGTGAGATCATGATGGGCCTTAAAGTGGCAATGGAGAAAAAACTTGTTGGATGAAAAAGTGCAAACATTCAGACTAATATTTATATTTGGACGGAAAGGGTGTTAATATTTCTACCTCAAATATGGATTCCCTCCAAAAATGCCTTAGGATTACCTCATATTTATGCAAGTGGGAGTCCCAAAACTTGTCAAAGAAACTTGCAAAACCACCCATTTAGTATCATCCTAAAATTTTTCACAATTTCATCCTTGAAGCTGACAGACTTTGTTGTAACTAAATTTAATCAAATGAAAAGGGTTTATAGAGGAATCTATTAAGATTCTAAAAATATAATATACACCTCATAATAATTTTAATAGGTAATTATTATTAATTTTCTACATCCATAACTTTCAACATATTAATCCTTTTTAGAATCCAAAAGATGCATCACATTCTATGATTTATTGGGTATACATTAAAATTTAAAATTTTTTATTTTCATATATTTTTGACCAAGTTAGGTTGGTTGGAAAATTAATTTTTAATATTTTAAAAAAGTTCAAAAAAATATGTATCACATCCAATCATGTGTCCTTTACATAAATCCAAATAATGAAGATTATCTATTTCTCATACTTAAGTTGGCCCAAAGGACACATACTTTTTACATTTTTCTAAAAAAATTAGTAGTGCTTCATTGAAATATCCAATTTTCACCAAACTATTTTTAAAAATTTCAAACAAAAATGTTGTATCCCATAAACTACATTTAATTTGTTACAAGTTTTATTACTATCTTATGTCTAGATTGTGTAGATAACTCATTCAATTTTTGACATGAAGTTACTTAAGTCTATTTTTCACATTTACATTGCCACTTAGGGGTAGTGTTTGGCCCATCATGATCCTACACTCATCAAACTCTTTTCTGCTACAATTGTCCAAATGGATTATCTCTTATTACTTGTCATGGTCTCCATGATAGGTACACATATCCTATTGAAATTTCTTATGAACTTCCTATAGAAGCTCGTCAATCCATGGAAACATATTACTTCAAACATACTCGTTAGTGAAAGACAATCCACAATTTCTTTGACCTTTTCCAAATCTATTTTCAATCCCTTTCTAGAAATAGCATATCCTAAATATAACAACTTCTTTTTCATCAAAATACACTTTTTTAAATTCAACTAGCAACTTTTCAATCCTTGCAAAACAACCCTAACATGCAACAAATGTTCTTTTGTTTTACTAAAAAATAAAATATCATCTAAATACATAATGACAAACTTACCAAGGAATGGGTTAAACACTTCATTCATCTACCCCATGAAGGTACTTGGAGCATTTGTTAGTCTGAATGGAATTACCAGCCACTCATACAAACCATCCTTTGTCTAAAAGGTTGTCTTCCATTCATCTCCTTCTCTTATTCTTATCTGATGGTATCCACTCTTCAAATCAATTTTTGTTAAGTACTTGGTTTCACTAAAAAAATCTGTCATATCATCCATCTGAGGTAACAAAAATCTACACTTTATGGTGACCTTATTATGTTCCCTGAATCTATAAAAATTCACTATTCTCCATCCGTTTTAGGTGTCAATACTACTAGAACAACATATGGACTTAGACTTTCCTTGCTTAGTCCCTTGTCCAACAACTCTTACACTTGTCTATTGATCTCCTCATTCTACAATGGCATAATTCTATATGGTGCTTTGTTTGGCAAACTAGTCCGAGGTATCAAATCCATGCAAAGAATTATACTTCTCATAGGTGGTAATCCATCTGGTAACTCCATCAATATATTTGCATAGTCATCCAAAATTTTCTGAACTTCCATTGAGAGTTCTTTACTTTTTGTTTGTCATAAATTCTACAAGATTAGGAATAAAAGAAAAACATGCCCTTTCCTTCTTGAATTCTTTCAATTTTTTTTCTAGAAATCAAACAAAATATTGGATTATTTTCTACTTCTTCTTTATCTTTCAATGGATTTAAGGTAAATTCATTTCCATCTTTCCTTATATTATATGTATTTGTTCTATCATCATGTATAGATTGTCTATCAAATTGCCAAGATTTACCCAACAGGATATGACATGTGTCCATAGGCATCACATCACAAAGAATTTCATCCTTATACTACTAATCTAAAAAATTACTAGAAATTGTTCACTTACCACCAATTTATGTCCCCTTTGTATCCAAGAGACTTTGTATGTGCATGGATGTTTCACCTTCTTCAAATTCAACTTCTCTACCATCTCTTCTAACACTAGATTGTTAGTGCTTCCATTGTCCACAATTATTTTGCAACATTTTCCACTTGACTTGCAACTTGTTCCAAATAAATTTCTCCTTTGGATAGGTCCATGTGTTTCTTTCTCAAGGTTTAAACAAATTCTCCACAACATCAAGGATTCTCCATCTTCAGGATCTTCTCCATGTTTTGGTGAAGCCATAATTTCATTTTTTGCACGTGCCACATTAATTATTGCTTCTTCTCTCTTTCCACTACTATGTTGTATTTAAAGACACTCAAATACCCTCTGAACAATTTCTCCACATTGGTAATATGTACTAGTGAATCCTCTTCATTTTCCTCTTCTAAAATATCCTCTACCTTTGGAGTAATCTCCCCTACCTCTAGAATAATATCCTCTTCCTTTCTTATCTTGGGTGTTTTTCTATGAGGTGTTGGTTTCTCCTTGTTTGTTTTGATATCCTCTTCCATGACTAGATTGTCCTTTTCGACAAGAAAACCTTCCTCTACCTCTTAAATTATTTAGTTTTCTTGCCAACTTCTCCTCTACCTTCAAGACATATTGGTAGGCTTCTTCAACACTCTATATTTGTACCATATTAATTTCATCTTGAATTGAATAATGTAAATCATTTACATAACTTGACACCTTCTTAGCATCATCATCTACATGTCCAGCCCCAATGTTTAGCATGTAGAATTCTTTTGTATATTCCTACATTTTCTTCTCATTTTGTTTCAAATTCTATAATTTATTGAACAAACTAATTTAATAATCAGCTACAAGAAATTAGCCTTCAATTTAGTGACCATTCTATCCCACAATTTTATTTTCTCTTCACCCTTTCTCTATATTTCTATCTACATGTGATCCCACCATAAGGATGCATGTCCTTTCAATTTTGTGCAAGCAAATTTCACCTTTTTAAGTCTTCTATCTATTCAAAATCAAAATATTTCTCCATCTATGATATATAGTCAGTAATTTCTTCTAGATTTAAATTACCATGATAAATTGGTGGATCTAATCCTAGATTACTACTAATTCTTGACATTGCTCACAAAATTCTTCTTTCTAGTTCATTTCCATCTTCATCTTTTTTCTTAATTTTTGGTTCTTCATTTTTCTTTTTCATCATCACTAATATCTACCACATGTACTCCTCTTCTTTGTGCTACTTCCATAGCATCTAATCTTGTCATAATTCACCTCAACATTTGTACAATTTTACCAGCTCATGGTGCTCCTCTTCTCCCACATCCTCTATGCACCATGTCTCATCTACAGTTCTCTGCAGTTTTAGGTCTCTTCTCTCTTTCACTTACCCACAAAACATTTTTTAGAACCCTTCTCTTGACACAACCACAATCCATAATAAACCCACTTCGATACCATTTGGTATAGTCTAGATTGGGAGTGTTTACTAGATGACCAATTCTAGTATCCACAACATAAAATTTCTACAAAATAACAATATTTCCAATAACAAAACAATTCAAAGTCTTTTATTCATATGCAACATTCAGGAGTATTGTTGCAAGTATGTGCTAATCGGTGTTGTCATTGATGTCAACAAGTTTCTGTTCTCATTGGTGTCAACTATATCTTCTGATGTTGCTTTTGTTGGTTGATTGAGTTATTGTGTTAAGGTGATTGGAATGGCTTGCAAAAGTGCTGATGATGTTAGTATATTGTTCTTGTTGCTAGGTTTCCAAGTGCTTTTGAGAAAATTTGATAAATACTAAAGACAATGTTGTGAAGGAGTATTCTGGTTTACATGATATTGTCTAATTTTTTGCTCCGTATTTCTTCTATGTTGAAGACTAGAGTGTGAGGTTTTGATATGTTTTAGAGAAGTGGTTGAAGTTTTTAAATCCAAAATTTGGTGCTCTGAAACATTGTGGGTTGAGATTTATGTTCACCAATTTGAAGACTGTACCTGGCAGTGCTTGCAGTGTGACTGGGAGAAAGTATTTTGCTCTACATTTCTCCACAGTTTGGTTTTTGGTCTTACAGTTTTGAATGAGTGTTCATATGGTCCATATCTATGTTTTGTCCAAAGGACTTGTGATTTGGTGATTTGGAATGTAGTTTTCTTGAGTAGAAAAACTTGGCAGTGTTAGTTGTGAGCAGTCTGTGAACTGTCTTCAAGTGAGATTTGTTGTAGCTAGATTTGTTGTCTCCTAGGTGATTTCATGTTGTTTGTAGATGTTTCCATATTGTGTTATAGTCTTGTTCTTGGTCCACAAATTATGGTTGTGTTCTTGAAAGTGTGTGCCTAAGTGTTCTTGTTGTTTACACAAGTTTAGCTAACTTGGGTATTAACACTAATTGTGGGCGTGCTTCGTGGAATGAGGAAGTGTGTTGAAATCATGTGAAGATGTTTTTAGGTTTGAGCTAATCTATGAAGTACTCTACCTTCATTCCTTTTCTCCGCAGGAATGTTTAGGTCCAGACCTAATTTGAATTTTGTATGTTTTCTGACGTTGGGGATTGTTTCCAAGGTTGTAGAGTGTGTTGCCGACCTTGGTAAATGTTTCAAGCTTGATTTTGATATAAATAAGTGTAAAGGATTCATGTGTATGTGTGCATGCACAAGGATGGTGATGTTTGTATTGTGAATTTGAATTAGAGGCAGTAAGGACTTTCATGTGGTAGAAGACCTAATGCAGTGAGCAGAAGTCATCTACAATTTTTAGAGAGGCTAGGAAGGTGATGTGTGTTGTGTTTCATTGGAACTGAAGTTAGGCATGTGGTAGATGCTATCATATCAGTTCATTGTAGTGAGCCACCTCTTCTCTTCTATCTTTCTTTCTCAGTGGGTAGTGAGTCCACCTACAGTGAGCATTCTTTCTTTTGGGTAGTGAGCCTCTTGTAATTCGGTATTGCTGCTACTTTATATTGTGAGCTAATCCTCACCATGGTTTTTCCCTTTTAGGATTTTCCACATAAAAATCTAGTGTTCTCCTGTGCATGGAGTTGATGTGATTAAGTTTCTATTATCTATTTTTCATGTTTAATCATCATAATAGATAATAGGTTTAAGTGAACTGATGTGGATGTGATTATGTTTGTGAGAGTTTAAAATATTTGATACAACTGATTCACCCCCCTCTCAGTTGTCTTGTGCATTCAACAAGTACAACATACAATTCAAAACATTACAATCTTCCTTTGATTACAATACTTTCTTCTCTTGAATTTACCAAATTGAACCCCTTAATATAGAACATCAACCCAATTTTATACTTCCCATTGGGGAAGTTGCACCATTTTACTAGCATGGAAGTGAAAAATGAATCATCACAGTCAATACCATATCTTTTGAAACTTTAAACATTCTTTGAACCAAAGGGATGGTTGAAAGTAACAAATTTTGGTAATTTAGAGCTTTTTAAAAACCTTTAAACCTCCTTTAAATGCTCTTTCGATGATATGACACCCTTTCAAACAATTAAACTTCTTCGTCGACACTTTGATACTTTAATGAACCATGGAATTTCTTCATTAGCAAATCAACAACTTTGAGAACATTCAAAATCCTTTATCGACAATTTCATTGTTTGTGAACTTGTCAATTCAGTGAATTGATATTACTGAGAACTCTTGAACAATTCCTTCTCAATGTATTTTAGAAAATCAATTCTACAAGGAAACTATGAGCTTCACCTTTGATGTTATTTCAAAGAATCACACATCCTTAGACCTTTTGAACTATCTCTACATTCATTTCAGCAATTCTACAACCCCTTGAACAATGTCAGTGATGTTTAAAGTTATTGAACTTATTATTCTGCCAAAAATGCTTTTATGAAAGGGTCATTTGGAATTAAAAAAAGCTCCTATACTTAAGAAATTGTCAAAACATGTGTTTTTAGACTCCTTCAACAAAGATAAAGTTCATCGCTCATCCCATTTGGTGAAAAATAAGAGTTCATGAACTCAAAGTTTTATTGAAATGCCCCATTCAATGATCATAAAGGCTTTGAAACTAACATTTTTTCCAAAACAAGTTCAAGCACTTAATAAATTTCCAAAAAACACAACTTGATAAGCCATTTGGAGAAGTTCTTAAACTATAACCTTTTCTGAAATATTTCAAACTGCGCCAAATTTAGCCAAACCTCACCAAACTAAAACTTAACCAAATTTGACCTAAACTTGATCAATTTTAAATTTGAAAACGTCTCCCAAAGAAAAACTACCAAAATAAATGAAACACAACAAAACTGAAAATGAAGACCTAAAATATTTTTGGTTGATATAGGACAACTTGTGGACTTGGATGCTCCTGCATCAATATTAAATTCATCCTCAATATGGTTATGACCATACTCTAAGGTAATATATTCAACATGGACAAAGAGGAGGCTAGATATTGCAATCAATTAGCATGAGTTAATAGATACATCAAGAGAAGGCCTTTGTTACAACTTGATATACTAATATGTGGCACCTCCCTGACTTGATATTTAATGTTGAAAGGATGACCTTATAAGTGAATTGGCCTTATAGAATGAAACAACCTTCAACTGGAGCAATTCTTGTAATTAACATAGCATATGGGGTCTGCACTTCATATTAATTCGAAATGGCTAGCATAATCCTAAAATGTCTATGACCCAAAATAAGATGGTGTATTTCTTTCTAAAATAGACTTGATATTTACTTCAGCCAAACTTGGTATTTTGTTCTTCATACTAGTCAAGACAAATGTGTTGAGTAAAATTAATTAACTCATTATGATTTATGATGATGTATGAAAACTAATCCAATGATCAAATAAGGGCTTTGGTAGATATTATAGCATAACCATCAACTCACAACATTCATATAAGAGTAATCATACTCAATCCACAATTCTTCACAAAGGGATGAGGGAATTTATTTATGCTATTAAATTTACCATATTGGTAACAACTTACTCAGAAAGGGAACAATACTATTCTCCAATCATAAATTACAAACAAACTAATAAGATTACTTCTATTGCAAAAATATGGCAGTGCCCAAGATACAACTGATATGAAATGATTCTTGCAAGCACATGTTGAAGCTGGAAAACTTATAGAAAGAAAATACTCCACACAAAAACAAAAAATCTAAAATTGTAATCAAACTTCCAAAATTGAAGTATGCTAAAAACTAAAGTTGTAAATCCAAATGAAATTGAAAGGCTAATGAAGCTCTATGTAGTTCTTGATTTGGATTCACCTCTAAGAATTCAAAAGTGTTCATTCTTGAATCCCAAAACTGCAAGGGTTTTTGTCCTTTGATCTACAAACACAAGGGGTTTTGTCCTTGGATTGGATTTCAAACACAAGTGCACTAAAACTGAGAGAAATTGATAATATTTAATTTTAATGGTCCCTTTGTAGCTATTTTCTCCTCCTTTATATAATTGTTGAGGAAATAATTAATTATTGTTTCTTTCTTTCCTATTCTATCTCCACTAAAATCATTTAAGCTATTCCAATCTATTTTAAGTTTGTAACTTCCCCAAAGAGATTCCCCTAATTTTAGACTGAAACTCCCACTCCTAAAGATAATTAAATATTCGCTAGAGGTACAAATGGCCTGATTTTCCCCATTTAGGTAGCCCACTATCTAAATAAAATAACGATAAGTTGTCCTTAATAATTTTTAAAATAAAATGAGGACCAACCTATTAATATTATAAAATTATTTCGCTATAGAAAATAAATAATACCTCAGAGGAAAAAGGAACATCACATAAATGCATAGGACCATTCCAAATTATGGTAATTAAAATAATTTAGCTTCAAAATTATGCATATAGGTTGTTGGTGTATACCTTGAATCACTAGGCATACACATTTGTATTAATCATACTTAGGCATATTTGCACATGTTCCTTTGAACCTGTCAAAGTAGTTGAGATTTTTTGAGAGGTGTTGACTTGCATCGACACCTCACGCTATGTTTGTGGGAGGCTACTCGCCACAACTCCATGTAGAGAAGTCCTATCCTCTTTTCATGGAGATTTGGGTACTTGCACTTCTCTATATATTTTTGCCTCATTTGCTAATACAAACTAGTCAATTCATTGCGATTCTTGTGCTTGTTTATCTTTTCCATAATCTTGCTATTTTCTACATGGTATCAGAGCTTCCTGGATTAGTTTTTGAGCCATGATTGCTTGTTGTGCAACTCACCAACATTGACACCAAGCTTCATTCTATGAGGTTTTTGTTTGGTTGGTTTTCTGGTTATTAACTGTGGTCTTTGTTTGTTGTGTTGATGAGTTTGAAAGCTCTTACAAGCGCTGCATTGAGGAGGTTAAAAAGCCCATAGAATGGCTGTAAAGGTAGTGGCTTCACCTGAGATTGCAGGCTACATTGAAGGGCTTGGTAGAGGCTGAAGAATGGGCTGTGTTGTCAGAGCCAAACACCCATACTCAGGCTAGTAGAGAGGAGTACGAGGTCCACAAGAGAAGCCCCACACAAGAACCTTCTATAGACCTCCATCTTGCTCTCATGGTAAACATTCACCCTTGTTGAATGCCCATAGTTAGGATAGCACAAAGGGCTCAATGCAGCATTTCAACATATGGTCTCTGGTGCTTACATCTGTGCCTCCACCGTCGCCCACTTCCACTTCTTCACAGCATCCTCACATGTCTCTTTGAATAACCTTGAAGGCCTGCACTTGTCATGACATGTGTCAAGTTATTTTGAAAGGAAGGCAGCACTATTCATGTTGGAATATGTCAAAAATGATGACATAAGAAACTAGGGGGGTTGATGTAAGTGGGGGAGGGGAGACCATTTCAAATTTTTAGTCCCTGGTCACATGGGGTTTTAGCCCTTGTTCACGCATAGCCCAAGGTGGCTTAAGTTTTCTCCAAAATTTTCTTTTCTCTCTCACAATTTTTGCATGAAAATTAATTTTCTCAAAATCTGAAAAAAAAATTTCTCATAGAAGGTCTTTTTGTAACTGCACCAATCTTGCAACTTCAATAAATTTTACAAATCAACTCGAAATTGAGTGATTTCTTTTGCAAAAGTAATTTTTTTCCGTCACGAACCCAACTAGCATAAAATCACACTAAAATTATAAAGTGCCTGTTTATGCTCTTTTTGGGTGACCTAAAGCACTCCTTCTATAAAGTGCCAAATTTGGGGGGGGAAACACATAATTACGGGGGGGTCTTGTGTGTTTGTATTTCACACTTACTAGAGAAGTGCTTTTTGTGTGGGTTGTGTTTCCTTTCACATATTCACTTGCATTTCTTTAGCTCTTTGTTTCTGTATTTCTACAACTACTATCTAAATCTAAGCATCATGGAGTCTGCTGTCCCTATACAACCCCTTACTCCTATCAATTATCATGATTGGAAGATTAAAGTAAGTCTTGCACTACAAAAATTAGGTTTATTTAGGATGACTATGGGAATAGAAAAAGAACCTAATGTAGCTAAAGAGAAAGAAAAGTTTTTCAATAAGTGTGACCAAGCATTTGCTTTTCTTTGTTTAAATTTGTCTCCTGAATTGTTGTTTCATGTTGAGAATTTGACTACACCCAATGAAGTTTGGGATGTTCTAAACAAATTATTTAGGAAAATTGATGAACTTAGAAGTCATGAATTGGAAAATCAACTCTTAGGTCCTAGTCCTAGAAGTTTCTCAACTTTAGAAGATTTCTTCACAAAATTTAAATCTTTAAAGTTGTAGTTAAAATATTGTGGAGTTGACAAGAAAGAGGGTTAATTAATCCTTTATGTACTTTCCAAACTAGGTTCTGAATTGTTTGTGTATGTCTCAACTTTCTATTCTACTAAAAGTGCTCTTGGAGCATCATGGAAAATGCCCACTCTAGATAACTTTATTTCTGATCTCACAAGGGAACAAGAAAAATTAATTTAGATGGGTTCTTTGAAGTCCACTAAGCGTCAAGCTTTAATTGCAGGGAATGATAAGCCTCAAACTTCAAAAGGAAAGGAAAAGAACACTACAAAGGACAAGGATGGTAAGAAAGATGATAAAATTGACAACTTCAAAAAGGATAACTCTTCTCAACAAACTAAGCAAATTATTGAGAAAGTTACTTGTACCTTTTGTAAAAAACTAGGGCATGATGAACATCACTGCATGAAGACACAAATTGAAAATCTCTCATATTCTTAAAAATAATAATATTGGGCTACCTGATTCTGTCAAAGCATCTCCATCAACTCAGGATAATACTAAAGACAAAGAGAAATTAAAAGGAAAGGACTTAGTTGCTACTACATATTCATCTCCATCATGGATTATTGATTCTAGTGCTACCCATCATATGGGTTCTTCTCAGGTTGTTTTTCATCCTTAGAGCCATCCAGAATGTCTTCAATCCCCTTAGGTGATGATACTCCAACATTGGTGAAAGAGAGAGGGTCTCTTGAAGTTGAAGGAGGAACATTTTCAAATGTTCTAAGTGTACCTTCACTATCAACTAATCTCCTTTTAGTGTATCAGATAACACACTTAGGGAAGGGCATGAGAGTACATTTCTCTCCAAATTCCATTGAGATAAGAGAATTAAAAAGTAACAATTTGGTTGCTATAGGGAAGGAAAATCACCAATCAAGATTATATACCTTTTCCAATTTTGCTCCTGATATTTATCCAAAGGCACTACTAACTCATTCAAATGAAGTTAGTAAATTATGGCATGAGTGGTTTGCCCACTTTAACTACCATTATCTTAAAAATTATGTCAACAAAATATGGTTAATGGATTACCAAAAGTTAAATTTTCTAAAGGACTTTGTGAAGGTTGTGCACTTGGTAAACATCCTGAAGCAAAGTTTGACAAGAAGAAAACATGGAGGGTAAAACAAGTCTTATAACTTGTCCATAGTGATGTTTCAGGGGCTTTTCCCCATCCATCTTTTACAAAGGATAGATATGTTCTCACCTTTATTGATGATTTCTCTCATTTTACATGGGTCTACTTCCTTAGGCAAAAATCAAAAGTGTTTGAATCTTTTCAAGATTTCAAAGCTCTAGCCGAAAAATAGTTATGAAAAGTCATCAAATTTCTTAGAACTGATAATGGTAGAGAGTATGTCAATAATCATTTTGAGTAATTCTGCATAATAGAGGGGATAGATTTGCAACACATAGTTCCATATACTCCTAAACAAAATGGTGTTCTTGAATGCAAAAATAGATCTTTAAAAGAGATGGCTAATTGTATGATTTGTTCTAAAGGCTTAACACCATCTTACTAGGCTGAAGCAACCAACTGTGCATGTTACATTTAGAATAGAGTTCCTCATAAAGTATTGAATGGAATCACTCCCTTTGAAGCTTGGAAAGGATGGAAACCAATAGTTGATCATTTCAGAGTCTTTTGTTCTCCTACTATGGCACACATTCCTAAAGAGCATCTCAAGGCTATGGATCCACAATCCAAACCTTACATATTTGATGGATATCTAGATGGTGTAAAAGGCTATCACCTACTCCACCCAACCACACATGAGTGATTCATTGAGAGAAGTGTTAATTTTCAAGAAACACCCCTTGAAACTGTACTTGGCATTCCTCGTCATATTGTTGATTCTTCAGATCATGATAATACCTCTGATGATTCATATCATTCGCAATAGATTCCTAGTGTAGTAAATAGTTCTTCTTCTTCTCCTTCTAGTTCACAAAGTGATGATATTAAAAATTCATCTTCATCAAGTTCATGGAATTCTTTAGAAGTTGATATTTCTACACCTGACTCACCCACATCTAGAATTCTACACTCGCTTCATAGAGCAAATTCATGGGAAGAAGATGACAGACAGATTTAGACAGACTTTCAAGGGGGATCACATATCTTTTTGGCTTCATTGTCTTATCCAAAGAAATTTAAAGAAGCAACAGACATACCTGAGTGGGCTATTGCTATGGATGAGGAATATGATTCCTTGATTAGAAATCACACTTGGGATTTGACTTCTCTTCCTAAAGGAAGTAAGATAGTTCGATGTGGATGGATATATTGAACTAAATTTATAGCAGATGGGTCAATTGATAAGTAGAAAGCACATTTGGTTGCCAAGGATTTTTCACAAGTTGTAGGAATTGACTATACAGAAACTTATGCAACTGTTGCTAAGATGACTTCGATTCAACTCAAACTAGCCATAGCTATAGAACATGGATGGGCTATACATCAGATGGATGTGAAGAGTGCATTTCTTCATGGAGATCTTGAGGAGGGGATCTACATGGAATAACCACTAGGGTTTGTTCAGGATTCATCCTTACTGTGTAGACTAAGGAAATCTATCTATGAACTCAAACAAGCCCGTAGGGATTGGGATGCCAAGATGGATTCCTACCTTCTATCTTCAGGATTTACTAGATGCCATTAAAATCCTAATGTGTATCTTTTGTGGCAAGATGATTCACTTTTGATATATGTTCTTTATGTTGATGATCTTTTGACTACTCGGAGTACTTCATCTACTATTGCAGTAGTAAAGTCAACACTTCACAATAAATTTGACATGACAGACTTGGGTTTATTACACTACTTCCTTAGTATTGAGATATCATAGTCAGGTTCAAGGATTTCTCTTGCTCAGCCTAAGCATACTCTTGATTTACTTACATGTTTTCACATGACTACTTATATACCATCTCTGACTCCCTTCCTATATGGAGTCAAGCTTGAGACTTCTTTCCCTACACCTTTAGTTGATGCTACCTTGTATCAACAACTTGTAGGTAGTCTTATATACTTGACACATACTAGGCTAGACATATCATATGCAATTGGCATGGTTTCTAGATTTATGCAGGAACCTCATGAGTTACATTGGAAAGCAACTAAGAGGATTCCTCACTACCATCATGGTACACTTGCATTTAGGATTCACTAGATTTGGTTTATCAATTGACTTGGTTGGTTTTACAGATTCAGATTGGGCTGGTGATACTGAGTATTGCAAGTCCACTTTGGATTACAGTTTTTCACTTGGTTTAGGTCCTATCAGCTAGTCTAGAAAGAAGTAGAATGTTATTTCTATATCTTCTACAGAGGTAGAGTTCAGGGGAGCTTTTAACTCAGCTATTGAGGCCATATGGTTTCAAGGCATTCTTTCTAAGTTTGTATTCCTTTCAGGAAGCCTACAATTATCTTTTGTGATAACCAGAGTACTATACAGATATGCAGGAATCTGGTTCAACATCAATGAACCAAACACATAAAGATTCATATGCATTATATTCGAGAGCTTATTCATGGTTAGATCATCAACTAAGTCTTTTGCCAGTCTTTGGAGCAGGTTGCTGACATTTCCACCAAACCCTTTACTAAGAGCCAGTTGATTCATCTATGAGCTCTTCTTGGTGTGTGATCTACATCAGTATCAGCATCATCTTTGGTGGGAGATTTCTAAGCCTTTCCATTTTCTCTCTTTCTGGAGGATAATTTTTTCCCATTGGGTTTTCTATCTTTCTCCAGTTTTAGATTTTGCATTGTACTTGAGTACCTTATCAGGCTTCATGGCTGGGACTCTTTTTCCTTTTGCATTGTAGATAGGTACCTCACCAGGCTTATATCTAGGACCCATTTTTCATAATACTCACCTACTCTATACCTAAGGGGGGGTGTTGGTGTATACCTTTAATCACTAGGCATACACATTTGTATTAATCATACTTGGGCGTATTTGCACATGTTCCTTTGGACTTGTCAAAGTAGTTGAGACATTTTGAGAGGTGCCAACTTGGATCAGCACCTCACTCTATGTTTGTGGAGGTTACTCACCATAACTCCAGGTAGAGGAGTCCTATCCTCTTTTCATGGAGATTTGGGTACCTACGCTTCTCTATTTATATTTGCCTCATTTGGTAATACAAACTGGTTGATTCATTATAATTCTTGTGCTTTTTTATCTTTTCCATGATCTTGGTGTTTTCTACATAGGTAAATCATAAACACTTCACAATAAGTAAATGTGGAAACTAATTGTAAACATGGAAAAGCCAAAAAACCATTTGCAAGTAAAATTTAATAAAAATCATAATTCTAAAATTTCATAGGTAAACTTCAAGATAGAGTAGTGAAAATAAAAATTAAACAAGTGAATGAACAACAAAATTTAGTACCATAAACTCCATTTTGTAATGGTAGATTTTCTCTCAATTGTCAAAAAGAAATGTAGCTGCTAAAAATAAAGCTCTGTGAAAAGTTCTACCTCATGAGTTTACTTCACGTTCAAGTATCTCTTTTCAAATGAAACTTGTTTTTTAAGGGGTAAAAGGTGAATAATCATCTATATATTTCATTAAAGTATTTGAGAAAATACAAAAATTTCTAACCCCTGGTGGGCAAGTTCATACATGGAAACCCCAAGACTACCATATCACAAAACAAAATTTCAAGTCCCTGTAGGTTGAGTACATGCATGGAAGCCCCATATTAACTATATTACATATGTAAGTGTATAGATTGATAGACGAAAAAGTAGAGAAACAAACAACATTGTAAAACAATGTGGCCTAAGGCCCAAAATTATGCATATCATTTAAGAATTCTTACACCCTATTTAGAGCACATCATGGGAGCTAGAGTCTGATTCATCAAGGGCTAGAAGTAGAGGAAGTAAAGGAGCAAGTGGAGCCACTGGTGGAGGTTGACTTTCCTAGTCTAGTGCATGCAACCTCCTTTGATTTGGATTTCAAATTTGACAAGAGATAAAACTGATGGACATTAGGAACTGTGTTTATTGCATTGATGTAGGAATTTGAAAGACCCTTTTGTACAGCTTTGTGTCACCTTTATACATGTCATATTTTTCCATAGCCTTCTTTAGCTTCTCTAGAGGGATGAGGTACTCATGGATATATCTAAAGGCCAACATCTCCACATAGTTTGTTTCTTGGATACGATCCATAATGTTGGATAAAAATATAGCTGTCACCTTCGAGTACATGAGGACCCATGGAGAATCAATTAGTAGTGAGTTACCAACCACATTTATGATAGCAAATTTATATGTAGGCAATCGATGTTGAACACATGGGTCAACTTAATTGAGTCATATGGCCCTATGTCCATTGGTTGTATTTATAGAGTTTTGATTTTTAAATTCTATGGCTAATAGTAAGAAACTAAGACTAAGGGTTGTGATTAAATGAGGGAGAAAATAGTTAATTTACTAAAGTTTCATTAATAGTTTTGATTGCAAATGTTACAGGATTGTTGAAATAGTCTTCAAATGTGTGTTTGAGTTGGATAAGATGGGTAGTTAGATTTAATGAGGTAGTTAACAACTAAATGGTGTATTTAACTCCTCATTAATCTATTAAACTAATTTAATTTAATAGCCTTCAAGTGCATGATCAGTGGGAAATTAATGAGGTGGCATTTGAGGAAATAATTAAACTAGTATAGATATCTTAAATACATCTATCTAAAAAAATATTGAGAGATATCAATTTGAAGCTATTTTATTTACTTCACATTACAACTATTTAATTTACTATATACATGATTTTTTGTTAATTATTTAATTATTTAAGGTTTATAGCTTGCCCATCAAATTTCCAACTAAATTAATAAATTAAAAAAATCTCAAATTAACAAATCAAATTTAAACTTTTTATTTATATTACACTACTACATTTTTTTATATAAATTAATTAAGATTCAAACCTAAAACATGTATAAAATTTTGGTTGAAATTTTTTCTAACATTACACAAAAAAATTACAGCCCTTTTCTTTCATTTAATATATACAAAATAATCTTCCATGTTTTAACATTTTTTTAGAAAATTACTGCCCTTCATTTTCTCTTTTTTTGAGTTTTATGTTGTTTCATGCCAGAGACCATAGGCTTTGTAGAAGGGCTTTACAAAATTGTAGAAAGAATGATATATCCAAATATGATGGAGGAGTGAAACGTGTTGATGGCATATTTCTGTTTTACCTCCTTATTTTGTACCTATCATGTTTATTATTAACTAGTAAAAGCACCAAATGTGCTATCAAATGGTTGATAGGCATAAATATTTATAAGCCTATCACTAAATAATATATATGATGAATGGGGTAAATCATAAAACACATAATAATAGAAATGGATGAAATAAAAAGGAATATTTCTTTATTGATTTGGGAAATTCTTTACATTACAAAAGCTCAATTACAATCAGAGGAATCAATTCCCCATAGGTTCCAACACACTACAGCTACACATCACTAGGCTCTAGAATCTTTGGCCTTCTGTAAGCCCAAATCAGCTAGGGTTTCTGTTTTCCTGTCTATTCTTAGCTCTACACTTTCCCCTTTAACTCTAATACTACCCTGGTTTCCCAAAATAGTCATAAATAGCACTTTTTGGTAGTCTCCAGCTAAATTTTAAAATTTGTAACTCCCTCCAAAAGTAGGTCAAATTCTGGGAAGCATAACTTTTGATCCAAGTGTCTGATTGATAAACTATTTTAAGCACCGGAAAGATCGTGATGTGAACTATCATGCTGGAAATTCATAAACATATTTGTGTCAAAATTTTAGGATGTTATGGGATGTTTTAGTGCCTCATATCTTGTTTAAGAAATTTTTAGGGGCTTTTCAGAAAACAAAAACTTTAATATCTTTTAGCTCACAAATGATCTTTGCCTGATTCCTTCACCAAAGGTCTTATATTTCTATTATGAAGCTTTCTATAAGTTTTCACTTCAATCTATGCCCAAATGCAAACTTTCCTAAAATGCCAGGTAAACTTTCCAAAACTAGCAGTTTGCTATTTTTAGCAGTTTGAAAAAAAACTAAAAGTCCTACATCATTATTAAGGAGATTATGTAACCAGAAACACTAATTATGAAAAGAAATGAAAACAAGTACAATAATTTTGAATCAACTTCTTTTTGGGTGATGCAAGATTGCCCTTACACCATTGGATGCTCCTGTATCAGACACCCAGGGTAATTTAAGAAGTGACCCTGTCACGTCTTAGGTGTTTGTTTGAGGAAAACCCAAATGGTCAACCTCTACCTTAGACAAACAAGAATAATAATCAACAGGCTTTCCTTTCCATTTCACTAGATATTCTTCATATTGCTTGTTCTAAGTACTTCCCACATGGCTATCTAGGGTTTCTTCTATCTCCTCCATTGAAGTAGATGCTAGAATACTCCACTTTTCTCCTGTTGGTCCATCCTCTGTGCCACCCTCATGATATTCTGTTAAATCCATAATGTTGAACATAGGAGAAATATTGATCCCACCCAATAGCTCTACCTCATACATTTCCTGAATCATGCTTCTTTAGGATTCTATAGGGTCTAAATTTCTTCATTTTCAACTTATTGTATGTTCCAATTGGGAACCTTTCTTTTCTCAAGTGAACCATGACTTCATCTCCTACCTGGAGCTCCTTATATCTCCTCTTCTGATCTACCTTAGCCTTGTACTAAATATTCATCTTCTTAATGTGCTTCCTCATCTCTTCATGCAAATTCTTCAAATGTTCTGCAAAGTCTTTAGCTTCGGCACTTGTCTTTTCTCCTTTCTCCAGCTTTCTTAACTCAGAAGCATTTCTTGGGCTATTGCCATATACAATCTAGAATGGTGATTTACCAGTACTCCTATTGACAGAATTGTTGTATGCAAATTTTGCCTATGGTAAAATCAAATCCCATCCCTTGGGCCTATCTCCTACTAAGCATCGTAACATGTTACCAAAACTCCTATTCACCACTTCCATTTGTCCATCAGTCTGTGGATGGTGTATAGAAATGAACTTCAAATTTGTCTTCAACATCTTCCACAATGTCCTCTAGAAATAACCAACAAACTTGGTATCTCAATCTGAAACTATGATCTTTGGTAGACCGTGTAATCTCACCACCTCCCTGAAAAATAACTCTGCAATAGGAATAACATCATTAGTCTTCTTGCAAGGAATAAAATGTGCCATCTTCGAGGATCTATCCACCACAACAAAAATGGATTCATGTCCTCTCTGTGTCCTTGGTAAACCAAGAACAAAATCCATACTAATATCATCCCATGGCTTCTCTGGTACATGTAGTGGCTGATATAGACCTATATTCTGAATTGTTCCTTTCACCATCTGACATACTCTGCAACTCTGCACAAATTTCCTCACATCCTACTGCAACTGTGGTCAATAATAATTTTCACCAACAATAGCAATGGTCTTATCCTGACCAAAGTGTCCATCCAATCCTCCACTATGATTCTCCTTAAATAGGTTCTCTCTCATAGAACTCATCGGAATGCATAACTGACTTCCTTTAAACAACATGTCATCTTGGATTATGAAATCCAACCATTTTGTCATGTCTAAAGTAATAGGTTCCAGATAAGCTTTCCAAGCCTCTGCAAAATCTGGATCATTAGGATACAAACTTTTGATCTCATTGAACCCAACAACCTCTATCTTCATTTCTATCCACAAATTTTGCCTTCTGCTCAAGGCATCTACAACTCTATTGGACTTCCCACTCCTATGCTTCAAAAAAAAAGTATATCTCTTAAAAAACTCAACCCATTTTAAATGCCTCTAGTTCAACTTTTCTTGACTATTAAGATACTGCAAAGATTGATGATTAGTATATAAAACAAACTCTTTTAGAAACAAATAATGTCTCCATTTCTTCAAAGCCTGAACTATTGCATAAAATTAGTGATCATAAACATAATTATTTTTCTTGGCATCATTAAGCTTCTCACTAAAATAGGTAATGGGCTTACCTTCTTGACTCAAAACAACACCTATAGCAATACCACTAGCATCACAATCTACTTGAAACACCTTATTGAAATCTAAAAGTGGCAAAATAGGTTGCTGTGTAACTTTCTACTTCAATGTATCAAATCTTTTGTCTTCTTCTTTAGTCCATCTAAACTCTTTTCTATCCCCTCTCATTGTCTCAGTTAGGGGTGTACAAATGCTACTAAAATTTCTAATAAAATTTCTCTAAAAACTTACCAAACCATGAAAAGATTGTACCTCTGTGGCACTCCTTGGAATAGGCCATTCAAGGATAGCTATCACCTTCTCTGGGTCCATCTTAAGATGTTCCTCTGAGACAACAAATCCTAGGTATACCAACTCCTTCTTTGCAAAGCTACAATTCTTCATATTAATCAACAACTTCTCCTCCCTCAGTTTCTCTAAAACTCTTCTGATATGGATCAGATGCTCATCCCAAGTCTTACTGAAAATTAAAATATCATCTAAATAAACAATAGAAAAACTTCCCAAAATTTCTTTCAGTACCTTGTTTATGAGCCGCATGAATGTGCTCGGTGTATTGGTTAGCCCAAATGACATGACTAACCACTCATACAAACCCTCCTTTGTCTTGAAAGCTGTCATCCATTCATCTCCTTCTCTAATTCAGATCTCATGATACCCACTCTTCAAGTCAATCTTCGTGAAGTACTTGGCTCCACTCAAACAATCCATTATGTCATCCATTCTTGGCAATGGAAATCTATACTTGATCATTATCTTATTGATGGTTCGAGAGTCTGTACACATCCTCCATTCTCCGTCTTCTTTGGTACTAGTACTCCAGGTACCACACATGGACTCATGCTCTCCCTTATCAATCCCTTCCTTAACAACTTGTGGACTTGTCTATTCATCTCTTCATTCTCTGCTGGAGTCATTTTGTGGGTTGCCTTATTTGGCAAACTGGCTGCTAGTATCAAATCCATTTGATGACTTATCTTCCTCACTGGTGGTAAACCTTTTGGTACATTATCAAAGATAATGTCCTAAAATTCTTCCAACATATTTGAAACTTCTACTGGTACATCTTCACATTTCTCTTGACTAATTTTAGGAATCAATGCAAAGCAATGACACTCATGCTTCATACCCTCCAAAAATTGCCTACCATCTACCAAGAAAATTATGGCAGTACTACATACCTTTTCTTCCACCTCCTTCAAGGGCTTCAACTTATGACAAACTCCATCCTTTGTTAGGGAACATGTGTTTGCACGACCATCATGGATAGCACTCCTATCATACTACCACGGCCTCCGCAACAACATATGACATGCATCCATTAGTATGATATCACACCGCACCTCATCATGGTAGTCCCCAAACTTGAACTTCACTAAACACTACTCATTGACCAAATCTCTGTGGTCCTTCTGCAACCATGCAATATGATATGGATGTGGATAATTTCTTCTTGTCAACTTCAATTTATTAACCATCTCCTCTAAAACAAGATTGTCAATACTTCCACTATCAATAATAATATCACAACACTTACCTTCACATTTGCACCTTGTGTGGAATAAACTCTTCCTCTGATTGGGTTCCTTCTCCTCATTCAACAATGTTCTTCTAACAACTAGGGTTTCTCCCCTTTCAGCATCTTCAGAACACTCAGACTGCACATCTTCATCTACATGTGCAACTCGTGCATTACCTTCAGGTCTTCTATTTGTCATTCCTTGATGTTGCGGACACTCGTATGCTCTATGCCCTTCTTCTCCACATTGGAAACATGTTCCTCTAAAACTTCCTCTTCTCGGTCCTTGCCCAAGTCGGCCTCTTCCTCTTTTCTCACCATTATATTGGTCACGAGGGCAGTAGGCATTATCCCCTCTCTGATTTCTATTGGTACCAGCTTCTTCACTTTTCTTTTGATCTTCATTACGGCCTCCATAGGGTCTTCCACCAGTCCTTCTGACTTGACCTCTTCCCCTGTGCTTGTTGTCGAATCTTTTATTCAGCTTCTCTTCCACCTTCAGGGAAAACTAGTATGCATCTTCTATGGTGGTCATTCTAACAAGGCTCAGTACCTCTTGAATATTTGGCCTCAATCCATTAATGTAATGAGCTACCTTCTCCTTGTTGGCCTCTGCATGGCCTGTCCTAATAGTAATCTTATAAAACTATTCTGTATACTCCTTAACAGACTTGTTACCTTGCTTTAGTCCTTGTAGCTTCTTCAGCAACTCCATCTCATAGTCCATAGGGATGAACTTCTTCTTTATTTTCTCCACCATTCGATCCCATCTGGTGATCTTTCCTTTTCCTCTTCTGTTCCTCTCTAATTGGACCTCCTTCCACCAAATACTAGCGTGGGCCTTCAACTTTGTTTTTGCAAACTTGACCGATTTAGGTCCTCCACATCTTCATACTTGAAATACTCCTCCATGTCATTGATCCAATCAATAAGATGTTTTGGATTCAAATCTCCAGAATATGTAGAAACTTCAATCTTGGGCCTATTTCTGATCTTAGAAATGGCCCTCAACAACCTAACTTCTGTAGGATCTCCTATAGTTTCTTGTTCTTCCTCAGATAGCTCTTCTTCAGCTTCATCCTCGCTTTCTTCTCTTGTTCTCAGCTCAAACCCTCTTCGTAGCTCCTCTTACAATGCATCGATTTGCCTTTGCAGGTCTCTAAAACCCTCTTTCGTCAAAGCATTCCTCCCAATATGATTTCTTCATGGAGGCATCTTAATCTCCACAGCAAACCCACAACCTCAGGTCCTGGTGCAAACTACCTCATAGTCGGTGATTTGTCTATGCACTCAGGAACCCTTGCTCTGATACCACTTGATGAAGGGGGTAAATCATAAAACACACAACAATAGAAATGGAACACATAAAATGGAATATTTATTTATTGATTTGGGTAATTCTTTATATTATAGAAGCTCAATTACAATCAAAGGAATCAATTCCCCATAGGCTGCAACACACTACAACTACACATCACTAGGCTCTGGAATCTTCAACCTTCTACAACCCCAAATTAGCTAGGGTTTCTATTTTCACACCTATTCTTAGCTCTACACTTTCCCTCTTAACTCTACTACTACCCACAGTTCCCAGAATAGTCCTAAATAGCACTTTTTGGTGGCCTCCAACTAAATTTCAAAATTTGTAACTCCCTACAAAAGTAGGTCAACTTCCGGGAAGCATAACTTTTGATCTGGGTGTCCGATTGACAAACCGTTTTAAGCACCAAAAAGTTCGTGATCACACTGGAAATTCATAAATAGATTTCTATCCACTTTTTGGGATGTTATGGGATGTTTTAGTGGCTCATATCTCATTTCAAAAAATTTCAGGGGCTTTTCGAAAAACAAAAAACTTTAATATCTTTCAACTTACAAATGATCTTTGCCTGATTCCTTCACCAAAGGTCTTATATTTTTGTTATGAATCTTTCTGTAAGTTTTCACTTCAATCTATGCCCAAATACAAACTTTCAAAATCTGGCAGTTTGCTATTTTTAGTAGTTTGAAAAAAAACTGAAAGTCCTACATCATTATTCAGGAGATTATGGAACCAAAAACACTAATTATAAAAGGAAATGAAAAAAACTACAATTATTTTGAATCAACTTCTTTTTGGGTGATACAAGATTGCCCTTACACCATTGGATGCTCCTGCATCAATATATTTATATTTTTACTATAAAGTCATTATATGTAGTAGTTGGCATTTACAACCTTCAGTCTTCATCCACTACCCCTGCATAGATACATGCAATCACAACACAAACAAGGCTCTTACATGGTTAGGATCAGTTCTAGAGGTTTTTGTTAGTTCAAAGTGCATGAGGGCATCCTTTCTATATCAATGCACTGCATATCTTGCAACCATTGCATTCCATGAGACCAAATTTCATTGGGATATTTTGTTAAACAATTCATTGTTGTTTTTGTTTCAAACGGTTCAATTTTACTTTGGGTCCCATAGCTACCTGGTCTCATGGGTATAATTAAAAACTTTCATTTCATTTGCGGAGGCAAGGCTTCACAAAACAACCATTTTCTTGGTCAAGATTCATAGTATCAGAAGGAAATTGAAGACTACAGCTCTTGGTTCCTTCCTTAGACTACTTGATCTTGTGGACGTCATTAAAAATCTTTCCTTCCATTTCATATCATATCATTATATTGAAGGTAGACATATGGCATGCACAGGTAGCTCACCTTAGTTTTAAAAAGATGGAATAAATCCTAGAGCGTTATAAAAATCCAATGAATCAGTTTTACTTCCTGGTCTCATGGATGTAATTAAAATCTTTCATTTCATTTGAAGAGGCAAGGCTTCACAAAATGACTAATTTCATGATCAAGATTCATAGTAAAAGATATAAAATCGAAAGAAAATTGAAGATGTGTTAAGGCTGAAGCTATTGGTCCCTTAGACTACTTGGTCTAGTGGACGTCATTAAAAATATTTCATTTCATTTCATATCATTATATTGAAGGTGCACATATGGCATGCACAGGCTCTGGTAAATGGCAGGCTAGCAGTTCACCTTATTTTTAATAAATGGAATAAATCCTAAAGCGTTATAAAAATCCAATGAATCTTAAACCGTGTGTGTAAATAAACTATTCTATCAAATTGCAAAGGCCAATGCTGAGAAAAAAAGTAGGTACTACAGAATAAGTTCTTATGGCTGATTCCTCCCATTATCAGATCAAGAAATGGAGAAATAAAGACTGATTACCAGGCCTAAGATGTTGTGGACCGGTGTTAATGAGGCTAGTGAGACCAGCGTAGCCATGAAACTTTGTAAGAAAAACCGTGGCATTTTCTTGAGACTCAACATTCTTTATCCCCTCCAAACAAGGCTTGATGCTACAATTTTAACTGCAACCCTTTCTCAGCACACGACACCCATTATAGCTCATCCTTATTCTTCCAAATCTCAACTCCTACAACCATAAACCACACAATAAAAACCCATACATAACAAATGCCAACACAAAAACCCCACACACAAACTCTCCCCTCTTTCTTTACGTCAAACTCTCCCACTACTATTCTATCGTTGACTCCGAAACTCAATCGATCGCAAATCCTTTGCACAGGTAGTTTTGAAACCTCAACCAATTTATAAAAGGCAAACCTTTGAATCTAGAAAAATATAGCAACACATAAAGCTATGAATAAAAAAGCTAATGGGTAATTTCTACGCATCTACATCAACTGCTCTCGCAGAGCAGAGTTTCATACATGTGTTGGTTGAACAAGAGATTAATATGGGAAGCAGCCAAGAAATTAATTTGAACTAGAGATTAATATGGGAAAAAACAACCAAGAAATGAATTTGGAGAGAAAGAGGAGGTAAGCGGTATATAATGTGCTCTCTCCCAAGCCTGTTGTCGCATGCCTTCAATGCCCCTCATTTATGAACATTAAAAAAATAAAAAAAAACCAAAATCCATCTCATAAGTTGGAATGCTAAATTCCCTCATAAAGCTCCCATTGTTTGGGCAGATTTGGGTGGTTTTCAAGAAAATTTTGCGGGTAAAAGCAACGGCGGCCAAGTCACCACATTTTGACTAGCGGGAAAAGCGGTGTATTTAGTATTTTGTATTATTATTACCAAACTCCCAGTTTCATCCTGGTTTCATGGAGACACTTGACGATGGTTTTGTTGTGTATTCATTCCAATGTCTACTATGGGTGCCATTGATTTTTTTTAAATCCCATGTTTTATATGGACAACCAATTTTTTAAAAAAAATTGGTCGACCAAAAATTTGGGACTACCAAAGTTTTGGTAGTTACAAGATATGTGCACATATAGAATGGCCTATCAGCCAAAATATTAATATTTTATTTTATTATTAAATATTAATATTAAAGAGATATTAATTTGAAGTTATTTTATTTATTTTTAAGTTTTTTTTTTACTTTTAATTATTTTATTTTACTTCATTTTACTTCAAATTGATCTCTGCACATTTTTCTTCACTCAAACCTATGTCCATCAATTTCTCAACTATATTTAACAAATTAAATAAAATTTCAAATTAAGAAATCAAAATATTTTCTTTCTTAATCCATAAACATTTTTATGTTGTCCATATCTTTACTTTTAAAGGCTACTTATTTTGGGTTTATAATATTTATTATTAAATATTAATAATTTAACATGTAAATGACCGTGAATTTTAAAGTAAAAGGTAAGTGTTTTTTTTAACACACTCACGCGATTACACTCCACCCCTTGCTTCCATTGTAGAATGCCTCTCGACATTAATTAAAAAAAATTAATTAGTGGTGAGATAATAATTTAGATAATTAAATAATAGAATTATTTAATTATGCATCAAAGTTAATTGGGATATTAAATAATAAAATTATTTAATTATGAATGGAAGGTGAATGAATTAAATTAATTAAATAATAGGATTATTTAATTAATTGAAGGATGAAAATATATTAATTAAATATGATTATTTATTTAATTGATGATGGGTAATGGATATGTTGTTAATTAAATAATATAATTATTTAAATAATGAATGAATAAAAATGTTAGTATGGTAGGGATTAGAAGTGGTGAATTTTAGTGTAAAAAATGTGAGGTGAAATTTAGGTTTCTACATTTGCCCCTCTTTGGTGTAGTATTGTGACTAGGTGAAGCAATTTTGTTTCAAAGAAGATACATATAGTTGAAGTTAGGATATGAATAATAAATGATGCCCCAAGAATCAAAGATTAAGGATCCACTAATTTCAGTTGATTGATTTTTTATATGATTGGATTCAAAAGATTATTTGATTCTTGGATAAATTTGAGACTAGATGATGGGATGGCCTCTTGAGATGAGAAGCAAGTTTTAAGAACATGAGTGTTCTCTAAAGGAATATAAATGTGTAATGAGGAAAGTGGAGAATTGGAAGAATGTTAGCTAATGGATGAAAAGTAATATAAGAACGTAGATGAATTAATGTGATGATTAAGGGGGTAAATAAGAAGGATTTTGAGGGTTGATGTGATTAAGGTTGAATAAATGTGCTACTAATTTTAAAGAGCTTTCAACCATAAATTGAGAAACTTAAGTTTTACTATAGCATGTGATAGTTTGCACCAAAGGTAGAAGGAACATTGATGATTTATCATATGCCAAAAGGACCAACTCATGCATGCAAGGAAAAAGTAAAAATATTCCTAGTAAGCATATCAACAAGACACATCATGATGTCCTTGGTACAGTATGTTGTGAGACAAAAATAAAAATAAATAGACAAACAAGAAAGAAAAATGTAGAAAAAAAGACACACAACAAGTTTGCCTCTCATCAAGTTAAAAAATAAGTTACAAATTGTTGTGATAGTGAGTAGCGATATTAGATTTTGGAATGATATATCCAAGTAAATGATACAATGGATCTTTGAACAAGGATTTCATGAGGAGGGAAAGATATTTGTCTATGTGATGTAAAATGAGTCCGTCCAAGAGATGGTTTCTTTTTCTAAGAGTGAATGCATGGCGAGGTTTTGTAGGGTGTGTATTGTGAGGAAAGGTTTCTCAACCTTGCATCTAATGTTAATATTACAAACAGTGTGATTTTTAGGTTGAAAAATGGAAAAACTCAATTTTTGGGCTATAGAGTTGGTTTTTGGCCAAAATAAAATTTTTGGGTTTCTTTCCACAGATTCCCGAGTTTTTCTCACATGGATCTCTTTGATCTCTACAATTAAAAAAAGGGGGCCCAATTGACCTCTTCAATCAAAAGCCATCGCCTCTCAAAGTTGGGCCTCTTGCATTGGAAATGTAAAAACATTAACACAAAAAAGAGTTACAAAGGGGAATTACACTTGATCAACATGTTATAAGGAATCTTTAAATGAGGATAATGAAGCTAAAATGAAATGCAAAATTTGGTGCATGGATTATAATGAGGTTATGATAGGTGGAAGGAATACACTATTTTTAGTCTTTAGACTCATCTAGGAATTTGGGTGTTGGATTTCCAACTAAGTATTTGGACACCACTAGTTTGGGTGGTTTTATCTCATGGATTTATAATTACCATTTTATGGTTTCATGTATTGTATTTCCTATTTATTGGGTTCTTTAGATGGAGGTATCATACCATTTTTTGTAGGTATTGTTATGTTGTCAGAATTTCTCCAGATCTCTAATTGATGATACTCCTATGAAGGCTTGCTATGCAAGTGTATTTTACCAAGTTGTTTAATAAATAATACATTTAGCTTCTTTGGAGTGTGGGGTTTTTCTCTTAACAGGATTTTCCCCATGTACACCTATGTTATGGTATAATATTTATTTTATGTTTATATGTGTTTCTACTTTTCATAATTATTAAAAGATTGAAATTTTCACAACACTCTCCAAGTTACAAGTTTAGTGTAGGAATTGTTTCCACATACATTTCTTCCTTTCATGTATTTTTGTGTGTTGAGACTATTGGGGGTAAATTGATAATAGGGCATGTCGTTAGGGAGAAAATCAGGCTGAAATCACAACAACAAGATATCAAACCCTAACTAGCACAATAGAGCACAAGATAACATGGAAAACAAAACAATAAACTCAAATGCAAACCGAATCCACGCTAAACCTGATTTATCTCCATTGCTCTTCTCAACCTCACATAAGAATGCAAGATTTCGAAGGTTGTTGATGGTGGAATGTTGGTTGCTCATTGTTGCAACAGCATAACAATGCCATGAGGATGATTCTAGAGGAATTTCGACAACATAAGGCTACTTGAAACTCAATGCATGCAAATGGCTTGTGAGAAGCTTGATTTATAGGAAAGGGCTGATTTGAATGTATGGTTGTGATTGAAAGGCTAATTGAATGATGTGGATGGCTAGGATAGATTAGGTTTTCCCACTGCATGAGGAGTTGTAGTCATGTGACAAGTGTGTGAAGGAGAATAGGGATGACCTATTTCAAATATTTTATTTGAATTAGTTTGAACATGTGAAGTGTATTAAGTGAAATTTGTACTACCACACATGACTCAATTCAAATGTGGACAAGTGTTGGAATGTGGTGAGAGGTGAGGGAATAATTCAAATATTTTATTTAAATTATTTGGGACATGTGAATGGGAATTAATTAAATAAATGAGATTTATTTAATTAATTGTCTAGGTGATTAGGATGGAATTAGAAGTGGGATTAGGACAAAATGACATATGATGTCTCTAATAATATGTTTGACAAGGTGTTGCAAGACATGGACAAATTTGAGTATCTACATATTTGCCCCTCTTCGAGGTGATGTTCGAGATGATGAGATTTATGTCGAGTAACATCATTTCAAAGAACCTAAGGTATGGATAGAGTAAAAGGATGATGATGATTTCCCCTCAAGAGGATAGGTAGGTTGGACAAACACGGGTAGGCTCTCAAAATGAAAGGGATTGGTCAAGGAGGAAAGGTAAGGGAATGGATAGAAGAAATAGAATGATACATTATGTTGCAATGAAGGTGAGCAACCATGAAGTTTGATATAGCACTAGACATTATGCACCAAGGTATAAGGACCAGGGTGGTGATGTGTCTTGCGCACCCAGCATAATACAACCTTGTCTAGATAAAAGATATGAGTATTATCTAATTTGGATTTGATACAAATGCAAGATAAAAATGATAGCACACACAAGCAAGAAAGCAAGCATGCACAAATGATACAAAAAAAACAAGGTATTACCCTTGTCAAGTTGTAAACCAATGATTGATTAATTTATTGATTCATTGATTGATAATGATGCCTGGTTTTAGGAAGTGAAACATATCGTATAAGACACCTAGTCTGGTTTCGACAATGCAACATCATATATAAGACAATGGATATGATAGATTGACACTGGTGTTGTTGGCCATGTGACCAACACTAGGGTTTGATTGATTTGGTTTACAACAAGGCTAGGATCAAGACCATTGATGTAAATGGATAATTTGAGTTGATTGATTAACTTGATTGGTATGGATTGAGGATAACTTGCATTTGAGTTATTGTTTGGATTGACTTGATTTGATTGAATGAGAAATGAGGAGATTGATTTGAAGAAGTGATTTGATGGGAATGATTTGATGAATTCTGATTGATTTGGATGGATTGATGATGATTGAATTTGATTTGATTGAATTGAATATTTGGTTTGAAGAATGTGACTAGAATGAGGATTTGAGAATTAATTAGAAGAATGGAATTGAAGAATTTATGTGGTTGATGAATGAGTTGATTGATTGGATTAATGAATTGAATTGGCGATTGGATTGATTTTATGGAATGATTTTATTTGAGTTGAAGAATGATTGATTTGATTGGATTTGGAGGGACAATTTGATTGGAATGATTTGGTGATTGATGAATTGAGAATTGATTGAGGAAGTGAATTGATTTGGATTGATTTAGAAGAATTGAATGAGTGAGTGTGATTGATTGGAACTATGATTGGATTTGAAAAATATGATTTGATGTGATTTGGTTGATAAGATTGATTGGATTGATTTGAATGATTGAAGAATGGGGTAATTTGGAAGAAGTGATTTGATATGACTTGATTAGATTTGATAGAGTGATTTGATTTGACTGAATTGATTGGAAGAATTTGTTTTGACTTGATGAGTTGAATGAATTGAAGTAATGAATGGATTGGATGATTGGAAGAATTGGTTTGGTTGAATTAGAATGAATTGATTGAGTGAACTTGAAGGAGTGATTGATTTGATGATTTGGATTGACTCTATTGCTTGGATTTTTGTGGTATTTTTTTTAAAATTTTTTTATCTTTTTGAATGTTTTGATTTTTTTTTGTATTTTTTAAAATCTTTTGATTTTTTTTTGGATTTTTTGAATGTTTTAGTTTTTTTCAATTTTTTTGAAAATATTTGATTTTTTTTTTTGGATTTTTGACATGTTTTGATTTTTTTTGAATTTTTGGAAATATTTGATTTTTTTTGGATTTCTGGAAATAATTGATTTTTTTGGATTTTTGACATTTTTTTTTTAATTTTGGGATGTTGTGATTTTTTTTTCATTTTGAAAATGTTTTGGGAAGGCATTGGATGATGATTTTGGATAGCCTTGTGCTAGATACCAATGACAAGAGGAGAGAAAGTCTAGGTGCAAGGAAGCAGGAGGGATGAATGAATAAAAGGATGGGAGATAAGAGATGGAATGGATGGATGTGTAATAGAGAAAAGATGTGATATCCAAGGACTATGTCGCATAGGAATAACTTGCCCCATTCTAGGTGTAATTCTTAGGATTCGACATGACAAGCTTATAACAATGGGATTATGATATGATTGGATTGGTTTTGAAAGGATTTAAGGTATGTCAACAGATATCCAAAGCATGTTTCAGCATTTTGCCCTCATATCTTTATCAAGATCAAAAAAGAGGAAGTGTGGATGGATGAACTCAAATGGATAGGTATGTGGGTGTAATGGATAAGGATGGTAAGATATGAAAGTATGGAAATGGTAGGATATGATAGGATGGAAAATGATAAGTTGGATGGGACAATGTGTCCCCAAGTGTAAGTAACATAGAAGATCAACCTATACATGACACCTATTTGCCAGGTTTTCATCATGGTACTTATCCAAGGCGCCACCAAGGGTGGTTTTCACCATTGGATGAATGGATTTTTCTTTACTATTTTGGATTTTTTGTAATTTTTTGACTTTTTTTAAATTTTTGAATGGGATAGGTGGATATGGACGAAAGGGACTCAAGTGTCTAGTTCCATGAAATGTGATAGTCCCACCAGAGATAGATGTCGTCGCATATGGACCATGTCAAACGTCATTGCGATCATAGATGTTGGTAATGGATTGCATGAGAGGGAGATGGATTAGGTAGATAGTGGACTATGATGTGGATTATGCATGGATGGATGGGGGATAGTGGATTATGTAGGACTTATGTCAAAGGATGGATGGATGAAAGGCTTATGCAAAAGCATGGAGCATAGGAAGGTGTTGGGGAAGATATGTAGGATAATAGTTGAATGATGGGGTGATAGAGGTATGTAAAGGAATCATGACCAATGGTCACACACACCATGATAAATATTGAAGATTTTGATTTGAAGGGGGTATAGGAAGCAATGGAGATGTTTTTTTAGGAGATGGGTGATTTAGGATTTTAGGGACCCACATAGACTTAGTATTTTTATGATTTTTGTTTGACTTGTGGGATGAAGGAATTTGAGACTTTGGAATGGAATGGAATTTTTGAATGGAAGAGGATGGTTGGAATTCTCGAGAGGCGAATGCCTCATTTGATTTGCCTTCTTTATGCTTAGGGACTCAAACTATTTTGCTTCTGGACTGTTCTTGTGAAGGTATTGGCTTGGGTAGATTTTGAAGGTATTTTGCTTTGAATTTTTGCATTGATGTCCTAAGGCATTATGATCCTTAGGACTTTTGGCTTTATGAATGTAGGTATCCAAATTTTTATTTTTGAACCCCATGGGTTTGGTGGAAGCTTCATGTTTAGATGATGTGTGCATAGATTGGTCATGATTAGGAATGTGAGGGAATGTGTAAATGGATGGATTTGGTGTTGGTAGAAGTGGAGGTAAAGTGGATGGAGCGATATTAGGAGTTGGAAGGAGTGGAGGTAGATTGGATGGAAGAAGGTGTATGGTCACATGCTTTTGACACTTGTAGGATGATGGAGATGTAATGGCCACATATCTTCCAGGTATATGATAGGACTTATGATGGAAAGTGGTGGACTTGGGATGAATGGAAGAAGTACGAACATATTGAGATTGTTTACCTTGGGATGTGTATCCAAGGCCATATGAGCCTAGAGGGACATTGACATGGATGGCCTCCAAAATACCTTATTCATGAAGGCCTAAGCCTTTGCCTCGATAGTTCATGTTTTGGAGTATGTGATTGACAATGGGACTAGGTGTGGATTTGACACTAGACTTTAGCTCATTATTTCATGGAGAAAGTGAAGTGGTCGACAAAGTTTGTTGTTTTCTTAAGGAGGAACACTCATGGATGAAGGTGGATAGACCAATACGATATGATGGTGGATTTGAAATGGGATCGATGGTGGATGAGAAAGGATCATTAGGGTCTTGACTATTATTGTGTTCACTAAGATTCACACTATTGATTTGATCATCTATGTGTGCTTGGGAGCCACTTGTCTCATCATGGGGAGTGGATGTTTGTGGATCATGGATAGAGCTAGATGGAGGATGGATATGTGTAGTGATAATCTCTTGACCATGGAATTCATAAAGTGGACTAAGGGGATCATCATGGTCTTCTTGATCATATATGGGAGCTTGATCATGGATCTAGGATCAAGTGTGTTATTCGAATGAGGGAATAATGTTTCCCCATGCTTAGGATATTGCTCTTGACATGTCTCTTGACTTACTTGAATGAAGTGGAATTGGATAACTCTAGGAGAGCCTTGATGAGTTGTTGACCACATGATGGGGTTGAAGGTTTTTCAATAGGTTCTGTGGTGTGTGGACTACATTATGGTATTGGGGAATTAAACATGGAATTTGAAAGGTCTTTGATAGGAGTAAAGATAAATCCTTGACATGGGGAGGGTTTATCCCTAGCTAGTAGCCAATTGATCACATCCTTTGCATGTGCATGTGCAAAAGGACAATATAGTAGATGGACAATGAGGGTAGATGATGTGGACTTGTGATTAACATTAGGTGGAGCAGAAAGTTCCCATGGTGGAGGGATAAGAGGGATTAATGATGTTGTAGGATTAGGGTTCAGACTTTGATTACGTGGAGTGTCAAAGGGATTGAACAGATTGGTGGATATGGACAACCCCTTAGGATTTCTTTTGTAATGATTGATTCTAGGATGTGGAGTTGATGTAGGATTAGAGTGTAGTGGTATAATGTACTTATAGGATGGATGAGGTAGACTTATGTTCCCCTTGTTAAGGTAGAATGAGAATTTAATGGCACTTTGTCTTATTGCCAAGATGGACTTGGGTAATCTTGTGAATAGGCTTGGGTTGCTAGAACCTTGTTCTCTAGTATGGGCATGGAATGACACATGTCTTCACATCATTGTAGTTCATCTTGTTTCTCAAGGTATCCCACATAGTTCTTGTCATCATTGGAAGTAGGAGGAGGGACCCCTCCATGTATGATTTTGGGTCTAGGATTTGTCTCATTATTGGGATTAGAGGGAGGGCCTCATCTAAGTATGATTTTAGGCTTATGATTGGGAATATGCTTTCTAATGATTAGGACCATTTTGATTAGTGGATTAGGACTAGAATGATGATGATATGGAGCGATTTGGAATGAGTGATTTGATGATTAGGAATGAAATTGATATGATTGATTAGATATGTGGAACGATGATTAGGATAATGATGAGGATGGAGGTTGAATGATGAAGATATGATTAGAATGTGATTAAGAATTATTAGGATGTGTTTGGATAAGTATAATGATTAAGATGTGGATTAGGTGAATGACAAGGTTGATTAGGGTTTAATTAGGAAGAAGGTGATTGGATGAAATGACAATGATGATGACTTAGAATGAATGTGTTGGAAAGAATGTTTAGAATGATGTGTCTTTACATGTTTGTGTTTATAGCTTGATGTCAAAATTTGTAAACAAAGGATTACACATGTACACACATGAATCACACATGCAAGACACATAAGCAAGTTTGAATTTGGAATTTGAAGTATGTGATGATTAAGAAAGCATGTGAAGAAGACACATCAACAAGCCCTATGAATAGTCAAGAGGGGTATGGCCAATTAGGTCTTAATCTAGGATACACAAGGTTGACTAAGGATGTCCCCAATATACTTGAGGTATGGGGGGGACAAATCTATGAAATGAAAGAGAAATACTACCACACAGACGGGAGAAAGGGGTAACCCATCCTTTGCCTTCACTTCCCAAAGGTATAAAGTTCTTTGGAGCTTAGCCAAGAGTGACAAGATTTTGACTTCCAAATAGGGTGTCTTTCAATTCACACCTTGCTATTTATACTCCACGAGAACACTAGAGTTGAGGTCGTCTGTTTGAATGGTGTGCCTCCAAGCATACCTCCTAGAAAGGGTATGACAAAAGAAAACCAAGTGAGGTGTTTTTGATCTCTAAGATCACCTTGTGGTGCGAGGAGAGAGCATACACACGTGCACTTGATTCACACTTGCACTTGTTAGTTAACCCTTGAATAAATTCAAATGTGTGGTGTGAAAATGAATGGATGAGAGGTGTTTTTTATTGTCAAGATCACACAAAGCACATGAGAAGAGCATACACACCTCTAATATCACTCAAATTCACCAAGCAGTTCAAGCACTTTTTCTTTTTAGATACCAAGTCAAAATGTGAAGAGAGACACTTGTTCATTTTAATGCCCAATTTTGATGTGTGAATGAAGATAAGATGTTCATTTTAAGAGCTCAAATCCTAATATGTGACAAACAAGATTGATGAGAAATGAAATATTAGAAGGAAGGCACCTAAAATTTTTGCTTCCAATCTACTGTGTATGATTGATCTTGATGTTGTTCCAGCTCCTTAGATGCACCTACAAGCCACCAAAATGAGAATGGAACAAGTAAAGTTGTATAGAAGTATATTATGTGAAAAAGATGAAATCTGATGAAAACTGATTAAGATTAATAGATACAGAAAAATAAATAGCATGAACATAAAGTAGACAAAATTCTAAGCACTTTTAAAAAACAATTCACGAAAATTGGATCAAATTTGCAAGAGTTATGCTCATTTGATGTTTAAATGGAGAGCTAACTTTGACTAAGAAAAAACATGGTAAATTGATACAATCACCTAAAATGGTCTTTGTCACTACATAGCTGGCTGAGTTAGCTTTCCAATGCCACAAATTTTGTGAAAATCTAATATTGTATGCCCAAGTTATGATGAAAAGAAAAAAATGCCCTATTAAGGTATGTAGGAGGAGCAAGGAAACTTTCCTAGTTAGTTGTGACTGCTAGTGGTCTAAGTGTGGTGTTCACATGCAAGGGGTTAATTCTTGGGCGATCAACTGGACGGTTAGGCTTAAATTGGCCCCTGGTCACCCATGTGACCAAGGGCTAAATTGTTTGAAAAAAAGAAGTAGAGAAGGGGCTTAATGGCCCCTACCCCCATCGATCACCGATGTGACCACCGCTACCAGTACGCAGGGCTATATTAAATTACTTAGTCAACAAAAGAGATCTCAGTGGTGGTCACCTGCAATATAAAGATTTAGACTCGCGGGTGCTAAATATTAACAGCTAGGGTTTCTTCGTTGGCAAAGAGGCGGTGGTGGAAGCTACATAGGCTATGGTGACAAATAAAAGGAGTGGTAACAGAGTCACCTACATGCAGTGACAACCCCATGGGAGCATTGGGATGGGGAGGCTGAAGTATTAATGGCCAAGCGGGAGTTTTGTTTGATGGCGGCGATGAAGTCATATGTGGTGTCGATAGGTTTAGGAGGAGGGAGGCGGCACTTAGGGTTCCTAATAGGTGTCAATGGGTACATGTAGAGACAATTAGTAAGTTTAATGGTGGCGACCTATAAAACTTAGGGTTTTCAAAGGCAGCACTTGGGTGGCCATTGAGTGGCAACCAGGAGACATGAGGGACGACGACCTAAGGTTTAGGGTTGGCAACCACCAGAAGGCAATTAGGGTTTCAAATATGGTAGCGGGGAAATGAACACAGTCAAGAATTATATGAATAGTGATTAGGATTTTTGAATCCACAGCCAGGACTATAATCCCAAAGATTTAACCTGCAACTCTAATATCAAACCTGCAACAATATTAAACATAAACCATGAATTAAAAAACCACAACCAATCAAAAGTTAATCACAGAAAAAGAGCAATGAAAAATTAGTGTTTTGACTAGAGATCCCTACATAGAGGCAGTATGGGTCCCTATGGATCCATATGGTACGACCCTATGATAGGGGCTAAAGTAAAAAAAAATTCAATTTTTTTCCTGTGATGAAAAATAAATTATTATATGTCGTTTTTCACCTATGAGGCCTCCCAGATTCAACCATGAGGTCTGTTTCAGGCCTACAAGTAACATGCAAAAGTTGAGTTCCTAAAATTGACCAAAAATGTTAGATTTGAATGATTTCATGTTAGGTTCACCATTTGTTGTTAGGGAGAATATCAGGTCTGAAATCACAACAGCAAGATATCAAACCGTAACTAGCACAATAGAGCACAAGATAACATGGAAATCAAAATAATAAACTCAAATGCAAACTGAATCCACACTAAACCTAATTTATCTTTGTTACTCTTCTCAACCTCACATAAGAACACAAGATTTCAAAGGTTGTTGATGGAGAAATGTTGGTTTCTCACTATTGCAGTAGCATAACAATGGCATGAAGATGATTCTAGAGGAAATTTGATAGGATAAGGCTACTTGAAATTCATCGCATTCAAATGGCTTGTGAGAGGTTTGATTTATAGCAAAGGGCTGATTTGAATGGATTGTTGTGACTTAAAGGTTGATTGAACAATGTGGATGGCTAGGATCGATTAGGTTTTCCCACTCCATGAGGAGTTGTAGTCATGTGACAATTGTGCGAAGGAGAATAGGGCTGACCTATTTCAAATATTTTATTTGAATTAGTTTGAAAATGTGAAGTGTATTAAATGAAAGTTGTACTACCACACATGACTCAATTGTGAGGTGGACATGTGTTGGAATGTGGTGAGAGGTGAGGGAATGATTCAAATATTTTATTTGAATTATTTGGGACATGTGAATGGGAATTAATTAAATAAATGGGATTTATTTAATTAATTGTCTACGTTATTAGGATGGAATTACAAGTGGGATTAGGAAAAAATGATATATGATGTCTATAATAATATGTTTGACAAGGTTTTGCAAGACATGGACAAATTTGAGTGTCTACACGACACATGTCATAGCACCAAATTTTCTAACTAGGCATAATCAATGCCTCTTATCTAAAGCATGAGTCAAGACATGAGGTAAAGATTAACCAAAGGAAAAAAGTGATTGTTGTCGTGAAGGATTGTGCCCTAAATGCTAAGCCTTAAAGGTTGGCAATCCTGTGCAACATGGGAACACTCTCAGACTATGGGTTGTCTATGATGAGAATGAACCTCTAGAAGAGCTGGCTCCATTTAAATGTCCCTTAGATCTGATGTACTTTGAGGAAAAGAGATAGAAGGATGATAAAATAAACTGAAACTAATTTAAAGGGGTGATGCACCAATGATTATATCCTAACTTGCAATCTGCAGCTACTTCTCAATACATCTTCTCATAGAACTCAAACTAAACAATCTTATCACAAAAAATGTTTCCCAGAAAGGCATGAAATACTTGCACAATCTGTAACCTATGGTAAAACTTGCACCTTTGTATACTTGCATTCAATGAATGAGACAAAAAACTTAAAGGTTTTAATTTAAAACATAATAAATCTTTCTCAAATCATTCAAAAAGACACAAGACATGTGAATTCAAGAACACCTAATTTTATTGAGAAATGGAAGGAAAACTCTGCAATAACTATAAAATTGTAAAATATGCTGAAAATGAAGCTGCTACTATATAAAACCTATAAAAAGTTGAGTTACAATACTGAATATCTCTCTCTGCAATGTTCAAAGGCAAGAGAAAAAGCAAGAACTGAGAAAAAACATAAGCTTTTTCTCAAATAATACAAAAATCTATCTCCAAATGCCAAGGGGGACTCAACTCTAGTCTAACTAGACTCCAAATGATGTATGACTAGGATAAAAAAGCAATTCCTAGTTGTTGGGCAAGCAAGAGGAAAGAGCCTAAAAAATAGGGTCCATAACTGCTCCAAATTGAGCTATTTTAGCTCATGACTCCTCCTCCCAAGGTGTTTGACCAAAAAATACCAAAACTTGGCTTGTTTGACTCGAAGTCAAAAATAGAAAGAGAAACTCCTCTCGCATGAGTTTCCAACCTCAATTCGACTCTATCTATCTCCTTTGCATGATTTGAGGGCAAAAATGCTTTATTTGAAAAAGTATTAAGGATAATCTATTTCAATTTACCTTACTAAGTTTTTAATAATTATTTTCTTTGTTTTGTGAAGCAAATACTAAGGTAATTTATAATTTTTACCTTTAATATTTTCTTAAATACAATATGTTTTTTTCCCTCTACCCATGCAAAAGATAAGAGGAGTTACATCAACACAAATTTACTTAGGTCTCTTTCTCTTACAAAAGCTCACCAAGGCAATGATAATCTCCTTTTCACTCTTGGCTTAAAAAAGTACTCAGACCTACTCAATGTTGACCTTAGTCAACAATAAAAATATAAAAGCCCATCATGGCTTTTTCTCTTTTCAAACATAAATCATTTTCTCTCCTTTTTTTGATTTAAGGTTTAAAAAGAACAATAAAAAATTGCAAAAAACATTATCATCAGCATATGACTCCCATAGGCTCATCATGCACTACTAGGCTTTTACACTTGAAAAAAGTGTTGACCATGCCTCTTAGGCATTATTTTCAATGATTTCCTAAAATCAAAATTCAGAAAAAGTCTTATGATGCACTCGGGCTAGGCCAACTTCAAACAAAAGGGAAATAAACCCTAAAAGGCATTCATTTCATCACTTTCCATTTAGCTCCTTGATGCTCTGCATCCTGCACTGCCACAGGGGTTTTGAAGGTCTATTAAAGGATTCCTACTACTTCAGATGGTTACCTTGCTTATCTTTGGTGAGTTTGTATCTTCAAAACTTGAGGAAAACCTACACTGTTAGCACTTTTGTTTTGCAATCTTCATCCCTTAACCTTAAACTGCCTAGAAACTACTGCTCCTTTGATGAAAAGTGTTTTTCTTTATTTATCTTTTGAATAAAATACTTGAGAGATTGGTTCACTATTGTTCCTTTATTCTTATGGCACTAGGGTTCATATATCTTTTGTTGTAAGATTGTGAAAAGCTTATTGTTGCTTGTTCTTTTATGAGTGGAAAAGGTGTAACTTTGAAATGCTCTTTTTACTCCTCTATTTAGCACAAGGTAGTGAAACCCTCTAATGGCAACTCCATATGGTTTCATTCCTCTATATTTCTACTGTCCCCTTAATCATATAATGAAAACTATTTTTTACTGGTCCATATCACTAGTAGAATTTTGGTAAACAAATGACTAAGTGACTAAAACTTTTAGTCACAATAACTAAAAATGACTAAATTCTACTAATTTCTTGCAACTCAGCTATAAATGAGTAAATAAATGACTAATTTGGTCCTTGACTAAAAAATTATTTAGTCACAGAAATAAAAATGACTAAATAGTTAGTCACCAAATACAAATTAGACAAAATTTTAAAAAATGTTTTGGGGAAATTATTGGTGGATGTATTGGTGCGATTCATTATTCACATTCATTATAGAATTCCTCCTTTGTTAGCTAGGAAGAAGAACATCCATGATATCAGTGGCACCAAGCTCATTGAGCAGATCATTGTTGCAAACACTCGAGCTCACAATTACAAGCTGGCAACGGACATGCGCCACCTAGAAGCCCACAAACCCACCATAGCTATGGCCCATCACCATCACACTCTTCAGTTGCAGGCACTCTAACATGCTCTTCATGCAGTCAACTTGGAATATCTTCGACTGTTTAGAGCTTCTTGTGGTGGACTTGCCAAAAAAAAAGGTTAGGAATGTAGAGATCAAAGTACTTTCCTAGAGCTACTTCGCACTAAGGCATTTTGAGTTATAGTAGCTACTTGCATGGGTGATAAAGAGGAGAGGACCTAGAGACTTTTGAAAAGGAGGGCAAGGAATTTAGAGTTTGTTGCAATGAATTTGAAGTTAGTGAGGCCCTCTACAAAGAGTCAGATTTGGGGACACCCTCTGTAGCAAATTCAGAGGTAATTCAAAAGCCTCATTACATTTATAAACACAAAATCTATAGCTTTGTGATTGGCAACTTATAATAGTTACAATCTACTGCTCTTAATAATGTTCTTTTATAATCTTGCCATTGTTCTACTTCATAATGTGTTCGAGCTAAATATAATAAAATTTCGGTGTTAGTGCTAAAATAGAATTTCCTCAAACAATTTTGATACATTTTCACTGCAAGTGCAAACTATCCTTGTGCAAAGTAAACATGTGCTAGATTTACCCACATATCAGGCATCTGAACAAAGATGTTTCTTGCTACAGCTTCTTGTACCTATGTAAAAATTTCCTTTACAATATCAAATTGACCCCTTTGAGCTAGCACAATGGCTACCCCATTTGCAGCACAAACATTTCCTAGTCTCTGTGCCAACACTTTAGAATACAATTATCTAGCCTTCTCAAGATGTTGTGCCTCCACCTTTGGATCCCTCCTCTCATTGTGAAAAGATGCAAAATAATTCCAATTTCTAAGTGAAATGTCAACATAAGAATTCTTTGAATCTGATTCACTTTGTACAACTTTAATTGTTTATTTTTCTTTAAGCCAGTCATCTATTTTTAGTTCCATTTTTCCAAGCATAAATAAAGCATTTGATGAGTTTTTATCCACCTTAAGTGCATCCCCAATAACTTCTAGGCTTAGTTGGATCTCATTCCGAGCCTGAGCCATGGCTGCAAGACATAGATATGAATCCACATAATCAGGAAACTTAAACAATATTAGCTTGTGTAAAAAAAAATTTAATATCATGTAGCTGTTCAAACAACCTAGAAAGATTAAATAGTGTTGTGACTTTATCCCATGGTAGCTCAAGTGAAACACCACCTTCTTCTATTCGATGGAAGAATTCCATATCTTTAAAGAGCATGGGAAAAACTGCAAAATTAGCACCGGGGCTTTCATTTATGAATTCAACCCAAATGCCATTTCCTAATGCCTCCATAAAAGTTTGTTGAGCCAACTCTAGTTCATCACGCTCAAAATGAAGAACCCCAATGTTGTTTAACAATTGAATGGGTACTTCTTCTCTACTCTTCTTCAGAAGAGACATTTATCTCACAAATTTTAAGCTAGTTCTCAGGGTGGACTTCTAGAACATTGTTGAGCATATATATGGCCTACAACTTTTAAGCTCTCATAATTCTCAGGGTGGACCTCCAGAACCTTTTCAAAATTTGAGAGAGAACTCTTAAGATCTCCCAGCTTTAATTGAACATGTGCATAAAATCCCGTGGCCTCTGGGTTTCCTTGACTGAAGCCATGTAGTAGCATCCAGTGGTGTCATAATCACCTTTACTATGATAAGATTGTGCAAGATTATAATATGAATGAGATTTCATGAGAGGGTGGTTAGTTGAAACAAGAGCTATCTTAGTCAACTATTCCATAAGAAAATGCTGCCCTGTGAAGAAAAAATGGTTTTCTAAATGATTCAATGCCATTGCATAGTACATGTATAATTCAAAGGCTCTACACATCTTTTACATTCCTTCATGAACACTACCTCTTTCACTAACTATGAGAATCCTACAAGTAAAAAATGCACAAAACTAACCACAGAGATTTATGTAGAGGCAGAACATGATGCAGAGGAAGGACTCACACACAATAATCTTGACACATCCCAAACAAAGTTTCAATACACTTGATGCAAATCTGCACCCTTGTTCATTCCTGACAATTTGCTCCTAAGCCTAAAACATGGAAACAACACCCTAGTGACACTCAATCATTGAAGACAACATGGAATATGGGCAACCTAGTTTATTTAGACCTATTACAACATCTTCTATGGGTTTCTAAACATACATGACCTAACCAAGTGATTAACACAATAATTTATGCAATTTAGGTCTTGCTGCCACTAGGTGCATTCAAGGTAATCACTCCAAACGAAGGTAAGAACACTTGTCATATGAATTCCTAGGATTGTGCAGGCCCTAACAACATGCCACTATGATTCTTCACCCCTCCATTGACATACAGTGCATAGATTATTCAAAGCAACAAAGAACCTAGGGTTTTAGGACTATCTCATAGAAAATTTGCACATAGTCAACCATATCTTCTTCACATGTGCCAGTCATGAGTTGTCCTCTTGTAGGGATGTGGATAGGCATGGGACAGATCTTTCCACCAATTTTAAAGATTTTTGGATGGTGGAAACTCCTCCCATAATCAATTTTTTCTCTCTGAAAACCCTAGGTAGGGTTTAGACTTGCACTCACCAAAAATGCAATATCTCGCACAAAACTTGATGAAATTCTACAAAACCAAATGCATTTGAAAGCTAGATTTTTGTTGATATGTGTAGAACATTACAGATGGATCAATGTTGAAGGTTGACTATGGATCAATACCATGCATTTGATGAGAGAGTAGCCAATGAGAGGGACATGGACAAATATCCATGTCCATGTAAAGATTGTCTTGGTGGAAAGGTGAGAAATAGAAACATGATTCTTTGACATATGATGAGATATGGGTATAGTGGTAGAAGCCCTTAGGATTACAATTAGTATGAAGATATGATAGAATTGTAGAGTGTGAGAGATGAAGAGGCAACAAACATAGATGAAGTGGCACCAAACATAGATGAAGAGACATCAATGTTAGACAAAGGGTGTGAAGTTGATAGAATGTTGAATGAGGGTCTAGATGATGATTGGGCCAAGTTGATGGAGGATGCTTTAAAGCCTGTGTATGCTAATTGCAAGTTAAGTTGTTTGACAACAATCCTTCAAATTCTTAACTTGCAAGTGGTGCATGTTTGGGCAAATGAGAGTGTGGATTAGTTATTGGCATTATTAAGTTTGTTGTTACCACCTGACTCCACATTGCCAACAAAACAAAGTCAATGTAAAAATCAAATCACTAAGCTAGGCTTAGGGTATGAAAACATCCACACGTGTGAATGGTTGTGTATTATTTCGCAATAATCTTGCAAATGAGAGTGAATGTCTGAAATGTCATGAAGCGAGGTATATAGAAGGGTTGAAATCAGTTGTGGTTCCTAGAAAGGTTCTTCGTCACTTTCCAATAATCCCACAATTACTCTAAATGTATAGGTTCAGAGACATTGCTGAACTTATGCAATGGCATGCCCAAAATAAGAGCACCGATGGAAAATAATGACATGTTCCTGATTCTAAGATGTGGATGGAATTTGATAATAGATGCCCTGATTGTTCTCAAGATCCTTGTAATATAAGGTTGGGTTTGGCTCTAGATGGGGTGAACCCATTCTCAGATCAAAGTACTAAATGGTCAACTTGGCCAGTGTTTTTAATAAATTATAACTTGCCTCCATGGTTAGCAACTAAACCATTCTTCTTAATGCTATCATTGATTATACCAGGAAAGGAAAGTGTGACTTTAGACACAATCGATGCTTATCTAGATCCATTATATGATGAGCTAATGGAATTGTGGAAAGGAATTGAAGCAATTCAATCTTTAAGGGATGGTCGTTCAATCAAATTCACTTTAAGAGCTTCCTTATTATTTACAATTCATGATCTTCCTGCATATGGCACATTGTCTAGTCTTAGTGTTCATGGATACCATGGATGTCTTGCTTACAACTTTAAGGATTTTGTGAGGCACTCAAGAAGTTTGCATAAGTGTATTTATTTTGGACATCGTGCTTACCTTAAAATGGGTCATCCATATCGTCAACAAAAACACGTTTCAATGGTCAAGAAGAGAAACGTAAAGAACCATTGCTAATAACAAGTGATTACATTGTTGAGAATGGACAAAAAAGAATGTCATTTATTGAAAATGATTGGATTGCTGGTAGTAGATATGATTCAAGTAGTGAAATCGGTGTAAAACGGTTGTGCATATTCTATAAGTTGCCATACTTTAAGGATATAGCCATTAGGCATACTATTGACTTTATGCATACTAAGAAAATATAGCCTATGCTATTATAGAAACTCTTTTTGGTGCTTTTGATACTATTTCATCACGTGAAGACTTTTGACAACTAAAGATTCATCAAAATCTTTAGGTTGAAAAATGTGCTGATGAAAAATATAGAAAACCTAGTGCTCCTTATGTCTGGACAAAGGAACGATGTGCACAATTCTTATAGTTGTTGTCTCAGACTTGCTTTCCCACTAGATATGTAAGTAGTAGTATTAGAATCCAAACTGACATTAATGGCTTAAGATACCTCAAGACTCATGACTATCATGTCATAATGAAGAATATTTTACATATTGTGGTACATATATCAAGTTTGGCAAAGGGGCCAAGTTTGGCAGTTATAAGGTTTGGCCTAATATTAAACAGAATGAGTTTACATGTATTAGATCCTTCAAACTTTGATAGTTTGAGGGAGGAGGTTGTTGAAGTCCTTTGTCTATTAGAACAGGGATTTCTACCAACAATCTTTAACATTTCTATGCATCTTTTAATACATCTAGAATATGAACTAGAGCATTGTGGCCTAGTAAGAACGAGATGGACGTATCCTATAGAACAATATATGAAGGTTTTGAAAAAAAAATGTTCATACTAGGGAAAAACCAGAAGGCAGCATGTCTGAGGGATATTCAATGCAAGAGGCCATGGGATTTTGCACAAAATATATGAAGGATTTCAAAAATGTCAATCGACATGTATGGGATGATGATGAAGATGAAAGAATTGTAGGTGAAGTATTAGAAGGCAATTGATGTTTCTTTAAGCTATCACATCAAAAAAGAAGTGTGATACATGTCTATATTCTTCAAAACACAACTTCGTTCGATAAGTGGCATAGGTAAAAAAAATTACACAATAATTTATTTACTCAATTGCATTTACACATTTATATTATTAATCCTACTATTTGTACGTTAATATTCTATGTAGAAAATATGAAGAACAGAATAAAACTTAGATGCAATATCAACCTCAAAAGTGCAGACCTCATGATTTGATTGGAGGTGATTATTTTCCAAAATTTGAAGAATGGATTGCTAATGTAGTCAGTGATGCAAAAGAAGAAGGTCAAGATGTAACAATGGAGGAAAGTGACCTTTAACAATCTCCACATATATGGGCTATGTGTTTCAGTGGAATGTGGGCCTATGGTAGTCATTTAAGACTGGAAGAAAAAGACAAAGGAAAGACAAATTGTGATTGTGTTGTTAGTGCTGAATTTCTTCACGAAACTGAGAAGAAATTTTATGTTGGATTCATCCAATAAATTATTCAAGTGGATTTTGGTGAAAATAGTCCTATATTATTAAAATGTAAGTGGATCCAACCATCTGCCATACAATTTGACAAGTATGGATTTGTACACGCAAATACAGGGCAATTTTTATCAGAGATGGATGAGTCATATGTTTCCCCTCTCCAAATTAACCAATCATTTCTAATTGATGATGTAATAAGCCTAGGATGGTCATATGTCATTCAAATGGAATCTCGTTCTAGATGAAAATTCAGGGAAGTTGTCGATATAATGCCTGATGGGCAATATCTTAATTTACAAGAAACATTCGAAGAAGTGGATGAAGACGATGATGGAGTGTTTGAAGAAGAGATTTTGATTACCAATGAAGAGATTGGGAAAGAGAATGAACAACATGTCATAGATGAGGATTAGGAATAAAATCAAGCCAATGCAAGCACGAGTAATCAGGATTCTGATCTTGCTGGCAATGCAGATGATTTTGATGATGTTTTGTCACCTTAACTAGCCTGTTACCTGAAGAGGTTATCTTGTCGCCTAAACTTTGGTTATATGTATGGTGTAATTTATTATTGAATATAATCAAGATCTAAGTATAGGTATGCTTATTCACTATTGTTTTACTAATACATTTCTAAATTTAATCATCATTATTCTGCTAGTACATTGTATACAAAACTTGAGTTGTTCACTGCTAATTTTAACTGCGTTTAAAGTTAGGTTCAATCATTCTTCCTAGTTTTCTTACTTTGGTTGAAATTAATTTTGTTTAGTTAGAATATAATTTCTTGTATGTCCTATATGTTTTCTAGATGCTAGACTTTTCTTGTATGTCCTAGATGATAGCTTTAGTTTCTAATACAAATTCTAGCCTCCACATGCATTGAATATGCTTGTGTGAAGGAAACAATAACGAACATCTGTGATTTAATAATACATATAGATATCTTAATATTAGGTGAACTAAGACTCCTCATTACAAACAAAGAAATGATCTCTTAGATATCTTAACCAAAATTCAAGCACCAGATTAAATCTTCTTCTCCATTGATTGCTTTAAATAGATATTACAATACAATAGAAGTCTCCTCATATATGTTCCTATAAATTTTAATGATGATGATATCAAAATTCAGTCTTGGTTTCTCTTTTACAAGAGAAGAAATAAGATTTAGACCATTACAAAATATGGCATCTTTTCAAAATTCATGCTTCTTCGTATAAACTAAACATTAATTTTTCTTAAAACATAATTAATAGAAAATAGAGAAAGTAGACAATATTGATTGCAAGCCTGCAGCACTTGCAATACATTTGTAGTCCTTTAATCAACATAGGAGACCTGTGATCATCCTGATCTGGAAAAGTCCCCCTCTCCATCATAGAGTGTTTGAAGGCTCAGTTCTTCCATTGCAACATCTTCAAGGCCCTATTCAAGATTCTGGAGGAGCCAAATGCTCTTGTTCCCATTGGTATACTATGTATTCATGAGGCCATGATGCTCGTTTCTCCCCTACATGTATAGCCTATCTATTCATCAACTTGAAGATACTTCTACTACCATTGAAACACAGCATAATCACTAGGCCACTTATAATCTTGAATTTGGAGCAAGTTGGCCTTATGATCCTTCCACCTTTTGTCTAGCAACGCTTTAACATCAATTACCAACTTTGTCTATCCAACATTCAAATCAATTACTCTATCCAAAATGATGTTGAAGCTGAGAATATTGATATCTTCATCCTTTTTCAAAAATTTCATGACCTTAGAAACTGTATGACCAAATTCATCCTTCCATGCATCAAAATCCTTGATCTTTTCATCCTCTGTTAGGATTGATGGAATGAATTGGTGTTTGAAAGTGGTAAAAGAATCAATCTTTGCATGTATTCAAGTTGATTCTCACCATTCACATATTGATACTCATCCAATATCCTCTTGATCATTTTATCTATTGGCTTTAGAGTTGCAAGAGCATCTTGATTCCATTGTAAAACTTTACATAGAGTGATCAGTGTGTGATGGGTTGACTATCATATTTGATACAAGGGATCTAAAATAGAAAAAATTACATTCAACTATTCTATGGCCTGAGACAAGGAAGAATAACATTCATGCACATCTCTCAACTTCTCAACAACTATTTTCACTCTATATTCCAAAAATTTCTCAAACATTTCAAGAATTTTCAATTTTGCCTCATTCTTTTTTTTCTCGTTTTGGCTTTTCAATTTCTCAATTTATTTTTCCAACTTCAATTTCAAAACATCGAATTGTTCAATAGTCACTATGGTATCACTAGTCTTTTGTGGCACAGGTGTTCGTAATGGCACAATGGCTTGAATCTGAGAAGAACTCTCACCCTTCAGTTGTTCTTTTAGCTTTACATTTCCAAGATACAATCTATTTACCTCATCATTCATCTCCATCTAAGTTCTCTCATAATCAAACAATCTTTTCTCTAGCTTTTTAATAGCAGTTTGTGTAAACATTGTAGTATGCACAGTGAGGGTAGCTGCTTCAGTTACTGATGTGTCCTTGAATGTCTTGACCACAACTATTCCTCTTATTTCTTGGACCACATGAAGTAATCTTGGTTTTTTGGTGTTCTTTTGTGTTGCCCATATTGCCAAAGTCTCTATTTTTGGATTGAAACCACAACCACTAACACCTTCCTCATAGTCAAATTCAAAAACTAGCATGAGGTCATCTTGATTCCTGAATTTCTTTAACAAAAACATTTTCTTCAACTCAATCTCAGGAATGATCAACATGTTGCTCCTTAATACCATTTGTCTAGCCTCATCAGGGCTGACACTTATTTCATCTATTTTCATATTCTTGAAAGTTTGTGAAACAATTTTCTCATGCTAACATTCATTAGTGTCCATTTTATTTATTTCCACTTGTTCTTGAAATTCTTTCATCTTCATCTTAATCCAAAAATCTTTGAATTCAAGATAATTAATGAAATCATCATCCTCCATAAATCTCATAGAAGGCACAATTCTTTTATTTTCTTCTAATTCAGGATCACCTTGTGCCTGTTCGGTCATTCTAGCCTCTAGTCTATGTGCTTATGTTTCTTGGCCAACAAGTGGTTGATCTATTTCTCCTTCATCTCCCATATTTCTTAGGATACTAGCCACTTCATTAGTGTCACCCCCTCCTTCACTCAATTCAAATGGAACCAATGGAGAAACATCCTCAATCCTTTGCCTTTTGGTAGGTGGTGAATCAGGGACATGAGCTCGATCCTGTACTGACATTCCATATAGTGCAGGCTCTTGAATCACAACTCCTGGTGGACTTTTGACACCAAGCTTGGTAGCCTTTGAAGGCTGCTTCTCAGACTTGCTATATATATTCTTTCAAAATTGTCAATTATTAGATCTATTATTCTCAAAGGGTCCCTCTCTTCAATAAAGAATCCAGGAAAATTAGGATTTTGTTTTCTCCTATCATCCTCAATCCTTTTCAAAATCTCCCATTTTCTGTTCCTATCATATACTTCTTGAAAGGTGACAAGATTTCTGATCACATCCTTATCAAAATTGACTTGATGGGATATTCCCATTCTTGTGAGGATGGTTTGTTTGACAAAGTTCATGTGACCCTCTAGATCACAAACCCTCTCTACACCTAAGTTCAAAGAATATTTAGCCTTCAAATAGGCTTGCAAATCCTCTAAAGTATCAAAACCAATGGACTAATCACAAAACATTATGGAATCGGGAAGAAATGTGCCTTTCTTCTATTTCTTCATTACATCCTTCTCCATCCACATCATTTGCCACATGATTTCAAGGAATGTAATTTTGTTTGGCACAAATTTGGGCAACACATGGGGTGGCTGAGTTCACCCATCTACCTTGATCATAGTATGATCTGGCAAAAAAAACCAGTCAGGATAGTTATGCTTTTTGACCCTGTTCTGGCCTATAGGCAAGAGGCCTCAACATTTCCCTAATCTCTTTTGTCAATCTAGGAGAAAAGATACCAAGAGAATTCATTATTCTAAATGAGAATTCATCATGAAACACAACATAGTCACAATTCTTGCAATGACTATCCCATTTGTAATGCCAGCACTATGTTCGCAATCTTTGTCCCTTTTCATCAATCATGCTTAGATCCATTCTGTTAGCCCACTTCCTTCTATTTTGATACAAAATCAAATGACATAACAAAGAGTAGTATTTGAAATCTATGGGCTTTTTGTTTTCTCTTATTTGCAAAAATCCATCATGCAGTTTCTTGTCAATGAATGTTGGAAAATCATATTCAAAGTTAGCTTCTGGATTTTGAATTCTCATGGCCATCATCATTAGGCCGATAGGCATTCTACCTTGGGCATCAATACCCAACAACTGACACAAAGTAAAATATATTCTTTTGAAATAGACAGCAAAATCTTCAACAGAGAAAGGTTCAATTGTAGTAAATGGGATTTCAATTCCTCTATTATTTGCCCTTTCCTCATGTGCATGGGCACCTCATCCCTTCTATTAGTTTTTCTCAAATTATTGTACTCCTGCTCACTCTTCTACAAATCTACTTGTGTGAGGGCTTGCTTGCTCAACATGAAGCAGTCTATGATTACCTTCCTCTCCACAACCACTAATGGTGACCCATTTGGTAGTCTGACTATTTTGGTGGTTGAGTGATAGTGTTGTGCCAATGTTCTATTCAAATCCACATCAACAAATACATTTGGTACCACAAGCTTTGCCAAATCCAAATTCCATGGGTTTCCAACTAGTCCCTGTCCATCTTTCTTTCCACAAAAATACGAAAAAAGGTTCCATCTACAGATAGGAATTGTAGCATCCCGATATCCTTCTGCAACATCCTTGAACAATTCCATAGACCCCTTATCAACTGAATTTGGCAGGATGTCCAACAATGATTGTTGAAGTGATCATTTCTTGGGAGTAGGGGGTTAGTGCTCTTACTCACAGACTCAAATTTTTTAGGTGCCATATTTTAGTGCCTCTACCAACTAGGGTTTTGATAATTTACTTGCTTTACCAGACTAGTTGAAAATAGAGCACAAACCAAACATCAAATTTTATGCAAAGAGTGATGGGGTAGACTTACTTGGTCGGAAAATGCCTGAGGAGAGCACACAAAGCTCGAATTCGCCTTCTACAATCAACATTGAATTCTCTTGAATGAAGAAATACAAAGAAATCCTAAGTTTTATCGTGCCATGAAGCTGGTCATTTCACCATTAACTCTGGTTCATGCCACAAAATCAACAAATCTCAACATTCAATTCTTTTCAAACACAAACCGTTGATTTGATCCAATCCAATGGCTAGGCGAGTATTTCAAGACTTGTAGTCCTTTTCTCAAAAACTAGAATCTCATAGGAATCAATGATAACCATTACAGGGTAGCGCTAAAGTCATTTCGACATTTCATTCCTTACTACATTATCACAAGACCAACTTAGGGCAATTGTGGGACCGCAGGACCTCTTGAACAGTTACATTCATCTTTATCACTTGCCGTCACCCCGTAAGCCTTGTTGCACACCACCGTGGGATGGTGGGATACATGTTATCCCTTATGTCTTTTACCATGCCACCACCAAGCTTTGGCTTGACCATCACAGGGCCGCTGGAGCCTTTGGTCTCCCATTCATTGTTTATCGCATTACTACTAGTCAAAGTTCTTAGCATTGCGGGGCCACAGTATGTAGCATTATTGGTCACTTGAACTCCTTATACCACAACACTGCAGGCTCAACTTGAAACTATCGTGGGGGTGTAGTGAACACTTTATCCTAACTCATTCCTACTGCATTGCCATCAGTCATTTGTTTACTTGCTGTGGGGGTGGGTAACATATTATGTGCCGCTTGAGTTTATATCACAACACCGTAATTGAATTTTCTGCATGTTTCGGGGAAGTGATAACTGTGTATTTACATCCTCTAATTCCCACACACCTGCCAAGGCTATTTGCATGTATTGCAGGGCTGCGATAAGAGACAAAAACACATCAATGGTCAAAAATATAAATTTCTATCACATAGACCTGATATGAGATGCTCATAAATGACTCTTGGAACAATTCTAAAAGGAATATGAATCCCTAATTATGGATTTATGAAAAGAAAATATATGAAGTAGAGTGGGACTATGTGAAATTTTGAATGGTTCTAACACACCTCATGATGAACTAGACTGTGTTTTTCTTTCATACTGCTTGTGTTATTTTTTTATGAGTTATTTTCTTGTGAATATATCCCTAAGGAAAATTTGTCTGATACCTGTAATTGTAAACATCTTCTTGGTTTTTTACCACAAATTATTTTTAATCTATAAACTAAATTCTATTTTAAGTTTTCATTTGCAGTTATCAGTAGATTGGAAAGTCAATAGTTATCAACTTATGAACTCAATAAAGTTTTACTGATTCAAGTTGTTAATTTATATATTATTGTTTATTTGGACTTAAGGAAATGAAGAGAAGGACTGTAAGGCACAAATTAGATGATAGTGATCATAATGTTGAAACTTCACTGATAGATTATGAGTGCCTTCATAGAGAAAAAATTGGCCAAGAATAATGAATATTTATTGACACTTGGTTTGACAAACAGGCAAGTTGTAAATCCACTAAGTAGTATATTATTTTTTTAATAGTGTTTAATGAAATTTTATAGGTAAGAGATTTATGTATATAAGACATAATATGATATTATTTTTTGTTTTATAGGCAAGAAAAAGAGTGCAAAGAAAATGTGAAGAAAAAACAAATGGAAAGAAAAGATACAGTGCCGCCATCTCATAGAAGCCACCACTTTTGTGATTCAACAAATACAGTTGGTGAAAACAATAGTTGCAATGATGATCATGTGTAGCCTCATATAGCATATGCTGATGTGCAATCTAATATAGCACCTGGTGATGTGCAACCTAATATAGCACATGGTGATCATTTGTAGCTTGATATAGCATATGGTGATCATGTGCAGCCTGATATAGCACATGGTGATGTGCAACATTGCGATGATCTCTAAGAACAAAGTCTAAGAGAGATTATTGAAAAACATCAGAGCATTGAAGGAACCATAGGTTTGTAGATCATTTATTCAAGATTAAAGGATGTCTTTGAAGTGAAATCTGTGGAAACTAGTACTCATGATCTACGTACTGATGCCACACCTAATTTGGCCAAGGAGCATGAAGTTCTAGTTAATGAAAGTCATGAAGAGAGACTACTTGCATCTGTTGTGCCTTAGAGTGCACCTGTTACATCTAAAACTTTTGATGGAACTAGTGGATTAGCCAGAAATACTGGTAGTGGTTTAATAGAAGATGTGGATGCTTTTGTCAAAAGACAAAGATTGAGTCAATATTTGTATAGATCTACAGAGAGGAATGCAAAAGTAAGAAAATTAGAAGGAAAGAAGCCATTCTTGCTTAAGGTATCAAGAGATGACCATGAGCCCATTGGTCCAAATGTTACAAAGTGGGCCTCCGAATTGGGTGTAAGATGTAGGGCCCATTTGGATATTTGCAAATCAAGTTTTGTAGAGAAAGATCCACAATATGTGGAAAATGTTATACAGAAAATGGAAAATGCTTTTGAGACTATTGGTGGACAAATCTCTAGAAAATATTACAAGAAAAAGATGAGAATTTTGATGAGCAATTTTAGATACAATTGCAGAAAAGCAATCATGGAGGGAAAAGAGAGGTTAGACTCCACTCTATGTCCCAAGCAATGGGAGGCATTGAAATAAAGTATGCATTCTGAAGAATATTTGGCAAAGAGTAAAAAAAGGGAGAGAGCAAGAGATAATGTGAGGGCTGGATATACATTTGTCTGAGGTAGGTTGCAGGCCAAAATGGACAAATTTGGAGTAAGTGTATGGCTCTTTGGTTCAATTTACATTGTGTTATTTTTTTCATTTTTTTATTGAACTGACTATATGTTGAAACTGACATTGTATTTTAGGAGGAAAATAGTAATAGAGAAGTAGGTGCAGAAGATATTGTCAATTATATGGTAGCACTAGATCCTACTAAATCTAAGAGTAGGATGAAGTGGAAATCTAGTTTGTCAACAGAGATTTCACAACCATCTATTACATGCCTAGTAGGATCAGCCTCTCCAAATCATGTCAACTCAAATGAAGGGTACCAACATGTACTGAATTGAATATATGGTCTCAGTCACCAAGTTTCGCAGTTGGTTGCCTCCATTAACCCTATAGTTTCTGCATGGAATGAGCATAAATCCATAGATTCAGATGAGGTAAGAGGCTATATGGATCTCATTTCTTCTTGTTTGGCAATTATGTATACAAATGCCTCTTAATATGTAGATTATTGAAATCTGACCATAGGAGAATTCAACCCAGTTTCTTTATTGTTGGAGTGATCTAGAAAATGTTCTTTTGGACAAATTTATAGCTTGCATTTTTTACTTGACTATTGAATGCTTTGTATATTTTTTTGCATGATGGTTAAACCACATCCAGAGCAGTTTTTTCAAAGAAGCAAGAAAGAAAAAACACCTTCTCAAAGTCAACAGAGCTGCCAATATTGATAGTGATGATCATGATGAACTGGATAAGAATGTGCAGCATAGTCGTCATAGTTATGCTGAAGTTGAGGTAATATAATAGTTGTCAGTTATTTGTCCCAATGTTTTGTCATTCTTCATGCTTAAAATGTTCTTTTGGACAAAAAATTATAGCTTTTGCATTCTTTAAGTTGTAAGTTAATCTATCCCAATGTTTTGTCATTAATTCTTCATACTTAGAATGTTCTTTTGGACAAAAATTTCGAGCTTTTGCATTCTTTACTTGACTTAAACCACATGCAGAGCAATTATATGAAAACATAATGAAAAGAAAAAGGCCATATCAATAGAGCTCTCTGTAAAACTATACAACTTCATATCAATGTTGATAGTGATAATTATGATGATGAACTCGATGAGCATGCACATGATATTCATAGTAGAAGTCGTGTTGAACTCGAGGTGAGCACTATGAAACCACATGAAAGTAAGTACTAGTCAAGTACTATTCAAGTAAGTAATGTTTGTGTTATTATGTAAATAAGGGTAATCATTACCCATTTGATAGAAGCTAGTCAGAATACTAGTTAAGTGTAATTAGCTAGTATACATAGATTATGGAAAATAATGAGAACATATAACTTACATATGGGAGCTTAGAGCTTAGTTGTAATAGAGTGCATACATAGATTTTAACTATGCATTAGTGCATTATGTTCGGGGATGTCATTGTCCTTAGTTGGGGGGACTTCATTGCCAATCCATGTCTCTTTCTGGAGTACTTGTACAGTCTAGCACTATTATAGTCTTGCCCCCCATTTGTTTGTACCTCGCAATGGGTTATTTTTTTTTCAGAGTAAAAAGTTGCTTCTTTGTTATTCAACAGAATCAAAAAAAGCACATACAAACTAATTTGTTCCGAGACATAAGACATTACATACAACTGTCAAAAACAACATAATGTGTGTTTCATATCTCAATATAATGTGTATTTTTTTTTATTTTTAAAGACATTTTTAATATTGATAAACTCCAAGAAGGGGATAAAGTTCAAGTGTTGGATCTATTTGATGGTGCTACTATGGGCATTGGGCAGATTCACTCACTATCTATTGTACATGGAGTCAAATTGAAAGGAACAGGAAATGCAAATGTAAATATTTTAAAGGTCACAAGTAACATACCCCTTGCTTATGAAGACAAAATAGATGGAGTCGTCTGTCTAAAAGAGAAAGAGGGAACCTTCACACGGTGGCCACTAAAATATTGGAAAAAATGACATAGTTGATGTTTATCATGTACTAGCTATTAGACAGCTTGGCCCACTACTTTATGCAATAGTTTGAATGTGTTGTTTAGGGATCTTAGTTTTTTTTTTCTATTTTGGAGCTATATACGCAAAAAGAAAGCCATTGTAACTTAGTTTTCTCAGTCACAACACTGAGAAACACATTTTTCAAAGCAAAGACACATATTTAAGTCTTATGGGTTTTCTGGACTTGATTTTATGTTGTGTTTCCTCCCTAAACATTCAACATCATTGCCTTATATGACTTTATGAAAAGATTCTAGGGTTACTGTTGGCTGCATTGAAGGAGAGAGCTTCATATATGGAACATGATCAATACTCAATCATGAAGATAGTCATGAAGACTCAAGGAGCATAAATGATAGTGAGCAAGAGATAAAGTACATAATTCATGCCATAGACAAAGTGAGATGAGTCTTAAGCTGCTATGATCAAGGGTGGTGTGTTAGTTTTTGAGAAAGGAAGGGCAGTTGGAAATGCACAAAGATCAATGAGGAAGATTACAGTCATAAGGTGATGATATTAGCATTTCATCAAGACTTTGGAAGCAACCAGTAGACAAATTTATAGAAGTCTTAAATAGAAAAAGGATAGCCACTAATAATGCTATTATTACAAGGCATATAATCTACATGCCAGTATAGTTGCAGGAATATGAAAGTTTCATAAACCTATGACAGTCTACAAATGAAAGTCTAAATTTTGTATACTTATGGGTAACTATTCTATAATAGAGAGATAATGAGTGCATAGAGGTAAGATGTTCATGGTGAGTGGCAATGGTCAATGGTTGCCAGGGATATAGGCATAGTAAACATGGTTTCAGTGGCATAAGCAAAGGAATAGAGGACTGCAATGTTAGCATTAATTAAAAGGCAAGTATATGAAAGTTGCAGGGTAATCATCTAGAAAGAAAGTATGCATAGTTCAGTCACCACAATGAGTGAAGACCAATGACACTAAATATATATGACTTCCTACGAAGTGCCTAATGTAATAGAGGCAGGGTAAGTGAATGATTTAGACTCAAAAAGAGGCTTTTGAAGATGCATTAATGAAGGAAGAAAATTATTCCATGCCATAAGAGGACCTGATATCTTAAAACTCAATGAAAACATGTCCCATAAGCAGTGCTTATGATAGTACAAGAAACAAGAATATAGTGATGTTTTATTAAGGAAGCTTGATCTAGTCCATGTTTCACATTATGAATATCCTATCACAGACTTGACTAAATATGACAGTGTATTTCCTTTCCTTGTAGTCAAGAAGGACAAGTGCTAGACTGATGGGGTGGATTAGATGACCTGTGGCAGCAGTTAGGCTGGTTGAGAATCAATTACTGACAGTTCACTTTTTGGTAAAGTATTGTAAACTTGGAGAAGTTTCTTTCTTGTCATTTTTGTGCATTATAACTCAGATTTTTAGTCTTGCGACTAAAAATAAACATTGTTATACTTTATTTCTAAGCATTTTTCAAGAAAGATAGATATTTCAGACTTGTGCAAGCTGTAAGAATACCTTTCTTTTAATAAAGTTCAGTGATTTTACCTTCTCAATGGTTGTCTTTATATTGTGTGCAATTAATTGAGGATTATGATGTGTATTTCTTGTTTTATGATTAAATCCTCAAATATTAGTCAATTAAAATAGCTAAATATACTACTATTTGATGTCAATTAATAATGAAATTGACTAAATACACTACCAATTGATAGAAATCATTAACAATGAATAAATATGACTAAATATACTACTAATTGACAGAAATCAATGAATAGTGAATAAATATGACTATATATATGACAAGTGTTAAATCAGTGAATAAAAATGACTAAATATACTACCAAATTGATCAAAATGATGATTAAAATTAATGACTAAATACACTACCAATGGACAAAAATCAGTGAATAAAAATGACTAAATAAGTGACTAGTTAACAACAATCAATGACTAAATATATTAGTGAAAAATAAATGACTAACTAAGTGACCAGATTACAACAATCAATGAATAAATCAACGACTAAATATACTACCAAATCAATCAATCAAAACAACCAATAAATGACTAAAAATGGTTTAGTCATCAATTTGGCCGCGTTATAAATGACTGGCAATAAACTACTAATGGTCACATGACCATGTTTGGTCATTTATAAGCACTTTTTAGTAGTTTTTAGCAATATATTGATGTTTTTGTACTAGTGTATGCAACTTGTTCTTGTTGTTTCTGTCGATTATCTATGAACGTCACTCTAAAACCTTGGTTTCTTGCTTCTCGTGAATGAAAATGCTTGAAAACTAATTACTGTGGCTCCTCTATGCTAGGGTTTCTTTGATGTGATATGAAGAACTTCCTTTTCTATGTTCATCTTTAGACAAGATCATCTTTCAAGCTATGATTTATGTTCCTACATCCTTAAAACTTGATGGCATAAAAGAAAGGGTAACCCTAACTAGGGTTTTTCTATTTTTCAAGCTCCAAACCTCTTATAGTTTCATGAACACACTATCATTTCCTTCACTTTCCTCCTCCTAGGCAAGAAAAATAAGGTACTATGGTTTCCTTAGGGTTGCCCCTTCTGTAAGTGAGATATACCATATTACTACCTCTTGTAAGCTCTTGTCTAAATGGCTCCTTTTAGAACTCTATCAAGCATGGACTATTGACTACTTCAACTTTTGATCTCCTCTCACTATCCTAGCATATGTTTAGTCACATTTGTCTCATTTACCCACTAAGGAGTGAAAACCCACTATCTCGAACTACCCTACTCTTCCTTTTTCTTGACTATATCTGCTTCTTGGACCTCTATGATCATGTCGATAGTTATTTTGACTGACTATTCTACCCCTTTTATACTGTCTACAATCATTTGTTGGTTGTTGTCTTGTCCCTTATGAAAGTCACTATCCTTTGCATGCAATCTCCTTACCCTTAATTGTCTTCTCCTTTCTGAAACCTAAACCACTATTTGTTATGACTTTTATCATGACTATGTATAAGACAAAGACATGACTGTGTATGACTTGTATTTGTATGACTACAATAATACAGTCAATAGGACTATCAATGTTTCCTCCAAGTTATCTTTTACCTTGTCTATTTTTTAGGATTGTGTCTCCCTTTGTCTTCCTATCCACTAGTAAGTTCTCTTGCTTTCACTGTTTGACTCTAATGCAAAGCTATTGCTCTTCCTTTCTTGACAGTCCCATACAAACCCTTTATGGCATTCTCTTTATCAAGCTACCTCTATACCTTTCTCTTCTACAGAGTGTAAGATGTTGACCCTAAGCCTCTGTGAAAGATCAAGACATTTGGCATATTCTATAGGAGTCTTTGCCAACTGCACACTATTTTCTTGAAAAACTCTATGACTGCCTTGTTAAAATAATTGTCTCCTCTTCTTCATTTTTCCCAGCCTTTCTGATTTCTTCGTGCTATGCTATTGTTCCTTCTTCTTTATACACTGGGTTACACTTTTTGGCCAAACTTGACATTGAAATCAACATTTTGAACTAAATCTTCTTTTTTTGACACCTTAGCCACTAAACCATTAGAAATTTGAAAATGATGTGAACTAGTGATTTGTGTGATTTTATTTGTAGATTCTAAATATATATTTTTTTAAAAAAATTGGAGTCAAATTGTAAATTTTTTTACGTCTCCTTTGATAACATAATTTTTAATAGTAAACAACATTTTTTAAAGTGATGTGTATTCCGAAGCACATAACTTTTTTTCTACAAAGGATAAAATTAGGATTCTTTTGAATTTAGATTGGTAACACCGATATATAGGGCATGCATTTGATTTCATAATGGTTTATTGAATTTTTTTTCTTAATTAAGTTTTGAAGTCAAACCAATTATAATTTAGATATAGGCATATTCCGTAAAACATAACTTTTTTTGTATGTATCGAAATTCAATTTTTAATTTTTTATTGAAACAAGGACATCAATTCCTATGGCATAGATATTTTTCAGAATTTTTTTTCACTGATTTACTAATTTTCTATGTGTGTAGAATGGAGAACTTGATGTTCGGTGAAAAACCCACATTCACAAGAAATAAAAAAAATATAATAATCAAATTAAATATATTTAAAATTATGCTTTTTTGGAAGCTTATAATAAGGACTACATACTTACAAAACATAAAATTTAAATAAATTCATTTGATCCCCCAAACGGTAAATCAAAAGTGGTTTTTTATTAGGATTTTGATAGGTGTAGAGGAGACTCCATTATAGGTATGGTTTAAAACTAGTGGGGTTCTATCCAAGGGGGTTTGAATCTAGGGGGGTTTGATCAAACCCTCTTCAATTAAAATCATTTAAATGGACATTTTCAAAGCATAAATTATTATATTTTCTAAAAATATGTGATTTCAGCAAAAATTAGGGTGTCCCAGAAAGTGTAAGCCATTATTTTGGCACTTGCTACTATTTATAGGTTTATGGCTAATAAGACATGCTTAAGATCACATTGACCTAGCAGAGCTCTTTGTACAAATCCTCATGGTTGTCTCCATGCATCTTACACACCTCTATTCCTTGACAAAACTATAAACCTCGCTGTGCAGACCCAGTGAAAGAGAATTTTAAGTCATTAATGAAAAACCAAGCTCTCTGAGGTTATGCACAATATGGCCAACTTTAAAAACCCATGTCTTAGATATTACTTCACCATGCTCACTACATTTTGTAGATTGATTCGAATCACCCATCTCCATCTCATCTACCAAACTAGAAGAACTATTTTGGATGGTTTATATTTCATTATCTCTTATACTATCCCTTTCATTTGATCCAAGTAGACCTCAAACTTTTGCAAGCCTGTTAGGGTTAGGAAGATCTCTGCTACTTCATCTTCTGACTTCAAGCTGAGTTCTATAAATGGTGGACATACATTACACATGGTACAAATATATTCACTAAAAGATCCTTCACAACAATGTACCCTGTCATAGTCTCTTAGCATCACAACATGCTTTTGAAATCTATAGGTTCCTCAATCTCATTTTGGATCTCCTTTTGAACTTGTAGGACTGTCCTTTTTTCTCCTTTCTTTGCTATTTGAGGAAATGACTGATATTGTATCCTACTTTCTTTGTAATCTGTTACTCTAGTTTAGAGTGATTGTTCCACTTTAGGGTGACTATTCTTCTCGTCCCTAAAACTACTCATCTAGTATCTAAAACTGCTACAAATTCTTTATTGTTTGTTCTTGTTGATGGACTCCTCATGTGAGTTGTTGTTAGTCTTTAATGGAGCTTGAATCTCAATATCTCTAGAAAATCTTCTCCTACTATTGCATTACTATTCCTGGTGACAACTTGTTGATTGCTCCAACTAGCTTTGTCTTGACTGTCCCTCTTGCATTGATATACCCTATCATGGATAGAGCTTTTTTTTCTATCTCATTGGTTGTGAGAGTCTTCTAGAGATGACTGATATCTCCTACTATATTTGTAGACTATCCTTCTATCTTTTTTAGGACTATACCTTGGTATTTATAGCTGTTGTCAACAAATGTCATTAATGATTGGCCTTCTAGTACCTATACCTGTACAATTAGCAAACTAGTTAGAGAAAACATAGAGGCTCAATAGCCTCTCCTTTTATTGGCTGATCTTCATCTTTGGCATCCTTTTATAGTTGTATAGTACATTATGGAGTTGTTGATCTCTCTTATCTTCTTGATTAGATGCTACGTAAGATAGTAGGTACATTTTGATACTATTTCATATAGGAGTGAAAATGAATCCTAAGCTCTAACATTCTTCCTCTGTCTCTTTTTCAAGTCTTCTTGGAGATACCGATGATGAATCAGAAGATGATGCTGCCAACTATGGGGATTTGTCATTCTGGCAATGGGATCCTTTCTCCTTCCTATATGTTTGCTCCTTTTGTTTTAGATGTACTTTTTCTCTTTCATTGCATCATATATAGTTAATCCCATGGCTTGTGTGGAAGCATATGAACACTTTTCTTCTCATGAATATGAACAGCTATTTTATGCAATGTTTTTTTATATTGCTTCTTTGTGAATCAATTGCATAAAGATATAAGAATGATTGCATGATATAGATGTTCATAATCATGAATGGATTTAGCAATATTAGTGTACCTTTTTCATTTGATAATGTATCAAATGTAATGAATGAACAAAGAAAATAATTTGCAACACATATATTAGCTTTTCTCCTGAATTTTGCTTGTCTTGGGATGCCTCCTACTCAGGTAGGGCACCCTTCCACTTTTATCTAGTTTGTGTAGTAAATATTATTAAGTTTCTACATGAATCTGGTAAAAATGATCATAGGAAAGGCCTTCTAATTGAGTAGTAGGCTTTCCAAAGTAGGTTGCAAACTCTCCTTTTTCCTTATTCTTCCATTTGAGCCTATCTACTTCAAACCAGCAAATATTAGGGTTGTCCCAGCCTGACCTGATTGGGATGGATTGCACAATTAGGTAACAGTGATATGACTTAATGAATGTAGAAAGATTAGAATAGCGGACATGAGTGAAATTTGGAATAAACAAGGTTGACTATACTAATATTTTCCCCCAAGTGTAAATATTCTTGTGGATAATGGAACATAGGCACTTACACATGATGCCAGTGAGCAAGTTTTCATCATGGGTGTTGTCTAACATGCTATACACATGGATTTCACCAGAGAGTAATTTTTCTCTTTATTTTTTTGGTTTTTTTTAAGTTTTGACTTTTCCACTATTGTGAAATAATTGCTGCTAGATTATACATGGAATCACTTGAGATGCACAATGTTCATAGGTTCCTCCAACTCTTGACCTTTAGGTGTTGCTAGCTTGTATGCCTCGAATCCATATTTAATGATGATGACATAGGGACCCATCCAATTTCACTCAAATTTTCCTTTTTCTTCATAGTTTCTGATTTGTATTCTTCTAATTTTCTTTAAGCACAATATCCCTGACTTTAAATTCTCTCTTTTTGATGCACTTGTTGTAACTATACCATAGCTAATTTTGATATGCCTTAAAGTGATTTAGTACATTGAGTTGGTGTTCATCGAGAAGATCTAGTTCATGTATTTATGCCACTTTGTAGTCTTCATCAGTGATGAGGTCATGCAAAGATATGCATAAGCATGGTAGCTCAATCTTATCTAGAAAAATGGCTTTGGTACAAAAGATGAGGGAATAGAGAGTGGTTCTAATAGGTGTGTGAATGCTAGTGTTGTAGGCCCATATGGTTGGATAGAACTAAAGATGCCAATCATGGCTAGCATCATTGACAATATTTTTGAAGATTTTTATTAGGATTTTATTAGATACATATGCTTGACTATTTTCTTATGGCTAATAAGGTGTAGACCATTTTTGTTTGAAGTGAAATTTTCACAAAGGGTTTGGACTTCCTAATTTTTAAAGGATTTACCATTATCTATGATAATGGTAGTAGGGATGCCATAGCAAAAGATGATACAGACCTTGAGGATTAAATTAGAAATTTCTTGGCCAATCATTAAGAAAGAGGAATTACTTTGACCCACATAGTGAAGTATTAAGTTGTAGTGAGAATATGTTTATGGCCATTGGATGAAGAAGGATTTATTTTGCTAATGAGATTGAGCCCACATGTGGAAAAAATCCACAAAGTCATGATGGGCTAAAGTGCCTAAGAAAGATCATGCATTAGATCTCCATTATTTTTATATGACATACATTTTTTGACATACTGATATGCATAATGTTCCATGGTGAGCAAATAATACCCTATTATTAAAAATTTCTTCACTAGAACCATGCCACTAGTGTGCACTCTACAAATGTCATCATGAACCTTTTTGATAACTAAGTTTACCTCTTGGAACTCTAAACATCATAACAAGGTGCCATCATAACCCTTATGGTAAAGTGTATCATTAAGGAGAGTGAAATGTGATGTTTGTTGGATGAAAGGTCAGATGGGAGGATTTGAGTTTAGAGGTAGGTGTAAATTTTGTGATACTATTAGGAAAGGTGTCTCAACCTTGCAACTACAAAAGGTTTCTATTCTTCCCAATTTTGGTCTTTTCGAATACCCTTTATCTTGAAGAATTGTTTAGAACTTTGAAAGTTTCCAAAAGGGGTTGAAAATGGTAGGGCTTACTATTTTTAGTAACTTTATATTTGAGCACCGATGGACCTAAAATTTTCCCAAAAGATGCAAAGCTGTGAAACAAACATCTTGGCTAAGTTTTGACTCAATTTCATACTTGGATTGCAAGATATTAAGTTTTTCATTTTTGAAACTCCTGGAAAGGTTTTGAACTCAGATTTGAGGCACTTATAGGTCCCTAAATGCCCCAAAAGTTTTTGTAATAGGAAAATTAGGTTATAGCATGATAGATCTCTTCACAATATTTTTGACGCATCAAACGGTTCATCATTCAGACACACAGATCAAAAATTATGGCCTCTAGAAGTTGGGCCTCCTATTTTGGGAAATGTGAAAATGTGCTGGACACTTAAAAGCATTGTAAAGGGGAAAGTTACACATGTTGGTGTGTGATTTGGTAGATCACAAGGCATCTTTTATTGGAGATAATTTGGGCACCACTTTTGGGTGGTTTTGGCTCATGGTTTTGTAATTGTAGTTGATGGTTTACTGTATTGTATCTCCTCTATATCAGAAGCTTGAGATGGAGGTTGTGTGTTAGAGTCTTATAGATGTTGATTTCTCTCTAGATCTCTGGTTGGTTATACTCCTTTGAAATCTTACTCTACAAGTATATTGTAATCTTCTTGATTCCTAAATAATATATTTGGCGGTTTTGGAGAGTGGGGTTTTTCTCGCAAAAGGGTTTCCCCATGTAATTACTATGTTCTGGTATGATTTCTATTTGTGTTTAGTTTTGTAACTATTGTAAAGATCTGAAAAGATTTTCACATCCCTCCCCTCAAGATTAGTGTAGGAAGTTGTTTCATTACCTTAACTTCCTTACAGATACCACAGGGAGTTGAGATCAATAATTTTACATATCATTTCTATTTCAGGGATGTCATCTACTACGATCATGAGCTGCTAAACTAAAGAATGAAAATTTGGAATGTTTGCATGCATGCTAATGAGAAAACCAATAGTTGTCATTGCATTTATTATCCAAATGATATACTTTTTCAAATTGATTATACATAACCATTTTCAAGTGAAATTCAATAAAAAGCATAAGCCTATTCTAAAATTTCATATGTAAACCTCAAGATAGAGCAATGAAAATATAAATTCAATGAGTGAATGAAGGATAAAAATCATAACCATAAACTCCATTTTGTAATAGTAGATTTTCTCTCAATTATCAAAAATAAATGTAGATACTCAAGGTAAAGCTCTATAAAAAATTCTAGAACATGAGTTTACTTCATATTCAAGGATTAATTTTTAAATAAAACTTAGTTTTATTTATAGAGTTTTGATTTTTGGATTCGACTGCTAAGATTTAAAGACAAGATCAAGGATTGTGATTAAATGAGGGAGAAAATGGTTGAATTATTTAAGTTTTATTAATTTTTTTGGTTGCAAATATTAATGGAGTGTTGAAATGTTCTTTGGATGTATCATTGAATTGGAGAAGGTGGGTGGTTAGATGTAATGAGGTAGTTAACTCCTCACTATTCTACTATTAATTCAATTTAATAGCCTTTGAGGTATGATGAGTGGATTATTTGTGAGGTAGCATTTAAGGGGATAAATAATTATTTAATTAGTGGTGAAAGATTGATTAGATAATTAAATAATATAATTATTTAATTATTCATGGGGAATAATTAGAGAATTACATAATAAAATTATTTAATTATGCCTAGGAGGTGAATGAATTAAATTAATTTAAAAATAGGATTGTTTAATTAATTGATGGATGAAAAGAGTTAATTAAAATTTATTATTTAATTAATTGGTGGTAGATAATGGACATGTTATTAATTAAATAATATAACTATTTAATTAAATAACAAATACAAATTGCTAGTGTGGTAGGGATTAAAAGTGGAGGAGATTGGTGTCGAAAATGTAAGGTGAGATTTAGGTGTGTACATTTACCCCCATTTTAAGTAGTGTTCCAACTAGGAAAAGTAATGTTGTTCCAAAGAAGATAGATATAAACTTACCCCTCATAATTATAGGCTCTTGTAGGACATTGATTCTCAAATCACCATTCCACATTTATAGACACTTATAGAGACTTTTGGAATAACATTTTTGATGTATAAACTCCATTTTGTAATGTACAATTTTCTCTCAATTGTCGAAAAGAAATGTATTTTCTCAAGATAAAGCTCTATGAAAAATTCTACAACATGAGTTTACTTTACGTTCAAGGTTCCCATTTAAAATAAAACTTGGTTTTATTTATAGAGTTTTTTTTGGGATTTGATGGCTAAGATTTGAAGAAAAGATCAAGGGTTGTGATTAAGTGAGAGAGAAAATGGTTAATTTATTAAAGTTTCATTAATAGATTGTGTAAATAGTCATTGGATGTGTCATTGAGTTGGAGAAAGTAGGTGGTTAGATGAAATGGGGTAGTTAACTATTAAATGGGGTAGTTAACTCATTACTCTATTAAACTAATTTAATTTAATAGCCTTTGCTCATAAATGATGAATGGGAAATTAGTGAGGTGGCATTTGCAGAAATAATTAAATAAATAAGTTATTTAATTAGTGGTGAGAGAGTAATTTAGATAAGTAAATAGTATTTATTTATGCATGGAAGATAATTGGGATATTAAATAATAAAACTATTTAATTGTGAATGGGAGGTGAATGAATTAAATTAATTAAATAACATGATTATTTAACTAATTGAAGGATGAAAATAAATTAATTAAATACAATTATTTAATTAATTGATGATGGAAAATGGATATGTTATTAATTAAATAATATAAAAATTTAACTAATTAATGAGTATAAATGTTAGTGTGGTAGGGATTACATTTAGTGTCAAAAATGTAAGGTGAAATTGAAGTCTCTACATTGATTAAATACAAAAAGAAACTAGGAAATGAAATAAACACATACAATTGGAACACACATGCTACTAGTTTATTCACAATACATAGATCTAGAATCGACATTGATTCAAATCCTAGTTTCATAGATATCACAAGATACATCCCACAACTCAATCAAATCACATGAGAGGTATACACAAAATATTTTCCCAAACTAAATTGTCTCTAAATAACTACTATTAGTGTAAACCCTGTGTCTGCACCCTAGATAAACATATATAGCTACAACACAATAGAAACATCCAACATTATATAATATAAAGGAAATAAATCAATAAACTACATCAACTAATAATCATTCTAAGCCACATGATATAGAAATGCAATGAAAAAAATGATAATAAATAATACACATGGTGTTGGACTAAATAATGATAATCAAATCACACCTATATAGTATCTAGTGAAAATAGTGAAACAAAACATTGAAATAGTCCACACAAATAGTCAAAACATTTGCATCCCACAATACGTAGTTAGACACCAGATGCCAATACAAAACATCATTGATAAAGTACATCGATGGTAACACAAAACAACACCAATAGTTACTATATAAAGGAAGGTTTAAACAAGAAGTCATACAAGGCACATATGCTTGAAGCATTACATTGTATGGAAAATAAAAGTAGAGGATTCTAAGCTACACACATGGTCTCACTTAGGTGGTTTCTATATTTATTGACTAAGGGGAGTTGGGCATGGCTCAAGGTGGGCTTTACATGAAGTAAAAAGATGTTTCATACTATTGGAGGCTTGTAAATTTAATGTGTTGGCTTCTATATGTTAGAAAATTTATTTTTCCCTATGGGTAAGTACCAAATCATGATCTAGGAACAATTTTTTCCATATGTAGGTGCCTTCACTCTATCAACAACAAACTATTGATTGCAGTAGTGATTTGAAACTAATGTAATTTCATGTGTGACTTATATCTATGCCATGTGGCTATATTGATTTTATAATGCTATATATATATATATATATATATATATATATATATATGAATGAAAGATGTAGAGTAGGGTTGGTCCTTGATCCAATTTTTTGGTCTAATGTGTCTCAATTTAGCTGAGGACATAAAATGGCACAAGTTTGATCTTGTAACAAATAAAATATGCTTTGTAAATCATAGAGAGGGTTAGTGAGCTAAAGAATTGTTTGCAATTGAATGTCTCCATGGTAGGTTGTAATACTTAAGGTTATCCTTTAAGTCTAACTATTAGTTCTTATATGAAACATTTTCTAGCCTAATGGAATAACGAGTGATTAATGTGACAACATTATAATGCATTACAAACATTTTTGTAGTGATCACTCTTTATTATGAATGGAGAATTGTTGATTTTAGATGGATATGTGAAGTGTGTTTAGTTATAAATTTCATTTATCTTTTTATTTGTATGCACATGTAAAATTGGTTCTATTGATGATTTACATAGATGTATGTTCTCATCCTCCTTGCAACTCTTGACTCAGTTTCACAATGGAGTAGTCATTGGCCTTGATGGTAAGAGGCCAATTTTTTTTTGTTTTAACACATTTCTTTTGTTCTCGATAGTTATAGGAGTAATTTTTAAGTTCTTCCATGCTCTTATGATCTAGTAGTATAACTGATGCCATAATATATGTGAGATAAAAATGGTAAAATATTTATGTAGCTAAACTTGGAAAAATATGTGAGAATCACACTAGCATGTTCATACTTACACATGTGCAAGAATTGTTACGTGGATTCGCTAAAAGGGATATAAAACTAATATATCTTATATTATATGTGTAAGAGTATGTTGTTGTTTACTTGTTTGAGGTTTTTAATGTATGTTTGTAGCTAATATTGACATGAGCCTAGTGAGAAATTATGCTAGGGACTCCTAGAACATTGTGTATAGTTGTTGTTACTCTATGTTTTATTTCATCTTTATGTAATTATATTGTCAATAACCTCAAGAAATATCCCCTTTGACCTAGCCAAGGCTAATGATGAAGGAGAGATTGTATGCTCTCGTGCATTGGCCCTTAGTTGTCCATATTGTTTTGATGATTTTTATCCTTGGCTTCTTGATGACATGTCTCCTTGGCCATGAGGATTGGTCTTCACTCTAGGAATGTGGATATATAACTTTTAGAGCCAACAATAGGCTAGAACCCAAAATTTCTCTTGAAAAAACTATACCCTATAGAACAATTGTAAGCATGCTATATGTAGAACAAGTTCTTATCCCAAGTGTGTAGACATGAAAGGTCATAGATGCTCAAAAGATGCAATAGTGTGTAATTGACTACCTCCATTTATCCATTTATATTTGAATAAATAAATATGGATTGATATAGTTTTGCATTCAATAACTTCTACAAGATTAACCAAAGTGCACTAATAAACCTTAGGTCATGGTTAGAAACAATGGATGTGGGTAGCCTAAGTATAAAACAACTTATAAATATGATTGATGTTCATCTTGATAACTAACAATGTCATGCCATAAAGTTGATATTTGATACATATGGAACTGGATAAATGCCTAAAAGCCTTACACAATTAGATTCTAAGAATATTAAGGTACAAGATTAGATCATGCATTCATACTATTCCACGGACACCTTTCCATCACATGATCAATCATAGTAGAATTGTTTTCTCGTACCTATATTTTCCCCTAGGTGTATATTTGTGTCTAAGAAAGTGTGATGCTAAATATATTCATTAAGAGCTTGCTATGTATTGAGAGAAGTATGAAACATCCTTAATGGCATTTAATCCCCTAGTTTTGATTGAAAATATCAAGAAATATATAAAGGAAAGAAATTGATGCTAAGTAGTTGATGATCTAATGCAAACTAAGACTATTGCCAGTTGAGTCTGATACCAAGTAAGTTTGATTCAAATTGAAATTAATAATTGACATTTTTATGATAAAAATAGAGCTACATTTAGAAGTGATGTGTGTGTGTATGTGATTTTTTTATTCTTTTGTTTGATGTCAATTGAGAATGAACTATGCCTAATGTTGAATGAGATTATTGTGTGTAATATTTGGAGTGATTCCTTTTTCATGTCATTTTTAGATAATTCAAAATGTTTTATGATGTCATCTTTAAATTCACAACCTTAGACGCATAATTCAAAACTTTTGACATGTGTGCCAATAAGTAAGGATAATTTCTTTGGATTATCAATCTAAAAATGAAAGAATTTCTAATTTTTCAACTTAAAACTAAATTATAGGTGTGATCTATTCTAAAATAAAATATATATTACAAAGTTCAAAATTTTATATATATCGTAATGTCAAATTTAAATTTAAAATCCAAAGAGCCAATTAAATATTGAAATCATTCATTATTAACATTATGGTGGGATTATGGGAGGTCATTGTTGGTGATAATGATAATGAAGAGACATGTGCGAGTTGTGCATGTGAATTATGATATCAAGGCTATTAAATTTCCCTATTCCACTAAAAAGTTTGAAGGTTTGGAAAATGATTGGGTGAACATGAAGGTTTCTATCTATCCCTTGAAGGCCAACATTGAGTGGGTCACATTACATTCCAAGATCATGGGTGGAAACATGAATGGGACTGAGCCTATCTCCTATAAAAATTTAAAAAAGAATCACAAAGCTTGGAAGATTTTGAAGGCTAGTGGATTCATGGCATTGATGGAATGGGTGAATGGTTATGATATTGCCCACAAATGACATAGCATGGAAGTGGAAATTAGGGGGATGGAGATGGTCATCTCTGAAGAACTAATTATAGAAGCCACAGAACTAGAGATTGATGGGAGAAAGATATTTAAGAATAGAGTAATGGGAGAAGAAGATAAGAAGATTTTCAAGCAGAATGGGGAGAAGCTAGAGTGCTACCAAGCTGGCTATGTGGCATCTTTTGTTAAAGAGCCCCACCACACTATCGTTGTGGCTATTATGAGGTACATAACCATAGAAGGTAGATTCACTACCCTATTCACTTACAATTTCTCTATCTTGAACCACTTTCACTTCCATCATAAAATGTCCATTCCCTTCTATCTACTTTCTTCTCTAGATATGGTGGTGAAGGAATCCATGAGGGGGGTCATAAATTACCCCTACACATGTGGACCCTATATTTCTCCTAGTCAACCATTAGAAAAGAACACACCCTAGAATAAAACCCTACAATATGCTGAAAAGAGGGAAATGCATTGATATTTAGTCTTCTAGTGTGGCCAAGGATAACTATGATGATGTATACTTCACCAGTAGCTCAGAGGGGGAAGAGGGCTCTATTGATGTCTCATGATTAGAAGGAGAAAGAACTTGACTATGTGGAGTCGGGGGATGGTGAAGAGAAAGAGAAAGATAAAAGAGAATAACACAAAGGAAAGGCTATAGAGTGGGGAGAACTGGTGGCTAGGGCTGACTTCCCTGGTATCCCTAGCCCGTGCCATCATCCCCATAGAGAAAATTGGGTTAATTAATGTGACATCACCACTTTAGAGGGAGTCATAGGTGTTCTTAATCAGGTGGTGGAACAATTAGTAGGAATTATGTAGGAAATGAAGATTCATCACTAGTTGTCCAAATGGTTGTCTATGGAAATCAATTACCTGAACATCAAAATTGTTACCTTGGCTTAGAAGTATGATGGAAAGATCCTAGTCATGAAGGAAGAGGGCAAGTTGTCCCTTAAGTACTAGAATGCCACGCAAGAGATCTTGACTTTCAATATGGAGAGGGATAAGTGAACACTAGACTTCTATTCCTTGAAGGAGAGGTTAAGGAGTAGAAGGCTACCCTGAACAAGAAGGGTGGTGGGGAAGGCACAAAATAGGGGAATAAAGGTGCTGGTCTTGCTACTCAACAAAGCAAAAGATATAACACCCGTGGCAATACTGTCAGAGGTGTGAGCATAAAAATTGGTGATATCTCCAAGGAAGGTTTCCTCAATGTGAAGTTGGAACTAGCAACAATGCGTCATAATCTATAAGCCTTGGGCCCTTGGGTGTTGTGTTCTCTTCTTGTTTTGTTGTTACTTTTGTATCTTTTTTCTTTGTTCTACTACTCGGTAGCTCTTTGATCCTCATTACAACTTGCTCGCTGTATTTTGGTTTTAATTTTGTAAAGGATTTATGGTCCCTTCAAAACCAACTTATCCTAATCAAAACATTAATTTTTTTTTTTCTCTACAAATAAAAAACCTTAAATCAACCTCTATTTTTTCTAAAAAAAACCTTACAATAATACAAAGTCAACGTGCTTCTTAAAATAATTGAAAGTCAACATATTGTTGAGTCACCAAAGAGTACTATTAACTACGTAAGATGTGCGCTAAATTTGAGAAGCATTTACTAAAGGATGTCAAATTTCCGGACGTGTAATGTGCAGATTCGTTCGAGAGCTTTGAGGGCATCTACATAACATTACGCAACCATTCTAATTCGAGAGTGCACTCGTTTTAGATTACGCAAGCAAATTTGACCCGGCGTGCGCTAATCTATCAACTCCATTTTCACATTATAACTCTTTTTCGAATGTTGTTCTTTCCGAGTAACTTCAAATTATCAAAGCTTAGAATTACCAAATCAAAACGGAACACCTAAATCGATATCAACAACTACTATTTTTATTAATCTATTATTTCGTCTTGTGTCTTTCATTATTATTATTTTGAAGTTTACAAATGACTTGTGCGAATATGATCACTTTCAAGGACAGTCTATGTAAAACATGGTGATTGTGTTCAAGTTTGTAGGGTATTTATATAGGTCTTTTTTACCATTCTATTTAAATATTATCCAGTTTAATGGTTAAATAGTTAATTCACATCCAAAAACGATCATTATCCACTTCAATAGTCAAACAGTCAATAGCAAATTTACACCTTATTCACAATAAAATGTGGTAAATATATGTCCTATTTTTATTGGCCAAATTTGACCTTTGACTAATGAAATGGATGATATTTAAGAATAGTGGCAATTTTACAGTCATTCACACCAAAAAATAACAAATATTTGTCCCATTTTTATTAACCAAAATTAACCTTTAATGATAAAACTGCTGTAACATAAACAATTGACAAGATTTCTTAATCAAACAGGGCTGCTTAAAGAATATATTTGCAAAGATATTTTAGGCTTTAAACCTCAAACTTTTACCTCTTAAACGGTAGAATAAGATTCATACCTAAATGAAATTTTTATTAAAGTTAATATTTCTTAAAATATTTAGAAGTTTTCTTTCTTCTTGGTAAAACCATAATTAAAAATATTTAATTTTGACTGTCAATAAAGTAAAATATATTTACAAAGGAAAACAAGTTTCTTACTCAAATCAATCTAGATTTAAAACAAAGTGAGCAAAACTTATTTCATTTATCTATATAATGAATTGTTAAAAAGAATGAAGGTAAGTAGATTTTGAATATCTCCAAAAATCTGGTTGGTAGATTTGAAATAAGCGACTCAAGATCCTGGCATTATAAGACAGAAAGAATGTGTTACATCATTAACAATATGATATTATTCTGTCAAATTATGTTTGAAATTGCACATCTTATGTAATTCATAATCTATGGATTTTCAAAATCATGGATTTATGATATTAATGTAATGAGAAAAAATTCTTCCCTCACTAAGATTTGTAAGCTAACTTGTTAAATTGGTTGTTTCAAAATTATTTGTATAAGATATTGATGTAGAGTTATTATTGTTGATGTTATAGCTTCAGTCGGATCCTTCTATAGGCCGACCTAATTATGCAAGTAGTATAAAATGACTTTGCATAATTTAACATGTTATTTACATTTATATTGCAATGAGGCCAACCTCTTGTGAAAGGCTGCGTCCCTTATGTATATATACAAGGTCATTACACCTCACATTCGAATATATATTCAATTACAAGCAAAATTCAAAAGGCAAAGCAGACTTCTAAGGAGCAGATCAAGTTATTTCAAGAGCAAACCAAATTTATCAAGTGTGAACGTATTCATTGTGCTTCAAGAAGTGAAGCTATACCTGTAGGCCTTGGATGTGGCCATTGTAAAGTAGATTGTTGTTCTTATCATTCAATATATAAGAGATATATTGTTGCTTGGTTTATCCTCTCAAGTTGGAGGGTTTTCCCAGGGTATCTTGTTGTGTTCATTGTTCATTGTGCTGCATTTTCTGATTGCTTTAATTCTGATCTAAAACTCAACATGGTATCAGAGCCAAGTTTAAGAAGATTGTGATCAGAATTCTTTAAAGCAGTGAAGTTCTCCTTCATTCCTCTCGATCTAAGTGATGTCTTGTTCATGCTGGGAACCAAGAGGAACCTTGTATCTATTTTAGCCTTGGAGGACAAAGGTTATCAAGTAGCATTCTTTGAAGGAAAAGTTTTTGCATGGCCAAAGAACTCCAACATCAAGACTGCACATGTGATTGGGAATCGGCATGAGAGTTTGAACAAGCTATCCATTCATCCAATTCAAGCCCTCCTACATGACTCTTCCAGTCCCAGTGAGCTATGGCATAGAGGGCTTGCACATTTGCACTACAGGGCTCTTCCATCCTTGGAGAAAATGGTTAAAGGTATGCCTAAACTCAGTCATGTACATGATGGCACTTGTAGAGGTTGTGCTATGGATAAAAATACTAAGAGTCCATTTCATAGCAGTGAAAGTAGGTCTAAAGAAATATTCAATCTTGTACATTCTAATTTATGTGGTCCAATGTCAAAGACATCCCTAAGTGAATACTTGTATTATGTAATCTTCATTGATGATTTCTCTAGCAAGACTTGGATTTATTTTCTGAAGTCCAAAGAGTTTGAAGAAGTCCTAGATAGATTTAAAGAATTTAAGGCTCAAGTAGAAAACTTGTCTAGAAAGAGAATTAAAGTTTTGAGGTCTGACAATGGAGGTGAATACACTTCTAGTAGCTTTTGTAATTTCTGCATTGAGGCAGGAATTAAGAGGGAGTTTTGTGTCCCTCACAACCCACAACAAAATGGGGTTGCAAAAAGAAAGTACAGATCCATTGTTGAAGCAGCAAAAGTCATGATCCATGGTCAAGACCTTCAAACATTTCTTTGGGCAGAAGCCTTCAAGACACCAGTATATGTTTAGAACATACGTCCTCATCGAATACTACAGAATATGACTCCAGAAGAAGCCTTTATAGGTGTGAAGCCTGAAGTCAGTCACTTGAGAATCTTTGGATGTCCTATGTATGTTCGTGTACCTAAAGATAAAAGAACCAAGTGAATATTTGTGGACTACAATGAAACTTCTAAAGCCTACATGATCTACATTCCAGGTCAAAAGCATATTGAAGTTAGCAAAGATGTCACTTTTGAAGAAAATGTTGCATTCCAAAGGTCTAAGGGTTCATGCATGGAGATAGACAATGAAGAATAGGATACTCCTCGAGACATGGATATCGACCTTACTCCTAAGATTCAAAGGGAGTCTTCAAAACCTGAAGAGGATGGTGATCCAGTTGAGCCTTTGGATCCTATTGATGGGCCCAGAGATATCATTGTAAATCGAAAGAGACCTCTTTGAGCAATGAACACTATGCAGGAGGCAGAAAAATTTGTAGCACCTAGAGGTACATTCAGAGAGAGTAGAAGACCACATGAATTCTCTAGCTATGTTGTATTGATGAGCAATATTATTGAGTCTGAACCTTCCAGTGTTGAGGAAGTGTCAAATCAGCAAGTATGGAAAGATGCTATGGATGAAGAATATCATTCCATTATCAAGAATGATGTTTGGGACATAGTACCTAGACCTGAAGGAAAGTCAATTGTATCTTCCAAGTGGCTATTCAAGATCAAGCATGCGGCAGATGGAAGCATTGGGAAGTACAAGGCTAGATTTGTGGCTTGTGGTTTCTCTCAAAAAGAGGGAATAGACTATGAAGAAACATTTTCTCCAATTGCTTGCTACTCTTCCATCAGGATCAGCATTGCCATTGCAGCAGCTAAGGGTTAGAAGTTACATCAAATGGATGTGAAGACAACTTTTCTCAATGGTTAAATTGAAGAAGAGGTCTACATTGAGCAACCTGAAGGTTTCGTGATTCATGGGAAAGAATCTCATGTATGTAAATTGAAGAAAGCATTATATGGTCTTAAGTAGGCTACTCATACATGGTATGAAAGGATTGATCGATACTTGGTGAGTTTGGGTTTCTGCAAGAATGATGCTGATCTGAATCTTTACTTCAAGGTAGTCAATGGTGAGGCATTAATCCTAGTCCTCTATGTTGATGACTTATTTCTTATTGGAGAAGATCATCTCGTCCTTAGATGCAAGGAGTTAGCTTCAGAATTTGAGATGAAGGATCTAGGACTTATGCATTTCTTCCTTGGTTTAGAAGTATGGCAGAAGCCTAATGAGATCATTCTAAGTCAAGGGAAGTATATCATTGATATTTTGAAGAGATTTGGTATGATGGATTGCAAATCCATGTCTATGCCTATGGAGAACAACTTACATAAGCTTAAGGAGACTGCAACTAGTTCAGATTTAATGGATCCCATGATGTATAGATAAATGATTGGATCATTGATGTATCTAGTTAATACTAGACCATATATTTGCTATGCAGTGAGTGCACTTAGTCAGTTCATGTGTGAGCCAAGGCAAGTACATCTAGTTGCAGTGAAGCATAGACTTGCATGGAATAGTTAGGTATGTCTTGAGATATACTTCTGGAGTAGACTTGAAGCTGCATGGATAATCTGATTTTGATTGGGTAGGGTATGTCACTGCTTGGAAGACCACCTCTAGATGTTTCTTCAGTTTGGGATCTGCTATGATGTCCTGGTGTAGCAGGAAGCAGTCATCTGTAGCATTGAGTACAACAGAGGTATAGTATATTGCAACTTGTATGGCAGCTCAGGAAGCAGTATGGCTTTGTAAGCTCCTTACAGGATTGTTTGGACAATCTATGGAGCCTACTATTATTCATTGTGACAACTAGAGCTGTGTGAAGCCTTCTGTCAATCGTATGTTTCATGACAGAACCAGGCATGTTGAAATTAAATACCATTATATCAGAGATATGGTATTGAGGAAAGCTATAGAGTTGAGGTATATCAGTACTGATGAGCAGACGACAGACATTCTCACCAAGCCTCTCTCCAAATTAAAGTTTGTGTACTTTCAAGATAAGCTTGGTATAGTGGAGAATACAACCTTAACTGAGAAGTTTGTGTACTTTCAGTGATCCTCTATAGCAAGTTCTTCTCTGTGAGAGAAGTTTGAGGTGAAATCCCTTGATAACAAGTTCTTCTCTGTGAGAGAAGTTCAAGGTGAAATCCCTTGATAATGAGTTCTTTGTGAGAGAAGTTTGAGGTGAAATCCCTTGATAACGAGTTCTTCTCTGTGAGAGAAGTCTAAGGTGAAATCCCTTGATAACGAGTTCTTCTCTGTGAGAGAAGTTCGAGGTAAAATCCCTTGACAATGAGTTCTTCTTTGTGAGAAGTTTGAGGTGAAATCCCTTGATAACGAGTTCTTCTCTGTGAGATAAGTTTGAGGTGAAATCCCTTGATAATGAGTTCTTCTCTGTAAGAGAAGTCCGAGGTGAAATCCCTTGATAACAAGTTCTTCTCTGTGAGAGAAGTTCAAGGTGAAATCCCTTGACAACGAGTTCTTCTTTGTGAGAGAAGTTTTAGGTGAAATCTCTTGATAACAAGTTCTTCTCTATGAGAGAAGTTCAAGGTGAAATCCCTTGATTCCACCCTCTAGGAGAGCCATGGTGAATATCATGTAAGTGATGAACACTTGTACATACTATACATTGTTGTAGCCATTATGGTTGATATCATATTGAGGTAATATATGATATCACAATGTGGTGGTATCTTTCTTTTCACATATGAGTGTAGCCATTGTGGTTGATATCACGATGAGGTGATATGTCTTATGCAGCTAGAAGTATCCTCCCTAGCTAAGAGGGAGTGTTGATGTTATAGCTTTAGTCAGATCCTTCTATAGGCCGACCTAATTATGCAAGTAGTATAAAATGACTTTGCATAATTTAACATGTTATTTACATTTATATTGTAATGAGGCCGACCTCTTGTGAAAGGGTGCATCCCTCATGTATATATACAAGATCATTACTGTTGGTGATTATTTTGATGCAATCATAACAATAAGTTAAAATTCACATATAATGAACTGAAACTATACTTGGAAGATAAGAGGGAATTGTTTAAGATTCACTTAATCACAAGTCTACAATGGTCCTGTTGGTCAAATTTAGTTGGTCAATGTGAAGCTGTAATGTTCAAGGGGCCTTACGTAGTTTAGGGTTTCTTTGTGGTTTACTAGACTCAAACTATGCAAAAAGATCATAGATATCAACAAGTGTTTTGTTTATTTGCATACAAGTATTACTATGTTATAAAGCTGTGAATGAGTTTTCTGGGTTATTGCAGCTTTCCTCTTTATATATTTATGAAAACTTGTCTACTTTTAACTCTATTGTTCATGTTTCTTCAAATATGAGACAAATTTCCTTCTGATTTCTACGTTTTAAGCTAAATATTTCAGATGGGTTGGGAAAAGTTAGAAAGATTTAATCTAAACCTCATTTACTCTACCAAAGGATCTAATTGTTCTGTTATGCACTATGTAAATTATATAGCAATTTGATCAAATCCACAGTAAAAACCTTAAATGTAAGTTCTGAGCATTTTCACAAACATACATTTAAAATTGCAAGCTCTCAAAGAAAATATTTCAAAACACAAAGAAGAGCAAGAGAACACTCAGAAGATAGATGCAGAACTCCAGATTCTATTGTATTACAAACAAACAGTAATACCTGATTTACAATGTTGGAATGACTCTTAGTTTCATTGATCAAATTATAGAGAACTTACAAACTTTACAGATACAATAAGGAAGCCAAATGTTCCACGCACTCCTTATTACAGACAAACAGGCGACCTTCTTCTTCTACTTCTAATCTAAACTAAGCTAACTTGCTGTGTTTTCCTAATAATCCCTGTTGTAAGTATTACAATGTATTAAGACACAATATATAGACTTTCTGATTGTCCTCAATACATCCCAAAACCCTAATGGTTAAGCCATGGTTCAAACCCTAGGTTACAGTAATAAATGCTGTAGGTGAACCAATTTCCCAAAAATATTTCTAAATATGTGTCAAATCTGGGCGAAAATATGCCCCTTTCTAAAACCCTAGTAGCTCAGAAGTAAATTCTGCAACCTACTTGTCATTATGTTTTATCTACACTTGGGTCTTCTCATTGATGTCCCTTGACTTTCAGCACTTCATCCTCATCTTCTCTTTGCTTCTGGAATCTGATTCTCCTTCCAAGACATCACTGCCATTAAGTTTCAGCTCCCTCCTCAGCTGCAAACCTGCAAAAATAGATCAACAATAAGTGTCATCATTATTAAACAATGAGAAACAAAATACCTGTTAGATCTATGTGGGGCTAAGCAAAAATCACAACTATCGAGTCAAAATTTGCAAAAAATGCGTTCATAGTACGTAACTGTGTCAAGAAACCACCGGGTCAACCATCGCAGACCAGAAATGATGCATACGCAGGGTCAAAATGTGTCAAAAAAACCCTTAAAAATCTAATCGCTAAATGTTTCCCACCTATCAGCGCCAAAAACCTTATCGGCGGTCCCCTAAAAATTCCTATCGACCTCCTATTTTCGGCCAAAAAATGGCCCTTTGTATGCCTCTAATAGAAACGTTGCCCTCAAATAATGACACGTGGCGCGTTCCACGTGAGGGGCATATGAAACTGTTGCTTATGCAGAAGGCGACACATGGCAGCTTCCGCGGGGCTCTCAAGATACTAAAAAACTATTTCGAAACTGCCCTAGGGACACCTTGATTACCTTTTGAAACTCTGACTCCCACGCAAGACACGTGTCGCTACCTGCGCCCTCCATTTAAAATGCAAAGGGGCCGTTGAAACCACTGCGGAATGTGACATGTGTCACATTCCACGCCCCTCTCAGAAACTTTTAAGAAACCATTAGAAACTACCGCGAAACCCTTAGACACTTTTTGAAACACTTTTGAAACTTGATTGCGGAAGGCGCCACATGTCGCCTTCCGCGCAACTGTTTGAAACACATGGAGCTTGGTGGGTCATCCTTCGGAGTGTGACACTTGTCACACTACGCAGGATCCTAGAAACCAATTTGAAACTTTAGAGGAACATGTGGATGGTGACAATTGTCACACTCCGTAGAGCTCTTGAAACTTTAAGAAACTACTGAGGGTCTTGCAGAGAGTGACACTTGTCACACTCTGCGGGGTTGCTGAAACTTGTTTGAAACTTTAGAAACTACCATGGAAGGCACCACGTGGTGTCTTCCACGCAGCCATTGAAACACTTACAAACTGTTTAGAAACTTTCGGAAGGACCCGCAGAGAGTGACACTTGTCACGCTCCATGCTACCGTTGAAACACTAAGAAACTCTTCGTGCGGCTCGAAACTTTTAAGGAAGTAATCACGGAAGGTGACACATGATGTCTTCTGCGATACACTTGAAACTGTTAAGAAACTTTAAGGGGGCTCTGTGGAGGGTGACACATGGCATACTCCGCAGAGCTCTTGCAACTGTTAGAAACTTTTTAAGGAAACTTTCAGGAAACTTTGAAGGTCCTGCGGATAGTGACACTTGTCACTCTTGGCACTTCTTGTTTGAAACATATGGGACTCTTGCGGAAGGCACCACATGGTGTCTTCCGTGCAACTTCGGAAACTATTTAGAAACTTGTAAGGGAACCCGTGAAAATTGACACTTGGCGCGCTCCGCGCGATTGTTAGAAACTGTTAAGACTCTTTAAAGGAACCCGTGGAAGGTGCCACTTGGCATGCTCCGCGGAACTTATGAAACTTTAAGAAACTTTTTGGAAACTATCAAAGCCCGTGGATGGTTTAAATTTTAAAGGGGCTATTGCGGAAGGTGACAAGTGGCACCTTCCGTGCAACATTGGGAACTCTTTGAAACTGCTGCGAAACTTCTGCGGAATGTGACACTTGGCACACTCCATGTAGCTGCTGAAACACTTAGGAACATTTTAACAAAACATTTGAAACTTTGAACTATTTAAACTCCTATAATGCATTTTACCAAAATGGGCATAACTAAAAAATATGGCAAATTTTCAGATGATTCAAAAAGCAACCCTGGCTCATTTTTGACAAGGAATCCAACCATACCATGTACTAGCACTCAAAATGCATTTTCTCACTAATTTTATCAAAGTTTGCAAATTTCACTCTCTCTTCCCTTACCACCAAGGACAGACCCACAAAACAGAAGCAAAAAGTAAAGCCACAATAGGGGTCCCTATTTTTCTAAGGAGTAAAATGGGGCATGTTGTGAACATCACAACAACTAGCAACCAAACAAAACAAATAAATTCAAGGCCTCCAAGAAAACTAAGTGAAATAAATGCATAACTTCTGACTATCCATCTTGTAAATTATTATTCAATCTGAGACCTAAGGCATTCAATAAGGGTGCATGAATCTTCATTTTTAGTTTAATTGTGTGCACATGATTAATAAGCCTCATCTTGAAGATTGGTTGAACAAACCAGTGACTAATATTAGCCTTCATAGGTGAGGATATTCCCTCATAGCCGACCGGATAGAGCCTTGCTGCCAGCGAGCGTCTATAGCCCCAGCAAGGTTATCATTATAATTCTCGTAAGTAGATTCCCACTGCCAGCGAGCATCTATAGCCCCGATAGAGTTACTTAGATGGCTTAATCTAGATTTTTAGTATAATCTGCTTTATTTATTTTTATTATTTTTTATTTTCTGATTTTGAAAGAGATTTCACATGATATAGCAATTTGTGGCTTCATGATGCAAGGAGTGGACACTTGCTGAAATTAAGCTAAGAATAGTAATGGTAGCAAGGGTGACCTCTGATTTTTCACCTAATATCTACACTGGTAGGTTCAACAAACCCAAGGATTTTAGGTGTGTCATCATGAGAAACTTGCCTCGAATTCTCAATCACATTTATTGAATACGAAATTTCAGAAGATAAATAACTCTCTACATTCATGACAGTCACAAAAGGTTATGTGTAAATTGTAAATGATTAACTTGAATATCTTAAATTTAAACTGTTTTGGATGGTTGTTAGTTTGCTCCTTAATACTCTAAAATAAAATAAAGATCCCTGCTGAGGAGACAACAAACCAAACAAACAGACTGTACAAAAAGCAAAAAAAACTATACAAACAGGCTATACAAACAACACTGTACAAACAGAAACAAAACAAACTGAAAGAAACAGAAATGAAACTATACAAACAACTAACCTAAAAAAGAAAATAGCAAAAAAAGAACCGGACATTACTTACACTATATTACACCAAAACGGACTGCCCTTTACCTCAGGCCTGGAAGTAGTGTTTCAAATGTTGGCCATTAACTGGTAATGGCACGTATTCTCGAATCAAGATCTTAAGTCTAAATGTATTGTCTCTTATTATTTCTGAGACTTGTAATGGACCTAGCCATAGTTTATCAAATTTTTCATGGCTTCCTTTCTTTTCATGTGCTTTGTCCCAGCACAGCACTAAGTTTGATATCTTAAATGTTTTGACTCTTGCCCTTTTATCAAACCACCTCTTAACAACTGCTTGGTGTTTGGCAAACTTCTTGATGGCTTGACCTCTTTTCTCGTCTAATTGTAGCATTTGTACTATTTTGGCTTCCCTATGGTCATCAAAGTCTAGATACTCATTGGAAAACTTCCAGGTTGGTATTCTCAGATTTACTGGAAGTATGGGATCAGTCCCATAAACTAAATGATAAGGTGTGCTACCTAAAGCTGTCTTAAACTTGGTCCTATCTACCCATAATGCATATCTTAATAGGGTATTCCACTCTCTAGGACTCTTTGCAATCAACCTTTTGATTATGTCTAACAAAATTCTGTTCGTTGATTCAACCAATCCATTACCTTGAGGGTAATAATTTGAAGAAAACCTTACAATGATCCCATATTCAAATGCCCATTTAGAAAACTTTAAAGAAGAGAAAGCAGGGCCATTATCACATACCAATGAATAGGGAGTTCCAAACCTGGTGATGATGTTTTTTTCAAAAAACTTGATAACTACCTCAGTTGTGGAGAATTTGCAGCAGGTAGCCTCAGTCCACCTTGTACAATAGTCTGTTACCATCAGTATAAATTTGTGTCCTGCAGAAGATGGGGGATTGATGACTCTAATAAAATCCAAGCCCCACTGTGCAAACAGTCTTGATTCAATCACAGGTTGTAGTGGATTGGCCTGATTTCTCCCTTTATCTGCTGCAGTCTATCAGGTGTGGCAACTTTCGATGTGACTCTCAGAGTCTTTGAACATCGTGGGCTAGTAATAACTTGCCCTCAGTATTTTGTGTGTTGTAGCTAGATGGGAACCATGGCCGGTTCCGTACTTGTCATGTAGTTCTGTCAACACTTTATCAACTTCAGCTCTGTTTAGGCATCTCAGATAAATTCCATCATGGTTCTTCCTGAATAGAAGACCTCCTTGCACCATATATTTTTGTGCTTTAACCTTCAAAGCTCTCCTCTAAGAAGCTTTCATTCTATTTGGGTACTTTCTAGCTATCAAGAAGGTGTTTAAATCATCATACCAGTCTGATGCGTTCTAGGAATTCAATATGTACTGCTGTTCTATCAAATCTAGATTTGTATTTGCTATTGTTTGCACCAATGCTTGCCCTCTAACCAGCTTCATGGGAATTATTTCCATGTCAAACTCTTGCAGCGTGGTGATCCACTTGGCTCTTTTTTCTCTAGGTTCGTTCTGCATCAGCAACATTTTTACTGCTGCGTCTGGCACTATGGCTTTGACCTGGCTACGTAGAATGTAGTGTCTAAATTTTTTCATAGCCTTCATTAATGCAAATGCTTGCCTCTCAGTGTCTAGATACCTTAGCTGTGCATCCTTCAGAGGCGCGCTCATAAATGCGATGGGCCTTTCTTCATTGTTTTCACCTTTCTGTGTCAAGGCAGCCGTGACTGAATGAGAAGATACAAAGGAGTAGATGTAAAACAGGCTTGTGTAGTCTAGACTTGCTAATACAGGAGCATTAGAAATTGCCTCCTTGATATCTTCAAATGCAGCCCTAGCCACAGGCATCCATTCCATCTGTGCATCCTTCTTCAACATGGCATTTAACGGCTGCATGATCTCTGCAAAACCCATGATAAACTTCTGAACAAAGTTAATTTTACCAAAAAATGATTTCAACTCTTTCCTACTATTTGGTATTTGCAAATTTTTTATGGATTCTATTCTATCCGGATCAATTGAAATTCCATCTTCAAAAATGACATGGCCTAATAATTTACCTTCAGTTACACCAAATATACATTTCTTAGGATTAAGGGAAATCCCATACCTTTCACATCGCTTGAGTATTTTCCTAAGATCTTCAGCATGAGTGGATGCATCCTTGGAATACATAGTCAAATCATCCATATACACAACAATGCACTTACCTGATAATCCACGGAACGCGATGTCCATGGCTTTTTGAAAAGTGGCACCTGCATTGATCAAACCAAAAGGCATTCTTCTATATGCATAATTTCCCCATTTACAAGTGAAGGTGGTTTTCAATCTATCTTCTCTATCAATTAAGACCTAGTTATAACCTGAAAAACCATCTAAAAAAGACATCATCTTTGCCCCGTTTACTGCTTGCAGCACTTCGTCTATTGGAGGCAGTAGATAATTATCCTTTTTAGATGCTTTGTTTAAATTTCTAAAGTCTACGCATAACCTGATGTCTCTATTTTTCTTCCTCACTGGTACTAAGTTAGCTACCTAGACTGAATGTTTGACTGGGAAAATTATTCCAGCAGACAACAATTTTTTAACTTCCTCAAAGATTAAAGGCTCCAAAATGGTGTTCACAGGCCTTTGTTTCTGCCTAAATGGTTTAACCTCTGGTCTTAAAAGTATTACGTGAGTTATGATGGACTCATCAAATGTTTTCAAGTCCTCATACGTCCATGCTATTACGTGTTTATAATCTTTTAGAATGTCTAAAACCTCTTTTCTAATTTTCTCAGAGCAAGCCTTTCCGATTAGTACATTTTGTGGATTTTGCTCTATCCCTAAGTTATGTAAATTGCACTTACCCCCTTCTGTTTTGGACAAGTCCTTCTGTCTCATTACTCCATCAAAGTCAAAGATATGTTCTAGTTCAATTTCTCCTTTGGGTAAGAAGTTGCTCTTCAAGTTGATTATATCCTCTTCATCCCATGTTATTTCAGGCCTTTCTTGCTCATCAATGATTTGAGCCTCAAATGCCTCATTACAAGTCAGAAAATCAATAATTTGCTGATCCCCCCCAAATACCTGAAAGTGTGTAATGTTGTCTGGTATATTGGGCACATTAACTAACTCAATAGCAAATCGTCTTAATCCTGACAGTGTCAATGGTTCTAATGTGCTAGCAGCAACTGCTAGTGCATTTGGCCTGTGGTTCAGCTCTCTAGGGATATGCTTTAAGTTGAAAGCATCAAACACATCTATTAAACCCCATACTCTGTGTCTGTAACTAATCATTTTCTTATAATTGCAGGCATATAGTTTCCTCACTTGTCTGACTACTAATTCAGAGTCTGAAAATACTCTGATCGTTTTTACCCTTTTCTTGATGGCCATGACAAGTCCTAAAATTAGGGCCTCATATTCAGCAATATTGTTAGTACAAGAAAATTGTAACCTATATGCTGTCAGATGTGATTTACCCTGAGGATCTATGAGTTCAACACCTGCATCCGCACCCTATTTTGATTTGGACCCATCATATTTTAACGTCCACATGCCATCTTTGCTTTTCTGACCTTTTTTCTTGGCATGCTTTGTCTCTTTTATCGCTTGTGGGGTGTTGTCCTATTTATTCATGGGTTTTTCTGTTTGGTCAACTTGCATATGTGTATTTCCATCTGGTAAATCAGAAAGACAACTACCCTTGTCCTTTATTTCTTCTCCTAAATCTAGAATCGAGGCATCTACATCATCCTGAACATATTTCTATGTTTGATCAGGATTCTCATTTTCCTCTTGTAACTCTACCCTCCCTATGCATTTTTTGTATTCATATTCAATGATGTCTTTGCATATTTCATAGCTCTCCTCAGAATGTTGCCTATCATGGACTCTACACCTGTTTTTATACAATTTACATTGGACTGGCATATTGTGCTTAACGCATTATTCCACCTCTTGTCTAATGGCATGACCAAATTTGTCTATTGCATTATTTTCTTCATCGGAAGAATTTCCATCAGACTCAATGAATAATGATGTCCTATTGCTGACACATTTTTTTCTAATGTTTAACATCATGATCTCTTCAATCTGCACCCCATTGTTGGTAATTCTATAGACACCAGGTTCAACAGCAGCATATAATATTTCATTAGTTTGATTATACTCTGTTATCATGTGCTTCATCCTGGGCTCTGCCTCTATTCTAATCTAGTTTGGGACACCCCTCCAAGGTAGCCACATATGTGAAAAGTCAGTGGCCATATATCCATTTAATGTCTTGGACCAATCCCTACTCAGCAACATTCCATAATTTATGGTTATATCCACTACTTGAATATCCATGATTTGGCTTACCCTAGGGTCTGAAGCTAATTGCATTTGAATGCTCATGAGTTCTCCTATCATGCTAACCTCAATCTTATCTAATTGTGTGACAACCTTGGCAAATTTGGTGGGAGTCAGCCCGAGAGTTTTACATATTCCTAAGGGCATTACATTGGCTGAGGCCCCAGAGTCTACCATGCAATTGTGTATATTCTTCCCACACAATCTAACAGTTAACAAGAAAGGGGGAGTATCCCTCTTATCCGCATGTATTACTACATTTGTATTGGAAGGGTGCTCAACTTTCTTATTTTTCTCTTTAGGTGGTGAATCTCTATTAGGAACAGCTATATCAGCAGAAACCTCGTCTGTCATGGATGTATCCAGAGATTTTATAAAAGCATTTCTAATCGCTGGGGTCTTCAATAATTCATTTAGAGGTATACTGACCTTAATTTTCTTTATTTCCTCTAACAAGCAACTCATTAATCTTGTTGTCTCTATCATTTCAATTTTACTTGTTTGATCCTTTTGTACTGTTGTTCTGTTATTTGTGTGCTGATTAGCTTTAAGTATGGCAGGATTGTTGCTGGCATTCTGATCTGGGGGTGTATTAAAGTTATTCAGAGGAATGGAAGTGGTGAAAGGTCCTCCTAGCCTAGGGTTGTTCCTCAAATTGTAGGTATGGTTTTTATTTGTCTGTTGAAAGGTCTGCACCTCTTCTATTTTAGTTAATACCTCATTTTCAGATTCAAAGGGAAATTGAAAAGCATTTAACACAAAGGCTGATTCAGGATAAAGATTTTCACAACAGTATGGTTCATCTTCTAGCAATTCATCCTCTTTCTCCTCTGCAGTTGCAAAGGTAAACATTTCTAAGACTAATGATGTGTCATATCCTGAGGGTACTACCTCATTACCCTTGGGAATGAGAAATTCAAAGGTAGGAGGCTGGACATCTATATTAAAAATGTTGGCTGCTAAGTGGAACTGTGGACAGTCGTGCTCAGCATGGGCATTGGTATTGTGAAATCTGCACCAATTTTTGGGTGTTGTACTGGCCATTTGGATGCCAACCGTTTGTTTTGCAACATGATTATCTATGTTCTCAAAAGGAGAAGCTAGAGTACTGTTGTTGGGCCCAGTGTTCCATGTCTTGGGTGGCCTAGGTTGATTCTAATTTCTGTTATTATTGCCCCATGTCCTATTATCTATCACTGGCCCTCTATTTTGTAATGGTTGCCCCTGGTTGGGGCCTTGATGCTGATTATAGTTTTGGTTCTGATTGTATTGCTAATTTTGATTGAAACTATAGTTTTGATTTTAGCCTTGGTTGTGATTTTGATGTTGATTGTAGTTTTGGTTGCCTCTTCCATAGAGGTTCTCATTTCTTAGTTGTGTCACTTCGGTGCTTAACCTTTTCAAATGTGTAGTGATCTCTTTGATTTCTTCCCTTTCCTCCTGTGCTTTTTCCATAGTTGTATCTCTAGGAGGTTGGAAGAAAGGATGACCATTATTTTGACTGTTATTGGAAGTGCTACCCGTGTAAGGAGTTATAGCTTGGATTGGGGTAGGACTATACATAGGTGTGTAAGAAGGAACCAGATTTAATAATGGAGTGTGATGCATAGGGGCTCCATTCCATTGTTGTGCCTGATTCTGCACCCCAAAATTCCCTCCATTAACAAATGGGCTATAAGTTGTATGCCTCATCTCTTGGTTCACTGAGGCTGCCTCTTTGTAGGCTTTGGATATTGAATCTATGTCAGGTTTTCTTTTGACAAACATGGCAATTAAAGGATCCAAGGCTGCATAGTACATAGCCAACAAGGGATCATCATCCATGGTATAAGGGGCTACTAGCCTAGAGTAGGCCTTTTGGAATCTGTCATTGAAATTATCAATCAACTCTCCCTCACCTCATTTTATAGCAACCAATTTATGATACAAAGCGCAAGGGTCAATGGGTCCTCTAAATCTTGATAGAAATGCTTCTTCCATAAGTGACCAGGAAGAAATGTAACCGTTGGGTAAGTTTACATACTAGTTAGAGGCTTGTTCATTAAAGGTGTAGGGAAACAATCTACACACAACATCCTTGTGCTCTAACATAGCCCTAAAACATGCTTCCTTAAATATTCTAATATGATCCTCTAGATCCTGATGCAACTGGTACTTGGGAGATATCTTTTCTAGATTTTTGGGCATCTCATGATAATCATTGAAGAATATGGGAGAATGAACATTGAAATAAGCCATTGCTGGTGTTTGAGCTTGACCTGAACTTGTAGAAATACCTAGATTGATTGGTGGGATAGGATTTCTAGGAGGATCAGGGCCTCTAGGAGTGCCTAAATCAAGATTTAAAGATCTAAATAGTGATCTGTCAGGACTCACAATACTACAGATGTTAAAAGGTGACCCAAGAGGTGTTCCAGATGAACTTCCTGCTTGTGATATTTTAGGATTCCAAATCAAAGGGCTCTTATTTCACCTTATATCAGGTAGTTGCACAAATATATCTCCTGAACTGGATCTAGGTCTGGTCACTCTATCACTGTTATTAGCCAGTTTGAAACAAACCCTAACTAAAGTCAGGCCCTCCTTCTAGCGCCAGAAAACTGTTGGTGATTGTTTTGATGCAATCATAACAATAAGTTAAAATTCACATATAATGAACTAAAACTATACTTGAAAGATAAGAGGGAATCGTTTAAGATTCACTTAATCTCAAGTCTACAATGGTCCTATTGGTCAAATTCAGTTGGTCAATGCGAAGCTGTAATGTTCAAGGGGCCTTACGTAGTTTAGGGTTTCTTTGTGGTTTACTGGACTCAAACTATGCAAAAAGATCATAGATATCAACAAGTGTTTTGTTCAGTTGCATACAAGTATTACTATGTTATAAAGCTGTGAATGAGTTTTCTAGGTTATTGCAGCTTTCCTCTTTATATATTTATGAAAACTTGTCTACTTTTAACTCTGTTGTTCATGTTTCTTCAAATATGAGACAAATTTCCTTCTGATTTCTACGTTTCAAGCTAAATATTTCAGATGGGTTGGGAAAAGTTAGAAAGATCTAATCTAAACCTCATTTACTCTACCAAAGGATCTAATTGTTCTATTATGCACTATGTAAATCATACAACAATTTGATCAAATCCACAATAAAAACCTTAAATGTAAGTTCTAAGCATTTTCACAAACATACATTTAAAATTGCAAGCTCTCAAAGAAAATATTTCAAAACACAAAGAAGAGCAGGAGAACACTCAGAAGATAGATGCAGAACTCTAGATTCTATTGTATTACAAACAAATAGTCATACATGATTTACAATGTTGGAATGACTCTTAGTTTCATTGATCAAATTACAGAGAACTTACAAGCTTTATAGATACAATAAGGAAGCCAGATGTTCCACGCACTCCTTACTGCAGACAAACAAGCGACCTCCTTCTTCTACTTCTAATCTAAACTAAGCTAACTTGCTGTGTTTTCCTAAAAATCCCTGTTGTAAGTATTACAATGTATTAAGGCACAATATATAGACTTTCTGATTGTCCTCAATACATCCCAAAACCTTAATGGTTAAGCCATGGTTCAAACCTTAGGTTACAGTAATAAATGCTGCAGGTGAACCAATTTCCCAAAAATATTTCTAAATATGTGTCAAATCTGGGTGAAAATATGCCCCTTTCTGAGACCTTAGTAGCTCAGAAGTAAATTCTGCAACCTACTTGTCATTATGTTTTACCTGCACTTGGGTCTTCTCATTGATGTCCCTTGACTTTCAGCACTTCATCCTCATCTTCTCTTTGCTTCTGGAATCTAATTCTCCTTCCAGGATGTCACTGCCATTAAGTTTCAGCTCCCTCCTTAGCTGCAAACCTACAAAAATAGATCAGCAATAAGTGTCATCACTATTAAACAATGAGAAATAAAATACCTGTTAGATCTATGTGGGGCTGAGCAAAAATTGCGACTATCAGGTCAAAATCTGCAAAAAACGCGTTCATACTATGCAAACCATGTCAAGAAACCACCGAGTCAACCATCGTAGACTAGAAATGATGCATACGCAGGGTCAAGATGTGTCGAAAAAACCTTAAAAAATCTTATCGCTAAATGTTTCCTGCCTATCGGTGCCAAAAACCTTATCGGTGGTCCCTTGAAAATTTCTACTGACCTCTTGTTTCTGGCCGAAAAATGGCCCTTTATATGCCTCTAATAGAAACAGTGCCCTCAAAGAATGACACATGGCATGTTCCATGCGAGGGGCATATGAAACTGTTGCTTATGCGGAAGGCGACACGTGGCAGCTTCTGCGGGACTCTCAAGATACTAAAAAATTGTTTTGAAACTACCCCAGGGATGCCTTGATTACCTTTTGAAACTCTGACTCCCACGCGGGACACGTGTCGCTAACCGCGCCCTCCGTTTAAAATCTAAAGGGGCCGTTGAAACCACTGCAGAATGTGCACGTATCACGTTCCGTGCCCCTCTCAGAAACTTTTAAGAAACCATTAGAAACTACCACAGAACCCTTATACACTTTTTGAAACACTTTTGAAACTTGATTATGGAAGGCGCCACATGTCGCCTTCCGCACAGCTGTTTGAAACACATGGGGCTCGGTGGGTAATCCTTCGGAGTGTGACACTTGTCACACTCCGCAGGATCCTAGAAACCAATTTGAAACTTTAGAGGGACATGCGGATGGTGACACTTGTCACACTCCGCGGAGCTCCTGAAACTTTAAGAAACTACCGAGGGTCTTGCGGAGAGTGACACTTGTCACACTCCGCAGTGTTCCTGAAACTTGTTTGAAACTTTAGAAACTACCACGGAAGGCACCACGTGGTGTCTTTCACATGGCTATTGAAACACTTAGAAACTGTTTAGAAACTTTCAGAAGGACCCGCGGAGAGTGACACTTGTCATGCTCCGCACTGCCATTGAAACACTAAGAAACTCTTTGCGTGGCTCAAAACTTTTAAGGAAACAATCGCAAAAGGTGACACATGGTGTCTTTTGTGATACACTTGAAACTGTTAAGAAACTTTAAGGGGGCTCTGTGGAGGGTGACACATGGCATACTCCGCAGAGCTCTTGCAACTATTAGAAACTTTTTAAGGAAACTTTTGGGAAACTTTGAAGGTCCTGCGGATAGTGACACTTGTCACTCTCCGTGCTGCTTGTTTGAAACATACAGGACTCTCGCAGAAGGCACCACGTGGTGTCTTCTGCGCAACTCTGGAAACTATTTAGAAACTTGTAAGGGAACTTGTGAAAAGCGGCACTTGGCATGCTCCATGTGATCATTAGAAACTGTTAAGACTCTTTAAAGGGACCCACGGAAGGTGCCACTTGGCACGCTCTGTGGAACTTATGAAACTTTAAGAAACTTTTTGGAAACTCTTGAAGCCCGCGGATGGTTTAAATTTTAAAGGGGCTATCGTGGAAGGTGACAAGTGGCACCTTCCGCGCAACATTGGAAACTCTTTGAAACTGCTGCGAAACTTATGTGGAATGTGACACTTGGCACGCTCCGCGTAGCTACTGAAACACTTAGGAACATTTTAATGAAACATTTGAAACTTTGAACTATTTAAACTCCTGTAATGCATTTTACCAAAATGGGCATAACTAAAAAAATATGGCAAATTTTTAGATGATTCAAAAAGCAACCCTGGCTCATTTTTGACAAGGAATCCAACCATACCATGTACTAGCACTCAAAATGTATTTTCTCACTAATTTTATCAAAGTTTACAAATTTGACTCTCTCTTCCCTTACCACCAAGGACAGACCCACAAAACAGAAGCAAAAAGCAAAGCCACAGCAGGGGTCCCTATTTTGCTAAGGAGTAAAATGGGACATGTTGTGAACATTACAATAATTACACCTCACATTCGAATATATATTCAATTACAAGCAAAATTCAAAAGGCAGAGCAGACTTCTAAGCAGCAGATCAAGTTATTTCAAGAGCAAACCAAATTTATCAAGTGTGAACTTATTCATTGTGCTTCAATAAGTGAAGCTATACCTGTAAGCCTTGGATGTGGCCATTGTAAAGCAGATTGTTGTTCTTACCATTCAATATATAAGAGATATATTGTTGCTAGGTTTTTCCCCTCAAGTTGGAGGGTTTTCCCAGTGTATCTTGTTGTGTTCATTGTTCATTGTGTTGCATTTTCTGATTGCTTTAATTCTGATCATAAAACTCAACAATTATAACTAAAATATGTAAGCAAGCTTACTTTATTAAACTAACTAAAATATGTATGATGCTTCTTTTAAATGAGTTTTTTTAAGTCTCTATATAACTTCAAACCCATTGACAAAAAAAATTGTTAGAAGTCTTGATGACTAGACAGAGTTTACTTACACAATTACATATATATAAATCCCTTTTTTTTCATGTCTTTCAATATTTGAGATATGGATATAAGAATTGAGACTCATATAAGTCTATATACATGTTTTAAATAATATTCTCAATAAAAATGAACTGTTTATGTTGTGAAAATTATAAAGATTTACAACATTATGAAGTGTTAAACTCAGATATCATTGAGGGTGTGGTTCGGTGGTCAAGTCGCTCGGTTGTAGTGGTGGCCACCAATGTTCAAACCCCCACAGTGCCACTAGGCTGGTGTGCAAAAACCCAGGTACTCCCAATCAAAAAAAAGTGTTAAACTTGGATATTTACAACATTATGAAGTTTGATAAAGACATCTACAATGTTATAAAGTGTTAAACTCAGATATTTAGAGAAGAGAACATGTTTACAAATTCCACTTTTCTAACTTATCTTAGAGAGAATCTTAAGCAATTGTTTATATGCAACTTCATCATTGATCACCCAATGGTGCTAGCGTGCTACACCATAATATGCCCCAAATGCCCATTATAAAAAATCAAATGCACATAAAAGGAGTCATCTTCCAATGATAAACTTGAAGAAACATCTTTGGTGGAGATGAAGAAAGTTGTGGTCATGTCATAACTTGGAGAGTTAACCCTCACATTGGCTGGTGTTCAAAATTCAGCAAGCTCTCTGATTTAAGATCAAGTCATTATTTGGTGTCCAATAAACTCTAAATTAGGACATATAACTTTCTCTATAAGATAGCATCTAAGAGGTTAAGGTGACTTAGTTATCTTGTAGGTTTAAAAATACAAAATTCGATACCTATTGTTATCTTATCTAACAGCCTAAACTAAATTTATTTGTAGGTAACATCTGGTGGAAGTAAAAGAATATCCAAGAAGTCAAGAATAAGTACATCAAATCTCAAGGGTAGGGGACCCATATCCACCAGTCTCTATGCAAGGAGGAAACCCTATAGTATGGGCAGTGAACCACACATACAATATATAACATATAGTATGATGTTTCACCCTTGATAATCAAATAAAAATCAAAGTATTTCCTCTTATTGGAGCATCCCTTTCCACCTAAACATTCATATCCTGACTACAAAAGAGCTAATGGAAAACATTATTTTTTTCGTGGATAGTTTATATTTATGATTTAAGGGCATGATTTATACAAAGTTAGGGTTCAATTATGCCACCTTTATATGGTATTGGTGTCGGGACAACAATCAAAAATTAAAAGTGGATGTATCATTATTATATTCACCCACTACATCAATATCTTATACAGATAATTCTACATCAATATCTTATACAAAGAATTTGAAGCAACCAATTTAACAAGTTAGCTTACAAATTTGAGTGTGGGAATAATTTTTGCCCATTATATAATAATACTAATTGTGTTTCACTGTGTTTTATTGCTGATCACCATAAATTCACTTTAAAAAATTATGGTAAAAATATAGAATTTAAGAAAGAAAAGATAAAACACGTAATATTAAAGAGAAATAATTCTTGAATTTATGTTTTGTTTGTTTTATAGGGAAAATCAATTTAAGAGCAAATTGTAAAGGCTATTTTTAAGTTATAACTAAATTAGACAAGTTAAACCCATATATATGATCAAAATAATGTTCACAATTTTCAAAATAATGTCGTAAATATTGTAATCTCAATCTAGAATATCTATGTTGTGGGCACTTACCATTCTTTGCTTTTGCCACATATATTCCTTGTTAAGCCACTTGTTTATTGGAGGAGACAAACAGTGCTGTATAATCCAATCTAAAATTGAATCTCTGCTCGCTTACAAGAATCAAATAGTAAGTAATGGAATTAAAAACTGTGGAAACATAACAACAACACAAGCAACAATGCATGGATAAAACCTATATTTCTATCTACATTAATCATAATATTATATATTGCACTAAAATAACCTCAAATGGCAAAGACAATAATGGTAGCAGATTTCCCCCTTGTGGAGAATGTATAGTAACAGCTTCATGTGAATGTTAAGATTCATGTCAATCATTACCAGATACGTGAAAATGATTTATATGTCTTTTTAAAGGTCATACTACTTTCCATTCACAAAATGGATTTGTTAAAGACCTAGATATTTCATGCAATGCGATAGGGAGGAATAAGGATAACTCCACAAAACAGGTCATGGCCTCACTACCTGCGCGTAATAGAAATCCAACAACATAAAGATTAATGGAAGCATAGACTAGGGTCATGAACTTTTGACAGAATGCCTCTAAGAGACGTCATCAGATGGAATGCAATGGTTGAACGATGTGCACAAAATGGATTTGTTGAAAAGGCTTTAGAAATTATCCACATACCTAATGGTTGAGAAAGGACGATATTTGCAGGAGAGTACATTGTTGTACCTGAATGAAACACTTAAACAAATACCACTGGTAGGTGTAAAGCTAGGTCTCATATCCCTCACTAGTCTCCTCCCTGTCTGTGCCCCAATCTCTTCCCTTGATGAATGGATAATGATAACAAAATCTTATGCTTTGTTTGGAAAAAAATGATTCATTCCCAACTCAAAATTTGATAATTAAGCCAACCTGATGCGCTCATTTGCGCCTCTTCTTGAAGTTTTGTATTAGACTCCCCAAATTTTGTACATATTTACTTGGTTGAGAGAGAAAGATAATCCCAAAGCATACACTATGCTCGTCAGAGGAGAAAGATCACACAAAGAAAACCCATGAACTATTTCCCAAAAGCATCCAAAAATACCATTCCATGCAAACCATGATTTTCGGATATCTTTCCCCAGCCACCCCCTTACTCATTGGAAAATCCTCAACTTTATGTATGCCGAATGTGGAAGCCCAAAAATAGGCACGTCAACTAGTTTGTCATAAAGCATTGAAGAGGTGTAAGGAATAATAAATTGTTTTGATGAACCACGATTGTTGCTAGACCAAAATCCGCAGGCATTAGTCTCCACTACAATCGCCAGAGTTAGGTTCCATGAGAGGTAGTTAGTCCATGTCACTAAACATCACAGGGAGTGTTGGATGCACATGCCAACATGTTTTACAGATAAATTTAATAGATTTCAGAATAAATAAAATAAAAAATGACATTGAAAATGGTAGCTTGTTATCAACAGTTTCCAGTCAGGCTAAATTGTTTTAGAATGCACTATTGGCAGTCTTCGATCAGCCTGAACTATTTCAAGATGCACTGAATGGTTTCAGGCAGATTTTGGGAGCAAAAGCTCCCACAGAGAAAGCCTATGGACTTAGTTAGGTATTTCAGATTCGATGGCCTTATCAGAGGGCCCTCTCTCCACTGTGTAGGAGGACCATCTCAGGGTACCGAATAGCCTTCAGACTTTGAATGGAATCCTTTGTGTAAAGCATTTCTCATGTGAAGTTGTAGGTATAGAAATTTCTATCAAATGAAAGTTGTTATTCTCGCTAGAAGTCTACAAATTACTATGAAAGGAAAGTTCCTTTGTTTGCTGGAGCTGAGGATGAAGCTACATATACGACCCTCCACCCATTTGTTTCCCATATTTGAGCATTCGATTATCTAATTTTTATCCCCTATATGTTTAGTTGCTTTCCGTGATCTCTCTTTCATTTTCCACTTGGAATCATAGAGCTAATGAACATAGATGAAGTAAATATCGACCAAGATCACTGGGTTATTCAAATCAAGGAAGACCTGCAAACACATGGCGAGCATGAAGAAGAAAAGGAGATTTGTATATCTATTTTTGGTGTGCCCAAGGAGTTGTTGACAGTCAAGTCAGAAGCATATATTACGCAGTGCATATCCACTGGACCGTATCACCGTGTTCGAATATGTAATTTCTCCACCCAATGATAATGAATAAGACAAAATGGTTCTTAAAGAAGTCTAGATAGGTCAAGGAGGAGGTTTCTAGAGAGAAGGAATGATATAGAGGATAAGGATTCTAGAGAAGGATTAGAAGAGCCTAGAAAGGCACAAGCGTGACTCAGACCTCTATATAATGAGGCATTTGTAATGTTTGTATCTAGACATCAAGTGTGAGTGTTGAATGCAGTAGCATTCTTTATATGATTGTAATCATGTTATGATGCAATACAATGAGGAGTAGCAACACGTTGAGATTGAAACTCAATCAATAAGCAAAACCCTTGCTATATTAAACTCAAGCCTAGATATGTCAAAAAAATTTCATGTTGGGATTGCAAACCCATGCTCATTTAATTCTAGAGATGACAGAGGAAGATTGCTTGCATTCCTCATGTACTTGCACATTGAAGAGAGAAGGTTTGACTCCCTTTTCTTGCTACCTGCAACATTGACTTAGCTAATTTGTCCTTTGTGCATTGATGATTTTATTGTGCCAACAATCTGCACAACACTATTCTACAGGATCATTCAACTCAAAGTACAAATTAGTATATGTATCCCTACAATCATGGCATGCATGTAGGGAATTAACCATTTCCAGTATTGACAACTTTACCAATGTATCATTTACATTTTCTAGTTTGAAGTGTCTGACTATTGACAATAACTTTCTATACTTTCCCAATTTATCAGCCAAACTTCATCAGTTCTACATATTCCAATATCTGTTGCATTCTTCTCTTTCTATTTTGGTTGGCAAATTTCTGCTTTTTCTAACTCTGGAAGAAAAGTCACCCCTTGCTCGCCTATCGGTGAATCCCTCATTTTCCAAACTTTCATGCTTATCAGTAAACCATGCTTTTACCGAACCACCTTACTTTGGGTTCATATTCGCCTTATCGACAATTTTAACTTTTCTTGAACTTTGACCACATTTGCCTCATAGATACCTATATCAGCAAATTTACCTTTATTGGCAAAAGAGAAATTTGCAAAACTTTACTTACTTTGTCCTTGTTTCCTTAGATATATTTTCTTTATCTGTGAATTTGTTCTTTTCTAAACCTTCCTGACTTGTCCCTTTCTGTCGATAAAATTGCTCTTTCTTGAACTTGACTTCTTCGCTTTATTTTTGCCTTTATGGACAAAAAGGTCTTTTGCCAAACTATCCTTTTCTATCGACAAAAAATTTCTTTCATGAACCAAACACTTAGCTACCTTATCGGAAAAAATACCATTTTATGAACTCTTTCCTTTCTGTGCCTTAGATAATTTTGCCTTTATCAGCAAAATCAAACATTTTAGAACCTTGTCCTCATTCTTTATGCTTCGCCCTTGTTGGCGAAATGGCCGTCGGGAGGACTCCCTATTGGTGAACCATACCTTTCACCGATAGAAAAATCCTTCTCAACTTTTCCCTTCATGCCTTAGCCAATTTCACACCTCGGCAACCTCCTTCTGCTTTGTCGGTGAAGTCCACCATCGGCGAACCTTTCCATTGTTGAATTAACAAGTTTGATAACAACATTCACTAACAAATGGCTTCAAAGGGCTTCATCCTTTAACTTTTCTGCGAGCCTATTTTCTTTGTCTGTTTGGCACCAACTGTCCCCTTTTCTCTGCTGTCACCTTAACGGCGAGTCAGCTAAAAGCTGAACTCTAGAAAAGTTCATGAGTTCTGAAAAAAGATGATTTGTCCACAAAGGCAAAACATGGAAAATATTCTAAGGGGAGAAACTAATTTTGACCAAGGAAAAAATACGAAGACCAAACTTTGACCAAACATAACTTCTTCATTTTAAGGAATTTTGGGATGGTTCATGTTGACCTATTTTCCTCTACCCAAAGTCAAATGGCCTACCTTGAAAATCTTATTGAAATCCCTTGGAATCTAACTCTACAAGTCTTAAATCTGTCAAATTCCAATGTTTTGTTGTGAAAAGAATCCTTGAGATCTCATATGGAGAATCCTTACAAAAAACCCAAAAAAACCCAGAAACCTAAAAACTTCAAAGTTTGCCTTTGTAGAGATTTTTATCTTTATAGTTGGTTTTTTTGCATGGATATCTGTCATCTAGATATCCAAATATTTTCTATGTATCTGGACCTTAGCTAATATCCATATATTTTCTAAGTATCTAGACCTTAGGTAATATCTGAATCTTATTAGATATTCAGACCTTAGCTAATATCCAGATATTTTCTAAGTATCTAGACCTTAACTAATATCCAGACCTCATCAAATATCTAGATATTTTCTAATATCTAGATCTTTCCCAATGTCCAAATTCTTCAATATGAACGTCCTGATGACATCATCTAGATCCCTTTCTGAAGAAGCACTCTATGATGATGACATCATCTGGACATTCCACAACTAGCATATTATCTTTCAATGTACATATCTTGATGACATCATCTAGATCTCCTCTCCAAAGAAGTGCTTATGCCAATGACATCATCACGATATTCAGGGATGGCATATTAAAAGTTACCCTCTAGACATCGAATATCCATGTGGATGATGGGTTTGCTATACCGCTCAGGTAAATTTGGCAGGTGCATCAGGATGTTGGGATACCGAGACTCATATTTTTAGTTGGACCATTTCATCCATATATTTGCAAATGAGAAGACCTTAAATGTATGCATAGATATCCATATGACTGTTTACCACAGCTTTGACCATAAATAACATCTTGGTTTTAGGGAATTTCCATGTGATCCAAAAGGCAAACTTTCTTAGAATTTCATCCTGTATCATTTGGTGGGCCTTTTGGGGGATGCACACTTTCAAATTTTTGATCTAGATATCAGTATAGTTGGCCAACATGAAATATGTAGAGGTCGAGTTATTTAGAAATTTCAAGAATGACGGATGGTACAGAGTTTGTAATACATTGTAAACTTCAAATATTCAGATGTGGATATTTGAAGTGTTGTAAGAGATTTGTAAAAGAAGATATTTTGCATTGATTGTTGTAGGTTGGTAAGGTTGGTAATTCAAATGATTTCATTAATGGCACATATATCTCCATCTTCTCCATGATCTAGATATTTTATACAGTTATTCCTTGCAGATGGATGTCTTCTTTGGCATGGATATTCTTCTGATAGCCCACGGGGGTGAATTTATTGTAATAGATGACTTAGGTCAATTGTAATCAAATGCTATATATACATACTTGTAATATGTATTGAGGGTTGGATACTTTTTCATTCGGTATTCAAACAAAACTCTCCTCTGCTGTAACCTTGCCTTCTTAATTGAATACATACTGGTTGTTTTTACCTTTTTATGCTAGTTTTTAGCTCTGTGTAATATAAGAATGGTTTGTCTGTGAATGATTAGTTCCTCTCAATCCTTTCTTGCTCTTTACCTCTGTTATCTGAATCTCTTGAATCTATGTAAATTATTAGTTATATATGATTTTTTTTGCATATTTAGTTTTGTGAGAGTTTTATATTGAGACCTAGTGTATCACCTCCATTAAATTTAGGTTTTCCCCCTCTTCCTCTTTTCTTCAAGGGTAGATTTATTAAGTTTAGTCTTAGGATAGCTGAATCTCTTATTTAGCAAATGAACTAGCCTCTCTCTGGAGACTTGATCTCCCTGTAGGGTCCTACACCTAAAGAGCATCTCAATGTTTCACTAGATTGTTGGAGCCCTTAAAGCCTTCAACATTGGGTGCAAATCTATGGGATAGGATTTTTGGATGTTTTGGGGGCAAAAAATGCATAATGGGAATGAAATTTTTCTAGGTGCCAACACTCCATTTTAGCATTATCCCACCAAGTGGCTACCTCCCCTTTTAATTGAAAGGATTCCCACACTGTTTTAGTTTCATCGAAGAGGTTGTGCAGTTCAAAACACCTTTCCATTTCCACTATCTATGGTGCAACACTATCCCCTACAACTTTACCATCAAATTTGGGTGGTGAAATTTTATTTAAATCCTTGGCCATTTCTATCTTACATTTAGCCTTTTTGCTTCTTAGTGTAGACTCAATTTCATCTTGAATCTATTTTAGTTGACTCCTATTTACTAAGGTTTCATGTTGGTCATTTTGATTGGGCACTGGCCTAGTGGCCCTAACCACATGCTCTAGGGCATTCATTCTAGCCCCAGTGCTTACTAACATAGCCAAATTTTGGTATAATTTATCCCCTTGAACCCTCTCATCCCTAGCTTCATTTTGATTTGCACTGTAAGATTGTTCCATTATGTTCTTTCAATGGAAATTCCTAAAAGTTTCACAAGTTGCATTAGAAGCATGTAGACACAAAAGGCTCCAAAGTTAAATCTAGAGCTCTGATACCACATGTAACAACACCTATTTTAGCCATAATAAAATAATACAATATTTCTACGTCTAATATCATTCTATTATTTAAATTTTTTATAGACACTATGTATAGGTGAGTTTAATGGAGTATGAACTAATCTACAATGTATCAAGCTATTCTCAATATCCATAAGTACATCATATGAAAAAAACAAATGATGAAACATCTTAGTGATCACACAGCTTACATAAATATGTCATGTATCTTCACTATTTAATTCCACCATAGTACAATACAAGAATACTACATCATGCATTACTCTAATCTTAACTTGAATTTAAATCCAAGTCCATGTAAAAGAAATATCAATGTTAATTTAACCATCTTAAGGTTATGGTATGCTCAACCTCCACAATGTCATCATCTATCAGAATAGGTAAGATTCATCATAGAGATACACATGTTCTATCTATAGAATATCAATTTTTGTAGGAAAGTAAAACATGTTACTATATTTATGAGTTATCTCCAACCCCTAATGAGCATAGAGTCATACATCTCTACAATATCGTCTGGGTTCTATATTAATTCCATGTTCAACACAATATTCTCAACTTATAGTGGTCTTGTTTATATAGATTACATTGTCATGATGATGATGAATACACAACAATGGACCATATTATAATTTAAACCATTTCCATTTATAACCATTCATTTTCAATGTAATAAGTACTAGGAAGTATTGTGGCATCTCAATGCAATCTCTTGCCCCTATCTCCTCCTTCATAACTTGGAGCCGAGAGAGCATCAGAGAGGCAACTCCCACCTTCCATGAAGCCAAAGGCTTCCCCCATGCTATCCACAAGAATAGCCCAACCTGTCCCAAAGAAATTGGTTCTTCAAGGCCAACATGCATGAAAGTGAAATTGGGTTTAACTAATTCATTCTACCCATTGTCCACAAGCAAACCTACAGATATGAAAACTATAAACCCTTACAATGGTATATATCTAGTGATTCCAATCCATCAGAATTATATTCTGGTTGGAATCAGGCCACAACCCACTATACCATGCATGCTCTAGCTTTTTAATTCTTATTTATAATAATATCAATGATGTGTAAATCAAAATATGGAACTATTACTTGTCACAATTAATTATTATTCATAAGTAAATATTAGTTTTATCACAATAATTAATTACCATATGTAAATATTAATTGTGAATACATGCAGATATTTACCATAAGTAAATATTAGTTGTGAATATAATAAATATTTACCATAAGTAATCATTAGTTGTTCTTTTAATCTATTCTTCAGTACTTGGATATTTATAAATTTATCCAACATTGTTTTGTTTAAAACTCATGTCCATCACGCAATATTTCTATTCTTCTATTACTTTCCTTCTCAAAAACAAAATGCTTTATAAAACTTATAACAATCAGCTAATAAAGATTTTAATATTTTAGGTTTAAAGAAGTTATTTAAGGAATAAAGAATGGGGTGCTACTAATTTTCTCATGCCATGAGGAGACGAGAAGTCATGTATTTTCCTTTTGGTGCCTCGAATGGAGTTTTGGTGTTGTCTATGCTTTTTTTTAATTTGCAGGTTTCACTATTTAAGAGGTGCCAACCTCAAGAAATCTTTATATTCAATGAAGAGCATAATATGTGCCCTAGGTTGCACCTATTTTTTTCATCTATTGTTTGGGTGGAATCTTCATTGCTGAATTTCCTTAGATAAAAATAAGTTTCTCAACATTAATCTATTTTTCCTATGCCATAGAACAACAATATTTACATTCATTTGTTTGCCTCTACTAGGTGATTAGTCTCTTCAGTTTTTTTTAATTTCAATTTCCCCTTATTTTGGTTAGGTGGCCAGGAGAAAATTCAAGAGATTTGATATCTCTTTCTCTTTTTATTTTTAATTTCAACAAGAGGGTGGCCTGAAGATAAAAGGATGCACCTCCTCTCAAGGAGGTGATTCTCCCACAGAGGGGTATTTGCTTAACATAGGGATTTCCATGCTTTTAATTATTTGTTCCTATTTAATGAATATGCATATCTCACAGGCCATGACTTTATGCCTTTGTTATTTATTTCAAGGTTGCAGATATTGAAGAAATTTAGATATTTACACAGATCACATACATGGGACAACAATTCAATTCTTGCACTATTAAAAGTATAAAATATAGTTTATAAAATAGACTAAACATACTCGTTCAGAGATTGTGGGCTGTAAATTTTCCCTTCTAGAATTCTTCTCCTTCTTTTCCCCTTTTCCACCTTTGTACAATTCCTCTTTTTAACTTTTATTTCTCTCCGTGATTGGCAAGTTCTAGGTGTTGATTTAAAATAATTTTATTTGACAAGTATGCATGAGAAGGAATTCCATATGGCTCTGGTGGGTACACAGGTCAAATCCATGCACATTTTATATTTAGAAGAAGATAGCTCACGAAAGAGCATTCCTAAGTAAAATACAAATGTTTCATCTAAAGTTTTACAATTGTTGTTAGAAATATTTAATTAATGGAGTTCAATTATTTCCTATGCTTGATATCAAAGGAAAAACATTCTTTATTCCTTTGCAAATTCCTAATGGAATGAAATAATTACAATGGCCAAAGTCATTGGTAAATGATTAAAGTATTACCCATGTTAATTCATATATATATATATATATATATATATATATATTCCTATGTAATATTTCATTAAGATTTGCATGAAAAATGTATATATATAATATAATTTAAATAAATCAATTTAAAAAATAACCATGGTAATCCATCAATCCAATTAAAATCATATATATTATATATATTCCTACACAATGTTTAATTAAGATTTCCATGGAAATGTATATATATAATATAATATAAATAAATCAATTAAAAAAATAACCGTGGTAATCGATCCATCCAATTAAAATCATATATAATATATATGTGGGTGTATATTTTAGTGTTAATTGTGCCATGTGTGTGTGTGTGTCTATATGTGTGTGTGTGTGTGTGTGTGTGTGTGTGTGTGTGTGTGTGTGTGTGTGTGTGTGTGTGTGTGTGTGTGTGTAACGTACACATACATATATTATATGTGTTCAATTTTTTTTCCAAAAATTCAAATTGAGACCATAAGATTCACATTTTAACATTCAATAACCATCTATGCTAACCATAAACCCCAATCCCATATGCAAATATACTAGTACGATTTAGTGTGTGTGTGAGTTCATGCATGACAACCTTAGAATAACTAATTCCTTCTCCTTTGTGATATTCTCTCGTTGAGAGAATTTGCAATGGATCCTGGTGTAGTCAAACATCTATTGAAGTTAGTCAATATCAAGTAATAACAAGGTATAAACAATTCATATTCATCCATTAATATAACATATCAATATCTATTTCAAATAATGAAGTAGAAGTTTAGTTAGCAAAATAATTCAAACATAGCCTATATTTCTAGTATAATATCTTATATGTCTCATGCTATAATATAGTTTTGAAATATTGTGTCATATACAAAATGGGTTGTGACAAAATTCAAAGGAAATTTTTATAGTCATGAATAAAGGATAAGTGGAGATTCTCTCTATTGGCTTGGGATTGTGTTTTTCTACTAAAGAGCCATTGTGGGTTGGGACTATGTAAAATTAAGGAAATGAATAAGCCCCTTCTTGCTTAAGATTGGTTGAAAACTCATGCTCGCCAATCATGAATGGAGTTGCATCATGAAGGATAAGTATTTGGGTAATCAAAATCATCTTTCTCTAGTCTCTTCACCTAGTATTCCTGATGGATCAACAATCTAGAAGAATATGATGAATTCAAAATAAATTTTAAGAAAAGGCCTAACGTGGAAGGTGGGTAATGGTGAGATTATCTACTTTTCAAGGATCTGTGGTTTTCTCATGAGCCTCTTGAATACTCCTATCCATGTGCTCATATTAAAGAAGAGCTTTGTGAAAGATATGGATGTTACATAGTGGACTACTAAAATCAAGCCATGGAAGACAAATACTTCTAGGAAGATTTATAGTAACCTACCAAGCGTTCCAAATATTGCTACTTGGGAATGATTTAATTATTAAAATATAACCTTCAATATTCAATTTATTTCATATATAAGATGAGATATTTTTTTCTATCGCCCCAACTAGAGTTTATTTAGTCAAATATGGTTTCCATTTACTAATGAAATTTCCTACACCAAAATTCAACTAAAGCTCCATATGGAATCATAATATCATCCGCAAGAGTATAACTCTTGTGTCAAAATAATGAAGTCAAATAGTTGTTAAGAAAATTAATAAGTTGGAAGGTGGTTAATGGTGAGCTTATCTATTTGTGGAAGGATCCTTGGCTTTCTCATGAGCCTTCTGAATACTGCTATCTTTGTGCTCATATTAAAGAAGAGCTTTGTGAAAGATTTGGATGTTACATTGTGAACTACTAAAATCAAGCCATGGAAGATTCTTCTTAGAAGATTTCTAGTAATCTTCCATGTGTTTCAAATATTGCTAGATTGGATTATTTAATTATTAAAATAAAACCTTTTAGATTTAATTTATTTCCTAGATAGAATGAGATAATTCGGTCTGTTACCCTGACAGGAGTTTATTTAGTCAAATCTAGTTTCAATTTACTTATGGACTTTTCTACCCTAGAATTCAATTGGAGCTCCATATGAAGTAACACTCTAATCCGTAAGATTGATTTTCTCTAGTTGGTCATATATAATGGTAAGATTCACATTGTCGACAATCTTATGAATAAGAACATCTCTCCTACCAATATATGCATTCTATGTAAGAGAGATGAAGAAGGCATTAATTATTTGTTAATTGAGTGCCCCTTTCCAAGAATATCAGAAAAACTATCCTAAATAAGTTCAAAATTTAATGGGTTTCGACTTGGGATATTCATTTATTAGTAGCCAATTGGGTTCCTCCTTTTGGGCATCCTACAATCAAAGAAATTTGGTTACAAGCTCTTCCACATCTCTGTTGGAAGGAAAGAAATAACAAGATATTTAGAAATAAAAGTAGGCCTTAGAATGTGGTGCTCATGAAAATATGTTAGGCCATTCAGGAGAATGATTATTCCTCCCAAATTAGTTTAAGAAGAAAGTTGCTAAAAACTGGAATATCCAATCCTCTCTTGATAATGTAGACACTAGTAGAGTTAAAAGAAAAGAAGAGCTACTAAATTGAAACCCCCAAGTACAGGATGGATTAAACTCAACTTTGATGGTTCTTCTAAGTGAACTCTTGGTCATGATAGTGGACAAGGTGTACTTAGGAATAGCAAGGGGGTGTTGATTGCTACATTTGCAAAAAGATTGGGATTCCAAACCAATAATGATGTTGAAGCCTTTGCAGCTCTTCTCGATGTAGAGTTGGATAAAAATCTTAATATCTATAACTTGTTGATTAAAGGAGATTCCAAGAATGTTATTAATATTCTAAAGTCTAGGGCCTCTAGCCACTAGTCTATTAATAATATTATCTTAGATACTAAGGACCTTATAAAAAAATTAAAAACATTAAAATCCATCATACATATAAAGAAGGCAACCAAATGGTAGACCACTTACTCAACCTAGGATGTTTGATTGATAACCATAACTATTGGCTTGAAGTCAAATCCCTACCTTCGAATATAAAAGATGGAATTAGACATGAGAGTGTTAATCAATCATGATTCTAAGCTATCATTTGGGTTCAATAGGAGTTGACTTGTCATGAGATAAAGTAATATCCAGTACCATGGTAATTATGGGGGCTTTGAGATTCCTATAGGTGGGTTTTTGATTAATACATTTGGCAACTTCCTTGACAAGGAAATACTTTTCTCTCACTTGAATGTTGCTACCAAAGGTTGCAACAATTAAAAAGGGCTTCCATCAATTTTGATGATATGCGATGTGACAAACTTCACATTTAACCATCTTAATGTGAACTTATTTGGAAAAATACTACCATTTGGAATATTTTAAGAAGTGGGGTCTTTCTTGTTACTTAGAAGCCATGAATAGCTATGACCTAGTCTTATCTGATGAATTTGATAGATCTTTGAAAGCCATGGTGGTTGAACAAGAATGATTTATTCAATCGATGGGTATATATATATGTTTCTTTGGTTAGATATTTCACTCTTGAGGGTAGGTACAATTTGATTACTCTTATCACTTTCCTATGTTGAATATTTTAAGACATAGGATCAAAATGAGTTCTATTTTTTGTTGAGTTCCATGTAACAATATGTGGAAAATGTATTATTTGGTAAGGTAGAATTACTTCTTCACCAAGGATTAATCTATTGTTTATATAGGTTTGAGATAGAAAAAACTCCAACTCGTTCCCTTTTTCCCATAATTGTTAACCCTTCCAAAAGTCTTCCTAGGACTATCCCGAGCTCTACTACTCATCTTGCTACTAGTTCCCAAACCCCTATTACTTTGGATCCCACAACCCCTCCTTCTAAAGGTAAAGCCTCACCAGATGCTATGTTTTCTACACCTGGTTCTCCAAAAATCATGGTCATGGATAATTTAAAGAGGCCCACCAAACAACCTCTGGAGCCAAATTTTAAAGATGGGTCTAGGGTGATCAAAATTTTGGTCCCTTTGAAGCCATCTCAATATGACGAAACCCCTATTTTGAATATGCTTTCCACCTCAAGGGTAGATAAAAGTAAAATAGTACAAATCCTTCTAATCTTCATGCCTCCCTTTCTCATATAGTGTCTGTTGACTTTCATGCCTCCAAGAAAGTAATGAATCCTAATGATTGTGATTCTAGTGACGGTGTTCCTTGTAAGGTCTAGTTTGTTGATGATGCTCATAAGCATAGTGACAACCATACACTAAAGTCCTCTTGCAAAATTTCTATTGACCTCAAGGGCAAAGTTCAATCTTTGGAAGAAAGACTCGACCTACAGAATAATGTTATAAAATGGTTTTTATGGTAGCACCAAAATTGTAGGTATAGATTGAGCACCATTGAAATAGTTATGTATAAGGAGGAGAATATAGTGAATGATGGTAATAAATTGCTTTTGATGAGGACTTATGAGAGGAAGTTAATAAGTTATCTATAATATCTTAAAATTGGGAATTAACCTTGATCTAAGAATGTCAGTGCGTTAAAAAATTTGAGAAGATTTAAAGAGTAATCCAATTGCAGTAGTCAATTTCAACAAAAACACTATAAAAAACTTAGCTACTAGCCTCTTTATCCTCCAGTTTGAATTACAAAAGATGAAAATAAAGTCTACTAGAGAAGGGCTTGCTAATAGAATGATGGTTAGATCCTCTATCCACAAACTAGGCATTATCAAGATGGATGAAGATGCTTTCGAGAGTTCTTTTGTGGAGCAAGTCAGTTTCATTGCTAAGGAGTGGTAAATTGCTTTAGGTCTTCAGAAGCTGGTAGATCCAAAATAGGAGAGGGCTCTTTTCTAGTCTTTCCTTGTATTGTCTATTTAGTGTTGACTATGTGCAATCCCTTTGTTTTAGTGTTGTGCCTAGTGGTGTTTTGACTTTCTTTGTAGTCCCATGTCTCATGGGACCCATTTCTTTTAGCTATTTAACTCTTGTCATGTAAAAGGGTTTGGACCTTTTCAAAAAGCTATTTTTTTTTACCAATACTAATAACATTAATTTTTTTTTCCTCTACAAAGCCCTATCTTCACCAAAAGTGGTGCTCTCATGGTAGCAGAGTAGTCTGGACTGGTGATGTCTGGTTTCGTAGGGTTACAGTGTAGCGGTTTCCTTTCTCCCAATGGCAGTGACTTCGTGTACCGGTCCTTCACTCGAGGCTAGTCAGTTACAGGCCAGAGTTCACGGCAGAGGTATATGTGGTGGCGGATGCGGTGGCTCCAGGGGTTCTATTTATGGTAGTGCCTGTTCTATTTATGGCAGTGGCGGTGGCTTTGATGGGTATCATTTGTCTGTGTACCGACGGCTTCCACAACACTATGGTGGTGGTAGTTTTTGTGGGTTTGTGGTGTTTTAGTGAGACGACGGTCGTGAGTTGAGATCAGCACATTTTTCACTCTGATTGTCGGTGGTCCTATTTATTGCTTTTTATTTGGCAGTGGCAGTAGGGTTTAATCTTGAGTTTCTCTTCTTATAAAGCACTGCTTGACTTAAAACCTATTTTTGGAGAAGTGTTTGAGGCGTGAGATCAGACGGTGCTCTGATGTGAGGATCAGAGGTATCTGTAGAAGAAAAATGGACAAACAACTTTCTCAAAAAATATTCCTCTTCTTTTCTGTTTGTCGGTGACCCATTTATTGTTTCCTGTTTGGCAGTGGCAATAGGGTTTTTAGCAGCAGTGGAGTTGAGATTTTCTTTTCTATTTTGTGCATCTAGTTTTGTATGCTTCAAGCTTATGATCTTTGTAGTTTGTTTGGGCTCTGCCCATGCTTTGTTGGGGTGTGCCTTTATACCACCCACACCTTTTTTTGTAAAAATGTATTAATTATATTTAATTAATATAGATAAAAATGCATTTTCATCAAAAATAAAAAACCTTATGATATAGGATGTCAACATTTTTTTTTCTCTACAATTAAGAAAGCTTCAAAAATAAAATAAATTTGACATATCAGTTTTTCCTCCTATCCCAACATAAAATAGTTGAAAGTCAACATATTGTTAAGTCACCAAAGAGTACTATTAACTACATAAGATGATGCTAAATGTGAGAGGCATTTACTAAAGGAGGTCAAATTCCAAACATGCAATGTGCAGATTCGTTGTAGTGCATTCTAAAGAGCTTTGAGGGCCATCTACATAACATTACGCAACCATTCTAATTCAGGAGTGCACTTGCTTTAGATTATACAACTCTCCGCTCCATTTTCACATTTGTTCTTTATGAGGAACTTCAAATTATCATCACTTATGGTTGTTATCATAGCGTTAGAATTACCAAATCTATATCAACTTATATATATATATATATATATATATATATATATATATATATATATATATATATATATATATATATATATATATATATATATATATATATATATATATATATATATATATATATATGTCTTTTAGTATTATGAAGTTCATCCATGGGCTTGGGCTTGACTTACTATTAAGGATGTTTAATATTCCTTCTATTTACAACAAATCCAAAACTTACTTCTTAATATTTAATGTATTTTAGTAATAGGTGTCATCAAAGTCAAAATATTCTAAGTGTAATTCCTGACAATGACATAATGGCACTAATTAAAAACATCTTAGACTAATCGAGAAAATTAAACCATAACTTGATAGGCACAAATAATAAAATTCTAAATTGTGAACCTAATCCATCAATACATTATACACCACATGTCCATTACTATTAGCTCCAAACTAATAAAAGCTAAACTATATCCTAATTTTATATTTATTATTATTACCTCATTTAATTTTAACATTTATAATTTTCCTCTTATATAAATTTATTAACTTAAATGAATTATAAGTTGTGCTTTCTTAACTCTAAAATTCATTCTATAGGAACAAGGCAACATAAAAACTAAAACATAGCCTATATATATTTTAAATAAATAAAATAAAACTATAAAATAACTCATAAGTAATTTTTTACTTTTTTATAATATACCCTGGTTTGGGACTAGAGACCCATCACAAAAAAGGGCCGAACCCAGAGTTTTTTTAACAACTGTAACATAGAAACATACATGTCTACTATTAAGGGGGGGCAAATTATAGCAGCCCCACCCTAATATAGAGTCTTAACACAACATTGTTCATACAAACTATAGAAAAAATAAAACATAATAGCAAACTGACTTAACTTGTTAACCATCTAACATCACCACTCCCTCCTCGTCACAGGTGCAGGTGTATAGAGGATGCTCATGAGCTGGCACCTCAACATTCATCTTTCTTTCCATCCCTTCCACCATCTTCCATGTGTCTAGAACCCCCAGCAAGATGTCATATAGGTGCCCCATCACTGATTCATGAAACTTTGCAGATTGACTGGTGCTCTCGATCATGTCCTCATGTGTCAGGGTTGAAGCCACAGCAATAGAGAGGAGTGTCACCACAACCATAGACTGAGTCATCCTAAAAATGTTCCAGGACCCTCTAGAGGTCCCGGGATGCATTAACAAATTAGCCATAGCTTCTTTAACACTTGCGCCTTCCTTACCATCAACCTCATTGGCAACCTTCAACAGCCGAACCAGCCACTCCTTGAGGATGGGATTTTTAACTTCCTTCTCCAATTCCTTGCTAAAACCATCTAAGGCTTCCTCCACAGTCATCTTTCTCAACCTCTTCCATTGTGTATACTTTTGCTTCATTCTACCGCCAATACTACCACTCGAGCCAACCTTGGGCAATTGCCTTCTCCGGGGAGAACTAAACGGATGTTTTCCCTTGGCATCTACCCTAGAACCACTCTCAATAGCTCAAACTAACAAGTTGATTGCAGAGAAGAAAACAAAGAAGAAAAAGGAGAATGTTCGAGAAAAAAAAGAGGCAATTGCCTTAATAAAGAAGTAATTACCATTCTCAATACCATGTCGCTTTATCAATGCCAATTAAGTCGCTAACTATCCTTAGACCCTTTGCACACTTCAATCTTTGAAGGCCTCGCCTTATCATCATGGCTCTAGGTTATTGTGCCAACCCATTATCAGGGAACTCATAAGTAAATAAAATAAAATAACTTTTAAGTAAATAAAAATAAAATAATTCTTAAATAGTTCTAAAGTAAAACAAATAACTTTTTAGTAATAAAATAACTCTTATGTAAATATTAAAATTTGCCATGTATTTTTGCTTTAGACACATAAACATTTCTTTTATTATAAAACTCTTTAAGTAAAATAAAATAACTATAGATGTATTTATAATATTTATAGTAGATAAAAATTAATAAATATTAATATTTCTTATAAAATAATAAGTAGATAATAAAAACAACTATAAAAACAAAATTTTAAAAAATACAAAACTAATATGTTAATATTAATTAAAAACAAAGAAATTAAAAGTAAAATAATACAAATGATTTGTTTAAACATGATCACTCTCAAATGTCTTGAAGAAATCTTGAAAGGAGGTTCGTCTTTCAAATTCTTCAATACTAACATGGGGCAATTGTGTTCAATGTGGTAAGGTATTTATATGAGACCTCCCCACAAGATTTCTTAACTAGATAGAGATCTGTTTAAACGTGAAACTTTTACATCTTAAACTGTAGAATAAGGCTCATACAATTAGATTACATATTTCATTTAATATATAAATAATTGTAATATAAAAATCAATAAATATTAATATTTGTTATAAAATACTAAATAGATAATAAAACCAACTTTAAAACAAAATAAAAAAAATTATGATATTTATATTAATATATAAATATTTGTAATATAAAAATTAATAAATATTAATATTTGTCATAAAATATGAAGTATATAATAAAACTAACATTAAAAACAAAATAAAGAAAATTATAAAACTACTCAATAAAAAACAAAGATAGGTAAAAGTAAAATATTAAAAATAACTTATGCAAACATGATCAGTTTAAGAAATCTTGAAGGAAGACAATCTTTCAAATTCTTTAATGTAAACATGATCACTTTAAGAAATCTTGAAAGAAGACAACCTTTCAAATTCGACCTGCCGGTGTTGTCGACCAACGCACCGGCTGGTTAAGGCGTTCCCATACTGGAGGTGCTCTACTACTCTATTGTCAATGTAGTTGCCGTGGACGATACCATTTTTAAGAAGAATGAGGACGGCAACGTCCCGTTGCCGGATTCAACCTACTTAAAGCGTGCTCTAGTGAAAGCTTTATGGAAGTCTCTCTCCTCGTTAAAAATCGGCCTTGTTCAGCTTGTCTCGGCACTCCCTCAGCGCCTCTTGAAAGGAAGGCCTGTGCAGTTTGTGACACAGTTGTCCACGCATCTTGTTTCCACTTTTGAAAATCTTTCAATCAAGCGCAAAGATGAAAAGAATGAGGAAAAAGATGAGGAAAGAGGATATTCCTCTGCGGAAACTCCCTCTACACGCGACGAACTAGCGATTCCATCCGTCTCCGATTTATACTCAGCAGGAGTAAAATTCCTTCCAACCGAGGGAGACCTCACCACAATTCTCTTTGACCCGACCACTGCAACTCTTTATCTTCCCAAATTGAGGTTGGATTCCAACATATAAGTGGTTCTCAGAAGTCTGGTGGCTTTCGAAGCTTCGGCGGCGCCTGGAGCTTTGATCTTTACTCGCTACACTGATTTCATGAACAACATCATCGACAAAGACGAAGATGTTTGGCTGCTGAGAAATAGTGGGATTATCTACAATCACCTGGCAGACGGCGGGAAAGTGGCAAGCATGTGGAACGGCATGGGGAAATGCGTGAAATTGACTCAAGTTAAATATCTGGACCAAGTTATAGCAGACGTCAACAAGTATTATAACAAGAGATGGAGCGTTGCTGTGAAGAAGTATGTGAACAAATACATATTTGGTTCATGGCAGCTCCTCAGTGTTCTGGCCACAGGGATACTTCTGCTTCTCACTTGCTTAGAGGCGTTTTGTTCTGTGTATGACTGTAAGCAATGGTCGATCGACTCTAGTCTATTGCAGGACTAAATCAATTGGAAGAGCTTCATCTCATGTAACTAGTTACCAACGCTGACGGCCGTTTCTTCTCCTTGATACACCGACTTCCATTTACATTGGAAGGATAAAATTTTGTTTTTTTTTAAGGCTGGTTGAACTCCTATTCCATTGTGACCTATTAAAATTCTCACAAAAACTAATTTGTTATGCTGCGGTTTTCAAAGAGTACGTGAACTCCTATTAGCCTTCAGGCCTCGATGAAGCTATAATGCCACCATTGGATAGAGAGCGGAGCTCCATGTTCGTCCTTGTTGAAGGTAAACAATGATAATCTTGGTGGTATTACTAGTCAAATGATTCTCATCCTTCTTGAAGCGAGATTATGGCTATTTCAAGTAATATTTGAATAGTGTAGCCTTGTTATACCAAGGTGTTGTATTGTTAATTCTTGCTTGGGCTTAACAAAGTGGTTGGAGCCCTCTTAGTTTGTGTTTATGAGTCTAATTATAGTTTCAATGTTGATTTGTGTCTATGTATATACTTGATTGAAGCTAACAATTGTTTGTTCATACATTTGTAAAGTAGTGGGTGCTACAATTTACTTGGGTTGGTTAGAATTCAAAACTATTCACCTAGTTATGAAGGCTAGAATGGTTGCACATCTCACCATCACCCCAATGAAATTGAATATTAATTTGTTAGGGTGGCTAGGTGGAAAAGCAAGTCTAATATTTAGGTTGGTCTCCAAGATGAGATGTACACTCATGTGATAAGAATTGATGTCATCTAATTATTTCATTTTGATTAATATGTAGTAGTAGTAATGATCATTATACTTGACTTATGTTTAAGGTGTAATGAGTTTGTAGACATTAGGACTAAATGTTTGGATGAATACTAAATTAACCTTTCCCTAGCATGTTTGTAGACATAAACAATAGATGAAACTCAAAATTGTATAGGATCCTCCAAGAGGGTGCAATAAAATACCACAAGTTCCTTGATGGGGAAGGATGATCTTTATATTCTTTTTCAAAATTTAAGAAGGTATAGCAAAAGTTAGCTTAAAGGAGTTAAACGATTATATTTAGAGAATTGATTGAAAATTCTTTAGATAATCTACTAGTAGAACTAAGTTGTATTGTAAGGTTTAAGAGACACACTTTGTAGTTAAATTAAAACAATTTTAATTATGTATTTTAATTGGCTCGACATTGGTATAATTTTCATGTAAGTCGATATGAACTATATGTTTGTATTTTGTGTTGTGATTTTGAAGTGTCTCGATGTTTGGAAAAATGAATTCTTTAATTTGTGAGGTTGCATAATCTACCTATAAGGATATCTGATGCAGAAGCATCTAGTGGTGTAAGGGCAATCTTGCATTACCCAAAAAAATGATTTATTTTTCTAATCTTTTCAATTTAGTATTTACAGATACCCATTTTCTTGAATAATGATTCAAAACCTTCTAAATTTCCAACCGGCTAAAAGTAACAACATGCTATTTTTAGAAATTTTGCATTTGAGCACGTATGGAAACAAAAATTTACTCAGAGCTTCAGAATTAAAATATATAACTTTTGGTGAAGGAATTGGCTAAAGATCATTTATGGGTTGAAATATATTAAAGTTTTTGTTTCTTTAAAAAGCCCTAAAAAGTTTCAAATTCAAATATGAGGCACTTAGAGGCCCTGTACGGCCCTGAAAATCAGTGTAATTGATAGATCAGATTATAAGGGTGTAAAACTCTTCATGAGCTTTCTAACGCATAAAATGGTTCGTCAATTGGATACTCAATCAAAAGTTATGGCTTTCAGAAGTTGGCCGATTTTTGGAGTGAGTTACAAATTTAAAAATTTTGGCTGGAAGGCACTTGAAAAGGCTATTTATGACCATTTTTTATGAATCTTTTGGGTAGTAGAGAAGGGGGAAAGTGATGAGTCATGAAAAGGAGGGTAAATAGAAAAACCCTAGTAGATTTGAAGCTACAGAAGGAAAAAAGTTCCAAAATTCAAAGAAAGGAAGCTGTAATTTGTTGCAACCTATTGGGGATTTATTCCTCTCAACTTTTCTATAATGTAATTTGTTTTCAGTTCATAAAAGAACATTCTTATTTTCTATGAGCAATCTATGTTTTTGTGTGTTTTGGGATTTACCCCCTCATCAATATCATTTTCTTCCCTATCCTTGACCAGTCTATAATATAATTGACAAGCAATTTCAAATAATTTTGTAATTTTACTATGGATAAATTTAGCTTGATTGTAAATAAATCCTAAATGTATGGACTATTCAGTCCAACTCTATGTAATTATCTTAAAGGGGCATAAGTTATTTATTTTAAACCTCATTTCATGGCAATACATGTTAGAACACATCCCATGTAATTGGGTTACTAATTAATATCTTTAAGAGATAAATAGTCTCTAGACTATTATCTCATGTTAGTTGTGCATATGTAATTTGGTTAATGAATCTTTGAAGGAAATTATCCTATGCATGTTGCACCCAAAATTTATTTATAGTCTTGATTTAGTATAGAGGATATATGTATATTAGTAATAATTTCATTTTGCTTCTTCACATGTATCTTGGCCTTGCCCTTATTGTTTGCTAGTTCACTTGGATAATTCAACTAGAGGAGTTTGTTTTATTGTTATTCCTTGTTAAGTCTTAAGAATTGTTTGACAAAAATTAATGCTATAAAGCTAGGCAATGATATTGGTTTCCCTTCAAATTTTAGAGAAGTCTCATTCCATAAAATATGTGTAAAGTTAATAATCCAGAAAGGAAAATTCATGTGCTTTGATCTATCAAGTATATCCTAGTTGATGATTCACTAGGGAAAACCTGATCTTAACATGTGTCACTAGAAGGAAGATCTAAATGTTTGTCATAATTTAGTTAGAACAAAATTATATTTAGATTGATTTAAGAGAAGTCCCACATTTAAGGGGTTATTGGGAGGCACCCACTTGTACATCTTCGAGGCTTGAGTTTGAAGGACCCCTTGAGAATGTTAATTTATGAAATCTAAAACTAAAGGGGCTAGGTAAATCCAAGTTCATAAAGTCTTTGGTTCATAAAGTCTTTGGATTCTTGTGAAGCCTTGGGTGTAATTCTTATGAGAAGTTTAGATCCAATGTAACCAAATAAATTGGGATTGATAATATCCTTAGATTTGTAGGAGTAAATAATGTTTGAAAGGCATGTTTATAGAGCTCAAGATGTTTGGAAGTATTAGACATGCTAAATGTGGCCATGTGTCAAACATTAGATACAATGGTGAATTAAACTACCATTCCACATGGGCTTGGGCCATTTAGCTGCTAATCATGATCCTTCCTCCATACACCCACACTATAGATTCCTATAGGAAATTACTAACTAAAATAATACATTAGCAAGTTATTTTCTTATAAATCTAGATTTGGACTTTGAATGTGAGATATGTAAGTAAGACTCGTGTTTGTTTTTCCTTCTAAAGAAAATATGTTGTAATCGTCACAACTAAGTTTTCCCTTAAATTGAGGTTAGTGTGTTTCTTGTGTCCATAGGACACCTAAGAAATAAAACTTTATGCCAATTTTAGAATCAAGATGTTTGAGTATATATAATATAATTAATACCTTTAGGTCTGGATGAAGTTTACATTATGCTCTAATTTTATTATAATTATGTGTTGGCCTCTTGCTAATGATATGATAAAATATTGTTTACTATCAACCCTTGCTAAGATTGACTACAATCCTTCTATGTTGTTATTATTATGCACTTGTTTTTTTGCTAATTTTAAAGTGAGTTGTGTGGCTAATAAGAGTGTAACTGAAGTGCACCGTTATTATTTGGTGGGTAGCCAGTAGATAGTATGCTTTATAGCAAGAAGTAGATTATCCTAGTAAACATTGAACTCATTGACATTGAACTCGTTGTTCGACACTAAACTATATTCAATACTTGTTTAAGCTTTTGATAATCTTATGTTAATACACTTATGTTTCTATTTTAGTGTTGATTGGTTTGTTGTAAGAGACATCAAATTTCCACAGTCCATACTGATTGTAGTTCAATATTTCTAGAATTAACTGTGTGCAAGTTTTTTAACCTCAACATTTCAGATCACACTCCATGATCCATCATCAGGAGGAACAGCAAGAGAAGAGAGAAATAGAATGGTAATTTGCAGACCAAAGACTCTAAATAGAATGAGGAGGTGGTGCAGGAGCCAATGACCTCCTAGGAAGAAAGGAATAAAATAACAAAAACCATACATACCTCACCATCCTAAAAAACCCCAAAGATTAAAAAAAGAAGAAAGAGAGGAAACAAAGAAACAAAAAGAAGAAGAAGAAATAGGAGTCACTGAATAATAAGAAGAACCAACAAAATCAAAAGGAAGGAGAAAGGAGACTAAAGGAATAATAGACCTACCAAGACACAACCAAGAGCAAAAACAAACATATCAATAGCTAAATTGTCAAAGAAACAAGGGAACACAACGAAAAAACTAAATACATAAAAGATAAGATAAAAACACCAATAATATAAAACCTAATGGGGAACAAAAAAGATGATAACTGTGGATCCAAGCAGCACGAAAACATTCCTATATATACACACACAAAAAAAAAAAAAAACTAAACCTTCTAATAAATATCTATAAATCTAAAAAAAAGAGAGACTAGGTAAATCTAAGGCACACAAAATACAAGCTCAAAATGAGGAAACCATAGTGAAATAAGACAAGAAACAAATTAATAAATGAAAGAACCCAAGTAATAAATTGTATAAATAAAAATAAATGTAAACCAAGAGTCACCAGGGAAAGAACAGGAAAGAGAGCAAAAATGATAAGTGAAGAAAGAGATAATACAAAAAACCAAAAAGAAAAAGAGACAAAACAAAGATCCACAAAATATAAAGACCGCAGGAAGAAAAGAAAAGAAAAGAGGAGGTGAGACATATGAGAGAAGATCATATAGATGCGAAGGCCATGAGTCAGGGCCAACACGAAGAAGACAGAGCCGCTCAGGGGAAACCCAAGCTAACAAGGACGGAAGACCACCGAAGGGGAAGGAGAATAAAGGAAAGATAGAGAAGAGGGGCAAAAAGTTGGAATGGACAAGGAGGAGAGAGAAATAAAGAGGAAAAAGAGGACGAGAAGAGAGGGTAGAGAAGAGAGGGTGGGGTTGGTGAGGTGAGGTGAGGAGGGGGGAGGTAAAGAGGAACAAAGAAGAAGCAAGAAGAAGACGGGAAATGATGGGGGGGGGAAATCAAGAGGAAGGATGAGAGTAGTGTTGAATGCGAGATAATAAAGGGTTCCAAGAAAAACTAAGACCCCACCCATCATCACGGTTTAGATTGGAAGGGTGGTTATTGATCTCAATGGCCTCTTTGAGTTTCCTCTTGAAGAAGTTGTCTTCACTAACTAAGATTTGAGTGTCTTCAAGGCAGATGTGGTGTTTGGTTGAGGAGGAGTGCTCTACCAGGGTAGATTTGTGGACACACTCATGCCTTATGTCGGTACAATGTTCTTTTATCCTAGTGATGAAGGAACACCCCGTCTCGCCAATGTAGGGGGTGCCACAGGAACACACGATCTTATAAGCACCAGAGTTAAGAAGGATGTCTCTAGGGTCTTTAGGTGAGGGAATCCGATTCCTAAGAGTGGAGATGGGTTTGAAGGTACATTGAAGGCCCTTTCTAAGGAGAATCTTAGAAATTTTGTTAGAGAGGCCTTCAATGTAAGGAAGGGTAGCAACAGGGAGGACGCTAGGGTTGGCATCCTTGGGCTTCGAGCTCAAGCAGGACCTGGCTTGCTTGAAGGCTCTTAGGATATGTTTTCTCTTGTAGCCATTTAGCTCAAAGACTTTGGTGAGATGAGAAAGCTCTTGGTCTAGGTTTTCAGGGTCACAAATATGAAAGGCCCTAGTGGCTAAAGTTTTGAGGATGCCAGCTTTTTGAGCTGGGTGGTGATGAGAGGAAGAGTGGAGATAAAGGTCAGTGTGGGTAGATTTGCGAAAAACATGGCGTCTGAAGGATCCGTCAAGTTTTTTGATAAGAAGAATGTCGAGGAAAAGGAGCTCATTATCATTTTCAAGCTCTTTGGTGAAGGAGATTCTCTTCGCTAGGTGGTTGAGATGAGAGTGGAATTCTTCAAGCTTTTCAGGGCCATGAGGCCAACAGACGTTGGTATCATCAATGTAGCATTTCCACCATTTTGGTTTGAGGGGAAAAGAGTTGAGGGCGATATCCTCAAAGTGCTCCATGTAAAGGTTGGCAACGATCGGGGAGAGGGGGGATCCCATGGCAACTCCATCCACCTATTCGTAGACCACTCCTTGGAAGGTGAAAAATGTGGATCTAAGGCAAAGTTCTACCAAGGAGGCAATCTCATCATTGGTCTTACGTCTAATTATTTCAATGGAGTCTGGGATGGGGACCTTAGCAAAAAGGGAAACAACATCAAAGCTAACCAAGAGGTCACTACTATCCCACTTTTTGTCCTTGATGAATTCTAGACGAAATGGGCTGAATTCTTGATGAAGGAGCTAGACTTACCCACCAGAGGGGAGATAAGCTTGGCTAGGTGAGCCACAAGTTTGTAGGTGGGAGAACCGATGGTGTCTACAATAGGATGCAAAGGAATGTTAGCTTTGTGGATTTTTGGAACCCCATAGATGTGAGGGGTGGACTCTTTGGAGGGAAGAAGACACTTTTTAGTGGAATCATCAAAGGAGGAAAGGGAGATGGTAGTCTTGACCTTTTTCAAAATTTTGGAGATCGGGTTGCGAGTCAAGACCTGGTAGCTGCCATTGTCTGAAAGAAGATCAAGCATCTTAGAGACATAGTCATGCTTGTTCATAATCACTGTGGCATTACCTTTGTCAGCCTTGACAATGACGAGGTTACTATTGTTCAATAAATTCTTGAATGCACGAAGTTCAGTTTTGGGGATGTTGCACTTAGGTAGCTTAGCATGTCGTAGGGCAACTGCACAATCTTGTCGGATTTCTTCAGCAACATCCATCGGAAGAGAACGAACTACGTTTTCAATTTCGATTAAGAAATCAGTATAAGGGATATGGTTAGGGGTAATGACAAAACTTAGTCCTTGTTTTAAAAAATTGAAGGCAAGAGGGTCAAGGGGAACATCCGAGATGTTGACTACTAGTTTATTTTCCCAACCTTGGATGTGGTTGGAGGAGGAAAGAGGACAAATAATATGCGGGCGAGGATGAGCAGGAGTCACCATTCTAGGGATCTGAGATGGTTCAAGGATTGGGTTATGGGAGGGGTTTGAGGGACGGGTAGCGCAGACACCAAGAGAGGCAGGAAGGTTGAGATCAACGGAAAAAGTGGGTGAAGATTCTGACGAAGACAAAGGTTGCCAAGAGCCAATGAGAGTGAGAGAAGGACCGGGGTTGATGGCTCGATGGTGGTCTGGTCCAGTAGGAGATATCAAATCATCATTAATACACAGAGAAGAATGTTGAGAACTGGAAGGAACAGACTGCGTACCTGGGAGATTGTGGAGAGGACCATTGGGGCTTGGTTGATCTTGGAGCACCGTGAGGTCGCAGACGAGCTTTGGCTGGGAGTCTAAATTTTGCAAGGGAGATCGGGGTTCCAGAGTGGAATCTACATCATCAGGGATCCCTGAAGCTTCTTCAGTAGCAAAAGAATTGTTGACCAAGGAGATATTGTCCGCCGAGAGAGAACAGTATACTGGTGCGAGACCTAGGAGATTGTAGAGAGGACCGTTGGGGCTCGGCCAAACCTAGATCACCGTGTCGCAAACGAGCTTAGGTTGGGAGTTTGACATTTGCGAAGAAGAACGGGGTTCCAGAGTGGAATCTGCCTTGTCAAGGATCACTGAAGCTTCATCCGAAGCTTCACCAGTAGCAAAAGAATTGTTGACCCAAGAGATATTGTCTACCTCAAGAGACTGGTATCCTGGTGTGAGACATGTAGCATCAAGGTTCACTATGGATTCATTAGCGGTGCCAGAATAGTAAGGGAGACTATCTGCTGAGAGCAAAAAGGAGGAACTGCAGAGAAGGGAATGCCTGCGTGGAGTGTTGTTAGTGGGAGGAGCCCTGCGAGGAGAATGGTTAGGCAAATGTGGGAAACACTGCGAGGGACTAAGGTTCGGAGTAGTCACGACGTTTCCCAGAGCTGGAGATCTATTCGAAGGTAGAGAAGGGGCAAGGCACCGAGCTCCAAAAGTGCGAGAGATCAGGTGTATAGTTTGGGACGAACTTTGGAGGCAAGATGATGAGCTAATAGACCGAGATGACAATGTGTTAGAGACCAGCATTATAGCAGGTGGTTTGGGGTGAACGTAAAGTGGCTTATAGATTTGTGGGGAGGGGCAGGTTTGAGAAGGTGAGGTGACAGAGCTAACAGCGTGATGGGAGACAGGTTTCACTGTGCACGGGTTTGGAAAAGGAAAAAATGCCGGGTTTGTGACTGAAGAGGGACAACCAGAGATGTGAGCAGAGGGGGGTCGAGCCTGGTAGCCCCGGTTTGTGAGAGCAAGAAACTTTTTCTTCTGCCTTCTTTCACTTTCCGCTTTGAGGCCCAATGCTCTCACCTGAGACGAAGTGTCCAACAGAGTCCAAATGTCTGGACGCAAGGAGGAAGCTAGTTCAAGATGGAGGGCATACAACCTAGTGGACAGGAGATTGATGGAGGACTTGGTGGATTGAATAACTGATCGGAGGAGAGAGAGACCTGCTCGGTGAAAAATCTTCTTCGTTTGATGGCTCCGAAGGTGGTAGAAAATCCTGACAAAAGAAGGGGTGACTTGAGCGTCCCTACACCTTTTGAGAAAAGTCAAGTTTGCAAATTTCTTTGAAAGCTTGATTCTAAGCTTCTCCAGCTGTCTAGATTTGAGATATAATTCCCTTCCATGAAGGGTATCAATAAGAGACATCAAATTTCCACAGTCCATACTGATTGTAGTTCAATATTTCTAGAATTAACTGTGTGCGAGTTTTTTAACCTCAATGTTTCGGATCACACTCCATGATCCATCATCAGGAGGAACAACAAGAGAAGAGAGAAATAGAATGGTAATTTGCAGACCAAAGACTCTAAAGAGAATGAGGAGGTGGTGCGGGAGCCAATGACCTCCTAGGAAGAAAGGAATAAAATAACAAAAACCATACATACCTCACCATCCTAAAAAACCCCAAAGATTAAAAAAAGAAGGAAGAGAGGAAACAAAGAAACAAAAAGAAGAAGAAGAAATAGGAGTCACCGAATAATAAGAAGAACCAACAAAATCAAAAGGAAGGAGAAAGGAGACTAAAGGAATAATAGACCTACCAAGACACAACCAAGAGCAAAAACAAACATATCAATAGCTAAATGGTCAAAGAAACAAGGGAACACAACGAAAAAACTAAATACATAAAAGATAAGATAAAAACACCAATAATATAAAACCTAATGGGGAACAAAAAGGATGATAACTGTGGATCCAAGGAGCACGAAAACATTCCTATATATACACACACACACAAAAAAAAAAAAAAAAAACTAAACCTTCTAATAAATATCTATAAATCTAAAAAAAAGAGAGACTAGGTAAATCTAAGGCACACAAAATACAAGCTCAAAACGAGGAAACCAGAGTGAAATAAGACAAGCAACAAATTAATAAATGAAAGAACCCAAGAAGTAATAAATTGTATAAATAAAAATAAATGTAAACCAAGAGTCACCAGGGAAAGAACAGGAAAGAGAGCAAAAACGATAAGTGAAGAAAGAGATAATACAAAAAACCAAAAAGGAAAAGAGACAAAACAAAGATCCACAAAATATAAAGACAGCAGGAAGAAAAGAAAAGAAAAGAGGAGGTGAGACATATGAGAGAAGATCATATAGACACGAAGGCCATGAGTCAGGGCCAACACAAAGAAGACAGAGCCGCCCAGGGGAAACCCAAGCTAACAAGGACGGAAGACCACCGAAGGGGAAGGAGAATAAAGGAAAGACAGAGAAGAGGGGCAAAAAGTTGGAATGGACAAGGAGGAGAGAGAAATAAAGAAGAAAAAGAGGACGAGAAGAGAGGGTGGGGTTGGTGAGGTGAGGTGAGGAGGGGGGAGGTAAAAAGGAACAAAGAAGAAGCAAGAAGAAGACGGGAAATGATGGGGGGGGGGAATCAAGAGGAAGGATGAGAGTAGTGTCGAATGCGAGATAATAAAGGGTTCCAAGAAAAACTAAGACCCCACCCATCATCACGGTTTAGATTGGAAGGGTGGTTACTGATCTCAATGGCCTCTTTGAGTTTCCTCTTGAAGGTTTATTGTAGTTACCAAAATAACTTTAAGTCGCATACACATTTGTTTGCTTTGTATTCCATTGCTTAAGCCCGCATCATTTACTAGTTGCATGTGCTAGAACTTATGTAAGCCTTACTCAAAGTTGTCCACATGGCATGGTTTTTTTGCATTGGAGTGAAGCCCCGTTGGGTAATTATTCATGTGCATTTATATTTTGGCGAATGTATGATGTCTATCTATATTTTACCCAACTTATTGACATCAATTGATCTTTATAGAGGTTGGTACCTCACTCACCTCATGGGGTTCTTGTTATTGTTACCTCATTGGTCTAACTTGTTATTATGTGGGATCATATCATATTACTTTTCACATTTCAATTATGCTACGTGGCATATGCTTGTTACATTAAGTGGCAGCCTTTTGTCAGATAATTTTTCTTGGGCAAGTTGTTTTTGCACAATATGATATTCACCTAATTCTTCCTAGTGACAACTATTATTTTTTGAGATGCTGATCCAACATCATATTTCAAAGGAAGATTAGATTTCGTTAAAAAAGAAAAAGAAGAGCTCTGCAACTCGGACGGAAACCCTGCTTTTCTTGTTCTCCCGCTTCGCGCCAAAACGGCCCGCCCCAAGGCCCCACAAGCCGCTCAATCAGCTAAAACAAAATCCCATCGTCTGCCAAATCCCAAGGCATCCACAATGAAGAAAAAAGTGAGGGAACACAGAGCAGAAGAAAGTGACAAATCTAAGGGTTTAAATCACTCGACTATGCACGTTGTTCTGGATGACATTGACATTGTGGACATTCAGCCAGACCTCCTTACGAACCGTGATACACTAGTGTCTACTCAGCTGAATGGAGATCTTTCTAGCCGTACAACTCAACCTGATGGCAGATCAGCCAAAAACTCCAAGAATCCTAATACCTCGGACCTTCCCGGCGGCAATGCAGAAGGTAAAGTCATTTCAATGGAACTGTCAGATGACATTATTGACGTCATTTTTTACTGTAAGGCTAAGACAATTATAATTATTTTCCTTAAAGGAGTCCCATCTGAACAAGATTTCTTCAAGTCATCCCAAAACAACTGCGAAGAAAAGGGTTGGAACATAGAATATTTTAGGGGCCTGGGTAGGGATATATTGCCTGCACCTTTGATGGCCCAGATCACGCTCGTGCGGCCCTGCAATACGGATTATGGATCATCTGTGAACAAAATAGCCTCTCATGCATGAAATAGCCTCTCAATTGGGTAAGGTTCTATGGTGCAAACAAAATACTGATAAGTGGTCCAGTCTGCATGTTCAACTCCAAGATTACATTGAGATGGACCTCACTCAACCGCTTCCAAACACTATCAATCTTGTACGAGATTACCTTAAAAAACCAAATGCTTGCTTCTACTATGGTTGGGAAGGTCATCTAGTCTGAGATTGCCCTCTTCGTAAATCACATCTAGTGCCACTGTCCTCTAGTGATTTATGCCCTGCTAATCTTGCATTCATTGCTGCCTAGTTAAAACATCTCATTGCCTCTAAAGCCTCATCTCCAACTCCTACAAATTCCACTCTCTCCCCCACTACCCTTCATCACAATATTATTTTGTCCTCTTCTATTCATTCTCCCTCACATCGCGACCCCCTTTCTTACAAAGATGAAATTCTTGATGATAGTTTGAGGGTGACTAAAAGACAAAAGGAAATCCTCCCCTCCCATCATCACCAACCATCCTAATTTGGACTCTCCTTCATAGCTAGTTAGCCTGTTGCATACGCAATCTCGATCCTCTTCTCGAGAAAGACTTAGTCAAGGGCATTCCTTGGCCCTCCAAGCAAGCCAATCAAAGAACTAGTTCAATGCTCTTTTGGTGGATGAGGAAACTCTCCTTGACTCTTCCAAATGAAATGCGACATTTATCTTTGGAATGTGTGGGGTTTAGTAATGCCCTCTCGGATGTACCATATTAAACAATCTAGATTCACATTAAGCATTCTGATATAATCATGCTACAAGAAGTGAAAGGTTAGTGCAGTCCACACTCTTGCTTCCATTTGGAAAGATTTTCTCTTCTTCCACATCAACCATTCCAACGGTGGTGCTAGAGATGTGCTTAGCCTTACCTATTGGCTTATTAAGCATGTGGTCACTTTTGCGGGTGACCCTAATAACTATTGCATTTGGGTCACTATCCTCCTTTATGGCACCTTATATGGTGATTGCTCTATCTATGCTTTTAGCACCCCTCTAAAAAGAACTCTACTTTGGGAATGGATGTGCCACAACCTCCCTAATGAAGATTGGGTGTTGGGGTGTGACTTCATCATTGTTGAACACCCCATTGTGATAGCCCATCCCTCTCGACTCAATTAGAATTCAATGCTTGGACTTTAATTCATATTTTATTAGGTGTGTATGATCCACTTCTATGTAGAAAAGACCTTCACATGCCTCATTGGTATGTATGGTCCAATTGTCATGAAGGATTTTTGAGGAAGATGAGCCACCTTGACACATTCTATATTTCCCCTAGCTATTATATGCTACCTTCACACTCAAGTCTTGTGGTCCATCTTGACCTCACAACCACTCTTTCTGACCACTACCTCATCTTCACCACACTTTCTCTCTCTAAGTCCCCAACTCTTCCCAATGATCTCCCTTTCAAATTTAATGTGACTCACCTACAACAACAAGATTACATTATTGGCTTGCTAGCTACTTAGAATGTTGAGCCTAAACCCCAAGAGGAGAGGTGGTGTTGGCACTTGATTAAAACTAGTTCCCAACTTTCATTATTTTCCCCCAAATCCATCAAAATTCCACTTTATGCCTTTGTTGTTGAACCCATCTTTTATATCCAATCTAAGATTATTTTGAATGGGTTCTCTCTGAAAAATTCTAAGTATTTTCCTTTTTGACTGTGCAAGGAAGAAAACCTAAAAAAAATTAGCTAAGTCCAAGAGATTCCTAGTTTTTTCCTTGTGTTTTTTGCCTTTTTTAGAGCTTCAATGTTTCGAGGTTCTCTCTTCCATCGTACCTTTCCTATCGGCTCCGATAACTCCCATTGTAATTCATAAAAATTGCCTAAGTGTTTCAGGCGTTCGAGGTTAGAGTGGTGGTCCTTCGTGTTGCAAATCTCAGAGATCAGGGTGGCGGTTTTCCTTCTTCCAGCCAGGTGGGATGGTGAGAGCTAAATCGTTGAAGTTTGGTGAGCTTCAACATTTTTCTAAGTGTTTCAGGATCGAATGGTTCATTTCTTCTCTTCCAAAATGAATGGTGTATGGTGAAGGCTTGATCTCTAAAGCCCGATGGTTTCCCTTTATTCCTTTTAGAATTTGGAGATTGGGGTTTCCTTCTTCGCCCTTTCAAAGGTCGATTACCTAGTGGAAGACCGATTGGTTGGGGCCCAACTTTTTTTCCTTCCGTGTTCCTACTATCCATAAATGTCTAGAAACATGGGGAAACACACTAACAACTTCTAGGATTGCTATTAATCTGAAATGGATAGTTGAAACTAATGTTTTTATTGCAGTTGGTGGGGTTGTTGAGGATTTTCCTACCCATTTCATCCTTAGATCCAAGTTGTGAAGGCATAAAGGTAGGATTGAAACTAATTCTAGAGGGTTGGCTGTTGAACCAATTTTTTGGTTTGCAAGTGTGTCAGGTTGATTTTAGGTCATCAAATCATGTTGTTCTGGTCTGCAGGTGACGGGATGTATTTAATATAGTATAGGATGGATGTGTAAAGTAAATATGCATTTAATGGTATGTCTCGATGGGAGTTTGTAATGATTTTATAAAATATATAATCGCAACTATATGTTTTCCCTTACCACATTTGCTGGCATAATTGTAATTGGGGTTTGGAGGTGTGTAACAACATTCAAGTTAATACAAGGCTTTTTATTTTCCATTCCTTTTGTTGCATATGAATCATTGCAATTCTTTCTTAGCTTATTAGGTATGTCATTTGTATCAAGGTCTATTTATAATATGTACGTGAATATATATGTTTGGTTCCAGTGATCCTCTGCTGCATATTTTCTTTCCTCCTTGCACTCTATGACTCAGTTGCCCAATCGAGTATTCACCAGTCCATATTGGGTATTGGTCCATCACTATTTTAATCAAACCCTCGTCCTATTATCTGTAGGAGTAAAAGTAGGTTTAGTTTAGGGTTTCTCATTATGTTCATGATTAAGTGCAATAACTAGGGATTGATTTGAAGTGATGCAAAACTATTTTAATCATCGGTGAATCATGTACAAGTATGCGTGCATTGTGTATCTTGTGTATGTAAAGTTAAGTGAAGTCATCTTAAGGAATGTGTATTTATATTTGGCTACAAGTGCATAGTGTAGTAATCAGCTTAATTAGAGGTTTGTGCATCTAGTTTGTCTTGACTTAGTGACAACTTTGGGGTCAAGTGTGCCTTGGGTATGGTTGTGTTTGTTTGTGTTCTAATTCATGTCTCTAAGAATATCCCTTCCAGGTCAAGCTGAGCCTAAAGTGCAAAGGAGTATACCCACTCCTTTCAGTTAACCAAAATCACCCTTGACCTATTGATAAACCTCTTTCAATCACTTTGATGAAACCCCTAGCCTAGGTGATTATGAAATGTTTTAGGGTTTCAGGATGCAGTTATTTTGGGAACCAACATTTTGCCATAGTTGCTAGGGAGTAAAGTCACTTTAGCCATTGTCAGGTCTAGATAGCAAGAAATATTCTCAACTCAGTAATAGTGATTTGCAATTGTGCATTTTGTTTGGGTAGGTCTGGCCTTCTGTCAACTTACACCAACATTTAGTGTCATTGCCAAGGAGTAAAGTTACTTTAGCCATTCTTAGGTCTAGGCAACTAGAAATATTCTCAACACCCCTATAATAGTGATTTGTAGTTGTGTGTTTTTTTGGGTAAGTTTAGCCTCTCATCAATTTACACCAAAATTTTCATACCGTTGCTAGGGGTAAAGTCACTTTTTCCATTGTTGGGTCTAGGCAACTAGAAATATTCTCAACACCCTTACAACAGTGAGTTATAGTTGTGCATTTTATTTGGGTTAGTTTGGCCTCATCAACTTATGCCAACATTTTGGTGCCATTGTTAGGTACTAAAGTCACATTAACTATTTCTTGGTCTAGGCAGAAGGAAATATTCTCAACACCCCTATAACAATGATTTGTTAGGATTAACCTGCCATCAACCATGTAAATCCTATGTAATTAATTACTCCTAATATTGTTTGTAAATCACCCATAAGGGATGAAAGGTTTCACCAGCAGCGGTCTTATTTTAGCTACATGTTTATATCCGGTCCTTGACACTCATTCATCCATGACAAGGGGTTGTAGCATCCCTGAAACCACATTTTATTTGATATTTTATTATTGTGAATCTGGATTGTTTGTCATTAGGTCACAGATCTACTGATCGATATTTTGTCAGTTATCTTGCCCTAGAAGACAACCACCTTTTATAAAGATATTTGTACTATGTTTTTAATCAGAGTTGAGAGTAAAAGGCACCATTAGATTGAAGACTGAAGGAGAAAGGAAGTGCATGTATTGTAATCTCATATATTTGAAGATAATACACCTTGGAGCCTCTTTTCTTGGTGGAGTTTTTTACCTGAAAGGGTTTTCTCCATGTTATATACTATGTTATGTGTTTGTTTTTAATGCTTGTTATTTTTGTGTAGTGGGTTTTAATTTCTGCTGCAATCTCCATTGATTCTACATTGTTTAGAGGATAATAAGGTTTGAATCAGATTTTCATTGTGTGGTTTGCACCTTCATTTCTAACATTTGGTATCAGAGCCCGGCCAATTTTGATTCTTGGGTGGTAGTGTTAAGGTTTCTTAGCTGCAGTGGGACATTTGGTTGTTTTTATTTGCAGATCTTGTGTAGATATGATGGCTTCATCTACTATTGCTTCTACCTCTCAGTTAGACATTGAAAAGTTCAATGGCATGGGGTACAAATTGTGGAATCTAAAAATGGAGAATTTATTGGAAGAAAGAAACCATTAGTTGGCTGTTATGAAAGAGAAGAAACCTGATGATGTTGCTCCTAATGAGTGGGAAAGACTATATAAAAAGAATGAGGTACAATCTAATTGTGTCTTGCAGATTATGTTCTACTAAATGTTACGAGTGAGATGTCCACATATAGCTTGTGTAAGCATATGGGTGAGATCTACCAAGCCAAGAGTATGGTAAATAAACTTTATTTAAATCATAAGTTATTTTCCATGAAAATGAAAGAGGGTGAATTGGTTGTAGAGCATTTGAATTCAATTAATTTGTTATTGAGTCAACTAGCATCTGTAGATGTGAAGGTGAATGAATGTAAATATTTCTTCTCTATTCTTTTATTGAGTCATCGAAGAATGTTAATCTGGCTATCACTACTAACCTCACAGATCCAAAGTTGGATGCTCTTGTTTCAGTTTTGTTGTCACATCAATTGAGAAAGAAAAGTTCAGATAGTTTAGGGATGCTCTCAGTGTCAGAGGAAGGTCTATGGAGAAAGGAAAAAAAGGAGATTAGAAAGGGGCTAAGGAAAAGTCCAAGGGCCGATCTAAGACTCCTAGGAAAATAAATGTACATATTTCTTCTTTATTCTTTTCCTGAGTCATGGGAGAATGATATTTTGGTTATCACTACTAACCTCATAGATCTGAAGTTGGATGCTCTTGTTTCAGTTTTGCTGTCACATGAATTGAGAAAGAAAAGTTCATATAGTTTAGGGGATGCTCTCAGTGTCAGAGGAAGGTCTATGGAGAAAGGAACAAAAGGAGATTAGAAAGGGGCTAAGGAAAAGTCCAAGGGCCGATCTAAGACTCCTAGGAAGAATAACAAAGTTAAGTGTTGGAATTGCGGTAAAAGGGGACGTGTGAAGAAGGAGTGCAGGAACTCAAAGAAATAGTGGTAGAGTGCTTCTGATTTGTCTTTGAATATAGGTGAAAATATTTTACTTTCTGTATGTAATTTTATTTCTAATGAAAACTAGTTGGTTGACTTAGGATGCTCATTTCATATGACCTCGCATAAGGAATGGTTCTCCACATATGAAGACTATGATGGAGGCAATATCTACCTTGGAGACAACTCTATATATCTGATAGTTGGTAAAGGCAAGGTACTGTTGTGTTTCAGTGATAGGAGGATTAAAACCCTCCATGATGTTTATCTTGTTCCTAGATTAGCTAGAAATTTGATTTCTATTTCAAACCTGAATGATTTGGGAATGCATGTGACATTTGACAAGCATGGCTATAGATTGGTGAGAGGGAACTTGGTGGTAGTGAAGGGGAAGAGATTGGGAAACCTGTTCAATCTTGAAGCCACTATAGTTGGTAATGCCTCTTATGTATTTGAGGCCAGTATTCAAAATACATGTATGTTGTGGCACCATAGATTGGGCCACACGAGCAAATATGTTTAGAAAACTATTAAGAATAAAGATTTGTTGGATGATTTCTCTTATTCTAATGAGCACTTTGATTTCTGTGAGCATTGTGTGTTTGGTAAACAAAACAGAAAATTATTTCCTTTAAGAAGTAATAGTGCAAAAGAGAAGTTAGAAATTATTCATACAGATGTGTTTGGACCTATGGATAGTGATTCTATCAGAAAATCTTGTTATTTTGTTACCTTTATTGATGATGTGTCCAGATTTATGTGGATTTATTTTATGAAACACAAATCTGAAGTTTTCACTAAGTTTAAGGAATTTAAACTCTTAGTAGAGAACCAATTAAGGTTTGAAGATAAAATATAAATATCTGACAATGGAAGGGAATATTGCTCTAAGGAGTTTGATGAGTTTTGCAAGCACGCAGGTATTATCATACAAAAGAGAATTCCATATACACCACAACAGAATGGTGTTACAAAAAGGATGAACCGAACAATCATAGAAAGGGCCAGAAGTATGCAGAGTGATGCACAATTGGATAAATACTTTTGGGCAGAGGGTGTGTGTATTCCTTTCTACTTGTTAAATAGATCTCCTTGTAAGGCTCTTGATTTGACACCTTATGAAGTGTGGATAGGTAAGAAACCTTATGTTTCACATTTAAGGGTTTTTGGTTGTGAGGCTTTTTCTCATGTGCCTAAGGAAAAGTGATCTAAGTTAGATCCAAAAGATGAAAAGTGTACATTCATTGGATATGGTGATAATGCCAAAGGTTATAAGCTTTGGAATCGACTAACACATAAGATTATCTATCCTAGAGATGTTATTTTCAGGGAACTTAGAGCTATTTCTAAACCTGAGAAACCAAAAGAAAAAGATGAAAAGGTAAAGAGAGTGCACTTTGAGTTAGAGCAGCAAGATGCACCTCAGGAACAATAGAATGATAGATTGGGGGGTGAAGAAGAAGAAGATTCAAGTAGTTCTGATGAAGATGAGTCTATTGTTACAGAAGAAGTTGGTACAAATGATCATGCAGAAGAACAAGTTGAGACCCTTAATCCACCCTTGAGGAGATCCATAAGATAATGAAATCTAGTTGACAGGTATAGCCCACTAGATTTCTGTTGTGTATTTACTTTATTGAGTACTAACGATGAGCCTAGATCCTATAGTGAAGCTATTCTTTCAGATAATAGTGAGTCTTGGAAGTTAGCCATGTTAGAAGAGATGATGGCTTTAGACTCTTGTAACACCTGGGATCTTGTCCATTTTCCCAAAGGAAGAATGGCCATAGGTTGTAAGTGGGTCTTCAAGAAGAAGTTTGGAGCAGACGGGTCATTGGAGAAGTACAAGGCTAGACTGGTAGCCAAGGGCTACTCCCAGAGAGAGGGAGTTGATTTTGGTAAAATATTCTCTCCTGTTGCTAAATTGACTTCTATTAGATTTCTTTTACCTATTGCTGCATCTTATGATTGGGAGATTGAGCAAATGGATGTTAAGACTGTATTCTTGCATGGAGATCTTGAGGAAAAAATGTATATGCAATAACCTATAGGTTTTGAGGTAAAAGGGAAAGAAAAATGGGTTTGCATGTTAAAGAAGTCTCTCTATGGTTTAAAACAGTCCCCTGGAATGTGGTAAAAAAAAGTTTGATTCATTTGTGTTGAAATTGGGTTTTGTTAGAAGAGAGGAGGATCATTGTGTTTACATTTATTGTGCTGATGATTCTATACTAGTTATTGCATTATATGTTGATGACATGTTATTTTTTAGCAATACTAAGGGTATGATCAGTCAGCTTAAAGCCCAACATTTAGGTGCTGTTGGTGATTGTTTTGATGCAATCATAACAATAAGTTAAAATTCACATATAATGAACTGAAACTATACTTGAAAGATAAGAAGGAATCATTTAAGATTCAACTAATCCCAAGTCTACAATTGTTCGGTTGGTCAAGTTCAGTTGGTCAATGTGAAGCTGTAATGTTCAAGGGGCCTTACGTAGTTTAGAGTTTCTTTGTGGTTTACTGGACTAAGATTATGCAAAAGATCATGAGATATGTCAATGCTTTTCATTCCTTTGCATAAAAGTGTTACTGTGCTGCAAGTTTTAGATGGTTTTCTTGAATTATTGCAGCTTTCTCCTTCATACACTTATGAAAACTGTCTACTTTTAACTCTGTTATGCATACTTCTTCAAATTTGAGACAATTTCCTTCAGATTTCTACGTTTTCAGCTAAATATTTCATATGGGTTGGGAAAAGTTAGAAAGATCTAATCTACACCTCATTTACTCTACCAATGGATCTAATTGTTCTATTATGCACTATGTAAATAATATAGCAATTTGATCAAATCCACAGTAAAAAGCTTAAATGCAAGTTCTAAGCATTTTCACAAACATACATTTAAAATTGCAAGCTCTCAAAGATAATATTTTAAAACACAAAGAAGAGCAGGAGAACACTCAGAAGATAGATGCAGAACTCCAGATTCTATTGTATTAGAAACAAATAGTCATACATGATTTACAATGTAGGAATGACTCTTAGTTTCATTGATCAAACTACAGAGAATTTACAAGCTTTACAGATACAGTAAGGAAGCCAGACATTCCATGCACACCTTACTGCAGACAAACAGGCGACCTCCTTCTTCTACTTCTAAACTAAACTAAGCTAACTTGCTGTGTGCTTCTAAAAATCCCTGTTGTGTTTCTAAAAATCCCTGTTATAAAGTATTACAGTGTAGAGAGGCACCATATAAAGACTTTCTGATTGTCCTCACTACAGCAAAAAAACTAACTAAACCTCTGGTTCCAACCCCTGGTTACAGCAATAAATATAGATGAACCAGTTCTTCAAACAAAATATCTCTGAGCAGTGTCAAATCTGGGCGAAATATTGCCCCTTCTGAGAAGCTTTGGCAGCTCAGCAATAACTTCTATTTGTCTATTGTAGTAATACCCTCAGCTGCAATTTTGTCCTTCATTTGGTTGGCCTTGACTTCTTCGCACCTCATCTTTATCTTCCTGCTCCTGAGATCGGATTTTCTTCCTCCATGAGGTCACTGTGTTGAATTTCCAGCTGCTTCCTCAACTGCAAGCCTGTAAGATAAGACAAGCAATAAGTATCAAGTTTACCAAATGAATAGTAGGAAACTAAAAAAAAAATATCTATTTAAATCAGGGTGACTATGCAAAAATGTGGAAATCTGGCTCAGAAAACCCTCAAAACGCGCTCAAAATGCATACAGATTGCCCAAAACCAAACGGGTCAACCATCGCTAACTAGAAAAATGCCACGGGTGCCAAAAATGTGTTTAAAATTCCCACTGCTTCATCCATTCCCGCCCATCGGTGTGATAATCACCATCGGCGTGTCCAAAAATCGCTTAGACGATATTCGTTATTTGGCCGATGGCCTTTCTCATTATTTCCTCCTTATTTCTTTCCATCGGCGTAAGTCTGTACTATCGGCGAGCCTCAAAATTCCTTCGCCGATCATTCTCTTCCATCGCTTCGTTATTTCTTCCTCGCTCTCCATCGGTGAGAAGTTTGCCATCGGTGAACTCTAAATCCTCTTCGCCGATCCTCATTGTTAGGCCGATGGCCCCCTTTGCTTTGTTCCATCGGCAAGAGATTTGCCTATCGGTAAGCTCCTTATTTCTTTTGCCGATGCCTCTTTTTCATCGATGGCCCAGCTTACCTGCTCATCGCCTTCATCGGCATGAGGCCTACTTATCAGCGAGCTCCAAAATTCCTTCGCCGATCACTATTGTTTGGTTGATGATCTCTCGGCTTGTATTTCTTTTTTATCGGCATGAGAATCGCCATCGGCAAACTCAAAAATTTCTTCGCCAATTTTCACTATTTCATCGATGTCATTCGTCGGTGAGACTCTTACCGACAACCCTTCATATCATCCACCTTACTTCCATCGCCCTAACCTTGCCCATCGGCAAAGGTCCAAACGCTCGCACTGATCTATATTGCTTGGCCAATGACCTCTCATCGGCGAGAGATTATACCATCGGCGGGCGCTAAAGTTCTTCCGCTGATGACCTACCTTATACCCACGCTCTTTTGTTGTTCTCCATCAGCGTGAGATCGCCCATCAGTGACTCATAAACTCCTCCTCCCGATGGCATTACCTCGGTCGATGGTCTTTTCTCTTTTGTTTTTTCCTTATATTCATCGGGTTGATATTGCCCATCGGCGTGTCTCAAAATACGTAGGCCGATGGTCTTTTCTCTTTATTTCCTCTTCATCGGCGAGAGATTTGCCATTGGCAAACTCTATATTCCTCTTCGCCGATCACAATACCTTGGTCGATGCTCTTATTTCCCTCTATCGGCACAAGTGTTACCGATATAGCCTTATCGGCTTGCATTTTCTTCTTATCGGGGAGAGATTATACTATCGGCGGGCTCCTTATTCCCTCTGCCGATGTCTTACCTTATACCAATGCTCTTTCATTACTCTCCATCGGCGTGAGATCGCCCATCGGCAACTCACAAACTCCTCCTTCCGATGGCATTTGCTTTGTTTCATCGGCGAGAGCTTCCACTGTTGGTGAGCTCCTTATTTCCTCCCCCGATGCCTTTACCTCGGCCGATGACCTCCACATCCTTAACTTTCCTTGTATTGGCCCAACTTTGCCCATCGGCAAAGGATTTTCGACCACCGCCGATTGCATACGCTATGCTGATACCTAATATCGGTGAGAGTTTCGCGGATATCCATCTTCCCATCCTTCGCATTTCGGCTAAGTCCTCCCTCCCTTTCCCCCATCGGCCTGACCTTGCCCATCGGCAAAGGCCCAAAAAACTTGGCTGACAACTGCCACTATACCGATAGCCCTTGGCTATCGGCGAGACTATACCCTTCGGCACGATGAATTCAAACTCGACCGATGCTCTTATGTTACGCCGATCACTATTGTTTCGGCCATAGGCTTACCAAAGCCTTTGAACCCAAACCATCGAACCCTACCACTATCGGCGTGACTCCTGCCGATCTCCCTTTCGCTTATTGAACTATTGAACCATTGAACCCCACTATAAGGTTCAACGCGGCGGTTCAATGCGGTGGTTTAGCGATACATAGCGACTATTTTAAAAAGAAAAAGAACCCCGCGAACTTTGAACCATTGAACCAAGAAAGAAAAGTTCAATGCGAAGGTTCAACGCGTAGGTTCAAAGCAGCTAAAAAAAACAAACAGTCCACCCCTTAGACACTTTTTTGAACACGCCGAACCACTTTGAACCCCGAACCTTGAACCACAAAGAAAAAAGTTCAATGCCTAGGTTCAAACCTGTAAAAACACTTCCAACGAATGAGTAATGGCGATTAAAGTGAATCGATGTATTTTCTACAAAACAATCAAATGCAGCATACAGAGTGGAACCCAGACAAAATTGCCCACGACCTGGAACCACTAAGTACGAATTTTTTTGAAATTTAAAAAATGAATGCCAACAAGAAAAAAGGCAAACAACTGACTGTTTATCATGCAAAACCTGATAGTACATTTTTCCTAAATGATCATAACTTGCAAAATATGATGAATTTTAAGATGGTTCAAAAAGTAACCCTGGCTCATTTTTCACAAGGAATCCAACCATATTATGCAATAGTACTAAAAATGCAATTTTCCATATTTTTAACAAGGTTTGCAAATCTAACTCTATTTTCCCTTTACCACCAGATAGAACAAACACAAGCAGAAGCAAAAGCAAAGCAACAGCAGGGGTCCTCATTTTGCCGAGGAGCAAAATGGGGCGTGTTGTGAACATCACAACAACTAGCAACTAAACAAAACAACTAAATGCAGAGTGTTCAAGAAAACTAGATGAAATGATCTCATAACTTCTGACTATCTGTCCTGCAAATTACTATTCAGCTTGAGACTTAAGGTATTCAATAAGGGTGCATGAATTTTCATTTTCAGTTTAGTTGTGTGCACGTGATTAATTATCCTCATCTTGAAGATCGGTTGAACAAACCAGTGACTAACATTAGCCTACGTAGGTGAGGATATTCCCTCATAGCCGACCGGATAGAGCCTTGCTGCCAGCAAGCGTCCATAGCACCGGCAAGGCTATCGTTACAATTCTCCTAAGTAGAGCCCCACTGCCAGCGAGCGTCTATAGCCCCGGTAGAGTTACTTAGATGGCTTAATCTGGATTTTTAGTATAATCTGTTTATTTATTTTTTCTTTTGTCTTTTTATTTTCTAATTTTCTAATTTTGAAAGATTTCACAAGATATAGCAATTTGTAACTTCATGATGCAAGGAGTGGACACTTGCTGAAATTAAGCTGAGAATTGTAATGGTAGCAAGGGTAACCTCTGATTTTTCACCTAATATCTACACTGGTAGGTTCAACAAACCCAAGGATTTTAGGTGTGTCATCGTGAGAAACTTGCTTCGAATTCTCAATCACATTTATTGAATGCAAAACTTCAGAAGATAAACAACTCTCTACATTCATGACAGTGACAAGTTATGCATAAATTGCAAATGATTAACTTGAATATCCTAAATTTTATACTGTTTTGAATGGTTGCTAATTTTGCTCCTTAATACTCTAAAGTAAAACAAAGATCCCTACTGAGGAGACAACCCACAAACCAACCAAACAGGCTGTACAAAAAGCAAAAAACTAGAAAAAACTGTACAAACAGCAAGAAACAGAAAACAGCAACAAACAGAAGACAAATTGTACAAACAGCCAACCAAAAGGAAAACAGCAAAAGAAGAACTATACATTACTTACAGCACTTTACACCAAAATGGACTGCCCATGACCTCAAGCCTGGAAGTAGTGTTTCAAATGCTGGCCATTAACTGGTAATGACACATCTTCTCCAGTCAAGGTCCTAAGTCTGAATGTGTTATCTCCTATTATTTCTGAGACTTGTAAGGGACCCAGCCATAATTTATCAAATTTTCCATGGCTTCCTTTCTTTTCATGTGCTTTGTCCCAGCACAACACTAAGTCTGATATCCTAAATGTTTTGACTCTTGCCCTTTTATCAAACCACCTCTTAACAATCGCTTGGTGCTTGGCAAACTTCTCGATGGCTTGACCTCTTTTCTCATCTAGTTGTAGCATTTGTACTATTCTGGCTTCCCTATGGTTATCAAAGCCTAGATACTCATTAGCAAACTTCCAGGTTGGTATTCTTAGATTTACTAGAAGTATGGGATCAGTCCCATAAACTAAATAATAAGGTGTGCTACCTAAAGCTATTTTAAACTTGGTCCTATCTATCCATAATGCATATCTTAATAGGGTATTCCACTCTCTAGGACTCTTTGCAATTAACTTCTTGATTATATCTAATAAAATTTTATTCGTTGATTCAGCCAGCCCATTACCTTGAGGGTAATAATTCGAAGAAAACCTTAAAATGATCCCGTATTCAAATGCCCATTTAGAAAACTTTAAAGAAGAGAAAGCAGGGCCATTATCACATACCAATGAATAGGGAGTTCCAAACCTGGTGATGATGTTTTCTTCAAGAAACTTGATAACTACCTCAGTCGTGGAAAATTTGCAGCAGGTGGCCTCAGTCCACCTTGTACAATAATCTGTTACCATCAGTATAAATTTGTGTCCTGCAGAAGATGGGGGATTGATGACTCCAATAAAATCCAAGCCCCACTGTGCAAACGGTCTAGATTCAATCACAGGTTGTAGTGGATTGGCCTGATTTCTCTCTTTGTCTACTGTAGTCTGACAGATGTGGCAACTTTTGATGTGACTCTTAGTGTCTTTGAACATCATGGGCCAGTAATAGCCCGCCCTCAGTATTTTGTGTGTTGTGGCTAGATGGGAACCATGGCCGGTTCCGTACTTGTCATGTAGTTCTGTCAACACTTTATCAGCCTCAGCTCTATTTATGCATCTTAGATAAATTCCATCATGGTTCTTCCTGAATAGAAGACGTCCTTGCACCATATAATTTTGTGCCTCAATCTTCAAAGCTCTTCTTTGAGAAGCCTTCATCCTTTTTGGGTACTTTCCAGCTATCAAGAAGGTGTTTAAATCATCATACCAGCCTGATGCGCTCTGGGAATTTAGTACATATTGCTGCTTTATTAGATCGGGATCTGTATTTGCTATCATCTGCACCAACGCCTGCCCTCTGACTAGCTTCATAGGTATGATTTCTATGTCGAATTCTTGCAGCGTGGTGATCCACTTGGCTCTTTTTTCTCCAGGCTTGTTCTGCATCAACAACATCTTTACTGCTACGTCTGGCACTATGGCTTTGACTTGGCTGCACAGAATGTAGTGTCTGAATTTTTTAACAGCCTTTACTAATGCGAATGCCTGCCTCTCGGTGTCTAGATACCTCAACTGTGCATCCTTCAGAGGCGCGCTCATAAATGCTATGGGCCTCTCTTCATTGTTTTCACCTTTCTGCATCAAGGCAGACGCGACTGAATGAGAAGATGTAAAGGAGTAGATGTAAAACAGGCTTGTGTAGTCTGGACTTGCCAATACAGGGGCATCAAAAATTGCCTCCTTAATATCTTCAAACGCGGCTCTGGCCACTGGCGTCCATTCCATCTGTGCATCTTTCTTCAACAAGGCATTTAACAGCTGCACGATCTCTGCAAAACCTATTATAAACTTCCGAACAAAGTTAATTTTGCCAAAAAATGATTTCAACTCTTTCCTACTATTTGGTATTTGCAAATTTTTTATGGATTCTATTCTATCCGGATCAATTGAAATTCCACCTTCAGAAATGACATGGCCTAATAATTTACCTTCAGTTACGCCAAATATACATTTCTTAGGATTAAGGGAAATCCCATACCTTTCACATCGCTTGAGTACTTTCCTGAGATCTTTAGCGTGAGTGGATGCATCCTTGGAATACATAGTTAAATCATCCATATACACAACAATGCACTTACCTGATAATCCACAGAATGCAATGTCCATGGCCCTCTAAAAAGTGGCACCTGCATTGATCAGACCAAACGACATTCTTCTATACGCATAATTTCCCCACTTACAAGTGAAAGTGGTTTTTAATCTATCTTCTCTATCAATTAAGACCTGGTTATAACCTGAAAAACCATCTAAAAAAGACATCATCCTTGCGCCATTTACTGCTTGCAGCACTTCATCTATTGGGGGCAGAGGATAATTATCCTTTTCAGATGCCTTGTTTAAATTTCTAAAGTCTACGCATAACCTGATGTCTCCGTTTTTCTTCCTTACTGGTACTAAGTTAGCTACCTAGACAGAATGTCTGACTGAAAAAATTATCACAGCAGACAGTAATTTTTTAACTTCCTCAAAGATTAAAGGCTCTAGAATGGCATTCACAGGCCTCTGTTTCTGCTTAAATGGTTTAACTTCTTTTCTCAAAGGTATTACGTGAGTTATAATGGACTCATCAAATGTTTTCAAGTCTTCATAAGTCCATGCTATGACGTGTTTATATTCTTTCAGAACGTCTAAAACCTCTTTTTTGATTTTTTCAGAGGAAGCTTTCCCAATTAGTACATTTTGTGGATTTTGCTCAGTCCCTAAGAAATGTAAATCACACTTACCCCCTTCTGTTTTGGGCAAGTCCTTCTATCTCATTATTCCATTGAAGTCAAAGATATGTTCTAATTCAATTACTCATTTTGGTAAGAAGTTTCTTTTCAAGTTGATTATATCCTCTTCGTCCCATGTTACTTCAGGCCTTTCCTGCTCATCAATGATTTGAGCCTCAAATGCCTCATTACAAGTCAGAAAATCAATAATTTGTTGATCCCCTCCAAATACCTGAAAGTGTGTAACATTGTCTGGTATACTGGGCATGTTAACTAGCTCAACAACAAATCGTCTCAATCCTGACAGTGCCAATGGTTCTAATGTACTAGCAGCAACTGCTAGCGCATCTGGTCTATGATTCAGCTCTCTGGGGATGTGTTCTATGTTAAAGGCATCAAACGAATCTATTAAACCCCATACTCTATGTCTGTAACTAATCATTTTCTTGTAATTGCAGGCATATAGTTTCCTCACTTGTCTGACTACTAATTCAGAGTCTGACAATACTCTGATGGTTTTCACCCTTTTCTTGATGGCCATGACAAGTCCTAAAATCAGGGCCTCATATTCAGCAATATTGTTAGTGCAGGAAAATTGTAATCTATATGCTGCCAGATGTGATTTACCCTGAGGATTTATGAGTTCAACACCTGCACCTACGCCCTGTTTTGATTTAGACCCATCACATTTTAACGTCCACATGCCATCTTTACTTTTTTGATCTTTTATCTTAGCATGCATTGTCTCTTTTATTGCCTGTGGGGTGTTGTCCTGTTTATTCATGGGTTTTTCTGTTTGGTTAACTTGCATATGTGTGTTTTTAGTTTGTAACTCAAAAAGACAACTACTCTCGTCCATTATTTCTTTTACTAAATCTGGGATCAAGGTATCTATATTATCCTGAACATATTTCTGTGTTGGATCAGGATTCCCATTTTCCTCTTGTAACTCTACCCTCTCTATGCATTTTTTGTATTCATATTCAATGATGTCCTTGCATATTTCACAACTTTCCTCAGAATGTCTCCTATCATGGACTCTACACCTATTTTTATATAATTTACATTGGACTGGGAGATTGTGTTTAATGCACTCTTCCACCTCTTGTCTAATGGCATGACCAAATTTGTCTATTGCATTATTTTCTTCATCTGAGGAATTTCCATCAGACTTAATGAATAATGCTATCCTATTGCTGACACATTTCTTTCTACTATTTAACATCATGATCTCCTCAATTTGTACCCCATTGTTGGTAATTCTATAGACACCCAGTTCAACAGCAGCATATAATATTTTATTAGTTCGATTATACTCTGTTATCATATGTTTCATTCTGGGCTCTGCCTCTATTTTGATCTAGTTTGGGATGCCTCTCCAAGGTAACCACATGTGTGAAAAGTCAGTGGCCATATACCCGTTTAATGTCTTGGACCAATCCCTACTTAACAGCATTCCATAATTTATGGGTATATCCACTACTTGAATGTCAATGATTTGGCTTACCCTAGGGTCTGAAGCTAGTTGCATTTGAATGTTCATGAGCTCTCCTATCACGCTAAACTCAGTCTTATCTAATTGTGTGACAACCTTGGCAGATTTGGTGGGAGTCAGCCCGAGAGTTTTACATATTCCTAAGGGCATTACATTGGCTGAGGCACCAGAATCTACCATGCAATTGTGTATATTCTTCCCACATAATCTAACAGTTAACAAGAAAGGGGGAGTATCCCTCTTATCCGCATGTATTACTACATTTGTATTGGAAGGCTGCTCAACTTTCTTATTCTTCTCTTTAGGTGGTGGATCTCTATTAGGAATAGTTATATCAGCAGACCCCTCATCTGTCATGGATGTATCCAGGGATTTTATAAAAGCATTTCTGATCCCTGGGGTCTTCAATAATTCATTTAGAGTTATACTGACCTTAATTTTCTTTATTTCCTCTAACAAGTAATTCATTAACCTTGTTGTCTCTATTGCTTCAGTTTTACTTGTTTGATCCTTTTGTATTGTTGTTCCATTATCTGTGTGCTGATTAGCTTTAAGTGTGGCAGGATTGTTGCTAGCATTCTGATCTGGGGGTGTATTGATGTTATTCAGAGGAACGGAAGTGGTAAAAGGCCCTCCTGGCCTAGGGTTGTTCCTCAAATTGTAGGTATGGCTTTTATTTGTCTGTTGAAAGGCCTGCACCTCCTCTGTTTCATTTAATATCTCGTTTTCAGATTCAAAGGGAAACTGTAAAGCATTTAACACAAAGGCCGATTCACGATAAAGACTCTCACAATAGTATGGTTCATCTTCTAGCAATTCATCCTCTTTCTCTTCTACAGTTGCAAAGGTAAACGTTTCTAAGACTAATGCTGTGTCATATCCTGAGGGTACTACCTCATTACCATTGGGAATGAGAAATTCAGAGGTAGGAGGTTGCACATCTATGTTGAAAATGCTGGCTGCTAAGTGGAATTGCGGACAGTCGTGCTCAGCATGGGCATTGGTATTATGAAATCTGCACCAAATTTTGGGTGCTATACTGGCCATTTGTATGCCAACTGTCTGTTTTGCATCATGATTATCTATATTCTCAAAAGGAGAAGCTAGAGTACCATTGTTGGGCCCAGTGTTCCATGTCTTGGGTGGCCTAGGTTGATTCTAATTTCTGTTATTATTGCCCCAGGTCCTATTATCTATCACTAGCCCTCTATTTTGCATTGGTTGCCCCTGGTTGGGGCCTTGATGCTGATTATAGTTTTGGTTCTGATTGTTCTACTGATTTTGATTGAAACTATAGTTCTGATTTTAGCCTTGGTTGTGATTTTGATGTTGATTGTAGTTTTGGTTGCCTCTTCCATAGAGGTTCTCATTTCTTAGTTGCGTCACTTTGGTTGTTAACCTTTTCAAATGGGCAGTGATCTCTTTGATTTCTTCCCTATCCTCTTGTGCTTTTGCCACAGTTGTATCCCTAGGAAGTTGGAAGAAAGGCTGACCATTGTTTTGACTGTTATTGGAAGTGCTAGCCATGTAAGGAGTTATAGTTTGGATTGGGGTAGGACTATACACAGGTGTGTAAGAAGGAACCGGATTTAATAGTGGAGTGTGTTGCATAGAGGTTCCATTCCATGGTGGTGCCTGATTCTGCACCCCAAAACTTCCTCCATTAACAAATGGGTTATAAGTTGTATGCCTCATCTCTTGGTTTACTGAGGCTGCCTCTTTATAGGCTTTGGATATTGAATCTATGTTAGGTTTTCTTTTGACAAACATGGCAGTTAAAGGATCCAAGGCAGCATAGTACATAGCCAACAAGGGATCATCATCTATGGTATAAGGGGCTACCAGCCTAGAATAGGCCTTTTGAAATCTGTCGTTGAAATTATCAATCAGCTCTCCCTCACCTCGTTTTATAGCAGCCAATTTATGATACAAAGCACAAGGGTCAATGGATCCCCTAAATCTTGACAGAAATGCTTCTTCCATAAGCGGCCAGGAAGAAATGTAACCATTGGGCAAGTTTACATACCAGCTAGAGGCTTGCTCATTAAAGGTGTAGGGAAACAATCTACACACCACATCCTCGTGCTCTAACCTAGCTCTAAAACATGCTTCCTTGAATATTCTAATATGGTCTTCTGGGTCCTAATGCAACTGGTATTTGGGACATATCTTTTCAAGATTTTTAGGCATCTCATGATAATCATTGAAGAGTATGGGAGAATTGACATCGAAATAAGCCATTGCAGGTGTTTGAGCTTGACCTAAACTTGTAGGAATACCTGGATTGATTGGTGGATTAAGATTTACAGGAGGATTGAGACCTCCAGGAGTGTCTGAACCAAGATTTAAAGATCTGAATAGTGATCTGTTAGGACTCACAATACTACGGATGTTAAAAGGTGACCCAGGTGGTGTTCCAGATGAACTTCCTGCTTGCGAAATATTTGGATTCCAAATTAGGGGGTTCCTACCTCACCTAATATCAGGTAGTTGCACAAATATATCCCCTGAACTAGATCTAGACCTAGTCACTCTATTACTGTTATTAGCCAGTTTGAAAAAAACTCTAACTCAGAAATGCCCTCCTTCTAGCGCCAGAAAACTGTTGGTGATTGTTTTGATGCAATCATAACAATAAGTTAAAATTCACATATAATGAACTAAAACTATACTTGAAAGATAAGAAGGAATCATTTAACATTCAACTAATCCCAAGTCTACAATGGTTCAGTTGGTCAAGTTCAGTTGGTCAATGTGAAGCTGTAATGTTCAAGGGGCCTTACGTAGTTAGAGTTTCTTTGTGGTTTACTGGACTAAGATTATGCAAAAGATCATGAGATGTGTCAGTGCTTTTCATTCCTTTGCATAAAAGTGTTACTGTGCTGCAAGTTTTAGATGGTTTTCTTGAATTATTGCAGCTTTCTCCTTCATACACTTATGAAAACTGTCTACTTTTAACTCTGTTATGCATACTTCTTCAAATTTGAGACAATTTCCTTCAGATTTCTACGTTTTCAGCTAAATATTTCAGATGGGTTGGGAAAAGTTAGAAAGATCTAATCTACACCTCATGTACTCTACCAAAGGATCTAATTGTTCTGTTATGCACTATGTAAATACTACAGCAATTTGATCAAATCCACAGTAAAAACCTTAAATGCAAGTTCTGAGCATTTTCCCAAACATACATTTAAAATTGCAAGCTCTCAAAGCTAATATTTCAAAACACAAAGAAGAGCAGGAGAACACTCAGAAGATAGATGTAGAACTCCATATTCTATTGTATTAGAAACAAATAGTCATACATGATTTACAATGTAGGAATGACTCTTAGTTTCATTGATCAAACTACAGAGAACTTACAAGCTTTACAGATACAGTAAGGAAGCCAGACATTCCACGCACACCTTACTGTAGACAAACAGGCAACCTCCTTCTTCTACTTCTAAACTAAACTAAGCTAACTTGCTGTGTGCTTCTAAAAATCCCTGTTGTGTTTCTAAAAATCCCTGTTGTTAAATATTACAGTGTAGAGAGGCACCATATAAGGACTTTCTGATTGTCCTCACTACAGTAAAAAACTAACTAAACCTCTGGTTCCAACTCTGGTTACAACAATAAATATAGATGAACCAGTTCTTCAAAAAAAAAATCTCTGAGCAGTGTCAAATCTGGGCGAAATATTGCCCTTCTGAGAAGCTTTGGCAACTTAGCAATAACTTCTATTTGTCTGTTGTAGTAATACCCTCAGCTGCAATTTTGTCCTTCATTTGGTTGGCCTTGACTTCTTCGCACCTCATCTTTATCTTCCTGCTCCTGAGATCAGATTTTCTTCCTCCATGAGGTCACTGTGTTGAATTTCTAGCTGCTTCCTCAACTGCAAGCCTGTAAGATAAGACAAGCAATAACTATCAAGTTTACCAAATGAACAGTAGGAAACTAAAAAAAAAATATCTGTTTAAATCAAGGTGACTGCAAAAATGTGGAAATCTGGCTCAGAAAACCCTCAAAACGTGCTCAAAATGCATACAGAATGCCCAAAACCAAACGTGTCAACCATCGCTAACTAGAAAAATGCCACGGGCGCCAAAATTGTGTTTAAAATTCCCACCGCTTCATCCATTCCCGCCCATCGGCGTGATAATCACCATCGGCACGTCCAAAAATTGCTTGGGCGATATTCATTATTTCCTCCTTATTTCTTTCCATTGGCGTAAGTCTGTACTATCGACGAGCCTCAAAATTCCTTCGCCGATCATTCTCTTCCATCACTTCATTATTTCTTCCTCGCTCTCCATCGGTGAGAGGTTCGCCATCGACGAACTCTAAATCCTCTTCACCGATCCTCATTGTTAGGCCGATGGCCCCCTTTGCTTTGTTCCATCGGCGAGAGATTCGCCTATCGGCAAGCTCCTTATTTCTTTCGCCGATGCCTCTTTTTCATCGATGGCCTAGCTTACCTGTTCATCGCCTTCATCAGCGTGAGGCCTACTTATCGGCGAGCTCCAAAATTCCTTCATCGATCACTATTGTTTGGTTGATGACCTCTCGGCTTGTATTTCTTTTTTATCGGCATGAGAATCGCCATCGGTGAACTCACAAATTTCTTCATCGATTTTCACTGTTTCATCGATGTCATTCGTCGGTGAGACTCTTACCGACAACCATTCATATCATCCACCTTACTTCCATCACCCTAACCTTGCCCATCGGCAAAGGTCCAAACGCTCGCACCAATCTATATTGCTTGGCCGATGACCTCTCATCGCCGAGAGATTATACCGTCGGCGGGCGCTAAACTTCTTCCGCCGATGACCTACCTTATACCCACACTCTTTCATTGTTCTCCATCGGTGTGAGATCGCCCATCGGCAACTCATAAACTCCTCCTCCCAATGGCATTACCTCGGCCGATGGTCTTTTCTCTTTTGTTTTTTCCTTATATTCATCGAGTTGATATTGCCCATCGGCGTGTCTCAAAATACGTAGGCCGATGGTCTTTTCTCTTTATTTGCTCTTCATCAGCAAGAGATTCGCCATCAGCAAACTCTATATTCCTCTTCGCCGATCACAATACCTTGGTCGATGCTCTTATTTCCCTCTATTGGCGCAAGTGTTACCGATATAGCCTTATCGGCTTGCATTTTCTTCTTATCGGGGAGAAATTATACTATCGGCGGGCTCCTTACTCCCTCTGCCGATGTCTTACCTTATACCAATGCTCTTTCATTACTCTCCATCGGCGTGAGATCGGCCATCGGCAACTCAAAAACTCCTCCTTCCAATGGCATTTGCTTTGTTTCATCGGCGAGAGGTTCCACTGTCGGCGAGCTCCTTATTTCCTCCGCCGATGCCTTTACCTCGGCCGATGACCTCCACATCCTTACCTTTCCTTGTATCGGCCCAACTTTGCCCATCGGCAAAGGATTTTCGACCACCGCCGATTGCATACGCTACGCCGATACCCGATATCGGTGAGAGTTTCGCCGATATCCATCTTCCCATCCTTCGCATTTCAGCTAAGTCCTCCCTCCCTTTCCCCCATCGGCCTGACCTTGCCCATCGGCAAAGGCCCAAAAAACTTGGCCGACAACTACCACTATACCGATAGCCCTTGGCTATCGGCGAGACTATACCCTTCGGCACGATGAATTCAAACTCGGCCGATGCTCTTATGTTACGCCGATCACTATTGTTTCGGCCATAGGCTTACCAAAGCCTTTGAACCCAAACCATCGAACCCTGCCACTATCGGCGTGACTCCTGCTGATCTCCCTTTCGCTTATTGAACTATTGAACCATTGAACCCCACCATAAGGTTCAACGTGGCAGTTCAATGCGGCGGTTCAGTGATACATAGCGACTGTTTTAAAAAGAAAATGAACCCCGCGAACTTTGAACCATTGAACCAAGAAAGAAAAGTTCAATACGAAGGTTCAACGCGCAGGTTCAAAGCAGCTAAACAAAACAAACAGTCCGCCCCTTAGACACTTTTTTGAACACGCCGAACCACTTTGAACCCCAAACCTTGAACCACAAAGAAAAAAGTTCAATGCACAGGTTCAAACCTGTAAAAACACTTCCAACGAATGAGTAATGGCGATTAAAGTGAATCGATGTATTTTCTGCAAAACAATCAAATGCAGCATACAGAGTGGAACCCAGACAAAAGTGCCCATGACCTGGAACCACTAAGTACGAATTTTTTTGAAATTTAAAAAACGAATGCCAACAAGAAAAAAGGCAAACAACTGACTGTTTATCATGCAAACCCTGATAGTACATTTTTCCTAAATGATCATAGCTTGCAAAATATGATGAATTTTAAGATGGTTCAAAAAGTAACCCTGGCTCATTTTTCACAAGGAATCCAACCATATTATGCAATGGTACTAAAAATGCAATTTTCCATATTTTTAATAAGGTTTGCAAATCTGACTCTCTTTTCCCTTTAGCACCAGACGGAACAAACACAAGCGGAAGCAAAAGCAAAGCAACAGCAGGGATCCTCATTTTGCTGAGGACCTAAATGGGGCGTGTTGTGAACATCACAATAGGTGCATTTGACATGAAGGATTTTGGAGCTGCCACGTATATTCTTGGAATAGAGATCAGAAGGGATAGGGTTAACAAAAAGCTTTGCTTGTCACAAAGTAAGTATGTGAGTACCATTTTGCAAATATTTAGTATACAAGACTATAACCCAATTAGAGTTCCTTTACCCATTGGTTCTAAACTTTCATTAGATATGTGTCCAAAGACTGAGGATGATCTTGAGTATATGCCTGATGTGCCATATGCTAGTGTTTTAGGGAGTTTGATGTATGCAATGGTTTGCACTAGGCTAGATATTGCCCAAGCAGTGGGAGTTTTGAGTAGATATATGTCTAACCCTAGTAGACAACATTGGAATTACACGAAGAGGGTGCTTAAATATCTTGTAGGTACTCCTAATTATTGTTTTGTTTACTCTGGTACTGATAGTGCTAATAAATCGTTGGACATATAGGGTTTTGTTGATGTAGATTGGGAAGGTGACTTGGATAGTCGAAGGTCCACTAGTGGCTATGTGTTTACACTGTTTGGAGGAGCAGTGAGTTGGATGAGTAAGAGGCAGCCCACAGTTGCTTTGTCCACCATAGAAGTAGATTATATGGCTGCTACTCATGCCTCTAAAGAGGCAGTTTGGTTGAGGAAACTATGTATAGGTACTGGATTTGATTGCAGGATCATTCAGATTGGTTGTGATAGTCAGAGTGCTATATGTTTGGCCAAGAATCCTATGTATCATGCTCGAACTAAGCATGTTGATGTATAGTATCACTTTGTTCAAGAAATGGTTGCAAATGGACAGACTGAGCTCAAGAAGGTAGACACTTAGGACAATGTTGCAGATGTTTTGACCAAGCCTGTGAGCATAGAAAAAAATGTTTGGTGCAGAGAGGCCATGGGCCTTACTTCTAGTTCTTGATTACTTTATGGTTTTCCTATGGATATTTACAATGTATGATGTCAAGTGAGAGAATGTTAGGATTAAGGTGCCATCAACCTTGTAAATCCTATGTAATTAATTACTCCTAATATTTTTTGTAAATCACGCATGAGGGATGAAAGGTTTCACCAACAGCGGTCTTATTTCAGCTACATGTTTATATTCGATCCTCTATGCTCATTCGTCCATGATGGGGGGTCACAACACCCCCGAAACCATATTTTATTTGATATTTTATTATTGTGAATCTGGGTAGTTCATCATTACGTCATAGATCTGATGGTCAATATTTTGTCAGTTATCTTGCCCTAGAAGGCAACCCCCTTTTATAAGGATATTTATACTACATTTTTTATCAGACTTGAGAGTAACAAGCACCGCTAGATTGAAGACTGAAGGAGAGAGGAAGTTCATGTATTGTAATCTCATATATTTGAAGATAATACAACTCAGAGCCTCTTTTCTTGGTGGAGTTTTTTACAAGAAAGGGTTTTATCCACATTACATACTATGTTGTGTGTTATGTTCTTAATGCTTGCTATTTCTGTGCAGTGGGTTTTAGTTTATGCTATAATCTCCATTGATTCTACATTATTTAGAGGATAATAAGGTTCGAATCAGATTTTTATTGTGTGGTTTCCACCTTCATTTCTAACATGATTTGCAATTATGTATTATGTTTGGGTAAGTTTGGTCTCCCATCAACTTACACCAACATTTTGATGCCATTACTGGGGAGAATTTAAGGGTTCAAAGAAATTGAAGAATCTACTAGTGAGCTGAACCTAGAATCAGTTTTTTCCCTTGAAGATCAGTCAAACTTCAAGGAATTTCTCTTTGGAATAGGTGGCAACTCTTCTATAAAAAAAGTAAGTTTGTCACCAATGCCCCTTGGTTTCTATTGGTGAATCAAGGATCCCATTTTCAAGGTACAACAACTAGTGAAATAAAGGTACACGTGGTTTTCTTCCTGACCCTTGAAGTTTGTTGTTCATGTTATGTTGAAAGAATAAATTTATGTACCTATCTTTTCTACCTTGCATTGTAGAATGTTTTAATCATGGCCAGTTAGTATGAACATGTATACTCTATGGGTGCTCCTTCATGTGCATCTTCTTATGTTGTAGACCCTAGAAACTATCTAGCTATTGACCATTCTACCAATGCATATTCTAGTCATGTGGATCTGCATATTATACAACTTGAACCTATATGCACCCATGCAAAATCAAAATGACTTAGAAATGTAGAAATATGAAATTAATGAGACTAAACAATTGCTAGAGTCCTTATGGCAGCAAGAAGAAGAAACAAAATATTAGATTAGGCTGCTAGAGTTTAGGGTGAAGTCCAATGCATTCCCTAGTGCCCAAAAAAATCAAATTGCTTAGTCCCTTGGTCATCCCTTAGATCTAGTATACAATCAACCAAACCTCTCATGGGTTGATTATAAAATATGAGGCCATCCAACTAAAGTCTATAGCCAGTTACCCAGGTTTGATGGGTACGATATTTGGGAAGGGGACACACATGTTGATGTATTCTTACAATTTATGAAAAAATATTAGTTTGAAGATGAGGATATGTACATGAGGTTCCTTGTTAGGTCCTTGTGTGGAAAGGAAAGAGAATGGATCCAAAATTTCCTAGGGTAGTCCTTTGCCTCATGGAATGAAATTGTGGTAGCATTTTAAAATGAATTTGCCAAAGGTCTCGACCCTATTGATCTTCTCATCAAGCTGAAAAGAATTGAAAGACAAGAGGGAGAGTCAAGAAAGGATTTAAGTCATAGGGTTTTTTTTTCCCTTTTGAACATTTCGAATAATTTCAAACCTAGTACTCCCGCTTGTATTGATATGTTTTTCAAAGCATATGAAATTGGTCTATGTTATGTGTGGGAAGATTTCAAAATAACAAGTATGCGATAGGCATATTTTTCAATAGACTCCATGCAGAAGATAAGAGATGACTACATGAAGGGCTTGTTATCCACAAGTGTATGTGTTACTGGTAATAAATGTGATAATATGGACAACAAAAGTGTAGATACAAGCAATCAAGTGAATGCAACATTAGATGATGATTGTGTAGTCAAGAGGGTAGAAAGTGAAGGTGGTGCATTATATAATAGTGATGCAGATGATGGAAGTAGTGTATGCACCAACCTTTTTTTGGACAACTCATCAGTTGAAAATCATAATGATAGATCCAATGATGACTTCTAACCTATTGTTGATATATGTGGCTTAGTGAACAATGAGGATGCCATGTACATGGATGAATAGTTAGTGGGATTCGATTGTAAGGTTGATCACGGTGAGTGCACACAGGTAAATGAATTAGATTGCGAGCAAAGAACTTGTTTCATGTTTGATATATCACCCTCTTTTGTTCCCATTTATGATGAGGAAGTAGTCAATCAAGTGAATGCAACATCAGATGATGATACATGCAATCAAGTGAATGCAACATTAGATGATGATTGTGTAGTTAGGAGGGTAGAAAGTGAAGTTGGTTCATTATATAATAGTGATGTAGATGATTAAAGTAGTGTATGCACCAACCTTCTGTTGGACAACTCATCAATTGAAAATCATAATGATAGATCCAATGATGACTTCTAACCTATTGTTGATGTATGTGGCTTAGTGAACAATGAGGATGCTATGTACATGGATGAATAGTTAGTGGGATTAGATTGTAAGGTTGATCATGTTGAGTGTACACATGTAAATGAATTAGATTGCGAGCAAGGAACTTGTTTCTTGTTTGATATATCACCCTCTTTTGTTCCCATTTGTGATGAGGAAGTAGTTAGTATTTGCTTGCATGAGGTAGATGTAGATGTGGTTGTACATGATGATAACCAATTAGAGATAGTTGTTGGTACAACCATGGAGTTTGAGTGTGAAAAATTTTCCTTAGATTATGAAGATGGTAATCATGTAGATGAAGATGAAAACTTGTTTCATTCATGTAATGTATGCTCTCTCCCTCATGCACAGTGTACTTCAACTAAGCCACTAAGAAATGATAGAGAAATTAAGGAAGAAGATATGTGCCAGCAATCTCTTTGCAGCAACATATCCAACATAACAAGTTGAAAAGGTGAACTTAAAATAGAGAGATAATGTGAAGACCATGGTTCTTCACATGAGGTATCTCATGGTTCTAATTTATGTGTTGATGTTTTAAATTTTGCATTGAGTCATGATTATGATTTAAAAATTGAAAGTTGTAATATCACATATGAAAGTTGTGTTCAAGAGATTGGTATAAATACGAATGAGTATGAGTCTTTCCACTTTAATGTGGAATGTTCATCAGTTCTTGAATGTGTTAGTGCTGTAGTAGAGGTTGAGTGCTTTGTATGGGGCATTGATGTGAATGAGTACCAAGGCATGTGTATTCCTAAACTTCAACAGATGGTAGACCAACTTGAAGGTATACCCGAGTTGGAGTCTTTCCAATTTTCTCTACAAGATGAAGTGTCTTTTCTTGTAGATCAATAGTGCATTTAGGCATAGTTCTCCTTTCCATGTGAATTGGAGGTGTTCTCCTTTTCCCTCAATTTTCATGAAGAGGTCAATAGAAATGATAATGTGGTAGTTGATAATGGTTGCTTCCTTCCATCTATCTCTTTAGGTACTGACCTAGTTCTATATAGTAATTTTATTGGTGGAGCTTGCCTTGGCTCCATAAACATTTGTTGCAGATTGGAGCATGCAGATGAAATACTTTAGTTGTTCTATTTGGGTGAAAAGTATAGATTTGGTTTGGGGCAGCTCGACTCCTTCATTTAGCTTGTATTTGAGAAAGGAACAACTCTTGGTCATCTTGTGTAGGTTTGACCTGTAAGTGACTGCAAATTTTGTTTACAGTCAACATTCCTTTCATGTCCTCATGCTTATGATTGTTTGGCTTGGAAATATGTCTTTTGTTGTTTCCCCTACTCATTTTTTTTTTATCATTTTGGTCTACCTAGAGATAGCTTGTTCTTGTTGTTCCACTACTTGGTCCATGTCGCCAACAAGAGCCAATGTTGGCACCTAAAAAAACCCAGTTCCCAACATGTATTATTTTTCCCGAAATCCATCAAAGTTCCAACTTTGTGCCTTTGTTGTTGAACCAATCATTTATATTTGATCTAAGACTATTTTGAATGGGTTCCCTCCCAAAATTCTAAGTATTTTTCTTTTTGAGCATGCAAGGAAATAAACCCTAAAAATTTAGCTAAGTCTAAGAGATTCTTGGTTTTTTCCTTGTGTTTTTTGCCTTCTTCAGAGCTTCAAGGTTTCTAAGTTCTCTCTTCCATCATGCCTTTCCCATCAGCTCCAAAAACACCCCCTTATAATTCATAAAACATTGCCTAAGTGTTTCGGGCATCAGAGGTTGGTGGACTTTTGTCTTCTTCCGAGCATGTGTTAGTGGGAAGGCTCGATCCCTAAAGTCTAACAGGGCTCCAAAAAAAAGTTTCGAAGTGTTGTGGATCTCAGAGGTTGGGGTGGCATTTTTTCTTCTTCTTCCAGACAGGCGAGATGGTTAGAGCCTGATCGCTAAAGTTTGGTGAGCTTAAAAAAATTTTGAAGTGTTTTGAGATTAGTTTGTTCCTTTCTTCACTTCCAAAATGAATGATGTATGGTGAAGTCTTAATCTCTAAAGCTCAAAGGTTTCCCTTTGTTCCTTTTGGACTTTGGTGATCAGGGTTTCCTTCTTCACCCTTTCATAGGTTGATTTCTTGGTGAAACCCTGATTAGTCGGGGCCTAACTGTTTTGCCTTCCTTGCTCCTTCCACTATCTAGAAACACCCAAGAACACAAAGAAATGCACCAACAACTTCTAGGATCACCATTAATTCCATCAACTCTCATGGTGAAAGGAGTTGAGGAATCCTTTCACCATGACATCCTAATAAGGACTATCCTCATAGAAAGAAGAGATTGGTAATAATGTTGAGTCTCTGCAAATGTTACGTTCTCTCTTTCCCCACAATAGGAAAGGGTAAAGGTACCTAGAAACCCAAAGAAGGAAGAAAAACTATCGAATTAGGAGTGGATCCAAGATCTAGGAGGAAAACCCTTAGGGAAATAAGATTGAAGGAATTTGTATGTGAAGTGGCTAATGGGAGATAAAAGACCCTTGAGATGTCATGCTTCAAGAAGTTAAGAAAATAATTTTTTTTATCATGGAATATAAGAGGGCTCAATATCCATCATAAGCATAACATCCTATAAAACTAAATATTTAAAGAAAAAATAAACTTGCATATTCTATTGCTGCAAGAAACCAAAATGTGTCTTAACTTTTTTCTTTATCAATAAAAAGGAATGGCCATATGTGAAGTTTCCATCTATGGTGGTTTACGGTGCATCAGGGGTTGTCATCACCATGTGGAAATCTTTTCTAGTTGAAGGTACTTTTAGTTCCCTACATAAGAACTATCTTAATATTCATCTCTGGCATAAAATTTCTAGAGATACATAGGTTTTAACCGATGCATATGCTCCAAATAATAGACCCATCAATAAAAAAATGTGGGAGGAATTGAACATTTTCAAAACATATTATTTGAATTATAGATTGATGGTTGAGGGGGATTTAAATTCTCCCCTTTATCCCTCAGAATAATGTGGAACACTATTGAATTTTAGATAGTATGGCAGCTTTGGTTGATTTTCTTTTAGCAGGGGGTCTCATTGATATTGAGCTATGTGGATCCTCATACACTTGGTCAAATAATAGGGCTAGCAATAATATTATTCATGATAGATTGGACAGTTTCCTTATATCATCTAATTGGCCTATTCTAGATACATGTAGCCTTTTAACTCTCATAAGAATATGATCAAACCATACTCCCTTTTTGTTGACTTGGAAAATAGGTATCAAGAAATGCAATTACCCTTTTAGATTTGAAATTATGCAGACCCTCCTCTTTCATATACAAACACTTACTAGAAAATTGTGGGACATTGATGTGGAAAGGAATACAATGTATAGGTTGACTAGTAAACTAAAAAATGTTAAGAAGAACATCAAGCTTTGGAATAAACACTCTTTTAGTAACATATTTCAACAAAATATGGAAGATAATAAAAGACTTCAAGAAATCCAACAAGACATAGATAGTAATAAAGACCGAAAAGAAACTTGTTGGGAAGAAAACGAAATGCTTTTTAATCTACATAATATCATAGAAAAGAGAAAATTTATTAGAAATAAGAATCTAGAATTGAATGGCTCAAAAAAGGGTATAGAAACACTAAGTTGTTCCATTATTCAGTCCTTAAGGGTTAGAGTAATAATAAAATTTATAATTGATTAGAGAGGATGGGAATAAAATAACTAAGGAAGTGGAAGCTTAGAAAAACATGGTGAGGTTATTTTACACTTTTCTTAATACTATGCCAAATATAGATCCATTCAAAGAAGATAATCTTTTGGCTACTATTCATTACTCTCTATCATCAAGTGATATTGAGAAGATGGGATGTGGAGTCTTAGAGGAGGTAGTTAGAGCTATTTTATTTTCATTTAATCTCCTCAAATCTCTAGGTCTAGATGGTTGCCTGTTGGCTTTGTTCCAGGCTTTTTATAATATTGCTAGTAAAGATGTTACTAAAGTTGCTCAAGAATTCTTTTCAACAAGGTGTATCTTGAAGGAGATTAGAAACACATTCTTGGTCCTCGTTCCTAGGAAGATTGGGTAGAAGAATGAAGATTTTAACCTAATAAGCCTATGTAACACAGTCTAAAATTTTATCCAAGCTATTGATGTTGATAATTTAACCTCTCCTAGATAAATCACCCATATTAATCAAAATATTTTTGTCATTAGGAAGGAAAGTTTGTGATGTTGTCATTTCAATTCATGATATTTCCACTCTTTGGAAAAGTGCAAGAAGGAGAGCATGGCCCTTAGGCTTGATATTTCAAAATCTTATGAAAAAATTTCATGGGATATTTTACTAAAACATTTATAGAGATTTGGTTTCCAAGGTATAATATTAAACATCTTAAAGTGTTGCTTCACTACCATAGGGTTTTCAGTGACTATTAATGGCTTTTCTAATGGTCATTTTGCCTCTAAGCAAGGTCTTAAACTAGGAGACTATTTATCTCCATATCTATTTCATCAAGATTAAGGTACCATCAACCTTGCAAATCCTATGTAACTAATTTTTTTTAGGAAAAGGGTGGAAGACACCAAGACATATATTAAAGAAAGCATGGTAATTACAAAACATGAGAGTTTGTAGCTATGGGTGCTACTAGAAAATGTTTAGACTATTATACAAAAAAATAAACTGAAACATTGTCACCCAACTACTAAAGGTGAGATTCCCAACATACCAAGATCAGGAAAAATTAAAAAATGAGCACAAAGGCCCAACCTCCCACCCCACAGTGTATTTAACAAAGAGAAATAAAAACCAAAAAACCAACTAGCATTTTAACATAGGCCTCTAGGAAAACTTTCCTCCCAACTCACTTCCCCAGACGATCTTGTACTTGTGCCTCAGATACTAGCACAATCAAGTCTTCCAATTCCTCCTGCTCCTCCATGTTTGTTGCCTCCTCTCTATCTATAGGCAATCTTGGGAGATGTGGAGCCTAGTCAAGTGCATGTATCTGCAAGAATCTGATCAATATTAAAACATCCTTGCACCTCCTTCTCATGACCTTGGTGAAGGTATCGTTATGACCAAGCAGTACAATATCCAAGCCACTTATACATCCACAAGTAAGACCTCTCTGCATCACTTTGTACACACACTCTACCACTTGTGAAATTCTTAGCATCTAGATGGGGAATAAACTAGCCACCATAGCCTCCCCTTTGAGCTGATCATAATCTTGAAAGGCCATATTCCATATTTCTAAGTTATACAAATAGTTGAAAACTAGACTAGTGGCAATTGCATGGATGAATTGACCATCCTACACTAAATCCATTATATTCAATAGGATTTAGTTGAGACAACATTTGACCAATGCAGCTTCCAGTCCTTCTCTCCATCTAACCACCACTGGCCATAGATATTTCTAATTACAAATTGGGCTAGGTGCAGTCAATGTCAAAGATTTGGTTAAGATCCAAGACCTTGACTCATCCTTGTAGTTCTGGTTCTCATGGCATCGGTGTAAAAAATAGCCAATTATTAGTCTTATCATCCTACATCTAGACCTACAAGAAAAAAATGCTAAAGAGCTAAAGAAATCCCAAGATGGCTCTTTTGAAAGTGTCTGAAAGAAAATTGAGAATGGATTGATGTCGACAAGAAAATAGTTTTCAAGTAGAATTTTCTTGGCATCTTGGTGCATCATAGCCATTCACCCATGCCCATTGATACGACATATTAGCTTGCTCTAAATAAATGGTCTCAGTCTTTCCCAGATATAGGCTCATGGAAGCATTAAAGCTATACTAAGCACTTCATAACCAGCTTATCGTCACCTTGTCTTATCATGACGAGTTGGGTGATACAACAATCTAGGGAAATGAATGTTGCCAAGTTGTTAATGGCCCTACCTTGGATAATCCACCACTGCTACTCCTTGTACTTCTTTTGAAATCCCTCTTGTGTCCTTAGAGAAGTTTTCTCTTCCATCAGCTTACATTAATGGCTAAATGCTGAGCTAATCAACCATTTAATTCCTTAAATCTGAGGTGGAGAAACATTTGTTCTTTGCCTTTTGACATTTAAAGGAATATATACCTCATAAATAACTACCATAAATTAAAAGTCTCTCTTTGCCACCTAACCAATCTAGCTATTATCGGACCCCTCTAAAGGAAAGCTTGAGAAATGCTGACCTGTCCACCACCTCATCAGCTACTTATTACCCCTTATAAATCTACCTCTATTCACGTCATTAGATGAGATGGAAACTTTTCTTGATGTGGAATAAAAATCTTTTCCTCCTGAGATTGATCAATTGCTATATTCACCAACCTATCCACCACCCTATTAGCTTCCCTATAATAGTGTGAGATCTAAAAGCTCTTCAATTTTTGGATAAGTGGCAGTGCTTGCCTTAGAATGTATTCCACCATCTAGTTCTCTTACCTCTTTGTCTTGATCACCCTTATAATGTTTAGAGAATCCCCTTCTATCCAAATATTTCTGAATTCAAATTTCAAGGTTATTTGGAGTCCATGAAAACGTGCCATGCCTCTGCTCCATTATTTGTTCCTTGTTGGATTTTGGTTGACTTGGCCACTAGCAGTTTCCCTTTGTGGTTCCTAATTACACAACCAGTTACTGAGAGCCCTAAATTGCCTCTACGAGATCCATCAAAATTTAATTTTACAAATAGCTATGTTGGGGACTCCATCTTACTAGAGTCTTGTTCACTTTTAGACCATTTGGCTAGTCTTCCAATCCATTTGAATTCATCTCCAAGAGTCTATAGGTATTTAACATCAACTCATCCCATCTTGTCCATCTGAAATTTTGATTGCTATCTTTCTTGATTTTAGCCATAACCACTTCAGAAATTGGTTTGTGTAAGTCCTCACAAATCTTGTATTGTGTTGAAGTCATTTTTCCAAAAATACAAAAATTCCTCTCTCACCAAATGGTTCATATCACCATGGAAGGGCTCACGTCCCATAGAGTGGAAAAGGTTTATTCTAAATAGAGATTTGTCCATCTCTTGAAAAGGGATAATAATGTCTCTAGTAGTGGTGTGGTGTGGCCCAATTCAATTTTTTTAAGAGCCAATACTAGCATTCCCTATTGAAAGGGCATTGGAGTAGTAGGTGATCAATTAATTACTCCTAATATTGTTTGTAAATTTTCATAAAGGAAGAGGTGTTCACCGAGTAATAGTAAAAACATATTTATTAGTATGATAAATAATTTATTGCTCGCAACAATAATTAATTAGTTACCGGAAAGTTGTTACAAAGTTAAATTTACTTGTCAAAGCATCATGGTAATGGTAAAAGGTTAAGTTGGAGAATCTAGGCACCACCTTTAGGAAATACTAATTTTAGTGTTGTATGAAAACTGTTATAAGTTGTAAGTAGCATCTATGACACGTTACACCTGTTGTAAGATGTAAGATATTATACGACAACATATGACAACAATAATTGCTTGTAATTGCTTATTCTTGGCCCTAGGTGCCCATGTATGAAATATTCCTTATGACAACTATAAGGGGATCTGTAAGCTTGGCTATAATGGGAATGCATGGTGGGGGCATTGGGTTTTGTCCAAATTGGGAACCACATTTGTTGGTTTATAATTTTCTATATATTTGGTGCTTGGATGTGAAGTTTGTATCATTATGTTTGTATATAGGAATGTTGTCAAATTAAAGACATACGAGGAGATTGGGAGTTGTTTTATTGTAATTTTTTTGAAGATAATACAAACCTATGCCTCTCTTCTAGGTGGAGTTTTTCCTAAAAGGGTTTCACCATGTAAGCATCGTGTTATGTGTTTGATCTTTTGTTCCATTTTATTTTATGTTGTTGATCTACTTTCATGCTCTCTCCATTAGTTTTACACTATATAAATCATATTTACATTTCAAATCATATTTTTGTTATATAGTTGTTTACGTTCATTTCTAACATTTAGTATCAAATCCTAGCTAGTTCTATCTTGTGTGGAAATGTGAATCCTTTTTAAGCTGTAGTGGGAATTCTGGTTGAATTTGTTTTATAGATTTTGTGTAGAAGCCATGGCTTCATCCTCATCCTGATTGGACATAGAAAAATTCAATGGAATAGGTTATGAGTTGTGGAAGATAAAAATAGAGGATCTACTCAAAGAAAGAGATCAATGGTTGGTTGTGACAAAAAGAAAAGAAACCCAATGATCTCAGTCACAATGAGTGGGACAAATTGGATAAAAAGTTAAGGGAATAATTTGGTTGTGTCTTGTAGATTCTTTTTTGGTTGTGTCTTGTAGATTCTGTCATACTACATGTATTTGAAGAAAAGACCACATTTGCATTATAGAAATGGTTGGATGAGATTTGGTGGTACCCATTAGGGTTTAGGGTTTTAGGTCTAAAATGTTCAAGTGTTTACCTTAGAAAATCCCTTTACCCTTATTTCCCTAAGCCCTGTGCTTTATGTTCTATTGTTGTGTTAACTATCTACTGAAGGTTGTCTATCACTTAAGTTATAACTTCATGTTGCAGTGTTCATAGGTTGAGGCCCCTTAACCTAGAAATTACCTATTATCACTAGTAAAATCAAAGCTTTTATATCTTAAGTCATCCACTAAGTCCTAAAGTTTATTTAAGTACATATCACACCATTGTAGAGCATCTTTTATGACATCATCACCCCATTGCGATGCTGTGACAGGTTGATACTTGTCCATGAATCTTTGCCTGTCTAATTTTTTATAGGGGTCTCACACTTGCCAGTAGTTCACTGCCACATGTTGATGTGTTAATGGTCTGAAGAAAATCTTTTGATCCAATGGCTGTGCTCTACCACAGATGAATCTTTGTAAGAAGAATATTCATTGTGAAGCGACGAGATGTTGACATGTGGCACTACTGAATGAAAAGCAAGTGTAAAGAACGCGCATGGAGGCTTAATCTCACCATCATGCGGTAGGTATGTGGTGGGCCATTTCTAGCTGCAATGCAATGAAATGGTGCCATGTGTCTAGTCTAGACAAAAGGTGATGTGACCAACAAAGAAAGTACAGATGATTCGGCCTATTCTAATTGGATGAAGCCTATTCAAAGAAGGTGATGAAGATTGTCAAATCTAGTCAACAAATCAGAGCCGTAGATTATGAAATGTAAGGAAAAGATTGATGGACCAGATTGAAATTTGTAGAAGAGAAGGATTTCCAAGTGTTTGCACCATGAAAAAAGTAATGACCATCGCAACCTCCATTAATTCAGAGAACTATGAAGTGATTTAGCATAAAACAGTTATCATTGGGGCATTTCTTGTCATTCTCAAGAGCATAAATTGCATTCAGAGCTAAAGGAGCTTCAAAAAGAGCAAGCCAGTGTAATTTTTAGCCTCTATTAAAGCCAAAACTAGTAAGTTGTTTCCATTCCTCTGCATCTTGTTGGTTCAGTTGCTTTAAAGTATTAAGAAGTAATCTGAAGTTGCAAAAACCCTAGTTCATCTATACAAACATAAAAATGAGTCATTCTTGTCAGCCTTCAACCTTAAAATGTGGCTTAGATGAAGATCTCATGGTTCAGTGTCCCAGATCATCAAAAAAGACCTACAACAGGGTTAGGAGTAGTAGAAAAAATGATAAAATTTGTGACCTATGTGTAGATTGTCAGAATGCCAAAATACCTATGTCTGCCTGGAGCTTATTTGAACACTGGTATAAGAGAATGGACTACAGGGCCCCTATTTTTCATGGATGGAAACTTGATTTGGCTAAGTTAATTTTCCCTAATGTCTTTGTAAACTGAGACCTAATCAAAGCAATATCAAGTAGGTATGACCCTAAAACCATCTTTGTTTTGTCTGGAAATGGTTAGTGATAATTAGGTTTAGAAAGGCATACATTTCCACTATAATTAATCTTGACCCTGCTGCCAGTATGCCAATTGATTTGAATGCCCTCAGAGAAAAATACAAAACTGTCAAATATGCCTATAGATCTTTCAATTTGGCCAAGCATAGACCTAAGGGGGTTGATGGTGGCTTGATAAAGATTTCTGACAGAGAAGAAGAGCCCTTCCATTGCAATCTGTTCATGGAGCACTTTGTCAAAACCTATCATAGTTTATGTCATGTGCTTAGGAGGGATGCAGCAGATAGAATGTCTATGGATCTAATGATGATGGAAGTATACATTTGGGATTACGAAGCCAAAAGACCATATGACTATGCAAGATATCTGGAAAATAAAATGCATGAGTAGATTATGGCAATAAAGAACATGTATAGAGTAGGTCCCCATGTAAAGTTCACCTAGTATTCATTAGTGTGTCATATGATCCTGTTCTCTCTCTCTGGCCACTAGAGCAAGGATTTACATGTGAAGATGACTAATGCATGGGGCAACATGATGTCAGTGCAAATGTGGACCTACATGCTAGACATGCATTTAAAATATGCAAGCTATGTTACATTTGAAGAGCATTTTCTAAGAAAGGTACTAGGTTTCTTGGAACCTGCGGCTGATAGGATACCAAAAGAAATTAAAGATTTTTTGAGACCATTGGAGAGAACCCCACACTTGCACATAGATCATAATTGGGGAGACTTCTTATTACATGAAAACACAACTTGCATCAATATTTATGGGTGTGAGGCTACACCATACACTTTGCCCAGGTTTGTCCCCAAAACCTTTATGGAGATTATAAGGCAATTAAATGAATCTAACAAGGAGCATTTTAGAAACTATAAAAAGGGGTCACTTATCCCTACTTCATTGAAACTCAGTATTTTGTAACAATTGATAAGACTGGATTAGATCATATAGGCTTCATGCTTCAATACTACAAGATGGACATGGAGCAGGTAATTTTCTTTGACCTCAAGGGTTTTATTCATGATACACAATTGATGATCAGCAGGCCTGTGTACCCTCACCATGTTCTCTTGGATGAGGACATAGTAAGAAATTGTCAGTCGATGTAAGAGATGCATTCTTTAAGGAATAAATGGAATGCAGTAATGGGGGTAGAGAAAATGAATAAAAATGTCAATTCTACTTACCCTGGGGCTTTTATTGAGATACAAGACCCCATAAAGAGAATAGAGATGATATTTGTGATGGTAGAGGAGGTAATGGCTGATGCACCTATAGGTGAGGAAATGACCTCATACCAATCGAGTAGCTCAAGAGGTAAATATGTTAGAAAAGAAGAATCTCCTAATTCCCCTACTCCAAATAGGGAAAAAATTATTGATCTTGAGACAGAGGAGGAGATAGAGGTTGTAAATTTGGAGGAAGGGGCATCATAAGAGCACATTCAAGAGCCCCCTCATTAGGTGAGTTCCCCACCAAGGATAATGCCTTACTTCTCACCAAAAAATAGGTTGACAGTGAACAATTAGGTTGATACAAAGGATGTGAGGGTGGTAGCTTGCAATTAGTTTTGTTTCAAATGATGCATTCATTAGCACTCCTAAGTTTAGGTCATTTCTGCTGAGGACAAAAAATGAGGAGTTTCAAAAAAGAATTGAAGAAGGAAAAAGTGGTGCAGACCCCTCAGAATATAATGCCATTACTAAGAGGGTTTTGGATGAAGTAAAGACATCAGTGCAATGACTCTTGAGGAAGGTAGAGCACTTGTAACCAGAAGCAACATCTTTTTGCTACGACATTGGACATTATCAGATGCTATTACATTTGATACAATTACAAGAGATGACTCTAATGTGATAGAAGAATATGTCGACAGAGTTATGTAGGGTGTTGTATTTGATCCAAGGTTTGAAACCTTGGCAATCTTTGCATTGGCCCCTAGTGACAAGAAACCACAAGTTGGTTTAGATGAGTTAACTGACAATGTGATAATAAAAAGGGTGTCAGACACCCCTGTTCCTCAGGTTGCCAGTTTAAATGTTCAAACAACACAATTTGTAGAGGCAGTGATAGTCAAACTGCAAAAGGATTACAATGAGCTATTAGAGAAATATATGGTGGCTATGGCTTGGTTGATCACATATGAAAGGAAGCCACAATTGGGGGCTGGTCCACCCACACTCCCCCCATCATACAAATTGTAGAGTCATTGCCAATTGATCCACAACCTCTTCTTCTAGAGATCAAACAATTAAAGGAGGAAAATAAGAAGCTGAAAGAAGAAGTGGAGCACAAAGTAGAGGATATAGCTACCAATTTCATCAAGGACAGAGTGACTGAAATCTTGGCTAGAGTGGAGGAGACCCATAGGTCTTAATTACAATTGAGGATAGCTTATGAGAAGCATGAGTCTAATAAGCAAAGGCTATCAAGTGTGGAGGCTAGGTGGCTACCAAGAATAGGAGAGATCAGGGATTTTCTTAGGTGTGCCAAATATGATGCAAATGTACCCCCTGAATTAAAAATAGTGGCAGATATACTGAGTCACTTTGAGGATGTGACCAGTTGTCATTGAGGTTGGATATAGTTTTGAGGGAAAAGATGCAGGTTTTGGAGAGGTTGGACACTAAGTGGTCACCACATATTCTGGAAGGTGACGGTAAGGCTAAGGACTCGGACAAGTGGAGAAAAGAAATTATTGATAATGGTCATCATTTAATTCCCACTTATTGTGATAAGGGTGATCCAACCATGTAGGTATTGAGCCTATCAATTGACAAGCTACAAGTAGTTGAAGTAAACTTCAAGATATTTTGCAAGAATGCAAAATCTATTTGGATGCCAAGTATGTCAGTCATAATGGCTAGATAGCAGAAGTGATTCCATTCCCTTGTCCAACTAAAAAGACATATGGTGAGTGGAAGGATACATATGGGTTGCAGGATTGACAAGCCAACTACCATCTTCCCAGCATTAAAGAGGTAGATCCTTAGGTGGCTACATACTTCTCAACATCCAACTACCCCTCTTCTTCTCTTCTCTCAAGTACAAATAATGTTCCTGACACCTTTTTGGCGGTTCTTTGTACTCAAAAATAATTTGAAATGCAATGTATTCAATGTTGAGGGCACATTCTTGGTCTATAAAGGAACTGTGTTGCTAATTTCATTTGGTTGTTGAAGATTTTAGAATTTTAGAGAAGTAATAAAATATAGTTCTACTGGGTTGCTCTATCTCTTGTGAGTTTATGAAATATATGTTGAATGTTTTATGCATAAAATTTATCAGTTTCATATTGTTTTAAATGAGTAATGCTTTATTGCATGTATTCTGTTATATGTATCCAAGTTGTGTGTGTTCTTCTTTTCAATCTAAATAGCTAAGGGTTATTCAAGGTTTTGGAACATAGGTCTTCAGTGTTGAATGCTTAATCTTCTACTTTTGTTCAAGGAACAAATTAAATGTTTTGGGTTAAGTGTTGGGATGAATACATTGCAGTGAGGATATTTGTAAATAGAGATAATGGAATACTCAATCTTTTGTAGTATCTGTAAGGAAGATTCTATAGAAGCCCCTTGAAATGATTATTGTTTTAAGTTTATGGTAAACATTCACATATATATATATATATATATATATATATATATATATATATATATATATATATATATATATATATATATATATGTCTGTTTAACTCCATTCCCTGAGATATGCACCAGTCTGTTCTTGTGTTGAGGTTATGATTCAAAGCCCTAATCTTGCATCCAAACATAGAATACAATCAAATCTTAATGACCAACCTTTAGATTTTTAGAAGTAGTTTTAGGTTTCAAATCCTTTGGTTCACAACTGAATATAAGGCCCAAAGCTAGCCCCTTTGCACTTATTTCATAGTTTTGGTCTATATTAAAGAGGATTTATCAATATCCTAGTATGTTTACAGATCTTTTCATGGGTACTAAATAGGGAATACCTCCTAGGTCCTACATAGCCTAAAGAAGGAGAGAAGATATTTAGAGTTTGTCTCCTATACTATTGGCCCCTTACCCGAGTCTCCTATTTATGAGTAATGGTTACCTTGTAGGGATACTTAGGAAATGTTTAGTTGGGAAAACCCAACAGATTTGGTGACTCTAGTGGGGAGTACTCTGTGCAAGAACCCCAATTTGAAATTTAGTACCCAATAGTGGGTGGTGACTCTAAACATATCTCCTATTCAGTAAGATAAAATTTTTATGTAGGGGAGAAGATCCATGCACAACCCTTTGTTTGAAGAAGTAGCCAGAAAAATGATGTATAGAAAAAAGGGAACTGCTCATGTTGGTCACGAGGGCTCACCCAACCCTAGAAATAATGACGATATCCAATATAATCCTAGATCCTTAGGACAACAACCACCCTATTTTTTAAATACTGAGGCTGAAATTCAAGAAATGTATGAAAGACAACAAGGTGATAGGTTGAGAATGAGATCAGAGGTGTTTCAGGAACATCCTTTTTTAGGTCCATCTAATACATTTGAAGATACAGAGTCTCCTATGGATAATGATGACCGTAATAGAAAATACCAGCTACTTCCATGCCAAAAGATGATGATTTCGCAAGGAAATTAGAAATCTCAGAGCCGAACTAGAATATTTGCAAGCTTTAAGAATAAGAGATGATATGAAATAGAAGGTACAAGCTCTAAAAATGGCTCAACATGACTCAGTTCCCACCATTGATAATGTGAATGTGCTCAGAAACCAGCATACAAATGAAGTTCAAAATAAACAAAATGATCATAATACCCTTAGAAATGAATAGGGACTTAATCAACATATGAATCAAAATCCTCAAAACAATCTGAGACAAAATGCAAACATTGTTAGAATGACATTAAACAACATAAGGAACCAAAATGTCAATAGGAATGTAAATGTCAATCAGTTTGGTAGATAGCCTATGTAGTTGGATAGATTCAGATAGTTAGATTTTAATGGCATTCCTAGTTATCCCAATCCTATTGACAAACATATAAGGTTTGAGATACCAAAGTTTTCAGGAAATAATGTTGTGTTAGGGGAAGATCACTTGAAATCTTTTTAAAATGTTATGGATAACTTTGAAGTTGAGCATGAAGATGTCTTTTTGAAACTATTTATGCAATCCCTGGTTGATGAAGCTAGAGAATTGTATAGAAATTTGCCTGATCAGAGTGTCACATTATGGGATGACTTCAAGAGGATTTTTAGAGAATAGTATGGTGACAAGATTGACCCTAGTTTTATTATTAATGAATTCACTAGTATTGCTAAGGGGTCAAATGAGCCTGTTGTTGAGTTTAATGCTAGGTTTACTAGAGTGCTGGATAAGTTGCCACCTCATATGAGACCTAATGAACCAATGTGCATGGTGTTATATATAAATGCCTTTGATGCCAAAATAGCTTATGAGTTAAGAAATACGAGTCCTGCTAGCCTTAAGGATGCTTTCAGAATTGCAACCAACATTGAAAACAATAGGAAAGCATATGGTAAGACAAATAGAAGGGATGATATAAGAATTCTGTAGAATCCAAATAATAGGTCTCAAAGTACTCAAGGTAATACATTCATTTTTGAAGATAAAATAGATAAGTTGACATCCATTGTTAAGGACCTAAGTTATAGACTTGCCAAAATGACAAAGGATTCGGTCTTGACAAACAAGTTTATCATAGGTGGGAAAAGAGACCACAATTACATGACATGCCATATAACACAAACTGGTACAATGGTAAACCCATCCTCCCAAATAACAAGACTGATCAAAGAGCTCAAAATGTTTAGGAGACCCCTAATCCCTTGAAAAAGGCTATTAATATTGTAGATGACACTCCATGGTGCATGATATGTTAGATGCCTCATTCACAGTCATAGTGTATGATTGCTCAGTCCTTTTATAATGATGTTGTTTCCTGTGATGAGTGTAATGAATCACATTATATAAAGGATGATAGTGTTAATATGCTCTTTACAAATGGACAGTGCTCCTCTAATGAAATAGATGCTAATGAAAAGAGAAATTATATGAATCAAGTCTGCCAACAGGTTTTTTTTTATGAGGATGATGAAGATACCCATGTGTATGCTCAGGACTCATGCATCCCTCTAAATAATTTAAGGAGGCCTTTGGATGAAGAAATTAGAGCTCTTACAACTGTTGCAGTGGCTCAAGTTAAAATAAATTATAACCTCAAAAGTAAAGCTCAAGTTGGTGATTCAAGCTAGCTAGGAGGTATCTTTGTAAACCAACCTATGCATAATCATAAAGAGACCAAACCACGTAAGAAGCAATGGAATAATAACAAGAAAAATTTCAAGCAAAAACCATGTCAAGATCCTCAAAACTCAAAAGGTAAAATTCCCCAAAGTGAGGATAAGATTAAGAGTTCACCTGTCAAGGATGATAATAAAAAAACCATTAAAGCCAAGACTGGATCAACTCAAGATAAGAGTAAAAGAAAAGTTCAAGCTACAAATGTTATACAAAATTATGCCCCCTTTAACATAACTCAAGCTTTACCCCAAATGAAAGTCTCTGTCCCATTAATGGAGATGATGAAAATTGAAGAATACAGAAACAAGTCTTTGTCTCTGATTTCAAGAGTTACTCATCAACCAGAACAAAGTGTTAAGGATCAAAATAAAAAACAAGAGTTTTATATTGATGAGGAAGAGGTTCTTGAGGTTTATTGGGGTATGACAATGATAAAGTGCCCCTCACAGGTTCAACCATTCTATGTCTCCCTTGTCATCAATGCAAAGGTAATCAAGAATTAGATGATTGACTCATGTACATCAACAAATATCGTGCCTCTAGCTATTATGCAACAAGTTAGATTGAAAATAGATAAGGATTGTGGAAAATGTTATGCAATGGATGCTAGGGATGTACTAGTTATAGGAATTATGAAAGATGTGGATTTTATGCTGACAGCTTATCCAGAAAGTACCTACAAGATGAACATAACAGTAGTTGATATAAAGCCATAGTATGGCATGTTGTTGTCAAGAAGATGGGCTGCACTGATTGGAGGAAGTATGCAATTAGACTTGTCATATGCCATGATCTCTATGAATGGTAAGGATGTGAAAGTGATCAAAGAAGAAAGGTCACCAGAGATAGTTGAGGACCAGGAACTAGAAGAACATGTTTGTTTTGTGGATACTGACTGTGAAAATTTTAGAATTATCTTAGATGATCAAGAAAATAAGGAGAAAGATCTTTGTATTAAGGAACCTAATCAGCATGGTCTTTAGACTATGTATTTTGATGGAGCATGTTCAAAAGAGGGTTCTGGTGCAAGAGTGGTATTTCTGTCTCCAACTGGTAAGATTCTCAAGTTCTCTTTTTTATTGAAGTTTGCCTACACAAACATCATTGCCGAATATGAAGCTTTGTTACTAGGATTGAATATTGCATTAAAGAATGGAATTAAGATGTTAAGAGTGTTTGGACATTCAGAGCTGATAGTTTCCTAGGTAAGAGATAAATATGCTTAAAAAAATAAGAGGTTGAAACAATATAAGCATGATGTTTGGGATTCTATTGAATTATTTGATGCTTTTTCAATAAATTGGGTAGAAAGATCAAAAAATGTCATGGTAGACTTCTTATCTAATGTAGTAATCAGACCAAATCATATCACCTCTTCTTATATCACAAATGTTGAAGTTAAGATTAGACCTATAGTGCCAGATAACATATGTAGTTGGCAATTGTTTGATGATGATAAAGACTTATTGAGATTCTTGCATTACATAGATGAATATGAGAGTCAAGAAATTGATTTCCAAAACTTTGTAAAAGTAGTAGATGGAAAAGAGACTCTTTTGGGGAAAGAAGTGATACATCTTAAAACAAACAAAATTCCTAGAGGGTTAGTAGCTTTAGAAAGACCATTTGATAACAGGGACCAACTTGTTACCAAAGCATCTCCCACAAACAAGGATGATTTAGAAGAGGTGAATTCGGGAACACATCATTCCCCAAAAAAGGTATACATTAGCAAATAGATTAAGCCACACATCAGGAATATGTTGATAGCATTGTACAGGAAAAACAAACATGTCTTTGCATGGTCATATGTCGATTTAAAGGCCTATAGAGAAGACTTATTTTAGCATGAGATCCCTTTGAAACCTCAAGCTAATCTATTTAGACAAAAGCAAAGACCTATCAACCCTACTTTGATCCAAAGATGTAGGAAGAACTAATGAAGGTTAGAGAAGCTGGAATAATAATGCTTATCAAACACTCAACATGGGTGTTCAATCATGTCCTAGTCAAAAAAAAGAATTGAGATATAAGACTCTATGTAGATTTCAGGAATTTAAATGTGTCTTCTTTAAAGAATAATTATACACTACCTAACATGGAAGCTATGTTGTAGAGAGTAACTGATGTGAGCTCTTGTCCATTATGGATGGATTTTCAAGATATAATCAGGTGAAGGTGAAGGAATCAGAACAATACAAAACTACCTTCACAATTCCATGGGGAACTTATGTCTATATAAGAATGTCATTTGGACTAACAAATGTAGGTGCCGCATTCCAAAGAGACATGGATGTTTCTTTTGCAGGGTTGAGTGACTCAATTTTGGTTGTATATCAGGAAGACCTAACTGCTTATTCAAAGAAGGAAGAGTAGCATTGCATGGATTTAGAACAGATTTTTGTTAGGGCATTAGAATATGGCATTTCACTCAATCCAAAGAAATGTGCTTTTGGGGTAGTAGAGGGAAAACTATTGGCGCATATAGTTTCTAAAGATGGAGTAATGATTGATCCTGAAAGGGTTACTGCAATTGACAGAATTCAAATTCCCAAGATAGTGAAAGGCATTCAATCTTTCTTTGGGCAAATTAATTTTGTTAGAAGGTTTATTCCCAACTTTGCAGAGATTACGAAAGATATTTCTAAAATGTTGAAGAAAGGAGAAGTTATAAAGTGGGGGAGTGAAGCAACCCAATCTTTTCAAAATATCAAAGAAGCTATTAAAATGGCTCATGTGTTAAAATCTCTTGATTTTTCCAAGCCATTTCAGCTATTCTCATTTGCTTATTTTCATAGAATTGTTGCTTGTCTATTATAGAAAAATGAAGATGGTTTTCAATAGCCTATTTCTTTCTTTAGCAAATCATTGTAGGCAATGGAGTTGAAGTATGACATTATGGAAAAACATTCTTATGCATTAGTCAGATCAGTTAAAAGTTTCAGGCCCTATTTGGTAGGATCTTAGATTGTTGCATATGTACCCCATGTTGTTGTTAAAGACATGTTTACTCGGCAGGAAGTGACAAGAAGAAGATGTAGATGGATAAACAAACTACAAGAGTTCAACATTGAAATACAAATTACTAAATTGGTAAGGGGGCAAGGTTTAGGTAAGTTGATGGCACATTCAAACTTGGAAGCATGTCAAGTAAATGTAACTCAGGATGAAATCATTAACATGTCAGAATCAGATTGGTACAAGGATATTGTGCACTATTTGCAAAGTTTAAATTGCCCTTCCCATCTAGGTGATAATAAAAAAGAACCTTGAAGCTAAATGCTATCAAGTATGTTATTGTCCAAGGAGAATAATATTGGAAGAATCTTGATGGTGTGCTACCTAAGTGTGTGGATGAAAATCAAGCTAAGAATATTTTGAGTGACATGCATAAGGGAGTGTGTGGTGGGCATTATATTGCTAAGACAACTGCTCACAAAATTCTAAGGGCAGGACATTTTATGGCCAACAGTATTCTCTAATGCACAAAAGATGGTAAGAAAATGTGATCCCTGTCAAAGGTTTTCTGGGAAGATCAAATATGAAGGTGCATTGACCCTTAGAACAGTAACAGTCAAAGCTCCATTTCAACAATGGGGAATTGATTTTATAGGGGATATCTCAAAGAAATCAAGTGAAGGACATAGTTGGATTCTAGTTGCTACTGACTATTTCACTAAATGGATTGAAGCCATTCCAACTAGGAAATCTACAAGCAAAGTGGTGATTGATTTCATTTTGGAGCACATTATTGTTAGGTTTGGAGTGCCAATAAAGTTGGTTATAGATAATGCCATGTGTTTCAGGTCTGGTGAGTTTGTTAATTTTTGTAATAATTATGGAATCAATTTATCCCATGCATCACCGTATCATCAACATGGGAATGATCAAGCAGAATCAAGTAACAAAAGTCTTATGAAAATTATCAAAAGGATAATTGATAAGAACAAAAGAACATGGGATTCAAAGTTAAAACTAGCACTATGGGCTAATAAGGTGATAATGAAAAAGGCAATTGGGAGGTCACCTTTTGAGTTAGTATTTGGCACAGAGGCCAAGTTACCAGTGAATAATCTCTTGTTAATCTACAAATTCATACAAAAGAATGATGAAGAAGTAGAAGACCTGATGAATGAAAGGATAAATTAGTTGATTGCACTAGATGAGACTAGAAGAGAAGGACATAAGACAAATCTCAAGAAACAAAAAAAGGTGAAGTATTTGTTTAATAAGAGGACTATAGAAAGGAAGTTTTAGATAAATGATCTAGTCCTTGTCTGGAATGTAATAAGTTAGGATAAGGGAAAGCATGGTAAATTTGAGCCCTTATGGATGGGCCCATAACTGATAAGCAATACACATGGAGAATATTCTTATTTTCTCCAGGCCCTGAATGGTGAGTTTCAAGAATTACCGGTGCATGGTCAATTCCTCAAACCCTATTTCTCATGAATGGATTTCTGCGCACATTGTAAATTAGATGTATATATTTTGTAAATGTTGTACATTTTTGTATAGTTAGTTATGTCTGTGTTTTGGTCTAGTCTGCCTTGGAGTAAATGTGGCTCTCACTGCAATCTCATGCTTGCAAGTTCCCAGTCGGAGCCAATGGTGGTACCCCTTAGGATTTAGGGTTTTAGGTCTGAAATGTTCAAGTGTTTACCTTAGAAAATCCTTTTACCCTTATTTCCCTAAGTCCTGCGCTTTATGTTCTATTACTATGTTGACTATTTGCTGAAGGTTGTTAGTCACTTAAGTTATAACTTCATGTCTCAGCATTCATAGCTTGTCTGGCCCCTTAACCTAGAAATTAGCTGATGTTGCCAATAAAATCAAAGATTTTATATCTTAAGCCATCCACTAAGTCCTAAAGTTTATTTAAGTTCATATCACACCATCGCAGAGCATCTTTTATGATGTCATCACCATGTTGTGATGTTGCAACAGGTTGACACCTATCCATGAATCTTTGCCTACATAATGTTTTATAGGGATCTCACCCCTGCTAATAGTTCACTACCACATGTCGATGTGTTAATGGTTTGAAGAAAATATTGTTGCAAGTATGAGGTTATCCAGTGTTGTCATTGATGTCAACATACTCATATTGCATTGACAAGAAGGATTTGATGAGCTGTGTGCTGAGGATATTGAGAAAATTAGTCTCAGTCAGGAACAGTGAAGAACAGTGATGAGAAGAAGGTAAATGTACTGTATAGGATGAGAACCGGAGGATGCGGATTAAAGGGTTAGTAGATATGAGTCTTGAGATGCTACAGTTAAGATTTCAGAGGTCCGCATGAAGATCTGAAGGAGTTGTGGCTGCCGGTATAGAACCGGGTCCGGCAAGTATCCGGAGGTGACAGAGGATCACAAAAAGGTTCGGTGAGGTCCGGAATTGTATTATCCTAATCTGCGGATTGGAAGGAGTGTTTGGGATGTCCTTGTGATGTATCATCCTGATTTGTGTATGATTTGGAGGTCCGGAAGTACCTCTTGCATTATGACAGTGGCGACAGACTGTGTTCTTGAAGTTCCGGATGAGGAAGACAAGAGATCCCAGTAAGCAGAGGAAGTGCAGATGTATCCGGACATTCAGACAGGCCTGTGAAGGTTCTTGGATCATGTTTAGGTTTTGTTGTTGGTCCGCATTGATGGTAGAGCCCGGAATTGAAGTTATTCTTCCGGATGAAGTTCTTGCTTTGTGTAGCCGACCGGATGAGATGTTCATCCTGCGAATGTTCTTGTGATGGCCGACCGGATGTGTTATTCATCTTGCGGATACTCCTATGGTTGTTTGCCGACTTAGATGCTTGTTCTTAAGTCGATGTCTTGTATAAATAATGATTTGTGAATTCATTTCAGTGTGTTGTGTGAGGATGAGCATGGTATAGCGAAGAAACGTGCGAAAGGCAGAGCAGAGATTGTTGCGCTTAATTGGAACTGATCCGGACATGGTAGAGATGTCATTCTCCAGTTCAAGACTGTGATTTTCATCACTTTGTAGACAGTGTGTCTCCTTGTAGGCAGTGGGCCTCTTTGTGAGCAGTGTGCTCGGGCAGTGAGCCCTTATTGGCATGTGCCATTCATCTTTCCTTATTCTTCTAACAGAGAATAATTCTTGGGTTAATCACCCCGTGGTTTTTCCCTTAACCGGGTTTTCCACGTCAAAATCTTGGTGTTTAATGTGTTGATGCTTATCTGCTCTTGTGTTTATGTATTATGCTTCCATGGATGATTATTTGATATGCTGCTAACTAACAACAGTGAGTTAAGTGTTTGAATGAGAAGAAGTTTTATACAACTGATTCACCCCCCCTCTCAGTTGTATGCCCTAGATCCAACAATTGGTATCAGAGCCAAGTTCCTCTGACAAGAGCTTAACCGCTTGAGGAGATCCAGGATGTTGTCATACAAGAAGGATAGTCCGAAGTTCGATGGAACCAACTTCACTCTCTGGAAAGGTCGCATGAAGTGTCACTTGGAATGCATGGGAAAAGCATACCTGGGTATGATTTCAAAACCATATGTACCTCCACAAGGTGGTCCGACAACTCTGAATGAAATCACAGAAGCTGAAAACAATCTGCGGACCAAGGAAGCTCTTCTAAGCGCATTGAATGACTCAGATCTCTCGAATGTCATTGACCTACCCACTGCATATGAGATCCTAACTAAATTGGAACTTCTATATGAAGGAGATGAGTTTGTCAAAAGTGCAAGGTTGCAAAGTCTGAAAGGGAAATTTGAAAGGTTGAAAATGAGAGATGATGAAAACATCACTACCTTTATGCCAAGAGTAAATGAGCTGGTATGTGGAATCAGAAATGCTGGTGGAACTTTAGATGAAAATGAGATTGTCTGCAAAATCCTAAGATCCCTTCCTGCTGCCTACAAAATCAAAGTTGCTGCCATTGATGAATTCAGAGCCCACACAACTGTCACAAGAGAACAACTGGCTGGCAAACTAGCTGCATTTGAAATGACCGAGTTTGGAGATGATCCTCCCAAGACTGAATCTGCTTTCAAAGCCAGTGCCTATGTGAAAGGCAAACAGAGAATTGATCCGGGTGAAAACTCATCAAGGAAAATGTCATGGTATGATCAAGCAAGAAGAGACATGGAAGAAGAAGAAGCAGAAACAGCTCAACTTGAAGCCCTCATTGCAAAGAGACTGCCAAGAGGATCCGGTAAGTATGAAGGAAAACTACCCTTTAAGTGTTTCAACTGCAATAAGATTGGTCATTTTGCCTCAAGATGTCCGGAGAGATCTGCAAGATCTAATACTCACAGACAAAGGTTTCAAAAGAATTGCTATTATGTTCATGAAGAAGATGACAATGAAGGAGTAACAGATGATGAATCAGAACCAGGAAGCAAATCCAGAAATGAGTGGGTGTTTATAGCCATCAAGGAAGAAGATTCCATGCTCTCTGAATCTGTCAATCACAAAGTTGTTGAAAAAGCCTTGGCTGCTCAAGTGGAAGAAAAGGATGATTGGGTTATTGACAGTGGATGTTCTCACCATATGACTGGTGACAAGAATAAGTTCTTAGACTTGGAAAGATATGAAGGAGGAATGGTAAAGTTTGGTGACAATTCTGCTGGCAGAATCAGAGGTAGGGGAACTATTTCCTTTGATGGTAAGAGCAAAACAGGAAATGTACTGTATGTTGAAGGATTGAAGCACAATCTTCTCAGTGTTGGTCAGTTAGTGGACAAAGGCTATGATCTCCGGTTCAAGAATGGAAAATGCAGAATCTTTACAAGCTCCAGAACTGAAATTGCATCCGGTACTCAGACAAAAGGTAACATCTTTCATCTGGTTGGTTCAAATAAAAGTTGTTTGTTTGTTCAAATTGATCAGAGTTGGTTATGGCATAGAAGAATGTGTCATGTAAATTTTGATAACATCATCAAAATAAGCAATACTCAGGCTGTGAGAGATCTTCCAAAGTTGATAAAACCTACAAATAGTGTGTGTAAAGAATGTCAGTTAGGCAAACAAAGCAGAGTCTCTTTTAAAAGCAAAGATCAGTCTTCTACCGGATTATTGGAATTAGTACATACTGATCTATGTGGTCTGACAAGAATCAAGAGTCTGCAAGGTGATAGATATTTCATGTTGTTAATTGATGATCATTCCCGGATGATGTGGGTTACCTTTCTAAAAGAAAAATTAGAAGCTTTTGAGAAGTTCAAAATCTTCAAAGCTATGGTGGAGAATCAAACCGGATTGAAACTAAAGTGTCTAAGGTCTGATAGAGGTGGTGAATTTACATCTGGTGAATTCATTGACTTTTGTGAGAAACAGGGTATAAGGAGACAGTTGTCTGCTCCTAAGACTCCACAGCAGAATGGAGTAGTTGAGAGAAAGAACCGGACCATCCAGGAAGCTGCTAGGACAATGATGTTGGAAGCAAATGTTCCTCAAATGTTTTGGAAAGAAGCTATCAGCACTGCAGTCTACACTCTCAATCGAGTTCAAATCAGAAACAACACCGGTAAGACCCCCTATGAACTCTGGTTTGGCATCACTCCTACTGTGAAATATTTCAGAGTATTTGGTAGCAAGTGTTATATTAAAAGAGATGAAGATCTAGGAAAGTTTGATGCTAGAAGTGATGAAGGAATTTTCTTGGGCTACTCCACTCAAAGCAAAGCATACCGGTGTTACAATAAGAGATTGAGGAAGATGATAGAAAGCACCAATGTGAAGGTTGATGAAGGAATTGAGAAGCCTTCAAGATTTTATGAGTTTGATGAAGATGACCAAGACAGTGTTCAAGGACCTCAATCCTCTCCGGTGAGACAGAGTCAGCCTGATCCGGTAAATCAGGAAGAAGAGTTAGATTTGAATGAGGTTGATCAAGAAACAACAGTGCTGGATACTCCCAAAATTCCAAGGTATGTAAGACTGAATCACTCTGAAGATCAGATCATAGGTGACAGAAGCAAAGGTGTACAAACTAGAAGGAATATTGCTCAAGATCAGAATGAATGTTGTCTGATTTCAAAGATTGAACCTAAAACAATAAATGAAGCCTGCAATGATGAAAACTGGACCAAAGCAATGGAAGATGAACTGATGCAAATTGAGAAAAATCATACTTGGGATCTTGTTCCCAGACCTAGAGACAGGAATATAATTGGAACCAAGTGGGTCTTCCGGAACAAACTAAATGAAGCTGGTGAAGTAATCAGAAACAAAGCTAGATTGGTCTGCAAAGGCTACTCTCAAATAGAAGGAATTGACTTTGAAGAGACTTTTGCTCCGGTAGCAAGAATTGAAGCAGTCAGATTACTTCTTGCATTTGGTGCCTTCAAAGACTTCAAGGTATATCAGATGGATGTCAAGTCTGCCTTCCTAAATGGTGATCTGGAAGAAGAAGTTTACATTGAACAACCGGATGGATTTCAATTGTCTGATAATAATGATATGGTCTGCAAGTTGAAGAAAGCTTTGTATGGATTGAAGCAAGCCCCAAGAGCATGGTATGAAAGGTTGGATAAGCATCTTGTGCAGATTGGATTCAACAAAGGTACTGCTGACAGTAACTTATATTTCAAAATTGATCATGAAAACATTCTAATTGTTGAAGTGTTTGTGGATGATATCATTTTTGGAGGAAGAGATAGTATGTGCAAAACTTTTGCAAATCAGATGAAAAGTGAGTTTGAAATGTCTATGCTTGGTGAAATGAATTTCTTCTTGGGTCTGCAAATTACTCAAACAAAAGAAGGGATCTTCATCTCTCAGACCAAATATGTGAAAGAATTGTTAAAGAAATTTGGTATGGAAGACTCAAAGCCTATGAACACTCCTATGGCAACCGGATGTAAGTTAAGCAAAGATGATGATTCTCCAAAGGCAGATCAGACAAAGTATAGATCAATGATTGGTGGATTGTTGTATCTCACTCAAACAAGACCAGATATAATGCAGGCTGTTGGTCTTGTGGCAAGATTCCAGGCTGATCCTAGAGAATCTCATGTTATGGCATTCAAAAGAATTTTTAGATACTTGAAAGGAACAGTTGAGTATGGTCTATGGTATCCTAGAGATCCGGATTTCTCTCTTCATGCTTACACAGATGCAGATTGGGCAGGAGATGTGGATGACCGGAAGAGCACTAGTGGTGGAGCATTCTTTTTGGGGAAGAGATTGGTTTCTTGGCTAAGCAAGAAACAAGATGTAATATCTCTGTCTACAACTGAAGCAGAATACATTGCAGCAGCAGGTAGTTGCACTCAAATCTTGTGGATGAAGCAGATGCTAAGAGACATTAAAGTTGAATATGAGGAGCCTATCACAATTTTCTGTGATAATTCAAGTGCAATTAATATTTCCAAGAATCCAGTATTGCATTCTAAGACTAAGCACATATCTATCAAATTTCACTTTTTGAGAGAACAAGTAAACAAGGAAGAAGTCAGATTGGAGTATGTTCCCTCCAAGGATCAGATTGCAGATATCTTTACCAAACCTCTTCCCAAGGACTCCTTTGAATATCTCCGGGAGAAGTTAGGGGTCATGGCCCCTCCGGTGATGAACTAAGATGCACTGATGTGCATCAGTCCGGTGGCTATCACAGTCATATCTTGTGATCCGGACTAATGAGGAGCTGCAACTAAGGGGGAGCAGCTAGTATGATTCTGATGCATGAGAATTGCAAGTATGAGCCCTTTGCCATTGATGTCAAAGGGGGAGAAAAGACATGTGAAAAACAAGTGGTTGATGATCAAAGGGGGAGTAGTAAAGGAAGAGAAGACATATGAAAAGATGAAGTTCTTGTCTTAATGGTTTTTCACATCATATGTTGCCATCAATGACAAAGGGGGAGATTGTTGCAAGTATGAGGTTATCCAGTGTTGTCATTGATGTCAACATACTCATATTGCATTGACAAGAAGGATTTGATGAGCTGTGTGCTGAGGATATTGAGAAAATTAGTCTCAGTCAGGAACAGTGAAGAACAGTGATGAGAAGAAGGTAAATGTACTGTATAGGATGAGAACCGGAGGATGCGGATTAAAGGGTTAGTAGATATGAGTCTTGAGATGCTACAGTTAAGATTTTAGAGGTCCGCATGAAGATCTGAAGGAGTTGTGGCTGCCGGTATAGAACCGGGTCCGGCAAGTATCCGGAGGTGACAGAGGATCACAAAAAGGTCCGGTGAGGTCCGGAATTGTATTATCCTAATCTGCGGATTGGAAGGAGTGTTTGGGATGTCCTTGTGATGTATCATCCTGATTTGTGTATGATTTGGAGGTCCGGAAGTACCTCTTGCATTATGACAGTGGCGACAGACTGTGTTCTTGAAGTTCCGGATGAGGAAGACAAGAGATCCCAGTAAGCAGAGGAAGTGCGGATGTATCCAGACATTCAGACAGGCCTGTGAAGGTTCTTGGATCATGTTTAGGTTTTGTTGTTGGTCCACATTGATGGTAGAGCCCGGAATTGAAGTTATTCTTCCGGATGAAGTTCTTGCTTTGTGTAGCCGACCGGATGAGATGTTCATCCTGCGAATGTTCTTGTGATGGCCGACCGGATGTGTTATTCATCTTGCGGATACTCCTATGGTTGTTTGCCGACTTAGATGCTTGTTCCTAAGTCGATGTCTTGTATAAATAATGATTTGTGAATTCATTTCAGTGTGTTGTGTGAGGATGAGCATGGTATAGCGAAGAAACGTGCGAAAGGCAGAGCAGAGATTGTTGCGCTTAATTGGAACTGATCCGGACATGGTAGAGATGTCATTCTCCAGTTCAAGACTGTGATTTTCATCACTTTGTAGACAGTGTGTCTCCTTGTAGGCAGTGGGCCTCTTTGTGAGCAGTGTGCTCGGGCAGTGAGCCCTTATTGGCATGTGCCATTCATCTTTCCTTATTCTTCTAACAGAGAATAATTCTTGGGTTAATCACCCCGTGGTTTTTCCCTTAACCGGGTTTTCCACGTCAAAATCTTGGTGTTCAATGTGTTGATGCTTATCTGCTCTTGTGTTTATGTATTATGCTTGCATGGATGATTATTTGATATGCTGCTAACTAACAACAGTGAGTTAAGTGTTTGAATGAGAAGAAGTTTTATACAACTGATTCACCCCCCCCCTCTCAGTTGTATGCCCTAGATCCAACAAATATTTTGATCTAATGGCTGTGCTCTAGCATAGATGAATCTTTCTAAGAATAATATTCATTGTGAAGTGGCAAGATGTTGACACGTGGTGCTACCAAATGAAAAGAAAGTGTAAAGAAGGCGCATGGAGGCTTAATCGTACCATCACGCGATATGTGGTGGGCCATTTTTGGCTGTGATGTAGCAAAATGGTGTCATGTGTCCAGTTCGGACAAAAGGCAATGTGACCAACAAAAAAAGGACAGATGATTCGACCTGTTCTATTTGGATGAAGACTATTCAAAGAAGGTGATGAAGATTGTCAAATCTAATAAACAAATCAGAGTCATAGATTGTGAAATGTAAGGAAAAGATCAATGGCCCAAATTCAAATTTACAAAGGAGAAGGATTTCCAAATGTTTGCAGCACGAATAGAGTAATGACCATCACAACCACCATTAATACAGAGAAATGTGAAGGGATTTAGGATAAAATGGGTAGAATTGGGGCATTTCTTATCATTCTCAAGAGCATAAGCTGCATTCAGAGTGAAAGGAGCTTCAAAATGAGCAAACCAGTGTAATTTTGAGCCTCTGTTAACACCAAAACTAGTAAGTTGTTTCCATTCCTCTGCATCTTGTCGGTTTAGTTACTTTAAAGTATTAAGAAGTAATCTGAAGTTGTAAAAACCCTAGTTCATTTGCACAAACATAAAAATGAGTCATTCCAGTCAGCCTTCAACCTCAAAACATGGCTTAGATGAAGATCTCATGGTTTAGTGTCCTGGATCATCAAAAAGACCTACAATAGGATTAGGGGTAGTAGGAAAAAATGATAAAATTTATGACCTATGTGTAGATTGTTAAGATGCCAAAATACTTGTGTCTATCTAGAGCTTATTTGAACACTGGTATAAGAGAATGGACTATAGGGCCCCTTTTTGTCATGCATGGAAACTTGATTTGGCTAAGTTAATTTTCCCTAAAGTCTTTGTAAACCCAGACCTAGTCAGAGCAATAACATGTAGGTATGACCCTAAAACCATGTTTGTTTTGTTTCGAAATGGTTTAGTGATAATTAGGTTTACAAAGACATACATTTCCACTGTATTTAATCTCACCCCTGCTACCAGTATGCCAATTGATTTGAATGCCCTCAGAAAAAAATACAAAACTGTCATATATGCCTATAGATCTTTCAATTTGGCCAAGCATAGACCTAAGGGAGTTGATGGTGGCTTGATAAAGATTTATGACAGAGAAGAAGGGCCCTTCCATTGCAATTTGTTCATGGAGTCCTTTGTCAAAACCTATAATAGTTTATGTCATGTGCTTGGGAGGGATGCAGCAGATAGAATGCATGTGGCTCTGATGATAATGGCAGTATACATTTAGGATTATGGAGCCAAAAAAACATATGACCATGCAGGATATCTGGAAAAGAAAATGCATGAGTGGATGATGGCAATAAAGAACAACATGTATATAGTAGGTCCCCATGTGAAGTTCACCTAGTATTCATTAATGTGCCATATGATATTGTTCTTTCTGTTTGGCCACTGGAGCAAGGATTTGCATGTGAAGATGACTGATGTAGAGGCAAACATGATGCCAATGCAAATGTGGACCTACATGCTAGACATGCATTTTAAATATGCAAGCTATGTTACATTTGAAGAGCATTTTGTGAGATAGGTACTAGGTTTCTTGGAACCTGCCACTGACAGGATAACAAAAGAAATTAAGGATTTTTTAGACCATTGGAGAGAACCCCACACTTCCACATAGATCATAATTGGGGAGACTGGTTCTTACATGAAAACATAACTTGCATCAGGATTTATGGGTGCGAGGCCGGACCATACACTTTGCCTAGGTTTGTCCCCAAGAGACTAGCCTTTATGGAGATTATAAGGCAATTAAATGAATCTGACAAGGAGCATTTTAGAAAGCACAAGAAGGGGTCACTTATCCCTACTTCATTGAAACTCATTGATTTCATAACAATTGATAAGAGTGGATTGGATCAGATAAGATTCATGCTTTAATGCTACAGGATGGACATGGAGTAGGTGAGATTCTTTGACCCTGAGGGTTTTATTCATGATACAAGATTGAAGCTCAGTAGGCTTACGTACCCTCACCATGTTCTCTTGGATGAGGACAAAGTAAGAAATTGCCATTCAATGTGCAATAGGTGCATTCTTTATGGAATAAATGGAATGTAGTAATGGGGGTAGAGAAAATGAAGAAAAATGTCAATGTTGCTTACCCTAGGGCTTTTATTGAGATACAAGACCCCATAAAGAGAATAGAGATGATACTTCCCAAGGCAGAGGAGCTAATAGCTGATGCACCTGTAGGTGAGGAATGGCCCTCATACCAACCAAGTAGCTCAAGAGGTAAATATGTTAGAAAAGAAGAATCTCTTGATTCCCCTACTCCAAAGAGGGCAAAAATTATTGATCTTGAGACAAAGGAGGAGACAGAAGTTGTAAATTTAGAGGAAGGGGTAGTAGAAGAGTAGATTCAAGAGTCCCCTCATCAGGTGAGTTCCCCTCCAAAGGATAATGCCTTACTCCTCACTAGAAAATAGGTTGACAAGGTCCACAGTCAACAATGAGGTTGATACAGAGGATGTGAGGCTGGTGGTCTCCAATTAGTTTGTTTCAGATGATGCATTCATCAATACTACTAAGTTTAGGTCATTTGTGCAAGGACTAAAAATGAGGAGTTTCAAAAAAGAATTGAAGAAGCAAAAAGTGGTGTAGACCCCTCAAAATATGATACCATTACTAAGAGGGTTTTGGATGAAGTAAAGACATCAGTGCAATGACTCCTAAGGAAGGTAGAGCACTTCTAAGCAGAAGCAACATCTCATTGCTACCACATTGGACATTATCAGTTGCTATTACATTTGATACAATTACAAGAGATGACTCTAATATGATAGAAGAACTGGTCGGCAGAGTTATGCAGGGTGTTGTATTTGATCCAAGGTTTGAAACCTTGGCAATCTAGGCATTGGCCCCTAGTGACAACAAACCACAAGTTGGTTTACATAAGTTAACTGACAATGTGATAATAAAAAAGGATGTCAAACACCCTTACTCCTCAGGCTGCCAGTTTAAATGTACAAACTACACAATTTACAAAGGCGGTGATAGTCAAACTGGAGAAGGATTACAATGAGCTATTGGAGAAATATATGGTGGCTATTGCTAGGTTCAGTGCATATGAAAGGCAGCCACAATTGGAGGCTGGTCTATCTCAGACTCCCCCCACCATTCAAGCTGTAGAGTTATTACCAATTGATAGACAACCTCTTCTTTTAGAGATCAAAGAATTGAAGAAGGAAAATAAGAAGCTGAAAGAAGAAGTGGAGAACAAAATAGAGAATATAGCTACCAATTTGATCAAGGACAGAGTGACTAAAATCTTGGCTAGAGTGGAGGAGACCACTAGGTCTTACTTACAATTGAGGATAGCCTATGAGAAGCATGAGTCTGATAAGTAAAGGCTATCAAGTGTGAAGGCTAGGTGGCTTCCAAGAACAAGAAAGATCAGGGATTTTCTTAGGTGTCCTAGATATGATCCAAATGTACCCCCTAAATTAAAAATAGTGGTAGATATGCTGAGTCACTTAGAGGATGTGGTCGATTATCAGTTGAGGTTGGATACAGTTTTGAGGGAAAAGATGCAAGTTTTGGAGAGTCTGGACACTAAGTGGTCGCCACATATTTTGGAAGGTGATGGTAAGGCTAAGCACTTGGACAAGTGGAGAAAAGAAATTATTGATAATGGTCATCAATTAATTCCCACTTGTTGTGATAAGGGTGATCCAACCATGCAGGTATTGAGCGTATCACTTGATAAGCTACACGTAATTGAAGTAAACTTCAAGATATTTTGCAGGAATGCAAAAACTATTTTAGATGCCAATTATGTCAGTCATAATGACAAGATAGTAGAAGTGATTTCATTCCCTTGGCCAACTAAAAAGACATATGGTGAGTGGAAGGATAGATATGGGTCACAGGATTTTCAAGCCAACTATCATCTTCCCAATGTTAAAGAGGTAGATCCTTAGGCAGCCACACACTTCTCAATGTCCAACTACCCCCTCTTGTTCTCTTCTCTCAAGTGCAATTAATGTTTCCCAACACTTTTTTGATGGTTCTTTGTATCCAAAAACAATTTGAAATGTAATTTTTTCAATGTTGAGGGCATGTTCCTGGTCTATAAAGGAATTGTGTTTCTCATTTCATCTGGTTGTTGAAGATTTGGGAATTTTGGAGAGCTAATAAAATATAGTTCTTCTAGGTTGCTCTATCTCTTGTGAGTTTATGAATTATATGTTGAATGTATTATGCATAACATTTATCAGTTTCATGTCATTTTAAATGAGTAATGCTTTGTTGCATGTATTATGTTATTTGTCTCCAAGTTGTGTGTGTTCTTGTTTTGAATCTAAATATCTAAGGGTTATTTAAGGTTTTGGAACATGGATCTTCTATGTTGAATGGTTAATCTTCTACTTTTGTTCAAGGAACAAATTAAATGTTTTGGAGTAAGTTTTGGGATGAACACATTGTAGTGAGGATATTTGTAAGCAGAGATAACTAAATACTCAGTCTTGAGTGGTATCTGTAAGGAAGATATTAGAGAAGCCCCTTGAAATTTGATTATTATTTTAAGTTTATGGTAAACATTCACATATATATGTCTGTTTGACTCCATGCCCTAAGATAGGCACCAGTCTATTTTTGTGTTGAAGTTATGATTCAAAGCCCTAATCTTGCATCCAAACATAGAATACAATCAAATCTTAATCACAAACCTTTAGGATTTTAGAAGTAGTTTTAGGTTTCAAATCCTCTAGTTTACAACTGAATATAAGGCCCAGAGCTAGCCCCTTTGCACTTATTTCACAATTTTGGTCTGTATTAAAGAGGATTTATCTACTTTGTATTAATATCTAATTAAGTTTAGAGATTTATTTCATGGGTATTAAATAGGGAATACCCCCTAGGTCCTGTAGAGTCTAAAAAAGGAGAGGAGACATTTCAAGTTTGTCTCATGCTATTGGCCCCTCACTCGAGTCTCCTATTGATGAGTGATGGCTACCTTGTAGGGATACTTAGGAAACATTCAGTTGGGAAAACCCAACAAGATCTACCAAGCCAAAATTCTAGCAAACAAACTTTATTTAAGGTGGTTCAAGTTATTTCTCTAAAATTGAAGGAAGGTGAATCGATTGCATAGCATTTAAATTCATTTATTTTGATTTTGAGTCAACTAGCCTTTGTAGATGCTAAGGTTGAGGAAGAAGACAAATCTATTATTCTTCTTTGTTCTTTACATGAGTCTTAGGAGAATTTCAATCTTTCTATCTCTACTAATCTAAAAGATCCCAAGTTTGATGCTCTTGTTGCAACTCTATTGTTAAAGGAAATAAGGAAGAAGGCTATAATACCTCACTGGATTCTCTTAATGTTAGGGGGGATCTAAGGAAAGAGAACAAAAAAGAGATTATAAGGGGCCTAAGGACAAATATAAAGGTAGGTCTAAGACTCCTACAAATAAGAATAGAGTTTAGTGTTGTAACTATGGAAAAACTTGTAATGCTAAGAAGGAATATGGAAACAAGAAGAAGCAATGGGATTCCTCTACAGAAAAGTCCTTATATGTAGGTGATGATATTTTACTTTCTTCTTGTAACATTGTTTCTAATGGACATTTGTTGGTTTACTTAGGATGCTCATATCACATGACTTCACACAAAGAATGGTTTTCCACATATGAAGAATATGATGGAGGTAATGTATACCTTGGGGGCAACACTACATTTTCAAATGTTGGATGGGGAAAGGAATTGTTGTGTTTCAGTGATGGGAGGATTAAAACCCTCCTTGGTGTTCTACATATTGTTGGTTTATCTAGGAACCTTATTTCAATTTCAAAGTTGAATTATTTAGGAATGCATGTAACATTTCATAAGCATGGTTGTAGATTGGTGAGAAGAATCTTGGTGGTAGTGAGAGGAACAAATATGGGAACATTGTTTAGGCTTGATGCCACTATAGTTTGTAATTCAACTAATGTCACTGAAACTATTGAAAATACATGTGGTGTGGCATTGTAAATTGGGTCGCACAAGTGAAAATGTTTTGAAAAATAATTAAGAATAAAAATTTGTTGAATGGTTATTCCTATTCTAATGATCACTTTGATTTCTGTGAGCAATGTATTTTGGTAAATATAATAGAACATATTTTCCTTTATGAAGCAATAGAATAAAATAGAAATTAGAAATTATTTATTTAGATGTGTTTTGACTTGTGAATAATGATTCTATTGGAAAATCTCATTATTTTGTTACCTTCAATTATGATGTATCTATATATACATGGATTTATTTTATGAAGCATAAATCTGAAGTTTTCACTAACTTTAAGGAGTTTAAAGTCTTAATAGAAAAGAAATCAGGGATTAAGATAAAAAAAAATGAGATCTTCTAATGGAGGGGAATATTGTTCTAAGGAATTTTATGAGTTCTATAAGCATGTAGGTATCATAAGACAAAAGATAACTCCACATACACCACAATAGAATGGTGTTGCAAAAAGAATGAACCAAACAATAATGGAAAGAGCCAGAAGTGTGTTGAGTGATGCAGAGTTAGATAAATACTTGTAGGTAGAAGTTGTGAGCACTACTTGTTACATGGTAAATAGATCTTCTTGGATGGTTCTTGATTCTACTCCTTATGAAGTGTAGATAGGTAAGAAACCTTTTGTTTCACATTTAATACTTTTTTGGATGTGAGGCTTTTATTCATGTGCATAAGGAAAACCATTCTAAGTTGGATCCAAAACTAGAAAGATGTATTTTCATTAGATATCGTCAGAATATTAAAGGTTATAATATTTGGAATTCTTTACCCATGAACATTGTACATTCTAAAGATGTGAATTTCAGGGAACCTAGAGCTATTTATGATCCTCTATAGCTAGAACAGAAAGAAATGAAGAGGATAGTGAATTTTGATTTACAATAAGAATATGCAAATCAAAAACAATAAAATGATGGATTTGAGGATGAAGAAGAAGAATAAGGTTCAAGTTAAAGTTTTGATGAAGATGACTCTGTTCTTACAGAAGAAGTTGAGCATGTAGAAGAACATGAGGAAGAATCTCTTACTCCACCCTTGAGAATATCCATAAGACAATGAAATCTGGTTAATAGGTATGGACCACCAGATTTCTATTGTGTATTTACTTTATTAAGTATTGATGATGAACCTAGATTCTATAGGGAAGCTATTCATGTAAATGATAGTGAGTCTTGGCAGTTACCCATGTAGGAGGAGATGATGGCTTTAGACTCATGTGACACATGGGATCTTATATGTTTTCCCAAAGGAAGAAAATCAATAGGATGTAAGTGGGTCTTCAAGAAGAAGTTTGGACTAGATGGTTCATTAGAGAAGTACAAGGCTAGAATGGTAGCCAAGGGCTAGTCCTAGAGGGAATGAGTTGATTTATGTGAAATTTTCTCTCATGTTGCTAAATTATCCTTGATTAGATTTATTTTATCTATTGTTGCAACTATTGATTTTGAGATTGAGCAAATGGATGTTAAAACAACTTTTTACATGGAGACTTAGAAGAGGAAGTTTACATGCAACATCCTACATATTTTGAGGTAAAAGGGAAGGAACACTAGGTATGCAAGTTAAAAAGGTCTCTTTGTGGTTTAAAATAGTCACCCTAAATGTGGTACTAGATGTTTGACTCATTTGTTTTGAAATTAGGATTTGTTAGAAGTGAAGAGGATCACTATAGTTACATTCGATGTATTGATGATCATATACTAATTGTTGCCTTTTATGTGGATGATATGTTATTTTTACTAACACCAAGGGTACTATTAGTGATTTGAAAGATTAAATTTTAGGTACATTTGAGATGAAGGATCTGGGTGTAGCTATGTATATTCTAGGAATGTGGATCAAAAGAAATCAAGTAAATAGAAAGGTTTGGCTATTGTAGAGTAAGTATGTTAATACTATTCTGAATAGATTTATTATATGCAGAATTGTAATCCAGTTAGAGTTCCATTACCAATTGGTAGTATGATTTTATTAGATGTGTATCCTAAGAATGAAGATGATTTAGAGGACATGTCTAATGTGTTATATTCTATTGTTGTAGGAAGTTTGATGTATGCAATGGTTTGCACTAGGCTTGATATTGCCCAAGCAGTGGGAGTTTTGAGTAAGTTATGCCTAACTCTAGTAGACAACACTGGAATTATGAAAAGAGGGTGTCTAGATATTTTTGTGGTACTCCTAATTATTGTTTAGTTTATTCTAGTACTAATATTGTAGAAAAGACATTAGATATCCATGGTTATGTTGATACAAATTAAGAAGGTGACTTAGATAGTTGAAGGTCCACAAGTGGGTATGTATTTACTCTATTTGGAGGACTAGTGAGCTGGATGAGTAATAGGCAACATATAGTTTCATTGTTGACCACTAAAGTAGAGTACACGTGATGCAGAGGTAAAGGTAGTGGTTGATGAAATTCAATCAATTAACCTAGATCTCAATGCTTCTCTCTAGAGGTTTAAAAAGGTCATGTGTTTACAAGCCTACACAAGGCTATTCAAGGAACTAACCTAGCCTAAGACCACACCCTGGGTCCAATCACACAAGCTATTCAACCTTCTTTGGGATCACTGCTCAACCCAACTTATATGCACAATCCACCTTTAGGAACTCTCAACCTACTACCAATCTACTCTACCAATCAAGATCTTTATACTACCATCAACATATTCTTGTTTAGAACATAACTAACATCAGGTCACTAACCAAAAAAACTAAGTGTTACACTTGCAAGGATAGAGAACAGTAAATTGCAGCATGACTGTCCTATGATAGTGCTAAATGAAGGCTTATTTCTTGTAGCCTTTTTGAACGACTAAACCATGGAAATCTTAACTAAGTTCCAAATAACCCTCAATCCTTGATACATATTCAAACACCCATTATGATCATGTGATCACTCACCCACTTGCAGATCCGTACTGTTATAGGGACGTACAAAGACAACAAACTATCTTTTTCTTGAAAAAGACCTAAATTGAAGGCAATGTGAAAAAAAATGCATCCAATATGCATGCACATGATCCACCAAACCCTGCACTAGTCAATTTCCACCTGAAAACTCAAACTCCACCATATATTTGTTAAAACAAATTGACCGTCTTCATTGTCATGATACAGTCCACCATCAATTTCTCAACTAGCCACTAGTAAGACTAGCTAGATGCATGCCAAACGCTTTGGAGAGGAGCATTCAACCTACAAGACAATAACCAATATAAACTCTACTCTATCTTCCTCCATCCCACCAAGAAATGGGTGATCACCTTTAGAGGACAGAGGAGGAAAGATTCATTTTGTCCCAAAACCCTAGGTATGGAGGGTTTAAACCAGTTTTTACAAAATAGATTGAAACAAACAGCACAAGATGTTTCAAGAGCTCAGACTACATGAGAATGGAAGCTACTTTGAAGATCTAAAACATTTTCCAAACCTTATTCCTTGAGTAGTCTGTACCAGGCCGTACATAATGGCTATCTACAATAAAAGCAGAAAATTATGGTTTTTATCTTTTAAAACTCCTCTCCTTCATTCATTATTGGCATGTTTATACAATATATTGTTATAGAAAGTTTTTCTAACCTTTCCGCTTCCCTACTGCCCGTACAACTGCCCATGAAAGGCAGTGAAATGTTGGAAAGATGGTTTTTCTTCAAAAACACTAAGTTTTAAAAGAGAATGCCAAGAAAATAGGCATAAACTAACTTTAAAATGGACTAGTCAATTAAAATGACTAAATCCTTATTACATAGCATGAAAATGGCTTTCAAAGCCTTAGAGGAAATAAAAAATAACAAGATCACAAAGCATGACATAGTAAAAAATGACTAAAACTGGAAGCTCCTGCACCATACTCCCCCTGTGGGAAAAACTCAAGTCCCTTGAGTTGCCAATTGTTGAAGTTTCATGCCATGCTTCAAGATATTTGCTTCAGTCATTCAGGTGGCCTCTGAATCAAGAAGATCCTTCCATTTCACCAAGTAGTCTTTATAGACACCTCTCCGAGTCTTCTTGAGAACCTTGGAATCCAAAATGCACTCCAACTGTAAAGGTTTTCTTTGAGGCAAATCCTTGATCCAATCAGCATCTTCAGCCACCACATCTGATCCACTTTCACCAAGCAATGGAGGTCTGAAAGGAAAAAGATCACAAACATTGAAAATCAGAGAGATACTAAGGCCAGATGTTAACTCAATCTCATATGCATTTGGACTGAATTTGTGCACTATTTTACATGGCCCAATCTTCTTCATCAAGAGTTTAGTTAGCTGACCCTTTGGCAACCTTTCATTCCTCAGATATGCCATAACTAAGTCACCAACTTTGAACTATACTTCTCTTTTCTTCAAATCTACCTTTTCTTTGTACTTTGTGACTGATTTTTCTAGTTGTAGCTTGACTTGATCATGGACTATTTTCATAGAGGCAGAAAACACTTCACCAAGTGCACTCCTTCTATCGCATCCTTGGAGATCCTTTAGCTCAAGTGGCCCACTTGGATGAAAGCCATAAACTATCTCAAAAAGGACTTTTACCAGTGCTCCTATTCCTTGAATCATTGTAGGCATATTCAGCCTAACTGATAACCAAGTCCCATGCCAAACCATGTTGCTTTGTAAGGCACCTTAGAAGGTTTCTAGGTGATCTATTAACCACCTCAGTCTGACCATTAGTTTGTGGATGGTAGGCTGATGAAAAGGACAACTGTGTGCCCAACTTCTTCCACAAGGTCCTCCAGAAATGACCTACAAACTTAGAATCTTTGTTAGTTACAATGGACAATGGTAAACCATGAATCCTTACTACATCTCTAAAAAATAGACCTGCAACATGAGATGCATCATTTGTGCATTTACATGGCACAAAATGAGCCATCTTGCTAAACCTATCAACAATGACAAACACACTATCCACCCCTCTGGCTATCCTGGGTAACCCAAGCACAAAATCCATGCTGATACTTTCCCAAGGTTTGTTGGGAATGGGAAGGGGCTGGTATAGACCTTCATTTGAAGACACACCTTTGGCTCTTTGATAGATTGCACAACTAGCTACATACTTCCTTACATCTGATTGCACCTTTGGCCAAAAATAGAACCTTATGACTTGTTCTACTGTCTTGTCTAAGCCAAAGTGTCATCCTAAAGAACCATTATGCTTCTCCTTGATGATGTTGTCCCACATGGAGCACTTAGGGACACACAACAAATTGCCTTTAAACAAGAGGCCTTTCTGCAAAACAAAATCTGCATACTCTCCATGAAATGTGTTAGCCAAGTTCACACAAACATCATAAGCCTCTTTGAAATTAGAATCTTCTTTATATAGCTCCTTTAAACAGTCAATACCCATGCTTTCTAACTAAATTTCATGAACAAGAAGCAACCTCCTACTCAATGCATCAGCCACCTTATTAGAGACACCTCTTTTGTGCTTAATTATGAAGGTATAAACTTGTAACTGCTCCATCCATTTAACATGTCTATGGTTCAATTTTTCTTGACTGTTAAGAAAGCTTAAAGCATGATTGTCAGTAAACACAATAAATTCTTTGGGCAGCAAATAATGTCCATTTCTTAAGAGCTTGTACCATTACATAGAGTTATAAGTCATAGGCAGAATACCTTTGCTTGGCTTCATTAAACTTTTCTGAAAAGAATGCCACCGAATGTCCTTCTTGGCTGAGAACAGCACCAATAGCTTACTGACTTGCATCACACTCAACAACAAACACCTTATCAAAATCAGGGAGTACTAAGGTAGGCAACTCAGCCACCTTTGTTTTCAACAACTCAAAACTATCATTAGCTTCCTTTGTCCATTGGAATCTACATTTGACTCCACCCTTGATGGTGTTGAGGATGGGAGCACTAATGTGAATGAAACCTCTGATAAACTTCCTATAGAAAGTTGCGAATCCATGGAAACTTCTCACATCTCCCACTATTTTTGGGGTAGGCCAACTAAGAATAGCCTCAACCTTAGAGGGATCCATCTTCAAACAACCATTAGAAATGACAAATCCCAGATATACAAGTTCAGTTTTCATGAACTCACATTTGTCTAAGTTGATCATCAACTTGTGCTCATGCAGCTTCTCCAACACCTGACCAACATGCTTCACATGCTCTTCCCTTGTCCTGCTGAAGATTAGTATGCCATCAAGATAAACAATAACAAATTTACCAATGAATTCAACTAATACCTCATTCATCAGGTGCATAAATGTACTTGGTGCATTGCTAAGACCAAATGGCATAACAAGCCATTCATAAAGACCTTCATTGGTCTTGAAAGTAGTCGTACATTCATCTCCTTGTCTAATCTAGATTTGATGATATCCAGATTTCAAATCAATCTTTGAGTAATAGCATGATCCTCCAAGATAATCCAAGAGATCTTCAATCCTTGGCATTGGAAATCTGTACCTTATGGTAATCTTGTTTATGGCCCTAGAATCTATGCATAGCCTCCACTTTCCATCCTTCTTAGGAGCAAGTACACTTGGAACTGCACAAGGACTTAGACTCTTCCTAATCAGCCCTTTCTCTAGGAGATCTTGAATTTGCCTTGCCACCTCTTCATTTTACTATGGAGTCAGCTTGTATGCAGCCTTGTTAGGCAATGTACCACCAGGTATTAACTCAATTTGATGACGAATATCCCTCATGGGTGGTAAGAAGTTGGGAACTTCCTCTACCACAAGGTCTTGATACTTATCTAGAAGTTGCTGCACTTCCAGTGGGATCTCCTTCTATTTTTGTTCTTGCTGATTTGATCCACTCTTTGGCTTCATGACCAAGGCATACCCTTGGGTATCCTTCTCCTTCAAGAGGTTTAGGAACTCTTTGCCATTCACTAACATGACACTACTGTCATTTTTCTTCCCTCGGGGCTGCTCCAACATAGGATCCATCTTGAATGGTCTTCCATTCTTGGTGATGACATAAGTGTTACTCTCACCATCATGCTGAGCTTTAACATCATACTACCATGGACGGCCAAGAAGCAGGTGACATGCATCCATAGGGATGATTTCACATAACACTTTGTCCTTGTAGTCACCAATTGCAAATTCAACCCAAGTTTGTTCTTCCACCATGAAACTTTGGTTCTTGTTTAACCAAGAGATCTTGTGAGGACTGATATGAGGTAGCCTCTTCAACTTGCACTTCTCCACCATCTCAGTGGATACCACATTCTTAGTAGATCCTAAATCTACTATGATTTTGCAAAGCTTCCCATAGGCTAGGCCTTGGGTTCTAAAAAGATTCTTTCTCTGAGGGGGCTCTTGCTTCAATGGCATCTTCAACATAGACCTTTTGATCATCATACTCTCTCCATCTAGAACAGGTGTAGTACTTCCCATTGCTGAATTCACACTCTCACAGTCGTCATCTTTCACTAACTGATTTCTCTTTCCACTGTCATGAGAGCTATTAGCTTTCTCTGGGCATTTGTTCATTGTATGGCCAACTTGGTTGCAGCCATAACACCTTCCAGTGAAGACTCCTAGTCCTCTACCTCCTCCACCATTTCTGCCCCTACCATTAGGCCTTCTCCAACCTTTGAAACCTCCTCTATGCTCTGTCTCAGGTGATGTTTCTTGCTGACTGTTATTTTTAGTTTTGTTGAACTGACCATGGCCAAACTTGCCTCTTCCTCTTTGGTTTCTACGACCTCTACCTCTGGCACTTTGTTCACCCTTCCTTCTTAGCTTTTCCTCTACTCTAGAGACCAATAAGAAACATTCGTCCTCTATCTTTGGTAACACTAAAGTGATCTCATCTTGCAGATTGTATTTCAGTCCATTTAGGTACCTAGCCACCATCCCTTTTTCATCTTCATTATGATTGGCCCTCATACTGAGTCTATGAAATTCTTCTGTGTAGGCAGCCACATCCATGTCTTTTTGTCTCAAATTCTAAAATCTCCTTATGATTTGAATGTCATAGTTAGGTGGCATGAACTTGCTTCTGAGCATAGCCACCATTCTGCTCCATTTAGTGATGGGACTCTTCCCAATCTTCTCCCTCTCACTCTGCATATAGTTCCACCATACAAGTGCAGAACCTCTTAGCCTTGTCTTGGCAAGCTTGACCTTTTTGTTGTCATTGAACTCCTTGTAATCAAAGAAGTTGCACATAGCTTCTATCCAATCGGTGAGACCATCTCCATCCAACTTGCCATGAAAGGTAGGCACATCCATCTTGGGATCACCACTATCTCCATGAGCACCCTTAAGTGCATTCAGGAAAGCCTTCTGATCTGCAGACATGTTCTGCTCTTGAGGACTCTCTTCTACCTCTACTTCTTCATTTGTGTTAGAAGAACTTCCCTCTTCTTTGGTCTTGCCCTTAGACTTCTTCTCTTCTTGCAATTGCTTCAACCATCTCTTCCACCATCTTCTTGATGGCATCTTGACTCATTGTCTTGGGAGGCATTGTACTAGCCTCTGTTTCAATTTCCTCTTCTAACATACATTGCTTTTAATCAGAATATTGGCTCTGATACCAATATGATGCAGAGGTAAAGGTAGTGGTTGATGAAATTCAATCAATGAACCTAGATCTCAATGCTTCTTTCTAGAGGTTTAAAAAGGTGATGTGTTTACAAGCCTACACAAGGTTGTTCAAGGAACTGACCTAGCCTAATACCACACCCTGGGTCCAATCACAAAAGCTATTCAACCTTCTTTGGGGTCACTACTCAACCCAACTTATATGCACAATCCACCTTTAGGAACACTCAACCTACTACCAATCTACTCTACCAATCAAGATCTTTATACAACCATCAACATATGCTTGTTTAGAACATAACTAACATCAGGTCACTGACCAAAAAAACTAAGTGTTACACTTGCAAGGATAGAGAACAATAAATTGCAGCATGACTATCCTATGACAGTGCTAAATGAAGGCTTATTTCTTGTAGCCTTTTTGAACAACTAAACCATGGAAATGTTAACTAAGTTCCAAATAACCCTCAAGCTTTGATACATATTCAAACACCCATTATGATCATGTGATCACTCACCCACTTACAGATCCGTACTGTTACAGGGACATACAAAGACAACAGACTGTCTTTTTCTTGAAAAGGCCTAAATTGAAGGCAATGTGAAAGAAAATGCATCCAATATGCATGCACATGATCCACCAAACCCTGCACTAGTTAGTTGCCACCTGCAAACTCAAACTCCACCATATATTTGTTAAAACAAATTGACTGTCTTTACTGTCATGATATAGTCCACCATCAATTTCTCAACTAGTCACTAGTAAGACTAGCTAGATGCATGCCAAATGCTTTGGAGAGGAGAATTCAACCTACAAGACAATAACAAACATAAACTCTACTCTATCTTCCTCCATCCCACCAAGAAATGGGCGATCACCTTTAGAGGACAGAGGAAGAAAGATTCATTTTGTCCCAAAACCCTAGGTATGGAGGGTTTAAACCAGTTTTTACAAAATAGATTGAAACAAACAGCACAAGATGTTTCAAGAGCTGAGACTACATGCAAATGGAAGCTACTTCAAAGATCTAAAACATTTTCCAAACCTTATTCCTTGAGAAGTCTGTACCAGGCCGTACAGAATGGTTGTCTATAGCAAAAAGCAGAAAATTACTGTTTTTATCTTCTGAAACTCCTCTCCTTCATTCATTATTGGCATGTTTATACAATATATTGTTTATAGAAAGTTTTTCTAACCTTTCCACTTCCCTACTGCCCATACAACTACCCATGAAAGGCAGTGAAATGTTGGAAAGATGTTTTTTCTTCAAAAACACTAAGTTTCAAAAGAGAATGCCAAGAAAATAGGCCTAAACTAACTTTAAAATGGACTAGTCAATTAAAATGACTAAGTCCTTATTACATAGCATGAAAATGTCTTTCAAAGCGTTAGAGGAAATAAAAAATAACAAGATCACAAAGCATGACATAGTCACAAATGACTAAAACTAGAAGCTCCTGCACCAACATGGTAGATAACCATGTCTCTAAGGAGGCAGTTTGGTTGCAAAGGCTATGTGCAGATATTAATTTTGATTGCATGACTATTTAGGTCAGATGTGATAGACATAGTGCTATATGTTTGGCCAAGAATCCTATGTATCATGCTTGGATTAAGCATGTGGATGTTCAGTACCACTTTTTTGGGAAATAGTTGCAAATGGATAGGTTGAGCTTAAGAAAATTAACACTGAGGAGAATGTTGTAGATTCACTTACTAAACATATGAGCACAAAAATGTTTACTAGGCACAGGGAGGCCATGGGCTTTGTTGCTAGTGCTTAGTTGTTTTATGTTTTTTCTATGAATTTATTTAATATATGATGTCAAGTGGGAGAATGTTGGTATTAAGGTGCCATCAACCTTTTAATCCTATGTAATTAATTAATCCTAATATTTTTTGTAAATTTTCATAAGGGAAGAGGTATTCATCGAGTAGTAGTAAAAACATATTTACTATTATGGAAAATAATTTATTATTGGAAATAACAATTAATTAGATACCGACAAGTTGTTACAAAGTTACATTTACTAGTCAAAGCATCATGGTAATAGTAAAAGGTTAAAGTTGGAGAATCTAGGCGCCATCTTGAGGAAATGTTAATATTAGTGTTTTATGACAACTGCCATCAGTTTTAAGAAGCATCTATGAAACCTTATAGCTCTCATATGATGTAAGAGATTCTAAGGTGGCATATGAAAGTAATAATTACTTGTAACAACTTATTATTGGCCCTAGGTGCCCATGCATGAAATATTTCTTATGACAACTGTAAGAGAATCTATAAGATGTTATAATGGGCATGTATGCAAGATTCCCAAGGTGGGGGTGTCATATTTTTTCTGGCTTGTGAACCACATTTGTCAGTTTCTCATTTTCTATGTATTAGGTTCTTAGATGTGAAGTTTGTATTGGTTTGTTTGTGTATAGTAATGTTGACAAATTAAAGACTTCTAGGATGAAATTGGGAGTTGTATTGTAATCCTTTTTTGAAGATAATACAAACTTGTGCTTCTCTTTTGTGTGGATTTTTTCCTTAAATGGTGTCTCCATATAAACATTGTGTTATGTGTTTCACCATCTATTCCATTTTATTTTATGTTCCTACTTTCATGCTATCTCCATTGGTTTTACATCGTATAAATCAGATTTACATTTTAAATCAGATTTCCATTATATAGTAGTTTACCTTCATTTCTAACATATTTTTCATTCTAGAAGCTAAGGTGTTTGGAAGAAATATATCTCAAAACATTAGTAAAGGAAACATTAAAGGTTTTAAACTTGAATCCTCCTAAACTCCTAGCTTATATCTTGATAGTTCATGGATGACACTATTCTTCTTGGGACAACTACTATTATCTAGAAGCTAAGGGTTGGAAAAATATTCTATCTTAATATGATACTATTTCTATAAAACAAATTAATTTAGACAAAAGTAGATTTATTTTCAATACCAAATGAGGTTTACAAAATTAAATTTATACTACCATAGGTTGCAACATTAATCAACTACCTACTATGTATTTGGGAATGCCTCTAAGCTCTAGATGAATTCACAATTGTACTTGTAACAATCTAGTTGAGAGAATTCAAAGGAAACCTATAAGTTGGAAGGGATACCTTTTAAGCCAAACTAGTAAAATACAACTCATCAAAAGTTCTCTCTAGAGCATCCCTGTGTAGTTATTATCTAGATCTTCAAAATCCCTCATCTCTTGGCTTAAAAAGTGGAGCAAATTCAAAGGCAATTTTTATGGTCATGAACAAAGGATGAGTAGAGATTATCTTTAGTTTACTAGGATTGTTTTTTCCTACTAATGAGCACTGGTGGGCTGGGAATATGTAAAATTAAGGAAATGAATAAACCATGTCTTTCTTGAAAGGAAGCAAGGTATGTGGAAATGCTTCCTACACTGATCTACTAAGGAAAGATTTATGTAAATTTTTATCTTTTACAATTATATATTAAGATACACATTAATAGAAAGATAATAACAACATTCAAATGCAAATACAAAACTCACAACACAAGATATGCATGTGGAGAACCCTTTCAAGTAACAAGCCCCACACTCCAAAGCTGTCCAATATATTATGCAAGAATCAAGAAGATTACAATATACTTGCAGAGAAAGATTTCACAGGAGTATTAATCAACCATAGATCCAGATGGTAACTCAACATCTATGAGACTCTTACTCACAACTTCCATCTCAAGCTCCCGATATATAGGAGATACAACATAGTAAACCGCCAATCATAATTAAAAAACCATGAGCCATGAAACCAACCAAAAGTGGCACCCAAATTATTTCCAATCAAAGATGTCTTGTGATGTGCCAAATCACACACCAACACATGTAAGTCTGCCCTTTACATCTCTTTTAAGTGTCTAACAGCTTTTCACATTTCCCAAAAATAGGAGGTCGAACTTTTGAAGGTCATAACTTTTGATCTAGGTGTCCAATTGATGATCTGTTTAATGTGTCAGAAAGCTCATGAAGAGATCTATCAAGATATGACTAAATTTGTTAGGTATGACAACTTTTGGGGCATCTAGAAACCCCTAAGTGCCTCAAAACTATGTTTGAATCATTTTTCAGCAGTTTCAAAAAACTAAAACTTTAATATCTCACAATCTAGCTATGATCCTAAGTTGAAACTCACCCAAGATGTTTACTTAGTAGTTTTCCACCATTTGGGAAAATTTTTGGGTCAATCCAAGGTTAAATGTAGAGTTACTAAAAATAGTAAGTCCTACCATTTTTAGCCCTTTTGGAACCTTTGAAAGTTCTAGACAATTATCCAAGATAAAGGGTATTCGAAAAGACCAAAATTGTAAAGAATAGTAACATTTCATAGTTGCATGGTTGAGACACTTTTTCTAACATCCTCCCACTTCTCTAACACCTTTCAAGAGAAAAGGGAGTATCAACACCATGATTTAATTGCTAGGAGTCGAGAGGACCATAGACTCTAAGCACCATCTGAACTTCTTTATGCTCACAGGTTTTGTCCATTCGTCAAAGTGTCAACTTTCTCCAAGTGTACCTTCCCATCCTCTACCATGTCATGGACAAAATGGTACTGGACATCAATATGCTTAGTCCTCACATGGAAAGTAGGATTCTTCACCAAATATATGGCACTCTGATTGTCACAACAAATAGTAATCTTCCTTGCATCAAACCTAACATCAGAACACAATCTCTTAAACCAAATGGCTTCTTTACAAGCATGCATTGCTACAATGTACTTAGATTCAGTTGTGGACAAAGGGACCATAGGTTGTTGCTTACTCATCCAACTAACAGCACCATCAAACATAAAGAACACATAAGCCCTAGTGGATCTCTTACTGTCAGTGTCATTTGCCCAATTTGAATCCACAAATCCATGAATACAAAGTGAATGATGAGGTCATGTATGTTGGGAATTAAGGTGTCTCAACCTTTACAAATTCCTAATGTTGTATTTATTTATCCCATATTGAGTTGCCATAGTTAGCACCTTGTGTATATCCAACATGGTAAATTTTGGTGACTTTGGCAGCTGTGGTTTCCCCCTTGAATAATTAACATGGGTTTGGGGGCAGCACCCCCAAGATAGGGTCAAGGGGCATAGCCCCTTGCGGGGTCCAGGGGTAGCACCCCTAGTGCGCTCCCTATCATGGTACAGGGTGGGGTCGAGGGGCAGCGCGCTCATGGGGGCTTGGGGGCAACGCCCCCAAAACCTTAAACAATTTTTAATTAATGACAAGTGTCAGTGAGTATCTTTGCATGAGAGAAAGGCATCTTTGGGTGGTCAAGGGAGGTTATGACATGTAAGAGGAATATGATATTTTTAGTTAGTGTATGACAGATTCTATGATAGTTGTAAGGTGCGTAAGAGCATCTGTCGTAACCTATCTTGGGACCAAGCACCCACTTCGGGATGGGATGTTGGACAAGTGTCCTTAGGCGTGGGTTTTGAGGCATGAGTCCAAGATGGATTCCCATCTCTAGAAGGTTCCATATTTGCCTTGTAAACTCTATATAAATAGGTGCTTGGATGGGAGATAGACAATTTTGGTACAAGTACTGTTATACTGCCAAAATATCTCCAGATTCGACATTTGAAGACTCCTAAAAGAGCATTAGCTCTGAAACTATATTGTAATCTATTATTATTTACTGTAATACATTTGAGCTGTGTTTTGGAGTGTGGGGTTTTTCACCCGTAAGGGTTTTCCCCACGTATATCTTGTCTCTCTCTCTTTTCTCTTTTTTCTGGTTTTTGTGTTTTTCTGCAATATCTTATGTTAATGGTTTAACATTGCTGTAATAGTTGGGATAAAGTTGGATTTGCATAGCCCTCTCCTCATTAGATTAGTGTAGGAAGCATTTTCCGCACACCTAGCTTCCTTTCAATATAGGATAACCATGATAACATAAGGAATACTCAAAAGTACCCTGTAAATATCTAAACGTTCACTTCACTACATCCCAATGTACCTATTGATGTATAAATTTGTGGGTCTAATCCAACAACAACATGGGAAACTCCAAAAATGTGTGATGGCTTCTTAGAGTAACCTCCAGATTTTATGGACGTTGTCTCTTCCTTTTTTCAACAGGGTTTTGGAAAAAGGGCAAAAAAGCAAGATTACAGATATAATGAAATAAAACTCCTAATCCTATGGCGATGCGCCAGATTTAAAACCAACCCAGTTGCATAGTGTCAAACCCTATAAGATTTACTAGAAAATTTAAGGAGCTTACAGCATGGTCAATAATCCAGTTTATAAACAGATTCAACAGAGGCAAAAGAAATAGAAACTAGAAACCAAAAATAGAAACAAACTCATAGCTACACAAAACATCGTCTCTCTTTAATTGAATTGAAAATAAATTACAGAGGCAAAAAATAACTTGCACAAAATTAATGTTACATTCCTCATAAAAGAGGCACTACTGAGGCAAAAATATTTCTTTCTGCTACTAAAAATCTCTATGTAGAACTATGGGACTCTAGAACTCTATGTGGAACTCTCTTTTCTCTGACCTGGATCTATATATTTATAACCCAGAGATTGAATCCCTTTGTGAATCTTTGAAAATCTTTCCTAACTACCAAAAATAATATCTACAACTGAAATCCACTGAAACCCAACACAAAATCTAGCAGATAACTATATCTAGCAACTAAACTGGCTGATTTGAGTCTTTCATGGCTAGAAAATGCAACCACCTCCATCTCTTCTTACGGCTATCATGAAAAAGTTGCTGCAATAAAATTAGGGCTGCATCTCTTTTTATCTCCCGTGAGAGTCAAATAAGTCTTATTAATAAAGTCTCACTTTATAAGTAGAGGGACCCACCGGGCTTCTTAAAAGATTCTGACCATTATTTAAATCTGTTTTATAAACTCCCCATGGCTTTTATGCAAAGAGACACTCTTAATATTTAATAAGATCTTGGGTTATTTGGAGGGGCCCGCCACTTAAAATAAGAGACACAACATAGTTTAATGATAGACTCTTCTCCTAGCTCATGTGACACATTTACCATTTTATGAGCTTTAATAAAACAAAACATTTATCTGTCTTTAGCTACCTCCACGTGGTGGAAGGACAGGTATTTGGAATGAAACTTTTATTGCTACCTCTCAAATTCCCAGAATCATGACAAGTCTCTGCTACTTTCCTTTGCTTCTTGTGAGTTCCATTGATTTGAATATGATCTTCTTTTGATCGACGGTTACTATATTTTGATGCATTAAAACCCTATTCTGTGTCTTCATATATGGAATCTCTATGAACTGGTCACCATTCTTGATATTTGAGGCTTTTATTTGATCTTGATGTCTATTCTCTATGGCTATGCACAACATTTTCCTTGATAACAAGCTGAGCATCTTTCTTCATACTAGCAGCACCCTAGTGCACAGGCTACAACACCTTAATCTAAGAAGAAAATGCCTTGAATTATATGATGAGCCTCAGTTACCTTGCAGTGCCATCACTATTTGATCAAGTGCCATCTTAAACTAGATCCACACCTTTTGAGAGACCGCCATCATCGATGCATTTTATAGAGGTTGCATGTGTCATGAAATGGCTATTCTCTTTGATGTGTATAGATCTCTATTGCCAGAGCTACTGAGCACCATTCTTATTTCTTGTGGTTTTATATTTCTATGGCTGTTGCATTATTTGACCTTGTTTCCATGATGCGGCCATCATTCTCATTGATGCAAACTCTTGTGATGCCTGTGGGTATGCTGGGCCTCCTTTTTTCTGGAGGTCTTATGATGCTGTGTGCCATCGTTCTTTGAAAGTGCTGCACCTATGACTTGTTACCATGCCTCTATCAAGAAGTGGTACCATTAATGGTTGTGTTCCTTGATCGATCCAACAGCACCATATCATTGTATTCAATCCTGCACTTCTTTCTTAGATGTTGATCCATTGAAGATGTTGCTCCTCTCTTGTGTAGCTGCACCTTTGAAGGCTGACTGCTCCATTTGGTGTCTTTTTGCATCTTTAAATTGCACCATTAAAATTTATTCACTGTTAAATGCCTTAGTTGTAAATGCCCATTTTGAGACAAAAGACTCTCATCTTCCAATTGCGCTTTGAGTTATTGATGGTTGCACCCTTGAATGGTGGTTGGTTTATGATTCTTGTGACTCTTATTTTAACAAGCCATGCCTTCACTTGCACCATATTCCTTTTATGTTGCGTCTTGAATCACATCGAGAGACTCCTTGAATTTGATAGGCTAAGACCTCGCTTTGTTTAAGAGCTTACAATCTAATTTGAGTGGTAGTGCACCATACTAGAGGCTGGGCCATATTCCTTAAATTGTGCTATTGGGATAATTATAGGTAGGACCTTTCTTATTATGTATGTTTGTGCTTTGTATATATTGCCGAGCGCCTTTGGTCATTAGATGTTGCCTTCATCCTTTGTAGAATAAGATCCATTAAACTAGCGGAACCTTATTTATGATTGGACCTTGATTTGATAAAAAGTGGCTTCCTTCTACATTCAAATGAGCTACACCTTTTATTGATCTGAATGCTCTTATTTATGTTTCTAATAACCTGCTCCACATTGTTACTTATAGTGACACATTTGAATGGTGTGTGCTTCACCTTTATGAGATACATTCGAGTACCTTGAAGTGAGTTGAGCGGCATACTTGAGTGATAGTGGCATTCGATATGCTGGCACCCTTTTACTTTTTACTACATCTTCTATAGATGCACCAACCTATAAAGGCCATACTCCTATAATGGCCACCACGACTTTGAACTGGCTTGCCTCTTTCTAATAGGTCTCACCACATTAATAAGACAATAGATGGTGCCACAACTTTCATACTGTGTATATGAATTGGAAATGTGCCTTTAACAATTATGTCTTCTATTTGAGAGACTGATCCTCATATTTGAATGATAACATTGTTGAGTATATATGCCACTCTTTCTTTTGATGTGGATCTTTGCAGCATGATTATAAATCCTATAGCCCATACATTAAAAAAAAAGGAGCTTTCTGAAATGGCCATCTGTATCTCTGACAAGTTGACTTTAGCTTCTCACTATGATTGCATCTGTTTATGGATATGTGCCCATTCTAAAGAGCTAAGGCTTTATTTACATATAGACATCTTTACACCTTGACTCAACATTTATATAGATTTTATTAGAGTCCCCTTAAAACTTCTCAGAAATTTATTGAATGAAACTTCACAAAAATCAAAAGTTTTGAAATGGAGTGAAAAAATTCTCAACATTTCTTGGCAACAGGCTGGGAAAGTGAGCCTGCTCACTGAGAACCTAGAGAAATTAGTGCCTTGTCCATTGGGCGTAGAGTCATATAAATCTGAAAAACCTCCACAAAACTGAAAAAAAGTGGCTCTCAGAACCTATGCAACCCAATAGAAACATAGCTGCCCAGAAATGCATTGAAACTAAAACTAAAGAATTGTTGAAAACACATTCTACAACTAATAGACCACTAAAACTGATTGGTGACATCTGACTATACTGATATTCTACAATTGAGACTAGCTGATGAGTTTTCAAACCTCTGAAACTGACATAGAGCTGAACCACAGATCCTTTATTGCAGCTGGGATTTATTGAAAACAAACTAACTGAATCTGAAACTAATGCTACTGTTGTAGCTTATTTTGAACACTGAAACTAATTACTAACATATTAAACTCATGGGGATATGCACATTAATTGGGATATCAAAGTAACTACCATGTCTGATAATGTTCCTCCAATGAATCCACATCAAACTGAGAATTGACCAAATAAAATGCATGAAGAAAAATATTAGGAACTTGTACCTTTTTGCCTTTCTACATTCTGGAGATTCAACCTTGTCATGAAAACACCAATTAAGATGTTTCATATGTTTTTCTTACTTCCGTGGAGGGCTAAAAGGGAAAATAAAGCAGTGAAGCTCATTCCTCTGTTTGTATTTGAAAACTTCTGTTGACTGAACTTTATCAGTGACCTCTTTTGTAGGTTCATGACTCAAGATAGTATCAAAAATAGGTATGCAGGTGATAGAGCTGCCAATAACAATCTTGAATCTGATCGGGGTTCCTTCGTGAAAGAAGAAGGGTGTATAATGTGACTTCGTGTGTGACTCTTTACATTTACAAATGTCTCTTTGGATCTCATCATCTTGTAGCTATGAGTCTTCATTAAGAAGAAGAAAATATCCATTTTCAAAAATAGAAAATAGATCAACACTGGCATCTACCTCTGTTTCAAAATTTTCTTTATGATCACTTTCAACAGTCTTTGCAAATAAACCATGCGCATGTTCAATAGTGGGATCTTCTACATCTAGAATCTGATATCCTTGTTGAAAAAGTGAGAATAAATCCTCATTCTGCTCTTCATGCTTATGCATCTCTGTGCTATCTCCTTCAAAATGTGAAAGTTCATTGTAGAAATAAAGACACTCTGTATTTGTAGATTCAAACATTTCCTTTGCAACTTTTTCCTCAAGTTGAGGTACAAACTGTGCATCACTATTGATCTAGTACTTTTCAGCTTCTAGAAGTGTCACTTCATAGGCATCTTTTGAGTCTTCTTCATTACTTGACTAAAATTTTGAATCACATATTGCCATAGGTGCATGGTACTCAAGGTCATAGGGACACATTGAATAGACATGAGTTACTTTCTTGATTGTATTTTGATCTTTGAGACCTAATTCTTCTTTGATGTCAAAATGACAATGAACCTAATTTGTGCTTCCTATTGACTAGCTTGCAGCTACAGAGGTTTGTAAGGCATAATTTTCAAGATGATTGGGAATTCTCTGAGTATATTCATATTGTTGTTCATACTAACTTGGAGGCATGAAATTTGCATCAGCTTGATACATGCTTTGACATTTTAATTGATTGATCTCATGGGTGAGGGTTTTTATAAGTTCTTTTACTACACTCATCTCCTCATGACTTGACAAATCAGCAGGGAGGGTGGGTGGACTAGAATCCATATGCATTTTTTCTACAAGGAGGAGCATGAGACAGGTTATTTGTATGAGGCAACAATGGTTTCAAAAGCATAGGGGAGCTTACCAGCCTTTATGAGATTATTTTAGCTCTAGTAGCTAGATCATATGATTGGGACAAAGTTTCACCTCCTAAGGCTTGGATCATCATGAAGATCTCAGGGTCTAAAGCCTTAAATAATACAAGAATGCAAAAACTAGATATGGTTTGATATCAACAAAGAATTTCTTCCATACCTTATCAAATCTTGAATTGAAATCATGTATGGTCTCCATAGGATGCCTTTTGATGGTGATGAGATTTTGGGTGAGAGTGCTAACATCTATCCTCTCTTTGAACTGATTGTAGATGAGTCCTCCTAGATGATCCCATCCAGTGATTGAACTAGGCTACAAACTTCTATACCATTCATTTGCTTTGCCCTTGAGAGAAGATGCCAGCAATAGAAGGGCATGATTCTCAGTAGTGACATTGTGAATGGAGCATAAACTTGCAACATCTTGAATGTGATCTATAGGTCAAATAGATCCTTCTATAAGAAAATGAGGTAGTACCTTCCAAGCTGTGTGAGGAACTTGACCCTATTGTTGAAGAACAAGAGGACATGAATACCAAGTCACAAAAGGTAGATCGCTTGTAGGAATATTTAGATGCACATAGATACCAGGGGCTGCCATGGTCTAGAGAGGCAAAGATCCAAGAAAGAGTCTCCAGTAGAGTCACCAGGTGGAAAATTCATGTTCCCATGAGTAGATATTTTTGTGATTTACCACAAAAATCATAAAATATAGGGCAAAGATTCAGTGAAAATAAAGACCCAAGTCTTTGAATCCAGTCCCACTGAGAGTGGTAAAAACTGTTGATGTATAAATTTGTGGGTCTAATCCAACAACAAAATGGGAAACTCTAAAAACGTGGGATGGCCTCTCAGAGTAACCTCTATATTTTATGGAAGTTGGCTCTTCCTTTTTTCAATGGGATTTTAGGAAAAGGGCAGAAAAACAAGATTATAGATACAATGAAATAAAACTTCTAATCCTATGGTGATGCACCAGATTTAAAACCAATCTAGTTGCATAGTGTCAAACCCTATATGATTTACTGGAAAATTTAAAGATCTTACATCATGATCAATAATCCAGTTTATAAATAGATTCAACAAAGGCACAAGAAACAGAAACTAGAAACTAGAAACAAAAACAAACTCATAGCTACACAAAACACCGTCTCTCTTTATTTGAATTGAAAACAAATTACAAAGGCAAAAAATAACTTGCACAAAATAAATGTTACATTCCTCATGAAAGAGGCACTGCTGAGGCAAAAATATTTCTCTATCTGCTACTAAAAACCTCTATGTAGAACTATGGCACTCTAGAACTCTATGTGGAACTCTCTTTTCTCTAACCTGAATCTGTATATTTATAACCCAAAAATTTAATCCCTTTGTGAATCTATAAAAATCTTTCCTAACTGTGTAAAATAATATCTGCAACTAAAACCCACTAAAACCTGGCACAAAATCTAGCATTAAACTATATTTGGCAACTGAACTGGCTGATATGAGTCTTCCGTGGCTAGAAAATGCAACCATCTCCATCTCTTCTTACAGTTGCCATGAAAAAGTGGATGCAATAAAATTAGGGTTGCATCTCTTTTTATCTCGAGTGAGTCAAATAAGTCTTATTAATAAAGTTTCACTTTATAAGTAGAGGGACCCACCAGGCTTCTTAAATGATACTGACCATTATTTAAATCTGGTTTATAAACTCCCTGTAAATTTTATGCATAGAGACACTCTTAATATTTAATAAGATCTTGGCTTATTTGGAGGGGCCCGCCACTTAAAATAAGAGACTCAACATAGTTTAATGAAGACTCTTCTCCTAGCTCACATGACACATGTACCATTTTATGAGCTTTAATAAAAAAAAACATTTATCTATCTGTGACTGCCTCCACATGGTAGAAGGGTGGGTGTTTGGAATGAAAATTTTATTTCTATCTCTCAAATTCTTGGAATCGTGACAAGTTGTACTCTCCTCTAATTTCCTTTGCTTCTTGCGAGAGCCGTTGATTTAAATTTGATCTTCTTTCCATCAACGGTTACTATATTTTGATGCATTGAAACCCTATTCTGTGTCTTCATATATGAAATCACTATGAAGTGGCTATTATTATTGATATCTGAGGCTTTTATTTGAGCTTGATGCCTATTCCCTACAGCTATGCACAACAATTTCCTTGATAACAAGCTAACCATCATTCTTCACACTGGCAGCACCCTAGTGCACAAGTCATAGCACCTTAATCAAAGAAGAAAATGCCCTATATTATATGATGAGCCTTAGTTACCTTGTAGCACCATCACTATTTGATCAAGTGTCATTTTAAAATGGATCCACACCTTTTGAGAGGCAGCCATCATTGATGCATTTTATAGAGGTCGCATCCATCATGAAATGGCTATTCTCTTTGCTATGTATAGCTCTATATTGCTAGAGCTACTAAGTGCCATTCTTATGGCTTGTAGTTTTATATTTCCATGGATCTTGCATTCTTTGACCTTGTTTCCATGATGCACTCATCATTTTCATTGATGTGAACTCTTGTGATGCCCATGGGTATGCTGGGTATCCTTTTTTCTGGAGATCTTATGATGTTGCATGCCATCGTTCTTTGAAAGTGCTACACCTTTGACTAGTTACCCTGCCTCTATTCAGAAGTAGCGCTATTAATGGTTGTTTTCTTTGATTGATCCAACAGCACCAAATCATTGTATTCATGCATGCGCTTCTTTCTTAGACGTTATCAATTGAAGATGATGCTCCTCTCTAATCTAGCTGCACATTTGAAGGTCGAATGCTCCATTTGGTATCTTTCTGTATCTTGAAACTGCACCATTAAACTTTATTCACTGCCAAATGCCTTAGTTGTAAATGCCCATTTCGAGACCAAAGACTCTCATCTTCCAATTGTACTTTGAGTTATTGATGTTGGCTGCAACCTTGAATGGTGGACAGTTTATGATGCTTGTGACTCTTATTTGAAAAAGTGATGCTGCTGAGGAGGTAACAATGTTAGATTTAAAAGTCTTTGCTTATCAGCCAAAAAAACACCATCAGTCTTCCTTGAATGTGTCACTCTGACATCACGACTCTGCCCGATGGGCGACTCTATGCTTCTTGCCTATCAGCAAGAAAAGTGCTATTGGTGGCCTTTGGAAATGTTTGGCTGAACTCCAAGTCTATCTGATACCTCCTATCGGTGACACTTCTTCTTTGTTCAGCTGACAATTATTTCCACAGTCACCAATCTCTCATCGCTGTGACCCTTACCATCAGCAAGTACTTACAACCTCTAGCCGATGTGTCGATGGACCAACCACTCATCGGCGTGACTTCAACCTTTGGTGGGACTCACTCCAAAGTTACCGATACGCTGATTCCTCTCGATGGATCTCCGTCAACGTAAGTTATTCCTTATCACTCTAATACTCTTGATCAGAAAGACCAACACTGTCGATCCAACGCCAATTTATCTATCTGATGTGTTGATACTCTTGGCTCCATTTGACTTCAGTAGAAACTCATTGATAGGGTTGTCACTCTCACATAGTCTGATCTACAGTCTATGCCTAGCACATAGAGATGCTAGGGCATGCTACTGTGCACACTCCTCAATCTAGAACATTTGCCCCTCCAAACAAGTAAATGAAAAGAAAAACAAACAAAAATATGTATAGACCGATGCCATTCCACTGATTTCTTTGGAAATCCACCAGTGGAATGGTTATCTACTCATCTTCGACAATTTAGACTAACTATTTCAATTTAGAGATCAGAAAGCTAATATGAACAGTTAGGAAATATTTACAACACAGATCAAACACATAAAATGACGGACAAAAGTTATTATTTCTCAGATGATTTCTAAAATCACAATCCTCAAATCTATAGCACCCTTCTCGATTGCTTGTCTGTGCTTTTATTAAGCCAGAGTTGGAAGATCAATGGTTGCTCCATAGTTAGGGAAGGCCAACTACCCTGAATCCTAACCGACTCCTATTGATCTTTTCAGATTCTACTAGATACAAAAATGTGTCCATTATTTGCCAAATGGAAATACAAAGACTTCTAGGTTTTAGAAAACAAAAGATGAACAAGATGACATGGCCAAATAGGCCTTATTTCAATATAGTAGATTTTACTATGGTGCCCCTTCACCAGATGCCTTCACCTGTGCCATATTCCTTTTATGTTGCACCTTGAATCACATAGAGAGACTCCTTGAATTTGATTGGCCAAGACCTCGCTTTGTGTAAGAGATTACAATCTAATTTGAGTGGTAGCGCAACATACTAGAGGCTATACCATATTCCTTAAACTGTGCTATTGGGATAATTATAGGCAACACCTTTCTTATTCTGTATGCTTGTGCTTTGTATATATTGCCGAGCACCTTTGGTCATTAGATGTTGCCTTCATCCTTTTTAGAATAAGATCCATTAAACTGGTTGAACCTTATTTATACTTGGACCTTGATTTGATATAAAGTGGCTTCCTTCTATATTTGAATGAGCTACACCTTTTATTGATCCAGATACTCTTATTTATGTTTCTAATAACCTGCTCCACATTGTTGCTTACAGTGACACATTTGAATGGTGTGTGCTTCACCTTTATGAGATACATTTGGAGTGCCTTGAAGTGAGTTGAGCAGCATACTTGAGTGATAGTGATGTTCAATTTTCTAGCACCCTTTTATTTTTTACTACATCTTCTATAGATGCACCAACCTATAAAGGTCACGCTCCTATAATGGCCACCATGACTTTGAACTAGCTTGCCTCTTTCTAATAGGTCGCACCACATTAATAAGACTATAGATGGTGCCACGACTTTCATACTATGTATATGAATTGGAAATGTGCCTTTAACAATTATGTCTTCTATTTGAGAGGTTGATCCTCATATTTGAATGATAACATTGTTCAATATATGCGCTAATCTTTCTTCATATATGGATCTTTGTGGTATGATTATAAAGCCTATACCCCATACATTAAAAAAAATGAGCTTTCTGAAATGGCCATATGTATCTCTGACAAGCCAGCTTTAACTTTTCACTATGATCGCATCTGTTTATGGCTATGTGCCCATTCTAAAGTGATAAGGCTTTATTTGCATAGAAACCTCTTTACACCTCTTTACACCTTGACTTGACATTTATATAGATTTTATTAGAGTTCCCTTAAAACTTCTTAGAAATTTATTGAATAAAACTTCACAGAAATCAAAAGTTTTGAAATGGAGTGAACAAATTCTCAACAGTACCCTTCTAGGATTAGCCATAAATCAACTAAGGACTCCTACTACTTGGGCAATATATGGTCTAGTACAGACCATCATATATATCAAACTGCCAACTACACTAAAATAAGGAACTCTGCTCATAACCTCCATCTCAGAAGGAGACTTTGGAAAATATGCAACAGATAACTTTGTCCCCATCATAACATGAATAGTTAAAGGTCCGCAATCTACCATGCTAAATCTTTCCAACATAGTGTTAACATACTTACTCTGGCCTAACCAAAGTTTTCTATTTTCTCTGTCTCTTCTGATCTCCATCCCCAGAATGTACCGAGCTTCCCCTAGATTTTTCATCTAAAACTGTGTTGACAACTAAGACTTCAAATCAGAAATCAAACTTTTACCATTCCCAATGAGTAACATATCATTGACACACAATGCAATACTAAGAATGTGGTCATTGTCAACCTTGTAATAAACACAATGATCTAAGTTCGATAACATAAATCCAATACTCAATACAAAGACATCAAACTTTTGGTACCACAACCTAGAAGACTATTTCAAACCATACAAAGAATTTTTCAACTTGCAAACTAGATTTTCTTTACCTTTCACAATGTAGTGCTCTAGCAGTGACATAGATTTCCTCCTCCAAGTCACCATTAAGGAATGTTGTCTCCACATCCATCTGTTCCACTTCTAGATCATACGTTGTTGTAAGAGATAACAGGAACCAAATAGATGTCAACTTTGCAATGGGAGAGAAAATCTCACCATAGTCAATTCCCTCCACCTGAGAATACCCCTTCACAACCAATCTAGCCTTATATTTCTCAACACTTCCATCTACACCAAATTTCTTTTTGAACACCCATTTCCATCCAACAGGTTTTTGTCCTTAAAGAAAAGGCACCAAGTCCCAAGTATTATACTTTTCCAAAGAATAGACATCTACTCTTCCATAGCCTCCTTCTAGGAACCTACATCTTTCATACTCATAGCCTCTTTCAGAGTTCTAGGCTCATCAGTGTTAGAAATCAAACAAAAAATACAACTAGAATCATGCAATGAATAACCAAACCTATTAGGTTGATGCCTTATCCACGTCAACCTCCTCAAACATTGTGGTTGAGGTTCTTCATCTTCTTTTGAATTTTTAGAGCTACTAGTTCTCTCCTTGTTATCACATCCAACAAACGTTTTTGGTTCAACTTTCTTAGGGGTTGAACCACATCCTCTTTATTCTCTTCTTTCTCTGGCTACAAGACAATAGAAGAAGGATTAATCTCTCTAAAGATCACACTTTTGCTATGCAGAACTCTCTGAGCCACTACATCCCAAAGCTTGCACCCTTCCACACTGATGCCATAACCGGTGAAGATACATTTCATAGCGTTGTTCTCCAACTTAGACATCTTCTCCTTAGGCACATGTGCATATGCCTCACAACCAAATACTTGAATGTGTCTCAATGAAGGATTTTTACCAGACCACACCTCCATAGGTCTTTTATCGATGAGTGCTAATGTAGGAGACCTACTAACTAGGTAACAAGTAGTAGCAACAGCTTCAACCCAAAACTTTTGATCAAGGCCAGCTCCACTTAGCATACTTCTTGCCCTATCCATCAACGTTCTATTTATCCTCTCTACAACTCCATTCTGCTGAGGGGTATATAGAGTTGTCTTGTGCCTCTCAATCCCTTGTTCTTTAAAAAACTTGTCGAACTCTACTGAACAAAACTCACCACCATTGTCAGTCCTTAAACACTTAATCTTTCTATCCTTCTAATTCTCTACAAGAGCTTTGAATTCTTTGAATCTACTAAAGACTTCATATTTGCTTCTAAGGAAATATACCCATGTCCTTCTACTATAATCATCAATGAATGAAACAAAGTAAATAGATTTTGAAATTGAAGGAACATTAACAAGATCAAACATGTTAGAATGAATCAAGTCCAACACCTCAAAAGATTTGTGAGAACTGGAATAAAACTAAACATGGTTTTGTTTTTCATAAATGCAATGTTTGTAGAAATCAAACTTATGGTTATAGTCATTCATAGCCTCAACACAATTTTATTTTTCAAGGTCGTCAAACCCTTTTCACCAATGTGGCCAAGCCTTTGGTGCCATAACATTGTCTTCTCAGCTAGAAGTTTCATCTCCATAGATTGAGCACCCTTAGGTACCCACAAAACATGACCATCAAAAGCAGATGCAACAGTCCTCTTCACTCTTGGTTCCAATGGTGAAGATGAAGACTCTAAAGATCTCTTCTTTGAAACAAAGGCACTATTGCATTGAACTACAGATGCATCAAGCTGAAACAAAGTGCTAATCCAAACACCCTTAGCCAACACCATAGATCCTCTAGTCATCTTACATCCTTCATTTGAGAAAACAACTTGCACACCCACATCATTCAACTTACTTATAGAAAGAAGGTTCCCTGCCAAACCAAGGATATATGAAACACCATTGATTCCCTTCACTCATCCATCAAGGAATTGAATCAAGATTCTTCCATGGCCAACAATCTTCAAGTGAGAATCATCACCCAAGTACACCTTTCCACCATCATATTCTTCACACTTCAAAAACCAATTCTGATGTGAGGTCATGTGAAAAGATGCACCAAAGTTAATAAGCCACACATCCTCAGATGCATGCATTGCTAAGGCAGTGACAAATGCTTCTCCTTCATCCTAAGAAGACTTGTCAGAATCTAAATCATAGTTCTTCTTCTTTTTCTTTTTCTGCTCCTTGTAATCCTTGTGGAAGTGACCAGGTTTTCCACAGTTCCAACACATAGCCTTGGACTTTCTAGGACACTTAGATCTCCCATGGGATTTCGATCTTCCTTTTTCTTTTTTCTTCTTATCCTTTTTCTTTTCCTTTTCTTTAGATCTACCATGAACCAGAAGAGACTCCTTAGCTGATTCAAAAGACTTTCTCCAGTTATCTTTAGACAACAATGAAGAAACCACTTCATCCATGTTGAAGGTGATAGTGGTACTCCCAATGGCCATAACAAGGTTATACCATGAATTTGGTAAGGAACACAGTAATGTCATACATCAATCCGCCTACTCCATCTTCACACCAATAGTGGTCAACTGGGCAACAAGAATAGTGAATGTATTCAGGTGATCAATGCCAGATGCTCCATCTTCCATCCTCATAGAATACAATTTCTTTCACATGAATAACTTGTTCACCAATGATTTAGCCTGATAAACATCTCCAATCTTCTTCTAAAGATCTTTTACAATCTTTTCTTCATGGATATTCAATGGCACTGAATCAACCAAATAGTGTCTTATCGTACCCTTATCCTTCTAATCCATCAGAGCCCAATCTTCTTGTTTCATGCTTGATGGCATGGTTTTGGATACTGCGAGTCATAGATCTCTATCCACCAATAAGACCTCCATCTTGAGTTTCCACAACACAAAGTTGCATCCATTGAACTTCTCTATATCAAACCTCCCATATGTTCTAGCTATCTCTTTCCTACAACAAAGATTTCAAAATCCTCTGCACAAGCTCCCACTGAAGTAGAGATCATCTCAAAAAACCCTCTACCCATCAAATAGATCCAAAGGAGATTAGACTTTGATACCAACAGAATGGAAGCAAGGTATGCATAAATGCTTCCTACATTGATCTACTAAGTAAAGATTTATGTAAATCTTTATCTTTTATAGTTATAGATTAAGATGCACATTAGCAGAAAGATAATAAAAACATCCAAATGCAAATATAGAACTCACAACACAAGATATATCCTAGGAAAACCCTTTCTAGTAAAAAATCCCACACTCCAAAGCAGCCCAATATATTATTCAAGAATCAATAAGATTACATTATACTTGCAGAGCAATATCACATGAGTATTAATCAATCAAAGATCCAGAAAGTATCTCATTATCTATGAGACTCTTACACACAACCTCCATCTTAAGCTCCTGATATATAGGAGATACAACATAGTAAACAACCAACGGTAATTACAAAACCATGAACCAAGAAACCACCCAAAAGTGGCACCCAAATTATCTCTAATTGAAGATGCCTTGTGATGTACCAAATCACACATGAACACATGTAACTCTCCCCTTTACATCTCTTTTAAGTGTCCAACATGTTGTCACATTTCCCAAAAATAGGAGGTCCAACTTCCAGAGGTCATAACTTTTGATCTGGGTGTCCGATTGATGAATCGTTTAATTTATCAGAAATCTTGTGAAGCAATCTATCAAGCTATAACCTACTTTATTGATTACGACAACTTTCGGGGCATTTGGAGACCCCTAAGTGCCTTAAAAATGAGTTTGAAACTTTTTTCAACAATTTAAAAAAATACAAACTTTAATATCTTGCAATCCAGATATGATCTTGAGTCGACATGGTGTAGGGACACCATAGTAAAATCTACTATATTGAAATAAGGCCTATTTGGCCATGTCATCTTGTTCATTTTTTGTTTTCTAAAACCTAGAAATCTTTGTATTTCCATTTGTTAAATAATGGACACATTTTTGTATCTAGTAGAATCCAAAAAGATCAATAGGAGTCGGTTGGGATTCAGGGTAGTTGGCCTTCACTAACTGTCGAGCAACCGTTGATCTTCCAACTTTGGCTTAATAAAAGAATAGAGGAGCAACTAAGAAGGGTACTATAGATTTGAGGATTGTGATTTTGGAAATCATCTGAGAAATAATAACTTTTTTCTGTCATTTTCTATGTTTGATCTGTGTTGTAAATATTTCCTAACTGTTCATAATAGCTTTCTATTCTCTGAATTGAAATAGTTAGTCTAAATTGTCGAAGATGAGTACATAACCATTCCACTGGTGGATTTCCAAAGAAATTAGTGGAATGGCATCAGTCTATACATATTTTTGTTTGTTTTTATTTTCATTTACTTGTTTGGAGGGGTAGATGTTCTAGATTGAGGAGTGTGCACAGTAGCATGCCCTAGCATCTCTATGTGCTAGGCGTAGACTGTAGATCAAACTGTGTGAGAGTGACAACCCTATCGGTGTATTACTGGGACTTAGAACTGAGTTTCTGCTGAAGTCAAACAGAGCCAAGAGTATCAATGCATCGGATAGATAAATTGGCATTGGACTGACAGTGTTGGTCTTTCCAATTGAGAGTATCAGAGTGATAAGGAATAACTTATGCCGATGGAGATCCATCGAGAGGAATTAGCGTATCAATAACTTCAGAGTGAGTCCCACCAAAGGTTGAAGTCATGCTGATGAGTGGTTGGTCCATCAGTGCATCAGCTAGAGGTTGTAAGTTCTTGCCAATGGTAAGGGTCACAACGATGAGAGGTTGGTCACTGTGGTAATAACTGTTGGCCGAACGAAGAAGAAGTCTCACCGATAGGAGGTATCGGATAGACTTGGAATTCAGCCAAACATTTCCAAAGGCCGCCGATAGCACTTTTCTTGCCGATAGGCAAGAAGCGTAGAGTCGCCCATTGGCGAGAGTCGTGATGTCAGAGTGACACATTCAAGGAAGACCGATGGTGTTTTTCTAGCTAATAGGCAAAGATTTTTTAATCTAACATTGTTACCTCCTCAACATATTGGTATCAAAACCCGAAAAGATTTGGGTGGCAAGTCAAATTGAGGATTTGTAGGAATGTTGGCATTTGAGTGCTATTTATGAATAGTATATGTCAGCAGAGGAGAGTGAAGGAGAGGATAGAATCATGCCTCCAAAGGGGATGACAACAGAAGTGCATAAGACTTGTTCCAAGAGATTGAAGAGATGATAAAGATTGGATTCAAGGAAACACTCCAGGCTAAGTTGAAGGCATTGAAGATAGGAAGGAAATCAGATGATGAATCTGATGAAGAGGAAGAAGAAGAGGAATAAGAAGAGGCAGAGATACCGACTGAACAAAAGCAATTCCTAGAAGCCATTAAGGCTATTGGCAAGGACTCTTCAGAGGCTCGAATAGATATCCCCATGTTCAGTGGAAAGATGAATGTTGACAAAGTCATGGAATGGATTGAGGCTCTGAACAACTACTTCGAATACAAGGAAATTCCTGAAAGTAAGAGAGTTAAGTTTGCAAAAACTAAACTTAAAGGTGCTGCCCTTACATGGTGGAATTACACCCAAGGAGAAAGGGCAAAGAATGGGAAGAGTATGATCTCTTTGTGGAGAACAATGCTGGAGAAGATCAAGTCCCAATTCCTTCCATCTGACTACGAGGTACAGATTTACAGGAAAATGCAGAACCTCAAGCAAAAGGATATGGATGTAGCTACTTACACCGAGGAGTTTCAAAAATACACTCTTCATTGTGGGTACATGTAGGATGAAAAAGCCAAGGTGGCTAGGTATCTAAATGGTCTGAGGTTCAATATTCAAGATGAGATAAGTTTGTTGACCCTTAAAACTGTGGAGAAATTCTTTCAAGTAGCACTAAGAGCTGAAGAGAAGCTAAAGAGGAAAGGTGATCAACAACGTAGAGGAAGTGGTGGCAGAAATTTTAGAGGCAAAGGCAGTTTTGGAGGAAGAAGTCCTAACCAGAGGCTGAGTGGTGAGTCTAGCCAAGAGGAGCAAGTGGGAGACTCAAGTAGCAGAGGAGGCTACTGAGGAAGAAGGCCTAATGGAAGAGGTGGGACAAATGGATTAGGCAGAGGATCCAAGTTCTCCAATATGAGATGTTATAACTGTAATCAGATAGGGTACTCGGCCTACAAGTGTCTAGAGAAGGCCTCAACTTCTCATGTGAATGAGAGAAGAACCACATTGACTCAATAGGATGTAGGGAGTGTGACATCTTCTGAAGTGAATTTTACATCAGAGATGGGAGAAAATATGATGATCAAGAGGATGTTGCTGAAAGAACCAGTGCAAACTAAACCATCATAGAGAAGAGCTTTGTTTAGAGTCAACTGTAAGATCCAAGGTAAGGTTTGTAAATTTATTATTGACTCTGGTTCTACTGACAATATTATATCTTTGGAAGCAGTAGATAAATTGAAATTAAAAAAGATACCCCATAGCTGTCCATATAGGGTCAGCTATGTTAAACAAGGGACAACATATAGTCATCAATGGATAAGCATGGGTAGAATTTAGTATTGGGGGGTATAGAGACAAGATTTTGTCTAACATCCTTCCTATGGATGCTTTCCATCTTCTACTGGGTAGACCATAGCAGTTTGATAGAAAGGCTCATCATGATGGAGAAAAGAATACTTACTCTTTCCAAAAGGATGGTGTAACTTATAGGATACAGTTGTTACTAGAAGGGGATCCACAGTCTATAGGATCTAGTATAATGATGGTAGGAGAGAATGAATTCCTTGATACACTAGAAGAATCAGGTGGAGTAGGTTTTGCTCTGGTTGTGAAACCTAAGGAGAAGAAAAAGGAAAATGTGAGAGAAGTAGGGCCTAAGGAGGTCAGAGAACTATAAGGAAGTGATTGCAGTAGACATACCAGACTCACTACCACCTATTAGAGATATTAGCCATCAAATTGATCTCATATCGGGAGGTGTACTTCCCAATAACTATAAAATGACCCCTCAGCAGAATGAGGAGATAGCCAGGCAGGTTCAAGAACTTTTAGACAAGGGTTTAATAAGAAAGAGTTTGAGTCCATGTGCAGTACCCACTATTTTGGCACCAAAGAAAGATGGGAAATGGAGACTGTGTACTGATTCTAGGGCAATAAATAGGATAACCATCAAATACAGGTTTCCTATTCCTAGAATTGAAGACCTAATGGACTATTTGGGGGGTGCTACCTATTTCTTAAAGATAGACTTGAAGAGTGGGTACCATCAGATAAGGATAAGAGAAGGTGATGAGTGGAAGACATCATTTAAAACCAATGAAGGGTTATATGAGTGGCTTGTGATGCCTTTTGGTCTTTGAAATACCCCTAGCACTTTTGTGAGACTAATGAATGAGGTGTTGCAGGAGTTCATAGGGAAATTTGTGGTAGTCTACCTTGATGATATCCTGGGGTTCAGTAAGAGCAAGGAAGAACACTTGAAACATTTGGAGATAGTCTTAAAGAGGCTAAAAGACTAGAAGCTATTGATAAACTTGGACAAATGTGATTTCATGAAGCAAGAGTTGATCTACTTGGGTTTTGTCATTTCCAAAGGTGATCTGAAGATGGATCCTTCAAAGGTGGAGGCTATTCTAAGTTGGCCCACACCTAAGATAGTAGGGGAGGTAAGGAGTTTCCATGGTTTGGCCACATTCTATAGGAAATTCATTAAGAACTACAGTGACCTATGTGCACCTATGTTGGACACCATCAAGGGTGGTTGCAAAGTGAATTTTGTGTGGACGAGAGAAGAAGATAGGAGCTTTAAGAGTCTAAAATAGAAAGTTGCTAAATTCCCTATTTTAGTGTTACCTAATTTCAATAAGGTTTTCACAACTGAATGTGATACAAGTGGGCTGACCATTGGAGTAATGTTGAGCCAAGAAGGGAGACCAGTGGCTTTCTTTAGTGAAAAGTTAAATGAAGCCAAGAGGAAATACTCCTCTTATGACTTAGAGTTGTATGCTATGGTACAAGCTCTGAAAAAGTGGAGACATTACCTGTTTGCCAAGGAATTTATTGTGTATATAGATAACCATGCTCTTAGTTTTCTGAATGGGAGCACAAACTTAGCCACATACACATGAAATGGGTGGAAGGTCTGCAAGCATACACTTTCACCATTAATCATAAGAAAGGAGTCACAAACAAGGTGGCAGATGCTCTTAGCAGGAGGGTGTTGACAGTCCAAGAAGTGCAGTTGCAAAGCATGGGTGTTGAGTCACTCAAGGAATTGTATGAAGAAGATCAGGATTTCAGAGAAATCTACAAGGTATGCAATGAATTTGCTAATACTTTTCATAATGAGTTTTTAGATTTTACATTGCAGAATGGACTATTGTTCAAAGGATGTTAGTTGTCTATCCCTAAATGCTCAATGATGGATAATATTGTGAAGGAAAAACATAGTGGTGGTTTGGGTGGACACTTTGGGTTGAATAAGACTTTAGATCTGGTAAGGTGATTTTATTTCTAGCCAAGAATGCAGTCTGACATCAGAAAATTTGTTGAAAGCTACATAGTATGCCAAAGAGCAAAAGGAGTCTCGACCAATGCAGGATTGTATCAAACTTTGCCAATACCCAACAGGCCTTGGGAATGTCTAAGTATGGATTTTATGATGGGGTTACCCAAAACAAGGGCATGTTGTGACAATGCATTTGTAGTGGTAGACCAATTCAACAAGATGGCTCATTTCATTCCTTCTAGGACCATTAATGATGTTAGTTACATTGCAGGTTTGTTCTTTAAAGAAATTGTTAGGATTCATGGGCTACCCTTAAGCATTATGTCTGATAGGGATAGAAAATTTGTAGGACATTTTTGGAGGACTTTGTGGAAAAGATTGGGAACAAATTTGCCTTTCAGTTCAATCTATCATCCTCGGACTGCTGGCCAAACTGAGGTGGTCAATAGATCTTTGGGCAATCTCCTTAGATGCTTAACAAAAGAACATGGTAGTAGTTGGGATATGATATTCCCACAAGCAGAATATGCTTATAATGACTCGACAAACAAGAGCACAAGTCTGAGTCCCTTTGAAATTATATATGGTAGTCACCCCAGGGGTATTTTTGAATTAAGAGATGTCTAGGGGTTAGACAAACGGAGTGGTCATGTTGATGCATTTGCAGAAGCCATGAAAGAAATACACCAATAGGTCAAAGATACTTTACACCAGAATAGTCAAAAGACAAAGGCTCAAATGGATCAAAGGAGGAGGGATGTGTAGTATCAGGTAGGCAACTTGGTTATGGTTCATCTGAACAAAAACAGGTTGCCAAAAGGAGACCACAACAAACTAATGATGAGGAAGATTGAACCCTATCATATTCTGGAGTACGGTCCAAATGCTTACAAGATTGAGCTTCCTAATGATATTGCCATTTCACCCATATTCAACATTGCTGATTTGACATTGTACAGAAGTCCTAATATGGGGGAGAATGCAGAAGACCCTATCTAGGAAAATGAAGACTAGCTGAAGCACTTACCTTCTAGGGAGCCGCCAAAAATGGAATACATTTGGGAAAGTAGAGAAGCCAGGAAGACAAGGCACAAAACATACTTTGAACATCTGGTTAAGTGGCAAGAGCTTCCAGATTCTGAAGCTACATGGATGCTGGAGGAAGACATTCTAAAGCAAGGCGGAGATGTACAAGAATTGGTCTCTAAGAGGATTTGAGATATTTTTCTTCTAGGGAGTATGGTGTAGGGGCACCATAGTAAAATCTACTATATTGAAATAAGGCCTATTTGGCCATGTCATCTTGTTCATGTTTTATTTTCTAAAACCTAGAAGTCTTTGTATTTCCATTTGGCAAATAATGGACACATTTTTGTATGTAGTAGAATCTAAAAAGATCAACAGGAGTCAGTTGGGATTCAGGGCAGTTGGCCTTCCCTAACTGTCGAGCAACCATTGATCTTCCAAATCTAGCTTAATAAAAGTACAGAGGAGGAACCAAGAAAGGTGTTGTAGATTTGAGGATTGTGATTTTGGAAATCATCTGAGAAATAATAACTTATGTCCGTCATTTTCTGTGTTTGATCTGTGTTGTAAATATTTCCTAACTATTCATAATAGCTTTCTATTCTCTAAATTGAAATAGTTAGTCTAAATTGTTGAAGATGAGTAGATAACCATTCCACTGGTAGGTTTCCAAAGAAATCAGTGGAATGGCATCAGTCTATACATATTTTTGTTTGTTTTTATTTTCATTTACTTGTTTGGAGGGGCAAATGTTTTAGATTGAGGAGTGTGCACAGTAGCATGCCCTAGCATCTCTATGTGCTAGGCGTAGACTGTACATCAGATTGTGTGAGAGTGACAACCCTATCGGCGTATCACTGGGACTTAGAACCAAGTTTCTACCATAGTCAAATGGAGGCAAGAGTATCAGCACATCAGATAGATAAATTGGCGTTGGACCGACAGTGTTGGTCTTTCCGATCGAGAGTATCAGAGTGATAAGGAATAACTTATACCGACGGAGATCCATCAGGAGGAATCAATGTATCAGCAACTCCAGAGTGAGTCCCACCGAAGGTTGAAGTCACACCAATGAGTGGTTGGTCCATCAGTGCATTTACTAGAGGTTGTAAGTGCTTGCTGATGGTAAGGGTCACAGCGATGAGAGGTTGGTCACTGTGGAAATAACTGTCAGCAAAATGAAGAAGTCTTGTTGATAGGAGGTATCAGATAGACTTGAAGTTTGGCCAAACATTTCCAAAGGCCACCGATAGCAGTTTTCTTGTTGATAGGCAAGAAGCATAGAGTCGTCCATTGGTGAGAGTCACAATGTCCAAGTGACACATTCAAGGAAGATCGATGGTCTTTTTCTGGCCAATAGGCAAAGACTTTTGAATCTAACATTGTTACCTCCTCAACATGAAACTCACTCAAGATGTTTACTTAGCAGTTCCACACTATTTGGGGAAAATATAAGGTCAATCCATGGTCAAATGTAGAGTTACTAAAAATACTAAGTCCTGTTGTTTTTAGCCCTTTTGGAAACTTTGAAAGTTCTAGACCATTGTCCAAGGTAAAAGGTATTTGAAAAGACTAAAACTAGGAAGAATAGTAACCTTTCATAGTTGCAAGGTTGAGACACTTTTCCTAACATTGCTTAGATTGGTTGGAAACTCATGCTAGCCAATCATGAATGTAGTTACACCATGAAGGCTAAGTATTTGGGTAATCAAAATCGTCTTTCTTTAGTCTCTTCACCGAGTCTTCCTTATGGATCAACAATCTAGAATAATATAATGATTTCAAAATAGATGTTAAGAAAAGGCATAAAAATGAAGGTGGGTAATGGTGAGATCAATTACTTCTAGAAGGATCGTTGGCTTTCTCATGAGCCTCTTGAATACTCCTATCCTTGTCCTCATATTAAAGAAGAGATTTGTGAAAGAATTTGATATTACATAGTGGACTACTAAAACAATCTATGGAAGGTAAGTACTTCTACAAAGATTTATAGTAACTTTCTAAGTGTTCCAAATATTTCTACTTGGGATGTTTTTAATTATTAAAATAAAACCTCTTAGATTCAATTTATTTCATAGGTAGGATGAGATAATTTTTTCTATATCCCTGAATAGAGTTTATCTAGTCAAATATGGTTTCAATTTACTCATGAACTTTACTACACTAGAATTCAAGTGAAGCTCCTTATCAAATCACAATATCATCCTTAACAGTATAACTCTTGTGTCAAAATAATGAAGTCAAAATAGTTGTTAAGAAAAAGTAATAAGGTGGAAGGTGGTTAATGGTGAGCTTATCCACTTGTGGAAGGATCCTTGGCTTTCTCATGAGCCTCTTCAATATTCATATCCTTGTGCTCATATTAAATAAAAGCTTTTTGGAAGATTTGGATGTTACATTGTAAACTACTAGACAATCAAACCATGGAAGGTTCTTCTCGAAAGATTTCTAGTAAGCTTCTAGGTGTTTCAAATATTGATGCTTTGGATTATTTAATTATTAAAATCTAACCTTTTAGATTTAATTTATTTACTAGATAGGATGAGATATTTTGGTTTGCAACCTTGACTAGAGTTTATTTAGTCAAATCTAGTTTCAATTTACTTATGGAAAGTTTTCCTACTCTATAATTCAACTGGAGCTCCATATAGAGTCACAATCTCATTTGCAAGATTATTTTTTTTGGTGGGTCATCTATAATGGTATGATTTGCATTGTTGACAATCTTAAAGATAGGGGCATCTCTCTTAGCAATAGATGTATTTTATGCAAAAGAGATGAAGAATCCATTAATCATTTGTTAATTGAGTGCCCCATTTCCAAGAATATTAGATAAACTATCCTAAATAGGTGCAAAGTCTAATGGGTTTAGACTTAGGACATCCATAGTAGCCAATTAGGTTCTTCCTTTTGGACATCCTACAATAAAATAAATTTGGTTGCAAGCTCTTCCACATCTCTATTAGAAGGAAAGAAATAATATGACCTTTAGAAGGAAAAGAAGGCCCTAGAATGTGGTGCTAATGAAAATATGCCAACCCATTTAGGAGACTAATTATTCCTCCCAAATTAGAAAGCCCACAATTTTCCCTATGACTTTTGGGAGGGAATTTGCTAAAAATTGGAATATCCAATCATCTCTTGATAAAGTAGAAACTATCAAAGTTAAGAAAAGAAGAGCTACTATATTGAAACCCCTAGATATAGGATGCATTAAACTCAACTTTTCAATGGTTCTTCTAAGGGAACTCTTGATCGTAATAGTGGACAAGGTGTCCTTAGGAATAGCAAGGGGAAGTTGATTTCTACATTTGCAAAAAGCTTGGGATTCAAAACTAATAATAATGTTGAATCCTTTGCAGCTCTTCTCGGTGTAGAGTTGGCTTAAAATATTAATATCTCTAACTTGATGATCGAAGGAGACTCCAAGAATGTTATTAATATTCTAAAGTATAGGGCCTCTAGCCACTAGTCTATTAATAATATTATCTTAGATACTAAGGACCTTATTAAAAAAATTAGGAACATTAAAATTTGGCATTCATATAGAAAAGGTAACCCAATGGAAAACCTCTTAGCCAACCTGGGATGTTTGATTGATTACCATAAGTATTTATTTAAAGTCAAATCCCTACCTTCAAATATAAATAATAGAATTAGACATGAGATTTTTAATCAAGATCATGATTCTAAGTTGTCATTTGGGTTCAATAGGGGTGGGCTTTTCATGAGCCAAAGTAATATCAAGTACCTTGGTAATTATGAGAGCTCTAGGATTCCCATAGATGGGTTGGTGATTAATACATTTGGCAACTTCCTCAATAAGGAAATACTTTTATCTCACTTGAATGTTTTTTCTTTGCTAAGTTTGTGCACTCATGGGGGATGCTACATTTATATTTATAACCAAAAAATAATAGTATTACATCCATCATTCAGTTTTAATAGTATCTATATGCCATCCAAACACATAAAAAAAGATCTACTTATCTACTACCTTAAAGACCTACCCTAGACTTCTACCCGTATATACTATTCATTAACAATTTTTTTGAAATATATACAAACATATATATAAACTGCACATGGAAAACACCAAACAAACTTTATCTTACTAAATTTCCCAAACCCCTCCCTCTTCCTTGTTCTCTGCTTGGGCCACCTCAAACTAATTTCTTGCATTAGCTACTTCCAATCCCACCGCCTATTTCAAAAAGCTAACGACCTTTTCCGCTTTCAATCTCTTGGTCAACTCACCCCCTTCCACTCTGAAGTGATAAAAGGTAACCAATTTACTAGTGCTCCATCCTACTTAACTTTCCCAAAGTCCTTTAGCCTAGGTACGCCATTGCCATACCGGAAATATCTATGACTTCATCCAAACCTCCTAGTAAGCTCAGCTTGATAAATGCTCTGGTTAGAATGCCAATGTCTTCCTTGGACTTTCCAGCCTCGAACAAAACAACAACAAACATTGAAGAAATATCCAAGTTCACCTTGTGATGATGCTCCTCCCTCAAGAATTCATCACCTAACACCCATTGGAATGCTAACAAAAGAATACCATTCTTCGTTTTGAAAACTGATTGCAACCTTTTCTCAGACACTAAACTAAGGAACGCCATCTACCTGTGAGAGCTCATTAGTTGGATAGGCATATCCATTAATCCTTCAAAACTCTTTGTTTCTTCAATCTCTAATAATGAAGAGTTTCTACAATCTCCAAGAAATGCAATCTAACCTACCTTTGTAGGCTTGAAAGCACCCAGCTTACATGCCATGAAATAAATGAAACATCATTATACATATACTTTCCTTCCATCTCAGGTGGCCAACCTCTACTTCATCTCAAATATCATTAGTACTCAGTATGTCCCTTAATGGCAATTATAGAAACTAGTCTTTGCTAAATAGCCTTCGCTACTTTAGCAATGCTAACTTTTAATCAAATAAATATTAAGATCATGCCTTATATTCCTTCCTTCCAACTCAAAAAACCTCCGATCACTCATCTCATCCATCATTATAATTGGTGCTCATCTTTTTAAATATCCACTTTCATTTCTTCCTTTAAGTTGACCACCACATTATCCAACTTATTTGCCTCACTATTAGCCTCCCAAATATATGATTTATTGTGAACACTTCAAAATGTTTCTATAAATCTAATATTTGTTCCAGACACACCTTAAACTTCCAATTATGAATGAATTTTCTTCTTACTGCATTTATAACTATAAGGGAGTCCCCATCTATATTAAGTTTTTTATGCCAAGCGCTTTACTCAACTGAAGACCAATAAGAAGAGCTTCAAATTCTACGTGGTTGTTTGTTACAAATTCAAGCCTTTTTAGAACTTTCCCCACAACTTTTGACTCCCAATTGCTAACAATGCCTCCTGAACCAACTAGCCTTGGGTTGCCTTTTGAGGCCTTGTTGAAATTTAATTTAAACCACCCCTCTTCTAGGGGAATCCATTTCACATTTTGTCTAGCTAAAAGGGAATCATCTCCCTCACCCCCATTAATATGGGGTCTCTCACTTGAATGTTGCTGCCAAAGGCTACAACGATTAAAAATGGCTTCCATAAATTTTGATGATATGGGAGGTGACAAAATTCACATTCAACCATCTTAATGTGAACTTATTTCGAAAAATGTTACCATTAAGAATATTTTAAGAAAGGGGGCTCTTTCTTGTTACCTAGAAGCCATGAATGGTTATGACCCAATCTTATCTAATGATTTTGCTAGATCTTGGAAAGCTAGGGTGGTTGAACATGAATGATTTACTCAATCCATGGGTAGATATAGTTGTTTCTCTGGTTAGATAATTCACTCTTGAGGGTAGGTACAAGTTGATTACTCTTATCACTTTCTTACATTGAATCATTTAAGACATAGGATCAAAACGAGTTTTCTATTTTTTCTATTGAGTTCCCTACAACAATATGTGGAAAATGTATTGTTGGGTAAAGTAGAATCACCTCTTCACCAAGGGTTAATCTATTGTTTATATAGGTTTGAGCTAGCAAAATGTCTAACTCCTTCCCTTTTTCCCATAATTGTTAACCCTTCCAAAATTCCTCCCAGGTCTATCATGAGCGCTGCTACTCATCCTACTACTAGTTATCAAACATGTATTACTTTGCATTCCACAACCTCTCCTTCTAAAGGTCAAACCTCATCGGATGCTATGTTTTCTACACCTAATTCTATAAAAATTGTGGTCATGGATAATATAAAGAGGCCCACCAAATAGCCTTGGGACCCAAATTTTAAAGATGGATCTAGGGTGATCAAAATTTTGGTCCCTTTGAAGCCATCTCAACGTGAGGAAACCCCTATTTTGAATACCCTTGCCACCTCAGGGGTGGATAAAAGTAAAATAGTGATTCCTTCTAATATTCATTCCTCCCCTTCTCATACAGTTTTTGTTGATCTTTATGACTCCAAGAAAGTAGTGAATCCTAATGACGGTGATTCTAGTGATGGTGTTCCTTGTAAAGCCCAGTCTATTGATGATTATCATAAGCATAGTGACAACCATACCCTAAAGTCCTCTTTTGAAAGTTGTATCTATGTCAAGGGCAAAGTTCAAGCTCTAGAAGAAAGACTCGACCTATGAAATAATGTTCTAAAATGGTTTTTATGGCAACACCAAAATTGTAGGTATAGATTGAGCGACTTTGAAATAGTTATTAAAAGGAGGAGGATGGAGTGAATGATGGTAATATTGCTTTTGATGAGGACTTATGAGAGGATGTTAACAAGTTCTCCACAATATTTCAAAATTGGGAAAACCTTGATCTGAGAATGTTAGTGCTTTAGAAAATTCAAGAAGATTTAAAGAGTAATCTAATTGTAGTCAATTTGAACAAAAAATACTATAAAGAACTTAATTGCTAGCCACTTTATCCTCTAGTCTAAACTACAAAAGATGAAAAGAAAGTCTGCTAGAGAAAGGTCTACTTATAGAATGAGGGCTAGGTCCTCTATCCACAAACTAGGCATCATTGAGCTACATGAAGACACTTTCAAGAGTTCTTTTGAGGAGCAAATCAATTTAATTGCTAAGGAGTGGCAAATTACTTCAAGTCTTTAGAAGTTGGTAGATCCAAAATAGGAGAGGGCTCTTTTCTAATCTTTCCTTGTATTGTCTATTTAAGTGTTGACTTTGTACAATCCCTTTGTTTTGGTGTTGTGGCTAGTGACATTTAAACTTTCTTTCTACTCTCACACCTCATAAGACACATTTCTTCAAGTAGTTAAATTTGCTCTTGTAAAAGGATTCAAGCCTTTTCAAAACCCTATTCTTTATCAATACTAATAAATAAATAAATAAAATCTATTTTTTTCCTCTATACATTAAAAATCCTATGATATAGGAAGTCAAACATATTTTTTTTTCTCTTCTACAATTAAGAAACCTTAAAATAATTTAAAGTCGATATATTGTTTTTAATCCTCATCCTCTTGAGCTTAAAATAGTTGAAAGTCAACATATTGTTGAGTCACCAAAGAGTACTATTAACTACATAAGATGAGTGCTAAATGTGAGGCATTTACTAAAGGAGGTCATACTTCCGGACGTGTAATGTGCATATTCGTTGAAGTGCATTCTAAAGAGTTTTGAGGGCATCTACATAGCATTACGCAACCATTCTAATTCGAGAGTGTACTTGCTTTAGATTACGCAACTCTCCCCTCCACTTTCACATTTTTAACTCATTTTGGAACGTTCTTCTGTCCGAGGAACTTGAAATTATCATCATTTATGGTTGTTATCATGGTGTAGAATTGCCAAATCGATATCAACTTCTATTTTAATGGTTTTGTTTGTTTTTCTTTTTCTTTTTTCTTCCCCTATTTTTTCCTTGTCCTTGCGTGTCTTTTAGTATTAAGAAGTTTACACGGGTTTGAATACTTCCTTCTATTTACAATAAATTTAAAACTTGCTTCTATTTTAGTAATAGGTGTCATCAAAGTCAAAATATTTTAAAGTGTAATTATTTGACAATCACAAAATGGTACTAGTTAAAAATATATATAGACTAAACCACATATGCTATGTAGTTATGAGCAATTTCAAATTAAAAATCAAAAACATAATTTCTAGACACAAATAATTAAATTCTAAATTATCAACATAATTTTTGAATACATTATACAACCACATGTCTATTACTAATAGTTCCAATTTAATAAAAGCTAAACTATATCCTAATTTTCTATTTACATTTAATTTTGGCAATTATAATTTTCCTCTTATATAAATTGATTAACTAAATGAATAATAAAATGTGTTTTCTTAATATGAAATGCATTCTATAAGAACAAGACATAGAATGTCTTCTACATAATAACTAAAACACAGTTGATATATTTTTTTTAAAAAAAATAACTGATGAGTAAATAAAATAAAATAACTTTTAAGTAAATAAAAATAAAACAATTCTTAAATAATTCTAAAATAAAACAAATAATTTTTTTGTAATAAAATAACTTTTATGTAAATATTAAAATTTAGATGTTTTTTTTTTTTTATATACATAAAAAATTATTTTATTAAAAAACCTCTTTAAGTAAAATAAAATAATTCAAGACTAATATTTATAATAGATAAAATTTAATAAATGTTAACATTTGTTATAAAATACTAAGTAGATAATAAAACTAACTTTAAAAACAAAATAAAAGAAAAAAATACAAAACTAATCTCTTAACATTAATTAAAAATAAGGAAGCTAAAGGTAAAATAATAAGAATGACTTGTGTAAGCCTGATTACTTTCAAATGTCTTGAAGAAATCTTGAAAGGAAGATAACCTTTCAAATTCTTCAATGTGAACATGGGACAATTGTGTTCAATGTGACAAGGTATTTATGTGGGACCTCCGGGCCACAAGATTTTAGTCAAATAGAGAATCTTTTTAAACTTGAAACTTTTACATTTTAAACAAGTTACAGATTTCATATTAATATATAAATATTTGCAATACAAATATTAATAAATATTAGTATTTTATTATTAATATTTGTTATAAAATACTAAGTAGATAATAAAACTAACTGTTAAAACAAAATTACAAAACTAATCTATTAATATCAATTAAAAACAAAGAAGCCAAAAATAAAATAATAAAAATGACTTGTCCAAACATGATCACTTTAAGAAATCGTAAAACACAATCTTTCAAATTCTTGCATGTGAACATAGGACAATTGTGTTCAAAGTGACAGGGTATTTATATGGCCCTGCCCCACAAGATTTCTTAAGGAATCTGTTTAAACTTTGAAACTTTTACATCTTAAACGGTAGAGTAAGACTCATAAAAGTAAGTACATATTTCATCTTGCAATCGTCTGAAATCTACTAAACTGTTTTTTAATTATCCTTTACTACTACAATTGTGTTAGATTAGATGGCCTTGTCAGAGGGCCCTCTCTCTACCGTGTAGATTAGATGGCCTTATCTAAGAGTAACAAGCAGCCTTCAGACTTTGAACGGAATCCTTTGTGTAAAGCATTTATCATGTGAAACTGTACCTAGAGAAATATCTGTCAATCCAAAGTTGCTATTCTCGGTAGAAGCCTAGAAATTTCTGTGAAAGTAAAGTTGCTTTGTTCGCTGGAGCCGGGGGTGAGCTACATATACGACTCTCCGCCCAGTTGTTTTCCATATTTGAGCCTTCGATTATCTTATTTTCATCCCCTTTGTCTGTAGTTGTTTTCTGTGATCTCTCTTTTAATCATGGAATTAATAAACGCAGATGAACTAAAGATCGATCAAGATAGATGGGTTATTCAAATCAAGGAAGGCCTGCAAATACATGGCGAGCAAGAAGAAGAAAAGGGGATTTGCATATCCGTTTTTTGTGTGCCCAAGGAGTTGTTGGCAGTCAAGCCAGAAGCATATATTCCGCAGTGCGTCTCCATTGGACCATATCACCACTGGAGATCCCAACTGTACGAAATGGAGAGATATAAAGTGGCTGCTGCAAGAAGATTTCAGAAGATGATAACTGGTGACTGCAAGTTCGAATCTGTAGTGGAAGAGGTCAAGAAGTATGACTGGCAGATCAGGAACTGCTACCACAAATATCTGGACTACAAGGAGGAAGCCCTTTCATGGCTCATAGCTCTGGACGCCTCCTTTGTCCTCGAGTGCTTGCAGTTCTACGCCAAACAGGCGGACCAGGCTTCTTCACAAGTGCCTTCCCAGGTGATGCGACTGGGCAGAGTTTTAGATCCATCTCGCAGAAGTGCAATCCACAATGCAATTATGAGAGATCTGATGATGCTTGAGAATCAGGTCCCTTTGTTCCTCTTGCAGAAGCTGCTGGAAATGCAGTTGGGTTCTGAAGACAAGGCGGAAGGAAGGCTCTGCAATCTGGTAACTCTCGCCTGTAAGGAATGGTCGCCATTTATGTTCAAGACGCCGGATGGTTTAAAGCTGAGTATTAAAGAGAGGGGTCACATACTGGAGGTGCTCTACTACTCTATTGTCAATGCAGCAGCCATGGACGATACCATTTCTAAGAAGAATGAGGACAGCAACGTCCCGTTACCGGATTCAACCTACTTAACGCGTGCTCTGAAAGCTTTATGGAAGCCTTTCTCCTCGTTAAAAATCGGCCTTGTTCAACTTGTCTCGGCACTCCCTCAGCGCCTCTTGAAAGGAAGGCCTGTCCAGTTGGTGACACAGTTGTCCACGCAACTTGTTTCCACTTTTGAAAATCTTTCAATTAAGCGCAAAGATGAAAAGAATGAGGAAAAAGATGAGGAAGGAGGATATTCCTCTGCAGAAATTCCCCCTACACGCGACGAACTAGCGATTCCCTCCGTCTCCGATTTATACTCAGCAGGAGTAAAATTCCTTCCAACCGAGGGAGACCTCACCACAATTCGCTTTGACCCGACCACTGCAACTCTTTATCTTCCCAAATTGAGATTGGATTCCAACACAGAAGTAGTTCTCAGAAACCTGGTGGCTTTCGAAGCTTCGGCGGCGCCTGGCGCATTGATCTTCACTCGCTACACTGATTTCATGAACGGCATCATCGACAAAGACGAAGATGTTCGGCTGCTGAGAAAGAGCGGGATTATCTACAATCACCTAGCTGATGACGGGAAAGTGGCAAGCCTGTGGAACGGCATGGGTAAATGTGTGAAATTGACTCAAGTTAAATATTTGGACCAAGTTATAGCAGACGTGAACAAGTATTACAGCAAGAGATGGAGCGTTGCTGTGAAGAAGTATATAAAGAAATACATATCTGGTTCATGGCAGATCCTCACCGTTCTGGCCACAGCGATGCTTCTCCTTTTCACGTGCTTAGAGGCTTTTTGTTCTGTATATGACTGTAAGCAATGGTCGATCGACTCTAGTTTTTTGCAGGACTAAGTCAAGTGGAAGAGCTTCATCTCATGTAACTAGGTACCAAAGCCGACGGCCTTTTCTTCTCCTTGACAGACCCACTTCTATTTACTCTGCAAGGATACAACAGTTTTGTTTTTTTAAGGCGGGTTAAACTCCTATTACCGTGTGACGTATTAAAATTCTCACAGAAACTAATTGGGTATGCTGACATTTTCAAGTACAGTACCCTTACAAAACACACCTCAACATTTTTGTTGCCAGTAGAGTCCAGTACTCCTGTACAATACTGCCATTTGGAAACATTCGTAGAAAAGACATTGGAGCTTTGTATTTTTTATAAAGTTCATTGCTTCCAGAGTTCGCTCATGGAATGGAAAGAAATATCAAAATGGTGTGATTCAATTTTTTTTAATTCTATTTTATTCAGTAATTTTGCTTTACAACTGTTTAAATCTATTTGTAAGTTATATTATTAAAATTACTTTAGTTATATTATTGAAATTGTTTTAGTTACATAGAATATTTATGATGGTTGGAAAAATATATGGATTTTTTTGTTTTTTTAAATTATTATAATAATTTGATTATGAATATTATTTTTTTCAATTTTAAAGGGGTAAAATTTTTATTGAAATTCGCAAAAGGGCATTACAAAATATCAAAGGGCCAAGGCCTCTAGAACCTATAAGAAGCAGCCATACAAAGCATGAAACAACATCATCCTTCACCAATACCATTCCCATCCTCAGCAAGTATCCTTTCCAAGTCATGTCAGATCTCATGGAGAACTTTATGAATATTTTAAATATTTGATATAATTATATTTAATTTATTATAATTATATTTTCTTTAAACTTTTTAAAGTTAAATATATATACATATTATAATTTAAAATTCATTTATAGATATTTTAATAATATATAAGATACATTTATTATATTATTTAATAAAATAAAACTTGATTTCTAGTTTTTAAATTTTTATTAGTAAAAAGAATAGTCTTTATTTACTTTTGTAATTGTAAAATTTGTGTACCAATTTCAAGTCCTTTGTTTTAAGCCTATTTTTGTAATACCCACATTTTCCTATTTAAGTAAAGATTATTGTTAGGATAAAATATAAAGAACTTCATAAATTATTTATTTGAATGCTATCGTTTACATTAATCATGTTTTACAAACCGATAGATTAATAGCTTGCTTGAAAAGTTATATATTTAGAATAATTATAGAAGAAATAATATATGATAAAAATTTCATAATGTTAATTGAATATTTTAGTCCAATACATTCTAATTATAATTTCTAAATTCTCATATGAAACTAGATGCCTTAATGGATTGTTGATTATGTGGGTAGTTTTCTAATAGGAGTTGGGCCAACTAAGTATAAGGGGGTGTATATACTTTCACTAAAAATATTTCTTAGTGGTTGTGATAGTGAAATACTAGACCCACAAAGGAGGAAGTAGAGGGGGCATGTACTAGTAATCAAGACAACAAGAGCAATCAGACTGTAAGATACAAGTGACAAGACAAAACACTAGGATAATGTGCCTTGAGTAAATAAGGTTGTATTGTAAATAAATTACATGTGCTAGGAAGAAATTGAAATTATTAGTCATCCTTGAGGCCTTTTTGGAGTTGTATAGCAACCATTGGGTGGAGAGCTTATATCCACACTCATCCTTATTGAATTTGGATGATTGTCATCTGTGTTGAAGTAGTTAGATTCTTGATGGTATATCTCCTTTTTGGCTCTTGCAAGGTATTCAATAGGTGGGACAATATTGGGAATTAAGTTGTCTCAACCTTGCAAAAAATCTTGATTTGATTTATCAATTATATAGGATTTTTCTGCATATTATTATATTTTATTTATTAATTAAATTGCATTCCAAGTTGAAATGGGACATTGGATTTTGAGTTGGCATTGTGTGCCAAATATTGGTATTTGTTTGGTAAGTTGTAAGTTGTCATAAAGTGCTAAAAATAGGGAAATTTGGAGTTGCCTATTTTATAGGGATTTTATGAAAGATTTATGATGGATTCTTATGATGGTTGTAAGGGCATATAAGAGGAATTTTTTGGCAATATTGACTAGCTATGATAGATAGTTAACATTTATCCTGAAGCATCTTATTTTAGATTGTTTATTAGTGTAACATCTAGGTGCCCAATTTGGGGTCAAACTGGTTTTACAAAAGATAATATTTACTTACTAAAAATTAGCTAGAAGAAGATTCCAGAAATGACATGTAATATTTTTATATCTTATGGAGCATTAGGAAGGAAATATATGTCATAAACTAACATCATGTTAATGAATATTTAATAGTCAATACGATGCAAGAATTAAATTAGAATTATTTATACTTAATTGTTTATAATGTATTATTAAAATGTATTAAGTTGATTGATATATTTGCTTATATTTTTGTAGGATGCCTCACCCAAGGTTAAATTTTGAAAATGAAGAGAAACAAAGAGAACATCAAAGAGAATATGCTTGAAACTATATGAGACAATGACGTGAACAAATGAATGATGCACAAAGATGTGAAGTAAGAAATTGTCGAAACCAAAATGATAGAGAAGGATGTGTTAAACATAGGGCAGATATGACAATGGAAGAGATTGAAGCAAAAATGAGACTACATGTAGATGAGATGATAACACATTGTGCAAAACCATTTTAAGAGGAGAAATATATATTAAGAAGAAGATTACAAAGACATCATCAATCTCATGGGAATTCTTAGGTTAATTCTAAAGGGATGAATTCTATTACAATAGATCATGTGCTACAAACACCTAAGAACAAAGTTCAAGATGAAATGAATATTGATACTCAATATCATGTAGAAAATAATAGTTCACAAGAGGAGTTAACATCTCAACTGAGAAGACAAAGATGACTACAGAGAACACAAAATGAAAGAGATCAAGGTACACTCAATAATAATAGAAATTTTGAGATTGATTTGAAAACTTTACAAATGATATTTCACCATGGACTAGATAAACTTGCTACACCAAGCATGTGTTATATCTGTCAAGAAAGTTACCCTGCAATGAAGGTTGTACTAGTACTTGAAGGCCCTATTTGCAATAGATGTCAACAAGAGAAGCATGGACATCAATTTTTAGCATTAAACAACATGGATCCTAGTCCACAACCACTAGAACTTGCAAACTTAACACAGATTGAAGAAATGTTGATAGCACGTGTCAACCCAATACTTCAAGTCAGACATGTAACTAGACATCAGTATAAATATAAATGACATACTATAAGTTTTCCATAGGAAAAATACTAGCATAGATATCTTAAATACATCTATCTAAAAGATGCTAAGAGATATCAGTTGCAAGGTGTCTATATTAAAAATGTTATTGAGAATAGATAGGCGCCTTGAGACTGATATCTCTTAGCATATTTTAGATAGATGTATTTAAGATATCTATTCTAGTTAAATAAATATCTTGAGGTTCAATGCAATTTTTCCACAAAAGTTTGAAGAAATATTTTTCATCTACACACACAAGAAATCTTTTTAGGATCTTCTTTATCCACATGTGTAGAAATCCACAAGCTATCCCAAATCCATTTCCAAATTAGGAAAAACCCCTAGAAAGGAGGGAGAGAATTTTTCAAGAAAGTACCAAATGAACTCTTTCATTCCTTTCCAACTTTCAAAAATCCCTAACCCTTTTAAAATTTTCTTTTCATTCCACACTAATCAAATAGTTCACAAGTGGTTATTTCCAATAGATATTTTCACTCAAAAGATATTGCCCAAATTAGAAATCGACCTTATGAAAAATAGTAATTTCACTATCAATTCCAAATAAATTACAAATAAGGTAATTCTTTCCATATTAAATTCATGCATGAATGCACACACGCACACACACACTCCCCACCCCTAACACACACACAATTAGTTTGGCTAAGGCATAAATCCAAAGGAATCTTTAAATTTTAAAAGCATTTGAAAATATCACAACATTAAATTGTAATATCCCTTTTTGGACAATTAGATCAATTTCTTTAAAATTTTCAAAATCATAATAGAATTTAAGTACTTGTGAAAGTACCCAAAGTATACCACCAGATGAAGAAAAAAATCTACAATGACCAATTGATCTGACTGATAATGATTGCAAGATCTTATACCATTGTTGTCATTATCTATATGTAACCTAAAATTGTTGATGTTGATGCTTCACATAACTTATAAGTGAATGACTATTATATAGTAGTTTTTATACTTCAAATTGAAACTCAAAATAATGTTAAAATATATTATAGCTTGTAGCCAAATATATTAATCTTTTATAGTAGGTACAAATTTTATAATGATCATAATAGCGGATCAACACCTAACAATTAATCCCAAAGATGTGTTTACCATAATAACCAAGTACTAGATACTAATATACTATGAAGTAGACTATACAATAGCGTTACTAGTAATTTACTTGTATGGCTCTCCGTAAGGGTACAACTAAGGTTAAAGACATAGAACCTTTCAAATACCATGACCAACTTTGATAAGGGTTGGATAGGATATTTAATGAAATCTAGACTGGGAGTCTTTACTAGACGACCAATTCTAGCAGCCACAACATGAAATTTAAACAAAACAACAATATCCACAATCACAACACAATTCAAAGTCTTTTATTCATATGCAGTGTTTAGGAGTACAACATACAATTCAAAACATTACACTCTTCTTCTAATTAAAATACTTCCTTTTTTTTAATATTACTAGATCAAACACCTGAACAAAGAACATCAACCACATTTTATAATTGTCATTGGGGAAGTTGAACCATTTTACTAGCATGGAAGTGAAAACATAACCTTCACAATTAATACCATAACTTTTGGCACTTTAAACATTCTTTGAACAAAAGGAATGGACAAAAATAACACATTTAAGTGATTCAGATCTTTTTAGAATCTTCAAATCTCCTTTAAATGCTCTTTTAGTGAATTTACACCCTTTCAAACAATTAAACTTTTTCATCAGTAATATGATACTTCTATGAACCATGGAATTTCTTCATCGGCAAATAAATAACTTCAAGAACCTCCAAAATCTTTTGTCAATAATTTTCATGGTTTGTGAACTTATTGATTTAGTAAATAAATATTACTAAGAACTTTTGAACTCTTCCTTCTCACTATATTTCAAAAAAATGATGCTAGAAGGAAACTATGAACTTCATCTTTGATGTCACTTCAGTGAATCACATGTCATTAGACCTTTTGAACTATCTCTATATTCATTTTAGTTATTCTACAACCCCTTGAACAATGTCGATGATATTTAAAGTTCTTGAACTTACTACTCAATCAAAAATCCTTTTACAAAAGGGTCAATTGTCATAAAAAAGTTCCTATACTTAATAAATAGCTAGAACATGTATTGTTAGACTCTATCAACAAAGAAAAAGTTTGATAACCATCCCTTTTGATGAAGAATAAGAGTTCATGAACTTGATGTTTTACCAAAATGCCCCATTCAACAATCAAAAGGGCTCTAGAACTAACATTTTTTCTGAAACAAGTTTAGAAACTTGATAAATTGTCAAAAACACAACTTGATAAGACCTATGGAGAAGTTTTTAAACTACAAACTTTGCCAAAATGTTTCAAACTACACTAAGTTTATCCAAACCCCACCAAAATGAAACTTAACCAAATTTGACAAATTTGAAAAATGTTCTATTCTTTTCTAATAGACTTTTACATGTTACCCACGCTTCTTTGAAAGCTGTATCTTCTCAATATAACTCCCACATAGAATCAAAGACAATAAAATTTACTCTTAATTCATTCAATAAAAAACATCTTCGACAAGTAATGCATCAACTACCTAATTAGATTTACCACCTCTATGTTTCAAAACCAATTAATAAATTTACAAAAATTCTACCCACTTCAGATGCTTTTGATTTAACTTAACTTGACTATTTATAAACTAAAGTGTATGGTGATTTATGTACAACATAAACTCCTTAGGTAGAAAATAATGTCACCATTTCTTGGGTACATGTACAATAGCATAGAATTTTTTTTATCATATACTGAATACTTCTTTTTGGCTTCATTCAACTTCTCACTCAAGTAAGCTATTAGTCTTCCATCTTGACTAAGGACTCCTTCAATCACTATCCCACTTGCATCACAATCCACTTGGAATGCTTTGCCAAAATGAGGCAGTGCCAACACAGGCTATTTTGTTACCTTCTCTTTCAATATTTGAAAAAGTAGAGTGTGAGATCATGATGGGCCTTAAAGTGGCAATGGAGAAAAAACTTGTTGGATGAAAAAGTGCAAACATTCAGACTAATATTTATATTTGGACGGAAAGGGTGTTAATATTTCTACCTCAAATATGGATTCCCTCCAAAAATGCCTTAGGATTACCTCATATTTATGCAAGTGGGAGTTCCAAAACTTGTCAAAGAAACTTGCAAAACCACCCATTTAGTATCATCCTAAAATTTTTCACAATTTCATCCTTGAAGCTGACAGACTTTGTTGTAACTAAATTTAATCAAATGAAAAGGGTTTATAGAGGAATCTATTAAGATTCTAAAAATATAATATACACCTCATAATAATTTTAATAGGTAATCATTATTAATTTTCTACATCCATAACTTTCAACATATTAATCCTTTTTAGAATCCAAAAGATGCATCACATTCTATGATTTATTGGGTATACATTAAAATTTAAAATTTTTTATTTTCATATATTTTTGACCAAGTTAGGTTGGTTGGAAAATTAATTTTTAATATTTTAAAAAAGTTCAAAAAAATATGTATCACATCCAATCATGTGTCCTTTACATAAATCCAAATAATGAAGATTATCTATTTCTCATACTTAAGTTGGCCCAAAGGACACATACTTTTTACATTTTTCTAAAAAAATTTAGTAGTGCTTCATTGAAATATCCAATTTTCACCAAACTATTTTTAAAAATTTCAAACAAAAATGTTGTATCCCATAAACTACATTTAATTTGTTACAAGTTTTATTACTATCTTATGTCTAGATTGTGTAGATAACTCATTCAATTTTTGACATGAAGTTACTTAAGTCTATTTTTCACATTTACATTGCCACTTAGGGGTAGTGTTTGGCCCATCATGATCCTGCACTCATCAAACTCTTTTCTGCTACAATTGTCCAAATGGATTATCTCTTATTACTTGTCATGGTCTCCATGATAGGTACACATATCCTATTGAAATTTCTTATGAACTTCCTATAGAAGCTCGTCAATCCATGGAAACCTATTACTTCAAACATACTCGTTAGTGAAAGACAATCCACAATTTCTTTGACCTTTTCCAAATCTATTTTCAATCCCTTTCTAGAAATAGCATATCCTAAATATAGCAACTTCTTTTTCATCAAAATACACTTTTTTAAATTCAACTAGCAACTTTTCAATCCTTGCAAAACAACCCTAACATGCAACAAATGTTCTTTTGTTTTACTAAAAAATAAAATATCATCTAAATACATAATGACAAACTTACCAAGGAATGGGTTAAACACTTCATTCATCTACCCCATGAAGGTACTTGGAGCATTTGTTAGTCTGAATGGAATTACCAGCCACTCATACAAACCATCCTTTGTCTAAAAGGTTGTCTTCCATTCATCTCCTTCTCTTATTCTTATCTGATGGTATCCACTCTTCAAATCAATTTTTGTTAAGTACTTGGTTTCACTAAAAAAATCTGTCATATCATCCATCTGAGGTAACAAAAATCTACACTTTATGGTGACCTTATTATGTTCCCTGAATCTATAAAAATTCACTATTCTCCATCCGTTTTAGGTGTCAATACTACTAGAACAACATATGGACTTAGACTTTCCTTGCTTAGTCCCTTGTCCAACAACTCTTACACTTGTCTATTGATCTCCTCATTCTACAATGGCATAATTCTATATGGTGCTTTGTTTGGCAAACTAGTCCGAGGTATCAAATCCATGCAAAGAATTATACTTCTCATAGGTGGTAATCCATCTGGTAACTCCATCAATATATCTGCATAGTCATCCAAAATTTTCTGAACTTCCATTGAGAGTTCTTTACTTTTTGTTTGTCATAAATTCTACAAGATTAGGAATAAAAGAAAAACATGCCCTTTCCTTCTTGAATTCTTTCAATTTTTTTTCTAGAAATCAAACAAAATATTGGATTATTTTCTACTTCTTCTTTATCTTTCAATGGATTTAAGGTAAATTCATTTCCATCTTTCCTTATATTATATGTATTTGTTCTATCATCATGTATAGATTGTCTATCAAATTGCCAAGATTTACCCAACAGGATATGACATGTGTCCATAGGCATCACATCACAAAGAATTTCATCCTTATACTACTAATCTAAAAAATTACTAGAAATTGTTCACTTACCACCAATTTATGTCCCCTTTGTATCCAAGAGACTTTGTATGTGCATGGATGTTTCACCTTCTTCAAATTCAACTTCTCTACCATCTCTTCTAACACTAGATTGTTAGTGCTTCCATTGTCCACAATTATTTTGCAACATTTTCCACTTGACTTGCAACTTGTTCCAAATAAATTTCTCCTTTGGATAGGTCCATGTGTTTCTTTCTCAAGGTTTAAACAAATTCTCCACAACATCAAGGATTCTCCATCTTCAGGATCTTCTCCATGTTTTGGTGAAGCCATAATTTCATTTTTTGCACGTGCCACATTAATTATTGCTTCTTCTCTCTTTCCACTACTATGTTGTATTTAAAGACACTCAAATACCCTCTGAACAATTTCTCCACATTGGTAATATGTACTAGTGAATCCTCTTCATTTTCCTCTTCTAAAATATCCTATACCTTTGGAGTAATCTCCCCTACCTCTAGAATAATATCCTCTTCCTTTCTTATCTTGGGTGTTTTTCTATGAGGTGTTGGTTTCTCCTTGTTTGTTTTGATATCCTCTTCCATGACTAGATTGTCCTTTTCGACAAGAAAACCTTCCTCTACCTCTTAAATTATTTAGTTTTCTTGCCAACTTCTCCTCTACCTTCAAGACATATTGGTAGGCTTCTTCAACACTCTATATTTGTACCATATTAATTTCATCTTGAATTGAATAATGTAAATCATTTACATAACTCGACACCTTCTTAGCATCATCATCTACATGTCCAGCCCCAATGTTTAGCATGTAGAATTCTTTTGTATATTCCTACATGTTCTTCTCATTTTGTTTCAAATTCTATAATTTATTGAACAAACTAATTTAATAATCAGCTACAAGAAATTAGCCTTCAATTTAGTGACCATTCTATCCCACAATTTTATTTTCTCTTCACCCTTTCTCTATATTTCTATCTACATGTGATCCCACCATAAGGATGCATGTCCTTTCAATTTTGTGCAAGCAAATTTCACCTTTTTAAGTCTTCTATCTATTCAAAATCAAAATATTTCTCCATCTATGATATATAGTTAGTAATTTCTTCTAGATTTAAATTACCATGATAAATTGGTGGATCTAATCCTAGATTACTACTAATTCTTGACATTGCTCACAAAATTCTTCTTTCTAGTTCATTTCCATCTTCATCTTTTTTCTTAATTTTTGGTTCTTCATTTTTCTTTTTCATCATCACTAATATCTACCACATGTACTCCTCTTCTTTGTGCTACTTCCATAGCATCTAATCTTGTCATAATTCACCTCAACATTTGTACAATTTTACCAGCTCATGGTGCTCCTCTTCTCCCACATCCTCTATGCACCATGTCTCATCTACAGTTCTCTGCAGTTTTAGGTCTCTTCTCTCTTTCACTTACCCACAAAACATTTTTTAGAACCCTTCTCTTGACACAACCACAATCCATAATAAACCCACTTCGATACCATTTGGTATAGTCTAGATTGGGAGTGTTTACTAGATGACCAATTCTAGTATCCACAACATAAAATTTCAACAAAATAACAATATTTCCAATAACAAAACAATTCAAAGTCTTTTATTCATATGCAACATTCAGGAGTATTGTTGCAAGTATGTGCTAATCGGTGTTGTCATTGATGTCAACAAGTTTCTGTTCTCATTGGTGTCAACTATATCTTCTGATGTTGCTTTTGTTGGTTGATTGAGTTATTGTGTTAAGGTGATTGGAATGGCTTGCAAAAGTGCTGATGATGTTAGTATATTGTTCTTGTTGCTAGGTTTCCAAGTGCTTTTGAGAAAATTTGATAAATACTAAAGACAATGTTGTGAAGGAGTATTCTGGTTTACATGATATTGTCTAATTTTTTGCTCCGTATTTCTTCTATGTTGAAGACTAGAGTGTGAGGTTTTGATATGTTTTAGAGAAGTGGTTGAAGTTTTTAAATCCAAAATTTGGTGCTCTGAAACATTGTGGGTTGAGAGTTATGTTCACCAATTTGAAGACTGTACCTGGCAGTGCTTGCAGTGTGACTGGGAGAAAGTATTTTGCTCCACATTTCTCCACAGTTTGGTTTTTGGTCTTACAGTTTTGAATGAGTGTTCATATGGTCCATATCTATGTTTTGTCCAAAGGACTTGTGATTTGGTGATTTGGAATGTAGTTTTCTTGAGTAGAAAAACTTGGCAGTGTTAGTTGTGAGCAGTCTGTGAACTGTCTTCAAGTGAGATTTGTTGTAGCTAGATTTGTTGTCTCCTAGGTGATTTCATGTTGTTTGTGGATGTTTCCATATTGTGTTATAGTCTTGTTCTTGGTCCACAAATTATGGTTGTGTTCTTGAAAGTGTGTGCCTAAGTGTTCTTGTTGTTTACACAAGTTTAGCTAACTTGGGTATTAACACTAATTGTGGGCGTGCTTCGTGGAATGAGGAAGTGTGTTGAAATCATGTGAAGATGTTTTTAGGTTTGAGCTAATCTATGAAGTACTCTACCTTCATTCCTTTTCTCCGCAGGAATGTTTAGGTCCAGACCTAATTTGAATTTTGTATGTTTTCTGACGTTGGGGATTGTTTCCAAGGTTGTAGAGTGTGTTGCCGACCTTGGTAAATGTTTCAAGCTTGATTTTGATATAAATAAGTGTAAAGGATTCATGTGTATGTGTGCATGCACAAGGATGGTGATGTTTGTATTGTGAATTTGAATTAGAGGCAGTAAGGACTTTCATGTGGTAGAAGACCTAATGCAGTGAGCAGAAGTCATCTACAATTTTTAGAGAGGCTAGGAAGGTGATGTGTGTTGTGTTTCATTGGAACTGAAGTTAGGCATGTGGTAGATGCTATCATATCAGTTCATTGTAGTGAGCCACCTCTTCTCTTCTATCTTTCTTTCTCAGTGGGTAGTGAGTCCACCTACAGTGAGCATTCTTTCTTTTGGGTAGTGAGCCTCTTGTAATTCGGTATTGCTGCTACTTTATATTGTGAGCTAATCCTCACCATGGTTTTTCCCTTTTAGGATTTTCCACATAAAAATCTAGTGTTCTCCTGTGCATGGAGTTGATGTGATTAAGTTTCTATTATCTATTTTTCATGTTTAATCATCATAATAGATAATAGGTTTAAGTGAACTGATGTGGATGTGATTATGTTTGTGAGAGTTTAAAATATTTGATACAACTGATTCACCCCCCTCTCAGTTGTCTTGTGCATTCAACAAGTACAACATACAATTCAAAACATTACAATCTTCCTTTGATTACAATACTTTCTTCTCTTGAATTTACCAAATTGAACCCCTCAATATAGAACATCAACCCAATTTTATACTTCCCATTGGGGAAGTTGCACCATTTTACTAGCATGGAAGTGAAAAATGAATCATCACAGTCAATACCATATCTTTTGAAACTTTAAACATTCTTTGAACCAAAGGGATGGTTGAAAGTAACAAATTTTGGTAATTTAGAGCTTTTTCAAAACCTTTAAACCTCCTTTAAATGCTCTTTCGATGATATGACACCCTTTCAAACAATTAAACTTCTTCGTCGACACTTTGATACTTTAATGAACCATGGAATTTCTTCATTAGCAAATCAACAACTTTGAGAACATTCAAAATCCTTTATCGATAATTTCATTGTTTGTGAACTTGTCAATTCAGTGAATTGATATTACTGAGAACTCTTGAACAATTCCTTCTCAATGTATTTTAGAAAATCAATTCTACAAGGAAACTATGAGCTTCACCTTTGATGTTATTTCAAAGAATCACACATCCTTAGACCTTTTGAACTATCTCTACATTCATTTCAGCAATTCTACAACCCCTTGAACAATGTCAGTGATGTTTAAAGTTATTGAACTTATTATTCTGCAAAAAATGCTTTTATGAAAGGGTCATTTGGAATAAAAAAAAGCTCCTATACTTAAGAAATTGTCAAAACATGTGTTTTTAGACTCCTTCAACAAAGATAAAGTTCATCGCTCATCCCATTTGGTGAAAAATAAGAGTTCATGAACTCAAAGTTTTATTGAAATGCCCCATTCAATGATCATAAAGGCTTTGAAACTAACATTTTTTCCAAAACAAGTTCAAGCACTTAATAAATTTCCAAAAAACACAACTTGATAAGCCATTTGGAGAAGTTCTTAAACTATAACCTTTTCTGAAATATTTCAAACTGCGCCAAATTTAGCCAAACCTCACCAAACTAAAACTTAACCAAATTTGACCTAAACTTGATCAATTTTAAATTTGAAAACGTCTCCCAAAGAAAAACTACCAAAATAAATGAAACACAACAAAACTGAAAATGAAGACCTAAAATATTTTTGGTTGATATAGGACAACTTGTGGACTTGGATGCTCCTGCATCAATATTAAATTCATCCTCAATATGGTTATGACCATACTCTAAGGTAATATATTCAACATGGACAAAGAGGAGGCTAGATATTGCAATCAATTAGCATGAGTTAATAGATACATCAAGAGAAGGCCTTTGTTACAACTTGATATACTAATATGTGGCACCTCCCTGACTTGATATTTAATGTTGAAAGGATGACCTTATAAGTGAATTGGCCTTATAGAATGAAACAACCTTCAACTGGAGCAATTCTTGTAATTAACATAGCATATGGGGTCTGCACTTCATATTAATTCCAAATGGCTAGCATAATCCTAAAATGTCTATGACCCAAAATAAGATGGTGTATTTCTTTCTAAAATAGACTTGATATTTACTTCAGCCAAACTTGGTATTTTGTTCTTCATACTAGTCAAGACAAATGTGTTGAGTAAAATTAATTGACTCATTATGATTTATGATGATGTATGAAAACTAATCCAATGATCAAATAAGGGCTTTGGTAGATATTATAGCATAACCATCAACTCACAACATTCATATAAGAGTAATCATACTCAATCCACAATTCTTCACAAAGGGATGAGGGAATTTATTTATGCTATTAAATTTACCATATTGGTAACAACTTACTCAGAAAGGGAACAATACTATTCTCCAATCATAAATTACAAACAAACTAATAAGATTACTTCTATTGCAAAAATATGGCAGTGCCCAAGATACAACTGATATGAAATGATTCTTGCAAGCACATGTTGAAGCTGGAAAACTTATAGAAAGAAAATACTCCACACAAAAACAAAAAATCTAAAATTGTAATCAAACTTCCAAAATTGAAGTATGCTAAAAACTAAAGTTGTAAATCCAAATGAAATTGAAAGGCTAATGAAGCTCTATGTAGTTCTTGATTTGGATTCACCTCTAAGAATTCAAAAGTGTTCATTCTTGAATCCCAAAACTGCAAGGGTTTTTGTCCTTTGATCTACAAACACAAGGGGTTTTGTCCTTGGATTGGATTTCAAACACAAGTGCACTAAAACTGAGAGAAATTGATAATATTTAATTTTAATGGTCCCTTTGTAGCTATTTTCTCCTCCTTTATATAATTGTTGAGGAAATAATTAATTATTGTTTCTTTCTTTCCTATTCTATCTCCACTAAAATCATTTAAGCTATTCCAATCTATTTTAAGTTTGTAACTTCCCCAAAGAGATTCCCCTAATTTTAGACTGAAACTCCCACTCCTAAAGATAATTAAATATTCGCTAGAGGTACAAATGGCCTGATTTTCCCCATTTAGGTAGCCCACTATCTAAATAAAATAACGATAAGTTGTCCTTAATAATTTTTAAATTAAAATGAGGACCAACCTATTAATATTATAAAATTATTTCGCTATAGAAAATAAATAATACCTCAGAGGAAAAAGGAACATCACATAAATGCATAGGACCATTCCAAATTATGGTAATTAAAATAATTTAGCTTCAAAATTATGCATATAGGTTGTTGGTGTATACCTTGAATCACTAGGCATACACATTTGTATTAATCATACTTAGGCATATTTGCACATGTTCCTTTGAACCTGTCAAAGTAGTTGAGATTTTTTGAGAGGTGTTGACTTGCATCGACACCTCACGCTATGTTTGTGGGAGGCTACTCGCCACAACTCCATGTAGAGAAGTCCTATCCTCTTTTCATGGAGATTTGGGTACTTGCACTTCTCTATATATTTTTGCCTCATTTGCTAATACAAACTAGTCGATTCATTGCGATTCTTGTGCTTGTTTATCTTTTCCATAATCTTGCTATTTTCTACATGGTATCAGAGCTTCCTGGATTAGTTTTTGAGCCATGATTGCTTGTTGTGCAACTCACCAACATTGACACCAAGCTTCATTCTATGAGGTTTTTGTTTGGTTGGTTTTCTGGTTATTAACTGTGGTCTTTGTTTGTTGTGTTGATGAGTTTGAAAGCTCTTACAAGCGCTGCATTGAGGAGGTTAAAAAGCCCATAGAATGGCTGTAAAGGTAGTGGCTTCACCTGAGATTGTAGGCTACATTGAAGGGCTTGGTAGAGGCTGAAGAATGGGCTGTGTTGTCAGAGCCAAACACCCATACTCAGGCTAGTAGAGAGGAGTACGAGGTCCACAAGAGAAGCCCCACACAAGAACCTTCTATAGACCTCCATCTTGCTCTCATGGTAAACATTCACCCTTGTTGAATGCCCATAGTTAGGATAGCACAAAGGGCTCAATGCAGCATTTCAACATATGGTCTCTGGTGCTTACATCTGTGCCTCCACCGTCGCCCACTTCCACTTCTTCACAGCATCCTCACATGTCTCTTTGAATAACCTTGAAGGCCTGCACTTGTCATGACATGTGTCAAGTTATTTTGAAAGGAAGGCAGCACTATTCATGTTGGAATATGTCAAAAATGATGACATAAGAAACTAGGGGGGTTGATGTAAGTGGGGGAGGGGAGACCATTTCAAATTTTTAGTCCCTGGTCACATGGGGTTTTAGCCCTTGTTCATGCATAGCCCAAGGTGGCTTAAGTTTTCTCCAAAATTTTCTTTTCTCTCTCACAATTTTTGCATGAAAATTAATTTTCTCAAAATCTGAAAAAAAAATTTCTCATAGAAGGTCTTTTTGTAACTGCACCAATCTTGCAACTTCAATAAATTTTACAAATCAACTCGAAATTGAGTGATTTCTTTTGCAAAAGTAATTTTTTTCCGTCACGAACCCAACTAGCATAAAATCACACTAAAATTATAAAGTGCCTGTTTATGCTCTTTTTGGGTGACCTAAAGCACTCCTTCTATAAAAGTGCCAAATTTGGGGGGGGAAACACATAATTACGGGGGGGTCTTGTGTGTTTGTATTTCACACTTACTAGAGAAGTGCTTTTTGTGTGGGTTGTGTTTCCTTTCACATATTCACTTGCATTTCTTTAGCTCTTTGTTTCTGTATTTCTACAACTACTATCTAAATCTAAGCATCATGGAGTCTGCTGTCCCTATACAACCCCTTACTCCTATCAATTATCATGATTGGAAGATTAAAGTAAGTCTTGCACTACAAAAATGAGGTTTATTTAGGATGACTATGGGAATAGAAAAAGAACCTAATGTAGCTAAAGAGAAAGAAAAGTTTTTCAATAAGTGTGACCAAGCATTTGCTTTTCTTTGTTTAAATTTGTCTCCTGAATTGTTGTTTCATGTTGAGAATTTGACTACACCCAATGAAGTTTGGGATGTTCTAAACAAATTATTTAGGAAAATTAATGAACTTAGAAGTCATGAATTGGAAAATCAACTCTTAGGTCCTAGTCCTAGAAGTTTCTCAACTTTAGAAGATTTCTTCACAAAATTTAAATCTTTAAAGTTGTAGTTAAAATATTGTGGAGTTGACAAGAAAGAGGGTTAATTAATCCTTTATGTACTTTCCAAACTAGGTTCTGAATTGTTTGTGTATGTCTCAACTTTCTATTCTACTAAAAGTGCTCTTGGAGCATCATGGAAAATGCCCACTCTAGATAACTTTATTTCTGATCTCACAAGGGAACAAGAAAAATTAATTTAGATGGGTTCTTTGAAGTCCACTAAGCGTCAAGCTTTAATTGCAGGGAATGATAAGCCTCAAACTTCAAAAGGAAAGGAAAAGAACACTACAAAGGACAAGGATGGTAAGAAAGATGATAAAATTGACAACTTCAAAAAGGATAACTCTTCTCAACAAACTAAGCAAATTATTGAGAAAGTTACTTGTACCTTTTGTAAAAAACTAGGGCATGATAACATCACTGCATGAAGACACAAATTGAAAATCTCTCATATTCTTAAAAATAATAATATTGGGCTCCCTGATTCTATCAAAGCATCTCCATCAACTCAGGATAATACTAAAGACAAAGAGAAATTAAAAGGAAAGGACTTAGTTGCTACTACATATTCATCTCCATCATGGATTATTGATTCTAGTGCTACCCATCATATGGGTTCTTCTCAGGTTGTTTTTCATCCTTAGAGCCATCCAGAATGTCTTCAATCCCCTTAGGTGATGATACTCCAACATTGGTGAAAGAGAGAGGGTCTCTTGAAGTTGAAGGAGGAACATTTTCAAATGTTCTAAGTGTACCTTCACTATCAACTAATCTCCTTTTAGTGTATCAAATAACACACTTAGGGAAGGGCATGAGAGTACATTTCTCTCCAAATTCCATTGAGATAAGAGAATTAAAAAGTAACAATTTGGTTGCTATAGGGAAGGAAAATCACCAATCAAGATTATATACCTTTTCCAATTTTGCTCCTGATATTTATCCAAAGGCACTACTAACTCATTCAAATGAAGTTAGTAAATTATGGCATGAGTGGTTTGGCCACTTTAACTACCATTATCTTAAAAATTATGTCAACAAAATATGGTTAATGGATTACCAAAAGTTAAATTTTCTAAAGGACTTTGTGAAGGTTGTGCACTTGGTAAACATCCTGAAGCAAAGTTTGACAAGAAGAAAACATGGAGGGTAAAACAAGTCTTATAACTTGTCCATAGTGATGTTTCAAGGGCTTTTCCCCATCCATCTTTTACAAAGGATAGATATGTTCTCACCTTTATTGATGATTTCTCTCATTTTACATGGGTCTACTTCCTTAGGCAAAAATCAAAAGTGTTTGAATCTTTTCAAGATTTCAAAGCTCTAGCCGAAAAATAGTTATGAAAAGTCATCAAATTTCTTAGAACTGATAATGGTAGAGAGTATGTCAATAATCATTTTGAGTAATTCTGCATAATAGAGGGGATAGATTTGCAACACATAGTTCCATATACTCCTAAACAAAATGGTGTTCTTGAATGCAAAAATAGATCTTTAAAAGAGATGGCTAATTGTATGATTCGTTCTAAAGGCTTAACACCATCTTACTAGGCTGAAGCAACCAACTGTGCATGTTACATTAAGAATAGAGTTCCTCATAAAGTATTGAATGGAATCACTCCCTTTGAAGCTTGGAAAGGATGGAAACCAATAGTTGATCATTTCAGAGTCTTTTGTTCTCCTACTATGGCACACATTCCTAAAGAGCATCTCAAGGCTATGGATCCACAATCCAAACCTTACATATTTGATGGATATCTAGATGGTGTAAAAGGCTATCACCTACTCCACCCAACCACACATGAGTGATTCATTGAGAGAAGTGTTAATTTTCAAGAAACACCCCTTGAAACTGTACTTGGCATTCCTCGTCATATTGTTGATTCTTCAGATCATGATAATACCTCTGATGATTCATATCATTCGCAATAGATTCCTAGTGTAGTAAATAGTTCTTCTTCTTCTCCTTCTAGTTCACAAAGTGATGATATTAAAAATTCATCTTCATCAAGTTCATGGAATTCTTTAGAAGTTGATATTTCTACACCTTACTCACCCACATCTAGAATTCTACACTCGCTTCATAGAGCAAATTCATGGGAAGAAGATGACAGACAGATTTAGACAGACTTTCAAGGGGGATCACATATCTTTTTGGCTTCATTGTCTTATCCACAGAAATTTAAAGAAGCAACAGACATACCTGAGTGGGCTATTGCTATGGATGAGGAATATGATTCCTTGATTAGAAATCACACTTGGGATTTGACTTCTCTTCCTAAAGGAAGTAAGATAGTTCGATGTGGATGGATATATTGAACTAAATTTATAGCAGATGGGTCAATTGATAAGTAGAAAGCACATTTGGTTGCCAAGGATTTTTCACAAGTTGTAGGAATTGACTATACAGAAACTTATGCAACTGTTGCTAAGATGACTTCGATTCAACTCAAACTAGCCATAGCTATAGAACATGGATGGGCTATACATCTGATGGATGTGAAGAGTGCATTTCTTCATGGAGATCTTGAGGAGGGGATCTACATGGAATAACCACTAGGGTTTGTTCAGGATTCATCCTTACTGTGTAGACTAAGGAAATCTATCTATGAACTCAAACAAGCCCGTAGGGATTGGGATGCCAAGATGGATTCCTACCTTCTATCTTCAGGATTTACTAGATGCCATTAAAATCCTAATGTGTATCTTTTGTGGCAAGATGATTCACTTTTGATATATGTTCTTTATGTTGATGATCTTTTGACTACTGGGAGTACTTCATCTACTATTGCAGTAGTAAAGTCAACACTTCACAATAAATTTGACATGACAGACTTGGGTTTATTACACTACTTCCTTAGTATTGAGATATCATAGTCAGGTTCAAGGATTTCTCTTGCTCAGCCTAAGTATACTCTTGATTTACTTACATGTTTTCACATGACTACTTATATACCATCTCTGACTCCCTTCCTATATGGAGTCAAGCTTGAGACTTCTTTCCCTACACCTTTAGTTGATGCTACCTTGTATCAACAACTTGTAGGTAGTCTTATATACTTGACACATACTAGGCTAGACATATCATATGCAATTGGCATGGTTTCTAGATTTATGCAGGAACCTCATGAGTTACATTGGAAAGCAACTAAGAGGATTCCTCACTACCATCATGGTACACTTGCATTTAGGATTCACTAGAGTTGGTTTATCAATTGACTTGGTTGGTTTTACAGATTCAGATTGGGCTGGTGATACTGAGTATTGCAAGTCCACTTTGGATTACAGTTTTTCACTTGGTTTAGGTCCTATCAGCTAGTCTAGAAAGAAGTAGAATGCTATTTCTATATCTTCTACAGAGGTAGAGTTCAGGGGAGCTTTTAACTCAGCTATTGAGGCCATATGGTTTCAAGGCATTCTTTCTAAGTTTGTGTTCCTTTCAGGAAGCCTACAATTATCTTTTGCAATAACCAGAGTACTATACAGATATGCAGGAATCTGGTTCAACATCAATGAACCAAACACATAAAGATTCATATGCATTATATTCGAGAGCTTATTCATGGTTAGATCATCAACTAAGTCTTTTGCCAGTCTTTGGAGCAGGTTGCTGACATTTCCACCAAACCCTTTACTAAGAGCCAGTTCATTCATCTATGAGCTCTTCTTGGTGTGTGATCTACATCAGTATCAGCATCATCTTTGGTGGGAGATTTCTAAGCCTTTCCATTTTCTCTCTTTCTGGAGGATAATTTTTTCCCATTGGGTTTTCTATCTTTCTCCAGTTTTAGATTTTGCATTGTACTTGAGTACCTTATCAGGCTTCATGGCTGGGACTCTTTTTCCTTTTGCATTGTAGATAGGTACCTCACCAGGCTTATATCTAGGACCCATTTTTCATAATACTCACCTACTCTATACCTAAGGGGGGGTGTTGGTGTATACCTTTAATCACTAGGCATACACATTTGTATTAATCATACTTGGGCGTATTTGCACATGTTCCTTTGGACTTGTCAAAGTAGTTGAGACATTTTGAGAGGTGCCAACTTGGATCAGCACCTCACTCTATGTTTGTGGAGGTTACTCACCATAACTCCAGGTAGAGGAGTCCTATCCTCTTTTCATGGAGATTTGGGTACCTACGCTTCTCTATTTATATTTGCCTCATTTGGTAATACAAACTGGTTGATTCATTATAATTCTTGTGCTTTTTTATCTTTTCCATGATCTTGGTGTTTTCTACATAGGTAAATCATAAACACTTCACAATAAGTAAATGTGGAAACTAATTGTAAACATGGAAAAGCCAAAAAACCATTTGCAAGTAAAATTTAATAAAAATCATAATTCTAAAATTTCATAGGTAAACTTCAAGATAGAGTAGTGAAAATAAAAATTAAACAAGTGAATGAACAACAAAATTTAGTACCATAAACTCCATTTTGTAATGGTAGATTTTCTCTCAATTGTCAAAAAGAAATGTAGCTGCTAAAAATAAAGCTCTGTGAAAAGTTCTACCTCATGAGTTTACTTCACGTTCAAGTATCTCTTTTCAAATGAAACTTGTTTTTTAAGGGGTAAAAGGTGAATAATCATCTATATATTTCATTAAAGTATTTGAGAAAATACAAAAATTTCTAACCCCTGGTGGGCAAGTTCATACATGGAAACCCCAAGACTACCATATCACAAAACAAAATTTCAAGTCCCTGTAGGTTGAGTACATGCATGGAAGCCCCATATTAACTATATTACATATGTAAGTGTATAGATTGATAGACGAAAAAGTAGAGAAACAAACAACATTGTAAAACAATGTGGCCTAAGGCCCAAAATTATGCATATCATTTAAGAATTCTTACACCCTATTTAGAGCACATCATGGGAGCTAGAGTCTGATTCATCAAGGGCTAGAAGTAGAGGAAGTAAAGGAGCAAGTGGAGCCACTGGTGGAGGTTGACTTTCCTAGTCTAGTGCATGCAACCTCCTTTGATTTGGATTTCAAATTTGACAAGAGATAAAACTGATGGACATTAGGAACTGTGTTTATTGCATTGATGTAGGAATTTGAAAGACCCTTTTGTACAGCTTTGTGTCACCTTTATACATGTCATATTTTTCCATAGCCTTCTTTAGCTTCTCTAGAGGGATGAGGTACTCATGGATATATCTAAAGGCCAACATCTCCACATAGTTTGTTTCTTGGATACGATCCATAATGTTGGATAAAAATATAGCTGTCACCTTCGAGTACATGAGGACCCATGGAGAATCAATTAGTAGTGAGTTACCAACCACATTTATGATAGCAAATTTATATGTAGGCAATCGATGTTGAACACATGGGTCAACTTAATTGAGTCATATGGCCCTATGTCCATTGGTTGTATTTATAGAGTTTTGATTTTTAAATTCTATGGCTAATAGTAAGAAACTAAGACTAAGGGTTGTGATTAAATGAGGGAGAAAATAGTTAATTTACTAAAGTTTCATTAATAGTTTTGATTGCAAATGTTACAGGATTGTTGAAATAGTCTTCAAATGTGTGTTTGAGTTGGATAAGATGGGTAGTTAGATTTAATGAGGTAGTTAACAACTAAATGGTGTATTTAACTCCTCATTAATCTATTAAACTAATTTAATTTAATAGCCTTCAAGTGCATGATCAGTGGGAAATTAATGAGGTGGCATTTGAGGAAATAATTAAACTAGTATAGATATCTTAAATACATCTATCTAAAAAAATATTGAGAGATATCAATTTGAAGCTATTTTATTTACTTCACATTACAACTATTTAATTTACTATATACATGATTTTTTGTTAATTATTTAATTATTTAAGGTTTATAGCTTGCCCATCAAATTTCCAACTAAATTAATAAATTAAAAAAATCTCAAATTAACAAATCAAATTTAAACTTTTTATTTATATTACACTACTACATTTTTTTATATAAATTAATTAAGATTCAAACCTAAAACATGTATAAAATTTTGGTTGAAATTTTTTCTAACATTACACAAAAAAATTACAGCCCTTTTCTTTCATTTAATATATACAAAATAATCTTCCATGTTTTAACATTTTTTTAGAAAATTACTGCCCTTCATTTTCTCTTTTTTTGAGTTTTATGTTGTTTCATGCTAGAGACCATAGGCTTTGTAGAAGGGCTTTACAAAATTGTAGAAAGAATGATATATCCAAATATGATGGAGGAGTGAAACGTGTTGATGGCATATTTCTGTTTTACCTCCTTATTTTGTACCTATCATGTTTATTATTAACTAGTAAAAGCACCAAATGTGCTATCAAATGGTTGATAGGCATAAATATTTATAAGCCTATCACTAAATAATATATATGATGAATGGGGTAAATCATAAAACACATAATAATAGAAATGGATGAAATAAAAAGGAATATTTCTTTATTGATTTGGGAAATTCTTTACATTACAAAAGCTCAATTACAATCAGAGGAATCAATTCCCCATAGGTTCCAACACACTACAGCTACACATCACTAGGCTCTAGAATCTTTGGCCTTCTGTAAGCCCAAATCAGCTAGGGTTTCTGTTTTCCTGTCTATTCTTAGCTCTACACTTTCCCCTTTAACTCTAATACTACCCTGGTTTCCCAAAATAGTCATAAATAGCACTTTTTGGTAGTCTCCAGCTAAATTTTAAAATTTGTAACTCCCTCCAAAAGTAGGTCAAATTCTGGGAAGCATAACTTTTGATCCAAGTGTCTGATTGATAAACTATTTTAAGCACCGGAAAGATCCTGATGTGAACTATCATGCTGGAAATTCATAAACATATTTATGTCAAATTTTTAGGATATTATGGGATGTTTTAGTGCCTCATATCTTGTTTAAGAAATTTTTAGGGGCTTTTCAGAAAACAAAAACTTTAATATCTTTTAGCTCACAAATGATCTTTGCCTGATTCCTTCACCAAAGGTCTTATATTTCTATTATGAAGCTTTCTATAAGTTTTCACTTCAATCTATGCCCAAATGCAAACTTTCCTAAAATGCCAGGTAAACTTTCCAAAACTAGCAGTTTGCTATTTTTAGCAGTTTGAAAAAAAACTAAAAGTCCTACATCATTATTAAGGAGATTATGTAACCAGAAACACTAATTATGAAAAGAAATGAAAACAAGTACAATGATTTTGAATCAACTTCTTTTTGGGTGATGCAAGATTGCCCTTACACCATTGGATGCTCCTGTATCAGACACCCAGGGTAATTTAAGAAGTGACCCTGTCACGTCTTAGGTGTTTGTTTGAGGAAAACCCAAATGGTCAACCTCTACCTTAGACAAACAAGAATAATAATCAACAGGCCTTCCTTTCCATTTCACTAGATATTCTTCATATTGCTTGTTCTAAGTACTTCCCACATGGCTATCTAGGGTTTCTTCTATCTCCTCCATTGAAGTAGATGCTAGAATACTCCACTTTTCTCCTGTTGGTCCATCCTCTGTGCCACCCTCATGATATTCTGTTAAATCCGTAATGTTGAACATAGGAGAAATATTGATCCCACCCAATAGCTCTACCTCATACATTTCCTGAATCATGCTTCTTTAGGATTCTATAGGGTCTAAATTTCTTCATTTTCAACTTATTGTATGTTCCAATTGGGAACCTTTCTTTTCTCAAGTGAACCATGACTTCATCTCCTACCTGGAGCTCCTTATATCTCCTCTTCTGATCTACCTTAGCCTTGTACTAAATATTCATCTTCTTAATGTGCTTCCTCATCTCTTCATGCAAATTCTTCAAATGTTCTGCAAAGTCTTTAGCTTCGGCACTTGTCTTTTCTCCTTTCTCCAGCTTTCTTAACTCAGAAGCATTTCTTGGGCTATTGCCATATACAATCTAGAATGGTGATTTACCAGTACTCCTATTGACAGAATTGTTGTATGCAAATTCTGCCTATGGTAAAATCAAATCCCATCCCTTGGGCCTATCTCCTACTAAGCATCGTAACAGGTTACCAAAACTCCTATTCACCACTTCCATTTGTCCATCAGTCTGTGGATGGTGTATAGAAATGAACTTCAAATTTGTCTTCAACATCTTCCACAATGTCCTCTAGAAATAACCAACAAACTTGGTATCTCAATCTGAAACTATGATCTTTGGTAGACCGTGTAATCTCACCACCTCCCTGAAAAATAACTCTGCAATAGGAATAACATCATTAGTCTTCTTGCAAGGAATAAAATGTGCCATCTTCGAGGATCTATCCACCACAACAAAAATGGATTCATGTCCTCTCTGTGTCCTTGGTAAACCAAGAATAAAATCCATACTAATATCATCCCATGGCTTCTCTGGTACATGTAGTGGCTGATATAGACCTATATTCTGAATTGTTCCTTTCACCATCTGACATACTCTGCAACTCTGCACAAATTTCCTCACATCCTACTGCAACTGTGGTCAATAATAATTTTCACCAACAATAGCAATGGTCTTATCCTGACCAAAGTGTCCATCCAATCCTCCACTATGATTCTCCTTAAATAGGTTCTCTCTCATAGAACTCATCGGAATGCATAACTGACTTCCTTTAAACAACATGTCATCTTGGATTATGAAATCCAACCATTTTGTCATGTCTAAAGTAATAGGTTCCAGATAAGCTTTCCAAGCCTCTGCAAAATCTGGATCATTAGGATACAAACTTTTGATCTCATTGAACCCAACAACCTCTATCTTCATTTCTATCCACAAATTTTGCCTTCTGCTCAAGGCATCTACAACTCTATTGGACTTCCCACTCCTATGCTTCAAAAAAAAAGTATATCTCTTAAAAAACTCAACCCATTTTAAATGCCTCTAGTTCAACTTTTCTTGACTATTAAGATACTGCAAAGATTGATGATTAGTATATAAAACAAACTCTTTTAGAAACAAATAATGTCTCCATTTCTTCAAAGCCTGAACTATTGCATAAAATTACTGATCATAAACATAATTATTTTTCTTGGCATCATTAAGCTTCTCACTAAAATAGGTAATGGGCTTACCTTCTTGACTCAAAACAACACCTATAGCAATACCACTAGCATCACAATCTACTTGAAACACCTTATTGAAATCTAAAAGTGGCAAAATAGGTTGCTGTGTAACTTTCTACTTCAATGTATCAAATCTTTTGTCTTCTTCTTTAGTCCATCTAAACTCTTTTCTATCCCCTCTCATTGTCTCAGTTAGGGGTGTACAAATGCTACTAAAATTTCTAATAAACTTTCTCTAAAAACTTACCAAACCATGAAAAGATTGTACCTCTGTGGCACTCCTTGGAATAGGCCATTCAAGGATAGCTATCACCTTCTCTGGGTCCATCTTAAGATGTTCCTCTGAGACAACAAATCCTAGGTATACCAACTCCTTTGCAAAGCTACAATTCTTCATATTAATCAACAACTTCTCCTCCCTCAGTTTCTCTAAAACTCTTCTGATATGGATCAGATGCTCATCCCAAGTCTTACTGAAAATTAAAATATCATCTAAATAAACAATAGAAAAACTTCCCAAAATTTCTTTCAGTACCTTGTTTATGAGCCGCATGAATGTGCTCGGTGTATTGGTTAGCCCAAATGACATGACTAACCACTCATACAAACCCTCCTTTGTCTTGAAAGCTGTCATCCATTCATCTCCTTCTCTAATTCAGATCTCGTGATACCCACTCTTCAAGTCAATCTTCGTGAAGTACTTGGCTCCACTCAAACAATCCATTATGTCATCCATTCTTGGCAATGGAAATCTATACTTGATCATTATCTTATTGATGGTTCGAGAGTCTGTACACATCCTCCATTCTCCATCTTCTTTGGTACTAGTACTCCAGGTACCACACATGGACTCATGCTCTCCCTTATCAATCCCTTCCTTAACAACTTGTGGACTTGTCTATTCATCTCTTCATTCTCTGCTGGAGTCATTTTGTGGGTTGCCTTATTTGGCAAACTGGCTGCTAGTATCAAATCCATTTGATGACTTATCTTCCTCACTGGTGGTAAACCTTTTGGTACATTATCAAAGATAATGTCCTAAAATTCTTCCAACATATTTGAAACTTCTGTTGGTACATCTTCACATTTCTCTTGACTAATTTTAGGAATCAATGCAAAGCAATGACACTCATGCTTCATACCCTCCAAAAATTGCCTACCATCTACCAAGAAAATTATGGCAGTACTACATACCTTTTCTTCCACCTCCTTCAAGGGCTTCAACTTATGACAAACTCCATCCTTTGTTAGGGAACATGTGTTTGCACGACCATCATGGATAGCACTCCTATCATACTACCACGGCCTCCGCAACAACATATGACATGCATCCATTAGTATGATATCACACCGCACCTCATCATGGTAGTCCCCAAACTTGAACTTCACTAAACACTACTCATTGACCAAATCTCTGTGGTCCTTCTGCAACCATGCAATATGATATGGATGTGGATAATTTCTTCTTGTCAACTTCAATTTATTAACCATCTCCTCTAAAACAAGATTGTCAATACTTCCACTATCAATAATAATATCACAACACTTACCTTCACATTTGCACCTTGTGTGGAATAAACTCTTCCTCTGATTGGGTTCCTTCTCCTCATTCAACAATGTGCTTCTAACAACTAGGGTTTCTCCCCTTTCAGCATCTTCAGAACACTCAGACTGCACATCTTCATCTACATGTGCAACTCGTGCATTACCTTCAGGTCTTCTGTTTGTCATTCCTTGATGTTGCGGACACTCGTATGCTCTATGCCCTTCTTCTCCACATTGGAAACATGTTCCTCTAAAACTTCCTCTTCTCGGTCCTTGCCCAAGTCGGCCTCTTCCTCTTTTCTCACCATTATATTGGTCACGAGGGCAGTAGGCATTATCCCCTCTCTGATTTCTATTGGTACCAGCTTCTTCACTTTTCTTTTGATCTTCATTACGGCCTCCATAGGGTCTTCCACCAGTCCTTCTGACTTGACCTCTTCCCCTGTGCTTGTTGTCGAATCTTTTATTCAGCTTCTCTTCCACCTTCAGGGAAAACTAGTACGCATCTTCTATGGTGGTCATTCTAACAAGGCTCAGTACCTCTTGAATATTTGGCCTCAATCCATTAATGTAATGAGCTACCTTCTCCTTGTTGGCCTCTGCATGGCCTGTCCTAATAGTAATCTTATAAAACTATTCTGTATACTCCTTAACAGACTTGTTACCTTGCTTTAGTCCTTGTAGCTTCTTCAGCAACTCCATCTCATAGTCCATAGGGATGAACTTCTTCTTTATTTTCTCCACCATTCGATCCCATCTGGTGATCTTTCCTTTTCCTCTTCTGTTCCTCTCTAATTGGACCTCCTTCCACCAAATACTAGCGTGGCCCTTCAACTTTGTTTTTGCAAACTTGACCGATTTAGGTCCTCCACATCTTCATACTTGAAATACTCCTCCATGTCATTGATCCAATCAATAAGATGTTTTGGATTCAAATCTCCAGAATATGTAGAAACTTCAATCTTGGGCCTATTTCTGATCTTAGAAATGGCCCTCAACAACCTAACTTCTGTAGGATCTCCTATAGTTTCTTGTTCTTCCTCAGATAGCTCTTCTTCAGCTTCATCCTCGCTTTCTTCTCTTGTTCTCAGCTCAAACCCTCTTCGTAGCTCCTCTTACAATGCATCGATTTGCCTTTGCAGGTCTCTAAAACCCTCTTTCGTCAAAGCATTCCTCCCAATATGATTTCTTCATGGAGGCATCTTAATCTCCACAGCAAACCCACAACCTCAGGTCCTGGTGAAAACTACCTCATAGTCGGTGATTTGTCTATGCACTCAGGAACCCTTGCTCTGATACCACTTGATGAAGGGGGTAAATCATAAAACACACAACAATAGAAATGGAACACATAAAATGGAATATTTATTTATTGATTTGGGTAATTCTTTATATTATAGAAGCTCAATTACAATCAAAGGAATCAATTCCCCATAGGCTGCAACACACTACAACTACACATCACTAGGCTCTGGAATCTTCAACCTTCTACAACCCCAAATTAGCTAGGGTTTCTATTTTCACACCTATTCTTAGCTCTACACTTTCCCTCTTAACTCTACTACTACCCACAGTTCCCAGAATAGTCCTAAATAGCACTTTTTGGTGGCCTCCAACTAAATTTCAAAATTTGTAACTCCCTACAAAAGTAGGTCAACTTCCGGGAAGCATAACTTTTGATCTGGGTGTCCGATTGACAAACCGTTTTAAGCACCAAAAAGTTCGTGATCACACTGGAAATTCATAAATAGATTTCTATCCACTTTTTGGGATGTTATGGGATGTTTTAGTGGCTCATATCTCATTTCAAAAAATTTCAGGGGCTTTTCGAAAAACAAAAAACTTTAATATCTTTCAACTTACAAATGATCTTTGCCTGATTCCTTCACCAAAGGTCTTATATTTTTGTTATGAATCTTTCTATAAGTTTTCACTTCAATCTATGCCCAAATACAAACTTTCAAAATCCGGCAGTTTGCTATTTTTAGTAGTTTGAAAAAAAACTGAAAGTCCTACATCATTATTCAGGAGATTATGGAACCAAAAACACTAATTATAAAAGGAAATGAAAAAAACTACAATTATTTTGAATCAACTTCTTTTTGGGTGATACAAGATTGCCCTTACACCATTGGATGCTCCTGCATCAATATATTTATATTTTTACTATAAAGTCATTATATGTAGTAGTTGGCATTTACAACCTCCAGTCTTCATCCACTACCCCTGCATAGATACATGCAATCACAACACAAACAAGGCTCTTACATGGTTAGGATCAGTTCTAGAGGTTTTTGTTAGTTCAAAGTGCATGAGGGCATCCTTTCTATATCAATGCACTGCATATCTTGCAACCATTGCATTCCATGAGACCAAATTTCATTGGGATATTTTGTTAAACAATTCATTGTTGTTTTTGTTTCAAACGGTTCAATTTTACTTTGGGTCCCATAGCTACCTGGTCTCATGGGTATAATTAAAAACTTTCATTTCATTTGCGGAGGCAAGGCTTCACAAAACAACCATTTTCTTGGTCAAGATTCATAGTATCAGAAGGAAATTGAAGACTACAGCTCTTGGTTCCTTCCTTAAACTACTTGATCTTGTGGACGTCATTAAAAATCTTTCCTTCCATTTCATATCATATCATTATATTGAAGGTAGACATATGGCATGCACAGGTAGCTCACCTTAGTTTTAAAAAGATGGAATAAATCCTAGAGCGTTATAAAAATCCAATGAATCAGTTTTACTTCCTGGTCTCATGGATGTAATTAAAATCTTTCATTTCATTTGAAGAGGCAAGGCTTCACAAAATGACTAATTTCATGATCAAGATTCATAGTAAAAGATATAAAATCGAAAGAAAATTGAAGATGTGTTAAGGCTGAAGCTATTGGTCCCTTAGACTACTTGGTCTAGTGGACGTCATTAAAAATATTTCATTTCATTTCATATCATTATATTGAAGGTGCACATATGGCATGCACAGGCTCTGGTAAATGGCAGACTAGCAGTTCACCTTATTTTTAATAAATGGAATAAATCCTAAAGCGTTATAAAAATCCAATGAATCTTAAACTGTGTGTGTAAATAAACTATTCTATCAAATTGCAAAGGCCAATGCTGAGAAAAAAAGTAGGTACTACAGAATAAGTTCTTATGGCTGATTCCTCCCATTATCAGATCAAGAAATGGAGAAATAAAGACTGATTACCAGGCCTAAGATGTTGTGGACCGGTGTTAATGAGGCTAGTGAGACCAGCGTAGCCATGAAACTTTGTAAGAAAAACCGTGGCATTTTCTTGAGACTCAACATTCTTTATCCCCTCCAAACAAGGCTTGATGCTACAATTTTAACTGCAACCCTTTCTCAGCACACGACACCCATTACAGCTCATCCTTATTCTTCCAAATCTCAACTCCTACAACCATAAACCACACAATAAAAACCCATACATAACAAATGCCAACACAAAAACCCCACACACAAACTCTCCCCTCTTTCTTTACGTCAAACTCTCCCACTACTATTCTATCGTTGACTCCGAAACTCAATCGATCGCAAATCCTTTGCACAGGTAGTTTTGAAACCTCAACCAATTTATAAAAGGCAAACCTTTGAATCTAGAAAAATATAGCAACACATAAAGCTATGAATAAAAAAGCTAATGGGTAATTTCTACGCATCTACATCAACTGCTCTCGCAGAGCAGAGTTTCATACATGTGTTGGTTGAACAAGAGATTAATATGGGAAGCAGCCAAGAAATTAATTTGAACTAGAGGTTAATATGGGAAAAACAACCAAGAAATGAATTTGGAGAGAAAGAGGAGGTAAGCGGTATATAATGTGCTCTCTCCCAAGCCTGTTGTCGCATGCCTTCAATGCCCCTCATTTATGAACATTAAAAAAATAAAAAAAAAACCAAAATCCATCTCATAAGTTGGAATGCTAAATTCCCTCATAAAGCTCCCATTGTTTGGGCAGATTTGGGTGGTTTTCAAGAAAATTTTGTGGGTAAAAGCAACGGCGGCCAAGTCACCACATTTTGACTAGCGGGAAAAGCGGTGTATTTAGTATTTTGTATTATTATTACCAAACTCCCAGTTTCATCCTGGTTTCATGGAGACACTTGACGATGGTTTTGTTGTGTATTCATTCCAATGTCTACTATGGGTGCCATTGATTTTTTTTAAATCCCATGTTTTATATGGACAACCAATTTTTAAAAAAAAATTGGTCGACCAAAAATTTGGGACTACCAAAGTTTTGGTAGTTACAAGATATGTGCACATATAGAATGGCCTATCAGCCAAAATATTAATATTTTATTTTATTATTAAATATTAATATTAAAGAGATATTAATTTGAAGTTATTTTATTTATTTTTAAGTTTTTTTTTTACTTTTAATTATTTTATTTTACTTCATTTTACTTCAAATTGATCTCTGCACATTTTTCTTCACTCAAACCTATGTCCATCAATTTCTCAACTATATTTAACAAATTAAATAAAATTTCAAATTAAGAAATCAAAATATTTTCTTTCTTAATCCATAAACATTTTTATGTTGTCCATATCTTTATTTTTAAAGGCTACTTATTTTGGGTTTATAATATTTATTATTAAATATTAATAATTTAACATGTAAATGACCGTGAATTTTAAAGTAAAAGGTAAGTGTTTTTTTTAACACACTCACGCGATTACACTCCACCCCTTGCTTCCATTGTAGAATGCCTCTCGACATTAATTAAAAAAAATTAATTAGTGGTGAGATAATAATTTAGATAACTAAATAATAGAATTATTTAATTATGCATCAAAGTTAATTGGGATATTAAATAATAAAATTATTTAATTATGAATGGAAGGTGAATGAATTAAATTAATTAAATAATAGGATTATTTAATTAATTGAAGGATGAAAATATATTAATTAAATATGATTATTTATTTAATTGATGATGGGTAATGGATATGTTGTTAATTAAATAATATAATTATTTAAATAATGAATGAATAAAAATGTTAGTATGGTAGGGATTAGAAGTGGTGAATTTTAGTTTAAAAAATGTGAGGTGAAATTTAGGTTTCTACATTTGCCCCTCTTTGGTGTAGTATTGTGACTAGGTGAAGCAATTTTGTTTCAAAGAAGATACATATAGTTGAAGTTAGGATATGAATAATAAATGATGCCCCAAGAATCAAAGATTAAGGATCCACTAATTTCAGTTGATTGATTTTTTATATGATTGGATTCAAAAGATTATTTGATTCTTGGATAAATTTGAGACTAGATGATGGGATGGCCTCTTGAGATGAGAAGCAAGTTTTAAGAACATGAGTGTTCTCTAAAGGAATATAAATGTGTAATGAGGAAAGTGGAGAATTGGAAGAATGTTAGCTAATGGATGAAAAGTAATATAAGAACGTAGATGAATTAATGTGATGATTAAGGGGGTAAATAAGAAGGATTTTGAGGGTTGATGTGATTAAGGTTGAATAAATGTGCTACTAATTTTAAAGAGCTTTCAACCATAAATTGAGAAACTTAAGTTTTACTATAGCATGTGATAGTTTGCACCAAAGGTAGAAGGAACATTGATGATTTATCATATGCCAAAAGGACCAACTCATGCATGCAAGGAAAAAGTAAAAATATTCCTAGTAAGCATATCAACAAGACACATCATGATGTCCTTGGTACAGTATGTTGTGAGACAAAAATAAAAATAAATAGACAAACAAGAAAGAAAAATGTAGAAAAAAAGACACACAACAAGTTTGCCTCTCATCAAGTTAAAAAATAAGTTACAAATTGTTGTGATAGTGAGTAGCGATATTAGATTTTGGAATGATATATCCAAGTAAATGATACAATGGATCTTTGAACAAGGATTTCATGAGGAGGGAAAGATATTTGTCTATGTGATGTAAAATGAGTCCGTCTAAGAGATGGTTTCTTTTTCTAAGAGTGAATGCATGGCGAGGTTTTGTAGGGTGTGTATTGTGAGGAAAGGTTTCTCAACCTTGCATCTAATGTTAATATTACAAACAGTGTGATTTTTAGGTTGAAAAATGGAAAAACTCAATTTTTGGGCTATAGAGTTGGTTTTTGGCCAAAATAAAATTTTTGGGTTTCTTTCCACAGATTCCCGAGTTTTTCTCACATGGATCTCTTTGATCTCTACAATTAAAAAAAGGGGGCCCAATTGACCTCTTCAATCAAAAGCCATCACCTCTCAAAGTTGGGCCTCTTGCATTGGAAATGTAAAAACATTAACACAAAAAAGAGTTACAAAGGGGAATTACACTTGATCAACATGTTATAAGGAATCTTTAAATGAGGATAATGAAGCTAAAATGAAATGCAAAATTTGGTGCATGGATTATAATGAGGTTATGATAGGTGGAAGGAATACACTATTTTTAGTCTTTAGACTCATCTAGGAATTTGGGTGTTGGATTTCCAACTAAGTATTTGGACACCACTAGTTTGGGTGGTTTTATCTCATGGATTTATAATTACCATTTTATGGTTTCATGTATTGTATTTCCTATTTATTGGGTTCTTTAGATGGAGGTATCATACCATTTTTTGTAGGTATTGTTATGTTGTCAGAATTTCTCCAGATCTCTAATTGATGATACTCCTATGAAGGCTTGCTATGCAAGTGTATTTTACCAAGTTGTTTAATAAATAATACATTTAGCTTCTTTGGAGTGTGGGGTTTTTCTCTTAACAGGATTTTCCCCATGTACACCTATGTTATGGTATAATATTTATTTTATGTTTATATGTGTTTCTACTTTTCATAATTATTAAAAGATTGAAATTTTCACAACACTCTCCAAGTTACAAGTTTAGTGTAGGAATTGTTTCCACATACATTTCTTCCTTTCATGTATTTTTGTGTGTTGACTCTATTAGGGGTAAATTGATAATAGGGCATGTCGTTAGGGAGAAAATCAGGCTGAAATCACAACAACAAGATATCAAACCCTAACTAGCACAATAGAGCACAAGATAACATGGAAAACAAAACAATAAACTCAAATGCAAACCGAATCCACGCTAAACCTGATTTATCTCCATTGCTCTTCTCAACCTCACATAAGAATGCAAGATTTCGAAGGTTGTTGATGGTGGAATGTTGGTTGCTCATTGTTGCAGCAGCATAACAATGCCATGAGGATGATTCTAGAGGAATTTCGACAACATAAGGCTACTTGAAACTCAATGCATGCAAATGGCTTGTGAGAAGTTTGATTTATAGGAAAGGGCTGATTTGAATGTATGGTTGTGATTGAAAGGCTAATTGAATGATGTGGATGGCTAGGATAGATTAGGTTTTCCCACTGCATGAGGAGTTGTAGTCATGTGACAAGTGTGTGAAGGAGAATAGGGATGACCTATTTCAAATATTTTATTTGAATTAGTTTGAACATGTGAAGTGTATTAAGTGAAATTTGTACTACCACACATGACTCAATTCAAATGTGGACAAGTGTTGGAATGTGGTGAGAGGTGAGGGAATAATTCAAATATTTTATTTAAATTATTTGGGACATGTGAATGGGAATTAATTAAATAAATGAGATTTATTTAATTAATTGTCTAGGTGATTAGGATGGAATTAGAAGTGGGATTAGGACAAAATGACATATGATGTCTCTAATAATATGTTTGACAAGGTGTTGCAAGACATGGACAAATTTGAGTATCTACATATTTGCCCCTCTTCGAGGTGATGTTCGAGATGATGAGATTTATGTCGAGTAACATCATTTCAAAGAACCTAAGGTATGGATAGAGTAAAAGGATGATGATGATTTCCCCTCAAGAGGATAGGTAGGTTGGACAAACACGGGTAGGCTCTCAAAATGAAAGGGATTGGTCAAGGAGGAAAGGTAAGGGAATGGATAGAAGAAATAGAATGATACATTATGTTGCAATGAAGGTGAGCAACCATGAAGTTTGATATAGCACTAGACATTATGCACCAAGGTATAAGGACCAGGGTGGTGATGTGTCTTGCGCACCCAGCATAATACAACCTTGTCTAGATAAAAGATATGAGTATTATCTAATTTGGATTTGATACAAATGCAAGATAAAAATGATAGCACACACAAGCAAGAAAGCAAGCATGCACAAATGATACAAAAAAAACAAGGTATTACCCTTGTCAAGTTGTAAACCAATGATTGATTAATTTATTGATTCATTGATTGATAATGATGCCTAGTTTTGGGAAGTGAAACATATCGTATAAGACACCTAGTCTGGTTTCGACAATGCAACATCATATATAAGACAATGGATATGATAGATTGACACTGGTGTTGTTGGCCATGTGACCAACACTAGGGTTTGATTGATTTGGTTTACAACAAGGCTAGGATCAAGACCATTGATGTAAATGGATAATTTGAGTTGATTGATTAACTTGATTGGTATGGATTGAGGATAACTTGCATTTGAGTTATTGTTTGGATTGACTTGATTTGATTGAATGAGAAATGAGGAGATTGATTTGAAGAAGTGATTTGATGGGAATGATTTGATGAATTCTGATTGATTTGGATGGATTGATGATGATTGAATTTGATTTGATTGAATTGAATATTTGGTTTGAAGAATGTGACTAGAATGAGGATTTGAGAATTAATTAGAAGAATGGAATTGAAGAATTTATGTGGTTGATGAATGAGTTGATTGATTGGATTAATGAATTGAATTGGCGATTGGATTGATTTTATGGAATGATTTTATTTGAGTTGAAGAATGATTGATTTGATTGGATTTGGAGGGGCGATTTGATTGGAATGATTTGGTGATTGATGAATTGAGAATTGATTGAGGAAGTGAATTGATTTGGATTGATTTAGAAGAATTGAATGAGTGAGTGTGATTGATTGGAACTATGATTGGATTTGAAAAATATGATTTGATGTGATTTGGTTGATAAGATTGATTGGATTTATTTGAATGATTGAAGAATGGGGTAATTTGGAAGAAGTGATTTGATATGACTTGATTAGATTTGATAGAGTGATTTGATTTGACTGAATTGATTGGAAGAATTTGTTTTGACTTGATGAGTTGAATGAATTGAAGTAATGAATGGATTGGATGATTGGAAGAATTGGTTTGGTTGAATTAGAATGAATTGATTGAGTGAACTTGAAGGAGTGATTGATTTGATGATTTGGATTGACTCTATTGCTTGGATTTTTGTGGTATTTTTTTTAAAATTTTTTTATCTTTTTGAATGTTTTGATTTTTTTTTGTATTTTTTAAAATCTTTTGATTTTTTTTTGGATTTTTTGAATGTTTTATTTTTTTCAATTTTTTTGAAAAAATTTGATTTTTTTTTTGGATTTTTGACATGTTTTGATTTTTTTTGAATTTTTGGAAATATTTGATTTTTTTGGATTTCTGGAAATAATTGATTTTTTTGGATTTTTGAGATTTTTTTTTTAATTTTGGGATGTTGTGATTTTTTTTTCATTTTGAAAATGTTTTGGGAAGGCATTGGATGATGATTTTGGATAGCCTTGTGCTAGATACCAATGACAAGAGGAGAGCAAGTCTAGGTGCAAGGAAGCAGGAGGGATGAATGAATAAAAGGATGGGAGATAAGAGATGGAATGGATGGATGTGTAAGAGAGAAAAGATGTGATATCCAAGGACTATGTCGCATAGGAATAACTTGCCCCATTCTAGGTGTAATTCTTAGGATTCGACATGACAAGCTTATAACAATGGGATTATGATATGATTGGATTGGTTTTGAAAGGATTTAAGGTATGTCAACAGATATCCAAAGCATGTTTCAGCATTTTGCCCTCATATCTTTATCAAGATCAAAAAAGAGGAAGTGTGGATGGATGAACTCAAATGGATAGGTATGTGGGTGTAATGGATAAGGATGGTAAGATATGAAAGTATGGAAATGGTAGGATATGATAGGATGGAAAATGATAAGTTGGATGGGACAATGTGTCCCCAAGTGTAAGTAACATAGAAGATCAACCTACACATGACACCTATTTGCCAGGTTTTCATCATGGTACTTATCCAAGGCGCCACCAAGGGTGGTTTTCACCATTGGATGAATGGATTTTTCTTTACTATTTTGGATTTTTTGTAATTTTTTGACTTTTTTTAAATTTTTGAATGGGATAGGTGGATATGGACGAAAGGGACTCAAGTGTCTAGTTCCATGAAATGTGATAGTCCCACCAGAGATAGATGTCGTCGCATATGGACCATGTCAAACGTCATTGCGATCATAGATGTTGGTAATGGATTGCATGAGAGGGAGATGGATTAGGTAGATAGTGGACTATGATGTGGATTATGCATGGATGGATGGGGGATAGTGGATTATGTAGGACTTATGTAAAAGGATGGATGGATGAAAGGCTTATGCAAAAGCATGGAGCATAGGAAGGTGTTGGGGAAGATATGTAGGATAATAGTTGAATGATGGGGTGATAGAGGTATGTAAAGGAATCATGACCAATGGTCACACACACCATGATAAATATTGAAGATTTTGATTTGAAGGGGGTATAGGAAGCAATGGAGATGTTTTTTTAGGAGATGGGTGATTTAGGATTTTAGGGACCCACATAGACTTAGTATTTTTATGATTTTTGTTTGACTTGTGGGATGAAGGAATTTGAGACTTTGGAATGGAATGGAATTTTTGAATGGAAGAGGATGGTTGGAATTCTCGAGAGGCGAATGCCTCATTTGATTTGCCTTCTTTATGCTTAGGGACTCAAACTATTTTGCTTTTGGACTGTTCTTGTGAAGGTATTGGCTTGGGTAGATTTTGAAGGTATTTTGCTTTGAATTTTTGCATTGATGTCCTAAGGCATTATGATCCTTAGGACTTTTGGCTTTATGAATGTAGGTATCCAAATTTTTATTTTTGAACCCCATGGGTTTGGTGGAAGCTTCATGTTTAGATGATGTGTGCATAGATTGGTCATGATTAGGAATGTGAGGGAATGTGTAAATGGATGGATTTGGTGTTGGTAGAAGTGGAGGTAAAGTGGATGGAGCGATATTAGGAGTTGGAAGGAGTGGAGGTAGATTGGATGGAAGAAGGTGTATGGTCACATGCTTTTGACACTTGTAGGATGATGGAGATGTAATGGCCACATATCTTCCAGGTATATGATAGGACTTATGATGGAAAGTGGTGGACTTAGGATGAATGGAAGAAGTACGAACATATTGAGATTGTTTACCTTGGGATGTGTATCCAAGGCCATATGAGCCTAGAGGGACATTGACATGGATGGCCTCCAAAATACCTTATTCATGAAGGCCTAAGCCTTTGCCTCGATAGTTCATGTTTTGGAGTATGTGATTGACAATGGGACTAGGTGTGGATTTGACACTAGACTTTAGCTCATTATTTCATGGAGAAAGTGAAGTGGTCGACAAAGTTTGTTGTTTTCTTAAGGAGGAACACTCATGGATGAAGGTGGATAGACCAATACGATATGATGGTGGATTTGAAATGGGATCGATGGTGGATGAGAAAGGATCATTAGGGTCTTGACTATTATTGTGTTCACTAAGATTCACACTATTGATTTGATCATCTATGTGTGCTTGGGAGCCACTTGTCTCATCATGGGGAGTGGATGTTTGTGGATCATGGATAGAGCTAGATGGAGGATGGATATGTGTAGTGATAATCTCTTGACCATGGAATTCATAAAGTGGACTAAGGGGATCATCATGGTCTTCTTGATCATATATGGGAGCTTGATCATGGATCTAGGATCAAGTGTGTTATTCGAATGAGGGAATAATGTTTCCCCATGCTTAGGATATTGCTCTTGACATGTCTCTTGACTTACTTGAATGAAGTGGAATTGGATAACTCTAGGAGAGCCTTGATGAGTTGTTGACCACATGATGGGGTTGAAGGTTTTTCAATAGGTTCTGTGGTGTGTGGACTACATTATGGTATTGGGGAATTAAACATGGAATTTGAAAGGTCTTTGATAGGAGTAGAGATAAATCCTTGACATGGGGAGGGTTTATCCCTAGCTAGTAGCCAATTGATCACATCCTTTGCATGTGCATGTGTAAAAGGACAATATAGTAGATGGACAATGAGGGTAGATGATGTGGACTTGTGATTAACATTAGGTGGAGCAGAAAGTTCCCATGGTGGAGGGATAAGAGGGATTAATGATGTTGTAGGATTAGGGTTCAGACTTTGATTACGTGGAGTGTCAAAGGGATTGAACAGATTGGTGGATATGGACAACCCCTTAGGATTTCTTTTGTAATGATTGATTCTAGGATGTGGAGTTGATGTAGGATTAGAGTGTAGTGGTATAATGTACTTATAGGATGGATGAGGTAGACTTATGTTCCCCTTGTTAAGGTAGAATGAGAATTTAATGGCACTTTGTCTTATTGCCAAGATGGACTTGGGTAATCTTGTGAATAGGCTTGGGTTGCTAGAACCTTGTTCTCTAGTATGGGCATGGAATGACACATGTCTTCACATCATTGTAGTTCATCTTGTTTCTCAAGGTATCCCACATAGTTCTTGTCATCATTAGAAGTAGGAGGAGGGACCCCTCCATGTATGATTTTGGGTCTAGGATTTGTCTCATTATTGGGATTAGAGGGAGGGCCTCATCTAAGTATGATTTTAGGCTTATGATTGGGAATATGCTTTCTAATGATTAGGACCATTTTGATTAGTGGATTAGGACTAGAATGATGATGATATGGAGCGATTTGGAATGAGTGATTTGATGATTAGGAATGAAATTGATATGATTGATTAGATATGTGGAACGATGATTAGGATAATGATGAGGATGGAGGTTGAATGATGAAGATATGATTAGAATGTGATTAAGAATTATTAGGATGTGTTTGGATAAGTATAATGATTAAGATGTGGATTAGGTGAATGACAAGGTTGATTAGGGTTTAATTAGGAAGAAGGTGATTGGATGAAATGACAATGATGATGACTTAGAATGAATGTGTTGGAAAGAATGTTTAGAATGATGTGTCTTTACATGTTTGTGTTTATAGCTTGATGTCAAAATTTGTAAACAAAGGATTACACATGTACACACATGAATCACACATGCAAGACACATAAGCAAGTTTGAATTTGGAATTTGAAGTATGTGATGATTAAGAAAGCATGTGAAGAAGACACATCAACAAGCCCTATGAATAGTCAAGAGGGGTATCGCCAATTAGGTCTTAATCTAGGATACACAAGGTTGACTAAGGATGTCCCCAATATACTTGAGGTATGGGGGGGACAAATCTGTGAAATGAAAGAGAAATACTACCACACAGACGGGAGAAAGGGGTAACCCATCCTTTGCCTTCACTTCCCAAAGGTATAAAGTTCTTTGGAGCTTAGCCAAGAGTGACAAGATTTTGACTTCCAAATAGGGTGTCTTTCAATTCACACCTTGCTATTTATACTCCACGAGAACACTAGAGTTGAGGTCGTCTGTTTGAATGGTGTGCCTCCAAGCATACCTCCTAGAAAGGGTATGACAAAAGAAAACCAAGTGAGGTGTTTTTGATCTCTAAGATCACCTTGTGGTGCGAGGAGAGAGCATACACACGTGCACTTGATTCACACTTGCACTTGTTAGTTAACCCTTGAATAAATTCAAATGTGTGGTGTGAAAATGAATGGATGAGAGGTGTTTTTTATTGTCAAGATCACACAAAGCACATGAGAAGAGCATACACACCTCTAATATCACTCAAATTCACCAAGCAGTTCAAGCACTTTTTCTTTTTAGATACCAAGTCAAAATGTGAAGAGAGACACTTGTTCATTTTAATGCCCAATTTTGATGTGTGAATGAAGATAAGATGTTCATTTTAAGAGCTCAAATCCTAATATGTGACAAACAAGATTGATGAGAAATGAAATATTAGAAGGAAGGCACCTAAAATTTTTGCTTCCAATCTACTGTGTATGATTGATCTTGATGTTGTTCCAGCTCCTTAGATGCACCTACAAGCCACCAAAATGAGAATGGAACAAGTAAAGTTGTATAGAAGTATATTATGTGAAAAAGATGAAATCTGATGAAAACTGATTAAGATTAACAGATACAGAAAAATAAATAGCATGAACATAAAGTAGACAAAATTCTAACCACTTTTAAAAAACAATTCACGAAAATTGGATCAAATTTGCAAGAGTTATGCTCATTTGATGTTTAAATGGAGAGCTAACTTTGACTAAGAAAAAACATGGTAAATTGATACAATCACCTAAAATGGTCTTTGCCACTACATAGCTAGCTGAGTTAGCTTTCCAATGCCACAAATTTTGTGAAAATCTAATATTGTATGCCCAAGTTATGATGAAAAGAAAAAAATGCCCTATTAAGGTATGTAGGAGGAGCAAGGAAACTTTCCTAGTTAGTTGTGACTGCTAGTGGTCTAAGTGTGGTGTTCACATGCAAGGGGTTAATTCTTGGGTGATCAACTGGACGGTTAGGCTTAAATTGGCCCCTGGTCACCCATGTGACCAAGGGCTAAATTGTTTGAAAAAAAGAAGTAGAGAAGGGGCTTAATGGCCCCTACCCCCATCGATCACCGATGTGACCACCGCTACCAGTACGCAGGGCTATATTAAATTACTTAGTCAACAAAAGAGATCTCAGTGGTGGTCACCTGCAATATAAAGATTTAGACTCGCGGGTGCTAAATATTAACAGCTAGGGTTTCTTCGTTGGCAAAGAGGCGGTGGTGGAAGCTACATAGGCTATGGTGACAAATAAAAGGAGTGGTAACAGAGTCACCTACATGCAGTGACAACCCCATGGGAGCATTGGGATGGGGAGGCTGAAGTATTAATGGCCAAGCGGGAGTTTTGTTTGATGGCGGCGATGAAGTTATATGTGGTGTCGATAGGTTTAGGAGGAGGGAGGCGGCACTTAGGGTTCCTAATAGGTGTCAATGGGTACATGTAGAGACAATTAGTAAGTTTAATGGTGGCGACCTATAAAACTTAGGGTTTTCAAAGGCAGCACTTGGGTGGCCATTGAGTGGCAACCAGGAGACATGAGGGACGACGACCTAAGGTTTAGGGTTGGCAACCACCAGAAGGCAATTAGGGTTTCAAATATGGTAGCGGGGAAATGAACACAGTCAAGAATTATATGAATAGTGATTAGGATTTTTGAATCCACAGCCAGGACTATAATCCCAAAGATTTAACCTGCAACTCTAATATCAAACCTGCAACAATATTAAACATAAACCATGAATTAAAAAACCACAACCAATCAAAAGTTAATCACAGAAAAAGAGCAATGAAAAATTAGTGTTTTGACTAGAGATCCCTACATAGAGGCAGTATGGGTCCCTATGGATCCATATGGTACGACCCTATGATAGGGGCTAAAGTAAAAAAAAATTCAATTTTTTTCCTGTGATGAAAAATAAATTATTATATGTCGTTTTTCACCTATGAGGCCTCCCAGATTCAACCATGAGGTCTGTTTCAAGCCTACAAGTAACATGCAAAAGTTGAGTTCCTAAAATTGACCAAAAATGTTAGATTTGAATGATTTCATGTTAGGTTCACCATTTGTTGTTAGGGAGAATATCAGGTCTGAAATCACAACAGCAAGATATCAAACCGTAACTAGCACAATAGAGCACAAGATAACATGGAAATCAAAATAATAAACTCAAATGCAAACTGAATCCACACTAAACCTAATTTATCTTTGTTACTCTTCTCAACCTCACATAAGAACACAAGATTTCAAAGGTTGTTGATGGAGAAATGTTGGTTTCTCACTATTGCAGTAGCATAACAATGGCATGAAGATGATTCTAGAGGAAATTTGATAGCATAAGGCTACTTGAAATTCATCGCATTCAAATGGCTTGTGAGAGGTTTGATTTATAGCAAAGGGCTGATTTGAATGGATTGTTGTGACTTAAAGGTTGATTGAACAATGTGGATGGCTAGGATCGATTAGGTTTTCCCACTCCATGAGGAGTTGTAGTCATGTGACAATTGTGCGAAGGAGAATAGGGCTGACCTATTTCAAATATTTTATTTGAATTAGTTTGAAAATGTGAAGTGTATTAAATGAAAGTTGTACTACCACACATGACTCAATTGTGAGGTGGACATGTGTTGGAATGTGGTGAGAGGTGAGGGAATGATTCAAATATTTTATTTGAATTATTTGGGACATGTGAATGGGAATTAATTAAATAAATGGGATTTATTTAATTAATTGTCTACGTTATTAGGATGGAATTACAAGTGGGATTAGGAAAAAATGATATATGATGTCTATAATAATATGTTTGACAAGGTTTTGCAAGACATGGACAAATTTGAGTGTCTACACGACACATGTCATAGCACCAAATTTTCTAACTAGGCATAATCAATGCCTCTTATCTAAAGCATGAGTCAAGACATGAGGTAAAGATTAACCAAAGGAAAAAAGTGATTGTTGTCGTGAAGGATTGTGCCCTAAATGCTAAGCCTTAAAGGTTGGCAATCCTGTGCAACATGGGAACACTCTCAGACTATGGGTTGTCTATGATGAGAATGAACCTCTAGAAGAGTTGGCTCCATTTAAATGTCTCTTAGATCTGATGTACTTTGAGGAAAAGAGATAGAAGGATGATAAAATAAACTGAAACTAATTTAAAGGGGTGATGCACCAATGATTATATCCTAACTTGCAATCTGCAGCTACTTCTCAATACATCTTCTCATAGAACTCAAACTAAACAATCTTATCACAAAAAATGTTTCCCAGAAAGGCATGAAATACTTGCACAATCTGTAACCTATGGTAAAACTTGCACCTTTGTATACTTGCATTCAATGAATGAGACAAAAAACTTAAAGGTTTTAATTTAAAACATAATAAATCTTTCTCAAATCATTCAAAAAGACACAAGACATGTGAATTCAAGAACACCTAATTTTATTGAGAAATGGAAGGAAAACTCTGCAATAACTATAAAATTGTAAAATATGCTGAAAATGAAGCTGCTACTATATAAAACCTATAAAAAGTTGAGTTACAATACTGAATATCTCTCTCTGCAATGTTCAAAGGCAAGAGAAAAAGCAAGAACTAAGAAAAAACATAAGCTTTTTCTCGAATAATACAAAAATCTATCTCCAAATGCCAAGGGGGACTCGACTCTAGTCTAACTAGACTCCAAATGATGTATGACTAGGATAAAAAAGCAATTCCTAGTTGTTGGGCAAGCAAGAGGAAAAAGCCTAAAAAATAGGGTCCATAACTGCTCCAAATTGAGCTATTTTAGCTCATGACTCCTCCTCCCAAGGTGTTTGACCAAAAAATACCAAAACTTGGCTTGTTTGACTCGAAGTCAAAAATAGAAAGAGAAACTCCTCTCGCATGAGTTTCCAACCTCAATTCGACTCTATCTATCTCCTTTGCATGATTTGAGGGCAAAAATGCTTTATTTGAAAAAGTATTAAGGATAATCTATTTCAATTTACCTTACTAAGTTTTTAATAATTATTTTCTTTGTTTTGTGAAGCAAATACTAAGGTAATTTATAATTTTTACCTTTAATATTTTCTTAAATACAATATGTTTTTTTCCCTCTACCCATGCAAAAGATAAGAGGAGTTACATCAACACAAATTTACTTAGGTCTCTTTCTCTTACAAAAGCTCACCAAGGCAATGATAATCTCCTTTTCACTCTTGGCTTAAAAAAGTACTCAGACCTACTCAATGTTGACCTTAGTCAACAATAAAAATATAAAAGCCCATCATGGCTTTTTCTCTTTTCAAACATAAATCATTTTCTCTCCTTTTTTTGATTTAAGGTTTAAAAAGAACAATAAAAAATTGCAAAAAACATTATCATCAGCATATGACTCCCATAGGCTCATCATGCACTACTAGGCTTTTACACTTGAAAAAAGTGTTGACCATGCCTCTTAGGCATTATTTTCAATGATTTCCTAAAATCAAAATTTAGAAAAAGTCTTATGATGCACTCGGGCTAGGCCAACTTCAAACAAAAGGGAAATAAACCCTAAAAGGCATTCATTTCATCACTTTCCATTTAGCTCCTTGATGCTCTGCATCCTGCACTGCCAGAGGGGTTTTGAAGGTCTATTAAAGGATTCCTACTACTTCAGATGGTTACCTTGCTTATCTTTGGTGAGTTTGTATCTTCAAAACTTGAGGAAAACCTACACTGTTAGCACTTTTGTTTTGCAATCTTCATCCCTTAACCTTAAACTGCCTAGAAACTACTGCTCCTTTGATGAAAAGTGTTTTTCTTTATTTATCTTTTGAATAAAATACTTGAGAGATTGGTTCACTATTGTTCCTTTATTCTTATGGCACTAGGGTTCATATATCTTTTGTTGTAAGATTGTGAAAAGCTTATTATTGCTTGTTCTTTTATGAGTGGAAAAGGTGTAACTTTGAAATGCTCTTTTTACTCCTCTATTTAGCACAAGGTAGTGAAACCCTCTAATGGAAACTCCATATGGTTTCATTCCTCTATATTTCTACTGTCCCCTTAATCATATAATGAAAACTATTTTTTACTGGTCCATATCACTAGTAGAATTTTGGCAAACAAATGACTAAGTGACTAAAACTTTTAGTCACAATAACTAAAAATGACTAAATTCTACTAATTTCTTGCAACTCAACTATAAATGAGTAAATAAATGACTAATTTGGTCCTTGACTAAAAAATTATTTAGTCACAGAAATAAAAATGACTAAATAGTTAGTCACCAAATACAAATTAGACAAAATTTTAAAAAATGTTTTGGGGAAATTATTGGTGGATGTATTGGTGCGATTCATTATTCACATTCATTATAGAATTCCTCCTTTGTTAGCTAGGAAGAAGAACATCCATGATAGCAGTGGCACCAAGCTCATTGAGCAGATCATTGTTGCAAACACTCGAGCTCACAATTACAAGCTGGCAACGGACATGTGCCACCTAGAAGCCCACAAACCCACCATAGCTATGGCCCATCACCATCACACTCTTCAGTTGCAGGCACTCTAACATGCTCTTCATGCAGTCAACTTGGAATATCTTCGACTGTTTAGAGCTTCTTGTGGTGGACTTGCCAAAAAAAAAGGTTAGGAATGTAGAGATCAAAGTACTTTCCTAGAGCTACTTCGCACTAAGGCATTTTGAGTTATAGTAGCTACTTGCATGGGTGATAAAGAGGAGAGGACCTAGAGACTTTTGAAAAGGAGGGCAAGGAATTTAGAGTTTGTTGCAATGAATTTGAAGTTAGTGAGGCCCTCTACAAAGAGTCAGATTTGGGGACACCCTCTGTAGCAAATTCAGAGGTAATTCAAAAGCCTCATTACATTTATAAACACAAAATCTATAGCTTTGTGATTGGCAACTTATAATAGTTACAATCTACTGCTCTTAATAATGTTCTTTTATAATCTTGCCATTGTTCTACTTCATAATGTGTTCGAGCTAAATATAATAAAATTTCGGTGTTAGTGCTAAAATAGAATTTCCTCAAACAATTTTGATACATTTTCACTGCAAGTGCAAACTATCCTTGTGCAAAGTAAACATGTGCTAGATTTACCCACATATCAGGCATCTGAACAAAGATGTTTCTTGCTACAGCTTCTTGTACCTATGTAAAAATTTCCTTTACAATATCAAATTGACCCCTTTGAGCTAGCACAATGGCTGCCCCATTTGCAGCACAAACATTTCCTAGTCTCTGTGCCAACACTTTAGAATACAATTATCTAGCCTTCTCAAGATGTTGTGCCTCCACCTTTGGATCCCTCCTCTCATTGTGAAAAGATGCAAAATAATTCCAATTTCTAAGTGAAATGTCAACATAAGAATTCTTTGAATCTGATTCACTTTGTACAACTTTAATTGTTTATTTTTCTTTAAGCCAGTCATCTATTTTTAGTTCCATTTTTCCAAGCATAAATAAAGCATTTGATGAGTTTTTATCCACCTTAAGTGCATCCCCAATAACTTCTAGGCTTAGTTGGATCTCATTCCGAGCCTGAGCCATGGCTGCAAGACATAGATATGAATCCACATAATCAGGAAACTTAAACAATATTAGCTTGTGTAAAAAAAAAATTTATAATCATGTAGCTGTTCAAACAACCTAGAAAGATTAAATAGTGTTGTGACTTTATCCCATGGTAGCTCAAGTGAAACACCACCTTCTTCTATTCGATGGAAGAATTCCATATCTTTAAAGAGCATGGGAAAAACTGCAAAATTAGCACCGGGGCTTTCATTTATGAATTCAACCCAAATGCCATTTCCTAATGCCTCCATAAAAGTTTGTTGAGCCAACTCTAGTTCATCACGCTCAAAATGAAGAACCCCAATGTTGTTTAACAATTGAATGGGTACTTCTTCTCTACTCTTCTTCAGAAGAGACATTGATCTCACAAATTTTAAGCTAGTTCTCAGGGTGGACTTCTAGAACATTGTTGAGCATATATATGGCCTACAACTTTTAAGCTCTCATAATTCTCAGGGTGGACCTCCAGAACCTTTTCAAAATTTGAGAGAGAACTCTTAAGATCTCCCAGCTTTAATTGAACATGTGCATAAAATCCCGTGGCCTCTGGGTTTCCTTGACTGAAGCCATGTAGTAGCATCCAGTGGTGTCATAATCACCTTTACTATGATAAGATTGTGCAAGATTATAATATGAATGAGATTTCATGAGAGGGTGGTTAGTTGAAACAAGAGCTATCTTAGTCAACTATTCCATAAGAAAATGCTGCCCTGTGAAGAAAAAATGGTTTTCTAAATGATTCAATGCCATTGCACAGTACATGTATAATTCAAAGGCTCTACACATCTTTTACATTCCTTCATGAACACTACCTCTTTCACTAACTATGAGAATCCTACAAGTAAAAAATGCACAAAACTAACCACAGAGATTTATGTAGAGGCAGAACATGATGCAGAGGAAGGACTCACACACAATAATCTTGACACATCCCAAACAAAGTTTCAATACACTTGATGCAAATCTGCACCCTTGTTCATTCCTGACAATTTGCTCCTAAGCCTAAAACATGGAAACAACACCCTAGTGACACTCAATCATTGAAGACAACATGGAATATGGGCAACCTAGTTTATTTAGACCTATTACAACATCTTCTATGGGTTTCTAAACATACATGACCTAACCAAGTGATTAACACAATAATTTATGCAATTTAGGTCTTGCTGCCACTAGGTGCATTCAAGGTAATCACTCCAAACGAAGGTAAGAACACTTGTCATATGAATTCCTAGGATTGTGCAGGCCCTAACAACATGCCACTATGATGCTTCACCCTCCATTGACATACAGTGCATAGATTATTCAAAGCAACAAAGAACCTAGGGTTTTAGGACTATCTCATAGAAAATTTGCACATAGTCAACCATATCTTCTTCACATGTGCCAGTCATGAGTTGTCCTCTTGTAGGGATGTGGATAGGCATGGGACAGATCTTTCCACCAATTTTAAAGATTTTTGGATGGTGGAAACTCCTCCCATAATCAATTTTTTCTCTCTGAAAACCCTAGGTAGGGTTTAGACTTGCACTCACCAAAAATGCAATATCTCGCACAAAACTTGATGAAATTCTACAAAACCAAATGCATTTGAAAGCTAGATTTTTGTTGATATGTGTAGAACATTACAGATGGATCAATGTTGAAGGTTGACTATGGATCAATACCATGCATTTGATGAGAGAGTAGCCAATGAGAGGGACATGGACAAATATCCATGTCCATGTAAAGATTGTCTTGGTGGAAAGGTGAGAAATAGAAACATGATTCTTTGACATATGATGAGATATGGGTATAGTGGTAGAAGCCCTTAGGATTACAATTAGTATGAAGATATGATAGAATTGTAGAGTGTGAGAGATGAAGAGGCAACAAACATAGATGAAGTGGCACCAAACATAGATGAAGAGACATCAATGTTAGACAAAGGGTGTGAAGTTGATAGAATGTTGAATGAGGGTCTAGATGATGATTGGGCCAAGTTGATGGAGGATGCTTTAAAGCCTGTGTATGCTAATTGCAAGTTAAGTTGTTTGACAACAATCCTTCAAATTCTTAACTTGCAAGTGGTGCATGTTTGGGCAAATGAGAGTGTGGATTAGTTATTGGCATTATTAAGTTTGTTGTTACCACCTGACTCCACATTGCCAACAAAACAAAGTCAATGTAAAAATCAAATCACTAAGCTAGGCTTAGGGTATGAAAACATCCACACGTGTGAATGGTTGTGTATTATTTCGCAATAATCTTGCAAATGAGAGTGAATGTCTGAAATGTCATGAAGCGAGGTATATAGAAGGGTTGAAATCAGTTGTGGTTCCTAGAAAGGTTCTTCGTCACTTTCCAATAATCCCACAATTACTCTAAATGTATAGGTTCAGAGACATTGCTGAACTTATGCAATGGCATGCCCAAAATAAGAGCACCGATGGAAAATAATGACATGTTCCTGATTCTAAGATGTGGATGGAATTTGATAATAGATGCCCTGATTGTTCTCAAGATCCTTGTAATATAAGGTTGGGTTTGGCTCTAGATGGGGTGAACCCATTCTCAGATCAAAGTACTAAATGGTCAACTTGGCCAGTGTTTTTAATAAATTATAACTTGCCTCCATGGTTAGCAACTAAACCATTCTTCTTAATGCTATCATTGATTATACCAGGAAAGGAAAGTGTGACTTTAGACACAATCGATGCTTATCTAGATCCATTATATGATGAGCTAATGGAATTGTGGAAAGGAATTGAAGCAATTCAATCTTTAAGGGATGGTCGTTCAATCAAATTCACTTTAAGAGCTTCCTTATTATTTACAATTCATGATCTTCCTGCATATGGCACATTGTCTAGTCTTAGTGTTCATGGATACCATGGATGTCTTGCTTACAACTTTAAGGATTTTGTGAGGCACTCAAGAAGTTTGCATAAGTGTATTTATTTTGGACATCGTGCTTACCTTAAAATGGGTCATCCATATCGTCAACAAAAACACGTTTCAATGGTCAAGAAGAGAAACGTAAAGAACCATTGCTAATAACAAGTGATTACATTGTTGAGAATGGACAAAAAAGAATGTCATTTATTGAAAATGATTGGATTGCTGGTAGTAGATATGATTCATGTAGTGAAATCGGTGTAAAACGGTTGTGCATATTCTATAAGTTGCCATACTTTAAGGATATAGCCATTAGGCATACTATTGACTTTATGCATACTAAGAAAATATAGCCTATGCTATTATAGAAACTCTTTTTGGTGCTTTTGATACTATTTCATCACGTGAAGACTTTTGACAACTAAAGATTCATCAAAATCTTTAGGTTGAAAAATGTGCTGATGAAAAATATAGAAAACCTAGTGCTCCTTATGTCTAGACAAAGGAACGATGTGCACAATTCTTATAGTTGTTGTCTCAGACTTGCTTTCCCACTAGATATGTAAGTAGTAGTATTAGAATCCAAACTGACATTAATGGCTTAAGATACCTCAAGACTCATGACTATCATGTCATAATGAAGAATATTTTACATATTGTGGTACATATATCAAGTTTGGCAAAGGGGCCAAGTTTGGCAGTTATAAGGTTTGGCCTAATATTAAACAGAATGAGTTTACATGTATTAGATCCTTCAAACTTTGATAGTTTGAGGGAGGAGGTTGTTGAAGTCCTTTGTCTATTAGAACATGGATTTCTACCAACAATCTTTAACATTTCTATGCATCTTTTAATACATCTAGAATATGAACTAGAGCATTGTGGCCTAGTAAGAACGAGATGGACGTATCCTATAGAACAATATATGAAGGTTTTGAAAAAAAAATGTTCATACTAGGGAAAAACCAGAAGGCAGCATGTCTGAGGGATATTCAATGCAAGAGGCCATGGGATTTTGCACAAAATATATGAAGGATTTCAAAAATGTCAATCGACATGTATGGGATGATGATTGATGTTTCTTTAAGCTATCACATCAAAAAAGAAGTGTGATACATGTCTATATTCTTCAAAACACAACTTCGTTCGATAAGTGGCATAGGTAAAAAAAATTACACAATAATTTATTTACTCAATTGCATTTACACATTTATATTATTAATCCTACTATTTGTACGTTAATATTCTATGTAGAAAATATGAAGAACAGAATAAAACTTAGATGCAATATCAACCTCAAAAGTGCAGACCTCATGATTTGATTGGAGGTGATTATTTTCCAAAATTTGAAGAATGGATTGCTAATGTAGTCAGTGATGCAAAAGAAGAAGGTCAAGATGTAACAATGGAGGAAAGTGACCTTTAACAATCTCCACATATATGGGCTATGTGTTTCAGTGGAATGTGGGCCTATGGTAGTCATTTAAGACTGGAAGAAAAAGACAAAGGAAAGACAAATTGTGATTGTGTTGTTAGTGCTGAATTTCTTCACGAAACTGAGAAGAAATTTTATGTTGGATTCATCCAATAAATTATTCAAGTGGATTTTGGTGAAAATAGTCCTATATTATTAAAATGTAAGTGGATCCAACCATCTGCCATACAATTTGACAAGTATGGATTTGTACACGCAAATACAGGGCAATTTTTATCAGAGATGGATGAGTCATATGTTTCCCCTCTCCAAATTAACCAATCATTTCTAATTGATGATGTAATAAGCCTAGGATGGTCATATGTCATTCAAATGGAATCTCGTTCTAGATGAAAATTCAGGGAAGTTGTCGATATAATGCCTGATGGGCAATATCTTAATTTACAAGAAACATTCGAAGAAGTGGATGAAGACGATGATGGAGTGTTTGAAGAAGAGATTTTGATTACCAATGAAGAGATTGGGAAAGAGAATGAACAACATGTCATAGATGAGGATTAGGAATAAAATCAAGCCAATGCAAGCACGAGTAATCAGGATTCTGATCTTGCTGGCAATGCAGATGATTTTGATGATGTTTTGTCACCTGAACTAGCCTGTTACCTGAAGAGGTTATCTTGTCGCCTAAACTTTGGTTATATGTATGGTGTAATTTATTATTGAATATAATCAAGATCTAAGTATAGGTATGCTTATTCACTATTGTTTTACTAATACATTTCTAAATTTAATCATCATTATTCTGCTAGTACATTGTATACAAAACTTGAGTTGTTCACTGCTAATTTTAACTGCGTTTAAAGTTAGGTTCAATCATTCTTCCTAGTTTTCTTACTTTGGTTGAAATTAATTTTGTTTAGTTAGAATATAATTTCTTGTATGTCCTATATGTTTTCTAGATGCTAGACTTTTCTTGTATGTCCTAGATGATAGCTTTAGTTTCTAATACAAATTCTAGCCTCCACATGCATTGAATATGCTTGTGTGAAGGAAACAATAACGAACATCTGTGATTTAATAATACATATAGATATCTTAATATTAGGTGAACTAAGACTCCTAATTACAAACAAAGAAATGATCTCTTAGATATCTTAACCAAAATTCAAGCACCAGATTAAATCTTCTTCTCCATTGATTGCTTTAAATAGATATTACAATACAATAGAAGTCTCCTCATATATGTTCCTATAAATTTTAATGATGATGATATCAAAATTCAGTCTTGGTTTCTCTTTTACAAGAGAAGAAATAAGATTTAGACCATTACAAAATATGGCATCTTTTCAAAATTCATGCTTCTTCGTATAAACTAAACATTAATTTTTCTTAAAACATAATTAATAGAAAATAGAGAAAGTAGACAATATTGATTGCAAGCCTGCAGCACTTGCAATACATTTGTAGTCCTTTAATCAACATAGGAGACCTGTGATCATCCTGATCTGGAAAAGTCCCCCTTTCCATCATAGAGTGTTTGAAGGCTCAGTTCTTCCATTGCAACATCTTCAAGGCCCTATTCAAGATTCTGGAGGAGCCAAATGCTCTTGTTCCCATTGGTATACTATGTATTCATGAGGCCATGATGCTCGTTTCTCCCCTACATGTATAGCCTGTCTATTCATCAACTTGAAGATACTTCTACTACCATTGAAACACAGCATAATCACTAGGCCACTTATAATCTTGAATTTGGAGCAAGTTGGCCTTATGATCCTTCCACCTTTTGTCTAGCAACGCTTTAACATCAATTACCAACTTTGTCTATCCAACATTCAAATCAATTACTCTATCCAAAATGATGTTGAAGCTGAGAATATTGATATCTTCATCCTTTTTCAAAAATTTCATGACCTTAGAAACTGTATGAACAAATTCATCCTTCCATGCATCAAAATCCTTGATCTTTTCATCCTCTGTTAGGATTGATGGAATGAATTGGTGTTTGAAAGTAGTAAAAGAATCAATCTTTGCATGTATTCAAGTTGATTCTCACCATTCACATATTGATACTCATCCAATATCCTCTTGATCATTTTATCTATTGGCTTTAGAGCTGCAAGAGCATCTTGATTCCATTGTAAAACTTTACATAGAGTGATCAGTGTGTGATGGGTTGACTATCATATTTGATACAAGGGATCTAAAATAGAAAAAATTACATTCAACTATTCTATGGCCTGAGACAAGGAAGAATAACATTCATGCACATCTCTCAACTTCTCAACAACTATTTTCACTCTATATTCCAAAAATTTCTCAAACATTTCAAGAATTTTCAATTTTGCCTCATTCTTTTTTTTCTCATTTTGGCTTTTCAATTTCTCAATTTATTTTTCCAACTTCAATTTCAAAACATCGAATTGTTCAATAGTCACTATGGTATCACTAGTCTTTTGTGGCACAGGTGTTCGTAATGGCACAATGGCTTGAATCTGAGAAGAACTCTCACCCTTCAGTTGTTCTTTTAGCTTTACATTTCCAAGATACAATCTATTTACCTCATCATTCATCTCCATCTAAGTTCTCTCATAATCAAACAATCTTTTCTCTAGCTTTTTAATAGCAGTTTGTGTAAACATTGTAGTATGCACAGTGAGGGTAGCTGCTTCAGTTACTGATGTGTCCTTGAATGTCTTGACCACAACTATTCCTCTTATTTCTTGGACCACATGAAGTAATCTTGGTTTTTTGGTGTTCTTTTGTGTTGCCCATATTGCCAAAGTCTCTATTTTTGGATTGAAACCACAACCACTAACACCTTCCTCATAGTCAAATTCAAAAACTAGCATGAGGTCATCTTGATTCTTGAATTTCTTTAACAAAAACATTTTCTTCAACTCAATCTCAGGAATGATCAACATGTTGCTCCTTAATACCATTTGTCTAGCCTCATCAGGGCTGACACTTATTTCATCTATTTTCATATTCTTGAAAGTTTGTGAAACAATTTTCTCATGCTAACATTCATTAGTGTCCATTTTATTTACTTCCACTTGTTCTTGAAATTCTTTCATCTTCATCTTAATCCAAAAATCTTTGAATTCAAGATAATTAATGAAATCATCATCCTCCATAAATCTCATAGAAGGCACAATTCTTTTATTTTCTTCTAATTCAGGATCACCTTGTGCCTGTTCAGTCATTCTAGCCTCTAGTCTATGTGCTTATGTTTCTTGGCCAACAAGTGGTTGATCTATTTCTCCTTCATCTCCCATATTTCTTAGGATACTAGCCACTTCATTAGTGTCACCCCCTCCTTCACTCAATTCAAATGGAACCAATGGAGAAACATCCTCAATCCTTTGCCTTTTGGTAGGTGGTGAATCAGGGACATGAGCTCGATCCTGTACTGACATTCCATATAGTGCAGGCTCTTGAATCACAACTCCTGGTGGACTTTTGACACCAAGCTTGGTAGCCTTTGAAGGCTGCTTCTCAGACTTGCTATATATATTCTTTCAAAATTGTCAATTATTAGATCTATTATTCTCAAAGGGTCCCTCTCTTCAATAAAGAATCCAGGAAAATTAGGATTTTGTTTTCTCCTATCATCCTCAATCCTTTTCAAAATCTCCCATTTTCTGTTCCTATCATATACTTCTTGAAAGGTGACAAGATTTCTGATCACATCCTTATCAAAATTGACTTGATGGGATATTCCCATTCTTGTGAGGATGGTTTGTTTGACAAAGTTCATGTGACCCTCTAGATCACAAACCCTCTCTACACCTAAGTTCAAAGAATATTTAGCCTTCAAATAGGCTTGCAAATCCTCTAAAGTATCAAAACCAATGGACTAATCACAAAACATTATGGAATCGGGAAGAAATGTGCCTTTCTTCTGTTTCTTCATTACATCCTTCTCCATCCACATCATTTGCCACATGAGTTCAAGGAATGTAATTCTGTTTGGCACAAATTTGGGCAACACATGGGGTGGCTGAGTTCACCCATCTACCTTGATCATAGTATGATCTGGCAAAAAAAACCAGTCAGGATAGTTATGCTTTTTGACCCTGTTCTGGCCTATAGGCAAGAGGCCTCAACATTTCCCTAATCTCTTTTGTCAATCTGGGAGAAAAGATACCAAGAGAATTCATTATTCTAAATGAGAATTCATCATGAAACACAACATAGTCACAATTCTTGCAATGACTATCCCATTTGTAATGCCAGCACTATGTTCGCAATCTTTGTCCCTTTTCATCAATCATGCTTAGATCCATTCTGTTAGCCCACTTCCTTCTATTTTGATACAAAATCAAATGACATAACAAAGAGTAGTATTTGAAATCTATGGGCTTTTTGTTTTCTCTTATTTGCAAAAATCCATCATGCAGTTTCTTGTCAATGAATGTTGGAAAATCATATTCAAAGTTAGCTTCTGGATTTTGAATTCTCATGGCCATCATCATTAGGCCGATAGGCATTCTACCTTGGGCATCAATACCCAACAACTGACACAAAGTAAAATATATTCTTTTGAAATAGACAGCAAAATCTTCAACAGAGAAAGGTTCAATTGTAGTAAATGGGATTTCAATTCCTCTATTATTTGCCCTTTCCTCATGTGCATGGGCACCTCATCCCTTCTATTAGTTTTTCTCAAATTATTGTACTCCTGCTCACTCTTCTACAAATCTACTTGTGTGAGGGCTTGCTTGCTCAACATGAAGCAGTCTATGATTGCCTTCCTCTCCACAACCACTAATGGTGACCCATTTGGTAGTCTGACTATTTTGGTGGTTGAGTGATAGTGTTGTGCCAATGTTCTATTCAAATCCACATCAACAAATACATTTGGTACCACAAGCTTTGCCAAATCCAAATTCCATGGGTTTCCAACTAGTCCCTGTCCATCTTTCTTTCCACAAAAATACGAAAAAAGGTTCCATCTACAGATAGGAATTGTAGCATCCCGATATCCTTCTGCAACATCCTTGAACAATTCCATAGACCCCTTATCAACTGAATTTGGCAGGATGTCCAACAATGATTGTTGAAGTGATCATTTCTTGGGAGTAGGGGGTTAGTGCTCTTACTCACAGACTCAAATTTTTTAGGTGCCATATTTTAGTGCCTCTACGAACTAGGGTTTTGATAATTTACTTGCTTTACCAGACTAGTTGAAAATAGAGCACAAACCAAACATCAAATTTTATGCAAAGAGTGATGGGGTAGACTTACCTGGTCGGAAAATGCCTGAGGAGAGCACACAAAGCTCGAATTCGCCTTCTACAATCAACATTGAATTCTCTTGAATGAAGAAATACAAAGAAATCCTAAGTTTTATCGTGCCATGAAGCTGGTCATTTCACCATTAACTCTGGTTCATGCCACAAAATCAACAAATCTCAACATTCAATTCTTTTCAAACACAAACCGTTGATTTGATCCAATCCAATGGCTAGGCGAGTATTTCAAGACTTGTAGTCCTTTTCTCAAAAACTAGAATCTCATAGGAATCAATGATAACCATTACAGGGTAGCGCTAAAGTCATTTCGACATTTCATTCCTTACTACATTATCACAAGACCAACTTAGGGCAATTGTGGGACCGCAGGACCTCTTGAACAGTTACATTCATCTTTATCACTTGCCGTCACCCCGTAAGCCTTGTTGCACACCACCGTGGGATGGTGGGATACATGTTATCCCTTATGTCTTTTACCATGCCACCACCAAGCTTTGGCTTGACCATCACAGGGCCGCTGGAGCCTTTGGTCTCCCATTCATTGTTTATCGCATTACTACTAGTCAAAGTTCTTAGCATTGCGGGGCCACAGTATGTAGCATTATTGGTCACTTGAACTCCTTATACCACAACACTGCAGGCTCAACTTGAAACTATCGTGGGGGTGTAGTGAACACTTTATCCTAACTCATTCCTACTGCATTGCCATTAGTCATTTGTTTACTTGCTGTGGGGGTGGGTAACATATTATGTGCCGCTTGAGTTTATATCACAACACCGTAATTGAATTTTCTGCATGTTTCGGGGAAGTGATAACTGTGTATTTACATCCTCTAATTCCCACACACCTGCCAAGGCTATTTGCATGTATTGCAGGGCTGCGATAAGAGACAAAAACACATCAATGGTCAAAAATATAAATTTCTATCACATAGACCTGATATGAGATGCTCATAAATGACTCTTGGAACAATTCTAAAAGGAATATGAATCCCTAATTATGGATTTATGAAAAGAAAATATATGAAGTAGAGTGGGACTATGTGAAATTTTGAATGGTTCTAACACACCTCATGATGAACTAGACTGTGTTTTTCTTTCATACTGCTTGTGTTATTTTTTTATGAGTTATTTTCTTGTGAATATATCCCTAAGGAAAATTTGTCTGATACCTGTAATTGTAAACATCTTCTTGGTTTTTTACCACAAATTATTTTTAATCTATAAACTAAATTCTATTTTAAGTTTTCATTTGTAGTTATCAGTAGATTGGAAAGTCAATAGTTATCAACTTATGAACTCAATAAAGTTTTACTGATTCAAGTTGTTAATTTATATATTATTGTTTATTTGGACTTAAGGAAATGAAGAGAAGGACTGTAAGGCACAAATTAGATGATAGTGATCATAATGTTGAAACTTCACTGATAGATTATGAGTGCCTTCATAGAGAAAAAATTGGCCAAGAATAATGAATATTTATTGACACTTGGTTTGACAAACAGGCAAGTTGTAAATCCACTAAGTAGTATATTATTTTTTTAATAGTGTTTAATGAAATTTTATAGGTAAGAGATTTATGTATATAAGACATAATATGATATTATTTTTTGTTTTATAGGCAAGAAAAAGAGTGCAAAGAAAATGTGAAGAAAAAACAAATGGAAAGAAAAGATACAGTGCCGCCATCTCATAGAAGCCACCACTTTTGTGATTCAACAAATACAGTTGGTGAAAACAATAGTTGCAATGATGATCATGTGTAGCCTTATATAGCATATGCTGATGTGCAATCTAATATAGCACCTGGTGATGTGCAACCTAATATAGCACATGGTGATCATGTGTAGCTTGATATAGCATATGGTGATCATGTGCAGCCTGATATAGCACATGGTGATGTGCAACATTGCGATGATCTCTAAGAACAAAGTCTAAGAGAGATTATTGAAAAACATCAGAGCATTGAAGGAACCATAGGTTTGCAGATCATTTATTCAAGATTAAAGGATGTCTTTGAAGTGAAATCTGTGGAAACTGGTACTCATGATCTACGTACTGATGCCACACCTAATTTGGCCAAGGAGCATGAAGTTCTAGTTAATGAAAGTCATGAAGAGAGACTACTTGCATCTGTTGTGCCTTAGAGTGCACCTGTTACATCTAAAACTTTTGATGGAACTAGTGGATTAGCCAGAAATACTGGTAGTGGTTTAATAGAAGATGTGGATGCTTTTGTCAAAAGACAAAGATTGAGTCAATATTTGTATAGATCTACAGAGAGGAATGCAAAAGTAAGAAAATTAGAAGGAAAGAAGCCATTCTTGCTTAAGGTATCAAGAGATGACCATGAGCCCATTGGTCCAAATGTTACAAAGTGGGCCTCCGAATTGGGTGTAAGATGTAGGGCCCATTTGGATATTTGCAAATCAAGTTTTGTAGAGAAAGATCCACAATATGTGGAAAATGTTATACAGAAAATGGAAAATGCTTTTGAGACTATTGGTGGACAAATCTCTAGAAAATATTACAAGAAAAAGATGAGAATTTTGATGAGCAATTTTAGATACAATTGCAGAAAAGAAATCATGGAGGGAAAAGAGAGGTTAGACTCCACTCTATGTCCCAAGCAATGGGAGGCATTGAAATAAAGTATGCATTCTGAAGAATATTTGGCAAAGAGTAAAAAAAGGGAGAGAGCAAGAGATAATGTGAGGGCTGGATATACATTTGTCTAAGGTAGGTTGCAGGCCAAAATGGACAAATTTGGAGTAAGTGTATGGCTCTTTGGTTCAATTTACATTGTGTTATTTTTTTCATTTTTTTATTGAACTGACTATATGTTGAAATTGACATTGTATTTTAGGAGGAAAATAGTAATAGAGAAGTAGGTGCAGAAGATATTGTCAATTATATGGTAGCACTAGATCCTACTAAATCTAAGAGTAGGATGAAGTGGAAATCTAGTTTGTCAACAGAGATTTCACAACCATCTATTACATGCCTAGTAGGATCAGCCTCTCCAAATCATGTCAACTCAAATGAAGGGTACCAACATGTACTGAATTGAATATATGGTCTCAGTCACCAAGTTTCGCAGTTGGTTGCCTCCATTAACCCTATAGTTTCTGCATGGAATGAGCATAAATCCATAGATTCAGATGAGGTAAGAGGCTATATGGATCTCATTTCTTCTTGTTTGGCAATTATGTATACAAATGCCTCTTAATATGTAGATTATTGAAATCTGACCATAGGAGAATTCAACCCAATTTCTTTATTGTTGGAGTGATCTAGAAAATGTTCTTTTGGACAAATTTATAGCTTGCATTTTTTACTTGACTATTGAATGCTTTGTATATTTTTTTGCATGATGGTTAAACCACATCCAGAGCAGTTTTTTCAAAGAAGCAAGAAAGAAAAAACACCTTCTCAAAGTCAACAGAGCTGCCAATATTGATAGTGATGATCATGATGAACTGGATAAGAATGTGCAGCATAGTCGTCATAGTTATGCTGAAGTTGAGGTAATATAATAGTTGTCAGTTATTTGTCCCAATGTTTTGTCATTCTTCATGCTTAAAATGTTCTTTTGGACAAAAAATTATAGCTTTTGCATTCTTTAAGTTGTAAGTTAATCTATCCCAATGTTTTGTCATTAATTCTTCATGCTTAGAATGTTCTTTTGGACAAAAATTTCGAGCTTTTGCATTCTTTACTTGACTTAAACCACATGCAGAGCAATTATATGAAAACATAATGAAAAGAAAAAGGCCATATCAATAGAGCTCTCTGTAAAACTATACAACTTCATATCAATGTTGATAGTGATAATTATGATGATGAACTCGATGAGCATGCACATGATATTCATAGTAGAAGTCGTGTTGAACTCGAGGTGAGCACTATGAAACCACATGAAAGTAAGTACTAGTCAAGTACTATTCAAGTAAGTAATGTTTGTGTTATTATGTAAATAAGGGTAATCATTACCCATTTGATAGAAGCTAGTCAGAATACTAGTTAAGTGTAATTAGCTAGTATACATAGATTATGGAAAATAATGAGAACATATAACTTACATATGGGAGCTTAGAGCTTAGTTGTAATAGAGTGCATACATAGATTTTAACTATGCATTAGTGCATTATGTCCGGGGATGTCATTGTCCTTAGTTGGGGGGACTTCATTGCCAATCCATGTCTCTTTCTGGAGTACTTGTACAGTCTAGCACTATTATAGTCTTGCCCCCCATTTGTTTGTACCTCGCAATGGGTTATTTTTTTTTCAGAGTAAAAAGTTGCTTCTTTGTTATTCAACAGAATCAAAAAAAGCACATACAAACTAATTTGTTCCGAGACATAAGACATTACATACAACTGTCAAAAACAACATAATGTGTGTTTCATATCTCAATATAATGTGTATTTTTTTTTATTTTTAAAGACATTTTTAATATTGATAAACTCCAAGAAGCAGATAAAGTTCAAGTGTTGGATCTATTTGATGGTGCTACTATGGGCATTGGGCAGATTCACTCACTATCTATTGTACATGGAGTCAAATTGAAAGGAACAGGAAATGCAAATGTAAATATTTTAAAGGTCACAAGTAACATACCCCTTGCTTATGAAGACAAAATAGATGGAGTCGTCTGTCTAAAAGAGAAAGAGGGAACCTTCACACGGTGGCCACTAAAATATTGGAAAAAATGACATAGTTGATGTTTATCATGTACTAGCTATTAGACAGCTTGGCCCACTACTTTATGCAATAGTCTGAATGTGTTGTTTAGGGATCTTAGTTTTTTTTTTCTATTTTGGAGCTATATACGCAAAAAGAAAGCCATTGTAACTTAGTTTTCTCAGTCACAACACTGAGAAACACATTTTTCAAAGCAAAGACACATATTTAAGTCTTATGGGTTTTCTGGACTTGATTTTATGTTGTGTTTCCTCCCTAAACATTCAACATCATTGCCTTATATGACTTTATGAAAAGATTCTAGGGTTACTGTTGGCTGCATTGAAGGAGAGAGCTTCATATATGGAACATGATCAATACTCAATCATGAAGATAGTCATGAAGACTCAAGGAGCATAAATGATAGTGAGCAAGAGATAAAGTACATAATTCATGCCATAGACAAAGTGAGATGAGTCTTAAGCTGCTATGATCAAGGGTGGTGTGTTAGTTTTTGAGAAAGGAAGGGCAGTTGGAAATGCACAAAGATCAATGAGGAAGATTACAGTCATAAGGTGATGATATTAGCATTTCATCAAGACTTTGGAAGCAACCAGTAGACAAATTTATAGAAGTCTTAAATAGAAAAAGGATAGCCACTAATAATGCTATTATTACAAGGCATATAATCTACATGCCAGTATAGTTGCAGGAATATGAAAGTTTCATAAACCTATGACAGTCTACAAATGAAAGTCTAAATTTTGTATACTTATGGGTAACTATTCTATAATAGAGAGATAATGAGTGCATAGAGGTAAGATGTTCATGGTGAGTGGCAATGGTCAATGGTTGCCAGGGATATAGGCATAGTAAACATGGTTTCAGTGGCATAAGCAAAGGAACAGAGGACTGCAATGTTAGCATTAATTAAAAGGCAAGTATATGAAAGTTGCAGGGTAATCATCTAGAAAGAAAGTATGCATAGTTCAGTCACCACAATGAGTGAAGACCAATGACACTAAATATATATGACTTCCTACGAAGTGCCTAATGTAATAGAGGCAGGGTAAGTGAATGATTTAGACTCAAAAAGAGGCTTTTGAAGATGCATTAATGAAGGAAGAAAATTATTCCATGCCATAAGAGGACCTGATATCTTAAAACTCAATGAAAACATGTCCCATAAGCAGTGCTTATGACAGTACAAGAAACAAGAATATAGTGATGTTTTATTAAGGAAGCTTGATCTAGTCCATGTTTCACATTATGAATATCCTATCACAGACTTGACTAAATATGACAGTGTATTTCCTTTCCTTGTAGTCAAGAAGGACAAGTGCTAGACTAATGGGGTGGATTAGATGACCTGTGGCAGCAGTTAGGCTGGTTGAGAATCAATTACTGATAGTTCACTTTTTGGTAAAGTATTGTAAACTTGGAGAAGTTTCTTTCTTGTCATTTTTGTGCATTATAACTCAGATTTTTAGTCTTGCGACTAAAAATAAACATTGTTATACTTTATTTCTAAGCATTTTTCATGAAAGATAGATATTTCAGACTTGTGCAAGCTGTAAGAATACCTTTCTTTTAATAAAGTTCAGTGATTTTACCTTCTCAATGGTTGTCTTTATATTGTGTGCAATTAATTGAGGATTATGATGTGTATTTCTTGTTTTATGATTAAATCCTCAAATATCAGTCAATTAAAATAGCTAAATATACTACTATTTGATGTCAATTAATAATGAAATTGACTAAATACACTACCAATTGATAGAAATCATTAACAATGAATAAATATGACTAAATATACTACTAATTGACAGAAATCAATGAATAGTGAATAAATATGACTATATATATGACAAGTGTTAAATCAGTGAATAAAAATGACTAAATATACTACCAAATTGATCAAAATGATGATTAAAATTAATGACTAAATACACTACCAATGGACAAAAATCAGTGAATAAAAATGACTAAATAAGTGACTAGTTAACAACAATCAATGACTAAATATATTAGTGAAAAATAAATGACTAAATAAGTGACCAGATTACAACAATCAATGAATAAATCAACGACTAAATATACTACCAAATCAATCAATCAAAACAACCAATAAATGACTAAAAATGGTTTAGTCATCAATTTGGCCGCGTTATAAATGACTGGCAATAAACTACTAATGGTCACATGACCATGTTTGGTCATTTATAAGCACTTTTTAGTAGTTTTTAGCAATATATTGATGTTTTTGTACTAGTGTATGCAACTTGTTCTTGTTGTTTCTGTCGATTATCTATGAACGTCACTCTAAAACCTTGGTTTCTTGCTTCTCGTGAATGAAAATGCTTGAAAACTAATTATTGTGGCTCCTCTATGCTAGGGTTTCTTTGATGTGATATGAAGAACTTCCTTTTCTATGTTCATCTTTAGACAAGATCATCTTTCAAGCTATGATTTATGTTCCTACATCCTTAAAACTTGATGGCATAAAAGAAAGGGTAACCCTAACTAGGGTTTTTCTATTTTTCAAGCTCCAAACCTCTTATAGTTTCATGAACACACTATCATTTCCTTCACTTTCCTCCTCCTAGGCAAGAAAAATAAGGTACTATGGTTTCCTTAGGGTTGCCCCTTCTGTAAGTGAGATATACCATATTACTACCTCTTGTAAGCTCTTGTCTAAATGGCTCCTTTTAGAACTCTATCAAGCATGGACTATTGACTACTTCAACTTTTGATCTCCTCTCACTATCCTAGCATATGTTTAGTCACATTTGTCTCATTTACCCACTAAGGAGTGAAAACCCACTATCTCGAACTACCCTACTCTTCCTTTTTCTTGACTATATATGCTTCTTGGACCTCTATGATCATGTCGATAGTTATTTTGACTGACTATTCTACCCCTTTTAGACTGTCTACAATCATTTGTTGGTTTTTGTCTTGTCCCTTATGAAAGTCACTATCCTTTGCATGCAATCTCCTTACCCTTAATTGTCTTCTCCTTTCTGAAACCTAAACCACTATTTGTTATGACTTTTATCATGACTATGTATAAGACAAAGACATGACTGTGTATGACTTGTATTTGTATGACTACAATAATACAGTCAATAGGACTATCAATGTTTCCTCCAAGATATCTTTTACCTTGTCTATTTTTTAGGATTGTGTCTCCCTTTGTCTTCCTATCCACTAGTAAGTTCTCTTGCTTTCACTGTTTGACTCTAATGCAAAGCTATTGCTCTTCCTTTCTTGACAGTCCCATACAAACCCTTTATGGCATTCTCTTTATCAAGCTACCTCTATACCTTTCTCTTCTACAGAGTGTAAGATGTTGACCCTAAGCCTCTGTGAAAGATCAAGACATTTGGCATATTCTATAGGAGTCTTTGCCAACTGCACACTATTTTCTTGAAAAACTCTATGACTGCCTTGTTAAAATAATTGTCTCCTCTTCTTCATTTTTCCCAGCCTTTCTGATTTCTTCGTGCTATGCTATTGTTCCTTCTTCTTTATACACTGGGTTACACTTTTTGGCCAAACTTGACATTGAAATCAACATTTTGAACTAAATCTTCTTTTTTTGACACCTTAGCCACTAAACCATTAGAAATTTGAAAATGATGTGAACTAGTGATTTGTGTGATTTTATTTGTAGATTCTAAATATATTTTTTAAAAAAAAAATTGGAGTCAAATTGTAAATTTTTTTACGTCTCCTTTGATAACATAATTTTTAATAGTAAACAACATTTTTTAAAGTGATGTGTATTCCGAAGCACATAACTTTTTTTCTACAAAGGATAAAATTAGGATTCTTTTGAATTTAGATTGGTAACACCGATATATAGGGCATGCATTTGATTTCATAATGGTTTATTGAATTTTTTTTCTTAATTAAGTTTTGAAGTCAAACCAATTATAATTTAGATATAGGCATATTCCGTAAAACATAACTTTTTTTGTATGTATCGAAATTCAATTTTTAATTTTTTATTGAAACAAGGACATCAATTCCTATGGCATAGATATTTTTCAGAATTTTTTTTCACTGATTTACTAATTTTCTATGTGTGTAGAATGGAGAACTTGATGTTCGGTGAAAAACCCACATTCACAAGAAATAAAAAAAAATATAATAATCAAATTAAATATATTTAAAATTATGCTTTTTTGGAAGCTTATAATAAGGACTACATACTTACAAAACATAAAATTTAAATAAATTCATTTGATCCCCCAAACGGTAAATCAAAAGTGGTTTTTTATTAGGATTTTGATAGGTGTAGAGGAGACTCCATTATAGGTATGGTTTAAAACTAGTGGGGTTCTATCCAAGGGGGTTTGAATCTAGGGGGGTTTGATCAAACCCTCTTCAATTAAAATCATTTAAATGGACATTTTCAAAGCATAAATTATTATATTTTCTAAAAATATGTGATTTCAGCAAAAATTAGGGTGTCCCAGAAAGTGTAAGCCATTATTTTGGCACTTGCTACTATTTATAGGTTTATGGCTAATAAGACATGCTTAAGATCACATTGACCTAGCAGAGCTCTTTGTACAAATCCTCATGGTTGTCTCCATGCATCTTACACACCTCTATTCCTTGACAAAACTATAAACCTCGCTGTGCAGACCCAGTGAAAGAGAATTTTAAGTCATTAATGAAAAACCAAGCTCTCTGAGGTTATGCACAATATGGCCAACTTTAAAAACCCATGTCTTAGATATTACTTCACCATGCTCACTACATTTTGTAGATTGATTCGAATCACCCATCTCCATCTCATCTACCAAACTAGAAGAACTATTTTGGATGGTTTATATTTCATTATCTCTTATACTATCCCTTTCATTTGATCCAAGTAGACCTCAAACTTTTGCAAGCCTGTTAGGGTTAGGAAGATCTCTGCTACTTCATCTTCTGACTTCAAGCTGAGTTCTATAAATGGTGGACATACATTACACATGGTACAAATATATTCACTAAAAGATCCTTCACAACAATGTACCCTGTCATAGTCTCTTAGCATCACAACATGCTTTTGAAATCTATAGGTTCCTCAATCTCATTTTGGATCTCCTTTTGAACTTGTAGGACTGTCCTTTTTTCTCCTTTCTTTGCTATTTGAGGAAATGACTGATATTGTATCCTACTTTCTTTGTAATCTGTTACTCTAGTTTAGAGTGATTGTTCCACTTTAGGGTGACTATTCTTCTCGTCCCTAAAACTACTCATCTAGTATCTAAAACTGCTACAAATTCTTTATTGTTTGTTCTTGTTGATGGACTCCTCATGTGAGTTGTTGTTAGTCTTTAATGGAGCTTGAATCTCAATATCTCTAGAAAATCTTCTCCTACTACTGCATTACTATTCCTGGTGACAACTTGTTGATTGCTCCAACTAGCTTTGTCTTGACTGTCCCTCTTGCATTGATATACCCTATCATGGATAGAGCTTTTTTTTCTATCTCATTGGTTGTGAGAGTCTTCTAGAGATGACTGATATCTCCTACTATATTTGTAGACTATCCTTCTATCTTTTTTAGGACTATACCTTGGTATTTATAGCTGTTGTCAACAAATGTCATTAATGATTGGCCTTCTAGTACCTATACCTGTACAATTAGCAAACTAGTTAGAGAAAACATAGAGGCTCAATAGCCTCTCCTTTTATTGGCTGATCTTCATCTTTGGCATCCTTTTATAGTTGTATAGTACATTATGGAGTTGTTGATCTCTCTTATCTTCTTGATTAGATGCTGCGTAAGATAGTAGGTACATTTTGATACTATTTCATATAGGAGTGAAAATGAATCCTAAGCTCTAACATTCTTCCTCTGTCTCTTTTTCAAGTCTTCTTGGAGATACCGATGATGAATCAGAAGATGATGCTGCCAACTATGGGGATTTGTCATTCTGGCAATGGGATCCTTTCTCCTTCCTATATGTTTGCTCCTTTTGTTTTAGATGTACTTTTTCTCTTTCATTGCATCATATATAGTTAATCCCATGGCTTGTGTGGAAGCATATGAACACTTTTCTTCTCATGAATATGAACAGCTATTTTATGCAATGTTTTTTTATATTGCTTCTTTGTGAATCAATTGCATAAAGATATAAGAATGATTGCATGATATAGATGTTCATAATCATGAATGGATTTAGCAATATTAGTGTACCTTTTTCATTTGATAATGTATCAAATGTAATGAATGAACAAAGAAAATAATTTGCAACACATATATTAGCTTTTCTCCTAAATTTTGCTTGTCTTGGGATGCCTCCTACTCAGGTAGGGCACCCTTCCACTTTTATCTAGTTTGTGTAGTAAATATTATTAAGTTTCTACATGAATCTGGTAAAAATGATCATAGGAAAGGCCTTCTAATTGAGTAGTAGGCTTTCCAAAGTAGGTTGCAAACTCTCCTTTTTCCTTATTCTTCCATTTGAGCCTATCTACTTCAAACCAGCAAATATTAGGGTTGTCCCAGCCTGACCTGATTGGGATGGATTGCACAATTAGGTAACAGTGATATGACTTAATGAATGTAGAAAGATTAGAATAGCGGACATGAGTGAAATTTGGAATAAACAAGGTTGACTATACTAATATTTTCCCCCAAGTGTAAATATTCTTGTGGATAATGGAACATAGGCACTTACACATGATGCCAGTGAGCAAGTTTTCATCATGGGTGTTGTCTAACATGCTATACACATGGATTTCACCAGAGAGTAATTTTTCTCTTTATTTTTTTGGTTTTTTTTTAAGTTTTGACTTTTCCACTATTGTGAAATAATTGCTGCTAGATTATACATGGAATCACTTGAGATGCACAATGTTCATAGGTTCCTCCAACTCTTGACCTTTAGGTGTTGGTAGCTTGTATGCCTCGAATCCATATTTAATGATGATGACATAGGGACCCATCCAATTTCACTCAAATTTTCCTTTTTCTTCATAGTTTCTGATTTGTATTCTTCTAATTTTCTTTAAGCACAATATCCCTGACTTTAAATTCTCTCTTTTTGATGCACTTGTTGTAACTATACCATAGCTAATTTTGATATGCCTTAAAGTGATTTAGTACATTGAGTTGGTGTTCATCGAGAAGATCTAGTTCATGTATTTATGCCACTTTGTAGTCTTCATCAGTGATGAGGTCATGCAAAGATATGCATAAGCATGGTAGCTCAATCTTATCTAGAAAAATGGCTTTGGTACAAAAGATGAGGGAATAGAGAGTGGTTCTAATAGGTGTGTGAATGCTAGTGTTGTAGGCCCATATGGTTGGATAGAACTAAAGATGCCAATCATGGCTAGCATCATTGACAATATTTTTGAAGATTTTTATTAGGATTTTATTAGATACATATGCTTGACTATTTTCTTATGGCTAATAAGGTGTAGACCATTTTTGTTTGAAGTGAAATTTTCACAAAGGGTTTGGACTTCCTAATTTTTAAAGGATTTACCATTATCTATGATAATGGTAGTAGGGATGCCATAGCAAAAGATGATACAGACCTTGAGGATTAAATTAGAAATTTCTTGGCCAATCATTAAGAAAGAGGAATTACTTTGACCCACATAGTGAAGTATTAAGTTGTAGTGAGAATATGTTTATGGCCATTGGATGAAGAAGGATTTATTTTGCTAATGAGATTGAGCCCACATGTGGAAAAAATCCACAAAGTCATGATGGGCTAAAGTGCCTAAGAAAGATCATGCATTAGATCTCCATTATTTTTATATGACATACATTTTTTGACATACTGATATGCATAATGTTCCATGGTGAGCAAATAATACCCTATTATTAAAAATTTCTTCACTAGAACCATGCCACTAGTGTGCACTCTACAAATGTCATCATGAACCTTTTTGATAACTAAGTTTACCTCTTGGAACTCTAAACATCATAACAAGGTGCCATCATAACCCTTATGGTAAAGTGTATCATTAAGGAGAGTGAAATGTGATGTTTGTTGGATGAAAGGTCAGATGGGAGGATTTGAGTTTAGAGGTAGGTGTAAATTTTGTGATACTATTAGGAAAGGTGTCTCAACCTTGCAACTACAAAAGGTTTCTATTCTTCCCAATTTTGGTCTTTTCGAATACCCTTTATCTTGAAGAATTGTTTAGAACTTTGAAAGTTTCCAAAAGGGGTTGAAAATGGTAGGGCTTACTATTTTTAGTAACTTTATATTTGAGCACCGATGGACCTAAAATTTTCCCAAAAGATGCAAAGCTGTGAAACAAACATCTTGGTTAAGTTTTGACTCAATTTCATACTTGGATTGCAAGATATTAAGTTTTTCATTTTTGAAACTCCTGGAAAGGTTTTGAACTCAGATTTGAGGCACTTATAGGTCCCTAAATGCCCCAAAAGTTTTTGTAATAGGAAAATTAGGTTATAGCATGATAGATCTCTTCACAATATTTTTGACGCATCAAACGGTTCATCATTCAGACACACAGATCAAAAATTATGGCCTCTAGAAGTTGGGCCTCCTATTTTGGGAAATGTGAAAATGTGCTGGACACTTAAAACCATTGTAAAGGGGAAAGTTACACATGTTGGTGTGTGATTTGGTAGATCACAAGGCATCTTTTATTGGAGATAATTTGGGCACCACTTTTGGGTGGTTTTGGCTCATGGTTTTGTAATTGTAGTTGATGGTTTACTGTATTGTATCTCCTCTATATCAGAAGCTTGAGATGGAGGTTGTGTGTTAGAGTCTTATAGATGTTGATTTCTCTCTAGATCTCTGGCTGGTTATACTCCTTTGAAATCTTACTCTACAAGTATATTGTAATCTTCTTGATTCCTAAATAATATATTTGGCGGTTTTGGAGTGTGGGGTTTTTCTCGCAAAAGGGTTTCCCCATGTAATTACTATGTTCTGGTATGATTTCTATTTGTGTTTAGTTTTGTAACTATTGTAAAGATCTAAAAAGATTTTCACATCCCTCCCCTCAAGATTAGTGTAGGAAGTTGTTTCATTACCTTAACTTCCTTACAGATACCACAGGGAGTTGAGATCAATAATTTTACATATCATTTCTATTTCAGGGATGTCATCTACTACGATCATGAGCTGCTAAACTAAAGAATGAAAATTTGGAATGTTTGCATGCATGCTAATGAGAAAACCAATAGTTGTCATTGCATTTATTATCCAAATGATATACTTTTTCAAATTGATTATACATAACCATTTTCAAGTGAAATTCAATAAAAAGCATAAGCCTATTCTAAAATTTCATATGTAAACCTCAAGATAGAGCAATGAAAATATAAATTCAATGAGTGAATGAAGGATAAAAATCATAACCATAAACTCCATTTTGTAATAGTAGATTTTCTCTCAATTATCAAAAATAAATGTAGATACTCAAGGTAAAGCTCTATAAAAAATTCTAGAACATGAGTTTACTTCATATTCAAGGATTAATTTTTAAATAAAACTTGGTTTTATTTATAGAGTTTTGATTTTTGGATTCGACTGCTAAGATTTAAAGACAAGATCAAGGATTGTGATTAAATGAGGGAGAAAATGGTTGAATTATTTAAGTTTTATTAATTTTTTTGGTTGCAAATATTAATGGAGTGTTGAAATGTTCTTTGGATGTATCATTGAATTGGAGAAGGTGGGTGGTTAGATGTAATGAGGTAGTTAACTCCTCACTATTCTACTATTAATTCAATTTAATAGCCTTTGAGGTATGATGAGTGGATTATTTGTGAGGTAGCATTTAAGGGGATAAATAATTATTTAATTAGTGGTGAAAGATTGATTAGATAATTAAATAATATAATTATTTAATTATTCATGGGGAATAATTAGAGAATTACATAATAAAATTATTTAATTATGCCTAGGAGGTGAATGAATTAAATTAATTTAAAAATAGGATTGTTTAATTAATTGATGGATGAAAAGAGTTAATTAAAATTTATTATTTAATTAATTGGTGGTAGATAATGGACATGTTATTAATTAAATAATATAACTATTTAATTAAATAACAAATACAAATTGCTAGTGTGGTAGGGATTAAAAGTGGAGGAGATTGGTGTCGAAAATGTAAGGTGAGATTTAGGTGTGTACATTTACCCCCATTTTAAGTAGTGTTCCAACTAGGAAAAGTAATGTTGTTCCAAAGAAGATAGATATAAACTTACCCCTCATAATTATAGGCTCTTGTAGGACATTGATTCTCAAATCACCATTCCACATTTATAGACACTTATAGAGACTTTTGGAATAACATTTTTGATGTATAAACTCCATTTTGTAATGTACAATTTTCTCTCAATTGTCGAAAAGAAATGTATTTTCTCAAGATAAAGCTCTATGAAAAATTCTACAACATGAGTTTACTTTACGTTCAAGGTTCCCATTTAAAATAAAACTTGGTTTTATTTATAGAGTTTTTTTTGGGATTTGATGGCTAAGATTTGAAGAAAAGATCAAGGGTTGTGATTAAGTGAGAGAGAAAATGGTTAAGTTATTAAAGTTTCATTAATAGATTGTGTAAATAGTCATTGGATGTGTCATTGAGTTGGAGAAAGTAGGTGGTTAGATGAAATGGGGTAGTTAACTATTAAATGGGGTAGTTAACTCATTACTCTATTAAACTAATTTAATTTAATAGCCTTTGCTCATAAATGATGAATGGGAAATTAGTGAGGTGGCATTTGCAGAAATAATTAAATAAATAAGTTATTTAATTAGTGGTGAGAGAGTAATTTAGATAAGTAAATAGTATTTATTTATGCATGGAAGATAATTGGGATATTAAATAATAAAACTATTTAATTGTGAATGGGAGGTGAATGAATTAAATTAATTAAATAACATGATTATTTAACTAATTAAAGGATGAAAATAAATTAATTAAATACAATTATTTAATTAATTGATGATGGAAAATGGATATGTTATTAATTAAATAATATAAAAATTTAACTAATTAATGAGTATAAATGTTAGTGTGGTAGGGATTACATTTAGTGTCAAAAATGTAAGGTGAAATTGAAGTCTCTACATTGATTAAATACAAAAAGAAACTAGGAAATGAAATAAACACATACAATTGGAACACACATGCTACTAGTTTATTCACAATACATAGATCTAGAATCGACATTGATTCAAATCCTAGTTTCATAGATATCACAAGATACATCCCACAACTCAATCAAATCACATGAGAGGTATACACAAAATATTTTCCCAAACTAAATTGTCTCTAAATAACTACTATTAGTGTAAACCCTGTGTCTGCACCCTAGATAAACATATATAGCTACAACACAATAGAAACATCCAACATTATATAATATAAAGGAAATAAATCAATAAACTACATCAACTAATAATCATTCTAAGCCACATGATATAGAAATGCAATGAAAAAAATGATAATAAATAATACACATGGTGTTGGACTAAATAATGATAATCAAATCACACCTATATAGTATCTAGTGAAAATAGTGAAACAAAACATTGAAATAGTCCACACAAATAGTCAAAACATTTGCATCCCACAATACGTAGTTAGACACCAGATGCCAATACAAAACATCATTGATAAAGTACATCGATGGTAACACAAAACAACACCAATAGTTACTATATAAAGGAAGGTTTAAACAAGAAGTCATACAAGGCACATATGCTTGAAGCATTACATTGTATGGAAAATAAAAGTAGAGGATTCTAAGCTACACACATGGTCTCACTTAGGTGGTTTCTATATTTATTGACTAAGGGGAGTTGGGCATGGCTCAAGGTGGGCTTTACATGAAGTAAAAAGATGTTTCATACTATTGGAGGCTTGTAAATTTAATGTGTTGGCTTCTATATGTTAGAAAATTTATTTTTCCCTATGGGTAAGTACCAAATCATGATCTAGGAACAATTTTTTCCATATGTAGGTGCCTTCACTCTATCAACAACAAACTATTGATTGCAGTAGTGATTTGAAACTAATGTAATTTCATGTGTGACTTATATCTATGCCATGTGGCTATATTGATTTTATAATGCTATATATATATATATATATATATATATATATATATATATATATATATATATATATATATATATATATATATATATATATGAATGAAAGATGTAGAGTAGGGTTGGTCCTTGATCCAATTTTTTGGTCTAATGTGTCTCAATTCAGCTGAGGACATAAAATGGCACAAGTTTGATCTTGTAACAAATAAAATATGCTTTGTAAATCATAGAGAGGGTTAGTGAGCTAAAGAATTGTTTGCAATTGAATGTCTCCATGGTAGGTTGTAATACTTAAGGTTATCCTTTAAGTCTAACTATTAGTTCTTATATGAAACATTTTCTAGCCTAATGGAATAACGAGTGATTAATGTGACAACATTATAATGCATTACAAACATTTTTGTAGTGATCACTCTTTATTATGAATGGAGAATTGTTGATTTTAGATGGATATGTGAAGTGTGTTTAGTTATAAATTTCATTTATCTTTTTATTTGTATGCACATGTAAAATTGGTTCTATTGATGATTTACATAGATGTATGTTCTCATCCTCCTTGCAACTCTTGACTCAGTTTCACAATGGAGTAGTCATTGGCCTTGATGGTAAGAGGCCAAATTTTTTTTGTTTTAACACATTTCTTTTGTTCTCGATAGTTATAGGAGTAATTTTTAAGTTCTTCCATGCTCTTATGATCTAGTAGTATAACTGATGCCATAATATATGTGAGATAAAAATGGTAAAATATTTATGTAGCTAAACTTGGAAAAATATGTGAGAATCACACTAGCATGTTCATACTTACACATGTGCAAGAATTGTTACGTGGATTCGCTAAAAGGGATATAAAACTAATATATCTTATATTATATGTGTAAGAGTATGTTGTTGTTTACTTGTTTGAGGTTTTTAATGTATGTTTGTAGCTAATATTGACATGAGCCTAGTGAGAAATTATGCTAGGGACTCCTAGAACATTGTGTATAGTTGTTGTTACTCTATGTTTTATTTCATCTTTATGTAATTATATTGTCAATAACCTCAAGAAATATCCCCTTTGACCTAGCCAAGGCTAATGATGAAGGAGAGATTGTATGCTCTCGTGCATTGGCCCTTAGTTGTCCATATTGTTTTGATGATTTTTATCCTTGGCTTCTTGATGACATGTCTCCTTGGCCATGAGGATTGGTCTTCACTCTAGGAATGTGAATATATAACTTTTAGAGCCAACAATAGGCTAGAACCCAAAATTTCTCTTGAAAAAACTATACCCTATAGAACAATTGTAAGCATGCTATATGTAGAACAAGTTCTTATCCCAAGTGTGTAGACATGAAAGGTCATAGATGCTCAAAAGATGCAATAGTGTGTAATTGACTACCTCCATTTATCCATTTATATTTGAATAAATAAATATGGATTGATATAGTTTTGCATTCAATAACTTCTACAAGATTAACCAAAGTGCACTAATAAACCTTAGGTCATGGTTAGAAACAATGGATGTGGGTAGCCTAAGTATAAAACAACTTATAAATATGATTGATGTTCATCTTGATAACTAACAATGTCATGCCATAAAGTTGATATTTGATACATATGGAACTGGATAAATGCCTAAAAGCCTTACACAATTAGATTCTAAGAATATTAAGGTACAAGATTAGATCATGCATTCATACTATTCCACGGACACCTTTCCATCACATGATCAATCATAGTAGAATTGTTTTCTCGTACCTATATTTTCCCCTAGGTGTATATTTGTGTCTAAGAAAGTGTGATGCTAAATATATTCATTAAGAGCTTGCTATGTATTGAGAGAAGTATGAAACATCCTTAATGGCATTTAATCCCCTAGTTTTGATTGAAAATATCAAGAAATATATAAAGGAAAGAAATTGATGCTAAGTAGTTGATGATCTAATGCAAACTAAGACTATTGCCAGTTGAGTCTGATACCAAGTAAGTTTGATTCAAATTGAAATTAATAATTGACATTTTTATGATAAAAATAGAGCTACATTTAGAAGTGATGTGTGTGTGTATGTGATTTTTTTATTCTTTTGTTTGATGTCAATTGAGAATGAACTATGCCTAATGTTGAATGAGATTATTGTGTGTAATATTTGGAGTGATTCCTTTTTCATGTCATTTTTAGATAATTCAAAATGTTTTATGATGTCATCTTTAAATTCACAACCTTAGACGCATAATTCAAAACTTTTGACATGTGTGCCAATAAGTAAGGATAATTTCTTTGGATTATCAATCTAAAAATGAAAGAATTTCTAATTTTTCAACTTAAAACTAAATTATAGGTGTGATCTATTCTAAAATAAAATATATATTACAAAGTTCAAAATTTTATATATATCGTAATGTCAAATTTAAATTTAAAATCCAAAGAGCCAATTAAATATTGAAATCATTCATTATTAACATTATGGTGGGATTATGGGAGGTCATTGTTGGTGATAATGATAATGAAGAGACATGTGCGAGTTGTGCATGTGAATTATGATATCAAGGCTATTAAATTTCCCTATTCCACTAAAAAGTTTGAAGGTTTGGAAAATGATTGGGTGAACATGAAGGTTTCTATCTATCCCTTGAAGGGCAACATTGAGTGGGTCACATTACATTCCAAGATCATGGGTGGAAACATGAATGGGACTGAGCCTATCTCCTATAAAAATTTAAAAAAGAATCACAAAGCTTGGAAGATTTTGAAGGCTAGTGGATTCATGGCATTGATGGAATGGGTGAATGGTTATGATATTGCCCACAAATGACATAGCATGGAAGTGGAAATTAGGGGGATGGAGATGGTCATCTCTGAAGAACTAATTATAGAAGCCACAGAACTAGAGATTGATGGGAGAAAGATATTTAAGAATAGAGTAATGGGAGAAGAAGATAAGAAGATTTTCAAGCAGAATGGGGAGAAGCTAGAGTGCTACCAAGCTGGCTATGTGGCATCTTTTGTTAAAGAGCCCCACCACACTGTCGTTGTGGCTATTATGAGGTACATAACCATAGAAGGTAGATTCACTACCCTATTCACTTACAATTTCTCTATCTTGAACCACTTTCACTTCCATCATAAAATGTCCATTCCCTTCTATCTACTTTCTTCTCTAGATATGGTGGTGAAGGAATCCGTGAGGGGGGTCATAAATTACCCCTACACATGTGGACCCTATATTTCTCCTAGTCAACCATTAGAAAAGAACACACCCTAGAATAAAACCCTACAATATGCTGAAAAGAGGGAAATGCATTGATATTTAGTCTTCTAGTGTGGCCAAGGATAACTATGATGATGTATACTTCACCAGTAGCTCAGAGGGGGAAGAGGGCTCTATTGATGTCTCATGATTAGAAGGAGAAAGAACTTGACTATGTGGAGTCGGGGGATGGTGAAGAGAAAGAGAAAGATAAAAGAGAATAACACAAAGGAAAGGCTATAGAGTGGGGAGAACTGGTGGCTAGGGCTAACTTCCCTGGTATCCCTAGCCCGTGCCATCATCCCCATAGAGAAAATTGGGTTAATTAATGTGACATCACCACTTTAGAGGGAGTCATAGGTGTTCTTAATCAGGTGGTGGAACAATTAGTAGGAATTATGTAGGAAATGAAGATTCATCACTAGTTGTCCAAATGGTTGTCTATGGAAATCAATTACCTGAACATCAAAATTGTTACCTTGGCTTAGAAGTATGATGGAAAGATCCTAGTCATGAAGGAAGAGGGCAAGTTGTCCCTTAAGTACTAGAATGCCACGCAAGAGATCTTGACTTTCAATATGGAGAGGGATAAGTGAACACTAGACTTCTATTCCTTGAAGGAGAGGTTAAGGAGTAGAAGGCTACCCTGAACAAGAAGGGTGGTGGGGAAGGCACAAAATAGGGGAATAAAGGTGCTGGTCTTGCTACTCAACAAAGCAAAAGATATAACACCCGTGGCAATACTGTCAGAGGTGTGAGCATAAAAATTGGTGATATCTCCAAGGAAGGTTTCCTCAATGTGAAGTTGGAACTAGCAACAATGCGTCATAATCTATAAGCCTTGGGCCCTTGGGTGTTGTGTTCTCTTCTTGTTTTGTTGTTACTTTTGTATCTTTTTTCTTTGTTCTACTACTCGGTAGCTCTTTGATCCTCGTTACAACTTGCTCGCTGTATTTTGGTTTTAATTTTGTAAAGGAGTTATGGTCCCTTCAAAACCAACTTATCCTAATCAAAACATTAATTTTTTTTTTTTCTCTACAAATAAAAAACCTTAAATCAACCTCTATTTTTTCTAAAAAAAACCTTACAATAATACAAAGTCAACGTGCTTCTTAAAATAATTGAAAGTCAACATATTGTTGAGTCACCAAAGAGTACTATTAACTACGTAAGATGTGCGCTAAATTTGAGAAGCATTTACTAAAGGATGTCAAATTTCCGGACGTGTAATGTGCAGATTCGTTCGAGAGCTTTGAGGGCATCTACATAACATTACGCAACCATTCTAATTCGAGAGTGCACTCGTTTTAGATTACGCAAGCAAATTTGACCCGGCGTGCGCTAATCTATCAACTCCATTTTCACATTATAACTCTTTTTCGAATGTTGTTCTTTCCGAGTAACTTCAAATTATCAAAGCTTAGAATTACCAAATCAAAACGGAACACCTAAATCGATATCAACAACTACTATTTTTATTAATCTATTATTTCGTCTTGTGTCTTTCATTATTATTATTTTGAAGTTTACAAATGACTTGTGCGAATATGATCACTTTCAAGGACAGTCTATGTAAAACATGGTGATTGTGTTCAAGTTTGTAGGGTATTTATATAGGTCTTTTTTACCATTCTATTTAAATATTATCCAGTTTAATGGTTAAATAGTTAATTCACATCCAAAAACGATCATTATCCACTTCAATAGTCAAACAGTCAATAGCAAATTTACACCTTATTCACAATAAAATGTGGTAAATATATGTCCTATTTTTATTGGCCAAATTTGACCTTTGACTAATGAAATGGATGATATTTAAGAATAGTGGCAATTTTACAGTCATTCACACCAAAAAATAACAAATATTTGTCCCATTTTTATTAACCAAAATTAACCTTTAATGATAAAACTGCTGTAACATAAACAATTGACAAGATTTCTTAATCAAACAGGGCTGCTTAAAGAATATATTTGCAAAGATATTTTAGGCTTTAAACCTCAAACTTTTACCTCTTAAACGGTAGAATAAGATTCATACCTAAATGAAATTTTTATTAAAGTTAATATTTCTTAAAATATTTAGAAGTTTTCTTTCTTCTTGGTAAAACCATAATTAAAAATATTTAATTTTGATTGTCAATAAAGTAAAATATATTTACAAAGGAAAACAAGTTTCTTACTCAAATCAATCTAGATTTAAAACAAAGTGAGCAAAACTTATTTCATTTATCTATATAATGAATTGTTAAAAAGAATGAAGGTAAGTAGATTTTGAATATCTCCAAAAATCTGGTTGGTAGATTTGAAATAAGCGACTCAAGATCCTGGCATTATAAGACAGAAAGAATGTGTTACATCATTAACAATATGATATTATTCTGTCAAATTATGTTTGAAATTGCACATCTTATGTAATTCATAATCTATGGATTTTCAAAATCATGGATTTATGATATTAATGTAATGAGAAAAAATTCTTCCCTCACTAAGATTTGTAAGCTAACTTGTTAAATTGGTTGTTTCAAAATTATTTGTATAAGATATTGATGTAGAGTTATTATTGTTGATGTTATAGCTTCAGTCGGATCCTTCTATAGGCCGACCTAATTATGCAAGTAGTATAAAATGACTTTGCATAATTTAACATGTTATTTACATTTATATTGCAATGAGGCCAACCTCTTGTGAAAGGCTGCGTCCTTTATGTATATATACAAGGTCATTACACCTCACATTCGAATATATATTCAATTACAAGCAAAATTCAAAAGGCAAAGCAGACTTCTAAGGAGCAGATCAAGTTATTTCAAGAGCAAACCAAATTTATCAAGTGTGAACTTATTCATTGTGCTTCAAGAAGTGAAGCTATACCTGTAGGCCTTGGATGTGGCCATTGTAAAGTAGATTGTTGTTCTTATCATTCAATATATAAGAGATATATTGTTGCTGGGTTTATCCTCTCAAGTTGGAGGGTTTTCCCAGGGTATCTTGTTGTGTTCATTGTTCATTGTGCTGCATTTTCTGATTGCTTTAATTCTAATCTAAAACTCAACATGGTATCAGAGCCAAGTTTAAGAAGATTGTGATCAGAATTCTTTAAAGCAGTGAAGTTCTCCTTCATTCCTCTCGATCTAAGTGATGTCTTGTTCATGCTGGGAACCAAGAGGAACCTTGTATCTATTTTAGCCTTGGAGGACAAAGGTTATCAAGTAGCATTCTTTGAAGGAAAAGTTTTTGCATGGCCAAAGAACTCCAACATCAAGACTGCACATGTGATTGGGAATCGGCATGAGAGTTTGAACAAGCTATCCATTCATCCAATTCAAGCCCTCCTACATGACTCTTCCAGTCCCAGTGAGCTATGGCATAGAGGGCTTGCACATTTGCACTACAGGGCTCTTCCATCCTTGGAGAAAATGGTTAAAGGTATGCCTAAACTCAGTCATGTACATGATGGCACTTGTAGAGGTTGTGCTATGGATAAAAATACTAAGAGTCCATTTCATAGCAGTGAAAGTAGGTCTAAAGAAATATTCAATCTTGTACATTCTAATTTATGTGGTCCAATGTCAAAGACATCCCTAAGTGAATACTTGTATTATGTAATCTTCATTGATGATTTCTCTAGCAAGACTTGGATTTATTTTCTGAAGTCCAAAGAGTCTGAAGAAGTCCTAGATAGATTTAAAGAATTTAAGGCTCAAGTAGAAAACTTGTCTAGAAAGAGAATTAAAGTTTTGAGGTCTGACAATGGAGGTGAATACACTTCTAGTAGCTTTTGTAATTTCTGCATTGAGGCAGGAATTAAGAGGGAGTTTTGTGTCCCTCACAACCCACAACAAAATGGGGTTGCAAAAAGAAAGTACAGATCCATTGTTGAAGCAGCAAAAGTCATGATCCATGGTCAAGACCTTCAAACATTTCTTTGGGCAGAAGCCTTCAAGACACCAGTATATGTTTAGAACATAAGTCCTCATCAAATACTACAGAATATGACTCCAGAAGAAGCCTTTATAGGTGTGAAGCCTGAAGTCAGTCACTTGAGAATCTTTGGATGTCCTATGTATGTTTGTGTACCTAAAGATAAAAGAACCAAGTGAATATTTGTGGACTACAGTGAAACTTCTAAAGCCTACATGATCTACATTCCAGGTCAAAAGCATATTGAAGTTAGCAAAGATGTCACTTTTGAAGAAAATGTTGCATTCCAAAGGTCTAAGGGTTCATGCATGGAGATAGACAATGAAGAATAGGATACTCCTCGAGACATGGATATCGACCTTACTCCTAAGATTCAAAGGGAGTCTTCAAAACCTGAAGAGGATGGTGATCCAGTTGAGCCTTTGGATCCTATTGATGGGCCCAGAGATATCATTGTAAATCGAAAGAGACCTCTTTGAGCAATGAACACTATGCAGGAGGCAGAAAAATTTGTAGCACCTAGAGGTACATTCAGAGAGAGTAGAAGACCACATGAATTCTCTAGCTATGTTGTATTGATGAGCAATATTATTGAGTCTGAACCTTCCAGTGTTGAGGAAGTGTCAAATCAGCAAGTATGGAAAGATGCTATGGATGAAGAATATCATTCCATTATCAAGAATGATGTTTGGGACATAGTACCTAGACCTGAAGGAAAGTCAATTGTATCTTCCAAGTGGCTATTCAAGATCAAGCATGCGGCAGATGGAAGCATTGGGAAGTACAAGGCTAGATTTGTGGCTTGTGGTTTCTCTCAAAAAGAGGGAATAGACTATGAAGAAACATTTTCTCCAATTGCTTGCTACTCTTCCATCAGGATCAGCATTGCCATTGCAGCAGCTAAGGGTTAGAAGTTACATCAAATGGATGTGAAGACAACTTTTCTCAATGGTTAAATTGAAGAAGAGGTCTACATTGAGCAACCTGAAGGTTTCGTGATTCATGGGAAAGAATCTCATGTATGTAAATTGAAGAAAGCATTATATGGTCTTAAGTAGGCTACTCATACATGGTATGAAAGGATTGATCGATACTTGGTGAGTTTGGGTTTCTGCAAGAATGATGCTGATCTGAATCTTTACTTCAAGGTAGTCAATGGTGAGGCATTAATCCTAGTCCTCTATGTTGATGACTTATTTCTTATTGGAGAAGATCATCTCGTCCTTAGATGCAAGGAGTTAGCTTTAGAATTTGAGATGAAGGATCTAGGACTTATGCATTTCTTCCTTGGTTTAGAAGTATGGCAGAAGCCTAATGAGATCATTCTAAGTCAAGGGAAGTATATCATTGATATTTTGAAGAGATTTGGTATGATGGATTGCAAATCCATGTCTATGCCTATGGAGAACAACTTACATAAGCTTAAGGAGACTGCAACTAGTTCAGATTTAATGGATCCCATGATGTATAGATAAATGATTGGATCATGGATGTATCTAGTTAATACTAGACCATATATTTGCTATGCAGTGAGTGCACTTAGTCAGTTCATGTGTGAGCCAAGGCAAGTACATCTAGTTGCAGTGAAGCATAGACTTGCATGGAACAGTTAGGTATGTCTTGAGATATACTTCTGGAGTAGACTTGAAGCTGCATGGATAATCTGATTTTGATTGGGTAGGGTATGTCACTGCTTGGAAGACCACCTCTAGATGTTTCTTCAGTTTGGGATCTGCTATGATGTCCTGGTGTAGCAGGAAGCAGTCATCTGTAGCATTGAGTACAACAGAGGTATAGTATATTGCAACTTGTATGGCAGCTCAGGAAGCAGTATGGCTTTGTAAGCTCCTTACAGGATTGTTTGGACAATCTATGGAGCCTACTATTATTCATTGTGACAACTAGAGCTGTGTGAAGCCTTCTGTCAATCGTATGTTTCATGACAGAACCAGGCATGTTGAAATTAAATACCATTATATCAGAGATATGGTATTGAGGAAAGCTATAGAGTTGAGGTATATCAGTACTGATGAGCAGACGACAGACATCCTCACCAAGCCTCTCTCCAAATTAAAGTTTGTGTACTTTCAAGATAAGCTTGGTATAGTGGAGAATACAACCTTAACTGAGAAGTTTGTGTACTTTCAGTGATCCTCTATAGCAAGTTCTTCTCTGTGAGAGAAGTTTGAGGTGAAATCCCTTGATAACAAGTTCTTCTCTGTGAGAGAAGTTCAAGGTGAAATCCCTTGATAATGAGTTCTTTGTGAGAGAAGTTTGAGGTGAAATCCCTTGATAACGAGTTCTTCTCTGTGAGAGAAGTCTAAGGTGAAATCCCTTGATAACGAGTTCTTCTTTGTGAGAGAAGTTCGAGGTAAAATCCCTTGACAATGAGTTCTTCTTTGTGAGAAGTTTGAGGTGAAATCCCTTGATAACGAGTTCTTCTCTGTGAGATAAGTTTGAGGTGAAATCCCTTGATAATGAGTTCTTCTCTGTAAGAGAAGTCCGAGGTGAAATCCCTTGATAACAAGTTCTTCTCTGTGAGAGAAGTTCAAGGTGAAATCCCTTGACAACGAGTTCTTCTTTGTGAGAGAAGTTTTAGGTGAAATCTCTTGATAACAAGTTCTTCTCTATGAGAGAAGTTCAAGGTGAAATCCCTTGATTCCACCCTCTAGGAGAGCCATGGTGAATATCATGTAAGTGATGAACACTTGTACATACTATACATTGTTGTAGCCATTATGGTTGATATCATATTGAGGTAATATATGATATCACAATGTGGTGGTATCTTTCTTTTCACATATGAGTGTAGCCATTGTGGTTGATATCACGATGAGGTGATATGTCTTATGCAGCTAGAAGTATCCTCCCTAGCTAAGAGGGAGTGTTGATGTTATAGCTTTAGTCAGATCCTTCTATAGGCCGACCTAATTATGCAAGTAGTATAAAATGACTTTGCATAATTTAACATGTTATTTACATTTATATTGTAATGAGGCCGACCTCTTGTGAAAGGGTGCATCCCTCATGTATATATACAAGATCATTACTGTTGGTGATTATTTTGATGCAATCATAACAATAAGTTAAAATTGACATATAATGAACTGAAACTATACTTGGAAGATAAGAGGGAATTGTTTAAGATTCACTTAATCCCAAGTCTACAATGGTCCTGTTGGTCAAATTTAGTTGGTCAATGTGAAGCTGTAATGTTCAAGGGGCCTTACGTAGTTTAGGGTTTCTTTGTGGTTTACTAGACTCAAACTATGCAAAAAGATCATAGATATCAACAAGTGTTTTGTTTATTTGCATACAAGTATTACTATGTTATAAAGCTGTGAATGAGTTTTCTGGGTTATTGCAGCTTTCCTCTTTATATATTTATGAAAACTTGTCTACTTTTAACTCTATTGTTCATGTTTCTTCAAATATGAGACAAATTTCCTTCTGATTTCTACGTTTTAAGCTAAATATTTCAGATGGGTTGGGAAAAGTTAGAAAGATTTAATCTAAACCTCATTTACTCTACCAAAGGATCTAATTGTTCTGTTATGCACTATGTAAATTATATAGCAATTTGATCAAATCCACAGTAAAAACCTTAAATGTAAGTTCTGAGCATTTTCACAAACATACATTTAAAATTGCAAGCTCTCAAAGAAAATATTTCAAAACACAAAGAAGAGCAAGAGAACACTCAGAAGATAGATGCAGAACTCCAGATTCTATTGTATTACAAACAAACAGTAATACCTGATTTACAATGTTGGAATGACTCTTAGTTTCATTGATCAAATTATAGAGAACTTACAAACTTTACAGATACAATAAGGAAGCCAAATGTTCCACGCACTCCTTATTACAGACAAACAGGCGACCTTCTTCTTCTACTTCTAATCTAAACTAAGCTAACTTGCTGTGTTTTCCTAATAATCCCTGTTGTAAGTATTACAATGTATTAAGACACAATATATAGACTTTCTGATTGTCCTCAATACATCCCAAAACCCTAATGGTTAAGCCATGGTTCAAACCCTAGGTTACAGTAATAAATGCTGCAGGTGAACCAATTTCCCAAAAATATTTCTAAATATGTGTCAAATCTGGGCGAAAATATGCCCCTTTCTAAAACCCTAGTAGCTCAGAAGTAAATTCTGCAACCTACTTGTCATTATGTTTTATCTACACTTGGGTCTTCTCATTGATGTCCCTTGACTTTCAGCACTTCATCCTCATCTTCTCTTTGCTTCTGGAATCTGATTCTCCTTCCAAGACATCACTGCCATTAAGTTTCAGCTCCCTCCTCAGCTGCAAACCTGCAAAAATAGATCAACAATAAGTGTCATCATTATTAAACAATGAGAAACAAAATACCTGTTAGATCTATGTGGGGCTAAGCAAAAATCACAACTATCGAGTCAAAATTTGCAAAAAATGCGTTCATAGTACGTAACTGTGTCAAGAAACCACCGGGTCAACCATCGCAGACCAGAAATGATGCATACGCAGGGTCAAAATGTGTCAAAAAAACCCTTAAAAATCTAATCGCTAAATGTTTCCCACCTATCAGCGCCAAAAACCTTATCGGCGGTCCCCTAAAAATTCCTATCGACCTCCTATTTTCGGCCAAAAAATGGCCCTTTGTATGCCTCTAATAGAAACGTTGCCCTCAAATAATGACACGTGGCGCGTTCCACGTGAGGGGCATATGAAACTGTTGCTTATGCAGAAGGCGACACATGGCAGCTTCCGCGGGGCTCTCAAGATACTAAAAAACTATTTCGAAACTGCCCTAGGGACACCTTGATTACCTTTTGAAACTCTGACTCCCACGCAAGACACGTGTCGCTACCTGCACCCTCCATTTAAAATGCAAAGGGGCCGTTGAAACCACTGCGGAATGTGACATGTGTCACATTCCACGCCCCTCTCAGAAACTTTTAAGAAACCATTAGAAACTACCGCGAAACCCTTAGACACTTTTTGAAACACTTTTGAAACTTGATTGCAGAAGGCGCCACATGTCGCCTTCCGCGCAGCTGTTTGAAACACATGGAGCTTGGTGGGTCATCCTTCGGAGTGTGACACTTGTCACACTACGCAGGATCCTAGAAACCAATTTGAAACTTTAGAGGAACATGTGGATGGTGACAATTGTCACACTCCGTAGAGCTCTTGAAACTTTAAGAAACTACTGAGGGTCTTGCAGAGAGTGACACTTGTCACACTCTGCGGGGTTGCTGAAACTTGTTTGAAACTTTAGAAACTACCATGGAAGGCACCACGTGGTGTCTTCCACGCAGCCATTGAAACACTTACAAACTGTTTAGAAACTTTCGGAAGGACCCGCAGAGAGTGACACTTGTCACGCTCCATGCTACCGTTGAAACACTAAGAAACTCTTCGTGCGGCTCGAAACTTTTAAGGAAGTAATCACGGAAGGTGACACATGATGTCTTCTGCGATACACTTGAAACTGTTAAGAAACTTTAAGGGGGCTCTGTGGAGGGTGACACATGGCATACTCCGCAGAGCTCTTGCAACTGTTAGAAACTTTTTAAGGAAACTTTCAGGAAACTTTGAAGGTCCTGCGGATAGTGACACTTGTCACTCTTGGCACTTCTTGTTTGAAACATATGGGACTCTTGCGGAAGGCACCACATGGTGTCTTCCGTGCAACTTCGGAAACTATTTAGAAACTTGTAAGGGAACCCGTGAAAATCGACACTTGGCGCGCTCCGCGCGATTGTTAGAAACTGTTAAGACTCTTTAAAGGAACCCGTGGAAGGTGCCACTTGGCATGCTCCGCGGAACTTATGAAACTTTAAGAAACTTTTTGGAAACTATCAAAGCCCGTGGATGGTTTAAATTTTAAAGGGGCTATTGCGGAAGGTGACAAGTGGCACCTTCCGTACAACATTGGGAACTCTTTGAAACTGCTGCGAAACTTCTGCGGAATGTGACACTTGGCACACTCCACGTAGCTGCTGAAACACTTAGGAACATTTTAACAAAACATTTGAAACTTTGAACTATTTAAACTCCTATAATGCATTTTACCAAAATGGGCATAACTAAAAAATATGGCAAATTTTCAGATGATTCAAAAAGCAACCCTGGCTCATTTTTGACAAGGAATCCAACCATACCATGTACTAGCACTCAAAATGCATTTTCTCACTAATTTTATCAAAGTTTGCAAATTTCACTCTCTCTTCCCTTACCACCAAGGACAGACCCACAAAACAGAAGCAAAAAGTAAAGCCACAATAGGGGTCCCTATTTTTCTAAGGAGTAAAATGGGGCATGTTGTGAACATCACAACAACTAGCAACCAAACAAAACAAATAAATTCAAGGCCTCCAAGAAAACTAAGTGAAATAAATGCATAACTTCTGACTATCCATCTTGTAAATTATTATTCAATCTGAGACCTAAGGCATTCAATAAGGGTGCATGAATCTTCATTTTTAGTTTAATTGTGTGCACATGATTAATAAGCCTCATCTTGAAGATTGGTTGAACAAACCAGTGACTAATATTAGCCTTCATAGGTGAGGATATTCCCTCATAGCCGACCGGATAGAGCCTTGCTGCCAGCGAGCGTCTATAGCCCCAGCAAGGTTATCATTATAATTCTCGTAAGTAGATTCCCACTGCCAGCGAGCATCTATAGCCCCGATAGAGTTACTTAGATGGCTTAATCTAGATTTTTAGTATAATCTGCTTTATTTATTTTTATTATTTTTTATTTTCTGATTTTGAAAGAGATTTCACATGATATAGCAATTTGTGGCTTCATGATGCAAGGAGTGGACACTTGCTGAAATTAAGCTAAGAATAGTAATGGTAGCAAGGGTGACCTCTGATTTTTCACCTAATATCTACACTGGTAGGTTCAACAAACCCAAGGATTTTAGGTGTGTCATCGTGAGAAACTTGCCTCGAATTCTCAATCACATTTATTGAATACGAAATTTCAGAAGATAAATAACTCTCTACATTCATGACAGTCACAAAAGGTTATGTGTAAATTGTAAATGATTAACTTGAATATCTTAAATTTAAACTGTTTTGGATGGTTGTTAGTTTGCTCCTTAATACTCTAAAATAAAATAAAGATCCCTGCTGAGGAGACAACAAACCAAACAAACAGACTGTACAAAAAGCAAAAAAAACTATACAAACAGGCTATACAAACAACACTGTACAAACAGAAACAAAACAAACTGAAAGAAACAGAAATGAAACTATACAAACAACTAACCTAAAAAAGAAAATAGCAAAAAAAGAACCAGACATTACTTACACTATATTACACCAAAACGGACTGCCCTTTACCTCAGGCCTGGAAGTAGTGTTTCAAATGTTGGCCATTAACTGGTAATGGCACGTATTCTCGAATCAAGATCTTAAGTCTAAATGTATTGTCTCTTATTATTTCTGAGACTTGTAATGGACCTAGCCATAGTTTATCAAATTTTTCATGGCTTCCTTTCTTTTCATGTGCTTTGTCCCAGCACAGCACTAAGTTTGATATCCTAAATGTTTTGACTCTTGCCCTTTTATCAAACCACCTCTTAACAACTGCTTGGTGTTTGGCAAACTTCTTGATGGCTTGACCTCTTTTCTCGTCTAATTGTAGCATTTGTACTATTTTGGCTTCCCTATGGTCATCAAAGTCTAGATACTCATTGGAAAACTTCCAGGTTGGTATTCTCAGATTTACTGGAAGTATGGGATCAGTCCCATAAACTAAATGATAAGGTGTGCTACCTAAAGCTGTCTTAAACTTGGTCCTATCTACCCATAATGCATATCTTAACAGGGTATTCCACTCTCTAGGACTCTTTGCAATCAACCTTTTGATTATGTCTAACAAAATTCTGTTCGTTGATTCAACCAATCCATTACCTTGAGGGTAATAATTTGAAGAAAACCTTAAAATGATCCCATATTCAAATGCCCATTTAGAAAACTTTAAAGAAGAGAAAGCAGGGCCATTATCACATACCAATGAATAGGGAGTTCCAAACCTGGTGATGATGTTTTTTTCAAAAAACTTGATAACTACCTCAGTTGTGGAGAATTTGCAGCAGGTAGCCTCAGTCCACCTTGTACAATAGTCTGTTACCATCAGTATAAATTTGTGTCCTGCAGAAGATGGGGGATTGATGACTCTAATAAAATCCAAGCCCCACTGTGCAAACAGTCTTGATTCAATCACAGGTTGTAGTGGATTGGCCTGATTTCTCCCTTTATCTGCTGCAGTCTATCAGGTGTGGCAACTTTCGATGTGACTCTCAGAGTCTTTGAACATCGTGGGCTAGTAATAACTTGCCCTCAGTATTTTGTGTGTTGTAGCTAGATGGGAACCATGGCCGGTTCCGTACTTGTCATGTAGTTCTGTCAACACTTTATCAACTTCAGCTCTGTTTAGGCATCTCAGATAAATTCCATCATGGTTCTTCCTGAATAGAAGACCTCCTTGCACCATATATTTTTGTGCTTTAACCTTCAAAGCTCTCCTCTAAGAAGCTTTCATTCTATTTGGGTACTTTCTAGCTATCAAGAAGGTGTTTAAATCATCATACCAGTCTGATGCGTTCTAGGAATTCAATATGTACTGCTGTTCTATCAAATCTAGATTTGTATTTGCTATTGTTTGCACCAATGCTTGCCCTCTGACCAGCTTCATGGGAATTATTTCCATGTCAAACTCTTGCAGCGTGGTGATCCACTTGGCTCTTTTTTCTCTAGGTTCGTTCTGCATCAGCAACATTTTTACTGCTGCGTCTGGCACTATGGCTTTGACCTGGCTACGCAGAATGTAGTGTCTAAATTTTTTCATAGCCTTCATTAATGCAAATGCTTGCCTCTCAGTGTCTAGATACCTTAGCTGTGCATCCTTCAGAGGCGCGCTCATAAATGCGATGGGCCTTTCTTCATTGTTTTCACCTTTCTGTGTCAAGGCAGCCGCGACTGAATGAGAAGATACAAAGGAGTAGATGTAAAACAGGCTTGTGTAGTCTAGACTTGCTAATACAGGAGCATTAGAAATTGCCTCCTTGATATCTTCAAATGCAGCCCTAGCCACAGGCATCCATTCCATCTGTGCATCCTTCTTCAACATGGCATTTAACGGCTGCATGATCTCTGCAAAACCCATGATAAACTTCTGAACAAAGTTAATTTTACCAAAAAATGATTTCAACTCTTTCCTACTATTTGGTATTTGCAAATTTTTTATGGATTCTATTCTATCCGAATCAATTGAAATTCCATCTTCAAAAATGACATGGCCTAATAATTTACCTTCAGTTACACCAAATATACATTTCTTAGGATTAAGGGAAATCCCATACCTTTCACATCGCTTGAGTATTTTCCTAAGATCTTCAGCATGAGTGGATGCATCCTTGGAATACACAGTCAAATCATCCATATACACAACAATGCACTTACCTGATAATCCACGGAACGCGATGTCCATGGCTTTTTGAAAAGTGGCACCTGCATTGATCAAACCAAAAGGCATTCTTCTATATGCATAATTTCCCCATTTACAAGTGAAGGTGGTTTTCAATCTATCTTCTCTATCAATTAAGACCTAGTTATAACCTGAAAAACCATCTAAAAAAGACATCATCTTTGCCCCGTTTACTGCTTGCAGCACTTCGTCTATTCGAGGCAGTAGATAATTATCCTTTTTAGATGCTTTGTTTAAATTTCTAAAGTCTACGCATAACCTGATGTCTCTATTTTTCTTCCTCACTGGTACTAAGTTAGCTACCTAGACTGAATGTTTGACTGGGAAAATTATTCCAGCAGACAACAATTTTTTAACTTCCTCAAAGATTAAAGGCTCCAAAATGGTGTTCACAGGCCTTTGTTTCTGCCTAAATGGTTTAACCTCTGGTCTTAAAAGTATTACGTGAGTTATGATGGACTCATCAAATGTTTTCAAGTCCTCATACGTCCATGCTATTACGTGTTTATAATCTTTTAGAATGTCTAAAACCTCTTTTCTAATTTTCTCAGAGCAAGCCTTTCCGATTAGTACATTTTGTGGATTTTGCTCTATCCCTAAGTTATGTAAATTGCACTTACCCCCTTCTGTTTTGGACAAGTCCTTCTGTCTCATTACTCCATCAAAGTCAAAGATATGTTCTAATTCAATTACTCCTTTGGGTAAGAAGTTGCTCTTCAAGTTGATTATATCCTCTTCATCCCATGTTATTTCAGGCCTTTCTTGCTCATCAATGATTTGAGCCTCAAATGCCTCATTACAAGTCAGAAAATCAATAATTTGCTGATCCCCCCCAAATACCTGAAAGTGTGTAATGTTGTCTGGTATATTGGGCACATTAACTAACTCAATAGCAAATCATCTTAATCCTGACAGTGTCAATGGTTCTAATGTGCTAGCAGCAACTGCTAGTGCATTTGGCCTGTGGTTCAGCTCTCTAGGGATATGCTTTAAGTTGAAAGCATCAAACACATCTATTAAACCCCATACTCTGTGTCTGTAACTAATCATTTTCTTATAATTGCAGGCATATAGTTTCCTCACTTGTCTGACTACTAATTCAGAGTCTGAAAATACTCTGATCGTTTTTACCCTTTTCTTGATGGCCATGACAAGTCCTAAAATTAGGGCCTCATATTCAGCAATATTGTTAGTACAAGAAAATTGTAACCTATATGCTGTCAGATGTGATTTACCCTGAGGATCTATGAGTTCAACACCTGCATCCGCACCCTATTTTGATTTGGACCCATCATATTTTAACGTCCACATGCCATCTTTGCTTTTCTGACCTTTTTTCTTGGCATGCTTTGTCTCTTTTATCGCTTGTGGGGTGTTGTCCTATTTATTCATGGGTTTTTCTATTTGGTCAACTTGCATATGTGTATTTCCATCTGGTAAATCAGAAAGACAACTACCCTTGTCCTTTATTTCTTCTCCTAAATCTAGAATCGAGGCATCTACATCATCCTGAACATATTTCTATGTTTGATCAGGATTCTCATTTTCCTCTTGTAACTCTACCCTCCCTATGCATTTTTTGTATTCATATTCAATGATGTCTTTGCATATTTCATAGCTCTCCTCAGAATGTTGCCTATCATGGACTCTACACCTGTTTTTATACAATTTACATTGGACCGGCATATTGTGCTTAACGCATTATTCCACCTCTTGTCTAATGGCATGACCAAATTTGTCTATTGCATTATTTTCTTCATCGGAAGAATTTCCATCAGACTCAATGAATAATGCTGTCCTATTGCTGACACATTTTTTTCTAATGTTTAACATCATGATCTCTTCAATCTGCACCCCATTGTTGGTAATTCTACAGACACCAGGTTCAACAGCAGCATATAATATTTCATTAGTTTGATTATACTTTGTTATCATGTGCTTCATCCTGGGCTCTGCCTCTATTCTAATCTAGTTTGGGACACCCCTCCAAGGTAGCCACATATGTGAAAAGTCAGTGGCCATATATCCATTTAATGTCTTGGACCAATCCCTACTCAGCAACATTCCATAATTTATGGTTATATCCACTACTTGAATATCCATGATTTGGCTTACCCTAGGGTCTGAAGCTAATTGCATTTGAATGCTCATGATTTCTCCTATCATGCTAACCTCAATCTTATCTAATTGTGTGACAACCTTGGCAAATTTGGTGGGAGTCAGCCCGAGAGTTTTACATATTCCTAAGGGCATTACATTGGCTGAGGCCCCAGAGTCTACCATGCAATTGTGTATATTCTTCCCACACAATCTAACAGTTAACAAGAAAGGGGGAGTATCCCTCTTATCCGCATGTATTACTACATTTGTATTGGAAGGGTGCTCAACTTTCTTATTTTTCTCTTTAGGTGGTGAATCTCTATTAGGAACAGCTATATCAGCAGAAACCTCGTCTGTCATGGATGTATCCAGAGATTTTATAAAAGCATTTCTAATCGCTGGGGTCTTCAATAATTCATTTAGAGGTATACTGACCTTAATTTTCTTTATTTCCTCTAACAAGCAACTCATTAATCTTGTTGTCTCTATCATTTCAATTTTACTTGTTTGATCCTTTTGTACTGTTGTTCTGTTATTTGTGTGCTGATTAGCTTTAAGTATGGCAAGATTGTTGCTGGCATTCTGATCTAGGGGTGTATTAAAGTTATTCAGAGGAATGGAAGTGGTGAAAGGTCCTCCTAGCCTAGGGTTGTTCCTCAAATTGTAGGTATGGTTTTTATTTGTCTGTTGAAAGGTCTGCACCTCTTCTATTTTAGTTAATACCTCATTTTCAGATTCAAAGGGAAATTGAAAAGCATTTAACACAAAGGCTGATTCAGGATAAAGATTTTCACAACAGTATGGTTCATCTTCTAGCAATTCATCCTCTTTCTCCTCTGCAGTTGCAAAGGTAAACATTTCTAAGACTAATGATGTGTCATATCCTGAGGGTACTACCTCATTACCCTTGGGAATGAGAAATTCAAAGGTAGGAGGCTGGACATCTATATTAAAAATGTTGGCTGCTAAGTGGAACTGTGGACAGTCGTGCTCAGCATGGGCATTGGTATTGTGAAATCTGCACCAATTTTTGGGTGTTGTACTGGCCATTTGGATGCCAACCGTTTGTTTTGCAACATGATTATCTATGTTCTCAAAAGGAGAAGCTAGAGTACTGTTGTTGGGCCCAGTGTTCCATGTCTTGGGTGGCCTAGGTTGATTCTAATTTCTGTTATTATTGCCCCAGGTCCTATTATCTATCACTGGCCCTCTATTTTGTAATGGTTGCCCCTGGTTGGGGCCTTGATGCTGATTATAGTTTTGGTTCTGATTGTATTGCTAATTTTGATTGAAACTATAGTTTTGATTTTAGCCTTGGTTGTGATTTTGATGTTGATTGTAGTTTTGGTTGCCTCTTCCATAGAGGTTCTCATTTCTTAGTTGTGTCACTTCGGTGCTTAACCTTTTCAAATGTGTAGTGATCTCTTTGATTTCTTCCCTTTCCTCCTATGCTTTTTCCATAGTTGTATCTCTAGGAGGTTGGAAGAAAGGATGACCATTATTTTGACTGTTATTGGAAGTGCTACCTGTGTAAGGAGTTATAGCTTGGATTGGGGTAGGACTATACATAGGTGTGTAAGAAGGAACCAGATTTAATAATGGAGTGTGATGCATAGGGGCTCCATTCCATTGTTGTGCCTGATTCTGCACCCCAAAATTCCCTCCATTAACAAATGGGCTATAAGTTGTATGCCTCATCTCTTGGTTCACTGAGGCTGCCTCTTTGTAGGCTTTGGATATTGAATCTATGTCAGGTTTTCTTTTGACAAACATGGCAATTAAAGGATCCAAGGCTGCATAGTACATAGCCAACAAGGGATCATCATCCATGGTATAAGGGGCTACTAGCCTAGAGTAGGCCTTTTGGAATCTGTCATTGAAATTATCAATCAACTCTCCCTCACCTCATTTTATAGCAACCAATTTATGATACAAAGCGCAAGGGTCAATGGGTCCTCTAAATCTTGATAGAAATGCTTCTTCCATAAGTGACCAGGAAGAAATGTAACCGTTGGGTAAGTTTACATACTAGTTAGAGGCTTGTTCATTAAAGGTGTAGGGAAACAATCTACACACAACATCCTTGTGCTCTAACATAGCCCTAAAACATGCTTCCTTAAATATTCTAATATGATCCTCTAGATCCTGATGCAACTGGTACTTGGGACATATCTTTTCTAGATTTTTGGGCATCTCATGATAATCATTGAAGAATATGGGAGAATGAACATTGAAATAAGCCATTGCTGGTGTTTGAGCTTGACCTGAACTTGTAGAAATACCTAGATTGATTGGTGGGATAGGATTTCTAGGAGGATCAGGGCCTCTAGGAGTGCCTAAATCAAGATTTAAAGATCTAAATAGTGATCTGTCAGGACTCACAATACTACAGATGTTAAAAGGTGACCCAAGAGGTGTTCCAGATGAACTTCCTGCTTGTGATATTTTAGGATTCCAAATCAAAGGGCTCTTATTTCACCTTATATCAGGTAGTTGCACAAATATATCTCCTGAACTGGATCTAGGTCTAGTCACTCTATCACTGTTATTAGCCAGTTTGAAACAAACCCTAACTAAAGTCAGGCCCTCCTTCTAGCGCCAGAAAACTGTTGGTGATTGTTTTGATGCAATCATAACAATAAGTTAAAATTCACATATAATGAACTAAAACTATACTTGAAAGATAAGAGGGAATCGTTTAAGATTCACTTAATCTCAAGTCTACAATGGTCCTATTGGTCAAATTCAGTTGGTCAATGTGAAGCTGTAATGTTCAAGGGGCCTTACGTAGTTTAGGGTTTCTTTGTGGTTTACTGGACTCAAACTATGCAAAAAGATCATAGATATCAACAAGTGTTTTGTTCATTTCCATACAAGTATTACTATGTTATAAAGCTGTGAATGAGTTTTCTAGGTTATTGCAGCTTTCCTCTTTATATATTTATGAAAACTTGTCTACTTTTAACTCTGTTGTTCATGTTTCTTCAAATATGAGACAAATTTCCTTCTGATTTCTACGTTTCAAGCTAAATATTTCAGATGGGTTGGGAAAAGTTAGAAAGATCTAATCTAAACCTCATTTACTCTACCAAAGGATCTAATTGTTCTATTATGCACTATGTAAATCATACAACAATTTGATCAAATCCACAATAAAAACCTTAAATGTAAGTTCTAAGCATTTTCACAAACATACATTTAAAATTGCAAGCTCTCAAAGAAAATATTTCAAAACACAAAAAAGAGCAGGAGAACACTCAGAAGATAGATGCAGAACTCTAGATTCTATTGTATTACAAACAAATAGTCATACATGATTTACAATGTTGGAATGACTCTTAGTTTCATTGATCAAATTACAGAGAACTTACAAGCTTTATAGATACAATAAGGAAGCCAGATGTTCCACGCACTCCTTACTGTAGACAAACAAGCGACCTCCTTCTTCTACTTCTAATCTAAACTAAGCTAACTTGCTGTGTTTTCCTAAAAATCCCTGTTGTAAGTATTACAATGTATTAAGGCACAATATATAGACTTTCTGATTGTCCTCAATACATCCCAAAACCTTAATGGTTAAGCCATGGTTCAAACCTTAGGTTACAGTAATAAATGCTGCAGGTGAACCAATTTCCCAAAAATATTTCTAAATATGTGTCAAATCTGGGTGAAAATATGCCCCTTTCTGAGACCTTAGTAGCTCAGAAGTAAATTCTGCAACCTACTTGTCATTATGTTTTACCTGCACTTGGGTCTTCTCATTGATGTCCCTTGACTTTCAGCACTTCATCCTCATCTTCTCTTTGCTTCTGGAATCTAATTCTCCTTCCAGGATGTCACTGCCATTAAGTTTCAGCTCCCTCCTTAGCTGCAAACCTACAAAAATAGATCAGCAATAAGTGTCATCACTATTAAACAATGAGAAATAAAATACCTGTTAGATCTATGTGGGGCTGAGCAAAAATTGCGACTATCAGGTCAAAATCTGCAAAAAATGCGTTCATACTATGCAAACCATGTCAAGAAACCACCGAGTCAACCATCGTAGACTAGAAATGATGCATACGCAGGGTCAAGATGTGTCGAAAAAACCTTAAAAAATCTTATCGCTAAATGTTTCCCGCCTATCGGTGCCAAAAACCTCATCGGTGGTCCCTTGAAAATTTCTACTGACCTCTTGTTTCTGGCCGAAAAATGGCCCTTTATATGCCTCTAATAGAAACAGTGCCCTCAAAGAATGACACATGGCATGTTCCATGCGAGGGGCATATGAAACTGTTGCTTATGCGGAAGGCGACACGTGGCAGCTTCTGCGGGACTCTCAAGATACTAAAAAATTATTTTGAAACTACCCCAGGGATGCCTTGATTACCTTTTGAAACTCTGACTCCCACGCGAGACACGTGTCGCTAACCGCGCCCTCCGTTTAAAATCTAAAGGGGTCGTTGAAACCACTGCAGAATGTGCACGTATCACGTTCCGTGCCCCTCTCAGAAACTTTTAAGAAACCATTAGAAACTACCACAGAACCCTTATACACTTTTTGAAACACTTTTGAAACTTGATTATGGAAGGCGCCACATGTCGCCTTCCGCACAGCTGTTTGAAACACATGGGGCTCGGTGGGTAATCCTTCGGAGTGTGACACTTGTCACACTCCGCGGGATCCTAGAAACCAATTTGAAACTTTAGAGGGACATGCGGATGGTGACACTTGTCACACTCCGCGGAGCTCCTGAAACTTTAAGAAACTACCGAGGGTCTTGCGGAGAGTGACACTTGTCACACTCCGCAGTGTTCCTGAAACTTGTTTGAAACTTTAGAAACTACCACGGAAGGCACCACGTGGTGTCTTTCACATGGCTATTGAAACACTTAGAAACTGTTTAGAAACTTTCAGAAGGACCCGCGGAGAGTGACACTTGTCATGCTCCGCACTGCCATTGAAACACTAAGAAACTCTCCGCGTGGCTCAAAACTTTTAAGGAAACAATCGCAAAAGGTGACACATGGTGTCTTTTGTGATACACTTGAAACTGTTAAGAAACTTTAAGGGGGCTCTGTGGAGGGTGACACATGGCATACTCCGCAGAGCTCTTGCAACTATTAGAAACTTTTTAAGGAAACTTTTGGGAAACTTTGAAGGTCCTGCGGATAGTGACACTTGTCACTCTCTGTGCTGCTTGTTTGAAACATACAGGACTCTCGCAGAAGGCACCACGTGGTGTCTTCTGCGCAACTCTGGAAACTATTTAGAAACTTGTAAGGGAACTTGTGAAAAGCGGCACTTGGCATGCTCCACGTGATCATTAGAAACTGTTAAGACTCTTTAAAGGGACCCACGGAAGGCGCCACTTGGTACGCTCTGTGGAACTTATGAAACTTTAAGAAACTTTTTGGAAACTCTTGAAGCCCGCGGATGGTTTAAATTTTAAAGGGGCTATCGTGGAAGGTGACAAGTGGCACCTTCCGCGCAACATTGGAAACTCTTTGAAACTGCTGCGAAACTTATGCGGAATGTGACACTTGGCACGCTCCGCGTAGCTACTGAAACACTTAGGAACATTTTAATGAAACATTTGAAACTTTGAACTATTTAAACTCCTGTAATGCATTTTACCAAAATGGGCATAACTAAAAAAATATGGCAAATTTTTAGATGATTCAAAAAGCAACCCTGGCTCATTTTTGACAAGGAATCCAACCATACCATGTACTAGCACTCAAAATGTATTTTCTCACTAATTTTATCAAAGTTTACAAATTTGACTCTCTCTTCCCTTACCACCAAGGACAGACCCACAAAACAGAAGCAAAAAGCAAAGCCACAGTAGGGGTCCCTATTTTGCTAAGGAGTAAAATGGGACATGTTGTGAACATTACAATAATTACACCTCACATTCGAATATATATTCAATTACAAGCAAAATTCAAAAGGCAGAGCAGACTTCTAAGCAGCAGATCAAGTTATTTCAAGAGCAAACCAAATTTATCAAGTGTGAACTTATTCATTGTGCTTCAATAAGTGAAGCTATACTTGTAAGCCTTGGATGTGGCCATTGTAAAGCAGATTGTTGTTCTTATCATTCAATATATAAGAGATATATTGTTGCTAGGTTTTTCCCCTCAAGTTGGAGGGTTTTCCCAGTGTATCTTGTTGTGTTCATTGTTCATTGTGTTGCATTTTCTGATTGCTTTAATTCTGATCATAAAACTCAACAATTATAACTAAAATATGTAAGCAAGCTTACTTTATTAAACTAACTAAAATATGTATGATGCTTCTTTTAAATGAGTTTTTTTAAGTCTCTATATAACTTCAAACCCATTGACAAAAAAAATTGTTAGAAGTCTTGATGACTAGACAGAGTTTACTTACACAATTACATATATATAAATCCCTTTTTTTTTCATGTCTTTCAATATTTGAGATATGGATATAAGAATTGAGACTCATATAAGTCTATATACATGTTTTAAATAATATTCTCAATAAAAATGAACTGTTTATGTTGTGAAAATTATAAAGATTTACAACATTATGAAGTGTTAAACTCAGATATCATTGAGGGTGTGGTTCGGTGGTCAAGTCGCTCGGTTGTAGTGGTGGCCACCAATGTTCAAACCCCCACAGTGCCACTAGGCTGGTGTGCAAAAACCCAGGTACTCCCAATCAAAAAAAAGTGTTAAACTTGGATATTTACAACATTATGAAGTTTGATAAAGACATCTACAATGTTATAAAGTGTTAAACTCAGATATTTAGAGAAGAGAACATGTTTACAAATTCCACTTTTCTAACTTATCTTAGAGAGAATCTTAAGCAATTGTTTATATGCAACTTCATCATTGATCACCCAATGGTGCTAGCGTGCTACACCATAATATGCCCCAAATGCCCATTATAAAAAATCAAATGCACATTAAAGGAGTCATCTTCCAATGATAAACTTGAAGAAACATCTTTGGTGGAGATGAAGAAAGTTGTGGTCATGTCATAACTTGGAGAGTTAACCCTCACATTGGCTGGTGTTCAAAATTCAGCAAGCTCTCTGATTTAAGATCAAGTCATTATTTGGTGTCCAATAAACTCTAAATTAGGACATATAACTTTCTCTATAAGATAGCATCTAAGAGGTTAAGGTGACTTAGTTATCTTGTAGGTTTAAAAATACAAAATTCGATACCTATTGTTATCTTATCTAACAGCCTAAACTAAATTTATTTGTAGGTAACATCTGGTGGAAGTAAAAGAATATCCAAGAAGTCAAGAATAAGTACATCAAATCTCAAGGGTAGGGGACCCATATCCACCAGTCTCTATGCAAGGAGGAAACCCTATAGTATGGGCAGTGAACCACACATACAATATATAACATATAGTATGATGTTTCACCCTTGATAATCAAATAAAAATCAAAGTATTTCCTCTTATTGGAGCATCCCTTTCCACCTAAACATTCATATCCTGACTACAAAAGAGCTAATGGAAAACATTATTTTTTTCGTGGATAGTTTATATTTATGATTTAAGGGCATGATTTATACAAAGTTAGGGTTCAATTATGCCACCTTTATATGGTATTGGTGTCGGGACAACAATCAAAAATTAAAAGTGGATGTATCATTATTATATTCACCCACTACATCAATATCTTATACAGATAATTCTACATCAATATCTTATACAAAGAATTTGAAGCAACCAATTTAACAAGTTAGCTTACAAATTTGAGTGTGGGAATAATTTTTGCCCATTATATAATAATACTAATTGTGTTTCACTGTGTTTTATTGCTGATCACCATAAATTCACTTTAAAAAATTATGGTAAAAATATAGAATTTAAGAAAGAAAAGATAAAACACGTAATATTAAAGAGAAATAATTCTTGAATTTATGTTTTGTTTGTTTTATAGGGAAAATCAATTTAAGAGCAAATTGTAAAGGCTATTTTTAAGTTATAACTAAATTAGACGAGTTAAACCCATATATATGATCAAAATAATGTTCACAATTTTCAAAATAATGTCGTAAATATTGTAATCTCAATCTAGAATATCTATGTTGTGGGCACTTACCATTCTTTGCTTTTGCCACATATATTCCTTGTTAGGCCACTTGTTTATTGGAGGAGACAAACAGTGCTGTATAATCCAATCTAAAATTGAATCTCTGCTCGCTTACAAGAATCAAATAGTAAGTAATGGAATTAAAAACTGTGGAAACATAACAACAACACAAGCAACAATGCATGGATAAAACCTTTATTTCTATCTACATTAATCATAATATTATATATTGCACTAAAATAACCTCAAATGGCAAAGACAATAATGGTAGCAGATTTCCCCCTTGTGGAGAATGTATAGTAACAGCTTCATGTGAATGTTAAGATTCATGTCAATCATTACCAGATACGTGAAAATGATTTATATGTCTTTTTAAAGGTCATACTACTTTCCATTCACAAAATGGATTTGTTAAAGACCTAGATATTTCATGCAATGCGATAGGGAGGAATAAGGATAACTCCACAAAACAGGTCATGGCCTCACTACCTGCGCGTAATAGAAATCCAACAACATAAAGATTAATGGAAGCATAGACTAGGGTCATGAACTTTTGACAGAATGCCTCTAAGAGACGTCATCAGATGGAATGCAATGGTTGAACGATGTGCACAAAATGGATTTGTTGAAAAGGCTTTAGAAATTATCCACATACCTAATGGTTGAGAAAGGACGATATTTGCAGGAGAGTACATTGTTGTACCTGAATGAAACACTTAAACAAATACCACTGGTAGGTGTAAAGCTAGGTCTCATATCCCTCACTAGTCTCCTCCCTGTCTGTGCCCCAATCTCTTCCCTTGATGAATGGATAATGATAACAAAATCTTATGCTTTGTTTGGAAAAAAATGATTCATTCCCAACTCAAAATTTGATAATTAAGCCAACCTGATGCGCTCATTTGCGCCTCTTCTTGAAGTTTTGTATTAGACTCCCCAAATTTTGTACATATTTACTTGGTTGAGAGAGAAAGATAATCCCAAAGCATACACTATGCTCGTCAGAGGAGAAAGATCACACAGAGAAAACCCATGAACTATTTCCCAAAAGCATCCAAAAATACCATTCCATGCAAACCATGATTTTCGGATATCTTTCCCCAGCCACCCCCTTACTCATTGGAAAATCCTCAACTTTATGTATGCCGAATGTGGAAGCCCAAAAATAGGCACGTCAACTAGTTTGTCATAAAGCATTGAAAAGGTGTAAGGAATAATAAATTGTTTTGATGAACCACGATTGTTGCTAGACCAAAACCCGCAGGCATTAGTCTCCACTACAATCGCCAGAGTTAGGTTCCATGAGAGGTAGTTAGTCCATGTCACTAAACATCACAGGGAGTGTTGGATGCACATGCCAACATGTTTTACAGATAAATTTAATAGATTTCAGAATAAATAAAATAAAAAATGACATTGAAAATGGTAGCTTGTTATCAACAGTTTCCAGTCAGGCTAAATTGTTTTAGAATGCACTATTGGCAGTCTTCGATCAGCCTGAACTATTTCAAGATGCACTGAATGGTTTCAGGCAGATTTTGGGAGCAAAAGCTCCCACAGAGAAAGCCTATGGACTTAGTTAGGTATTTCAGATTCGATGGCCTTATCAGAGGGCCCTCTCTCCACTGTGTAGGAGGACCATCTCAGGGTACCGAATAGCCTTCAGACTTTGAATGGAATCCTTTGTGTAAAGCATTTCTCATGTGAAGTTGTAGGTATAGAAATTTCTATCAAATGAAAGTTGTTATTCTCGCTAGAAGTCTACAAATTACTATGAAAGGAAAGTTCCTTTGTTTGCTGGAGCTGAGGATGAAGCTACATATACGACCCTCCACCCATTTGTTTCCCATATTTGAGCATTCGATTATCTAATTTTTATCCCCTATATGTTTAGTTGCTTTCCGTGATCTCTCTTTCATTTTCCACTTGGAATCATAGAGCTAATGAACATAGATGAAGTAAATATCGACCAAGATCACTGGGTTATTCAAATCAAGGAAGACCTGCAAACACATGGCGAGCATGAAGAAGAAAAGGAGATTTGTATATCTATTTTTGGTGTGCCCAAGGAGTTGTTGACAGTCAAGTCAGAAGCATATATTACGCAGTGCATATCCACTGGACCGTATCACCGTGTTCGAATATGTAATTTCTCCACCCAATGATAATGAATAAGACAAAATGGTTCTTAAAGAAGTCTAGATAGGTCAAGGAGGAGGTTTCTAGAGAGAAGGAATGATATAGAGGATAAGGATTCTAGAGAAGGATTAGAAGAGCCTAGAAAGGCACAAGCGTGACTCAGACCTCTATATAATGAGGCATTTGTAATGTTTGTATCTAGACATCAAGTGTGAGTGTTGAATGCAGTAGCATTCTTTATATGATTGTAATCATGTTATGATGCAATACAATGAGGAGTAGCAACACGTTGAGATTGAAACTCAATCAATAAGCAAAACCCTTGCTATATTAAACTCAAGCCTAGATATGTCAAAAAAAATTCATGTTGGGATTGCAAACCCATGCTCATTTAATTCTAGAGATGATAGAGGAAGATTGCTTGCATTCCTCATGTACTTGCACATTGAAGAGAGAAGGTTTGACTCCCTTTTCTTGCTACCTGCAACATTGACTTAGCTAATTTGTCCTTTGTGCATTGATGATTTTATTGTGCCAACAATCTGCACAACACTATTCTACAGGATCATTCAACTCAAAGTACAAATTAGTATATGTATCCCTACAATCATGGCATGCATGTAGGGAATTAACCATTTCCAGTATTGACAACTTTACCAATGTATCATTTACATTTTCTAGTTTGAAGTGTCTGACTATTGACAATAACTTTCTATACTTTCCCAATTTATCAGCCAAACTTCATCAGTTCTACATATTCCAATATCTGTTGCATTCTTCTCTTTCTATTTTGGTTGGCAAATTTCTGCTTTTTCTAACTTTGGAAGAAAAGTCACCCCTTGCTCGCCTATCGGTGAATCCCTCATTTTCCAAACTTTCATGCTTATCAGTAAACCATGCTTTTACCGAACCACCTTACTTTGGGTTCATATTCGCCTTATCGACAATTTTAACTTTTCTTGAACTTTGACCACATTTGCCTCATAGATACCTATATCAGCAAATTTACCTTTATTGGCAAAAGAGAAATTTGCAAAACTTTACTTACTTTGTCCTTGTTTCCTTAGATATATTTTCTTTATCTGTGAATTTGTTCTTTTCTAAACCTTCCTGACTTGTCCCTTTCTGTCGATAAAATTGCTCTTCTTGAACTTGACTTCTTCGCTTTATTTTTGCCTTTATGGACAAAAAGGTCTTTTGCCAAACTATCCTTTTCTATCGACAAAAAATTTCTTTCATGAACCAAACACTTAGCTACCTTATCGGAAAAAATACCATTTTATGAACTCTTTCCTTTCTGTGCCTTAGATAATTTTGCCTTTATCAGCAAAATCAAACATTTTAGAACCTTGTCCTCATTCTTTATGCTTCGCCCTTGTTGGCGAAATGGCCGTCGGGAGGACTCCCTATTGGTGAACCATACCTTTCACCGATAGAAAAATCCTTCTCAACTTTTCCCTTCATGCCTTAGCCAATTTCACACCTCGGCAACCTCCTTCTGCTTTGTCGGTGAAGTCCACCATCGGCGAACCTTTCCATTGTTGAATTAACAAGTTTGATAACAACATTCACTAACAAATGGCTTCAAAGGGCTTCATCCTTTAACTTTTCTGCGAGCCTATTTTCTTTGTCTGTTTGGCACCAACTGTCCCCTTTTCTCTGCTGTCACCTTAACGGCGAGTCAGCTAAAAGCTGAACTCTAGAAAAGTTCATGAGTTCTGAAAAAAGATGATTTGTCCACAAAGGCAAAACATGGAAAATATTCTAAGGGGAGAAACTAATTTTGACCAAGGAAAAAACACGAAGACCAAACTTTGACCAAACATAACTTCTTCATTTTAAGGAATTTTGGGATGGTTCATGTTGACCTATTTTCCTCTACCCAAAGTCAAATGGCCTACCTTGAAAATCTTATTGAAATCCCTTGGAATCTAACTCTACAAGTCTTAAATCTGTCAAATTCCAATGTTTTGTTGTGAAAAGAATCCTTGAGATCTCATATGGAGAATCCTTACAAAAAACCCAAAAAAACCCAGAAACCTAAAAACTTCAAAGTTTGCCTTTGTAGAGATTTTTATCTTTATAGTTGGTTTTTTTGCATGGATATCTGTCATCTAGATATCCAAATATTTTCTATGTATCTGGACCTTAGCTAATATCCATATATTTTCTAAGTATCTAGACCTTAGGTAATATCTGAATCTTATTAGATATTCAGACCTTAGCTAATATCCAGATATTTTCTAAGTATCTAGACCTTAACTAATATCCAGACCTCATCAAATATCTAGATATTTTCTAATATCTAGATCTTTCCCAATGTCCAAATTCTTCAATATGAACGTCCTGATGACATCATCTAGATCCCTTTCTGAAGAAGCACTCTATGATGATGACATCATCTGGACATTCCACAACTAGCATATTATCTTTCAATGTACATATCTTGATGACATCATCTAGATCTCCTCTCCAAAGAAGTGCTTATGCCAATGACATCATCACGATATTCAGGGATGGCATATTAAAAGTTACCCTCTAGACATCGAATATCCATGTGGATGATGGGTTTGCTATACCGCTCAGGTAAATTTGGCAGGTGCATCAGGATGTTGGGATACCGAGACTCATATTTTTAGTTGGACCATTTCATCCATATATTTGCAAATGAGAAGACCTTAAATGTATGCATAGATATCCATATGACTGTTTACCACAGCTTTGACCATAAATAACATCTTGGTTTTAGGGAATTTCCATGTGATCCAAAAGGCAAACTTTCTTAGAATTTCATCCTGTATCATTTGGTGGGCCTTTTGGGGGATGCACACTTTCAAATTTTTGATCTAGATATCAGTATAGTTGGCCAACATGAAATATGTAGAGGTCGAGTTATTTAGAAATTTCAAGAATGACGGATGGTACAGAGTTTGTAATACATTGTAAACTTCAAATATTCAGATGTGGATATTTGAAGTGTTGTAAGAGATTTGTAAAAGAAGATATTTTGCATTGATTGTTGTAGGTTGGTAAGGTTGGTAATTCAAATGATTTCATTAATGGCACATATATCTCCATCTTCTCCATGATCTAGATATTTTATACAGTTATTCCTTGCAGATGGATGTCTTCTTTGGCATGGATATTCTTCTAATAGCCCACGGGGGTGAATTTATTGTAATAGATGACTTAGGTCAATTGTAATCAAATGCTATATATACATACTTGTAATATGTATTGAGGGTTGGATACTTTTTCATTCGGTATTCAAACAAAACTCTCCTCTGCTGTAACCTTGCCTTCTTAATTGAATACATACTAGTTGTTTTTACCTTTTTATGCTAGTTTTTAGCTCTGTGTAATATAAGAATGGTTTGTCTGTGAATGATTAGTTCCTCTCAATCCTTTCTTGCTCTTTACCTCTGTTATCTGAATCTCTTGAATCTATATAAATTATTAGTTATATATGATTTTTTTTGCATATTTAGTTTTGTGAGAGTTTTATATTGAGACCTAGTGTATCACCTCCATTAAATTTAGGTTTTCCCCCTCTTCCTCTTTTCTTCAAGGGTAGATTTATTAAGTTTAGTCTTAGGATAGCTGAATCTCTTATTTAGCAAATGAACTAGCCTCTCTCTGGAGACTTGATCTCCCTGTAGGGTCCTACACCTAAAGAGCATCTCAATGTTTCACTAGATTGTTGGAGCCCTTAAAGCCTTCAACATTGGGTGCAAATCTATGGGATAGGATTTTTGGATGTTTTGGGGGCAAAAAATGCATAATGGGAATGAAATTTTTCTAGGTGCCAACACTCCATTTTAGCATTATCCCACCAAGTGGCTACCTCCCCTTTTAATTGAAAGGATTCCCACACTGTTTTAGTTTCATCGAAGAGGTTGTGCAGTTCAAAACACCTTTCCATTTCCACTATCTATGGTGCAACACTATCCCCTACAACTTTACCATCAAATTTGGGTGGTGAAATTTTATTTAAATCCTTGGCCATTTCTATCTTACATTTAGCCTTTTTGCTTCTTAGTGTAGACTCAATTTCATCTTGAATCTATTTTAATTGACTCCTATTTACTAAGGTTTCATGTTGGTCATTTTGATTGGGCACTGGCCTAGTGGCCCTAACCACATGCTCTAGGGCATTCATTCTAGCCCCAGTGCTTACTAACATAGCCAAAATTTGGTACAATTTATCCCCTTGAACCCTCTCATCCCTAGCTTCATTTTGATTTGCACTGTAAGATTGTTCCATTATGTTCTTTCAATGGAAATTCCTAAAAGTTTCACAAGTTGCATTAGAAGCATGTAGACACAAAAGGCTCCAAAGTTAAATCTAGAGCTCTGATACCACATGTAACAACACCTATTTTAGCCATAATAAAATAATACAATATTTCTACGTCTAATATCATTCTATTATTTAAATTTTTTATAGACACTATGTATAGGTGAGTTTAATGGAGTATGAACTAATCTACAATGTATCAAGCTATTCTCAATATCCATAAGTACATCATATGAAAAAAACAAATGATGAAACATCTTAGTGATCACACAGCTTACATAAATATGTCATGTATCTTCACTATTTAATTCCACCATAGTACAATACAAGAATACTACATCATGCATTACTCTAATCTTAACTTGAATTTAAATCCAAGTCCATGTAAAAGAAATATCAATGTTAATTTAACCATCTTAAGGTTATGGTATGCTCAACCTCCACAATGTCATCATCTATCAGAATAGGTAAGATTCATCATAGAGATACACATGTTCTATCTATAGAATATCAATTTTTGTAGGAAAGTAAAACATGTTACTATATTTATGAGTTATCTCCAACCCCTAATGAGCATAGAGTAATACATCTCTACAATATCGTCTGGGTTCTATATTAATTCCATGTTCAACACAATATTCTCAACTTATAGTGGTCTTGTTTATATAGATTACATTGTCATGATGATGATGAATACACAACAATGGACCATATTATAATTTAAACCATTTCCATTTATAACCATTCATTTTCAATGTAATAAGTACTAGGAAGTATTGTGGCATCTCAATGCAATCTCTTGCCCCTATCTCCTCCTTCATAACTTGGAGCCGAGAGAGCATCAGAGAGGCAACTCCCACCTTCCATGAAGCCAAAGGCTTCCCCCATGCTATCCACAAGAATAGCCCAACCTGTCCCAAAGAAATTGGTTCTTCAAGGCCAACATGCATGAAAGTGAAATTGGGTTTAACTAATTCATTCTACCCATTGTCCACAAGCAAACCTACAGATATGAAAACTATAAACCCTTACAATGGTATATATCTAGTGATTCCAATCCATCAGAATTATATTCTGGTTGGAATCAGGCCACAACCCACTATACCATGCATGCTCTAGCTTTTTAATTCTTATTTATAATAATATCAATGATGTGTAAATCAAAATATGGAACTATTACTTGTCACAATTAATTATTATTCATAAGTAAATATTAGTTTTATCACAATAATTAATTACCATATGTAAATATTAATTGTGAATACATGCAGATATTTACCATAAGTAAATATTAGTTGTGAATATAATAAATATTTACCATAAGTAATCATTAGTTGTTCTTTTAATCTATTCTTCAGTACTTGGATATTTATAAATTTATCCAACATTGTTTTGTTTAAAACTCATGTCCATCACGCAATATTTCTATTCTTCTATTACTTTCCTTCTCAAAAACAAAATGCTTTATAAAACTTATAACAATCAGCTAATAAAGATTTTAATATTTTAGGTTTAAAGAAGTTATTTAAGGAATAAAGAATGGGGTGCTACTAATTTTCTCATGCCATGAGGAGACGAGAAGTCATGTATTTTCCTTTTGGTGCCTCGAATGGAGTTTTGGTGTTGTCTATGCTTTTTTTTAATTTGCAGGTTTCACTATTTAAGAGGTGCCAACCTCAAGAAATCTTTATATTCAATGAAGAGCATAATATGTGCCCTAGGTTGCACCTATTTTTTTCATCTATTGTTTGGGTGGAATCTTCATTGCTGAATTTCCTTAGATAAAAATAAGTTTCTCAACATTAATCTATTTTTCCTATGCCATAGAACAACAATATTTACATTCATTTGTTTGCCTCTACTAGGTGATTAGTCTCTTCAGTTTTTTTTAATTTCAATTTCCCCTTATTTTGGTTAGGTGGCCAGGAGAAAATTCAAGAGATTTGATATCTCTTTCTCTTTTTATTTTTAATTTCAACAAGAGGGTGGCCTGAAGATAAAAGGATGCACCTCCTCTCAAGGAGGTGATTCTCCCACAGAGGGGTATTTGCTTAACATAGGGATTTCCATGCTTTTAATTATTTGTTCCTATTTAATGAATATGCATATCTCACAGGCCATGACTTTATGCCTTTGTTATTTATTTCAAGGTTGCAGATATTGAAGAAATTTAGATATTTACACAGATCACATACATGGGACAACAATTCAATTCTTGCACTATTAAAAGTATAAAATATAGTTTATAAAATAGACTAAACATACTCGTTCAGAGATTGTGGGCTGTAAATTTTCCCTTCTAGAATTCTTCTCCTTCTTTTCCCCTTTTCCACCTTTGTACAATTCCTCTTTTTAACTTTTATTTCTCTCCGTGATTGGCAAGTTCTAGGTGTTGATTTAAAATAATTTTATTTGACAAGTATGCATGAGAAGGAATTCCATATGGCTCTGGTGGGTACACAGGTCAAATCCATGCACATTTTATATTTAGAAGAAGATAGCTCACGAAAGAGCATTCCTAAGTAAAATACAAATGTTTCATCTAAAGTTTTACAATTGTTGTTAGAAATATTTAATTAATGGAGTTCAATTATTTCCTATGCTTGATATCAAAGGAAAAACATTCTTTATTCCTTTGCAAATTCCTAATGGAATGAAATAATTACAATGGCCAAAGTCATTGGTAAATGATTAAAGTATTACCCATGTTAATTCATATATATATATATATATATATATATATATATATATATATATATATATATATATATATATATATATATATATATATATATATATATATATATTCCTATGTAATATTTCATTAAGATTTGCACGAAAAATGTATATATATAATATAATTTAAATAAATCAATTTAAAAAATAACCATGGTAATCCATCAATCCAATTAAAATCATATATATTATATATATTCCTACACAATGTTTAATTAAGATTTCCATGGAAATGTATATATATAATATAATATAAATAAATCAATTAAAAAAATAACCGTGGTAATCGATCCATCCAATTAAAATCATATATAATATATATGTGGGTGTATATTTTAGTGTTAATTGTGCCATGTGTGTGTGTGTGTTTATATGTGTGTGTGTGTGTGTGTGTGTGTGTGTGTGTGTGTGTGTGTGTGTGTGTGTGTGTGTGTGTGTGTGTGTGTGTGTGTGTAACGTACACATACATATATGTATATATATGTGTTCAATTTTTTTTCCAAAAATTCAAATTGAGACCATAAGATTCACATTTTAACATTCAATAACCATCTATGCTAACCATAAACCCCAATCCCATATGCAACTATACTAGTACGATTTAGTGTGTGTGTGTGAGTTCATGCATGACAACCTTAGAATAACTAATTCCTTCTCCTTTGTGATATTCTCTCGTTGAGAGAATTTGCAATGGATCCTGGTGTAGTCAAACATCTATTGAAGTTAGTCAATATCAAGTAATAACAAGGTATAAACAATTCATATTCATCCATTAATATAACATATCAATATCTATTTCAAATAATGAAGTAGAAGTTTAGTTAGCAAAATAATTCAAACATAGCCTATATTTCTAGTATAATATCTTATATGTCTCATGCTATAATATAGTTTTGAAATATTGTGTCATATACAAAATGGGTTGTGACAAAATTAAAAGGAAATTTTTATAGTCATGAATAAAGGATAAGTGGAGATTCTCTCTATTGGCTTGGGATTGTGTTTTTCTACTAAAGAGCCATTGTGGGTTGGGACTATGTAAAATTAAGGAAATGAATAAGCCCCTTCTTGCTTAAGATTGGTTGAAAACTCATGCTCGCCAATCATGAATGGAGTTGCATCATGAAGGATAAGTATTTGGGTAATCAAAATCATCTTTCTCTAGTCTCTTCACCTAGTATTCCTGATGGATCAACAATCTAGAAGAATATGATGAATTCAAAATAAATTTTAAGAAAAGGCCTAACGTGGAAGGTGGGTAATGGTGAGATTATCTACTTTTCAAGGATCTGTGGTTTTCTCATGAGCCTCTTGAATACTCCTATCCATGTGCTCATATTAAAGAAGAGCTTTGTGAAAGATATGGATGTTACATAGTGGACTACTAAAATCAAGCCATGGAAGACAAATACTTCTAGGAAGATTTAGAGTAACCTACCAAGCGTTCCAAATATTGCTACTTGGGAATGATTTAATTATTAAAATATAACCTTCAATATTCAATTTATTTCATATATAAGATGAGATATTTTTTTCTATCGCCCCAACTAGAGTTTATTTAGTCAAATATGGTTTCCATTTACTAATGAAATTTCCTACACCAAAATTCAACTAAAGCTCCATATGGAATCATAATATCATCCGCAAGAGTATAACTCTTGTGTCAAAATAATGAAGTCAAATAGTTGTTAAGAAAATTAATAAGGTGGAAGGTGGTTAATGGTGAGCTTATCTATTTGTGGAAGGATCCTTGGCTTTCTCATGAGCCTTCTGAATACTGCTATCTTTGTGCTCATATTAAAGAAGAGCTTTGTGAAAGATTTGGATGTTACATTGTGAACTACTAAAATCAAGCCATGGAAGATTCTTCTTAGAAGATTTCTAGTAATCTTCCATGTGTTTCAAATATTGCTAGATTGGATTATTTAATTATTAAAATAAAACCTTTTAGATTTAATTTATTTCCTAGATAGAATGAGATAATTCGGTCTGTTACCCTGACAGGAGTTTATTTAGTCAAATCTAGTTTCAATTTACTTATGGACTTTTCTACCCTAGAATTCAATTGGAGCTCCATATGAAGTAACACTCTAATCCGTAAGATTGATTTTCTCTAGTTGGTCATATATAATGGTAAGATTCACATTGTCGACAATCTTATGAATAAGAACATCTCTCCTACCAATATATGCATTCTATGTAAGAGAGATGAAGAATGCATTAATTATTTGTTAATTGAGTGCCCCTTTCCAAGAATATCAGAAAAACTATCCTAAATAAGTTCAAAATTTAATGGGTTTCGACTTGGGATATTCATTTATTAGTAGCCAATTGGGTTCCTCCTTTTGGGCATCCTACAATCAAAGAAATTTGGTTACAAGCTCTTCCACATCTCTGTTGGAAGGAAAGAAATAACAAGATATTTAGAAATAAAAGTAGGCCTTAGAATGTGGTGCTCATGAAAATATGTTAGGCCATTCAGGAGAATGATTATTCCTCCCAAATTAGTTTAAGAAGAAAGTTGCTAAAAACTGGAATATCCAATCCTCTCTTGATAATGTAGACACTAGTAGAGTTAAAAGAAAAGAAGAGCTACTAAATTGAAACCCCCAAGTACAGGATGGATTAAACTCAACTTTGATGGTTCTTCTAAGTGAACTCTTGGTCATGATAGTGGACAAGGTGTACTTAGGAATAGCAAGGGGGTGTTGATTGCTACATTTGCAAAAAGATTGGGATTCCAAACCAATAATGATGTTGAAGCCTTTGCAGCTCTTCTCGATGTAGAGTTGGATAAAAATCTTAATATCTATAACTTGATGATTAAAGGAGATTCCAAGAATGTTATTAATATTCTAAAGTCTAGGGCCTCTAGCCACTAGTCTATTAATAATATTATCTTAGATACTAAGGACCTTATAAAAAAATTAAAAACATTAAAATCCATCATACATATAAAGAAGGCAACCAAATGGTAGACCACTTACTCAACCTAGGATGTTTGATTGATAACCATAACTATTGGCTTGAGGTCAAATCCCTACCTTCGAATATAAAAGATAGAATTAGACATGAGAGTGTTAATCAATCATGATTCTAAGCTATCATTTGGGTTCAATAGGAGTTGACTTGTCATGAGATAAAGTAATATCCAGTACCATGGTAATTATGGGGGCTTTGAGATTCCTATAGGTGGGTTTTTGATTAATACATTTGGCAACTTCCTTGACAAGGAAATACTTTTCTCTCACTTGAATGTTGCTACCAAAGGTTGCAACAATTAAAAAGGGCTTCCATAAATTTTGATGATATGCGATGTGACAAACTTCACATTTAACCATCTTAATGTGAACTTATTTGGAAAAATACTACCATTTGGAATATTTTAAGAAGTGGGGTCTTTCTTGTTACTTAGAAGCCATGAATAGCTATGACCTAGTCTTATCTGATGAATTTGATAGATCTTTGAAAGCCATGGTGGTTGAACAAGAATGATTTATTCAATCGATGGGTATATATATATGTTTCTCTGGTTAGATATTTCACTCTTGAGGGTAGGTACAATTTGATTACTCTTATCACTTTCCTATGTTGAATATTTTAAGACATAGGATCAAAATGAGTTCTATTTTTTGTTGAGTTCCATGTAACAATATGTGGAAAATGTATTATTTGGTAAGGTAGAATTACTTCTTCACCAAGGATTAATCTATTGTTTATATAGGTTTGAGATAGAAAAAACTCCAACTCGTTCCCTTTTTCCCATAATTGTTAACCCTTCCAAAAGTCTTCCTAGGACTATCCCGAGCTCTACTACTCATCTTGCTACTAGTTCCCAAACCCCTATTACTTTGGATCCCACAACCCCTCCTTCTAAAGGTCAAGCCTCACCAGATGCTATGTTTTCTACACCTGGTTCTCCAAAAATCATGGTCATGGATAATTTAAAGAGGCGCACCAAACAACCTCTGGAGCCAAATTTTAAAGATGGGTCTAGGGTGATCAAAATTTTGGTCCCTTTGAAGCCATCTCAATATGACGAAACCCCTATTTTGAATACGCTTTCCACCTCAAGGGTAGATAAAAGTAAAATAGTACAAATCCTTCTAATCTTCATGCCTCCCTTTCTCATATAGTGTCTGTTGACTTTCATGCCTCCAAGAAAGTAATGAATCCTAATGATTGTGATTCTAGTGACGGTGTTCCTTGTAAGGTCTAGTTTGTTGATGATGCTCATAAGCATAGTGACAACCATACACTAAAGTCCTCTTGCAAAATTTCTATTGACCTCAAGGGCAAAGTTCAATCTTTGGAAGAAAGACTCGACCTACAGAATAATGTTATAAAATGGTTTTTATGGTAGCACCAAAATTGTAGGTATAGATTGAGCAACATTGAAATAGTTATGTATAAGGAGGAGAATATAGTGAATGATGGTAATAAATTGCTTTTGATGAGGACTTATGAGAGGAAGTTAATAAGTTATCTATAATATCTTAAAACTGGGAATTAACCTTGATCTAAGAATGTCAGTGCGTTAAAAAATTTGAGAAGATTTAAAGAGTAATCCAATTGCAGTAGTCAATTTCAACAAAAACACTATAAAAAACTTAGCTACTAGCCTCTTTATCCTCCAGTTTGAATTACAAAAGATGAAAATAAAGTCTACTAGAGAAGGGCTTGCTAATAGAATGATGGTTAGATCCTCTATCCACAAACTAGGCATTATCAAGATGGATGAAGATGCTTTCGAGAGTTCTTTTGTGGAGCAAGTCAGTTTCGTTGCTAAGGAGTGGTAAATTGCTTTAGGTCTTCAGAAGCTGGTAGATCCAAAATAGGAGAGGGCTCTTTTCTAGTCTTTCCTTGTATTGTCTATTTAGTGTTGACTATGTGCAATCCCTTTGTTTTAGTGTTGTGCCTAGTGGTGTTTTGACTTTCTTTGTAGTCCCATGTCTCATGGGACCCATTTCTTTTAGCTATTTAACTCTTGTCATGTAAAAGGGTTTGGACCTTTTCAAAAAGCTATTTTTTTTTACCAATACTAATAACATTAATTTTTTTTTCCTCTACAAAGCCCTATCTTCACCAAAAGTGGTGCTCTCATGGTAGCAGAGTAGTCTGGACTGGTGATGTCTGGTTTCGTAGGGTTACAGTGTAGCGGTTTCCTTTCTCCCAATGGCAGTGACTTCGTGTACCGGTCCTTCACTCGAGGCTAGTCAGTTACAGGCCAGAGTTCACGGCAGAGGTATATGTGGTGGCGGATGCGGTGGCTCCAGGGGTTCTATTTATGGTAGTGCCTGTTCTATTTATGGCAGTGGCGGTGGCTTTGATGGGTATCATTTGTCTGTGTACCGACGGCTTCCACAACACTATGGTGGTGGTAGTTTTTGTGGGTTTGTGGTGTTTTAGTGAGACGACGGTCGTGAGTTGAGATCAGCACATTTTTCACTCTGATTGTCGGTGGTCCTATTTATTGCTTTTTATTTGGCAGTGGCAGTAGGGTTTAATCTTGAGTTTCTCTTCTTATAAAGCACTGCTTGACTTAAAACCTATTTTTGGAGAAGTGTTTGAGGCGTGAGATCAGACGGTGCTCTGATGTGAGGATCAGAGGTATCTGTAGAAGAAAAATGGACAAACAACTTTCTCAAAAAATATTCCTCTTCTTTTCTGTTTGTCGGTGACCCATTTATTGTTTCCTGTTTGGCAGTGGCAATAGGGTTTTTAGCAGCAGTGGAGTTGAGATTTTCTTTTCTATTTTGTGCATCTAGTTTTGTATGCTTCAAGCTTATGATCTTTGTAGTTTGTTTGGGCTTTGCCCATGCTTTGTTGGGGTGTGCCTTTATACCACCCACACCTTTTTTTGTAAAAATGTATTAATTATATTTAATTAATATAGATAAAAATGCATTTTCATCAAAAATAAAAAACCTTATGATATAGGATGTCAACATTTTTTTTTCTCTACAATTAAGAAAGCTTCAAAAATAAAATAAATTTGACATATCAGTTTTTCCTCCTATCCCAACATAAAATAGTTGAAAGTCAACATATTGTTAAGTCACCAAAGAGTACTATTAACTACATAAGATGATGCTAAATGTGAGAGGCATTTACTAAAGGAGGTCAAATTCCAAACGTGCAATGTGCAGATTCGTTGTAGTGCATTCTAAAGAGCTTTGAGGGCCATCTACATAACATTACGCAACCATTCTAATTCAGGAGTGCACTTGCTTTAGATTATACAACTCTCCGCTCCATTTTCACATTTGTTCTTTATGAGGAACTTCAAATTATCATCACTTATGGTTGTTATCATAGCGTTAGAATTACCAAATCTATATCAACTTATATATATATATATATATATATATATATATATATATATATATATATATATATATATATATATATATATATATATATATATATATATATATATATATGTCTTTTAGTATTATGAAGTTCATCCATGGGCTTGGGCTTGACTTACTATTAAGGATGTTTAATATTCCTTCTATTTACAACAAATCCAAAACTTACTTCTTAATATTTAATGTATTTTAGTAATAGGTGTCATCAAAGTCAAAATATTCTAAGTGTAATTCCTGACAATGACATAATGGCACTAATTAAAAACATCTTAGACTAATCGAGAAAATTAAACCATAACTTGATAGGCACAAATAATAAAATTCTAAATTGTGAACCTAATCCATCAATACATTATACACCACATGTCCATTACTATTAGCTCCAAACTAATAAAAGCTAAACTATATCCTAATTTTATATTTATTATTATTACCTCATTTAATTTTAACATTTATAATTTTCCTCTTATATAAATTTATTAACTTAAATGAATTATAAGTTGTGCTTTCTTAACTCTAAAATTCATTCTATAGGAACAAGGCAACATAAAAACTAAAACATAGCCTATATATATTTTAAATAAATAAAATAAAACTATAAAATAACTCATAAGTAATTTTTTACTTTTTTATAATATACCCTGGTTTGGGACTAGAGACCCATAACAAAAAAGGGCCGAACCCAGAGTTTTTTTAACAACTGTAACATAGAAACATACATGTCTACTATTAAGGGGGGGCAAATTATAGCAGCCCCACCCTAATACAGAGTCTTAACACAACATTGTTCATACAAACTATAGAAAAAATAAAACATAATAGCAAACTGACTTAACTTGTTAACCATCTAACATCACCACTCCCTCCTCGTCACAGGTGCAGGTGTATAGAGGATGCTCATGAGCTAGCACCTCAACATTCATCTTTCTTTCCATCCCTTCCACCATCTTCCATGTGTCTAGAACCCCCAGCAAGATGTCATATAGGTGCCCCATCACTGATTCATGAAACTTTGCAGATTGACTGGTGCTCTCGATCATGTCCTCATGTGTCAGGGTTGAAGCCACAGCAATAGAGAGGAGTGTCACCACAACCATAGACTGAGTCATCCTAAAAATGTTCCAGGACCCTCTAGAGGTCCCGGGATGCATTAACAAATTAGCCATAGCTTCTTTAACACTTGCACCTTCCTTACCATCAACCTCATTGGCAACCTTCAACAGCCGAACCAGCCACTCCTTGAGGATGGGATTTTTAACTTCCTTCTCCAATTCCTTGCTAAAACCATCTAAGGCTTCCTCCACAGTCATCTTTCTCAACCTCTTCCATTGTGTATACTTTTGCTTCATTCTACCGCCAATACTACCACTCGAGCCAACCTTGGGCAATTGCCTTCTCCGGGGAGAACTAAATGGATGTTTTCCCTTGGCATCTACCCTAGAACCACTCTCAATAGCTCAAACTAACAAGTTGATTGCAGAGAAGAAAACAAAGAAGAAAAAGGAGAATGTTCGAGAAAAAAAAGAGGCAATTGCCTCAATAAAGAAGTAATTACCATTCTCAATACCATGTCGCTTTATCAATGCCAATTAAGTCGCTAACTATCCTTAGACCCTTTGCACACTTCAATCTTTGAAGGCCTCGCCTTATCATCATGGCTCTAGGTTATTGTGCCAACCCATTATCAGGGAACTCATAAGTAAATAAAATAAAATAACTTTTAAGTAAATAAAAATAAAATAATTCTTAAATAGTTCTAAAGTAAAACAAATAACTTTTTAGTAATAAAATAACTCTTATGTAAATATTAAAATTTGCCATGTATTTTTGCTTTAGACACATAAACATTTCTTTTATTATAAAACTCTTTAAGTAAAATAAAATAACTATAGATGTATTTATAATATTTATAGTAGATAAAAATTAATAAATATTAATATTTCTTATAAAATAATAAGTAGATAATAAAAACAACTATAAAAACAAAATTTTAAAAAATACAAAACTAATATGTTAATATTAATTAAAAACAAAGAAACTAAAAGTAAAATAATACAAATGATTTGTTTAAACATGATCATTCTCAAATGTCTTGAAGAAATCTTGAAAGGAGGTTCGTCTTTCAAATTCTTCAATACTAACATGGGGCAATTGTGTTCAATGTGGTAAGGTATTTATATGAGACCTCCCCACAAGATTTCTTAACTAGATAGAGATCTGTTTAAACGTGAAACTTTTACATCTTAAACTGTAGAATAAGGCTCATACAATTAGGTTACATATTTCATTTAATATATAAATAATTGTAATATAAAAATCAATAAATATTAATATTTGTTATAAAATACTAAATAGATAATAAAACCAACTTTAAAACAAAATAAAAAAAATTATGATATTTATATTAATATATAAATATTTGTAATATAAAAATTAATAAATATTAATATTTGTCATAAAATATGAAGTATATAATAAAACTAACATTAAAAACAAAATAAAGAAAATTATAAAACTACTCAATAAAAAACAAAGATAGGTAAAAGTAAAATATTAAAAATAACTTATGCAAACATGATCAGTTTAAGAAATCTTGAAGGAAGACAATCTTTCAAATTCTTTAATGTAAACATGATCACTTTAAGAAATCTTGAAAGAAGACAACCTTTCAAATTCGACCTGCCGGTGTTGTCGACCAACGCACCGGCTGGTTAAGGCGTTCCCATACTGGAGGTGCTCTACTACTCTATTGTCAATGTAGTTGCCGTGGACGATACCATTTTTAAGAAGAATGAGGACGGCAACGTCCCGTTGCCGGATTCAACCTACTTAAAGCGTGCTCTAGTGAAAGCTTTATGGAAGTCTCTCTCCTCATTAAAAATCGGCCTTGTTCAGCTTGTCTCGGCACTCCCTCAGCGCCTCTTGAAAGGAAGTCCTGTGCAGTTGGTGACACAGTTGTCCACGCATCTTGTTTCCACTTTTGAAAATCTTTCAATCAAGCGCAAAGATGAAAAGAATGAGGAAAAAGATGAGGAAAGAGGATATTGCTCTGCGGAAACTCCCTCTACACGCGACGAACTAGCGATTCCATCCGTCTCCGATTTATACTCAGCAGGAGTAAAATTCCTTCCAACCGAGGGAGACCTCAGCACAATTCGCTTTGACCCGACCACTGCAACTCTTTATCTTCCCAAATTGAGGTTGGATTCCAACATATAAGTGGTTCTCAGAAGTCTGGTGGCTTTCGAAGCTTCGGCGGCGCCTGGAGCTTTGATCTTTACTCGCTACACTGATTTCATGAACAACATCATCGACAAAGACGAAGATGTTTGGCTGCTGAGAAATAGTGGGATTATCTACAATCACCTGGCAGACGGCGGGAAAGTGGCAAGCATGTGGAACGGCATGGGGAAATGCGTGAAATTGACTCAAGTTAAATATCTGGACCAAGTTATAGCAGACGTCAACAAGTATTATAACAAGAGATGGAGCGTTGCTGTGAAGAAGTATGTGAACAAATACATATTTGGTTCATGGCAGCTCCTCAGTGTTCTGGCCACAGGGATACTTCTGCTTCTCACTTGCTTAGAGGCGTTTTGTTCTGTGTATGACTGTAAGCAATGGTCGATCGACTCTAGTCTATTGCAGGACTAAATCAATTGGAAGAGCTTCATCTCATGTAACTAGTTACCAACGCTGACGGCCGTTTCTTCTCCTTGATACACCGACTTCCATTTACATTGGAAGGATAATTTTTTTTTTTTTAAGGCTGGTTGAACTCCTATTACATTGTGACCTATTAAAATTCTCACAAAAACTAATTTGTTATGCTGCGGTTTTCAAAGAGTACGTGAACTCCTATTAGCCTTCAGGCCTCGATGAAGCTATAATGCCACCATTGGATAGAGAGCGGAGCTCCATGTTCGTCCTTGTTGAAGCTAAACAATGATAATCTTGGTGGTATTACTAGTCAAATGATTCTCATCCTTCTTGAAGCGAGATTATGGCTATTTCAAGTAATATTTGAATAGTGTAACCTTGTTATACCAAGGTGTTGTATTGTTAATTCTTGCTTGGGCTTAACAAAGTGGTTGGAGCCCTCTTAGTTTGTGTTTATGAGTCTAATTATAGTTTCAATGCTGATTTGTGTCTATGTATATACTTCATTGAAGTTAACAATTGTCATACATTTGTGAAGTAGTGGGTGCCACAATTTACTTGGGTTGGTTAGAATTCAAAACTATTCACCTAGTTATGAAGGCTGGAATGGTTGCACATCACCATCACCCCCAATGAATTGAATACTAATTTGTTAGGGTGGCTAGGTGGAAAGCAAGTCTAATATTTAGGTTGGTCTCCAAGATGAGATGCACACTCATGTGATAAGAATTGATGTCATCTAATCATTTGATTTTAATTAATATGTAGTAGTAGTAATGACCATTATACTTGACTTGTGTTTAAGGTGTAATGAGTTTGTAGACATTAAGACTAAATGTTTCGATGAATACTAAATTAACCTTTCCCTGGCATGTTTGTAGACATAAACAATAGATGAAACTCAAAATTGTATAGGATCCTCCAAGAGGGTGCAATAAAATACCACAAGTTCCTTGATGGGGAAGGATGATCTTTATATTCTTTTTCAAAATTTAAGAAGGTATAGCAAAAGTTAGCTTAAAGGAATTAAATGATTAAATTTACAGAATTGATTGAAAATTGTTTAGATAATCTACTAGTAGAACTAAGTTGTATTGTAAGGTTTAAGAGACACACTTTGTAGTTAAATTAAATCGATTTTAATTATGTATTTTAATTTCCTCGACATTGGTATAGTTTTCATGTAAGTCGATATGAATTGTATGTTTGTATTTTTGTGTTGTGATTTTGAAGTGTCTTGGTGTTTGGAAAAATGAATTCTTTAATTTGTGAGATTGCATAATCTACCTATAAGGATATCTGATGCATAAGCATCTAGTGGTGTAAGGGCAATCTTGCATTACCCAAAAAAATGATTTATTTTTCTATTCTTTTCAATTTAGTATTTACAGATACCCATTTTCTTGAATAATGATTTGAAACCTTCAAAATTTCCAACCGGCTAAAAGTAACAACATGCTATTTTTAGAAAGTTTGCATTTGAGCACGTATGGAAACAAAAATTTACTCAAAGCTTCATAATTGAAATATATAACTTTTGGTGAAGGAATTGGCTAAAGATCATTTATGGGTCGAAATATATTAAAGTTTTTGTTTCTTTAAAAAGCTCTAAAAAGTTTCAAATTCAAATATGAGGCACTTAGAGGCCCTGTACAGCCCTAAAAATTGGTGTAATTGATAGATCAAATTATAAGGGTATAAAACTCTTCACGAGCTTTCTAACACATAAAATGGTTCATCAATTGGATACCCGAATCAAAAGTTAGGGCTTCTAGAAGTTGGCCTATTTTTGGAGGGAGTTACAAATTTAAAAAATTTGACTGGAAGGTACTTGAAAAGGCTATTTATGATCATTTTTTATGAGTCTTTTGGGTAGAGAGAAGAGGGAAAGTGACGAGTCATGAAAAAGAAGGGAAAATAGAAAAACCCTAGTAGATTTGAAGCTACATAAGCAAAAAAGTTCCAAAATCCAATGAAAGGAAGCTGTAATGTGTTGCAACCTATTGGGGATTTAATCATCTCAACTTTTCTATAACGTAATTTATTTTCAGTTCAATAAAAGAGCATTCTTATTTTCTATGAGCAATCTATCTTTTTGTGTGTTTTGGGATTTACCCCCTCATCAATATCATTCGCTTCCCTATCCTTGACTAGTCTATAATATAATTGACAAGCAATTTCAAATAATTTTGTAATTTTACTATGGATAAAGTTAACTTGATTGTAAATAAATCCTAAATGTATGGACTATTCAATCCAACTCTATGTAATTATCTTAAAGGGGCATAAGTTATTTATTTTAAACCTCATTTCATGGCAATACATGTTAGAACACATCCCATGTAATTGGGTTACTAATTAATATCTTTAAGAGATAAATAGTCTCTAGACTATTATCTCATGTTAGTTGTGTATATGTAATTTGGTTAATGAATCTTTGAAGTAATTATCCTATGCATGTTGTACCCAAAATTTATTTATAGTCTTGATTTAGTATAGAGCATATATGTATATTATAATTTCATTTTGCTTCTTCACATGTCTATTGGCCTTGCCCTTACTATTTGCCAGTTCACTTGGATAATTCAACTAGAGGAGTTTGTTTTATTGTTATTCCTTGTTAAGTCTTAAGAATTGTTTGACAATAATTAATGCCATAAAGCTAGGCAATGATATTGGTTTCCCTTCAAATTTTAGAGAAGTCTCATTCCATAAAAAATGTGTAAAGTTAATAATCTAGAAAGGAAAATTCATGTGCTTTGATCTATCAAGTATATCCTAGTTGATGATTCACTAGGGAAAACCTGATCTCAACATGTGTCACTAGAAGGAAGATCTAAATGTTTGTCATAATTTAGTTAGAACAAAATTGTATTTAGATTGATTTAAGAGAAGTCCCACATTTAAGGGGTTATTGGAAGGCACCCACTTGTACATCTTCGAGGCTTAAGTTTGAAGGACCCCTTGAGAATGTTAATTTATGAAATCTAAAACTAAAGGGGCTAGGTAAATCCATGTTCATAAAGTCTTTGGTTCATAAAGTCTTTGGATTCATGTGAAGCCTTGGGTGTAATTCTTATGAGAAGTTTAGATCCAAGGTAACCAAATAAATTGTGATTGATAATATCCTTAGATTTGTAGGAGTAAATAATGTTTGAAAGGCATGTTTATAGAGCTCAAGATGTTTGGAAGTATTAGACAAGCTAAATGTGGCCATGTGTCAAACATTAGATACAATGGTTAATTAAACTGCCATTCCACATGGGCTTGGGCCATTTAGCTGCTAATCATGATCCTTCCTTCATACACCCACACTATAGATTCCTATAGGAAATTACTAACTAAAATAATACATTAGCAAGTTATTTTCTTATAAATCTAGATTTGGACTTTGAATGTGAGATATTTAAGTAAGACTCGTGTTTGTTTTTCCTTCTAAAGAAAATATGTTGTAATTGTCAGAACTAAGTTTTCCCTTAAATTGAGGTTAGTGTGTTTCTTGTGTCTATAGGACACCTAAGAAATAAAACTTTATGCCAATTTTAGAATCAAGATGTTTAAGTATATATAATATAATTAATACCTTTAGGTCTGAATGAAGTTTACAATATGCTCTAATTTTATTATAATTATGTGTCGGCCTCTTGCTAATGATATGATAAAATATTGTTTACTATCAACCCTTGCTAAGATTGACTACAATCCTTCTATGTTGTTATTATTATGGACATTTTTTAAAGCTAATTTTAAAGTGAGTTGTGCGGCTAATAAGAGTGTAACTTAAGCGCGCCGTTATTATTTGGTGGTTAGCCAGCAGATAGTATGCTTTATAGCAAGAAGTAGATTATCCTAGTAAACATTGAACTCGTTGTTGGACACTAAACTATATTCAATACTCGTTTAAGCTTTTGTGAATCTTATCTTAATACACTTTTGTTTCTATTTTAGTGTTGATTGGTTTGTTGTAGTTACCAAAATAACTTTAAGTCGCATACACATTTGTTTACTTTGTATTCCATTGCTTAAGCCCGCATCATTTACTAGTTGCATATGCTAGAACTTATGTAAGCCTTACTCAAAGTTGTCCACATGGCATGGTCTTTTTTCATTGGAGTGAAGCCCCGTTGGGTAATTATTCATGTTCATTTATATCTTTGCGAATGTATGATGTCTATCTATATTTTTCCCAACTTATTGACATCAATTGATCTTATAGAAGTTGGTACCTCACTCACCTCAGGTGTTCTTGTTATTGTTACCTCATTGGTCTAACTTGTTATTATGTGGGATCATATCATATTAGTTTTCACATTTCAATTATGCTACGTGGCATATGCTTGTTACATTAAGTGGCAGCCTTTTGTCAGATAATTTTTCTTGGGCAAGTTGTTTTTGCACAATATGATATTCACCTAATTCCTCCTAGTGACAACTATTATTTTTTGATATGTTGATCCAACATCATATTTCAAAGGAAGATTAGATTTCGTTAAAAAAGAAAAAGAAGAGCTCTGCAACTCGGACGGAAACCCTAGTTTTCTTGTTCTCCCGCTTCGTGCCAAAACGGCCCTCCCCAAGGCCCCAGAAGCCGCTCAATCAGCTAAAACAAAATCCCATCGTCTGCCAAATCCCAAGGCATCCACAATGAAGAAAAAAGTGAGGGAACACAAAGCAGAAGAAAGCGACAAATCTAAGGGTTTAAATCACTCGGCTATGCACGTTCTTCTGGATGACATTGACATTGTGGACATTCAGCCAGACCTCCTTACGAACCCTGATACACTAGTGTCTACTCAGCTGAATGGAGATCTTTCTAGCCGTCCAACTCAACCTGATGGCAGATCAGCCAAAAACTCCAAGAATCCTAATACCTCGGACCTTCCCGGCGGCAATGCAGAAGGTAAAGTCATTTCAATGGAACTGTCAGATGACATTATTGACGTCATTTTTTACTGTAAGGCTAAAACAATTATAATTATTTTCCTTAAAGGAGTCCCATCTGAACAAGATTTCTTCAAGTGGTCCCAAAACAACTGCGAAGAAAAGGGTTGGAACATAGAATATTTTAGGGGCCTGGGTAGGGATATATCGCCTGCACCTTTGATGGCCCAGATCACGCTCGTGCGGCCCTGCAATACGGATTATGGATCATCTGTGAACAAAATAGCCTCTCATGCATGAAATAGCCTCTCAATTGGGTAAGGTTGTATGGTGCAAACAAAATACTGATAAGTGGTCCAGTCTGCATGTTCAACTCCAAGATTACATTGAGATGGACCTCACTCAACCACTTCCAAACACTATCAATCTTGTACGAGATTACCTTAAAAAACCAAATGCTTGCTTCTACTATGGTTGGGAAGGTCATCTAGTCTGAGATTGCCCTCTTCGTAAATCACATCTAGTGCCACTGTCCTCTAGTGATTTATGCCCTGCTAATCTTGCATTCATTGCTGCCTAGTTAAAACATCTCATTGCCTCTAAAGCCTCATCTCCAACTCCTACAAATTCCACTCTCTCCCCCACTACCCTTCATCACAATATTATTTTGTCCTCTTCTATTCATTCTCCCTCACATCGCGACCCCCTTTCTTACAAAGATGAAATTCTTGATGATAGTTTCAGGGTGACTAAAAGACAAAAGGAAATCCTCCCCTCCCATCATCACCAACCATCCTAATTTGGACTCTCCTTCATAGCTAGCTAGCCCGTTGCATACACAATCTCGATCCTCTTCTCGAGAAAGACTTAGTCAAGGGCATTCCTTGGCCCTTTAAGCAAGCCAATCAAAGAACTAGTTCAATGCTCTTTTGGTGGATGAGGAAACTCTCCCTGACTCTTCCAAATGAAATGCGACATTTATCTTTGGAATGTGTGGGGTTTAGTAATACCCCCTTGGATGTATCCTATTAAACAATCTACATTCACATTAAGCATTCTGATATAATCATGCTACAAGAAGTGAAAGGTTAGTGCAGTCCACACTCTTGCTTTCATTTGGAAAGATGTTCTCTTCTTCCACATCAACCATTCCAATGGTGGTGCTAGAGATGTGCTTAGCCTTACCTATTGGCTTATTAAGCATGTGGTCACTTTTGGGGGTGACCCTAATAACTATTGTATTTAGGTCACTGTCCTCCTTCATGGCACCTTATATGGTTATTGCTCTATCTATGTTTTCAGCACCCCATTAAAAAGGACTCTACTTTTGGAATGGATGTGCCACAAACTCCCTAATGAAGATTGGGTGTTGGGGTGTGACTTCATCATTGTTGAACACCCCATTCAGATAGCCCATCCCTCTTGACTCAATTAGAATTCAATGCTTGGACTTTAACTCATATTTTATTAGGTGTGTATGATCCACTTCTACGTAGAAAAGACCTTCACATGCCTCATTGGTATGCATGGTCCAATTGTCATGAAGGATTTTTGAGGAAGATGAGCCACCTTGACACATTCTATATTTCTCCTAACTATTATATACTGCCTTCACACTCGAGTCTTGTGGTCCATCTTGACCTCACAAACACTCTTTTCGACCACTACCCCATCTTCACCACACTTTCTCTCTCTGAGTCCCCAACTCTTCCCAATGATCTCCCCTTCAAATTTGATGTGACTCACCTACAACAACAAGATTACATTGATGGCTTGCTAGCTACTTAGAATGTTGAGCCTAAACCCCAAAAGGAGAGGTGGTGTTGGCACTTGAAAAAAACTAGTTCCCAACTTTCATTATTTTCCCCCAAATCCATCAAAATTCCCACTTTATGCCTTTGTTGTTGAACCCATCTTTTATATCCAATCTAAGACTATTTTGAATGGGTTCCCTCTAAAAAATTCTAAGTGTTTTCCTTTTTGAGTGTGCAAGGAAGAAAACCCCCAAAAAATTAGCTAAGTCCAAGAGATTCCTAGTTTTTTCCTTGTGTTGTTTGCCTTTTTTAGAGCTTCAATGTTTCGGGGTTCTCTCTTCCATCATGCCTTTCCTATCGGCTCTGATAACTCCCATTGTAATTCATAAAAAATGCCTATGTGTTTCGGGCATTCGAGGTCAGAGTGGTGGTCCTTCGTCTTCTTCTGAGCATGCATTAGTGGAAAGGTTTGATCACCGAAGTCAGACAAGGATCCAAAAAAATTTCTAAGTGTTGTAAATCTCAGAGATCAGGGTGGCGGTTTTCCTTCTTCTAGTTAGGTGGGATGGTGAGAGCTCAATCGTTGAAGTCTGGTGAGCTTCAACATTTTTCTAAGTGTTTCAGAATCGAGCGATTCGTTTCTTCTCTTCCAAAATGAATGGTGTATGGTGAAGGCATGATCTCCAAAGCCTAATGGTTTCCCTTTATTCCTTTTGGACTTTGGAGATTGGGGTTTCCTTCTTCACCCTTTCAGAGGTCAATTACCTAGCGGAAGCCCGATTGGTTGCGGCCCAACTTTTTTAACTTCCCTACTCCTTCTACTATCCATAAGTGTCTAGAAACACAGGGAAACACACCAACAACTTCTAGGATTGCTATTAATATGAAATGGATAGTTGAAACTAATGTTTTTATTGTAGTTGGTGGGGTTGTTGGGGATTTTCCTACCCATTTCATCCTTAGATCCAAGTTGTGAAGGCATAAAGGTAGGATTGAAACTCATTCTAGAGGGTTGGTTGTTGAACCAATTGTCTGGTCTGCAAGTGCGTCAGGTTGATTTTAGGGCATTAAATCATGTTGTTATAGTTTGCAAGTGAAGGGATGTCTTTAACATGGTATAGGATGGATGTGTAAAGTAAATATGCATTTAATGGTATGTCTCGATGGGAGTTTGTAATGATTTTGTAAAATATATAATCGCAAATATATATTTTCCCTTACCACATTTGCTGGCATGATTGTAATTGGGGTTTGGAGGTGTGTAACAACATTCAAGTTAATACAAGTCTTTGTATTTTCCATTCCTTTTGTTGCATATGAATCATTGCAATTCTTTCTTGGCTTATTAGGTATGTCCATTGTATCAATGTCTATTTATAATATGTACGTGAATATATGTTTGGTTCCATTGATCCTCTGCTACATATTTTCTTTCCTTCTTGCTCTCTATGACTCAGTTGCCCAATCAAGTAGGCACCAGGCCATATTGGGGATGGATCAATCACTATTTTAATCAAAGCCTCGTCCTGTTATCTATAGGAGTAAAAGTAGGTTTAATTTAGGGTTTCTCATTATGTTCATGATTAAGTGCAATAACTACGGATTGATCTGAAGTGATGCAAAACTATTTTAATCATCAGTGAATCATGTGCATGTATGCCTGCATTGTGTATCTTGTGTATGTAAAGTTAAGCAAAGTCATCTTAAGGAATGTGTAGTTATATTTGGGTACAAGTGCATAGTGTAGTAATCAGCTTAATTGGAGGTCTTTGTATCTAGTTTGTCTTGACTTAGTGACAACTTTGGGGTCAAGTGTGCCTTGGGTATGGTTGTGTTTGTTTGTGTTCTAATTCATGTCTCTAGGAATATCCCTTCTAAGTCAAGCTGAGCCTGAAGTACAAAGAAGTATACCCACTCCTTTCAGTTAGCCAAAATCACCCTTGACCTGTTGATAAACCTCTTTTAATCACCTTGATGACACCCCTGGCCTAGGTGATTCTGAAATGTTTTAGGGTTTCAGGTTACAATTATTTTGGGAACCAACATTTCAACATCGTTGCTAGGGAGTAAAGTCACTTTAGCCAATGTCAAGTCTAGGTAGCAGGAAATATTCTCAACTCAATAATAGTGATTTACAATTGTACATTTTGTTTGGGTAGGTTTGGCCTTCTGTCAACTTACACCAACATTTTAGTGTGATTGCCAAGGAGTAAAGTCACTTTAGCTGTTCTCAGGTCTAGGCAACTTGAAATATTCTCAACACCCCTATAATAGTGAGTTGCAGTTGTGCATTTTATTTGGGTTAGTTTGGCCTCTTGTCAACTTATGCCAACATTTTGGTGCCATTATCAGGTACTAAAGTCACATTAACTATTTCTTTGTCAAAGCAGAAGGAAATATTCTCAACACCCCTATAACAATGATTTGTTAAGATTAAGGTGCCATCAACCATGTAAATTCTATGTAATTAATTACTCCTAATATTGTTTATAAATCACCCATAAGGGATGAAAGGTTTCACGAACAGCGGTCTTGTTTCAGCTACATGTTATATCCGGTCCTTGATGCTCATTCATCCATGACGAGGGGTTCTAGTGTCCCCAAAACCACATTTTATTTGATATTTTATTATTGTGAATTTGGACCATTTGTCATTAGGTCACAGATCTAGCGGTTGATATTTTGTCGATTATCTTGCCCTAGAAGACAACCCCCTTCTATAAGGATATTTGTACTACATTTTTAATTAGAGTTGAGAGTAACAAGTGCCACTGGATTGAAGACTGAAGGAGAGAGGAAGTGCATGTATTGTAATCTCATATATTTAAAGATAATACACCTTGGAGCCTCTTTTTTTGGTGGAGTTTTTTACCCAAAAGGGTTTTCTCCATGTAACATACTGTGTTATGTGTTATGTTCTTAATGCTTGTTATTTCTGTGTAGTGGGTTTTAATTTCTACTACAATCTCCATTGATTCTACATTGTTTAGAGGATAATAAGGTTTGAATCAGATTTTCGTTGTGTGGTTTGCACCTTCACTCCTAACATTTGGTATCATAGCCTAGCCAATTTTGATTCTTGAGTGGTAGTGTGAAGGTTTCTTAGTTGCAGTCAGAGATTTAGTTGTTTTTATTTGCAGATCTTGTGTAGATATCATGGCTTCATCTACTATTGCTTCTACCTCTCAGTTGTACATTGAAAAGTTCAATGGCATGAGGTACGAATTGTGGAATCTGAAAATGGAGGATTTGTTGGAAGAAATAAACTAGTGGTTGGCTGTTATGAAAGAGAAAGAACCTGATAATGTTGCTCCTAATGAGTGGGAAAGACTATATAAAAGGAATGAGGTACAATCTGACTATGTCCTGTAGATTCTGTTTTACTTAATGTTGTGAGTGAGATGTCCACATATAGCTTGTGTAAGCGTCTGGGTGAAATCTACCAAGCCAAGAGTATGGTAAATAAATTTTATTTAAAGCATAAGTTATTTTCCATGAAAATGAAAGAGGGTGAATTGGTTTTAGAGCATTTGAATTCATTTAATTTGTTATTGAGTCAACTAGCATCTGTAGATGTGAAGGTGAATGAGGAAAATAAATGTATATTTCTTCTCTATTCTTTTCCTAAGTCACGAGAGAATGTTAATTTGGCTATCACTACTAACCTCATAGATCCGAAGTTGGATGCTCTTGTTTTAGTTTTGCTGTCACATGAATTGAGGAAGAAAAGTTCAGATTGTTTAGGGGTACTCTCGGTGTCAGGGGAGGGTCTATGGAGAGAAGACCAAAAGGAGATAAGAAAGGGGCTAAGGACAAGTCCAAGGGCCAATCTAAGACTCCTAGGAAGAAGAACAAAGTTAAGTGTTGAAATTGCGGTGAAAGGGGACATGTGAAGAAGGAGGGCATGAATCCAAAGAAATAGTGGGAAAGTGCTTTTGATTTGTCCTAGAATACAGGTGAAGATATTTTAGTTTCTGTATGTAATGTTGTTTCTAATGAAAACTGGTTGGTTGTATCAGGATGCTCATTTCATATGACCTCGCATAAGGAATGGTTCTCCACATATGAAGAATAAGATGGATGTAATATCTACCTTGGAGACAACTCTACATATCTGATAGTTGGTAATGAAAAGGTACTATTGTGTTTCAGTGATGGGAGGATTAAAACCCTCCATGATGTTTATCATGTTCTTGGATTAGCTAGAAATTTGATTTCTTTTTCAAAGCTAAATAATTTGGGAATGCATGTGACATTTGACAAGCATGGCTGCAGATTGGTGAGAGGGAACTTGGTGGTAGTGAAGGGGAAGAGATTGGGAAACCTATTCAAGCTTGAAGCCCCTATAGTTGGTAATGCCTCTTATGTATCTGAGGCTAGTATTGGAAATACATGTATGTTGTGGCACCATAGATTGGGCAACACTACCAATAATGTTTAGAAAACTATTAAGAATAAAGATTTATTGGATAGTTTCTCTTATTCTGATGATCACTCTGATTTCTATGAGTATTGTATGTTTGGTAAACAAAATAGAAAATCATTTCCTTTAAGAAGCAATAGAGCAAAAGAGAAGTTATAAATTATTCATACGGATGTGTTTGGACCTATGGATGGTGATTCTATCAGAAAATCTTGTTATTTTGTTACCTTTATTGATAGTGTGTCTAGATTTACATGGATTTATTTTATGAAACACAAATCTGAAGTTTTCACTAAGTTTAAGAAATTTAAAGTCTTAGTAGAGAACCAATTAGTGTTGAAGATAAAAATATAAAGATTTGACAATGGAGGGGAATATTTCTCTAAGGAGTTTGATGAGTTTTGCAAGCATGCAGGTGTTATCAGACAAAAGAGAACTTGATATACACCACAACAGAATGGTGTTATAGAAAGGATGAACTGAACAATCATGGAAAGGGCCAGAAGTATGTAGAGTGATGCACAATTGGATAAATGATTTTGGGTAGAGGGTGTGTGTACTGCTTTCTACTTGTTAAAGAGATCTCCTTGTAAGGCTCTTGATTCGACACCTTATAAAGTGTGAATAGGTAAAAAACCTTCTATTTCACATTTAAGGGTTTTTGGCTATGAGGCTTTTGCTCATGTGCCTAAGGAAAAGTGATCTAAGTTGGATCCAAAAGATGAAAAGTGTACATTCATTGGATATGGTGATAATGTCAAAGGTTATAAGCTTTGGAATCCACTAACACATAAGATTATCTATCCTAGAGATGTTTTTGATAATATAAGGCAGAAAAACAAGGGGCCGAACCCTTACAAGAAGTAGACAGGCCATAAAGGCAACAAGCACAAAAAGTGCCTTAAACCAGAACCATCAAAATAGAAAACCCATCATAACTAGTACACCCAGTCGATAACCATGATAGTAAAAATAGAGTAGTAGAGAAGTAGAGTAGCAACAAAATAAAAATAAAAACTAAGGAGGCAAATTCTCTCATTGCTTAACCATGGACTTAACAATGTCATCCAAATTCCTAGCAAGATCATCATTGTCAGCATTGACAGGCACCCCCAGGTTTTTCAGCACAGAAATCTTAAGGAAAATAGAACTCTTGAGCACAGTGGAGAGATTCTGCTCTAGCTTCTCGATGCGAGCCCTCAGACCCACCAGTTTAGCACCTAGACCAGCATTAGTGTCCATATCATCATCATCCTCTTCCATGAACATTTCACCCACTTCGTCAGCATTGTCGACAGAGTCAGCAACTTCCTCAGTGGTAGCCCCCGTATCATGAGTCTCCTGCTTGCCTTCAGTATCCCCAGATATGTCCTGAACCTTAATTTCCTTATCCTCTTCCCCCCGGATGGATTCTTCCGAACCGCTCTCAGAGTACTCAATTAGTTTTGTTTTAAGAGCGGGTTTTCCAGCGATACGCCCGGACCGCCTAACACCAGAGGGGAGACTATCCTTAAAACCTTGGTAGAAGAATGAGACCTACTCTGGCCCACCGGGGTCCTACCAGGATTTTGAGGGGTCCCAACCACAGCCCTACCAGTGCTTATATCACTAGCAATAGTCTTTCTCTTTTTGCCCTTCGTACTGACAGTAAAACCCAGAGTATCAGTAGGAATATCCTCAGCTGTGGAGAAGGCAACTTCTTTGGTCTTAGTAGGAACAGGGAAAGGCCCAGGTTCATCAACACTAGGAGTATCCTTAGGGTTAGAGGAGGGTTCCCCACTATTGGTTTGAATGGACTTAGCGGGTTCAAGGGCAAGATGATAATTATAAAGGCAAAGAATAAGGCCCTGGTGAAGAGGGATGGGTCTTTTAGCAGGGTTTTTTCCCAGTTTAGCCCTTACCCTAAGGACAGAATGTTTAAGGGAGGAAAGTAGATAAAACGGAAAGCTAATATGAGCATTGCGATGGAAATGATTTAAAAGGGGGAGGTGGTAGTTATAAAACCTGGTGAAGCGCCCCTCCAACGTGAAGTACTTCATGAGGAGAAAACAAACACCGTCCCATGGCTCAGGCAGCTTGGCTCTGTCAAATCCCCCATGATATGGGACTAATTCTTCTCCATCTCCAAGGAAGAGCTTCTGACTAGAAAGGTCTACAATTTTAGTTTTCCTCTACAGTTTCAAACCCTGGGTAGACATACTAGTGGCCATAGTGATCACTCTTTCAAAAATTTCAAAGCTAATTCCGCCCACCGAAACCCACCAGTTCTACCAAGACTTGGCGATTTGTTCAGAGATATTTTTGTTATAACCATTGAGCTGCTCCAGATAGGGACTAATCCCACCCTCTTTGCAATAATGCCAGACCACCAAGTTGTCTTTGAACTCACAGCAAGAGACGGGCTCAGTTCTGATTCGGTCTCCACCCATGTCAGAATTACAGAGTATGTCACAAAAACCCCCAATCTCCTTAGTCGTGTTTACAGTAGCATTACTGGCATGATCAAGGCTATAATGTGGGTGATAACATTGCATGCATTATCATAAATATGAGAGACCTTGCAATGCTTACCCATCCCATACTTAATCATAATCACATGGCGTACGCCATGATGATCTAGCCACCTTCTCGCCTTATGAAAGCAAGGAGCGGAAATGACAATGGAGAAGGTACAAAAGTACTTGTACTTCAAGAACCACGTCAGCCCCCTCCCAAAGAGCTGACAATATGAGCTGGCTTTCCAACAAATCTGACTCATCAATACCCTGACACTTCTTTAAGAATGAGCACCTTAAGATTAGGAGGGATATGATCAAATTGGTGCCAAGACTACCAATTTGAATACCGTTGTCCCAGATCAGCATAGGCGTCTGTAGCTCCATTGCCCTCATGGTAAATATGGGAGATATTCACACTGGGAATCTTCTACAGGAGAATTTGTATATCCCTAATAACATCTTTCAACTTGATGCCAACAGTCAACACATTATTGATTGCATCAATCACCATTTTTGAGTTCCCTTAGATGTACAAATTCCCGATACCCAGGGATATGGCCAATTTAATCCCCCAAAGAAGAGCCATGGCCTCAGCATAGTTATTGGTTTGACAGCCCAGACTGCCAGCATAGACAGCAAACATGAGCAACCAAAAGAAAAAGATGAAAAGGTAAAGAGAGTGCATGTTGAGTTAGAGCAGCAAGATGCACCTCAAGAAGAACAGAATGATGGATTTGGGGTTAAAGAAGAAGAAGATTCGAGTAGTTCTTATTAAAATGAGTCTATTGTTACAGAAGAAGTTGGTACAAATGATCATGCAGAAGAACAAGTTGAGACCCTTACTCCACCCTTGAGGAGATCCATGAGACAATGGAATCCAATTGACAGGTATAGCCCACTAGATTTCTATTGTGTATTTGCTTTATTGAGTACTAACGATGAGCCTAGATCCTATAGTGAAGTTATTCTTTCAAATGATAGTGAGTCTTAGGAGAAGATGATGGCTTTAGACTCTTGTAACACCTGGGATCTTGTTTGTTTGCCCAAAGGAAGAAAGGCCATAGGTTGTAAGTGGGTCTTCAAAAAGAAGTTTTTTGGTGAAATATTCTCTCATGTTGCTAAATTGACTTCTACTAGATTTATTTTACCTATTGTTGCATCTTATGATTGGGAGATTGAGCAAATGGATGTTAAGACTACATTCTTGCATGGAGATCTTGAGGAAGAAATTTATACGCAACAACCGATAGGTTTTGGGGTAAAAGGGAAAGAAAAATGGATTTACATGTTAAAGAGGTCTCTCTATGGTTTAAAATAGTCTGCTAGAATGTGGTATCAAAAGTTTGATTCATTTGTGTTGAAATTGGGTTTTGTTACAAGAGAGGAGGATCACTGTGTTTACATTTATTGTGTTGATGATTCTATACTGGTTATTGCATTGTATGTTGATGACATGTTATTTTTTAGCAATACTAAGGGTATGATCAATGAGCTTAAAGCCCAACTTTCAGGTGCATTTGACATGAAGGATCTTGGAGCTGCTAGGTATATTCTTGGAATGGAGATCAGAAGGGACAGGGTTAACAGAAAGCTTTGGTTGTCACAAAGTAAGTATGTGAGTACCATTTTGCAGAGATTTAATATATAGGACTATAACCTAGTTAGAGTTCCTTTACCCATTGGTACTGAGCTTTCATTAGATATGTGTCCAAAGACTGAGGATGATCTTGAGTATATTTCTAATTTGCCATATGCTAGTGTTGTAGGGAGTTTGATGTATGTAATGGTTTGTACTAGGCCCGATATTACCCAAGCAGTGGGAGTTTTGAGTAGATATATGTCTAATCCTAGCAGACAACATTGGAATTATGCAAAGAGGGTGCTTAAATATCTTGTAGGTACTCCTGATTATTGTTTTGTTTACTCTAGTACTGATAGTGCTAATAAATCATTGGACATACAGGGTTTTGTTGATGTAGATTGGGCAGGTGACTTGGATAGTCGAAGGTCCACTAGTGGCTATGTGTTTACTCTATTTGGAGGAGTAGTGAGTTGGATGAGTAAGAGGCAGCCCATAGTTGCTTTGTCCACCACAAAAGTAGAGTATATGGCTACTACTCATGTCTCTAAGGAGGCAGTTTGGTTGAGAAAATTGTGTACAGGTACTGGATTTGATTGTAGGATCATTCAAATTGGTTGTGATAGCCAGAGTGCTATATGTTTGGCCAAGAATCCTATCTATCATGCTCAAACTAAGCATGTTGATGTATAATATCATTTTGTTTGAGAAATGGTTGCAAATGGATAGACTGAGCTCAAGAAGGTAGACACTTAAGACAATGTTGCAAATGCTTTGACAAAGCCTGTGAGCACAAAAAAATTTGTTTGGTGCAGAGAGGCCATGGGCCTTGCTTCTAGTGCCTGATTACTTTATGGTTTTCCTATGGGTATTTACAATGTATGATGTCAAGTGGGAGAATGTTAGGATTAAGGTGCCATCAACCTTGTAAATCCTATGTAATTAACTACTAATATTTTTTGTAAATCACGCATGACGGATGAAATGTTTCACCAACAGCAGTCTTATTTCAGCTACATGTTTATATCTGATCCTCTATGCTCACTCATCCATGATGGGGGGTTGCGGTGCCCCCAAAACCACATTTTATTTGATATTTTATTATTGTGAATCTAGATAGTTCACCATTAAGTCAGAGATCTGATGGTCAATATTTTGTCATTTATCTTTCCCTAGAAGGCAACCCCCTTTTGTAAGGATATTTATACTACGTTTTTTATCAGACTTGAGAGTAACAAGCGCCGCTAGATTGAAGACTAAAGGAGAGAGGAAGTCCATGTATTGTAATCTCATATATTTGAAGTTAGTACAACTCAGAGCCTCTTTTCTTGGTGGAGTTTTTTACTCGAAAGGGTTTTATCCACGTTACATACTATGTTATGTGTTATGTTCTTAATGCTTGTTATTTTTGTGTAGTGGGTTTTAGTTTCTGCTGTAATCTCCATTGATTCTACATTATTTAGAGGATAATAAGGTTCGAATCAGATTTTTGTTGTGTAGTTTACACCTTCATTTCTAACATGATTTGCAATTGTGTATTATGTTTGGGTAAGTTTGGCCTCCCATCAACTTACACCAACATTTTGATGCCATTGTCGGGAAGAATTTAAGGGTTCAAAGAAATTGAAGACTCTGCTAGTGAGTTGAACCTAGAATCAGTTTTTTCCCTTGAAGATCAGTCACACTTCAAGGAATTCCTCTTTGGAATAGGTGGCAACTCTTCTATGAAAAAAATTAAGTTTGTTATTGATGCCCCTTGGTTTCTATTGGTGAATCAAGGATCCCCTTTTCAAGGTGCAACAACTAGTGAAATAAAGGTACACATGGTTTTCTTCCTGACCCTTGAAGTTTGTTGTTCATGTTATGTTGAAGGAATAAATTTATGTACCTATCTTTTCTACCTTGCATTGTAGAATATTTTAATCATGGCCAATTGGTATGAACATGTATACCCTATGGGTGCTCCTTCCTATGCATCTTCGTATATTGTAGACTCTAGAAACTATCTAGCTTTTGACCATTTTGCCAATGCATATTCTAGTCATGTGGATCTGCATGTTATACAACTTGGACCCTATATGCACCCATGCAAAATCAAAAATGACTTAGCAATGCAGAAATATGAAATTAATGAGACTAAACAATTGCTAGAGTCCTTATGGCAGCAAGAAGAAGAAACAAAATATCAGATTAGGCTGCTAGAGTTTAGGGTGCAGTCCAATGCATTCCCTAGTGCCCCAAAAAATCAAATTGCTCAGTCACTTGCTCCTCCCTTAGATCTAGTATACAATCAACCAAACCTCTCGTGGGTTGATTATAAAATACGAGGCCATCCAACTAAAGTCTATACCCAGTTGTCCAGGTTTGATGGGTACAATATTTGGGAAGGGGACACACATGTTGATGTATTCTTAGAATTTATGAAAAAATATCAGTTTGAAGATGAGGATATGTACATGAGGTTCCTTGTTAGGTCCTTGTGTGGAAAGGAAAGAGAATGGATCCAAAATTTCCTAGGGTAGTCCTTTGCCGCATCGAATGAAGTTGTGGTAGCATTTTAAAATGAATTTGCCAAAGGTCTTGACCCTGTTGATCTTCTCATCAAGATGAAAAGAATTGAAAGACAAGAGGGAGAGTCAAGAAAGGATTTAAGTCATAGGGTTTTTGTTGCCCTTTTGAACATTCCAAATAATTTAAAACCTAGCACTCCCGCTTGTATTGATATGTTTTTCGAAGCATATGAAATTGGACTAAGTTATGTGTGGGAAGATTTCAAAATAACAAGTATGCAACAAGCATATTTTTCACTAGGCTCCATACAAAAGATAAGAGATGTCTACATAAAGTGTTTGTTATCCACAAGTGTATGTGTTACTGGTAATAAATGTGCTAATATGGACAACAAAAGTGTGGATATAGGCAATCAAGTGAATGCAACATTAGATGATGATTGTGTAGTCAGGAGGGTAGAAAGTGAAGGTGGTGCATTATATAATAGTGATGTAGATGATGAAAGTAGTGTATGCACTAACCTTCTATTGGACAACTCATCAATTGAAAATCATAATGTTAGATCCAATGATGACTTCTAACCTATTGTTCATGTATGTCGCTTAGTGAACAATGAGGATGCTATGTACATGGATGAATAGTTAGTGGGATTAGATTGTAAGGTTGATCATGTTGAGTGTACACAGGTAAATGAATTAGATTGCAAGAAATGAACTTGTTTCTTGTTTGATATATCACCCTTCTTTTGTTCCCATTTGTGATGAGGAAGTAGTCAATCAAGTGAATGCAACATCAGATGATGATACATGCAATCAAGTGAATGCAACATCATATGACAATTATGTAGTCAGGAGGGTAGAAAGTGAAGGTGGTGCATTATATAATAGTGATGTAGATGATGAAAGTAGTGTATAAACAAACCTTCTATAGGACAACTCATCAGTTGAAAATCATAATGATGGATCCAATGATGACTTCTAACCTATTGTTGATGTAAGTGGCTTAGTGAATAATGAGGATGCTATGTACATGGATGAATAGTTAGAGGGATTAGATTGTAAGGTTGATCATGTTGAGTGTACACAGGTAAATGAATTAGATTACGAGCAAGGAACTTGTTTCTTGTTTGATATATCACCATCTTTTGTTCCTATTTGTGATGAGGAAGTAGTCAGTTTTTGCTTGCATGAGGTAATGTGGATGTGGTTGCACACATTGATGATAACCAATTAGAGATAGTTATTGGTACAACCATGGAGTTTTATTGTAAAGAGCTTTCCTTAGATTATGAAGATGGTAATCATGTGGCAAAATATGACAACTTATTTCATTCATGCAATGTATGTTCTCTCCCTCATGCACATTGTACTTCAACTGAGCCACTAAGAAATGATAGAGAAATTAAGGAAGAAAATATGTGTCAGCAATCTCTTTATAATAGCATGTCCAACATAACAAGTTGCCAAGGTGAACTTAAAATAGAGAGATAATTTGAAGAACATGGTTCTTCACATGAGGTGTCTCATAGTTCTAATTTATGTGTTGATGTTTTAAATTTTGGATTGACTCATGCTTATGATTAAAAAATTGAAAGTTGTAATATCACATATGAAAGTTGCATTCAAGAGATTGGTAGAAATACGAATGAGTATGAGTCTTTCCACTTTAATGTGGAATGTTCATTAGTTCTTGAATGTGTTAGTGCTGTAGTAGAGGTTGAGTCCTTTGTATGGGACATTGATGTGAATGAGTAGCAAGGCATGTGTATTCCTAAACTTCAACAGATGGTAGCTCAACTTGAAGGTATACCCGAGGTGGAGTCTTTCCAGTTTGCTCTACAAGATGAAGTGTATTTTCTTGTAGATCAATAGTGCATTTAGGCATAGTTCTCCTTTCCATGTGAATTAGAGGTTTTTTCCTTTTTCCTTAATTTTCATGAAGAGGTTAGTAGATATGATAATGTGGCAGTTGATGATGGTTGATTCCTTCCATCTATCTCTTTGGGTACTGACCTAGTTCTATATAGTAATTTCATTGGTGGAGCTTGCCTTGGCTCCACAAACATTTGTTGTAGATTGGAGCATGCAAATGAAATACTTTAGTTGTTCTATTTGGGTGAAAAGTATAGATTTGGTTTGGAGGAGATTGACTCCTTCATTCAGCTTGTCTTTGAGAAAGGAACAAGTCTTGGTCATCTTGTGTAGGTTTATCCTATAAGTGACTGCAAATTTTGTTTACAGTCAAGATTCCTTTCATGTCCTCATGCTTATGATTGTATGGCTTGGAAATACGTCTTTCGTTGTTTCCCCTACTCATTTTTTATCATTTTGGTCTACCTAGAGATAGCTCGTTTTTGTTGTTCTACTACTTGGCACATGTCCCCAACAAGAGCCAATGTTGGCACCTAAAAAAACCTAATTCCCAACTTGTATTATTTTTCCCCAAATCCATCAAATTTCCAAGTTTGTGCCTTTGTTGTTGAACCCATCATTTATATTTGATCTAAGACTATTTTGAATGGGTTCCCTCAGAAAATTCTATGTATTTTTCTCTTTAAGTGTGCAAGGAATAAAACCCTAAAAATTTAGCTAAGTCCAAGAGATTCTTGGTTTTTTCCTTATGTTTTTTGCCTTCTTCATAGCTTCAAATTTTCTGAGTTCTCTCTTCCATCATGCCTTTCCCATTAGGTCCAAAAACACCCCCTTATAATTCATAAAAAAATACCTAAGTGTTTCGAGCATCAGAGGTTGGTGGTCTTTCTTCTTCTTGCAAGCAAGTGTTAGCAGGAAGGCTTGATCCCTGAACTCTAACAAGGCTCCAAAAAAAGTTTCTAAGTGTTGTGGATCTCAGAGGTTGGCATGGCATTTTTTCTTCTTCTTCCAAGCAGGCAAGATGGTTAGATCCCGATCGATGAAGTTTGGTGAGCTTAAAAAAATTTCTAAGTGTTTTGAGATTGGTTTGTTCCTTTCTTCACTTCCAAAATGAATGATGTATGGTGAAGTCCCAATCTCTGAAGCTTGATGGTTTCCCTTTGTTCCTTTTGGACTTTGGTGATCAGGGTTTCCTTCTTCACCCTTTTAGAGGTTGATTGCTTGGTGGAAGCCTGATTAGTCGGGACTTGACTGTTTTGCCTTCCCCACTCCCTCCACTATCTAGAAACACCCAAAAACATAAAGAAATGCACCAACAACTTCTAGGATCACCATTAATTTCCTCAACTCTTATGGTAAAAGGAGTTGAGGAATCCTTTCACCATGACATCCTAATAAGGACTATCCTCATAGAAAGAAGAGATTGGTAATAATATTGAGGTCTCTTCAAATGTTACGTTCTCTCTTTCCCCACAATAGGAAAGGGTAAAGGCACCTAGAAACCCAAAGAAGGAAGAAAAACTATACATTTAGGAGTGGATCCAAGATCTAGGAGGAAAACCTTTAGGGAAATAAGATTGAAGGAATTTGTATGTGAAGTGGCTAATGGGAGATAAAATACCCTTGAGATGTCATGCTTCAAGAAGTTAAGAAAATATTTTTTTATCATGGAATATAAGAGGGCTCAATATCCCTCATAAGCATAACATCCTATAAAACTAAATATTTAAAGAAAACATAAACTTGGATATTCTATTTTTGCAAGAAACCAAATGTCTCTTAACTTTTTTCTTTATCAGTAAAAAGGAATGGCCATATGTGAAGTTTCCATCCATGGTGGTTTATGGTACATCAGGGGTTGTCATCACCATGTGGAAATCTTTGTTGGTTGAATGTACTTTTATTTCCCTGCATAAGAACTATCTTGATATTCATTTCTGGCATAAAATTTCTAGAGATACATAGGTTTTAACCAATGCATATGCTCCAAATAATAGACCCATCAATAAAATAATGTGGGAGGAATTGAACATTTTCATAAAATATTATTTGAATTATAGATTGATGGTTGACGGGGATTTAAATTATCCCCTTTATCCCTCAGAATAATGTGGGCCACTATTGAATTTTAGATAGTATGGTAGATTTGGTTGATTTTCTTTTAGCAGGGGGTCTCATTGATATTGAGCTATGTGGATCCTCATACACTTGGTCAAATAATAGGGCTAGCAATAATATTATTCATGATAGATTGGATAGTTTCCTTATATAATCTAATTGGCCTATTCTAGATACATGTAGCCTTTTAGCTCTCATAAGAATATGATCAAACCATACTCCCGTTTTGTTGACTTGGAAAATAGGTATCAAGAAATGCAATTACCCTTTTAGATTTGAAATTATGCAGACCCTCCACTTTCATATACAAACACTTACTAGAAAATTGTGGGACATTGATGTGGAAAGGAATACAATGTATAGGTTGACCAATAAACTAAAAAATGTTAAGAGAAACATCAAGATTTGGAATAAGCACTCTTTTAGTAACATATTTCAACAAAATATTGAAGCTAAGAAAAGACTTCAAGAAATCCAACAAGAAATAGACAGTAATAAAACTCCAAAAGAAACTTGTTGGGAAGAAAATGAAATTCTTTTTAATCTACATAATATCATAGAAAAGAGGAAATTTATTAGAAATAAAAATTTAGAATTGAATGGCTTAAAAAGGGTATAGAAACACTAAGTTGTTCCATTATTCAGTCCTTAAGGGTTAGAGTAATAATAAAATTTATAAGTTGATTAGATAGGATGAGAATAAAATAACTAAGGAAGGGGATGTTTAGAAAAACATGGTGAGGTTCTTTTATACTTTTCTTAATACTATGCCAAATATAGATCCATTCAAAGAAGATAATCTTTTGGCTACTATTCATTACTCTCTATCATCAAGTGATATTGAGAAGATGGGATGTGGAGTCTTAGAGGAGGTAGTTAGAGCTATTTTATTTTTATTTAATCTCCTCAAAACTCTAGGTCTAGATGGTTGCCCGTTGGCTTTCTTCTAGGCTTTTTATAATATTGCTAGTAAAGATGTTACTAAAGTTGCTAAAGAATTCTTTACAACAAGGTGTATCTTGAAGGAGATTAGAAACACATTCTTGGTCCTCATTCCTAGGAAGATTGGGGTAGAAGAATGAAGATTTTAACCTAATAATCCTATGCAACACAATCTGAAATTTTATCCAAGCTATTGATGCTGATAATTTAGCCTCTCCTAGATAAATCATCCATATTAATCAAAATATTTTTGTTATTAGGAAGGTAAGTTTTCAATGTTGTCATTTTGATTCATGATATTTTGACTCTTTGGAAAAGAGCAAGAAGGAGAGCATGGCCCTTAAGCTTGATATTTCAATATCTTATGAAAAAATTTCATGGGATGTTTTACTAAAACATTTATAGAGATTTGGTTTCCAAGGTATAATATTAAACATCTTAAAGTGTTACTTCACTACCACAATGTTTTCAGTGACTATTAATGGCTTTTCTAATGGTCATTTTGCCTCTAAACAAGGTCTTAAAATAGAAGACTATTTATCTCCATATCTATTTCATCAGGATTAAGGTGCCATCAACCTTGCAAATCCTATGTAATTAATTTTTTTCAGGAAAAGGGTGGAAGACACCAAGACATATATTAAAGAAAGCATGGTAATTACAAAACATGAGAGTTTGTAGCTATGGGTGCTACTAGAAAATGTTTAGACTATTATACAAAAAAATAAACCAAAACATTGTCACCCAACTACTGAAGGTGAGATTCCCAACATACCTGTTGATGACTGTTTTGATGCAATCATAACAATAAGTTAAAATTCACATATAATGAACTGAAACTATACTTGAAAGATAAGAAGGAATCATTTGAGATTCAACTAATCCCAAGTCTACAATGGTTCGGTTGGTCAAGTTCAGTTGGTCAATGTGAAGCTGTAATGTTCAAGGGGCCTTACGTAGTTTAGGTTTGTCTAGTGGCTTACTGGACTAAGAATATGCAAAAAGGTCTTGAGATATGTCAATACTTTTCATTCCTTTGCATAAAAGTGTTACTGTGCTGCAAGTTTTAGATAGTTTTCTTGAATTTTTTGCAGCTTTCTTCTTTATCTATTTATGAAAACTGTCTACTTATAGCTCTGTTATGCATGCTTCTTCAAATTTGAGACAATTTCTTTTAGATTTCTACGTTTTCAGCTAAATATTTAAGATGGGTTGGGAAAAGTTAGAAAGATCTAATCTATACCTCATTTAATCTACCGAAGGATCTAATTGTTTCTGTTATGCACTATGTAAATACCACAGTAATTTGATCAAATCCATAGTAAAAACCTTAAATGTAAGTTCTGAGCATTTTCACAAACATACATTTAAAATTGCAAGCTCTCAAAGAAAATATTTCAAAACACAAAGAAGAGCAGGAGAACACTCAGAAGATAGATGCAGAACTCCAGATTCTATTGTATTAGAAATGAATAGTCATACATGATTTACAATGTAGGAATGACTCTTAGTTTCATTGATCATACTACAGAGAACTTACAAGCTTTACAGATACAGTAAGGCAGCCAGACATTCCACGCGCACCTTACTGCAGACAAACAGGCGACCTCCTTCTTCTACTTCTAAACTATGCTAACTTGCTGTATGTTCCTAAAAGAAAAATCCTGTTGTAACCCTTCTTGTTTTCCTAAAATCCTTGTTGTAAAGTATTACAGTGTAGAGAGGCACAATATAAAGACATTCTGATTGTCCTCACTACAGCAAAAACCTAACTGAACCCCTGGTTCAAACCCCTGGTTATAGCAATAAATACAGGTGAACCAGCTCTTCAAAATATATCTGAGCAGTGACAAATCTGGGCGAAATATTGCCCCTTCTGAGAAGTTTCGGCAGCTCAGCAATAACTCTTGTTTGTCTGTTGTAGTAATACTCTCAACTGCAACCTTGTTCTTCACTTGAATGGCCTTGACTTTTTCGCACTTCATCCTTATCTTCCTGCTCCTAAGATCAGATTTCCCTCCTCCATGAGGTCACTGTGTTGACTTTCCAGTTGCTTCCTCAACTGCAAGCCTGCAAGACAAGACAAGCAATAAGTATTTCATTTATCACATAAACAGCAGGAAATTAAAATAATCATTTAAACCCAGGTGACTGCGCAAAATTGTGGAAATCAGATCAAGAATACTCTCAAAACGTGTTCAAAACGCATTCAGACCGCTCAAAACCCATCGGGTCAACCATCGCTGACCGAAAAAATGCCACGGGCGCCAAAAAAATGGTTTAAAACTCCACCGCTTCATTTCCCGCCCATCGGCATGACTATCGCTATCGGCGTGTCAAAAAAACATGTTGGCCGATACTCTCGTCATCTGCATGATATTTTGGAAAAAATGATGCTCTCCCTTCTGAAGGTCCAGATGATGTCATCATGATATTTCGCTTCTATATATTGGAGAAAAGAACAACATCATCATCATCATCATGTTGAAGAAGAATAGGAGGATATGGAATATGATCCTGCTGCTGAGGAAAGGAAAATGATGGTGACGTCATCGTCATATTCGGGCTTCATTAAAATGCAAAAGATGACGTCATCATCATGTTCAGTTAAGATCAGGGGATAATTGTGATATCGGGTCACCTAAGGAGCATGATCAGGATGATGAATGTAATACGACCCCTTTGCGGCCAAGGCAACCCTCTCGAAAGATCAGGATGATGATGATCATCAGGATATTTGGGGCTTTTGTCGAACTTAGAATAAGACGTCATCATCATATTCGCGAACTGGATCGTGTTTGGAAAATATCCTGCCGAAGGGAAATGTGACGATGATGATCATCAGGATATTTGCTTCTTCATTTATCAGATCAGGATGACGTCATCATGATATCCGGAGCCTTTGTTAAACTTAGAACATGACGTCATCAGGATGTTTCGCTAACCGGATCATGTTTTGGAACATATCCTACCGAAGGGAAAGGTGATGATGATGATCATCAGGATATTAGCTTCTTCGTTTATTAGATCGGGATGACGTCATCATAATATCTGGAGCCTTTGTTAAACTTAGAACATGATGTCATCAGGATGTTTCGCTAACCGGATCATGTTTTGGAAAATATCCTGCCGAAGGGCAAATGTGATGATGATGATCATCAGGATATTTCAAAAGGTCGTTCTTTCTCAGCAGGAGGACTTTACGAAATATCGAGTAGACAAACAAGATCATGATGATCTTGACAATATGACAGGATAAAAAATATGATGATCCTCCTCATTGAATTATCATGATGATGTCATCATCATATTTCATCTTCGGAGCATAAGGATGAGTTGAGGTCATCATCAGGTTAGCGCTAGGGTGATATTTAAAATAAGATCATGCTGTTGAGGAATGGAATATCACCTTCTTCTTCAAAGATAGGGTGATCATCATGATATTGCAAAAAGGAGATCAGGAGGATATGAAGATGTCATCATCATCTTAGCGAACTTCAGCAAATATCAGGATGATGACCCTCCGATAGTTTTTTAACATGCGCATGCAAATATGCCGATGGTGGATTTTCTAAGTCAGGGTGATCAGCATGATATTATAAGATCAGGTAATGTTAAAATATCATGATGATGCTCACGATACAAAAGACCGCTCGACGGGGAAAACTTACTATGACTCAAAGTTGACGTCTGGATATTGCGACTGCATGATTTTTATCAGGTGATAGACCAAGATCATGATGACCTTGATAACATGAAAAAAATATGATGATCACTTGCGATTATTAGGTTTGACCAAAACTTTGACTGTGCATAACTTCCACATATGGATGAATTTTCAAGTGAAGTAAAAGGCAAACCTGCATGGAATTTCAAGCTCTTTCTAAATATGAGGTCACAGAAACAAAATATGAACTTTGACAAACTAACCTCATGATGATGACCAACCTCATCCTGACCTTCATGATGATGATGCACCTGACTCATTTTTACCAAACCGCCAGAAAGCAGACAAACACAAGCAGAAGAAAAAAAAGTAAAACATCAGCAGGGGTCCCCATTTTGCTAAGAAGCATAATGGGGCATGTTGTGAACATCACAATAACTAGCAACCAAAACAAAACAATTAAATTCAGAGTGTTCAAGGAAACTAGATGAAATAAACTCATAACTTCCAACTATCTTTCCTACAAATTACTATTCAGCTTGAGACTCAAAGTATTCAATAAAGATGCATGAACTTCAATTTTTAGTTTAGTTGTGTGCACGTGATTAATTATCCTCATCTTGAAGATCAGTTGAACAAACCAGTGACTGACATTAACCTACGTAGGTGAGGATATTCCCTCATAGCCGACCGGATAGAGCCTTGCTGCCAGCGAGCGTCTATAGCCCCGGCAAGGTTATCGTTACAATTCTCCTAAGTAGAGCCCCACTGCCAGCGAGCGTCCATAGCCCCGGTAGAGTTACTTAGATGGCTTAATCTAGATTTTCAGTATAATCCACTTTATTTATTTATTTATTTTTTTGTTTTCTAATTTTGAAAGATTTCATAAGATATAGCAATTTGTAACTTCATGATGCAAGGAGTGGACACTTGCTGAAATTAAGCTGAGAATTGTAATGGTAGCAAGGGTGACCTCTAATTTTTCACCTAATATCTACACTGGTAAGTTCAACAAACCCAAGGATTTTAGGTGTGTCATCGTGAGAAACCTGCTTTGAATTCTCAATCACATTTATTGAATACAAAACTTCAGAAGATGAACAACTCTCTACATTCATGACAGTGACAAGTGATGTGTAAATTGTAAATGGTTAACCTGAATATCCTAAATTTTATACTGTTTTGAATGGTTGCTAGTTTTGCTCCTTAATACTCGAAAGTAAAATAAAGATCCCTGCTGAGGAGACAACAAACAAACCAAACAAACAGGCTGTACAAACAACACAACAAAAGAAAGAACTGTACAAACAGAAAGAAACAAAAAGCAAAAACAAACAGAAGACAAACTATACAAACAGCCAACCCAAAAAGAAAACAGCAAAAGAAGAACACAAAAACAAAAACAACTACCCTACCAGACTATATACAAGCCTCTACAAGGCAATTAGAAACCCAGGAAAAAGACCCAAAAACACCCCTACTTGCATATTTCTTTAGGTTGTGCAGGAGTAACAGGGTACTAGTTATGGTCCTAACCCTAGCAGATTTATCTTTGAATTCTGAAAAAAAATCTGGTATTTTAGATTCATTGTGTTTATCAGAATAGCTCTTAACTAGTAACTGAGGCTGCTCATCAGGTTTATGATTAATCCATATGCAGGTCCTATCTCTTGAATTTCCATAATCAAAATAGCATTTATCATTGTTTACTAAGGAAAGGAAAGAGACAACCTGATGTGCCTTTAGCTTTGTGGAACACACTTGTTTATTGATAGCTGGCTTTTCATTTAGCTCTGCATTTTCATTGCCCAACTCTATGTCTAGTCCTTTTTCAAGTTGAAAGATGAATGACTCTAGATGTATCATTTCTTCATCTTCATCCAGCCTTGTTCCTTCATTCTGGATGTTTAGTTTATCCTCAAATTCAGCAAACCTCTCAATGTTCTCATTAGTTTCCTGCACATCAGCACTTAAGTAAGTATCCTCATCATCATAATCTGACATACAAAAATTAATCATTTCTAAATCACTTGAGAGTAAAGGTGGGACAACATCTTTTGATTGACAGGAGTACTCCCCTATTTTATTTTCAACATGGCGTGGGAGTGATGTCTGATTGTGTACAGCAGCTCCATGATCCTCTGTATCCTCTTTTTTCAAGAATTGTTCATCAGATGACTCACATTTGTCATTTAGTGAAGAGTCTAATCTTATTGACCTGCAACAATCTTGATTTTGATCATTTACTTTAAAGAAGTCAGGTGTAACACTAGGATTTACTTTCTTTTCTATGACTTCATTAGCTTCTATAGTAGGGATCTCATCAATTTTAGTGCATTTTAATTCTGCCAATGCTTGTTTACATTTCTTTGCCAAATCATGTTCGTTAAAACTTTTTAGGTCAGATCCAGAGGTTTCTTCTTGACAAATATTCCTTAGTAGTTCTATATATTTATCAAATGTATCAAGATGAACCTCACTTTCCTTTTCTTTTTCATTAAATCCTTTTTGCTTATTATCTAGAAAAGGGACATGAGCTGTGCTATTTTCTCTGCATGTTTTAGGATATTTATACTTTTCACTAACTTTAATCACAGCCGGATCCTGACGAAAAGACAAATTTTTTTTCTTACCATCACATGATTCCTGCCAAGAGATCTTATTATCCTTTATTCCTAGCATTGGTTCCATCTTTGTATCCTCTGCACATTTAATGACCGTTGATGCTGCATCCTCCTGTCGCTCAATAATCTCCTCATTTCCCTGCCAACTTTTAGCCTTATACACATCTGAGAGAGAGATTAGTCCTTTCAAATATAAATCTAATCTCGTAAGGAAAGCTAGACAATTAAGCTCACCATGCTCTGCGGACTCATGTATCCTACACCTTCCAAATAAACCATAGCTATATAAATTTTCAGGATAAAGCTGGTTATTCAAAGCTTTCTGAGGTGAAGGAATGTCAACTTGAAAACTGTCCCTATATGAGTCCATTAAAAATGGGACCCCCTTTCAACTTTTTAGGCCTTTGAAATTTTATGAGATCTAACATATCTCAGAATATAACATTTAAAACTCAAAATTTTAATTTTAACCCTAAACCAAATCAGGCCCTCCTTCTAGCGCCAGAAAACTGTTGATGACTATTTTGATGCAATCATAACAATAAGTTAAAATTCACATATAATGAACTGAAACTATACTTGAAAGATAAGAAGGAATCATTTGAGATTCAACTAATCCCAAGTCTACAATGGTTCGTTTGGTCAAGTTCAGTTGGTCAATGTGAAGCTGTAATGTTCAAGGGGCCTTACGTAGTTTAGGTTTGTCTGGTGGCTTACTGGACTAAGAATATGCAAAAAGGTCTTGAGATATGTCAATACTTTTCATTCCTTTGCATCAAAGTGTTACTGTACTGCAAGTTTTAGATGGTTTTCTTGAATTTTTTGCAGCTTTCTTCTTTATCTATTTATGAAAACTGTCTACTTATAGCTCTGTTATGCATGCTTCTTCAAATTTGAGACAATTTCTTTTAGATTTCTATGTTTTCAGCTAAATATTTAAGATGGGTTGGGAAAAGTTAGAAAGATATAATCTATACCTCATTTAATCTACCGAAGGATCTAATTGTTTCTGTTATGCACTATGTAAATACCACAGTAATTTGATCAAATCCACAGTAAAAACCTTAAATGTAAGTTCTGAGCATTTTCACAAACATACATTTAAAATTGCAAGCTCTCAAAGAAAATATTTCAAAACACAAAGAAGAGCAGGAGAACACTCAGAAGATAGATGCAAAACTCTAGATTCTATTGTATTAGAAACGAATAGTCATACATGATTTACAATGTAGGAATGACTCTTAGTTTCATTGATCATACTATAGAGAACTTACAAGCTTTACAGATATAGTAAGGCAGCCAGACATTCCACGCGCACCTTACTGTAGACAAACAGGCGACCTCCTTCTTCTACTTCTAAACTATGCTAACTTGCTGTATGTTCCTAAAAGAAAAATCCTGTTGTAACCCTTGTTGTTTTCCTAAAATCCCTGTTGTAAAGTATTACAGTGTAGAGAGGCACAATATAAAGACATTCTGATTGTCCTCACTACAGCAAAAACCTAACTGAACCCCTGGTTCAAACCCCTGGTTACAGCAATAAATACAGGTGAACCAGCTCTTCAAAATATCTCTGAGCAGTGACAAATCTGGGTGAAATATTGCCCCTTCTGAGAAGTTTTGGCCGCTCAGCAATAACTCTTGTTTGTCTGTTGTAGTAATACTCTTAACTGCAGCCTTGTTCTTCACTTGAATGGCCTTGACTTTTTTGCACTTCATCCTTATCTTCCTGCTTCTGAGATCAGATTTCCCTTCTCCATGAGGTCACTGTGTTGACTTTCCAGCTGCTTCCTCAACTGCAAGCCTACAAGACAAGACAAGCAATAAGTATTTCATTTATCACATAAACAGCAGGAAATTAAAATAATCGTTTAAACCTAGGTGATTGTGCAAAATTGTGGAAATCAGATCCAGAATACTCTCAAAACGCGTTCAAAATGCATTCAGACCGCTCAAAACCCATCGGGTCAACCATCGCTGACCGAAAAAATGCCACGGGCGCCAAAAAAAGGGTTTAAAACTCCATCGCTTCATTTCCCACCCATCGGCATGACTATCGCTATCAGCATGTCAAAAAAACATGTTGGCCGATACTCTCGTCATCTGCATGATATTTTGGAAAAAATGATGCTCTCCCTTCTGAAGGTCCAGATGACGTCATCATGATATTTCGCTTCTGTATATTGGAGAAAAGAACAACATCATCATCATCATCATGTTGAAGAAGAATAGGAGGATATGGAATATGATCCTGCTGCTGAGGAAAGGAAAATGATGGTGACGTCATCGTCATATTCGGGCTTCATTAAAATGCAAAAGATGACGTCATCATCATGTTCAGTTAAGATCAGGGGATAATTGTGATATCGGGTCACCTAAGGAGCATGATCAGGATGATGAATGTAATATGACCCCTTTGCGGCCAAGGCAACCCTCTCGAAAGATCAGGATGATGATGATCATCAGGATATTTGGGGTTTTTGTCGAACTTAGAATAAGACGTCATCATCATATTCGTGAACCGGATCGTGTTTGGAAAATATCCTGCTGAAGGGAAATGTGATGATGATGATCATCAGGATATTTGCTTCTTCATTTATCAGATCGGGATGACATCATCATGATATCCGGAGCCTTTGTTAAACTTAGAACATGACGTCATCAGGATGTTTCGCTAACCGGATCATGTTTTGGAACATATCCTGCCGAAGGGAAAGGTGATGATGATGATCATCAGGATATTAGCTTCTTCGTTTATCAGATTGGGATGACATCATCATGATATCCGGAGCCTTTGTTAAACTTAGAACATGACGTCATCAGGATGTTTCGCTAACCGGATCATGTTTTGGAAAATATCCTGCCGAAGGGCAAATGTGATGATGATGATCATCAGGATATTTCAAAAGGTCGTTCTTTCTCGGTAGGAGGACTTTACGAAATATCGGGTAGACAAACAAGATCATGATGATCTTGACAATATGATAGGATAAAAAATATGATGATCCTCCTCATCGAATTATCATGATGATGTCATCATCATATTTTGTCTTCGGAGCATAAGGATGAGTTGAGGTCATCATCAGGTTAGCGCTAGGGTGATATTTAAAATAAGATCATGCTGTTGAGGAATGGAATATCACCTTCTTCAAAGATAGGGTGATCATCATGATATTGCAAAAAGGAGATCAGGAGGATATGAAGATGTCATCATCATCTTAGCAAACTTCAGCAAATATCAGGATGATGACCCTCCGATAGTTTTTTAACATGCGCATGCAAATATGCCGATGGTGGATTTTCTAAGTCAGGGTGATCAGCATGATATTATAAGATCAGGTAATGTTAAAATATCATGATGATGCTCGTGATACAAAAGACCGCTCGACGGGGAAAACTTACTATGACTCAAAGTTGACGTCCGGATATTGCGACTACATGATTTTTATCAGGTGATAGACCAAGATCATGATGACCTTGATAACATGAAAAAAATATGATGATCACTTGCGATTATTAGGTTTGACCAAAACTTTGACTGTGCATAACTTCCACATATGGATGAATTTTCAAGTGAAGTAAAAGGCAAACCTACATGGAATTTCAAGCTCTTTCTAAATACGAGGTCACAGAAACAAAATATGAACTTTGACAAACTAAACTCATGATGATGACCAACCTCATCCTGACCTTCATGATGATGATGCACCTGACTCATTTTTACCAAACCGCCAGAAAGCAGACAAACACAAGCAGAAGCAAAAAAAGCAAAACATCAGCAGGGGTCGCCATTTTGCTAAGAAGCATAATGGGGCATGTTGTGAACATCACAACAATACCAAGATCAAGAAAAAATAAAAACTGAGCACAAAGGCCTAACCTCCCACCCCATAGTGTGTTTAAGAAAGAGAAATAAAAACTAGAAAACCAACTAGCATTTTAACATAGGCCTCTAGGAAACCTTTCCTCCCAACTCACTTCCCCAGATGATCTTGTACTTGTGCCTCAAATACTAGCACAATCGAGTCTTTTGATTCCTCCTACTCCATGTTTGTTGCCTCCTCTCTATCTACAGGCACTCTTAGGAGATGTGGAGCCTAATCAAGTGCATGCATCCACAAGAATCTGATCAATATTAAAACATCCTTGCACCTCCTTCTCATGACCTTGGTGAATGTATGGTTATGATCAAGTAGTGCAATATCCAGGCCACTTATGCATCAACAAGTAAGACCTCTCTGCATCACTTTGTACACACACTCTGCCACTTGCAAAATTCTTAGCATCTGGATGGGGAATAAACTAGCCACCATAGCCTACCCTTTGAGCTGATCATAATCTTGAAAGGCCATATTCCATCTTTCCAAGTTATACAAATACTTGAAAACTAGATCAGTGGCAATTGCATGGATGAATTGACCATCCTGCACTAAATCCATCATATTCAATAGGATTTAGTTGAGACAATGTTTGACCAATATAGCTTCCACTCCTTCTCTCTATCCAACCACCAATGGCTGTAGATATTTCTAATTAAAAATTAGGCTAGGGTGCAGTCGATGTCAAAGATTTGGTTAAGATCCAGTCCTACCTTAACTCGTCCTTGTAGTTCTAGTCCTCATGGCATTGGTGTAAAAAATAGGCAATTATTAGTCTTATCTTCCTCCATCTAGACCTACAAGAAAAAAACACTAAAGAGGTAAAGAAATCCCAAGCTAGCTCTTCTGAAAGTGTCTAAAAGAAAATTGAGAATGGATTGATGTCAACAAGAAACTAGTTTTCAAGTAGAATTTTCTTGGCATCTTGGTGCATCATACCCATTCACCCATGCCCATTGATATGATGTATTCGCTTGCTCTAAATAAATGGTCTCGGTCTTTCCCAAATATTGGCTCATAGAAGCATTAAAACTATCTTGAGCACTTCCTAACCAGCTTATCGTCACCTTGTCTTATCATGACAAGTTGGGCGATACAACAATCTAGGGAAATGAATGTTGCCAAGTCATTAATGGCCCTACCTTAGATAATCCACCACCGCTGCTCCTTGTACTTCTTTTGAAATCCCTCTTGTGTCCTCAGAGAAATTTTCTCTTCCATGAGCTTACATTAATGGCTCAATGCTGAGTAGATCAACCATTTAATTCCTTCAATCTGAGGTGGAGAAACATCTTCTCTTTTCCTTTTGACATTTAAAGGAATACGTACCTCATAAATAACTACCATAAATTAAAAGTCTCTCTCTGCCACCTAACCAATCTAGCCATTCTTGGACCCCTCTGAAGGAAAGCTTGAGAAATGCTGACCTATTCACCACCTCATCAGCTAGTTATTACCCCTTATAAATCTACCTCTATTCATGTCATTAGATGAGATGGAAACTTTTCTTGATGTGGAATAAAAATCTTTTCCTCCTGAGATTGATCAATTGCTCTATTCGCTAGCCTATCCACCACCCTATTGGTTTCCCTGTAGTAGTGTGAGATCTGAAAGCTATTCAAATTCTGGATAAGTGGCAATGCTTGCCTCAGAATGTATTCCACCATCCAGTTCTCTTACCTCTTTGTCTTGATCACCCTTATAATGTTTAGAGAATCCCCTTCTATCCAAATATTTCCAAATTCAAATTTCAAGGTTATTTGGAGTCCATGAAGAAGTGCCCATGCCTCTACTTCATTGTTTGTTCCTTGTTGTATTTTGGTTGACTTGGCCACTAGCAGTTTCCCTTCATGGTCCCTACTTACACAGCCAGTTGCTGAGAGCCCTAGATTGCCTCTACGAGATCCATCAAAATTTAATTTTACAAATAGCTGTGTTGGGGACTCCATCTTACTAGAGTCATGTTCACTTTTAAACCATTTGCCTAGTCTTCCAATCCATTTGAATTCATCTCCAAGAGTCTCTAGGTCTTTAACATCAACTCAACCCATCTTGTCCATTTGAAGTTTTGATTGCTATCTTTCTTGAGTTTAGCCATAACCACTTCAGAAATTGCTTTGTCTAAGTCCTTACAAATCTTGTATTGTGTTGAAGTCATTTTTCAAAAAATACTGAAATTCGTCTCTCACCAAATGGTTCATATCACCGTGGAAGGGCTCATGTCCCATAGAGTGGAAAAGGTTTATTCTAAATAGAGATTTGTCCAACTCTTGAAAAAAGATAATAATGTCTCTAGTAGTGGTGTGACCCAATTCAATTTTTTGAAGAGCCAATACTAGCATTCCCTATTGAAAGGACATTGGAGTAGTAGGTGATCAATTAATTACTCCTAATATTGTTCATAAATTTTCATAAGGGAAGAGGTGTTCACCGAGTAATAGTAAAAACATATTTATTAGTATGATAAATAATTTATTACTCACAACGATAATTAATTAGTTACCAGAAAGTTGTTACAGAGTTAAATTTACTTGTCAAAGCATCATGGTAATGGTAAAAGGTTAAGTTGGAGAATCTAGGCACCACCTTTAGGAAATACTAATTTTAGTGTTGTATGAAAATTGTCATAAGTTGTAAGTAGCATCTATGACACCTTACACCCATCGTAAGATGTAAGATATTATATGACAACATATGACAACAATAATTGCTTGTAACTGCCTATTCTTGGCCCTAGGTGCCCATGTATGAAATATTCCTTATGACAACTGTAAGGGGATCTATAAGCTTGGCTATAATGGGCATGCATGGTGGGGGCATTGGATTTTGTCCAAATTGGGAACCACATTTATTGGTTTATCATTTTCTATATATTTGGTACTTGGATGTGAAGTTTGTATCAGTATGTTTGTTTATAGGAATGTTGTCGAATTAAAGACATACGAGGAGATTGGGAGTTGTTTTATTGTAATTTTTTTGAAGATAATACAAACCTGTGTCGCTCTTCTAGGTGGAGTTTTTCCTAAAAGGGTTTCACCATGTAAGCACTGTGTTATGTGTTTGATCTTTTGTTCCATTTTATTTTATGTTGTTGATCTACGTTCATGCTATTTGCATTGGTTTTACACTATATATATCATATTTACATTTCAAATCATATTTTTATTATATAGTTATTTACCTACATTTCTAACATTTAGTATTAGATCTTGGCTAGTTTTGTCTTGTGTGGAAGTGTGAATCCTTTTTAAGCTGTAGTGGGAATTCTAGTTGAATTTGTTTTATAGATTTTGTGTAGAAGCCATGGCTTCATCCTCATCCTGATTGGACATAGAAAAATTCAATGGAATAGGTTATGAGTTGTGAAAGCTAAAAATGGAGGATCTACTTGAAGAAAGAGATCAATGGTTGGTTGTGACAAAAAGAAAAGAAACCCAATGATGTTAGTCATGATGAGTGGGAAAAATTGGATTAAAAGGTAAGGGATATAATTTGGTTGTGTCTTGTAGATTCTGTCATACTACCTGTATTTGAAGAAAAGACCACATTTGCATTATGGAAATGGTTGGATGAGATTTGGTGGTACCCCTTAGGGTTTAGGGTTTTAGATCTAAAATTTTCAAGTGTTTACCTTAGAAAATCCTTTTACTCTTATTTCCCTAAGTCCTGTGCTTTATGTTCTATTATTGTGTTAACTATCTGCTGAAGGTTGTCATTCACTTAAGTTATAACTTCATGTCTCAGTGTTCGTAGGTTGAGCAGCCCCTTAACCTAGAAATTACCCACTGTCACCAGTAAAATCAAAGCTTTTATATCTTAATCCATCCACTAAGTCCTAAAGTTTATTTAAGTGCATATCACACAGTCACAGAGGATCTCTTATGATGTCATCACCTCGTTGCAATGCTGCAACAGGTTGACACCTATCTATGAATCTTTGCTTGTGTAATGTTTTATAGGGGTCTCACACCTGCCAGTAGTTCACTACCACCTGTTGATGTGTCAATGGTCCAAAGAAAAGATTTTGATCCAACGGCTATGCTCTAGCGCAAATGAATCATTGTAAGAAGAATATTCACTGCGAAGCAGTGAGATGTTGACACATGGCACTACTGAATGAAAAGAAAGTGTAAAGAAGGTACATGGAGGCTTAATCACACCATCTCATGGTAGGTATGTGGTGGGCCATTTCTAGCTACAATGCAATAAAATGGTGCCATGTGTTTGTTCTAGACAAAAGGCAATGTGACCAATAAAGAAAGTACAAATGATTTAGCCTGTTCTGATTGGATGAAGCCTATTCAAAGAAGGTGATGATGATTATCAAATCTAGTCAACAAAGTAGAGCTGTAGATTGTGAAATGTAAGGAAAAGATCGATGGGTTAGATTGAAATTTGCAAAAGAGAAGGATTTCCAAGTGTTTCCAGCATGAACAAAGTAATAACCATCGCAACCTCCATTAATTCATAGAACTGTGAAGGGATTCAGCATAAAATGGGCAAAATTGGGGTATTTCTTGTCATTCTCAAGAGCATAAGTTGCATTTAGAGTGAAAGGAGCTTCAAAAAGACCAAGCCAGTGTAATTTTGAGCCTCTATTAATGCCAAAACTAGTAAGTTGTTTCCATTCCTTTGCGTTTTGTCAGTTCAGTTGCTTTAAAGTATTAAGAAGTGAAGTTGAAAAAACCCTAGTTCATCTACACAAATATAAAAATGAGTCATTCTGGTCAACCTTCAACCTCAAAATGTGGCTTAGATGAAAATCTCATGGTTTAGTGTCCTGGATCATGAAAAAGACCTACAACACGGTTAGGGGTGGCAGGAAAAAATCATAAAATTTATGACCTATGTGTAGATTGTTGGGATGCCAAAATACCTGTCTGCCTGGAGCTTATTTAAACACTGGTATAAGAGAATGGACTACTGGGCCCCTATTTTGATGCATGGAAACTTGATTTGGCTAAGTTAATTTGCCCTGATGTCTTTGTAAACCGATACCTAGTCAAAGCAATATCAAGTAGGTATAACCCTAAAACCATGTCTGTTTTGTCTGGAAATGATTCAGTGATAATTAGGTTTACAAAGGCATACATTTCCACTATATTTAATCTTGACCCTACTGCCAGTATGCCAATTGATTTGAATGCCCTCAGAGAAAAATACAAAACTGTCAAATATGCCTATAGATCTTTCAATTTGGCCAAGCATAGAGCTAAGGGAGTTGATGGTGGTTTGATAAAGATTTATGACAGAGAAGAAGATCCCTTCTATTGCAATTTGTTCATGGAGCACTTTGTCAAAACCTATCATAGTTTATGTCATGTGCTTGGAAGGGATGCAGCAAATAGAATGCATGTGGCTTTGATGATGATGGAAGTATACATTCAGGATTATGTAGCCAAAAGACCATATGACTATGCAAGATATCTGGCAAATAAAATGCATGAGCAGATGATGGCAATAAAGAACAACATGTATACAATAGGTCCCCATGTGAAGTTCACCTAGTATTCATTAGTGTGTCATATGATCTTGTTCTCTCTATCTGGCCACTGGAGCAAGTATTTGCATGTGAAGATGACTGATGCAGATGGCAACATGATGCCAGTAAAAATGTGGACCTGCATGCTAGACATGCATTTAAAATATGCAAGCTATGTTACATTTGAAAAGCATTTTGTGAGAAATGTACTAGGTTTCTTGGAACCTGGGGCTGATAGGATACCAAAAGAAATTAAAGATTTTTTGAGACAATTGGAGAGAACCCCACACTTGCACATAGATCATAATTGGGGAAACTAGTTATTACATGAAAACACAACTTGCATCAGGATTTATGGGTGCGAGGCTACACCATGCACTTTGCCCAGGTTTGTCCCCAAGAGACTAGCCTTTATGGAGATTATAAGGCAATTAAATGAATCTAACAAGGAGCATTTCAGAAAGTATAAGAAGGGGTCACTTATCCCTACTTCATTGAAACTGAGTGATTTCATAACAATTGATAAGAGTGGATTGGATCAGATAGGCTTCACGCTTCAATGCTACAAGATGGACATGGAGCAGGTGAGATTCCTTGACCCCGAGGGTTTTATTCATGATACATGATTGATGGTCAGCATGCCTGTGTACCCTCATTGTGCTCTCTTAGATTAGGACATAGTAAGAAATTGTCAGTTGATGTAGGAGGTGCATTCTTTAAGGAAGAAATGGAATGCAGTAATGGGGATAGAGAAAATGAAGAAAAATGTCAACGCTGCTTACCTTGGGGCTTTTATTGAGATACAATACCCCATAAAAAAAATATAGATGATATTTGTGAAGGTAGAGGAGCTAATAGCTGATGCACCTGCAGGTGATGAAAGGCCCTCATACCAACCAAGTAGCTCAAGAGGTAAATATGTTAGAAAAGAAGAATCTCCTAATTCTCCTACTCCAAATAGGGCAAAAATTATTGATCTTGAGACAGAGCAGGAGATAGAGGTTGTAAATTTTGAGGAAGGGGCAGCATAAGAGTAAATTAAAGACCCCCCTCATTAGGTGAGTTCCCCACCAAGGATAATGCCTTACTCCTCACCAGAAAATAGGTTGACAATGAACAATGAGGTTGATACAGAGGATGTGAGGGTGGTGGCTTGCAATCAGTTTGTTTTAGATGATGCATTCATCAACACTCTTGAGTTTAGGTCATTTGTGATGAGGACAAAAAATGACAAGTTTTAGAAAAGAATTGAAGAAGTAAAAAGTGGTGCAAACCCCTCGGAATATGATGCCATTACTAAGAGGGTTTTGGATGAAGTAAGTAAAGACATCAGTGCAATGACTCATGAGGAAGGTAGAGCACTTGTAACCAGAAGCAACATCTTTTTTCTACCACATTGGACATTATCAAATGCTATTGCATTTGATACAATTACAAGAGATGACTCTGATGTGACATAAGAACAAGTCGGCAGAGTTATGCAGGGTGTTGTATTTGATCCAAGGTTTGAAACCTTGGTAATTTAGTCATTGGCCCCTAGTGACAACAAACCACAAGTTGGTTTAGATGAGTTAACTGGCAATGTGATAATAAAAAGGGTGTTAGACACCCCTATTCCTCAGGCTACCAGTTTAAATGTGCAAACAACACAATTTGCAGAGGCAGTGACAGTCAAACTGCAAAAGGATTACAATGAGCTATTAGAGAAATATATGGTGGCTATGGCTTGGTTGATCACAGATGAAAGGAAGCCACAATTGGCGGCTAGTCCATCTCACACTCCCTCCATCATACAAACTGCAGAGTCATTGCTAATTGATACACAACCTCTTCTTCTAGAGATCAAAGAATTAAAGGAGGAAAATAAGAAGCTGAAATAAGAAGTGGAGGACAAAGTAGAGGATATAGCTACCAATTTGATCAAGAACAGAGTGACTAAAATCTTGGCGAGAGTGGAGGAGACCCATATGTCTTACTTACAATTGAGGATAGCTTATGAGAAGCATGAGTCTGATATGAAAAGGCTATCAAGTGTGAAGACTAGGTGGCTACCAAGAATAGGAGAGATCAGGGATTTTCTTAAGTGTGCCAAATATGATGCAAATGCACCCCCTAAACTAAAAGAAGTGGTAGATATGCTGAGTCACTTTGAGGATGTGACTGGTTATTAGTTGAGGTTGGATATATTTTTGAGGGAAAAGCTGTAGGTTTTGGAGAGGCTGGACACTAAGTGGTCGCCACATATTTTGGAAGGTGATGGTAAGGCTAAGGACTCGGACAAGTTGAGAAAAAAATTTATTGATGATGGTCATCATTTAATTCCCACTTGCTATGATAAGGGTGATCCAACCATGCACGTATTGACCCTATCAATTGACAAGCTACAAGCAGTTGAAGTAAACTTCAAGATATTTTGCAGGAATGCAAACACTATTTTGGATGCCAAGTATGTCAGTCATAATGGCTAGATAGTAGAAGTGATTTCATTCCCTTGTCTAGCTGAAAGGACATATGGTGAGTGGAAGGATACATATGGGTCATAGGATTGACAAGCCAGCTACCATCTTCCCAGCATTAAAGAGGTAGATCCTCAGGCAGCCACACACTTCTCAACATCCAACTACCCCCTCTTCTTATCTTCTCTCAAGTACAATTAATGTTTCCTGACACCTTTTTGGTGGTTCTTTGTATCCAAAAATAATTTGAAATGCAATGTATTCAATGCTAAGGGCACGTTCTTGGTCTATAAAGGAACTGTGTTGCTCATTTCATTTGGTTGTTGAAGATTTGGGAATTTTGGAGAAGTAATAAAATACAGTTCTGCTGGGTTGCTCTATCTCTTGTGAGTTTATGAATTATGTGTTGAATGTTTTATGCATAAAATTTATCAGTTTCACGTTGTTTTAAATGAGTAATACTTTATTGCATGTATTTTATTATCTATCTCCAAGTTGTGTGTGTTCTTCTTTTAAATCTAAATAGCTAAGGGTTATTCAAGGTTCTAGAACATGGGTCTTCTATGTTGAATGCTTAATCTTCTACTTTTGTTCAAGGAACAAATTATATGTTTTAGGTTAAGTGTTGGGATGAATACATTTCAGTGAGGATATTTGTAAGCAAAGATAATAGAATACTCAGTCTTGGGTAGTATCTATAAGGTAGATGCTATAAAAGCCCCTTGAAATTTGATTATTGTTTTAAGTTTATGGTAAACATTCACATATATATGTCTGTTTAACTCCATTCCCTGAGATATGCACCAGTCTATTCTTGTGTTGAGGTTATGATTCAAAGCCCTAATCTTGCATCCAAACATGGAATACAATCGAATATTAATCACAAACCTTTAGGATTTTAGAAGTAGTTTTAGGTTTCAAATCCTCTAGTTCACAACTAAATATAAGGCCCAAAGCTAGCCCCTTAGCACTTATTTCACAATTTTGGTCTATATTAAAGAGGATTTATCTACTTTGTATTAGTATTCTAGTAAGTTTACAGATTTTTTCATGGGTGCTGAATAGGTAATACCCCCTAGGTCCTGCGGAGCCTAAAGAAGGAGAGGAGATATTTAGAGTCTGTCTCCTATACTATTGGCCCCTGACCTGAGTCTCCTATTTATGAGTAATGGTTACCTTGTAGGGATACTTAGGAAATGTTTAGTTGGGAAAACCCAATAGATTTGGCGACTCTGGTAGGGAGTGCTCTGTGCAAGAACCCCATTTTGAAATTTAGTACCCACTAGTGGGTGGCAACTCTAAACATATCTCCTATCTAGTAAGATAAAAAATTTATGTAGGGGAGAAGATCCATGGACAACCCTTTGTTTGAAGAAATATCTAGAAAAATGATGTATAGAAAAAAGGGAACTACTCATGCTGGTCATGAAGGCTCACCCAACCCTAGAAATAATGATGATATCCAATATAATCCTAGATCCTCAGGACAACAACCACCCTATTTTTCAAATACTGAGGCTGAAATTCAAGAAATGTATGAAATACAACAAGGTGATAGGTTGAGAGTGAGATTAGAGGCATTTTAGGAACGTCCTTTTTTAGATCCATTGATACATTTGAAGATACAGAGTCCCCTAGGGATAATGATGACCCTAATAGAAAAGACCATCTACTTCTATGCCAAAAGATGATGATTTAGCAAAGGAAATTAGAAATCTCAAAGATGAACTAGAATATTTGCAAGCTTTAAGAATAAGAGATGATATGAAATAGAAGGTACAAGCTCTAAAAATGGCTCAAAAAGACTCAGTTCCCACCCTTGATAATGTGAATGTTCTCAGAAACCAGCATACAAATGAAGTTTAGAATAAACAAAATGATCAGAATACCCTTAGAAATGATCAGGCACTTAATCAACATATGAATCAAAATCCTCAAAATAATCTAAGACAAAATGCAAACAATGTTAGAATTCCATTAAACAACATAAGGAACCAAAATGTCAATAGGAATGCAAATGTCAATCAGTTTGGTAGATAGCCTATTTAGTTGGATAGATTCAGACAGTTAGATTTTAATGGCATTCCTGGTTATCCCAATCCTATTGACAAACATATAAGGTTTGAGATACCAAAGTTTTCAGGAAATAATGCTCTGTCAGGGGAAGATCACTTGAAATCTTTTCAAAATGTTATGGATAACTTTGAAGTTGAGCATGAAGATGTCTTTATGAAACTATTTATGCAATCCCTGGTTGATGAAGCTAGAGAATTGTACAGAAATTTTCCTAATCGGAGTGTCACATCATGGGATGACTTCAAGATGATTTTTAGAGAATAGTATGGAGACAAGATTGACCCTAGTTTTATTATTAATGAATTCACTAGTATTGCTAAGGGGTCAAATGAGCCTGTTGCTGATTTTAATGCTAGGTTTACTAGAGTGCTGAATAAGTTGCCACCTCATATGAGACCTAATGAACCAATGTGCATGGTGTTATTTATAAATTCCTTTGATGCCAAAACAACTTATTAGTCAAGAGATAAGAGTCCTGCTATCCTCGGGGATGCTTTCAGAATTGTAACCAACATTGAAAACAATAGGAAAGCATCTGGTAAGACAAATAGAAGGGATGATATAAAAATTCTATAGAGTCAAAGTAATAGGTCTCAAAGTACTTAAGGTAATACATCCATTTCTGAAGATGAACTAGATAAGTTGGCATCCATTTTTAAGGACCTAAGTTATAGACTTGCCAAAAATGACAAAGGATTGGGTCCTGGGAAACAAGTTTATCAAAAGCGGGAAAAGAGACCACAATTACATGACATGCCATATAATACAAATTGGCACAATGGTAAAACCATCCTCCCAAATAACAAGACTGATCAAAGAGCTCAAAATGTTTAGGAGACCCCTAATCCCTTGAAAAAGGCTGTTAATATTGTAGATGACACTCCATGGTGCATGATATGTCAAATGCCTCATTCACAATCATAGTGTATGATTGCTCAGTCCTTGTATAATGATGTTGTTACTTGTGATGAGTGTAATGAACCACATTATATAGAGGATGATACTGTTAATATGCTCTTGACAAATGGAGAGTACTCCTCTAATGAAATAGATGCTGATGAAAAGAGAATTTATATGAATCAAGTCTGCCAACATGTTTTTCTGATGAGGATGATGAAGATAACCATGTGTATGCTTAGGACTCACACATCCCTCTAAATAATTTAAGGAGGCCTTCAGATGAAGAAATTAGAGCTCTTACAGCTGCTATAGTGGCTCAAGTTAAAAGCAATTATAACCTCAGAAGTAAAGCTCAAGTTGGTGATTCAAGCCAGCTAGGAGGTATCTTTGTAAACCAACCTATGCATAATCATAAAGAGACTGAACCATATAAGAAGCAATGGAATAATAACAAGAAAAATTTCAAGCAAAAACCATGTCAAGATCCTCAAAACTTAGAAGGTAAAATTCCCCAAAGTGAGGATAAGATTAAGAGTTCACATGCCAAGGATGATAATCAAAAAACCATTAAAGCCAAGACTGGGTCAACTCAGGATAAGAGTAAAAGCCAGGTTCAAGCTACAACTGTTATACAAAATTATGCCCCCTTTGACATAACTCAGGCTTTACCCCAAATGAAAGTCTTTGTCCCATTAATGGAGATGATGAAAATTGAAGAATCCGGAAACAAGTCTTTGTCTCTAATTTCAAGAGTTCTCATCAGCCAGAACAAAGTGTTGAGGATCAAAATAAAAAACAAGAGTTTTGTATTGATGAGGAAGAGATTCTTGAGGTTTATTTGGGTATGATGATGACAAAGTACCCCTCATAGGTTCAACCATTCTATGTCTCCCTTGTCATCAATGGAAAGGTAATTGAGAATTATATTCTTGACTCAGTTACATCAACAAATATCATGCCTCTAGCTATTATGCAACAAGTAAGATTGAAAATAGATAAGTCTTGTGGAAAATGTTATGCAATGGATGCTAGGGATGTACTAGTTATAGGAGTTATGAAAGATTGGGATTTTATGCTGGCATCTTATCTAGAAAGGACCTACAAGATGAGCATAATAGTAGTTGATATAAAGCCACAGTATGGCATGCTATTGTCAAGAAGATGGGTTGCACTGATTGGAGGAAGTATGCAATTAGACTTGTCATATGCCATGATCCCTATGAATGGTAAGGATGTCAAATTGATCAGAGAAGAAAGGTCACCAGAAGAACATGTTTGTTTTGTGGATACTGACTGTGAAAATTTTAGAATTGTCTCAGATGATCAAGAAAATAAGGAGAAAGATCTTTGTATTAAGGAACCTAATCGGCATGGTCTTTGGACTATGTATTTTGATGGAGCATGTTCAAAAGAGGGTTCTGGTGCAGGAGTGGTATTTCAGTCTCGAACTGGTAAGATTCTCAAGTTCTCTTTTTTATTGAAGTTTGCCTGCACAAACAACATTGCCAAATATGAAGCTTTGTTACTAGGATTGAATATTGCATTAAAGCATGGAATTAAGATGTTAAGAGTGTTTGGATATTTAGAGCTAATACTTTCCTAGGTAAGAGATAAATATGCTTCGAAAAATAAGAGGTTGAAACAATATAAGCATGTTGTCTGGGATACTATTGAATTATTTGATACTTTTTCAATAAATTGGGTAGAAAGATCAAAAAATGTCATGGTAGACTTCTTAGCTAATGTAGCAATCAAACCAAATGAAATCACCTCATCTTATATCACAAATGTTGAAGTTAAGATTAGACCTACAGTGCTAGATAACATATGCAGTTGGCAAGTGTTTGATGATGATAAAGACTTATTGAGATTCTTGCATTGCATAGATGAATATGAGAGTTAAGGAATTTATTTCCAAAACTTTGTAGAAGTACCAGATGGAAAAGAGACTCTTTTGGGGAAAGAAGTGATACAACTTAAAACAAACAAGGATGATTTAGAAGACGTGAATTTGGGAACACATCATGCCCCCAAAAAGGTATACATTGGCAAACAAATTAAGCCACACATCAGGAATATGTTGATAGCATTGTTAAGGAAATACAAACATGTCTTTGCATGGTCATATGAGGATTTAAAGGCCTATAGAGAAGACTTATTTGAGCATGAGATCCCTTTGAAACCTGGAGCTAAGCCATTTAGACAAAAGAAAAGACCTATCAACCCTACTTTGGCTCCAAAGATGCAGGAAGAACTAATGAAGCTTAGAGAAGCTAGAATAATAATGCCTATCAGACACTCAACTTGGGTGTCCGATTATGTCCTAGTCAGAAAAAAGAATTGAGATATAAGACTCTGTGTAGATTTCATGAATTTAAATGTGTCTTCTTTAAAGGATAATTATACACTACCTAACTTGGAAGCTATGTTGCAGAGAGTAAATGGATGTGAGCTCTTGTCCATGATGGATGGATTTTTAGGATATAATCAGGTGAAGGTGAAGGAATCAGAACAATACAAAACTACCTTCACAACTCAATGGGGAACTTATGTCTATATAAGAATGCCATTTGGACTAACAAATGTAGGTGCCACATTCCAAAGAGCTATGGATGCTACTTTTGTAGGATTGATTGACTCAATTCTAGTTGTATATCAGGAAGATCTAACTGCTTACTCAAAGAAGGAAGAGTAGCATTGCATGCATTTAGAATAGATTTTTGTTAGGGCATTAGAATATGGCATTTCACTCAATCCAAAGAAATGTGCTTTTGGGGTAGTAGAGGGAAAACTATTGGGGAATATAGTTTCTAAAGATGGAGCAATGATTGATCCTAAAAGGGTTACTAAAATTGACATAATTCAAATTCCCAAGATACTGAAAAGAATTCAATCTTTCTTTGGGTAGATTAATTTTGTTAGAAGGTTTATTCCCAACTTTGCAGAGATTACGAAGGATATTTCTAAAATGTTGAAGAAAGGAGAAGTTATAAAGTGGGGGAGTGAAGCAACCTAATCTTTTCAAAATATCAAAGAAGCTATTAAAATGGCTCTTGTGTTAAAATATCCTAATTTTTCCAAGCCATTTCAGTTGTTCTCATTTGCTTCTTTTCACAGAATTGCTGCTTGTCTATTACAGAAAAATGAAGATAGTTTTGAATGGCCTATTGCTTTCTTTAGCAAATCATTGCAGGTAGTAGAGTTGAAGTATGACATTATGGAAAAACATGCTTATGCATTAGTCAGATCAGTTAAAAGTTTCAGGCCTGCCCTATTTGGTAGGATCTCAAATTGTTGCATAGGTACCCCATGCTATTGTTAAAGACATGTTTACTTAATAGGAAGTGACAAGAAGAAGAAGATGTAGATGGATAAACAAACTGCAAGAGTTCAACATTGAAATACAGATTACTAAATTGGTAAGGGGGCAATGTTTAGCTAAGTTGATGGCACAGTCAAACTTGGAAGCATGTCAAGTAAATGTAACTCAGGATGAAATCATTAACATGTCAGAATCAGAGTGATACAAGGATATTGTGTACTATTTGCAAAGTTTAAATTTCCCCTCCCATCTAGCTGATAATCGAAAAAGAACCTTGAAGCTAAATGCTATCAAGTATGTTATTGTCCAAGGAGAATAATATTGGAAGAATCCTGATGGTGTGCTACTTAAGTGTGTGGATGAAAATCAAGATAAGAATATTTTGAGTGACATGCATAAGGGAGTGTGTGGTGGGCATTATATTGCTAAGACAACTGCTCAAAAAATTCTAAGGGCAGGATATTGGTGGCCAACACTATTCTCTAATGCACAAAAGATGGTAAGAAAATGTGATCCTTGTCAAAGGTTTTCTGGGAAGCTCAAATATGAAGGTGAACTGCCCCTTAGAACAGTAACAGTTGAAGCTCCATTTCAGTAAACGGGCATTGATTTTATAGGGAATATCTCAAAGAAATCAAGTGAAGGGCATAGTTGGATACTAGTTGCTACTGACTATTTTACTAAATGGATTAAAGCCATTCCAACTAGGAAATCTACAAGTAAAGTGGTTATTGATTTCATTTTGGAGCACATTATTGTTAGGTTTCGAGTGCCAGTAAAGTTGGTTATAAATAATGCCATGTGTTTCAGGTCTTGTGAGTTTGTTGATGTTTGCAATAATTATGGAATTAATTTGTCCCATGCATCACCATATCATCCACAGGGGAATGATCAAGCAGAATCAAGCAACAAAAGTCTTATGAAAATCATCAAGAGGATAATTGATAAGAACAAACGAGCATGGGATTCAAAGTTAAAACTAGCACTATGGGCTGATAGGGTGACAGTGAAAAAGGCAATTGGGAGGTCACCTTTTGAGTTAGTATTTGGCACAGAGGCCAAGTTACCAGTGAATAATCTCTTGCTAATCTACAAATTCATACAAGAGAATGATGAAGAAGTAGAAGACCCAATGAATGAAAGGATAAATTAGTTGATTACACTAGATGAGACTAGAAGAGAAGGACATAAGACAAATCTCAAGAAACAACAAATGGTGAAGTATTTGTTTAATAAGATGGCTACATAAAGGAAGTTTCAGATAAATGATCTAGTCCTTGTCTGGAATGCAATAAGTTAGGATAAGGGCAAGCATGGTAAATTTGAGCCCTTATAGATGGGCCCATAAATGATAAGCAATACACATGGAGAATATTCTTATTTTCTCCAGGCCCTAAATGGTGAGTTGTAGGAATTACCGGTGCACGGTCAGTTCCTCAAACCCTATTTCTCATGAATGGATTTCTGTGCACATTGTAAATTAGATGTATATAGTTTGTAAATGTTGTACATTTTTGTACAGTTGGTTTTGTCTATGTTTTGGTCTAGTCTGTCTTGGAGTAAATGTGGTTCTCGCTGCAATCTCACTCTTGCACATTCCTAGTCAGAGCCAATGGTGGTACCCCTTAGGGTTTAGAGTTTTAGGTATGAAATGTTCAAGTGTTTACCTTAGAAAATCCTTTTACCCTTATTTCCCTAAGTCTCGTGCTTTATGTTCTATTGCTATATTAACTGTTTGTTGAAGGTTGTCAATCACTTAAGTTATAACTTCATATCTCAGCATTCGTAGGTTGACTGGCCCCTTAACCTAGAAATTACCCATTGTTGCCAGTAAAATCAAATCTTCTATATCTTAAGACATCCGCTAAGTCCTAAAGTTTATTTAAGTGCATATCACATTGTCGCAGAGCATCTTTTATGATGTCATCACCATGTTGCGATGTTATGATAGGTTGATACCTATCCATGAATCTTTGCCTACGTAATGTTTTATAGGGGTCTCGCCCCTGCCAATAGTTCACTGCCACCTGTCGATGTGTTAATGGTCTGAAGAAAAGATTTTGATCCAATGGTTGTGCTCCAGCATAGATGAATCTTTCTAAGAAGAATATTCATTGTGAAGCGGTGAGATGTTGACATGTGGTGCTACTGAATGAAAAGGAAGTGTAAAGAAGGTGCATGGAGGCTTAATCGCACCATCATGCAGTATGTGGTGGGCCATTTTTGGCTACGATGCAGTGAAATGGTGCCACATGTCTGGTTCGGACAAAAGGCAATGCGACCAACAAAAAAAGTACAGATGATTCAGCCTGTTCTGATTGGATGAAAACTATTCAAAGAAGGTGACGAAGATTGTCAAATCTAGTCAACAAATCAGAGTCATAGATTACAAAATGTAAGGAAAAGATTCATGTCCCAAATTCAAATTTGTAAAAGAGAAGAATTTCCAAGTGTTTTCAGCACAAATAGAGTAATAACCGTCACAACCTTCATTAATATAGAGAACTGTGAAGGGATTTAGCATAAAATGGGCAGAATTGGGGCATTTCTTGTCATTCTCAAGAGCATAAGCTACATTTAGAGTGAAAGGAGCTTCAAAATGATAAAGCCAGTGTAATTTCAAGCCTCTGTTAATGCCAAAACTAGTAAGTTGTTTCCATTCCTCTGCATCTTGTCGGTTTATTTTCTTTAAAGCATTAAGAAGTAATCTAAAGTTGTAAAAACCCTAGTTCATTTGCACAAACATAAAAATGAGTCATTCCAGTCAACCTTCAACCTCAAAACATGGCTTAGATGAAGATCTCATGGTTCAGTGACCCGGATCATCAAAAAGCCTACAACAGGATTAGGGGTAGTAGCAAAAAATGATAAAATTTATGACCTATGTGTAGATTGTTGAGATGCCAAAATACTTGTGTCTACCTGGAGCTTATTTGAACACTAGTATAATAGAATGGACTACAAGGCCCCTTTTTGTCATGCATGGAAACTTGATTTGGTTGAGTTAATTTTCCCTGAAGTCTTTGTAAACCCAGACCTGGTCAGAGCAATAGCATGAAGGTATGACCCTAAAACCATGTCTGTTTTGGTTAGAAATGATTTAGTGATAATTAGGTTTACAAAGGCATACATTTCCACTATATTTAATCTCGACCCTGCTTCCAGTATGCCAATTGATTTGAATGCCCTCAAAGAAAAATACAAAACTGTCGTATATGCCTATAGATCTTTCAATTTGGCCAAGCATAGACCTAAGGGAGTTGATGGTGGCTTGATAAAGATTTCTAATAGAGAAGAAGAGCCCTTCCATTGCAATTTGTTCATGGAGTAATTTGTCAAAACCTATCATAGTTTATGTCATGTGCTTGGGATGGATGTAGCAGATAGAATGCCTGTGGCTCTGATGATGATGGAAGTATACATTCAGGATTATGGAGCCAAAAAACCATATGACTATGTAGGATATCTAGAAAATAAAATGCATGAGTAGATGATGGCAATAAAGAACAACATGTATATATTAGGTCCCCATGTGAAGTTCACCTGGTAGTCATTAATGTGCCATATTATCCTATTCTCTCTATCTGGCCATTGGAGCAAGGATTTGCATGTGAAGATGACTGATGTAGAGGGCAACATGATGCCAGTGCATATGTGGACCTACATGCTAGACATGTATTTTAAATATGCAAGCTATGTTACATTTGTAGAGCATGTTGTGAGAAAGGTACTAGGTTTCTCAGAACCTGCAGCTGGAAAGATAACAAAAGAAATTAAATATTTTTGAGACCATTGTAGAGAACCCCACACTTGAACATAGATCATAATTGGGGAGACTAGTTCTTACATGAAAACACAATTTGCATCAGGATTTATGGATGCGAGGCTGGACCATACACTTAGCCCAAGTTTGTCCCCAAGAGACTAGCCTTTATGGAGATTATAAGGCAATTAAATGAATCTAACAAGGAGCATTTTAGAAATCACAAGAAGGGGTCACTTATCCCTACTTCATTGAAACTTAGTGATTTCATAACAATTGATAAGAGTGGATTAGATCAGATAGGCTTCATGCTTCAATGCTATAGGATGGACATGGAGTGGGTGAGATTCTTTGACCCTGAGGGTTTTATTCATGATACAAGATTGAAGGTCAATAGGCTTGCGAACGCTCACCATGTTCTCTTGAATAGGGACATAGTAAGAAATTGCCATTTGATGTAGTAGGTGCATTCTTTAAGGAATAAATGGAATGTAGTAATGGGGGCAGAGAAAATGAAGAAAAATGTCAATTCTACTTACCCTAGGGCTTTTATTGAGATACAAGGCCCCATAAAGAGAATAAAGATGATATTTGCCAAGGTAGAGGAGCTAATAGTTGATGCACCTGTAGGTGAGGAAAGGCCCTCATACCAACCAAGTAGCTCAAGAGGTAAATATGTTAGAAAAGAAGAATCTCTTGATTCCCCTGCTCCATAGAGGGAAAAAATTATTGATCTTGAGACAGAGGAGGAGATAGAGGTTGTAAATTTGGAGGAAGGGGCAGCAGAAGAGCAGATTCAAGAGGCCCCTCATCAGGTGAGTTCCCCACCAAGGATAACGCCTTACTCCTCACTAGAAAATAGGTTGACAAGGTCCACAATTAACAATGAGGTTGATACAGAGGATGTGAGGCTAGTGGCCTCCAATTAGTTTGTTTCAAATGATGCATTGATCAGCACTCCTGAGTTTAGGTCATTTGTGCTAAGGACCAAAAATGAGGAGTTTTAGAAAAGAATTGAGGAAGAAAAAAGTGGTGCAGACCCCTCATAATATGATGCCATTACTAAGAGGGTTCTGGATGAAGTAAGTAAAGACATCAGTGCAATGACTACTGAGGAAGGAAAAGCACTTGTAACCAAAAGCAACATCTCACTGCTACCACATTGGACATTACCAGATGCTATTGCATTTGATACAATTACAAGAGATGACTCTAATGTGATAGAACAACTGGTCGGTAGAGTTATGCAGGGTGTTGTATTTGATCCAAGGTTTGAAACATTGGCAATCTAGGCATTGGTCCCTAGTGACAAGAAACCACAAGTTAGTTTAGATGAGTTAACTAGTAATGTGATAATAAAAAGGGTGTTAGACACCCCTACTCCTCAGGCGGCCAGTTTAAATGTGCAAACTGCACAATCTACAGAGACAGTGACAGTCAAACTGCAGAAGGATTACAATGAGCTATTGGAGAAATATATGGTGACTATGGCTAGGTTCAGCACATATAAAAGGTGTCCATAATTGGAGGCTAGTCTATCTCAGACTCCCCCCATCATTCAAGTTGTAAAGTCATTGCCAATTGATACACAACCTCTTCTTTTAGAGATCAAAGAATTGAAGGAGGAAAATAATAAACTGAAAGAAGAAGTGGAGAACAAAGTAGAGCATACAACTACCAATTTGATCAAGGACAAAGTGACTAAAATCTTGGCCAGAGTGGAGGAGACCCATAGGTCTTACTTACAATTAAGGATAGCCTATGAGAAGCATGAGTCTAATAAGCAAAGGCTATCAAGTGTTAAGGCTAGGTGGCTACCAAGAATAAGAGAGATTAGGGATTTTCTTAGATGTGCTAGATATGATGCAAATGTACCCCCTAAATTAAAAATAATGGTAGATATGCTGAGTCATTTTGAGGATGTGGTCGGTTATCAGTTGAGGTTGGATACAGTTTTGAGGGAAAAGATGTAGGTTTTGGAGAGGCTAGACACTAAGTGGTTGCCACATATTTTGGAAGGTGATGGTAAGGCTAAGCACTTGGACAAGTGGAGAAAAGAAATTATTGATAATGGTCATCAATTAATTCCCACTTGTTGTGATAAGGGTGATCCAACCATGTAGGTATTGAGCCTATCACTTGACAAGCTACACGTAGTGGAAGTAAACTTCAAGATATTTCGCAAGAATGCAAAAAACTATTTTGGATGCCAAGTATGTCAGTCATAATGACAAGATAGCAAAAGTGATTTCATTCCCTTGGCCGACTGAAAAGACATATGGTGAGCGAAAGGACAGATATGGGTCACAAGATTGACAAGCCAACTACCATCTTCCCAGTGTTAAAGAGGCAGATCCTCAAGTGGCCACACAATTGTCAACGTCCAACTACCCCCTCTTGTTCTCTTCTCTCAAGTGCAATTAATGTTTCCCGACAACTTTTTGGTAGTTCTTTGTATCCAAAAACAATTTTAAATGCAATGTATTCAATGCTGAGGGCACATTCCTAGTCTATAAAGGAATTGTGTTGCTCATTTCATTTGGTTGTTGAAGATTTGGGAATTTTGGAGAAGTAATAAAATATAGTTTTGCTAGTTTGCTCTATCTCTTGTGAGTTTATGAATTATATGTTAAATGTTTTATACATAAAATTTATCAGTTTCATGTCGTTTTAAATGAGTAATTCTTTATTGCATGTATTCTATTATTTGTCTCCAAGTTGTGTGTGTTCTTGTTCTGAATCTAAATAGCTAAGTGTTATTCAAGGTTCTGGAACATGGATCTTCTATGTTGAATGCTTAATCTTCTACTTTTGTTCAAGGAACAAATTAAATGTTTTGGGTTAAGTGTTGGGATGAATAGATTGCAGTGAGGATATTTGTAAGCAGAGATAATTCAATACTTAGTCTTGAGTAGTATCGGTAAGGTAGATTCTAGAGAAGCCCCTTGAAATTTGATTATTATTTTAAGTTTATGGTAAACATTCACATATATATGTCTATTTGGCTCCATGCCCTGAGATAGGCACCAGTCTGTTTTTGTGTTGACGTTATGATTCAAAGCCCAAATCTTGCATCCAAACATAAAATACAATCAAATCTTAATCACAAACCTTTAAGATTTTAGAAGTCATTTTAGGTTTCAAATCCTCTAGTTCACAACTAAATATAAGGCCCAAAGCTAGCCCCTTTGCAATTATTTCACAGTTTTGATCTATATTAAAGAAGATTTCTCTACTTTGTATCAATATCCCAGTAAGTTTAGATATTTATTTCATGGGTATTGAATAGCGAATACCCCCTAGGTCCTACAAAGCCTAAATAAGGAGAGGAGACATTTCAAGCCTATCTCATGTGCTGTTGGCCCCTCACCCGAGTCTCCTGTTGATGAGTGATGGCTACCTTGTACGGATACTTAGGAAACATTCAGTTGGGAAATCCCAACAAGATCTACCAAGCCAAAAGTTTGGTAAACAAACTTTATTTAAAGCGGTTCAAGTTATTTCTTTGAAATTGAAGGAAGGTGAATCAATCGCATAGCATTTAAATTCATTTATTTTGATTTTGAGTCAACTAGCCTTTGTAGATGTTAAGGTTGAGGAAGAAGACAAATCCATTATGCTTCTTTGTTCTTTACATGAGTTTTAGGAGAATTTCAATCTTTCTATCTCTACTAATCTCAAAGATCCCAAGTTTGATGCTCTTGTTGCAACTCTTTTGTTAAAGGAAATGAGGAAGAAGGCTATAATACCTCACTGGATTCTATTAATGTTAGAGGGGATCTAAGGAAAGGGAACAAAAAAGAGATTATAAGGGGCCTAAGGACAAATCTAAAGGTAGGTCTAAGACTCCTACAAATAAGAATAGAGTTTAGTGTTGCAACTATGGAAAAACATGTCATACCAAGAAGGAATATGGAAACAAGAAGAAGCAATGGGATTCCTCTACAAAAAAGTCCTTAGATGTAGGTATGAGGTTTTACTTTCTTCTTTTAACATTGCTTCATATGAACATTGGTTGGTTTACTTAGGATGCTCATATCACATGACTTCACACAAAGAATAGTTTTTCACATATGAAGAATACAATGGAGGTAATGTATACCTTGGGGGCAACACTACATTTTCAATTGTTGGATGGGGAAAGGAATTGTTGTGTTTCAGTGATGGGCAGATTAAAACCCTCCTTGGTGTTATACATATTCTTGGTTTGTCTAGGAACCTTATTTCAATTTCAAAGTTGAATTATTTAGGAATGCATGTAACATTTCATAAGCATGGTCGTAGATTGGTGAGAAGAATCTTGGTGGTAGTGAGAGGAACATAGATGGGAACATTGTTTAGGCTTGATGCCACTATAGTTTGTAATTCCACTAATGTCACTGAAACTATTGAAAATACATGTGTGTTGTGGCACCATAAATTGGGTCAAACGAGTGAAAATGTTTTGAAAATAATTAAGAATAAAAATTTGTTGAATGGTTATTCCTATTCTAATTATCACTTTGATTTCTGTGAGCAATGTGTTTTGGTAAATATAATAGAACATATTTTCCTTTACAAAGCAATAGAATAAAAAAGAAATTAAAAATTATTTATTTAGATGTGTTTTGACCTGTAAATAATGATTCTATTGGAAAATCTCATTATTTTGTTACCTTCAATTATGATGTATCTATATTTACATGGATTTATTTTATGAAGCATAAATCTGAAGTTTTCACTAAGTTTAAGGAGTTTAAAGTCTTAATAGAAAAGCAATCAGGGATTAAGATAAAAAAATGAGATCTTCCAATGGAGGGGAATATTGTTCTAAGGAATATTATGAGTTCTATAAGCATGCAGGTATCATAAGACAAAAGATAACTCCATATACACCACAATAGAATGGTGTTGGAAAATGAATGAACCAAACAATAATGGAAAGAGCCAAAAGTATGTTGAGTGATGTGAGTTAGATAAATACTTATAGGTAGAAGCTGTGAGCACTACTTGTTATTTGGTAAATAGATCTCCTTGGATGGCTCTTGATTCTACTCCTTATGAAGTGTAGATAGGTAAGAAACCTTTTGTTACACATTTAATACTTTTTTGGATGTGAGGCTTTTATTCGTGTGCATAAAAAAAACCATTCTAAGTTGGATCCAAAACTAGAAAAATGTATTTTCATTAGATAGCGTGATAATCTTAAAGGTTATAATAATTAGAATCCTCTACCCATGAAAATTGTACATTCTAAAGATGTGAATTTCAGGGAACTTAGAGCTATTTCTGATCCTCTATAGCTAGAAGAGAAAGAAATGAAGAGGATAGTGAATTTTGATTTACAACAAGAAGATGCACATCAAGAACAATAAAATGATGGATTTGAGGATGGAGAAGAAGAATAAGGTTGAAGTTAAAGTTTTGATGAAGATGACTCTGTTGTTATAGAAGAAGTTGAGCATGCAGAAGAACATGAGGAAGAATCTCTTACTGCACCCTTGAGAATATCCATAAGACAATGAAATCTAGTTAATAGGTATGGCCCACTAGATTTCTATTGTGTATTTAGTCTATTAAGTACTGATGATGAACCTAGATTCTACAGGGAATCTATTCATGCAGATAATAGTGAGTCTTGGTAGTTACCCATGTAGGAGGAGATGATGGATTTAGACTCATGTGACACATGGGATCTTATATGTTTTCCCAAAGGAAGAAAATCAATAGGATGCAAGTGGGTCTTCAAGAAGAAGTTTGGACTAGATGGTTCATTAGAGAAGGACAAGGCTAGAATGGTAGCCAAGGGCTACTCCTAGAGAGAATGAGTTGATTTATGTGAAATTTTCTCTCATGTTTCTAAATTATCCTTGATTAGATTTATGTTATCTATTGTTGCAACTAATGATTTTGAGATTGAGCAAATGGATGTTAAAACAACTTTTTACATGGAGACTTAGAAGAGGAAGTTTACATGCAACATCCTACATATTTTGAGGTAAAAGGGAAGGAACACTAGCTCTGCAAGTTAAAAAGGTCTCTTTGTGGTTTAAAATAGTCACCCTAAATGTGGTACTAGATGTTTGACTCATTTGTTTTGAAATTGGGATTTGTTAAAAGTGAAGAGGATCACTATAATTACATTCGATGTATTGATGATCATATACTGATTGTTGCCTTCTATGTGGATGATCTGTTATTTTTTACTAACACCAAGGGTACTATTAGTGAGTTGAAAGATTAACTTTTAGGTACATTTGAGATGAAGGATCTGGGTGTAGCTATGTATATTCTAGGAATGGAGATCAAAAGAGATCAATTAAATAGAAAGCTTTGGTTATTGTAGAGTAAGTATGTTAATACTATTCTAAATAGATTTATTATATGCAGAATTGTAATCTAGTTAGAGTTCCATTACCAATTGGTAGTAAGATTTTATTAGATGTGTGTCCTAAGAATGAAGATGATTTAGAGGACATGTCTAATGTGTCATATTCTAGTGTTGTAGGAAGTTTGATGTATGCAATGGTTCGTACTAGGCTAGATATTGCCCAAGCAGTGGGAGTTTTGAGTAAGTTATGCCTAACTCTAGTAGACAACATTGGAATTATGAAAAGAGGGTGTCTAGATATTTTTGTGGTACTCCTGATTATTGTTTAGTTTATTCTAGTACTAATAGTGTGGAAAAGACATTTGATATCCATGGTTATGTTGATACAGATTAAGTAGGTGACTTAGATAGTTAAAGGTCCACAAGTGGGTATGTATTTACTCTATTTGGAGGAGTAGTGAGCTGGATGAGTAATAGGCAACATATAGTTTCATTTTGATCACTGAAGTAGAGTACATGGTAGATACCCATGTCTCTAAGGAGGCAGTTTGGTTGGAAAGGCTATGTGCAGATATTAATTTTGATTGCATGACTATTTAGATCAGATGTGATAGACATAGTGCTATATGTTTGGCCAAGAATCCTATGTATCATGCTTGGATTAAGCATGTGGATGTTCAATACCACTTTTTTGGGAAATGGTTACAAATGGATAGATTGAGCTTAAGAAAATTAACACTCAGGAGAATGTTGTAGATTCACTTACTAAACATATGAGCACAAAAAAGTTTACTAGGCACAGGGAGGCCATGGGTCTTGTTCCTAGTGCTTAGTTGTTTTATGTTTTTTCTATGAATTTATTTACAATATATGATGTCAAGTGGGAGAATGTTGGTATTAAAGTGCCATCAACCTTGTAATCCTATCTAATTAATTAATCCTAATATTTTTTGTAAATTTTCATAAGGGAAGAGGTATTCATCGAGTAGCAGTAAAAACATATTTACTATTATGGAAAACAACTTATTACTAGAAATAACAATTAATTAGATACCGAAAAGTTGTTACAGAGTTACATTTACTAGTCAAGGCATCGTGGTAATAGTGAAAGGTTAAGTTGGAGAATCTAGGCGCCATCTTGAGGAAATGTTAATATTAGTGTTTTATGACAACTGCCATTAGTTTTAAGAAGCATCTATGAAACCTAACACCTCTCATAAGATGTAAGAGATTCTAAGATGGCATATGATAGTAATAATTACTTGTAACAACCTATTCTTGGCCCTAGGTGCCCATCCATGAAATATTTCTTATGACAACTGTAAGAGAATCTATAAGAGGCTATAATGGGCATGTATGCAAGATTCCCAAGGTGGGGGTGTCATATTTTTTCCAACTTGGGCACCACATTTGTTGGTTTCTTATTTTCTATGTATTAGGTTCTTAGATGTGAAGTTTGTATTGGTTTGTTTGTGTATAGTAATGTTGATAGATTAAAGACTTAGGATGAAATTGGGAGTTGTATTGTAATCATTTTTTGAAGATAATACAAACTTGTGCTTCTCTTTTGTGTGGATTTTTTTCCCAAAATGGTCTCTCCACATAAACATTGTGTTATGTGTTTCACCATCTATTCCATTTTATTTTATGTTCCAACTTTCATGCTATCTCCATTGGTTTTACACCGTATAAATTAGATTTACATTTTAAATCAGATTTTCATTATATAGTAGTTTACCTTCATTTCTAACATATTTTTCATTCTAGAAGCTAAGGTGTTTGGAAGAAATATATCTCAAAACATTAGCAAAGGAAACATTAAAGGTTTTAAACTTGAATCCTCCTAAAGTCCTAGCTTTTATGTTGATAGTTCATGGATGACACTATTCTTCTTGGGACAACTACTATTATCTAGAAGCTAAGGGTTGGAAAAATATTCTATCTTAATATGCTACTATTTCTATAAAACAAATTAATTTAGACAAAAGTAGATTTATTTTCAATACCAAATGAAGTTTACAAAATTAAATTTATACTACCATAGGTTACAACATTAATCAACTGCCTACTATGTATTTGGGAATACCTCTAAGCTTTGGATGAATTCACAATTGTACTTGTAACAATCTAGTTGAGATAATTCAAAGGAAACCTATCAGTTGGAAGGGATACCTTTTAAGCCAAACTAGTAAAATGCAACTCATCAAAAGTTCTCTCTAGATCATCCCTATGTAGTTATTATCTAGATCTTCAAAATCCCTCATCTCTTGGCTTAAAAAGTGGAGCAAATTCAAAGGCAATTTTTATGGTCACGAACAAAGGATGAGTAGAGATTATTTATAGTTTATTGGGATTTTTTTTTCCTACTAATGAGCATTGGTGGATTGGGAATATGTAAAATTAAGGAAATTAATAAACCATGTCTTTCTTGAAAGGAAGAAAGGTATGTGGAAATGCTTCCTACACTAATCTATTGAGGAAAGATCTATGCAAATTTTTATGTTTTACAGTTATATATTAAGATGCACATTAATAGAAAGATAATAAGAACATCCAAATGCAAATAGAAAACTCACAACACAAGATATATGTGGGTAGAACCCTTTCAAGTAAAAAACCCCACACTCGAAGGTCGCCCAATATATTATTCAGGAATCAAGAAGATTACAATATACTTGCAAAGAAAGATTTCATAGGAGTATTAATCAACCAAAGATCCAGATGGTAACTCAACATCTATGAGACTCTTACACACAACCTCCATCTCAAGCTCTTGATATATAGGAGATACAACATAGTAAACCACCAATCATAATTAAAAAACCATGAGCCATGAAACCACCCAAAAGTGGCACCCAAATTATTTCCAATCGAAGATGCCTCGTGATGTGCCAAATCACACACCAACACATGTAAGTCTTCCCTTTACATCTATTTTAAGTGTCTAACACCTTTTCACATTTCCCAAAAATAGGAGGTCCAGCTTTCGAAGGTCATAACTTTTGATCCAGGTGTCTGATTGATGATCTGTTTAATGCGTTAGAAAGCTCGTGAAGAGATATATCAAGATATAATTGAATTTATTAGTTATGACAATTTTTGGGGCATTTAGAGACACCTAAGTGCCTCAAAACTAAGTTTGAAACATTTTTCAGCAGTTTCAAAAAACTAAAACTTTAATATCTCGCAATCTAGATTGATCCTGAGTCGAAACTCACTCAAGATGTTTACTTAGTAGTTCTAAACCTTTTGGGAAAAATTTTGGGTCAATCCAAGGTTAAATGTAGAGTTACTAAAAATAGTAAGTCCTACCATTTTTAGCCCTTTTGGAAACTTTGAAAGTTCTAGACCATTATCAAAGATCAAGGGTATTCGAAAAGACCAAAATTGTAAAGAATAGTAACATTTCATAGTTGCATGGTCAAGACACTTTTTCTAACATTATCCCACTTGTCCAACACCATGATTTAATTTCTAGGGGTCAAGAGGACCGTAGACTGTAAACACCATCTGAACTTCTTTGTGCTCACAGGGTTTGTCCATTCGTCAAAGTGTCAACTTTCTCCAAGTGTACCTTCCCATCCTCTACCACGTCATGGATAAAATGGTATTGGACATAAATATGCTTAGTCCTTAGATGGAAAGTAGGATTCTTCACCAAACATATGGCACTCTGATTGTCACAACAAATAGTAATCTTCCTTGTATCAAACCTAACATCAGAACACAATCTCTTAAACCAAATAGCTTATTTACAAGCATGCATTGCTACAATGTACTTAGATTCAGTAGTGGACAAAGGGACCAGAGGTTGTTGCTTACTCATCCAACTAATAGCACCATCAAACATAAAGAACACATAAGCCCTAGTTGATCTCTTGCTGTCAGTGTCACTTGCCCAATCTGAATCCACAAATCCATGAATACAAAGTGAATAATGAGATCATGTAGAATAGCCATGATAACATAAGGAATACTCAAAATTACCCTATAAATATCTAAACATTCACTTTACTGAATCCCAATGTACCTATTGATGTATAAATTTGTGGGTCTAATCCAACAACAACATGGGAAACTCTGAAAATGTGGGATGGCTTCTCAGAGTAACCTCCAGATTTTATGGAAGCTGTCTCTTCCTTTTTTCAATGGGGTTTTGGGAAAATGGAAGAAAAACAAGATTACATATACAATGAAATAAAACTCCTAATCCTATGGCGATGCACCAGATTTAAAACCAACCCAGTTGTATAGTGTCAAACCCTATAAGATTTACTGGAAAATTTAAAGAGCTTGCAGCATGATCAATAATCTAGTTTATAAATAGATTCAATAGAGGCAAAAGGAATAGAAACTAGAAACCAAAAATAGAAACAAACTCATAGTTGCACAAAACATTGTCTCTCTTTATTCAAATTGAAAACAAATTACAGAGGTAAAAAATAACTTGCACAAAATAAATGTTACATTCCTCATGAAAGAGGCACTACTGAGGCAAAAATAATTCTCTGTCTACTACTAAAAACCTCTATGTAGAACTGTGGGACTCTAGAACTCTGTGTGGAACTCTCTTTTCTCTGACTCGGATCTGTATATTTATAACCCAGAAATTGAATCCCTTTGTGAATCTTTGAAAATCTTTCCTAACTACCCAAAATAATATCTACAACTAAAACCCACTAAAACCCAACACAAAATATGGTAGATAACTATATTTGGCAATTGAACTCACTGATCTAAGTCTTCCATGACTGGAAAATGCAACCACCTCCATCTCTTCTTACGACTGCCATGAAAAAGTGGCTGCAATAAAATTAGGGTTGCATCTCTTTTTATCTCCTGTGAGAGTCAAATAAGTCTTATTAATAAAGTCTCACTTTATAAGTAGAGGGAGCCACCGGGCTTCTTAAAAGATTTTGACCATTATTTAAATCTGCTTTATAAACTCCCCATGGATTTTATGCAAAGAGACACTCTTAATATTTAATAAGATCTTAGCTTATTTGGAGGGGCCCGCCACTTAAAATAAGAGACTCAACATAGTTTAATGAAAGACTATTCTCCTAGCTCACATGACACATTTACCATTTTATGAGCTTTAATAAAACAAAACATTTATCTATCTTTGGGTACCTCCACGTGGTAGAAGGGTGGGTGTTTGGAATGAAACTTTTATTTCTACCTCTCAAATTCCCAGAATCGTGACAAGTCTCCACTACTTTCCTTTGCTTCTTGTGAGTGCCATTGATTTGAATATGATCTTCTTTTGATCGATGGTTACTGTGTTTTGATACATTGAAACCCTATTCTGTATCTTCGTATACAGAATCTTTGTGAAGTGGATACCATTCTTGATATTTGCGGCTTTTATTTGATCTTGATGCCTATTCTCTGTGGCTATGCACAATAGTTTTCTTGATAACAAGCTGAGCGTCTTTCTTCATACTAGCAGCACCCTAGTGCACATATCATAGCACCTTAATCTAAGAAGAAAATGCCTTGAATTATATGATGAGCCTCAGTTACCTTGTAGCGACATCACTATTTGATCAAGTGCCATCTTGAACTAGATCCACACCTTTTGAGAGGCCATCATCATCAATGCATTTTATAGAGGTCGCATGCATCATGAAATGGCTATTCTCTTTGCTGTGTATAGATCTCTATTGCTGGAGCTACTGAGCGCCATTCTTATTGCTTGTGGTTTTATATTTCCATGACTCTTGCATTATTTGACCTTGTTTCCATGATGCGGCCTTCATTTTCATTGATGCAAACTCTTGTGATGCCCGTGCGTATGCTGGGTCTCCTTTTTTCTAGAGGTCTTATGATGCTATGTAGCATCGTTCTTTGAAAGTGCTACACCTTTGACTTGTTACCATGACTCTATCTAGAAGTGGCGCCATTAATGGCTATGTTCCTTGATCGATCCAGCAGCACCACATCATTGTATTCAAGCCTGTGTTTCCTTCTTAGATGTTGATCCATTGAAGATGATGCTCCTCTCTTATCTAGCCACACCTTTGAAGGTCGAATGCTCCATTTGGTGTCTTTTTGTATCTTGAAACTGTACCATTAAAATTTATTCGCTGCTAAATGCCTTAGTTGTAAATGCCCATTTCGAGACCAAAGACTCTCATCTTCCAGTTGCGCTTTGAGTTAATTATGTTGGTTGCACCCTTGAATGATGGCTGATTTATGATGCTTGTGACTCTTATTTGAACAAGCCATGCCTTCACTTATGACATATTCCTTTTATGTTGTTCCTTGAATCACATAGAGAGACTCCTTGAATTTGATAGGCTGGGACCCCACCTTGTTTAAGAGCTTACAATCTAATTTGAGTGGTAGCGCACCATACTAGAGGCTATGCCATATTCCTTAAACTATGCTATTGGGATAATTATAGGTAGCACCTTTCTTATTATGTATGCCTGTGCTTTGTATATATTGCCAAGCACCTTTGGTCATTAGATGTTGCCTTCATCCTTTGTAGAATAAGATCCATTAAACTAGCCGAACCTTATTTATGCTTGGACCTTGATTTGATATAAAGTGGCTTCCTTCTACATTCGAATGAGCTGCACCTTTTATTGATCTGAATGCTCTTATTTATGTTTCTAATAACTCACTCCACATTGTTGCTTATAGTGATGCATTTGAATGGTGTGTGCTTCACCTTTATGAGATACATTTTGAGTACCCTGAAGTGAGCTAATAAGCATACTTGAGTGATATTGACATTCGATATGTTGGCACCCTTTTATTTTTTACTACATCTTCTATAGATGCACCAACCTATAAAGGCTACACTCCTATAATGGCCACCACAAGTTTGAACTAGCTTGCCTCCTTCTAACAACCCATACCACATTAATAAGACTATAGATGGTGCCATGACTTTCATACTGTGTATATGAATTGGAAATGTGCCTTTAATGATGATGTCTTCTATTTGAGAGACTGATCCTCATATTTGAATGATAACATTGTTGAATATATATGCCACTCTTTCTTTTGATGCGGATCTTTGTGGCATGATTATAAAGCCTATACCCCATACATTAAAAAAATGAGCTTTTTGAAATGGCCATTTGTATCTTTGACAAGTTGATTTTAGCTTCTCACTACAATTGCATCTATTTATGGCTATGTGCCCATTCTAAAGAGATGAGGCTTTATTTACATATAGACCTCTTTACACCTTGACTAACATTTATATAGATTTTATTAGAGTTCCCTTAAAACTTCTCAGAAATTTATTGAATGAAACTTCATAGAAATCAAAAGTTTTGAAATGGAGTGAAAAAATTCTCAACATTTCTTAGCAACAGGCTAGGAAAGTGAGCCTCCTCACTGAGAACCTAGAGAAATTAGTGCCTTGTCCATTGGGCATAGAGTCATATCAAGCTGAAAAGCCTCCACAAAATTGAAAAAAAAGTGGCTCTCAGAACTTATGCAACCCAATAGAAACACAACTGCCTACAAATGCATTGAAACTAAAACTGAAGAATTGTTGAAAACACACTCTGCAACTAATAGACCACTAAAACTGATTGGTGATAGATGACTATAATGATATTCTGCAACTGAGACTAGCTGATGGCTTTTCAAACCTCTAAAACTGACACAGAGTTGAACCACAGATCCTTTATTGTGGCTTGGATTTATTGAAAACAAACTAACTGAATATGAAACTAACACTATTGTTGTAGGTTATTCTGAACATTGAAACTAATTACTGACATATCAAACTGATGGGGATATGCCCATTAATTGGGACAGCAAAGTAACTACCATGTCTGATAATGTTGCTCTAGTGAATCCACATCAAACTGAGAATTGACCAAATAAAATGCATGAAGAAAAATATTAGGAACTTGTACCTTTTTACCTTTCTACATTTTGTAGATTCAACCTTGTCATGAAAACACCAATTAAGCCAATTCATATGTTGTTCTTGCTTCCATGGAGGGCCGGAAGGAAAAATAAAGCATTGAAGCTAATTCCTTTGTTTGCATTTGGAAGCTTCTGTTGACTAAACTTTATCAGTGACCTCTTTTGTAGGTTCATGACTCAAGATAGTATCAAAAATAGGTGTGCAGGTGATAGACGTACCAATAACAATCTTGAATCTGATTAGGGTTCCTTTGTGAAAGAAGAAGGGTGTATAATGTGATGTAGTGTGTGACTCTTTACTTTTACAAATGTCTCTTTGGATCTCATCATCTTGTAGCTATGAGTCTTCATTAAGAAGAAGAAAATATCCATTTTCAAGAATAGAAAATAGATCAACACTAGCATCTACCTCTATTTCAAAATTTTCTTTATGATCACTTTCAACAGACTTTACAAATAAACCATGCACATGTTCAATAGTGGGATCTTCTGCATCCAGAACATGATATCCTTGTTGAAAAAGTGAGAATAAATCCTCATTCTGCTCTTCATGCTTATGCATCTCTATGTTATCTCCTTCAAAATGTGAAACTTCATTGCAGACATAAAGACACTCTGTATTTCTAGATTCAAACATTTCTTTTGCAACTTATTCCTCAAGTTGAGGTACAAACTTTGCATCACTATTGATCCAGTACTTTTTAGCTTCAAAGCCCCTCTTGAATTTCTTTTTAGCTTCTAGAAGTGTCACTTCATAGGCATCTTCTGAGTCTTCTTCATTACTTGACTAAAATTTTGAATCACATATTGCCATAGGTGCATGATACTCAAGGTCATAGGGACACACTGAATAGACATGACTTACTTTCTTGATTACATTTTGATCTTTGAGACATGATTCTTCTTTGATGTCAAAATGGCAAAGAACCTAATATGTGCTTCCTATTGACTGGCTTGCAGCTACAGAGGTTTGTAAGGCATAATTTTTAAGATGATTGGGAATTCTCTAACTATATTCATATTGTTGTTCATACTAACTTGGAGGCATGAAATTTGGATCAGCTTGATACATGCTTTGACATTTTAACTCATTGATCTCATGGGTGAGGGTTTTAATAAGTTCTTTTACTACACTTATCTCCTCATGATTTGACAAATCAGCAGGGAGGGTGGGTGGACTAGAATCCATATGCATTTGGCTACAAGGAGGAGCCTGAGACAGGTTATTTGCATGAGGCAACAATGGTTTCAAAGGCATAGGGAATCTTAACAGCATCTATGAGGTTGTTTTTAGCTCTAATAGCCAGATCATATGATTGGGGCAAAGTTTCACCTCCTAAGGCTTGGATCATCACGTCGATCTTAGGGTCTAAAGCCTTTAAATAATATAAGAATGCAAAAACTGGAGATGGTCTGATATCAACTAAGAATTTCTTGCATACCTTATCAAATCTTGAATTGAAATCATGTATGGGCTCCATAGGATGCCTCTTGATGGTGATGAGATTCTGGGGGAGAGTGCTAACATATATCCTCTCTTTGAACTAATTGTAGATGAGCCCTCCTAGCTGATCCCATCTAGTGATTGAACCAGGCTACAAACTTCTATACCATTCTTTTGCTTTGCCCTTGAGAGAAGATGCCAACAATAGAAGGGCATGATTCTCAGTAGTGACATTGTGAATGGAGCATAAACTTGCAACATCTTTAATGTGATCTGTAGGATAAATAGATATATCTATAAGAAAATGAGGTAGTGCCTTCCAAGCTGTGTCAGGAACTTGCCCCTATTGCTAAAGAACAAGAGGACTTGAATACCAAGTCACAAAAGGTAGATCCCTTGCAGGAATATTCAGATGCACATAGATACCAGGGGCTACCATGGTCTGTAGAGGCAAAGATCCAAGAGAGATTCTCTAGTAGAGTCACCAGGTGGAAAATTCATGATCCCATGAGCAGATATTTTTGTGATTTACCACCAAAACTACAAAATATAAGGCAAAGATTCAGTGAAAACAAAGACCCAAGTCTTTGAATCTAGTCCCACAGAGAGTCCCAAAAACTGTTGATGTATAAATTTATGGGTAGATAATCCAACAACAAAATGGGAAACTCTAAAAATGTGGGATGGCCTCTCAGAGTAACCTCTAGATTTTATGGAAGCTGGCTCTTCCTTTTTTCAATGGGGTTTTGGGAAAAGGGTAGAAAACAAGATTACAGATATAATGAAATAAAACTCCTAATCCTATGGCGATGCACTGGATTTAAAACCAACCCAGTTGCACAGTGTCAAAACCTATATGATTTACTGGAAAATTTAAAGAGCTTGCATCATGATCAATAATCCAATTAATAAATAGATTCAACAGAGGCAAAAGAAAGATAAACTAGAAACTAGAAACAAAAACAAACTCATAGCTGCACAAAACACTATCTCTCTTTATTTGAATTAAAAACAAATTATAGAGGCAAAAAATAATTTGCACAAAATAAATGTTACATTCCTCATGAAAGAGGCACTGCTGAGGCAAAAATATTTTTCTGGCTGCTACTAAAAACCTCTATGTAGAACTAGGGGACTCTAGAACTCTATGTGGAACTCTCTTTTCTCTAACTTGGATCTATATATTTATAACCCAGAAATTGAATCCCTTTGTGAATCTCTAAAAATCTTTCCTAACTACCCAAAATAATATCTACAACTAAAACCCACTAAAACCTGGCACAAAATCTAGTAGATAACTATATTTGGCAATTGAATTGGCTGATCTGAGTCTTCTATGGCTGGAAAATGCAACCATCTCCATCTCTTCTTACAGCTTCCATGAAAAAGTGGCTGCAATAAAATTAGGGCTGCATCTCTTTTTATCTCGCGTGAGAGTCAAATAAGTCTTATTAATAAATTTTCACTTTATAAGTAGAGGGACCCACTGGCTTCTTAAAAGATTTTGACCATTATTTAAATCTGCTTTATAAACTCCCCATGGCCTTTATGCAAAGAGACATTCTTAATATTTAATAAGATCTTGGCTTATTTGGAGGGGCCTGCCACTTAAAATAAGAGACTCAACATAGTTTAATGAAAGACTCTTCTCCTAGCTCACATGACAAATTTACCATTTTATGAGCTTTAATAAAATAAAATATTTATCTGTCTTCGACTGCCTCCATGTGGTAGAAGGGTAGATGTTTGGAATGGAACTTTTATTTCTACCTCTCAAATTCTTGGAATCGTGACAAGTGTCACTGTCCTTTGCTTTCTTTTGCTTCTTGGAAGAGCCATTGATTTGAATCTAATCTTCTTTCCATCAATGGTTACTATATTTTGATGCATTAAAACCCTATTCTATGTCTTCATATATGAAATCTCTATGAAGTGGCCACCATTCTTGATATCTAAGGCTTTTATTTGAGCCTAATGCCTATTCTCTATGGCTATGCACAATAGTTTCCTTGATAACAAGTTGAGCATCTTTCTTCATACTAGCCGTAGCACCTTAATCTAAGAAGAAAATGCCCTATATTATACGATGAGCCTCAGTTACCTTATAGCGCCATCACTGTTTGATCAAGTGTCATTTTAAAATAGATCCACACCTTTTGAGAGGCCACCATCATCAATACATTTAATAGAGGTTGCATGCATCATGAAATGGCTATTCTCTTTGCTGTGTATAGCTCTCTATTGCCAGAGCTACTAAGCACCATTCTTATGGCTTGTGGTTTTATATTTACATGGCTCTTGCATTCTTTGACCTTGTTTCCATGATGCGCCCATCATTTTCATTGATGTGAACTCTTGTGATGCCCGTGGGTATGTTGGGTATCCTTTTTTTCAGAGGTCTTATGATGTTGCATGCCATCATTCTTTGAAAGTGCTACACCTTTGAGTAGTTACCGTGCCTCTATTTAGAAGTGGCTCTATTAATGGTTGTGTTCCTTGATGGATCAAACAACACCATATCATTGTATTCATGCATACGCTTCTTTCTTAGATGTTGATTCATTGAAGATGATGCTCCTCTCTTATCTAGCTGCACATTTGAAGGTTGAATGCTCCATTTGATGTATTTTTGCATCTTGAAACTGCACCATTAAACTTTATTCACTGCAAAATGCCTTAGTTGTAAATGCCCATTTCGAGACCAAAGACTCTCATCTTCCAATTGCACTTTGAGTTATTGATGTTGGTTGCACCCTTAAATGGTGGCCAGTTTATGATGCTTGTGACTCTTATTTGAACAAGCCATGCCTTCACCTATTCCATATTCCTTTTATGTTGCACCTTGAATCACATAGAGAGACTCCTTGAATTTGATAGGCTGAGACCTTGCTTTGTTTAAGAGATTACAATCTACTTTGAGTGGTAGCGCACCATACTAGAGGCTATGCCATATTCCTTAAACCATGCTATTGGGATAATTATAGGTAGTGCCTTTCTTATTATGTATGCCTGTGCTTTGTATATATTGCCGAGCGCCTTTGGTCACTAGATGCTACCTTCATCCTTTTAGAATAAGATCCATTAAACTGGCTGAACCTTATTTATACTTGGCCCTTGATTTGATATAAAGTAGCTTCCTTCTATATTCGAATGAGCTGCATGTTTTATTGATCCAAATACTCTTATTTATGTTTCTAATAACCCGCTCCACATTGTTGCTTATAGTGACACATTTGAATGGTGTGTGCTTCACCTTTATGAGATACACTTCGAGTGCCTTGAAGTGAGCTGAGTGACATACTTGAGTGATAGTGACATTCAATTTGGTGGCACAATTTTATTTTTTACTCCATCTTCTATAGATGCACCAACGTATAAAGGCCACACTCCTATAATGGCCACCATGACTTTGAACTGGCTTGCCTTTTTCTAATAGGCTGCACCACATTCATAAGACTATAGATGGTGCCATGACTTTCATACTGTGTATATGAATTGGAAATGTGCCTTTAACAATTATGTCTTTTATTTGAGAGGCTGATCCTCATATTTGAATGATAACATTATTGAATATATGTGCAACTCTTTCTTCTGATACTGATCTTTGTGGCATGATTATAAACCCTATAACCCATACATTAAAAAGAATGAGCTTTCTAAAATGGCTATATGCATCTCTACCAAGCCAGCTTTAACTTTTCACAATGATTGCATCTGTTTATGGCTATGTGCCCATTCTAAAGAGATAAGGCTTTATTTGCATTCAAACATCTTTACACCTTGACTTGACATTTATATAGATTTTATTAGCATTCCCTTAAAACTTCTTAGAAATTTATTAAATGAAACTTCACAGAAATTGAAAGTTTTGAAATGGAGTGAAAAAATTCTCAACATTACCCATCTAGGATTAGCCATAAATTGACTAAGGACTCCCACTACTTGGGCAATATATGGTCTAGTACAGATCATCACATTTATCAAATTGCCAACTACACTAAAATAAGGAACTCTGGTCATAACCTGCATCTCAGAAGGAGACTTTGGAAAATATGGAACAGATAACTTTGTCCCCATCTTAACAGGAACAGTCAAAGGTCTACAATCTACCATGCTGAATCTTTCCAACATAGTGTTAACATACTTACTCTAGCCTAACCAAAGTTTTCTATTTTCTCTGTCTCATATGATCTCCATCCCCAGAATGTACCGAGCTACCCCTACATTTTTCATCTGAAACTGTGCTAACAACTCAGACTTCAAATCAGAAATCAAACTTTTACCATTCCCAATGAGTAACATATCATCGACATATAATGCAATACTGAGAATGCAGTCATTGTTAACCTTGTAATAAATACAATGATCTAATTCCAATAACATAAATCCAATACTCAATACAAAGATATCAAACTTTTGGTACCACGTCCTAGGAGACTATTTCAAACCATACAAAGACTTTTTCAACTTGCAAACTAGATTTTCTTTACCTTTCACAACGTAGTACTCTAGCAGTGACATATAGATTTCCTCCTCCAAGTCACCATTAAGGAATGTTGTCTCCACATCCATCCATTCCACTTCTAGATCATACGCTATTGTAATAGATAATAGGAACTGAATAGATGTCAACTTTGCAATGGGAGAGAAAATCTCACCATAGTCAATTCCCTCCACCTGAGAATACCCCTTCACAACCAATCTAGCCTTATATTTCTCAACACTGCCATCTACACCAAATTTTTTTTTGAACACCCATTTCCATCCAATAGGTTTTTATCCTTCAAGTAAAGGCACCAAGTCCCAAGTATTATACTTTTCCAAAGAATGGACATCTACTCTCCCATGGCCTCCTTCTAGGAACCTGCATCTTTCATAGTCATAGCCTCTTTCATAGTTCTAGGCTCATCAGTGTTAGAAATCAAACTAAAAATACAATTGGAATCATGCAATGAATAACCAAACCTATTAGGTTGATGCCTTATCCATGTCAACCTCCTCAAAGATTGTGGTTGAGGTCCTTCATCTTCTTCTAAACTTTTAGAGCTACTAGTGCTCTCCTCATTATTAGGTCCAACAGATGTTTTTGGTTCAACTTTCTCAGAGGTGGAAGGAAGCTAAACCACATCCTCTTTATTATCTTCTTTCTCTAGCTGCAAGACAATAGAACAAGGATTGAGATCTCTAAAGATCACACTTCTTCTATGTAGAACTCTCTAAGCCACTAGATCCCAAAGCTTGTACCCTTCCACACCGATGCCATAACCGATGAAGATACATTTCACAGCATTGTTCTCCAACTTAGACCTCTTCTCCTTAGGTACATGTGCATATGCCTCACAACCAAATACTTGAATGTGTCTGAATGAAGGATTTTTACCAGACCACACCTCCATAGGTGTCTTATCAATGAGCGCTAATGTAGGAGACCTGTTAACCAAGTAACAAGCAGTAACAATAGCTTCAACCCAAAAATTTTGATCAAGGCTAGCTCCAATTAGCATACTCCTTGCCCTATCCATCAACATTCTATTCATCCTCTCTACAACTCCATTTTGCTGAGAGGTATACAGAGTTGTCTTATGCCTCTCAATCCCTTGTTCTTTACAAAACTTGTTGAACTCTGCTGAACAAAACTCACAACCATTATCCACCCTTAAACACTTAATCTTTCTATCCTTTTGATTCTCTACAAGAGATTTGAATTCTTTGAATCTACTAAAGACTCCATATTTGCTTCTAAGGAAATATAGCCATGTCCTTCTATTGTAATCATCAATGAATGAAACAAAGTAAACAAATTTAAAAATTGAAGGAACATTAATAGGACCAAACACGTCAGAATGAATCAAGTCTAACACCTCAAAAGATTTGTGAGAACTGGAATAAAACTAAACATGGTTTTTTTTTTCCATAAATACAATGTTCGTAGAAATTGAACTCATGGTTACAGTCATTCATAGCCTCAACACAATTTTATTTTTTAGGGTAATCAAACCCTTTTCACCAATGTGACCAAGCCTTTAGTGCCATAACATTGTCTTCTCAGTTCGAATTTTCATCTCCATAGAATGAGTACCCTTAGGTAGCCAGAAAGCATGACCATCAGAAGTAGATGCAACAGTCCTCTTCGCTGTTGGTTCCAATGGTGAGGATGAAGACTCTAAAGATCTCTTCTTTAAAACAAAGGCACTATTACATTGAACTACAGATGCATCAAGATGAAACAAAGTGCCAATCCAAACACCCTTAGCCAACACCATAGATCATCTAGTCATCTTGTATCCTCCATTTGAGAAAACAACTTGCACACCCACATCATTCAACTTACTTATAGAAAGAAGGTTCCCTGCCAAACCAAGGATATGCAGAACACCATTGATTCCCTTCACTCATCCGTCAGGGAATTGAATCAAGACTCTTCCACGGCCAACAATCTTTAGGTGAGAATCATTAGCCAAGTACACCTTTCCAACATCATATTCTTCACACTTTGAAAACTAATCCTAATGCAAGGTCATGTGAAAAGATGCACTAGAGTTAATAAGCTACACATCCTTAGATGCATGCATTGCTAAGGCAGTGACAAATGCTTCTCCTTCATCTTGGGAAGAGTTGTCAAAATCTGAATCATAGTTCTTCTTCTTTTTCTTTTTCTCCTCCTTGTAATCCTTATGGAAGTGACCAGGTTTTCCACAGTTCCAACACATAGCCTTGGACTTTCTAGGACACTTAGATCTCTAATGGGATTTGGATCTTCCTTTTTTTTTCTTCTTATCCTTTTTCTTTCCCTTCTCTTTAGATCTTCCATGAACTGGAAGAGACTCCTTAGTTGATTCAGAAGACTTTCTCCACATATCTTCAAACAACAATGAAGAAACTACTTCATCCATGTTGAAGGTGATAGTAGTACTCCCAATGGCCATAACAAGGTGATACCATGAATTTGGTAAGGAACACAGTAATGTCATACATTGATCCTCCTACTCCATCTTCACACCAATAGAGGTCAACTGGGCAACAAGCATATTGAATGTATTCATGTGATCAACGACAGATCCTCCATCTTCCATCCTCATAGAATACAATTTCGTTCACATGAATAACTTGTTCACCAATGATTTAGCCTGATAAACATCTCCAAGCTTCTTCTAAAGATCTTTTACAATCTTCTCTTTATGGATATTTAGTGGCACTAAATCAACCAAACAGAGTCTTATCATACCTTTATCCTTACGATCCATCAGATGCCAATCTTCTTATTTCATGCTTGATGGCATGGTTCTAGATATTGCAAGCTGTAGATCTCTATCCACCAATAAGACCTCCATCTTGAGTTTCCACAACAAAAAGTTGCCTCCATTGAACTTCTCTATATCAAACCTCCCATATGTTCTAGCCATCTCTTTCCTACAACAAAGATTTCAAAATCCTCTGCACAAGCTCCCACTGAAGCAGAGATCATCTTAAAAAACCCTCTACCCATGAAATAGAACCAAAGGTGATCATGCTTTGATACCAATGGAAAGGAAGCAAGGTATGCATAAATTCTTCCTACACTGATCTACTAAGGAAAGATTTATGCAAATTTTTATCTTTTATAGTTACATATTAAGATGCACATTAATAGAAAGACAATAAAAACATCCAAATACAAATACAAAACTCACAACACAAGATATATGTGGGGAAAACCCTTTCAAGTAAAAAAGCCCACACTCCAAAGTAGCCCAATATATTATTCAAGAATCAATAAGATTACAATATACTTGCAGAACAAGCTTTCACATGAGTATTAATCAATCAGAGATCTAGAAAGTATCTCATTATTTATGAGACTCTTACACACAACCTCCATCTCAAGCTCCTGATACATAGGAGATACAACATAGTAAACCACCAACGGTAATTACAAAACCATGAGCCAAGAAACCACCGAAAAGTGGCACCCAAATTATATCCAATTGAAGATGCCTTGTGATGTGCCAAATCACACACCAACACATGTAACTCTCCCCTTTACATCTCTTTTAAGTGTTCAACATGTTTTCACATTTCCCAAAAAATAGGTGGTCCAACTTCCAGAGGTCATAACTTTTGATCCGGGTGTCTAATTGACGAATTGTTTAATTTGTTAGAAAGCTCATGAAGCAATCTATTAAGCTATAACCTACTTTATCGGTTATGACAACTTTTGGGGAATTTAGAGACCCCTAAGTGCCTCAAAATTGAGTTTGAAATTGTTTTCAACAATTTCAAAAAATAGAAACTTTAATATCTCGCAATCCAGATATGATCTTGAGTCGAAACTCACCCAAGATGTTTACTTAGTAGTTCCGCACTATTTGGGGAAAATATAAGGTCAATCCGAGGTCAAATGTAGAGTTACTAAAAATAGTAAGTCCTGTCATTTTTAGCCCTTTTGGAAACTTTGAAAGTTCTAGATCATTGTCCAAGATAAAGGGTATTTGAAAAGACCAAAACTAGATAGAATAGTAACCATTCATAGTTGCAAGGTTGAGACACTTTTCCTAACATTGCTAGGATTGGTTGGAAACTCATGTTAGCCAATCATGAATGTAGTTGCATCATGAAGGCTAAGTATTTGGGTAATCAAAAGCGTCTTTCTTTAGTCTCTTCAGCTAGTCTTCTTTATGGATCAACAATCTAGAATAATATAATGAGTTCAAAATAGATGTTAAGAAAACGCATAACATTGAAGGTGGGTAATGGTGAGATGAATTACTTCTAGAAGGATCGTTGGTTTTCTCATAAGCCTCTTGAATACTCCTATCCTTGTGCTCATATTAAAGAAGAGCTTTGTGAAAGATTTTGATATTACATAGTGGACTACTAAAATCAAAATATGGAAGGTAAGTACTTCTACAAAGATTTATAGTAACTTTCTAAGTGTTCCAAATATTTCTACTTGGGATGTTTTTAATTATTAAAATAAAACCTCTTAGATTCAATTTATTTCATAGATAGGATGAGATAATTTTGTCTACATCCCCAAATAGAGTTTATTTAGTCAGATATGGTTTCAGTTTACTTATGAACTTTACTACACTAGTATTCAAGTGAAGCTCCTTATCAAATCACAATATCATACTCAAGAGTATAACTCTTGTGTCAAAATAATGAAGTCAAAATAGTTGTTAAGAAAAAGTAATAAGGTGGAAGGTCGTTAATGGTGAGCTTATCCACTTGTGGAAGGATCCTTGGCTTTCTCATGAGCCTCTTGAATATTGATATCCTTGTGCTCATATTAAATAAAAGCTTTGTGGAAGATTTGGATGTTACATTGTAAACTACTAGACAATCAAGCCATGGAAGGTTCTTCTCGAAAGATTTCTAGTAAGCTTCTAGGTGTTTCAAATATTGATGCTTTGGATTATTTAATTATTAAAATCTAACCTTTTAGATTTAATTTATTTACTAGATAGGATGAGATAATTTGGTTTGCAACCCTTACTAGAGTTTATTTAGTCAAATCTAGTTTCAATTTACTTATGGAAAGTTTTCCTACTCTATAATTCAACTGGAGCTCCATATAGAGTCACAATCTCATTTGCAAGATTAATTTTTTTGGTGGGTCATCTATAATGGTATGATTTGCATTGTTGACAATCTTAAATATAGGGGCATCTCTCTTAGCAATAGATGTATTTTATGCAAAAGAGATGAAGAATCCATTAATCACTTGTTAATTGAGTGCCCCATTTCCAAGAATATTAGATAAACTATCCTAAATAGGTTCAAACTATAATGGGTTTAGAATTGGGACATCCATAGAAGCCAATTAGGTTCTTCCTTTTGGACATCCTACAATAAAATAAATTTGGTTGCAAGCTCTTCCACATCTCTATTAGAAGGAAATAAATAATATAACATTTAGAAGGAAAATAAGGCCCTAGAATGTGGTGCTAATGAAAATATGCCAACCCATTTAGAAGAATGATTATTCCTCCCAAATTAGAAAGCCCAAAATTTTCCCTATGACTTTTGAGAGGGAAGTTGCTAAAAATTGGAATATCCAATCATCTCTTGATAAAGTAGAAACTATCAGAGTTAAGAAAAGAAGAGCTACTATATTGAAATGCCCATATATAGGATGCATTAAACTCAAGTTTTCAATGGTTCTTCTAAGGGAACTCTTGATCACAATAGTGGACAAGGTGTCCTTAGGAATAGCAAGGGGAAGTTGATTTCAACATTTGCAAAAAACTTGGGATTCAAAACTAATAATAATGTTGAATCCTTTGCAACTCTTCTCGGTGTAGAGTTGGCTCAAAATCGTAATATCTCTAACTTGATGATTGAAGGAGACTCCAAGAATGTTATTAATATTCTAAAGTATAGGGCATCTAGCCACTAGTATATTAATAATATTATCTTAGATACTAAGGACCTTATTAAAAAAATTAGGAACATTAAAACTTGGCATTCATATAGAAGAGGTAACCCAATGGAAAACCTCTTAGCCAACCTGGGATGTTTGATTGATTACCATAAGTATTTTCTTGAAGTCAAATCCCTACCTTCAAATATAAATAATAGAATTAGACATGAGAGTTTTAATCAAGATCATGATTCTAAGTTGTCATTTGGGTTCAATAGGAGTGGGCTTGTCATGAGCCAAAGTAATATCAAATACCCTGGCAATTATGAGGGCTCTAGGATTCCCATAGATGGGTTGGGGATTAATACATTTGGCAACTTCCTCAATAAGGAAATACTTTTCTCTCACTTGAATGTTTTTTCTTTGCTAATTTTGTGCACTCATGGGGGATGCTCCCTTTATATTTATAACCAGAAAATAATAGTATTACATCCATCATTCATTTTTAATAGTGTCTATATGCCATCTAAATACATAAAAAAAGATCTTCTTATCTACTACCTTGAAGACCTACCATAGACTTCTACCCATATATACTATTCATTAACAATTTTTTTGAAATATCTACAAACATATATATAAACTGCATATGGAAAACACCGAACAAACTTTATCTTACTAAATTACCCAAACCCCTCCCTCCTCCTTGTTCTCTACTTGGGCCACCTCAAACTAATTTCCTGCATCAACTGCTTCCAATCCCACCACCTGTTTCAGAAAGCTAATGACCTTTTCCACTTTAAATCTCTTGGTTAGCTCAGCCCCCTTCCACTCTGAAGTGATAAAAGGTAACCAATTTACCAGTTCTCCGTCCTACTTAACTCTCCCAAAGTCCTCTAGCCTAAGGACGCCATTGCCATACCAGAAATATCTATGACTTCATCCAAACCTCTCAGTAAGCTCAGCTTGATAAATGCTCTAGTTAGAATGCCAATGTCTTCCTTCGACTTTCCAGCCTCGAACAAAATAGCAACAAACATTGAAAAAATATCCAAGTTCACCCTATGATGATGCTCCACCCTCAAGAATTCATTGCCTAACACCCATTGGAATGCTAACAAAAGAATACCATTCTTCGTTTTGAAAACTGATTGCAACCTTTTCTCAGACACTAAACCAAGGAATGCCATCTACCTATGAGAACTTGTTAGTTGGATAGGTGTATCCATTAATCCTTCAAAGCTCTCTGTTTCTTTGATCTCCAATAATGAAGAGTTTCTACAATCTCTAAGAAATGCAATCTAACCTACCTTTGTAGGCTTGAAAGCACCCAGCTTATATGCCATGAAATAAATGAAACATCATTATACATATGCTTTCCTTACATCTCAGGTCACCAACCTCTACTTAATCTCAAATGTCATTATTATTCAATATGTCCCTTAATGGCAATTATAGAAACTAGTCTTTGCTAAATAGCCTTCGCTACTTTAGTACTGCTAACTTTTAATCAAAGAAATATTAAGATCATGCCTTATATTCCTTCCTTCCAACTCGAAAAACCTCTGATCACTCATCTCATCCATCATTATAACTGGTGCTCATCTTTTTAAATATCCACTTCCATTTCTTCCTTTAAGTTGACTGCCACATTATCCAACTTATTTGCCCCACTATTAGCCTCCCAAAAATTATGATTTATTGTGAACTCTTCAAAATGTTTTTATAAATCTAATATTTGTTCAAGATACACCTTAAACTTCCAATTATGAATGAAGTTTCTTCTTACTACATTTATAACTATAATGGATTCCCCATCTATATTAAGTTTTTGATGCCAAGTGCCTTAGTCAATTGAAGACCAATAAGAAGAGCTTCAAATTCTATGTGGTTGTTTGTGACAAATTCAAGCCTTTTTAGAATTTCCCCACAACTTTTAATTCCCAATTGCTAACAATGCCTCCTGAACCAACTGGGCCTGGGTTGCCTTTTAAGGCCTTGTTGAAATTTAATTTAAACCACCCCTCTTCTGGGGGAATCCATTTCACATTTTGTCTAGCTAAAAGGGAATCATCTCCCTCACCCCCATTAATAGGGGGTCTCTCACTTGAATGTTGCTGCCAAAGGCTGCAATGATAAAAAATGGCTTCCATAAATTTTGATGAAATGGGAGGTGAAAAAATTCACATTCAACCATCTTAATGTGAACTTATTCGGCAAAATGCTACCATTTAGAATATTTTAATAAAGGGGGGTCTTTCTTGTTACCTATAAGTCATGAATAGTTATGACCCGATCTTATCTAATGAATTTGCTAGATCCTAGAAAGCCAGGGTGGTTGAACAAGAATGATTTACTCAATCCATGGGTAGATATAGTTGTTTCTCTGGTTAGATACTTCACTCTTGAGGGTAGGTACAAGTTGATTACTCTTATCACTTTCTTATGTTGAATCATTTAAGACATAGGATCAAAATGAGTTTTCTATTTTTTCTATTGAGTTCCCTACAACAATATGTGGAAAATGTATTGTTGGGTAAGGTAGAATCACCTCTTCACCAAGGGTTAATCTATTTTTTATATAGGTTTGAGCTAGCAAAATGTCCAACTCCTTCCCTTTTTCCCATAATTGTTAACCCTTCCAAAATTCCTCCCAGGTCTATCCTGAGCTCTGCTACTCATCCTACTACTAGTTCCCAAACATGTATTACTTTGTATCCCACAACCCCTCCTTCTAAAGGTCAAGCCTCATCAAATGCTATGTTTTCTACACCAAATTGTCTAAAAATTGTGGTCATCGATAATATAAAGAGGCCCACCAAATAGCCTTGGGACCCAAATTTTAAAGATGGATCTAGGGTGATCAAAATTTTGGTCCCTTTGAAGCCATCTCAACATGAGGAAACCCCTATTTTGAATACCCTTGCCACCTCAGGGGTAGATAAAAGTAAAATAGTGATTCCTTCTAATCTTCATGCCTCCACTTCTCATATAGTTTTTGTTGATCTTTATGACTCCAAGAAAGTAGTGAATCCTAATGACAGTGATTCTAGTGATGGTGTTCCTTGTAAGGCCCGGTCTATTGATGATGCTCATAAGCATAGTGACAACCATACCCTAAAGTCCTCTTTCGAATGTTGTATCTATGTCAAGGGCAAAGTTCAAGCTTTGGAAGAAAGACTCGACCTATGAAATAATGTTCTAAAATGGTTTTTATGGCAACACCAAAATTGTAGGTATAGATTGAGCGACTTTGAAATAGTTATTACAAGGAGGAGGATGGAGTGAATCATGGTAATATTACTTTTGATGAGGACTTAGGAGAGGATGTTAACAAGTTCTCCACAATATTTCAAAATTGGGAAAACCTTGATCTGAGAATGTTAGTACTTTAAAAAATTCGAGAAGATTTAAAGAGTAATCTAGTTGTAGTTAACTTCAACAAAAAATACTATAAAGAACTTAACTGCTAGCCTCTTTATCCTCCTGTCTAAACTACAAAAGATGAAAAGAAAGTCTACTAGAGAAAGGTCTACTTATAGAATGAGGGCTAGGTCCTCTATCCACAAACTAGGCATTATTGAGCTAGATGAAGACACTTTCAAGAGTTCTTTTGAGGAGCAAATCAATTTAATTGCTAAGGAGTGGCAAATTGCTTCAAGTCTTTAGAAGTTGGTAGATCCAAAATAGGACAGGGCTCTTTTCTAATCTTTCCTTGTATTGTCTATTTAAGTGTTGACTTTGTGCAATCCCTTTGTTTTGGTGTTGTGGCTAGTGACATTTAAACTTTCTTTCTATTCTCACGCCTCATACGACACATTTCTTCAAGTAATTAAATTTGCTCTTGTAAAAAGATTCGAGCCTTTTCAAAACCCTATTATTTATCAATACTAATAATTTTTTTTTTTTTTTAAAAAGGTTATTTTTTCTTCTACACATTAAAAATCCTATGATATAGGAAGTCAAACAATTTTTTTTTCTCCTCTACAATTAATAAACCTTAAAATAATTTAAAGTTGACATATTGTTTTTAATCCTCATCCTCTCGAGCTTAAAATAGTTGAAAGTCAACATATTGTTGAGTCACCAAAGAGTACTATTAACTACGTAAGATGAGTGCTAAATGTGAGAGGCATTTACTAAAGGAGGTCATACTTCCGGACGTGTAATGTGCAGTCATTGAACTGCATTCTAAAGAGTTTTGAGGGCATCTACATAGCATTACGCAACCATTCTGATTCGAGAGTGTACTTGCTTTAGATTACGCAACTCTCCCCTCCACTTTCACATTTTTAACTCATTTTCGAACGTTGTTCTGTTCGAGGAACTTGAAATTATCATCATTTATGGTTGTTATCATGGTGTAGAATTGCCAAATCGATATCAACTTCTATTTTAATGGTTTTGTTTGTTTTTCTTTTTCTTTTTTCTTCCCCTATTTTTTCCTTGTCCTTGCGTGTCTTTTAGTATTAAGAAGTTTACACGGGTTTGAATACTTCCTTCTGTTTACAATAAATTTAAAACTTGCTTCTATTTTAGTAATAGGTGTCATCAAAGTCAAAATATTTTGAAGTGTAATTATTTGACAATCACAAAATGGTACTAGTTAAAAATATATATAGACTAAACCACATATGCTATGTCGTTATGAGCAATCTCAAATTAAAAATCAAAAACATAATTTCTAGACACAAATAATTAAATTCTAAATTATGAACATAATTTTTGAATACATTATACAACCACATGTCTATTACTAATAGTTCCAATTTAATAAAAGCTAAACTATATCCTAATTTTCTATTTACATTTAATTTTGGCAATTATAATTTTCCTCTTATATAAATTGATTAACTAAATGAATAATAAAATGTGTTTTCTTAATATGAAATGCATTCTATAAGAACAAGACATAGAATGTCTTCTACATAATAACTAAAACACAGTTGATATATTTTTTTTTAAAAAAATAACTGATGAGTAAATAAAATAAAATAACTTTTAAGTAAATAAAAATAAAACAATTCTTAAATAATTCTAAAATAAAACAAATAATTTTTTTGTAATAAAATAACTTTTATGTAAATATTAAAATTTAGATGTATTTTTTTTTTATATATATAAAAAATTATTTTATTAAAAAACCTCTTTAAGTAAAATAAAATAATTCAAGACTAATATTTTGATAGATGTACTTATAATATTTATAATAGATAAAATTTAATAAATGTTAACATTTGTTATAAAATACTAAGTAGATAATAAAACTAACTTTAAAAACAAAATAAAAGAAAAAAATACAAAACTAATCTCTTAACATTAATTAAAAATAAGGAAGCTAAAGGTAAAATAATAAGAATGACTTGTGTAAGCGTGATTACTTTCAAATGTCTTGAAGAAATCTTGAAAGGGAGACAACCTTTCAAATTCTTCAATGTGAACATGGGACAATTGTGTTCAATGTGACAAGGTATTTATGTGGGACCTCCGGGCCACAAGATTTTAGTCAAACAGAGAATCTTTTTAAACTTGAAACTTTTACATTTTAAACAAGTTACAGATTTCATATTAATATATAAATATTTGCAATACAAATATTAATAAATATTAGTATTTTATTATTAATATTTGTTATAAAATACTAAGTAGATAATAAAACTAACTGTTAAAAACAAAATTACAAAACTAATCTATTAATATCAATTAAAAACAAAGAAGCCAAAAATAAAATAATAAAAATGACTTGTCCAAACATGATCACTTTAAGAAATCGTAAAACACAATCTTTCAAATTCTTGCATGTGAACATAGGACAATTGTGTTCAAAGTGACAGGGTATTTATATGGCCCTGCCCCACAAGATTTCTTAAGGAATCTGTTTAAACTTTGAAACTTTTACATCTTAAACGGTAGAGTAAGACTCATAAAAGTAAGTACATATTTCATCTTGCAATCGTCTGAAATCTACTAAACTGTTTTTTAATTATCCTTTACTACTACAATTGTGTTAGATTAGATGGCCTTGTCAGAGGGCCCTCTCTCTACCGTGTAGATTAGATGGCCTTATCTAAGAGTAACAAGCAGCCTTCAGACTTTGAACGGAATCCTTTGTGTAAAGCATTTATCATGTGAAACTGTACCTAGAGAAATATCTGTCAATCCAAAGTTGCTATTCTCGGTAGAAGCCTAGAAATTTCTGTGAAAGTAAAGTTGCTTTGTTCGCTGGAGCCGGGGGTGAGCTACATATACGACTCTCCGCCCAGTTGTTTTCCATATTTGAGCCTTCGATTATCTTATTTTCATCCCCTTTGTCTGTAGTTGTTTTCTGTGATCTCTCTTTTAATCATGGAATTAATAAACGCAGATGAACTAAAGATCGATCAAGACAGATGGGTTATTCAAATCAAGGAAGGCCTGCAAATACATGGCGAGCAAGAAGAAGAAAAGGGGATTTGCATATCCGTTTTTTGTGTGCCCAAGGAGTTGTTGGCAGTCAAGCCAGAAGCATATATTCCGCAATGCGTCTCCATTGGACCATATCACCACTGGAGATCCCAACTGTACGAAATGGAGAGATATAAAGTGGCTGCTGCAAGAAGATTTCAGAAGATGATAACTGGTGCCTGCAAGTTCGAATCTGTAGTGGAAGAGGTCAAGAAGTATGACTGGCAGATCAGGAACTGCTACCACAAATATCTGGACTACAAGGAGGAAGCCCTTTCATGGCTCATAGCTCTGGACGCCTCCTTTGTCCTCGAGTGCTTGCAGTTCTACGCCAAACAGGCGGACCAGGCTTCTTCACAAGTGCCTTCCCAGGTGATGCGACTGGGCAGAGTTTTAGATCCATCTCGCAGAAGTGCAATCCACAATGCAATTATGAGAGATCTGATGATGCTTGAGAATCAGGTCCCTTTGTTCCTCTTGCAGAAGCTGCTGGAAATGCAGTTGGGTTCTGAAGACAAGGCGGAAGGAAGGCTCTGCAATCTGGTAACTCTCGCCTGTAAGGAATGGTCGCCATTTATGTTCAAGACGCCGGATGGTTTAAAGCTGAGTATTAAAGAGAGGGGTCACATACTGGAGGTGCTCTACTACTCTATTGTCAATGCAGCAGCCATGGACGATACCATTTCTAAGAAGAATGAGGACAGCAACGTCCCGTTACCGGATTCAACCTACTTAACGCGTGCTCTGAAAGCTTTATGGAAGCCTTTCTCCTCGTTAAAAATCGGCCTTGTTCAACTTGTCTCGGCACTCCCTCAGCGCCTCTTGAAAGGAAGGCCTGTCCAGTTGGTGACACAGTTGTCCACGCAACTTGTTTCCACTTTTGAAAATCTTTCAATTAAGCGCAAAGATGAAAAGAATGAGGAAAAAGATGAGGAAGGAGGATATTCCTCTGCAGAAATTCCCCCTACACGCGACGAACTAGCGATTCCCTCCGTCTCCGATTTATACTCAGCAGGAGTAAAATTCCTTCCAACCGAGGGAGACCTCACCACAATTCGCTTTGACCCGACCACTGCAACTCTTTATCTTCCCAAATTGAGATTGGATTCCAACACAGAAGTAGTTCTCAGAAACCTGGTGGCTTTCGAAGCTTCGGCGGCGCCTGGCGCATTGATCTTCACTCGCTACACTGATTTCATGAACGGCATCATCGACAAAGACGAAGATGTTCGGCTGCTGAGAAAGAGCGGGATTATCTACAATCACCTAGCTGATGACGGGAAAGTGGCAAGCCTGTGGAACGGCATGGGTAAATGTGTGAAATTGACTCAAGTTAAATATTTGGACCAAGTTATAGCAGACGTGAACAAGTATTACAGCAAGAGATGGAGCGTTGCTGTGAAGAAGTATATAAAGAAATACATATCTGGTTCATGGCAGATACTCACCGTTCTAGCCACAGTGATGCTTCTCCTTTTCACGTGCTTAGAGGCTTTTTGTTCTGTATATGACTGTAAGCAATGGTCGATCGACTCTAGTTTTTTGCAGGACTAAGTCAAGTGGAAGAGCTTCATCTCATGTAACTAGGTACCAAAGCCGACGGCCTTTTCTTCTCCTTGACAGACCGACTTCTATTTACTTTGCAAGGATACAACAGTTTTGTTTTTTTAAGGCGGGTTGAACTCCTATTCCCGTGTGACGTATTAAAATTCTCACAGAAACTAATTGGGTATGCTGACATTTTCAAGTACAGTACCCTTACAAAACACACCTCAACATTTTTGTTGCCAATAGAGTCCAGTACTCCTGTACAATACTGCCATTTGGAAACATTCGTAGAAAAGACATTGGAGCTTTGTATTTTTTATAAAGTTCATTGCTTCCAGAGTTCGCTCATGGAATGGAAAGAAATATCAAAATGGTGTGATTCAATTTTTTTTAATTCTATTTTATTCAGTAATTTTGCTTTACAACTGTTTAAATCTATTTGTAAGTTATATTATTAAAATTACTTTAGTTATATTATTGAAATTGTTTTAGTTACATAGAATATTTATGATGGTTGGAAAAATATATGGATTTTTTTGTTTTTTTAAATTATTATAATAATTTGATTATGAATATTATTTTTTTCAATTTTAAAGTGGTAAAATTTTTATTGAAATTCGCAAAAGGGCATTACAAAATATCAAAGGGCCAAGGCCTCCGGAACCTATAAGAAGCAGCCATACAAAGCATGAAACAACATCATCCTTCACCAATACCATTCCCATCCTCAGCAAGTATCCTTTCCAAGTCATGTCAGATCTCATGGGAAACTTTATGAATATTTTAAATATTTGATATAATTATATTTAATTTATTATAATTATATTTTCTTTAAACTTTTTAAAGTTAAATATATATACATATTATAATTTAAAATTCATTTATGGATATTTTAATAATATATAAGATACATTTATTATATTATTTAATAAAATAAAACTTGATTTCTAGTTTTTAAATTTTTATTAGTAAAAAGAATAGTCTTTATTTACTTTTGTAATTGTAAAATTTGTGTACCAATTTCAAGTCCTTTGTTTTAAGCCTATTTTTGTAATACCCACATTTTCCTATTTAAGTAAAGATTATTGTTAGGATAAAATATAAAGAACTTCATAAATTATTTATTTGAATGCTATCGTTTACATTAATCTTGTTTTACAAACCGATAGATTAATAGCTTGCTTGAAAAGTTATATATTTAGAATAATTATAGAGGAAATAATATATGATAAAAATTTCATAATGTTAATTGAATATTTTAGTCCAATACATTCTAATTATAATTTCTAAATTCTCATATGAAACTAGATGCCTTAATGGATTGTTGATTATGTGGGTAGTTTTCTAATAGGAGTTGGGCCAACTAAGTAGAAGGGGGTGTATATACTTTCACTAAAAATATTTCTTAGTGGTTGTGGTAGTGAAATACTAGACCCACAAAGGAGGAAGTAGAGGGGGCATGTACTAGTAATCAAGACAACAAGAGCAATTAGACTGTAAGATACAAGTGACAAGACAAAACACTAGGATAATGTGCCTTGAGTAAATAAGGTTGTATTGTAAATAAATTACATGTGCTAGGAAGAAATTGAAATTACTAGTCATCCTTGAGGCCTTTTTGGAGTTGTATAGCAACCATTGGGTGGAGAGCTTATATCCACACTCATCCTTATTGAATTTGGATGATTGTCATCCGTGTTGAAGTAGTTAGATTCTTGATGGTATATCTCCTTTTTGGCTCTTGCAAGGTATTCAATAGGTGGGACAATATTGGGAATTAAGTTGTCTCAACCTTGCAAAAAATCTTGATTTGATTTATCAATTATTTAGGATTTTTCTGCATATTATTATATTTTATTTATTAATTAAATTGCATTCCAAGTTGAAATGGGACATTGGATTTTGAGTTGGCATTGTGTGCCAAATATTGGTATTTGTTTGGTAAGTTGTAAGTTGTCATAAAGTGCTAAAAATAGGGAAATTTGGAGTTGCCTATTTTATAGGGATTTTATGAAAGATTTATGATGGATTCTTATGATGGTTGTAAGGGCATATAAGAGGAATTTTTTGGCAATATTGACTAGCTATGATAGATAGTTAACATTTATCCTGAAGCATCTTATTTTAGATTGTTTATTAGTGTAACATCTAGGTGCCCAATTTGGGGTCAAACTGGTTGTTACAAAAGATAATATTTACATACTAAAAATTAGCTAGAAGAAGATTCCAGAAATGAGGCATTGAAAGTTAGTATCTAAGCTCAGAACCACACTAGTGGATGCTTCTTGCACATTGTTTTGTAAACCATTCTTCATGGATTCGAGTTTCTCTATAAGTCTATAAACTAGGTACTTGAGGAGTTGTATTGTATTTAGAGTTTGTAGGTACTAGTAGAATGCCACTAAAATGACACCAAGTTTAATATGTTTCTCCATTAATAACTTTCTCTGCAAGTGTATTGTGATCATTTGTTGATTTGATAATTTACATTGAGTAGGTTTTGGAGAATGGGGTTTCTCTCCCAAAAGGGCTTTCTCCACATAATTCTAGTGTTATGTTTGATATTGTATATATTTATTTATGTGTATCTATTTAATTTTTATAATAGTTTAGATCCAATTTGAAAAACTTTTTGTGCAATACTCCTCTCAAGATTAGTGTAACAAGTTGATTCTACTACTTTAACTTCAAATATAAACCATTAAGGGGTGGTTTTCAAACCATCATACCATGTCACAAAGGTTTCATTTAGTTTATTTAATAAATACTATTATTCCTCCCTTTAAAATAAATCTATTACAAATATTGAGCATTATCCCCATTTTAACTATAGGGCCATAAAAACCTTTATTTTTACAACTCCCTTTTAACTCAAAAGGGTTATTTCATAAAAAAATAAGTTTTTTTTTAGTTTAGGGAAAAAGTCCCATAACACTACTCCTAACCTTAGTATCCAATGCTAGGTCCAAAAGTCAACCCTTGCCAAATAAGTCAAGGCATGGAAAATGAGGTCAAAGTTAATGATCCTTGCATAAAAAAGGTCAATAAAAACATAAGAGACATGAGATTGTCTGTCCCACAAAATATAAACAATTATAATGTCCTATATTTTGAATTTCATAATTCATGTCTCAAGCACAACATTGCTCACATTTCACCATTAACAAAATATGAAGAATTTTTTAAAAATAAAATTACAAAACACTAATGATACCATTATGATTATAATATTCACAACATCACTCTTTTTGCATTGTATTTTTTCATCATAACAACTATAAATTGGATTTTAGAAAAAAGAAATAATATTCACTTAATTTAAATGAGTAAAATATATTCTAGGTTTGAAGTCAAATTGAGATCTTGGACTAGAGCACCACATGTTATCCATAAACATGAACAAGAAGGCATAGACAAGAATTTTAATTATGCCCAAAGGCATAACTATAGTGGTAGCACAGGGGTGAAATGGCGTGAGCATGTTAAGAAATTTTTTTTGAAAATAATTAAATAGCCGACATATTAAAATAAATAATTATAAACATTTAAAAAATAGTAGCCGACAAATGCAATATTAATAATTAAAACATATATAAAAGATAATTGTTTGAAAGTCTACAATACTAAAAAGTACAGAAAACAACCAAAAATAAAATCACTAATTACAGAAGCTAGAAGCACAAAATAAAAAGAAGCAGCAAAATCAAGAATCAATGAAAATCACAGGTATAAATTTCATGATTTGTTGGAATAATGGTGTTAATTGTGTATGCATAAATTATTTCATATTGCTCAAATATTAAAAAATTCAAATTCATTGGTAAAATATTTTTAAAAATTTGTGATTTTTTTTGGTATATAGCTAGGGTTTTATTAACCAATCCTTTTATTTTTAATAGATTAAGACTTTATTATTTTAAAAATATATGTAAACAACTAACCCAAAGTATTTATTGTGTAAAGAAACCCTAATATAATATAGTGATAAAATAAATTATTTATAAAATAACATTTTCCATCTTAGAAGGTTTATAGATTTTGCATTGATCAAAACTAAAAACATATATACATATAGTGCTGAAAAGTAAAACCCTAATTTATAAAATAATATTTTATGGCACTATATTAAACCCTATATTATTTACTTTTGAATGTGTTAAAAAATATATCTAAGAGAACTAACTTTGAAAAATAGAAAAAAAAATATATATTAGCGTTAATCAAAACATATATACAGTAGTAAACCAATCAAACATTATTTACCATAAATTTATGACACTATATTTAATTAGGTTTAGAATTCACTCAAAACATATATAGACATAGTAAATGAATCAAACATTATTTATTGTAAATTTATGGCACTATAGTTTATTAGGTTTAGAATTCACTCAACTATATAGGTTTAGAATTCATGCATCCTCACTTTTAACTAACATTTTTCTAGAACTAAATTTATAGTCATAAATTTATAAAATAAAATTACAACAATTTTAAACCCTAAATTTTTTTCAAACATTATTTTGTTATAAATTTATGGTACTATAGTTTATTAAGTTTAAAATTCACTCAACTATATAGGTTTAGAATTCATGTGTCCTCACTTTTAACCAAGATTTTTCTAAAACTAAATTTATAAAGTAATAAATTTATAAAATAACCCTATTTTTTTTTCAAACATTATTTATTGTAAATTTATGGCACTATAGTTTATTAGGTTTAGAATTCATGTGTCCTCACTTTTAACCAAGATTTTTCTAGAACTAAATTTATAAAGTAATAAATTATAAAATAACCCTATTTTTTTTTTAAACATTATTTATTGTAAATTTATGGCACTATAGTTTATTAGGTTTAGAATTCACTAAACTATATAGGTTTAGAATTCATGTGTCCTCACTTTTAACCAAGATTTTTCTAGAACTAAATTTATAAAGTCATAAATTTATAAAATAAAATTACAAGTAATTTTAAACCCTAATTTTTTTTTTCAAACATTATTTATTGTAAATTTATGGCACTATAGTTTATTAGGTTTAGAATTCACTCAACTATATAGGTTTATAATTCATGCATCCTCATTTTTAACCAAGAAAACAAAAATGAAACTGTAATAAAATATAGTGACACTTTTTTTATAAATAAATTATATTTTATTAAACTATATTTTATTAGGGTTTTATCACATGAAATAAAAAGGAGAAAATTATATTAACAATCTTATTCCAATCGTAAGTGCATTATATTTTATAGATTTTACTAAAGAGTCATCAATTTAATTTGCATAATAAATTTAATATATTTATTTTTACAAAATAAACTGTATTTTAAAAAGAAATATATTATTTTATTAGGTTTCATTTTGTTTTTGCACAATCAATTAATAGGTTATTTCTAATTAATATTATAAAGAATTTAGATTATATATCAAATTTGTATTTAATTTTAATTTTTCTAAATAACATGTAATATTTTTTAATATATTTTATAGAGCATTAGGAAGGAAATATATGTCATATTTTTTCTTTGATAACTTTGTTAACTGTTATATTAAAAGTTAAAAATAGTATTGGAGTTTTGGTGAAGAAAGATTTAGTAAGAACTAAATAAATAAATCTATTTTTTTCATAATACATCACATTTCTATATAATACAATTTATAAAGAATTTCAATTATATACCAAATTTGCATTCAATTTTAATTTTTCTAAATGACATGTAATATTTTTATATCTTATGGAGCATTAGGAAGGAAATATATGTCATAAACTAACATCATGTTAATGAATATTTAATAGTCAATACGATGCAAGAATTAAATTAGAATTATTTATAGTTAATTGTTTATAATGTATTATTAAAATGTATTAAGTTGATTGATATATTTGCTTATATTTTTGTAGGATGCCTCACCCAAGGTTAAATTTTGAAAATGAAGAGAAACAAAGAGAACATCAAAGAGAATATGCTTGAAACTATATGAGACAATGACGTGAACAAATGAATGATGCACACAGATGTGAAGTAAGAAATTGTCGAAACCAAAATGATAGAGAAGGACGTGTTAAACATAGGGCAAATATGACAATGGAAGAGATTGAAGCAGAAATGAGACTACACGTAGATGAGATGATAACACATTGTGCAAAACCATTTTAAGAGGAGAAATATATATTAAGAAGAAGATTACAAAGACATCATCAATCTCATGGGAATTCTTAGGTTAATTCTGAAGGGATGAATTCTATTACAATAGATCATGTGCTACAAACACCTGAGAACAAAGTTCAAGATGAAATGAATATTGATACTCAATATCATGTAGAAAATAATAGTTCACAAGAGGAGTTAACATCTCAATTGAGAAGACAAAGATGACTATAGAGAACACAAAATGAAAGAGATCAAGGTACACTCAATAATAATAGAAATTTTGAGATTGATTTGAAAACTTTACAAATGATATTTCACCATGGACTAGATAAACTTGCTACACCAAGCATGTGTTATATTTGTCAAGAAAGTTACCCTGTAATGAAGGTTGTACTAGTACTTGAAGGCCCTATTTGCAATAGATGTCAACAAGAGAAGCATGGACATCAATTTTTAGCATTAAACAACATGGATCCTAGTCCACAACCACTAGAAATTGTAAACTTAACACAGATTGAAGAAATGTTGATAGCACGTGTCAACCCAATACTTCAAGTCACACATGTAACTAGACATCAGTATAAATATAAATGACATACCATAAGTTTTCCATAGGAAATAAACTAGCATAGATATCTTAAATACATCTATCTAAAAGATGCTAAGAGATATCAGTTGCAAGGTGTCTATATTAAAAATGTTATTGAGAATAGATAGGTGCCTTGAGACTGATATCTCTTAGCATATTTTAGATAGATGTATTTAAGATATCTATTCCAGTTAAATAAATATCTTGAGGTTCAATGCAATTTTTCCACAAAAGTTTGAAGAAATATTTTTCATCTACACACACAAGAAATCTTTTTAGGATCTTCTTTATCCACATGTCTAGAAATCCACAAGCTATCCCAAATCCATTTCCAAATTAGGAAAAACCCCTAGAAAGGAGGGAGAGAATTTTTCAAGCAAGTACCAAATGAACTCTTTCATTCCTTTCCAACTTTCAAAAATCCCTAACCCTTTTAAAATTTTCTTTTCATTCGACACTAATCAAATAGTTCACAAGTGGTTATTTCCAATAGATATTTTCACTCAAAAGATATTGCCCAAATTAGAAATCAACCTTATGAAAAATAGTAATTTCACTATCAATTCCAAATAAATTACAAATAAGGTAATTCTTTCCATATTAAATTCATGCATGAATGCACACATGCACACACACACTTCCCACCCCTAACACACACACAATTAGTTTGGCTAAGGCATAAATCCAAAGGAATCTTTAAATTTTAAAAGCATTTTAAAATATCACAACATTAAATTGTAATGTCCCTTTTTGGACAATTAGATCAATTTCTTAAAATGTTCAAAATCACAATAGAATTTAAGTACTTGTGAAAGTACCCAAAGTATACCACCAAATGAAGAAAAAAATCTACAATGACCAATTGATCTAATTGATAATGATTGCAAGATCTTATGCCATTGTTGTCATTATCTATATGTAACCTAAAATTGTTGATGTTGATGCTTCACATAACTTATAAGTGAATGACTATTATATAGTAGTTTTTATACTTCAAATTGAAACTCAAAATAATGTTAAAATATATTATAGCTTGTAGCCAAATATATTAATCTTTTATAGTAGGTACAAATTTTATAATGATCATAATAGTGGATCAACACCTAACAATTAATCCCAAAGATGTGTTTACCATAATAACCAAGTACTAGATACTAATATACTATGAAGTAGACTATACAATAGCGTTACTAGTAATTTACTTGTATGGCTCTCCGTAAGGGTACAACTAAGGTTAAAGACATAGAACCTTTCAAATACCATGACCAACTTTGATAAGGGTTGGATAGGATATTTGGTGAAATCTAGACTGGGAGTCTTTACTAGACGACCAATTCTAGCAGCCACAACATGAAATTTAAACAAAACAACAATATCCACAATCACAACACAATTCAAAGTCTTTTATTCATATGCAGTGTTTAGGAGTACAACATACAATTCAAAACATTACACTCTTCTTCTAATTAAAATACTTCCTTTTTTTAATATTACTAGATTAAACACCTGAACAAAGAACATCAACCACATTTTATAATTGTCATTGGGGAAGTTGAACCATTTTACTAGCATGGAAGTGAAAACATAACCTTCACAATTAATACCATAACTTTTGGCACTTTAAACATTCTTTGAACAAAAGGAATGGACAAAAATAACACATTTAAGTGATTCAGATCTTTTTAGAATCTTCAAATCTCCTTTAAATGCTCTTTTAGTGAATTGACACCCTTTCAAACAATTAAACTTTTTCATCAGTACTATGATACTTCTATGAACCATGGAATTTCTTCATTGGCAAATAAATAACTTCAAGAACCTCCAAAATCTTTTGTCAATAATTTTCATGGTTTGTGAACTTATTGATTTAGTAAATCAATATTACTAAGAACTTTTGAACTCTTCCTTCTCACTGTATTTCAAAAAAATGATGCTAGAAGGAAACTATGAACTTCATCTTTGATGTCACTTCAGTGAATCACATGTCATTAGACCTTTTGAACTATCTCTATATTCATTTTAGTTATTCTACAACCCCTTGAACAATGTCGATGATATTTAAAGTTCTTGAACTTACTACTCAATCAAAAATCCTTTTACAAAAGGGTCGATTGGCATAAAAAAGCTCCTATACTTAATAAATAGCTAGAACATGTATTGTTAGACTCTATCAACAAAGAAAAATTTTGATAACCATCCATTTTGATGAAGAATAAGAGTTCATGAACTTGATGTTTTATTAAAATGCCCCATTCAACAATCAAAAGGGCTCTAGAACTAACATTTTTTCTGAAACAAGTTTAGAAACTTGATAAATTGTCAAAAACACAACTTGATAAGACCTATGTAGAAGTTTTTAAACTACAAACTTTGCCAAAATGTATCAAACTACACTAAGTTTATCCAAACCCCACCAAAATGAAACTTAACCAAATTTGACAAATTTGAAAAATGTTCTATTCTTTTCTAATAGACTTTTACATGTTACCCACGCTTCTTTGAAAGCTGTATCTTCTCAATATAACTCCCACATAGAATCAAAGACAATAAAATTTACTCTTAATTCATTCAATAACAAACATCTTCGACAAGTAATGCATCAACTACCTAATTAGATTTACCACCTCTATGTTTCAAAACCAATGAATAAATTTACAAAAATTCTACCCACTTCAGATGCTTTTGATTTAACTTAACTTGACTATTTATAAACTAAAGTGCATGGTGATTTATGTACAACATAAACTCCTTAGGTAGAAAATAGTGTCACCATTTCTTGGGTACATGTACAATAGCATAGAAATTTTTTTATCATATACTGAATACTTCTTTTTGGCTTCATTCAACTTCTCACTGAAGTAAGCTATTAGTCTTCCATCTTGACTAAGGACTCCTTCAATCACTATCCCACTTGCATCACAATCCACTTGGAATGCTTTGCCAAAATGAGGCAGTGCCAACATAGGCTATTTTGTTACCTTCTCTTTCGATATTTGAAAAAGTAGAGTGTGAGATCATGATGGGCCTTAAAGTGGCAATGGAGAAAAAACTTGTTGGATGAAAAAGTGCAAACATTCAGACTAATATTTATATTTGGACGGAAAGGGTGTTAATATTTCTACCTCAAATATGGATTCCCTCCAAAAATGCCTTAGGATTAGCTCATATTTATGCAAGTGGGAGTCCCAAAACTTATCAAAGAAACTTGCAAAACCACCCATTTAGTATCATCCTGAAATTTTTCACAATTTCATCCTTGAAGCTGACAAACTTTGTTGTAACTAAATTTAATCAAATGAAAAGGGTTTATAGAGGAATCTATTAAGATTCTAAAAATATAATATACACCTCATAATAACTTTAATAGGTAATTATTATTAATTTTCTACATCCATAACTTTCAACATATTAATCCTTTTTAGAATCCAAAAGATGCATCACATTCTATGATTTATTGGGTATACATTAAAATTTAAAATTTTTTATTTTCATATATTTTTGACCAAGTTAGGTTGGTTGGCAAATTAATTTTTAATATTTTAAAAAAGTTCAAAAAATAATGTATCACATCCACTCATGTGTCCTTTACATAAATCCAAATAATGAAGATTATCTATTTCTCGTACTTAAGTTGGCCCAAAGGACACATACTTTTTACATTTTTCTAAAAAAATTTAGTAGTGCTTCATTGAAATATCTAATTTTCACCAAACTATTTTTAAAAATTTCAAACAAAAATGTTGTATCCCATAAACTACATTTAATTTGTTACAAGTTTTATTACTATCTTATGTCTAGATTGTGTAGATAACTCATTCAATTTTTGACATGAAGTTACTTAAGTCTATTTTTCACATTTACATTGCCACTTAGGGGTAGTGTTTGGCCCATCATGATCCTGCACTCATCAAACTCTTTTCTGCTACAATTGTCCAAAAGGATTATCTCTTATTACTTGTCATGGTCTCCCTGATAGGTACACATATCCTATTGAAATTTCTTATGAACTTCCTATAGAAGCTCGCCAATCCGTGGAAACCTATTGCTTCAAACAAACTCGTTAGTGAAAGACAATCCACAATTTCTTTGACCTTTTCCAAATCTATTTTCAATCCCTTTCTAGAAATAGCATATCCTAAATATAACAACTTCTTTTTCATCAAACTACACTTTTTTAAATTCAACTAGCAACTTTTCAATCCTTGCAAAACAACCCTAACATGCAACAAATGTTCTTTTGTTTTACTAAAAAATAAAATATCATCTAAATACATAATGACAAACTTACCAAGGAATGGGTTAAACACTTCATTCATATACCCCATGAAGGTACTTGGAGCATTTGTTAGTCTGAATGGAATTACCAGCAACTCATACAAACCATCCTTTGTCTAAAAGGTTGTCTTCCATTCATCTCCTTCTCTTATTCTTATCTGATGCTATCCACTCTTCAAATCAATTTTTGTTAAGTACTTGGTTTCACTAAAAAAATCTTTCATATCATCCATCTGAGGTAACAAAAATCTACACTTTATGGTGACCTTATTATGTTCCCTGAATCTATAAAAATTCACTATTCTCCATCCGTTTTAGGTGTCAATACTACTAGAACAACATATGGACTTAGACTTTCCTTGCTTAGTCCCTTGTCCAACAACTCTTACACTTGTCTATTGATCTCCTCATTCTACAATGGCATAATTCTATATGGTGCTTTGTTTGGCAAACTAGTCCGAGGTATCAAATCCATGCAAAGAAATATACTTCTCATAGGTGGTAATCCATCTGGTAACTCCATCAATATATCTGCATAGTCATCCAAATTTTTTTGAACTTCCATTGAGAGTTTTTTACTTTTTGTTTGTCATAAATTCTATAGGATTAGGAATAAAAGAAAAACATGCCCTTTCCTTCTTGAATTCTTTCAATTTGTTTTTCTAGAAATCAAACAAAATATTGGATTATTTTCTACTTCTTCTTCTTTATCTTTCAATGGATTTAAGGTAAATTCCTTTCCATCTTTCCTTATATTATATGTATTTGTTCTATCATCATGTATAGATTGTCTATCAAATTGCCAAGATTTACCCAACAGGATATGACATGTGTCCATAGGCATCACATGACAAAGAATTTCATCCTTATACTACTAATCTAAAAAATTACTAGAAATTGTTCACTTACCACCAATTTATGTCCCCTTTGTATCCAAGAGACTTTGTATGTGCATGGATGTTTCACCTTCTTCAAATTCAACTTCTCTACCATCTCTTCTAACACTAGATTGTTAGTGCTTCCGCTGTCCACAATTATTTTGCAACATTTTCCACTTGACTTGCATCTTGTTCCAAATAAATTTCTCCTTTGGATAGGTCCATGTGTTTCTTTCTCAAGGTTTAAACAAATTCTCCACAACATCAAGGATTCTCCATCTTCAGGATCTTCTCCATGTTTTGGTGAAGCCATAATTTCATTTTTTGCACGTGCCACATTAATTATTGCTTCTTCTCTCTTTCCACTACTATGTTGTATTTAAGGACACTCAAATACCCTCTAAACAATTTCTCCACATTGGTAATATGTACTAGTGAATCCTCTTCATTTTCCTCTTCTAAAATATCCTCTACCTTTGGAGTAATCTCCCCTACCTCTAGAATAATATCCTCTTCCTTTCTTATCTTGGGTGTTTTTCTAAGAGGTGTTGGTTTCTCCTTGTTTGTTTTGATATCCTCTTCCATGACTAGATTGTCCTTTTCGACAAGAAAACCTTCCTCTACCTCTTAAATTATTTAGTTTTCTTGCCAACTTCTCCTCTACCTTCAAGGCATATTGGTAGGCTTCTTCAACACTCTATATTTGTACCATATTAATTTCATGTTGAATTGAATAATGTAAATCATTTACATAACTCGACACCTTCTTAGCATCATCATCTACATGTCCAGCCCCAATGTTTAGCATGTAGAATTCTTTTGTATATTCCTACATGTTCTTCTCATTTTGTTTCAAATTCTATAATTTATTGAAAAAACTAATTTAATAATCAGCTACAAGAAATTAGCCTTCAATTTAGTGACCATTCTATCCCACAATTTTATTTTCTCTTCACCCTTTCTCTATATTTCTATCTACATGTGATCCCACCATAAGGATGCATGTCCTTTCAATTTTGTGCAAGCAAATTTCACCTTTTTAAGTCTTCTATCTATTCAAAATCAAAATATTTCTCCATCTATGATATATAGTCAGTAATTTCTTCTAGATTTAAATTACCATGATAAATTGGTGGATCTAATCCTGGATTACTACTAATTCTTGACATTGCTCACAAAATTCTTCTTTCTAGTTCATTTCCATCTTCATCTTTTTTCTTAATTTTTGGTTCTTCATTTTTCTTTTTCATCATCACTAATATCTACCACATGTACTCCTCTTCTTTGTGCTACTTCCATAGCATCTAATCTTGTCATAATTCACCTCAACATTTGTATAATTTCACCAGCTCATGGTGCTCCTCTTCTCCCAATCCTCTATGCACCATGTCTCATCTACAGTTCTTTGCAGTTTTAAGTCTCTGCTCTCTTTCACTTACCCACAAAACATTTTTTAGAACCCTTCTCTTGACACAACCACAATCCATAATAAACCCACTTCGATACCATTTGGTATAGTCTTGATTGGGAGTCTTTACTACATGACCAATTCTAGTATCCACAACATAAAATTTCAACAAAACAACAATATTTCCAATAACAAAACAATTCAAAGTCTTTTATTCATATGCAACATTCAGGAGTATTGTTGCAAGTATGTGCTAATCAGTGTTGTCATTGATGTCAACAAGTTTCTGTTGTCATTGGTGTCAACTATATCTTCTGATGTTGTTGTTGTTGGTTGATTGAGTTATTATGTTAAGGTGATCAGAATGGCTTGTAAAAGTGCTGATGATGTTAGTATATTGTTCTTGTTGCTAGGTTTCCAAGTGCTTTTGAGAAAATTTGATAAATACTAAAGACAATGTTGTGAAGGAGTATTCTGGTTTACAGGATATTGTCCAATTTTGCTCCGTATTTCTTCTATGTTGAAGACTGGAGTGTGAGGTTTTGATATGTTTTAGAGAAGTGGTTGAAGTTTTTAAATCCAAAATTTGGTGCTCTAAAACATTGTGGGTTGAGAGTTATGTTCACCAATTTGAAGACTATACCTGGCAGTGCTTGCAGTGTGACTGGGAGAAAGTATTTTGCTCCACATTTCTCCACAGTTTGGTTTTTGGTCTTACAGTTTTGAATGAGTGTTCATATGGTCCATATCTATGTTTTTTCCAAAGGACTTGTGATTTAGTGCTTTGGAATGTAGTTTTCTTGAGTAGAAAAACTTGGCAGTGTTAGTTGTGAGCAGTCTGTGAACTGTCTTCAAGTGAGATTTGTTGTCTCCTAGGTGATTTCATGTTGTTTGTGGATGTTTCCATATTGTGTTATAGTCTTGTTCTTGGTCCACAAATTATGGTTGTGTTCTTGAAAGTGTGTGCCTAAGTGTTCTTGTTGTTTACACAAGTTTAGCTAACTTGGGTATTAACACTAATTGTGGGCATGCTTCGTGGAATGAGGAAGTGTGTTGAAATCATGTGAAGATGTTTTTAGGTTTGAGCTAATCTATGAAGTGCTCTACCTTCATTCCTTTTCTCCGCAGGAATGTTTAGGTCCAGACCTAATTTGAATTTTGTATGTTTTCTGATGTTGGGGATTGTTTCCAAGGTTGTAGAGTGTGTTGCCGACCTTGGTAAATGTTTCAAGGTTGATTTTGATATAAATAAGTGTAAAGGATTCATGTGTATGTGTGCATGCACAAGGATGGTGATGTTTGTATTGTGAATTTGAATTAGAGGCAGTAAGGACTTTCATGTGGTAGAAGACCTAATGCAGTGAGCAGAAGTCATCTACAATTTTTAGAGAGGCTACGAAGGTGATGTGTGTTGTGTTTCATTGGAATTGAAGTCAGGCATGTGGTAGATGCTATCATATCAGTTCATTGTAGTGATCCACCTCTTCTCTTCTATCTTTCTTTCTCAGTGGGTAGTGAGTCCACCTACAGTGAGCATTCTTTCTTTTGGGTAGTGAGCCCTTTGGTAGTGAGCCTCTTGTAATTCGATATTGCTGCTACTTTATATTGTGAGCTAATCCTCACCATGGTTTTTCTCTTTTAGGATTTTCCACATAAAAATCTAGTGTTCCCCTGTGCATGGAGTTGATGTGATTAAGTTTCTATTATCTATTTTTCATGTTTAATCATCATAATAGGTTTAAGTGAATTGATGTGGATGTGATTATGTTTGTGAGAGTTTAAAATATTTGATACAACTGATTCACCCCCCTCTCAGTTGTCTTGTGCATTCAACAAGTACAACATACAATTCAAAACATTACAATCTTCCTTTGATTACAATACTTTCTTCTCTTGAATTTACCAAATTGAACCCCTCAATATAGAACATCAACCCAATTTTATACTTCCCATTGGGGAAGTTGCACCATTTTACTAGTATGGAAGTGAAAAATGAATCATCATAGTCAATACCATATCTTTCAAAACTTTAAACATTCTTTGAACCAAAGGGATGGTTGAAAGTAACAAATTTTGGTAATTTAGAGCTTTTTCAAAACCTTTAAACCTCCTTTAAATGCTCTTTTGATGATATGACACCCTTTCAAACAATTAAACTTCTTCGTTGGCACTTTGATACTTTAATGAACCATGGAATTTCTTCATCAGCAAATCAACAACTTTGAGAACATTCAAAATCCTTTATCGACAATTTCATTGTTTGTGAACTTGTCAATTCAATGAATTGATATTACTGAGAACTCTTGAACAATTCCTTCCCAATGTATTTTAGAAAATCAATTCTACAAGGAAACTATGAGCTTCACCTTTCATGTTATTTCAAAGAATCACACATCCTTAGACCTTTTGAACTATCTCTACATTCATTTCAGCAATTCTACAACCCCTTGAACAATGTCAATGATGTTTAAAGTTATTGAACTTATTATTCTGCCAAAAATGCTTTTATGAAAGGGTCATTTGGAATTAAAAAAAGCTCCTATACTTAAGAAATTGTCAAAACATGTGTTTTTAGACTCCTTCAACAAAGATAAAGTTCATCGCTCATCCCATTTGGTGAAAAATAAGAGTTCATGAACTCAAAGTTTTATTGAAATGCCCCATTCAATGATCATAAAGGCTTTGAAACTAACATTTTTTCCAAAACAAGTTCAAGCACTTAATAAATTTCCAAAAAACACAACTTGATAAGCCATTTGGAGAAGTTCTTAAACTATAACCTTTTCTGAAATTTTTCAAACTGCGCCAAATTTAGCCAAACCTCACCAAACTAAAACTTAACCAAATTTGACCTAAACTTGATCAATTTTAAATTTGAAAACGTCTCCCAAACAAAAACTACCAAAATAAATGAAACACAACAAAACTGAAAATGAAGACCTAAAATATTTTTGGTTGATATAGGACAACTTGTGGACTCGGATGCTCCTGCATCAATATTAAATTCATCCTCAATATGGTTATGACCATACTCTAAGGTAATATATTCAACATGGACAAAGAGGAGGCTAGATATTGCAATCAATTGGCATGAGTTAATAGATACATCAAGAGAAGGCCTTTGTTACAACTTGAAATACTAATATGTGGCACCTCCCTGACTTGATATTTAATGTTGAAAGGATGACCTTATAAGTGAATTGGCCTTATAGAATGAAACAACCTTCAACTGGAGCAATTCTTGTAATTAACATAGCATATGGGGTCTACACTTCATATTAATTCCAAATGGCTAGCATAATCCTCAAAAGTCTATGACCCAAAATAAGATGGTGTATTTCTTTCTAAAATAGACTTGATATTTACTTCAGCCAAACTTGGTATTTTGTTCTTCATACTAGTCAAGACAAATGTGTTGAGTAAAATTAATTGACTCATTATGATTTATGATGATGTATGAAAACTAATCCAATGATCAAATCAGGGCTTTGGTAGATATTATAGCATAACCATCAACTCACAACATTCATATAAGAGTAATCATACTCAATCCACAATTCTTCACAAAGGGATGAGGGAATTTATTTATGCTATTAAATTTACCATATTGGTAACAACTTACTCAGAAAGGGAACAATACAATTCTCCAATCATAAATTACAAACAAACTAATAAGATTACTTCTATTACAAAAATATGGCAGTGCCCAAGATACAACTGATATGAAATGATTCTTGCAAGCACATGCTGAAGCTGGAAAACTTATAGAAAGAAAATACTCCACACAAAAACAAAAAATCTAAAATTGTAATCAAACTTCCAAAATTGAAGTATGCTAAAAACTAAAGTTGTAAATCCAAATGAAATTGAAAGGCTAATGAAGCTCTATGTAGTTCTTGATTTGGATTCACCTCTAAGAATTCAAGAGTTTTCATTCTTGAATCTCAAAACCGCAAGGGTTTTTGTTCTTTGATCTACAAACACAAGGGGTTTTGTCCTTGGATTGGATTTCAAACACAAGTGCACTAAAACTTAGAGAAATTGATAATATTTGATTTGAATGGTCCCTTTGTAGCTATTTTCTCCTCCTTTATATAATTGTTGATGAAATAATTAATTATTGTTTCTTTCTTTCCTATTCTGTCTCCACTAAATTCATTTAAGCTATTCCAATCTATTTTAAGTTTGTAACTTCCCCAAAGAGATTCCCCTAATTTTAGACTGAAACTCCCACTCCTAAAGATAATTAAATATTCGCTAGAGGTACAAATGGCCTGATTTTCCCCATTTAGGTAGCCCACTATCTAAATAAAATAACGATAAGTTGTCCTTAATAATTTTTAAAATAAAATGAGGACCAACCTATTAATATTATAAAATTATTTCGCTATAGAAAATAAATAATACCTCAGAGGAAAAAGGAACATCACATAAATGCATAGGACCATTCCAAATTATGGTAATTAAAATAATTTAGCTTCAAAATTATGCATATAGGTTGTTGGTGTATACCTTGAATCACTAGGCATACACATTTGTATTAATCATACTTAGGCATATTTGCACATGTTCCTTTGAACCTGTCAAAGTAGTTGAGATTTTTTGAGAGGTGTTGACTTGCATCGACACCTCATGCTATGTTTGTGGGAGGCTACTCGCCACAACTCCATGTAGAGAAGTCCTATCCTCTTTTCATGGAGATTTGGGTACCTGCACTTCTCTATATATTTTTGCCTTATTTGCTAATACAAACTAGTCGATTCATTGCAATTCTTGTGCTTGTTTATCTTTTCCATAATCTTTCTATTTTCTACATGGTATTAGAGCTTCCTGGATTAGTTTTTGAGCCATGATTGCTTGTTGTACAACTCACCAACATTGACACCAAGCTTCATTCTATGAGGTTTTTGTTTGGTTGGTTTTATGTTTATTAACTGTGGTCTTTCTTTGTTGTGTTGATGAGTTTGAAAGCTCTTACAAGCGCTGCATTGAGGAGGTTAAAAAGCCCATAGAATGGTTGTAAAGGCAGTGGCTTCACCTGAGATTGCAGGCTACATTGAAGGGCTTGGTAGAGGCTGAAGAATGGGTTGTGTTGTCAGAGCCAAACACCCATACTCAGGCTAGTAGAGAGGAGTACGAGGTCCACAAGAGAAGCCCCACACAAGAACCTTCTATAGACCTCCATCTCACTCTCATGGTAAACATTCACCCTTGTTGAATGCCCATAGTTAGGATAGCACAAAGGGCTCAGTGCAGCATTTCAACATATGGTCTCTGGTGCTTACATCTGTGCCTCCACTGTCGCCCACTTCCACTTCTTCACAGCATCCTCACATGTCTCTTTGAATAACCTTGAAGGCCTACACTTGTCATGACATGTGTCAAGTTATTTTGAAAGGAAGGCAGCACTATTCATGTTGGAATATGTCAACAATGATGACATAAGAAACTAGGGGGGTTGATGTAAGTGGGGGAGGGGAGACCATTTCAAATTTTTAGTCCCTAGTCACATGGGGTTTTAGCCCTTGTTCATGCATAGCCCAAGGTGGCTTAAGTTTTCTCCAAAATTTTCTTTTCTCTCTCACAATTTTTGCATGAAAATTAATTTTCTCAAAATCTGAAAAAAAAATTTCTCATAGAAGGTCTTTTTGTAACTGCACCAATCTTGCAACTTCAATAAATTTTACAAATCAACTCGAAATTGAGTGATTTCTTTTGCAAAAGTAATTTTTTTCCGTCACAGACCCAACTAGCATAAAATCACACTAAAATTATAAAGTGCCTGTTTATGCTCTTTTGGGGTGACCTAAAGCACTCCTTCTATAAAGTGCCAAATTTGGGGGGGGAAAACACATAATTGTTGATGACTGTTTTGATGCAATCATAACAATAAGTTAAAATTCACATATAATGAACTGAAACTATACTTGAAAGATAAGGAGGAATCATTTGAGATTCAACTAATCCCAAGTCTACAATGGTTCGGTTGGTCAAGTTCAGTTGGTCAATGTGAAGTTGTAATGTTCAAGGGGCCTTACGTAGTTTAGGTTTGTTTGGTGGTTTACTGGACTAAGAATATGCAGAAAGATCGTAGATTTCAACAAGTATTCTGTTCATTTGCATACAAGTGTTACTGTGCTGCAAGTTTTAGATGGTTTTCTTGAATTTTTTGCAGCTTTCTTCTTTATCTATTTATGAAAACTATCTACTTATAGCTCTGTTATGCATGCTTCTTCAAATTTGAGACAATTTCCTTTAGATTTCTACATTTTTAACTAAATATTTCAGATGGGTTGGGAAAAGTTAGAAAGATCTAATCTATACCTCATTTAATCTACCGAAGGATCTAATTGTTTCTATTATGCACTATGTAAATACCACAGTAATTTGATCAAATCCACAGTAAAAACCTTAAATGTAAGTTCTGAGCATTTTCACAAACATACATTTAAAATTGCAAGCTCTCAAAGAAAATATTTCAAAACACAAAGAAGAGTAGGAGAACACTCAGAAGATAGATGCAGAACTCCAGATTCTATTATATTAGAAACGAATAGTCATACACGATTTACAATGTAGGAATGACTCTTAGTTTCATTGATCATACTACAGAGAACTTACAAGCTTTACAGATACAGTAAGGCAGCCAGACATTCGACGCGCACCTTACTGCAGACAAACAGGCGACCTCCTTCTTCTACCTCTAAACTATGCTAACTTGCTATATGTTCCTAAAAGAAAATCCTGTTGTAGCCCCTGTTGTTTTCCTAAAATCCCTGTTGTAGAGTATTACAGTGTAGAGAGGCACAATATAAAGACATTCTGATTGTCCTCACTACAGCAAAAACCTAACTGAACCCCTGGTTCAAACCCCTGGTTACAGCAATAGATACAGGTGAACCAGTTCTTCAAAATATCTCTGAGCAGTGTCAAATCTGGGCGAAATATTGCCCCTTCTAAGAAGTTCCGGCAGCTCAGCAATAACTTCTGTTTGTCTGTTGCAGTAATACCTTCAGCTGCAACTTTGTCCTTTATTTGAATGGCCTTGACTTCCTCGCACTTCATCTTTATCTTCCTGCTCCTGAGATCAGATTTCCTTCCTCCATGAGGTCACTGTGTTGACTTTCCAGCTGCTTCCTCAACTGCAAGCCTGCAAGACAAGACAAGCAATAAGTATTTCATTTATCACATAAACAGCAAGAAATTAAAATAATCGTTTAAATCCAGGTGACTGCGCAAAATCGTGGAAATCGGGTTCAAAATACTCTTAAAACGCGTTCGAAACGCATTCAGACCGCTCAGAACCCATCGGGTCAACCATCGCTAACCGAAAAAATGCCACGGGCGCCAAAAAATGGTTTAAAACTCCACCGCTTCATTTCCCGCCCATCGGCATGACTATCGCTATCGGCGTGTCAAAAAACATGTTGGCTGATATTCTCTATTTGGCCGATGTTCACTTCATCTGCATGATATTTTGGAAATATGATGCTCTCCCTTCTGAAAGTCCAGATGACGTCATCAGGATGCTTCACTTCTGGATATTGGGGAAAAGAACAACATCATCATCATCATCATGTTGAAGGAGAATAGGAGGATATGGAATATGATCCTGCTGCTGAGGAAAGGAAAATGATGGTGACGTCATCGTCATATTCGGGCTTCATTAAAATGCAAAAGATGACGTCATCATCATGTTCAGTTAAGATCAGGGGATAATTGTAATATCGGGTCACCTAAGGAGCATGATCAGGATGATGAATGTAATATGACCCCTTTGTGGCCAAGGCAACCCTCTCGAAAGATCAGGATGATGATGATCATCAGAATATTTGGGGCTTTTGTCAAACTTAGAATAAGACGTCATCATCATATTCGCGAACCGGATCGTGTTTTGGAAAATATCCTGCCGAAGGGAAATGTGATGATGATGATCATCAGGATATTAGCTTCTTCGTTTATCTGATCGGGATGACGTCATCATGATATCCGGAGCCTTTGTTAAACTTAGAACATGACGTCATCAGGATGTTTCGCTAACCGGATCATGTTTTGGAAAATATCCTGCCGAAGGGAAATGTGATGATGATGATCATCAGGATATTTGCAAAAGGTCATATTTCTCGGCAGGAGGACTTCACGAAATATCGGGTAGACAAACAAGATCATGATGATCTTGACAATATGACAGGATAAAAAATATGATGATCCTCCTCATCAAATTATCATGATGACGTAACCATCATATTTCATCTTCGAAGCATGAGGATGAATTAAGGTCATCATCAGGTTAGCGCTAGGGTGATATTAAAATATGATCATGCAAAAGGAGATCAGGAGGATATGATGACGTCATCATCATCTTAGCGAATTTCAGCAAATATCAGGATGATGACCCTCCAATAGGATTTTAACATGCGCATGCAAATATGCCGATGGTGGATTTTCTAAGTCAGGGTGATCTTATAATATCAGCATGATATTATAATATCAGGTAATGTTAAAATATCAGCATGATGCTCGCGATACAAAAGACCGCTCGACGGGGAAAACTTACTATGACTTAAAGTTGACGTCCGGATATTGCGACTGCATGATTTTTATCGGGTGATAGACCAAGATCATGATGACCTTGACAACATGACTGAGGAGAAAAAAATGATGATCCTCCTGCGAATATCAGGTTTGACCAAAACTTTGACTGTGCATAACTTCCACATATGGATGAATTTTCAAGTGAAGTAAAAGGCAAACCTGCATGGAATTTCAAGCTCTTTCTAAATATGAGGTCACAGAAACAAAATATGAACTTTGACAAACTGACCTCATGATGATGACCAACCTCATCCTGACCTTCATGATGATGATGCACCTGACTCATTTTTACCAAACCGCCAGAAAGCAGATAAACACAAGCAGAAGCAAAAAGCAAAACATCAGCAGGGGTCCCCATTTTGCTAAGGAGCATAATGGGGCGTGTTGTGAACATCACAACAACTAGCAACCAAAACAAAATAATTAAATTCAGAGTGTTCAAGGAAACTAGATGAAATGAACTCATAACTTCCAACTATCTTTCCTGCAAATTACTATTCAGCTTGAGACTCAAAGTATTCAATAAAGATGCATGAACTTCCATTTTTAGTTTAGTTGTGTGCATGTGATTAATTATCCTCATCTTGAAGATCGGTTGAACAAACTAGTGACTGACATTAGCCTATGTAGGTGAGGATATTCCCTCATAGCCGACCGGATAGAGCCTTGCTGCCAGCGAGCGTCTATAGCCCCGGCAAGGTTATCGTTACAATTCTCCTAAGTAGAGCCCCACTGCCAGCGAGCGTCCATAGCCCCGGTAGAGTTACTTAGATGGCTTAATCTAGATTTTCAGTATAATCCGCTTTATTTATTTATTTATTTATTTGTTTTCTAATTTTGAAAGATTTCATAAGATATAGCAATTTGTAACTTCATGATGCAAGGAGTGGACACTTGCTGAAATTAAGCTGAGAATTGTAATGGTAGCAAGGGTGACCTCTGATTTTTCACCTAATATCTACACTGGTAAGTTCAACAAACCCAAGGATTTTAGGTGTGTCATCGTGAGAAACCTGCTTCAAATTCTCAATCACATTTATTGAATACAAAACTTCAGAAGATGAACAACTCTCTACATTCATGACAGTGACAAATTATGTGTAAATTACAAATGGTTAACCTGAATATCCTAAATTTTATACTGTTTTGAATGGTTGCTAGTTTTGCTCCTTAATACTCTAAAGTAAAATAAAGATCCCTGCTGAGGAGACAACAAACAAACCAAACAAACAGGCTGCACAAACAACACAACAAAAGAAAAAACTGTACAAACAGAAAGAAACAAAAAGCAAAAACAAACAGAGGACAAGCTATACAAACAGCCAACCCAAAAGAAAACAGCAAAAGAAGAACTGTACATTATCTACATCACTTTACATTAAGAAAAAGGGACTGCCCCCCCTTTTACCTCAAGCCTGGAAGTAGTGTTTCAAATGCCGGCCATTAACTGGTAATCGCACATCTTCTCCAGTCAAGGTCTTAAGTCTAAAGGTGTTATCTCCTATTATTTGTGAGATTTGTAATGGACCCAGCCATAATTTATCGAATTTCCCATGGCTTCCTTTCTTTTCATGTGCTTTGTCCCAGCACAACACTAAGTCTGATATCCTAAATGTCTTGACTCTTGCTCTTTTGTCAAACCACCTCTTAACAACCGCTTGGTGTTTGCCAAACTTCTCGAGGGCTTGACCTCTTTTCTCCTCTAGTTGTAACATTTGCACTATTCTGGCTTCCCTATGGTTATCAAAGCCTAGATATTCATTGGCAAACTTCCAGGTTGGTATTCTCAGATTAACCGGAAGTATGGGATCAGTCCCATAAACTAAGTGATAAGGTGTGCTACCTAAAGCTGTTTTAAACTTGGTCCTGTCTACCCATAATGCATATCTTAACAGAGTATTCCACTCTCTAGGACTTTTGGCAATTAACCTCTTGATTATGTCTAATAAAATTTTGTTTGTTGATTCAGCCAGTCCATTACCTTGAGGGTAATAATTCGAAGAAAACCTTAGAATAATCCCATATTCAAATGCCCATTTAGAAAATTTTAAAGAAGAGAAAGCAGGGCCGTTATCACATACCAATGAATAGGGCGTTCCAAACCTGGTGATAATGTTTTCTTCAAGGAACTTGATAACTACCTCAGTTGTGGAAAATTTGCAGCAAGTGGCCTCAGTTCACCTGGTACAATAGTCTGTTACCGTCAATATAAATTTGTGTCCTGTAGAAGATGGGGGATTGATGACTCTGATAAAATCCAAGCCCCACTGTGCAAACGGTCTGGATTCGATCACAGGTTGCAGTGGATTGGCTGGATTTTTCCCTTTGTCTACTGCAGTCTGACAGGTGTGGCAACTTCTGATGTGACTCTTAGTATCTTTAAACATAGTGGGCCAGTAATAGCCCGCCCTCAGTATTTTGTGTGTTGTAGCTAAATGGGAACCATGACCGGTTCCGTACTTGTCATGTAGTTCTGTCAACACTCTATCAGCTTCAGTTCTGTTTATGCATCTCAGATAAATTCCATCATGGTTCTTCCTTAATAGAAGACCTCCTTGCACCATATAATTCTGTGCCTTAATCTTCAAGGCTCTCCTCTAAGAAGCCTTCATCTTGCTTGCGTACTTTCTGGCTATCAGGAAGGTGCTTAAATCATCGTACCAGCCTGATGCGTCTTGGGAATTCAATACATATTGTTGTTTTATCAGATTTGGATCCATGTTTGCTATTGTCTGCACCAATGCCTGCCCTCTGACCAGCTTTGCGGGAATGATCTCCATGTCGAATTCTTGCAGTGTGGTGATCCATTTGGCTCTTTTTTCTCCAGGCTCGTTTTGCATCAGCAACATTTTTATTGCTGCGTCTGGTACTATGGCTTTAATCTGGCTACGCAGAATGTAGTGTCTAAACCTTTTCACAGCCTTTACTAATGCGAATGCCTATCTTTCGATATCTAGATATCTCAGTTGTGCATCCTTCAGAGGCGCACTCATAAATGCTATGGGCCTCTCTCCATTATTTTCACCTTTCTGTGTCAAGGCAGCCGCGACAGAATGAGAAGATGCAAAGGAGTAGATGTAAAACGGGCTTGTGTAGTCTGGACTTGCCAATACAGGGGCATTAGAAATTACCTCCTTGATATCTTCAAATGCGGCTTTGGCCACTGGCATCCATTCCATCTGTGCATCTTTCTTTAACATGGCATTCAACGGCTGCACGATCTCTGCAAAACCTGTTATAAACTTCCGAACAAAGTTAATTTTACCAAAGAATGATTTCAACTCTTTCCTACTATTTGGTATTTGCAAATTTTTTATGGATTCTATTCTATCCGGATCAATTGAAATTCCATTTTCAGAAATGATATGGCCTAATAATTTACCTTCAGTTACGCCAAATATACATTTCTTAGGATTAAGGGAAATCCCATACCTTTCACATCGCTTGAGTACTTTTCTGAGGTCTTCAGCGTGGGTGGATGCATCCTTGGAATACACAGTTAAATCATCCATATACACAACAATGCACTTACCTGATAATCCACAGAATGCAACATCCATGGCCCTCTGAAAAGTGGCACCTGCATTGATTAGACCAAAAGGCATTCTTCTATACGCATAATTTCCCCATTTGCAAGTGAAGGTGGTTTTTAGTCTATCTTCTCTGTCAATTAAGACCTGATTATAACCTGAAAAACCATCTAAAAAAGACATCATCTTTGCGCCATTTACTGCTTGCAGTACTTCGTCTATTGGGGGCAAAGGATAATTATCCTTTTCAGAAGCCTTGTTCAAATTTCTAAAATCTATGCACAACCTGATGTCTCCATTTTTTTTCCTCACTGGTACTAAGTCAGCTACCCAGACAGAATGTCTGACTGGGAAAATTATTCCAGCGGACAGTAATTTTTTAACTTCCTCAAAGATTAAAGGCTCTAGAATGGCATTTACAGGCCTCTGTTTCTGCTTAAATGGTTTGACTTCTTTTCTTAAAGGTATTACGTGAGTTATGATGGACTCATCAAATGTTTTCAAGTCTTCATAAGTCCATGCTATGACATGTTTATATTCTTTCAGAACATCCAGAACCTCTTTTCTAATTTTCTCAAAGCAAGCTTTCCCAATTAGTACACTTTGTGGATTTAGCTCAGTCCCTAAGTTATGTAAATCACACCTACCCCCTTCTGTTTTGGGTAAGTCTTTCTGTCTTATTACTCTGTCGAAGTCAAAGATGTGTTCTAATTCAATTACTCCTTTTGGCAAGAAGTTGCTCTTTAAGTTGATCATATCTTCTTCGTCCCATGTTACTTCAAGCCTTTCTTGTTCATCAATGATTTGGGCCTCAAATGCCTCATTACAAGTCAGAAAATTAATAATTTCCTGATCCTCTCCAAATACCTGAAAGTGTGTAACGTTGTCTGGTATACTGGGCACGTTAACTAGCTCAACAGCAAATCGTCTTAGTCCTGTCAGTGTCAATGGTTCTAATGTACTAGCAGCAACTGCTAACGCATCTGGCCTATGGTTCAGCTCTCTAGGAATGTGCTCTATGTTAAAAGCATCAAATGAATCCATTAAACCCCATACTCTATGTCTGTAACTAATCATTTTCTTATAATTGCAGGCATATAGTTTCCTCACTTGTCTGACTGCTAATTCAGAGTCTGAAAATACTCTGATGGTTTTTACCCCTTTCTTGATGGCCATGACAAGTCCTAAAATTAGGGCCTCATATTCAGCAATATTGTTAGTGCAGGAAAATTGTAATCTATATGCTGCCAAATGTGACTTACCTTGAGGATTTATGAGTTCAATACCCACACTTGCGCCCTGTTTTGATTTGGACCCATCACATTTTAACGTCCACATGCCATCTTTACTTTTTTGATCTTTTACCTTGTCATACCTTGTCCCCTTTATTGCCTGTGGGGTGTTGTCTTGTTTATCCATGGGTTTTTCCATTTGGTTGTCTTGCATATGTGTGTTTTTAGTTTGCAACTCAAAAAGATAACTACCCTTGTCCTCTATTTCTTTTCCTAAATCTGGAATCAAGGCATCTATATTATCCTGAACATATCTCTGTGTCGGATCAGGATTCTCATTTTTCTCTTGTGACTCTACCCTCCCTATGCACTTTTTGTATTCATATTCAATGATGTCTTTGCATATTTCACAATTCTCCTCAGAATGTTGCCTATCATGGACTCTACACCTATTTTTATATAACTTACATTGGACTGGGAGATTGTGTGTAACGCACTCTTCCACCTCTCGTCTAATGGCACGACCAAATTTGTCTATTGCATTGTTTTCTTCATCTGAAGAATTTTCGTCAGACTCAATGAATAGTGCCGTTCTATTGCTGACACACTTCTTTCTAATGTTTAACATCATAATTTCTTCAATCTGCATCCCATTGTTGGTAATTCTATAGACACCTGGTTCAACAGCAGCATATAATATTTCATTAGTTCGATTATACTCTGTTATCATATGTTTCATTCTGGGCTCTGCCTCTATTCTGATCTGGTTTGGGATGTCTCTCCACGGTAACCACATGTGTGAAAAGTCAGTAGCCATATATCCGTTTAATGTCTTGGACCAATCCCTACTTAGCAACATTCCATAATTTACGGGTATATCCACTACTTGAATGTCAATGATTTGGCTTACCCTAGGGTCTGAAGCTAATTGCACTTGTATGTTCATGAGTTCTCCTATCACGCTAACCTCGGTCTTATCTAATTGCGTGACAACCTTGGTAGATTTGGTGGGAGTCAGCCCGAGAGTTTTACATATTCCTAAGGGCATTACGTTGGCTGAAGCACCAGAATCTACCATGCAATTGTGTATATTCTTCCCACACAACCTAACAGTTAACAAGAAAGGTTGAGTATCCCTCTTATCCGCATGTATTACCACATTTGTATTGGAAGGCTGCTCAACTTTCTTACCTTTCTCCTTAGGTGGTGTATTACTATTAGGAACAGTTATATCAGCAGACACCTTGTTTGTTATGGATGTATCCAGGGATTTTAAAAAAGCATTTCTGATCCCTGGGGTCTTCAATAATTCATTTAGAGGTATACTGACCTTAATTTTCTTTATTTCCTCTAATAAGTAATTCATTAATCTTGTTGTCTCTATTGCTTCTGTCTTACCTATTTGATCCTTTTGCACTGTTGTTCCATTATTTGTGTGCTGACTAGCTTTAAGTATGGCAGGATTGTTGCTAGCATTCTGATCTGGGGGTGTATTGATGTTATTCGGAGGAGTGGAAGTGGTGAAAGGTCCTCCCGGCCTAGGGTTGTTCCTCAAATTGTAGGTGTGGCTTTTATTTGTTTGTTGAAAGGCCTGCACCTCCTCTGTTTCATTTAATATCTCATTTTCAGATTCAAAAGGAAACTGAAAAGCATTTAACACAAAGGCTGATTCAGGATAAAGACTTTCACAACAGTATGGTTCATCCTCTAGCAATTCATCCTCTTTCTCTTCTGCAGTGGCAAAGGTAAACGTTTCTAAGACTAATGTTGTGTCATATTCTGAGGGTACTACCTCATTACCCTTAGGAATGAGAAATTTAGAAGTAGGAGGCTGTACATCTATGTTGAAAATACTAGCTGCCAAGTGGAACTGTGGACAGTCGTGCTCAGCATGGGCATTGGTATTGTGAAATCTGCACCAATTTTTGGGTGCTGTACTGGCTATTTGTATGCTAGTCGTTTGTTTTGCACCATGATTATCTATATTCTCAAAAGGAGAAGCCAGAGTACCATTATTGGGCCCCGTGTTCCATGTCTTGGGTGGCCTAGGTTGATTCTGGTTTTTGTTATTATTGCCCCAGGTCCTATTATCTATCACTGGCCCCCTATTTTGCATTGGTTGCCCCTGGCTGGGGCCTTGATGCTGATTGTAGTTTTGGTTCTGATTGTACTGTTGATTTTGATTGAGACTATAATTCTGATTTTGGCCTTGGTTGTGATTTTGATGTGGATTATAGTTTGGGTTGCTTCTTCCATAGAGGTTCTCATTTCTTAGCTGTGTTACTTTGGTTGTTAATCTTTTCAAATGTGCAGTAATTTCTTTGATTTCTTCCCTATCCTCTTGTGCTTTTGCCACAGTTACATCCCTAGGAAGTTGGAAGAAAGGCTGACCATTATTTTGACTGTTATTGGAAGTACTAGCCGTGTAAGGAGTTATAGCTTGGATTGGAGTAGGATTATACACAGGTGTGTAAGAAGGAACCGGATTTACTAGTGGAGCCTGCTACACAGGGACTCCATTCCATGGGTGTGCCTGATTCTGCACCCCAAAATTTCCTCCATTAACAAATGGACTATAAGTTGTATGCCTCATTTCTTGGTTCACTGAGGCTACCTCTTTATAGGCTTTGGATATTGAATCTATGTCAGGTTTCCTTTTGACAAACATGGCAGTTAAAGGATCCAAGGCAGCATAGTACATAGCCAACAAGGGAGCATCATCTATGGTATAAGGGGCTACCAGCCTAGAATAGGCCTTTTGAAATCTGTCATTGAAATTATCAATTAGCTCTCCCTCACCTCGTTTTATAGCAGCTAATTTATGATACAAAGCGCAAGGATCAATGGGTCCTCTAAATCTTGACAGAAATGCTTCTTCTATAAGTGCCCAGGAAGAAATGTAACCATTGGGTAAGTTTATGTACCAGCTAGAGGCCTGCTCATTGAAGGTGTAAGGAAACAATCTACACACAACATCCTCATGCTCTAACATAGCCCTAAAACATGCTTCCTTAAATATTCTAATATGATCTTCTGGGTCCTGATGCAACTGGTATTTGGGACATATCTTTTCTGGAATTTTTTGGCATCTCATGATAATCATTGAAGAGTATGGGAGAATTGACATCGAAATAAGCCATTGTAGGTGGTTGAGCTTGACTTGAACTTGCAGGAATACTTGGATTGATTGGTGGATTAGGATTTAGAGGAGGATTGAGACCCCCAGGAGTACCTGAACCAAGATTTAAAGATCTAAACAGTGATCTGTCAGGACTCACAATACTACGGATGTTAAAAGGTGACCCAGGAGGTGTTCCAGATGAACTTCCCGCTTGCGATATCTTTGGATTCCAAATTAAAGGGCTTTTACTTCGCCTTGTATCAGGTAGTTGCACAAATATATCTCCTGAACTGGATCTAGACCTAGTCACTCTATTGCTGTCGTTAGCCAGTTTGAAATGAAACCTAACTCAAGAAGGCCCTCCTTCTAGCGCCAGAAAACTGTTGATGACTGTTTTGATGCAATCATAACAATAAGTTAAAATTCACATATAATGAACTGAAACTATACTTGAAAGATAAGGAGGAATCATTTGAGATTCAACTAATCCGAAGTCTACAATGGTTCGGTTGGTCAAGTTCAGTTGGTCAATGTGAAGCTGTAATGTTCAAGGGGCCTTACGTAGTTTAGGTTTGTTTGGTGGTTTACTGGACTAAGAATATGCAGAAAGATCGTAGATTTCAACAAGTATTCTGTTCATTTGCATACAAGTGTTACTGTGCTGCAAGTTTTAGATGGTTTTCTTGAATTTTTTTGCAGCTTTCTTCTTTATCTATTTATGAAAACTGTCTACTTATAGCTCTGTTATGCATGCTTCTTCAAATTTGAGACAATTTCCTTTAGATTTCTACGTTTTTAACTAAATATTTCAGATGGGTTGGGAAAAGTTAGAAAGATCTAATCTATACCTCATTTAATCTACCGAAGGATCTAATTGTTTCTGTTATGCACTATGTAAATACCACAGTAATTTGATCAAATCCACAGTAAAAACCTTAAATGTAAGTTCTGAGCATTTTCACAAACATACATTTAAAATTGCAAGCTCTCAAAGAAAATATTTCAAAACACAAAGAAGAGCAGGAGAACACTTAGAAGATAGATGCAGAACTCCAGATTCTATTGTATTAGAAATGAATAGTCATACACGATTTACAATGTAGGAATGACTCTTAGTTTCATTGATCATACTATAGAGAACTTACAAGCTTTACAGATACAGTAAGGCAGCCAGACATTCCACGCGCACCTTATTGTAGACAAACAGGTGACCTCCTTCTTCTACCTCTAAACTATGCTAACTTGCTGTATGTTCCTAAAAGAAAATCCTGTTGTAGCCCCTGTTGTTTTCCTAAAATCCCTGTTGTAGAGTATTACAGTGTAGAGAGGCACAATATAAAGACATTCTGATTGTCCTCACTACAGCAGAAACCTAACTGAACCCCTGGTTCAAACCCCTGGTTACAGCAATAAATACAGGTGAACCAGTTCTTCAAAATATCTCTGAGCAGTGTCAAATCTGGGCAAAATATTGCCCCTTCTAAGAAGTTCCGGCAGCTCAGCAATAACTTCTGTTTGTCTGTTGCAGTAATACCTTCAGCTGCAACTTTGTCCTTTATTTGAATGGCCTTGACTTCCTCGCACTTCATCTTTATCTTCCTGCTCCTGAGATCAGATTTCCTTCCTCCATGAGGTCACTGTGTTGACTTTCCAGCTGCTTCCTCAACTGCAAGCCTGCAAGACAAGACAAACAATAAGTATTTCATTTATCACATAAATAGCAGGAAATTAAAATAATCGTTTAAATCCAGGTGACTGCGCAAAATCATGGAAATCAGGTTCAAAATACTCTTAAAACGCGTTCAAAACGCATTCAGACCACTCAGAACCCATCGGGTCAACCATCGCTAACCGAAAAAATGCCACGGGTGCCAAAAAATGGTTTAAAACTCCACCGCTTCATTTCCCGCCCATCGGCATGACTATCACTATCGGCGTGTCAAAAAACATGTTGGCCAATATTCTCTATTTGGCCGATGTTCACTTCATCTGCATGATATTTTTGAAATATGATGCTCTCCCTTCTGAAGGTCCAGATGACGTCATCAGGATGCTTCACTTCTGGATATTGGGGAAAAGAACAACATCATCATCATCATCATGTTGAAGGAGAATAGGAGGATATGGAATATGATCCTGCTGCTGAGGAAAGGAAAATGATGGTGACGTCATCGTCATATTTAGGCTTCATTAAAATGCAAAAGATGATGTCATCATCATGTTCAGTTAAGATCAGGGGATAATTGTAATATCGGGTCACCTAAGGAGCATGATCAGGATGATGAATTTAATATGACCCCTTTGTGGCCAAGGCAACCCTCTCGAAAGATCAGGATGATGATGATCATCAGGATATTTGGGGCTTTTGTCGAACTTAGAATAAGACGTCATCATCATATTCGCGAACCGGATCATGTTTTGGAAAATATCCTGCCGAAGGGAAATGTGATGATGATGATCATCAGGATATTAGCTTCTTCATTTATCAGATCGGGATGACGTCATCATGATATCCGGAGCCTTTGTTAAACTTAGAACATGACATCATCAGGATGTTTCGCTAACCGGATCATGTTTTGGAACATATCCTGCCGAAGGGAAATGTGATGATGATGATCATCAGGATATTTGCAAAAGGTCATATTTCTCGGCAGGAGGACTTCACGAAATATCGGGTAGACAAACAAGATCATGATGATCTTGACAATATGACAGGATAAAAAATATGATGATCCTCCTCATCGAATTATCATGATGACGTAACCATCATATTTCATCTTCGAAGCATGAGGATGAATTGAGGTCATCATCAGGTTAGCGCTAGGGTGATATTAAAATATGATCATGCAAAAGGAGATCAGGAGGATATGATGACGTCATCATCATCTTAGCGAATTTCAGCAAATATCAGGATGATGACCCTCCAATAGGATTTTAACATGCGCATGCAAATATGCCGATGGTGGATTTTCTAAGTCAGGGTGATCTTATAATATCAGCATGATATTATAATATCAGGTAATGTTAAAATATCAGCATGATGCTCGCGATACAAAAGACCGCTCGACGGGGAAAACTTACTATGACTTAAAGTTGACGTCCGGATATTGCGACTGCATGATTTTTATCGGGTGATAGACCAAGATCATGATGACCTTGACAACATGACTGAGGAGAAAAAAATGATGATCCTCCTGTGAATATCAGGTTTGACCAAAACTTTGACTGTGCATAACTTCCACATATGGACGAATTTTCAAGTGAAGTAAAAGGCAAACCTGAATGGAATTTCAAGCTCTTTCTAAATATAAGGTCACAGAAACAAAATATGAACTTCGACAAACTAACCTCATGATGATGACCAACCTCATCCTGACCTTCATGATGATGATGCACCTGACTCATTTTTACCAAACCGCCAGAAAGCAGACAAACACAAGCAGAAGCAAAAAGCAAAACATCAGCAGGGGTCCCCATTTTGCTAAGGAGCATAATGGGGCGTGTTGTGAACATCACAACAATAATTACAGGGGGTCTTGTGTGTTTATATTTCACACTTACTAGAGAAGTGCTTTTTGTGTGGGTTGTGTTTCCTTTCACATATTCACTTGCATTTCTTTAGCTCTTTCTTTCTGTATTTCTACAACTACTATCTAAATCTAAGCATCATGGAGTCTGCTGTCCCTATACAACCCCTTACTCCTATCAATTATCATGATTGGAAGATTAAAGTAAGTCTTGCACTACAAAAATGAAGGTTTATTTAGGATAACTATGGGAATAGAAAAAGAACCTAATGCAGCTAAAGAGAAAGAAAAGTTTTTCAATAAGTGTGACCAAGCATTTGCTTTTCTTTGTTTAAATTTGTCTCTTGAATTGTTGTTTCATGTTGAGAATTTGACTACACCCAATGAAGTTTGGGATGTTCTAAACAAATTATTTAGGAAAATTGATGAACTTAGAAGCAATGAATTGGAAAATCAACTCTTAGGTCTTAGTCCTAGAAGTTTCTCAACTTTAGAAGATTTCTTCACAAAATTTAAATCTTTAAAGTTGTAGTTAAAATATTGTGGAGTTGACAAGAAAGAGGGTTAATTAATCCTTTATGTACTTTCCAAACTAGGTTCTGAATTGTTTGTGTATGTCTAAACTTTCTATTCTACTAACAGTGCTCTTGGAGCATCATGGAAAATGCCCACTCTAGATAACTTTATTTCTGATCTCACAAGGGAACAAGAAAAATTAATTTAGATGGGTTCTTTGAAGTCCACTAAGCATCAAGCTTTAATTGCAGGGATTGATAAGCCTCAAACTTCAAAAGGAAAGGAAAAGAAAACTACAAAGGACAAGGATGGTAAGAAAGATGATAAAATTGACAACTTCAAAAAGGATAACTCTTCTCAACAAACTAAGCAAATTATTGAGAAAGTTACTTGTACCTTTTGTAAAAAACTAGGGCATGATGAACATCATTGTATGAAGAAACAAATTGAAAATCTCTCATATTCTTAAAAATAATAATATTGGGCTACCTGATTCTGTCAAAGCATCTCCATCAACTCAGGATAATACTAAAGACAAAGAGAAATTAAAAGGAAAGGACTTAGTTGCTACTACATATTCATCTCCATCATGGATTATTGATTCTAGTGCTACCCATCATATGGGTTCTTCTCAGGTTGTTTTTCATCCTTAGAGCCATCTAGAATGCCTTCAATCCCCTTAGGTGATGATACTCCAACATTGGTGAAAGAGAGAGGGTCTCTTGAAGTTGAAGGAGGAACATTTTCAAATGTTCTAAGTGTACCTTCACTATCAACTAATCTCCTTTTAGTGTATCAAATAACACACTTAGGGAAGGGCATGAGAGTACATTTCTCTCCAAATTCCATTGAGATAAGAGAATTAAAACGTAACAATTTGGTTGCTATAGGGAAGGAAAATCACCAATCAAGATTATATACCTTTTCCAATTTTGCTCCTGATATTTATCCAAAGGCACTACTAACTCATTCAAATGAAGTTAGTAAATTATGGCATGAGTGGTTTGGCCACTTTAACTACCATTATCTTAAAAATTATGTCAACAAAATATGGTTAATGGATTACCAAAAGTTAAATTTTCTAAAGGACTTTGTGAAGGTTGTGCACTTGGTAAACATCCTGAAGCAAAGTTTAACAAGAAGAAAACATGGAGGGTAAAACAAGTCTTAGAACTTGTCCATAGTGATGTTTCAGGGGCTTTTCCCCATCCATCTTTTACAAAGGATAGATATGTTCTCACCTTTATTGATGATTTCTCTCATTTTACATGGGTCTACTTCCTTAGGCAAAAATCAGAAGTGTTTGAATCTTTTCAAGATTTCAAAGCTCTAGCTGAAAAATAGTTATGAAAAGTCATCAAATTTCTTAGAACTAATAATGGTAGAGAGTATGTCAATAATCATTTTGAGTAATTCTGCATAATAGAGGGGATAGATTTGCAACACATAGTTCCATATACTCGTAAACAAAATGGTGTTCTTGAATGCAAAAATAGATCTTTAAAAGAGATGGCTAATTGTATGATTCGCTCTAAAGGCTTAACACCATCTTACTAGGCCGAAGCAACCAACTGTGCATGTTACATTCAGAATAGAGTTCCTCATAAAGTATTGAATGGAATCACTCCCTTTGAAGCTTGGAAAGGATGGAAACTGATAGTTGATCATTTCAGAGTCTTTTGTTCTCCTACTATGGCACACATTCCTAAAGAGCATCTCAAGGCTATGGATCCACAATCCAAACATTACATATTTGATGGATATCTAGTTGGTGTAAAAGGCTATCACCTACTCCACCCAACCACACATGAGTTATTCATTGAGAGAAGTGTTAATTTTCAAGAAACACCCCTTGAAACTGTACTTGGCATTCCTCGTCATATTGTTGATTCTTCAGATCATGATAATACCTCTGATGATTCATATCATTTGCAATAGATTCCTAGTGTAGTAAATAGTTCTTCTTCTTCTCCTTCTAGTTCACAAAGTGATGATATTAAGAATTCATCTTCATCAAGTTCATGGAATTCTTTAGAAGTTGATATTTCTACACCTGACTCACCCACATCTAGAATTCTACACTCGCTTCATAGAGCAGATTCATGGGAAGAAGATGACAGACAGATTTAGATATACTTTCAAGAGGGATCACATATCTTTTTGGCTTCATTGTCTTATCCATAGAAATTTAAAGAAGCAACAGACATACCTGAGTGGGCTATTGCTATGGATGAGGAATATGATTCCTTGATTAGAAATCACACTTGGGATTTGACTTCTCTTCCTAAAGGAAGTAAGATAGTTCGATGTGGATGGATATATTGAACTAAATTTATAGTAGATGGGTCAATTGATAAGTAGAAAGTACATTTGGTTGCCAAGGATTTTTCACAAGTTGTAGGAATTGACTATATAGAAACTTATGCAACTGTTGCTAAGATGACTTCGATTCAACTCAAACTAGCCATAGCTATAGAACATGGATGGGCTATACATCAGATGGATGTGAAGAGTGCATTTCTTCATGGAGATCTTGAGGAGGGGATCTACATGGAATAACCACTAGGGTTTGTTCAGGATTCATCCTTACTGTGTAGACTAAGGAAATCTATCTATGAACTCAAACAAGCCTGTAGGGATTGGTATGCCAAGATGGATTCCTACCTTCTATCTTCAGGATTTACTAGATGCCATTAAAATCCTAATGTGTATCTTTTGTGGCAAGATGATTCACTTTTGATATATGTTCTTTATGTTGATGATCTTTTGACTACTGGGAGTACTTCATCTGCTATTGCAGTAGTAAAGTCAACACTTCACAATAAATTTGACATGACAGACTTGGGTTTATTACACTACTTCCTTGGTATTGAGATATCATAGTCAGGTTCAAGGATTTCTCTTGCTCAGCCTAAGTATACTCTTGATTTACTTACATGTTTTCACATGACTACTTGTATACCATCTCTGACTCCCTTCCTATATGGAGTCAAGCTTGAGACTTCTTTCCCTACACCTTTAGTTGATGCTACCTTGTATCAACAACTTGTAGGTAGTCTTATATACTTGACACATACTAGGCTAGACATATCATATGCAATTGGCATGATTTCTAGATTTATGCAGGAACCTCATGAGTTGCATTGGAAAGCAACTAAGAGGATTCCTCACTACCGTCATGGTACACTTGCATTTAGGATTCACTAGAGTTGGTTTATCAATTGACTTGGTTGGTTTTACAGATTCAGATTGGGCTGGTGATACTGAGTATCACAAGTCCACTTCGGGTTATAGTTTTTCACTTGGTTTAGGTCATATCAGCTAGTCTAGAAAGAAGTAGAATGCTATTTCTATATCTTTTACAAAGGTAGAGTTCAGGGGAGCTTTTAACTCAGCTATTGAGGCCATATGGTTTCAAGGCATTCTTTCTAAGTTTGGTATTCCTTTCAGGAAGCCTACAATTATCTTTTGCGATAACCAGAGTACTATACAGATATGCAGGAATCTGGTTCAACATCAATGAACCAAACACATAGAGATTCATATGCATTATATTCGAGAGCTTATTCATTGTCAGATCATCAACTTAGTCTTTTGCCAGTCTTTAGAGCAGGTTGCTAACATTTTCACCAAACCCTTTACTAAGAGCCAGTTCATTCATCTGTGGACTCTTCTTGGTGTGTGATCTACATCAGTATCAACATCATCTTTGGTGGGAGATTTCTAAGCCTTTCCTTTTTCTCTCTTTCTAGAGGATAATTTTTTCCCATTGGGTTTTCTATCTTTCTCCAGTTTTAGAGTTTGCATTGTACTTGAGTACCTTATCAGGCTTCATGGCTGGGACTCTTTTTCCTTTTGCATTGTAGATAGGTACCTCACCAGGCTTATATCTAGGACCCATTTTTCATAATACTCACCTACTCTATACCTAGGGGGGGTGTTGGTGTATACTTTTAATCACTAGGCATACACATTTGTATTAATCATACTTGGGCGTATTTGCACATGTTCCTTTGGACTTGTCAAAGTAGTTGAGACATTTTGAGAGGTGCCAACTTGGATCAGCACCTCACTCTATGTTTGTGGAGGTTACTCACCATAACTCCATGTAGAGGAGTCCTATCCTCTTTTCATGGAGATTTGGGTACCTACACTTCTCTATTTATAATTGCCTCATTTGGTAATACAAACTGATTGATTCATTACAATTCATGTGCTTTTTTATCTTTTCCATGATCTTGGTGTTTTCTACATAGGTAAATCATAAACATTTCACAATAAGTAAATGTGGAAACTAATTGTAAACATGGAAAAGCCAAAAAACCATTTGCAAGTAAAATTTAATAAAAATCATAATTCTAAAATTTCATAGGTAAACCTCAAGATAGAGTAGTGAAAATAAAAATTAAACAAGTGAATGAACAACAAAATTTAGTACCATAAACTCCATTTTGTAATGGTAGATTTTCTCTCAATTGTCAAAAAGAAATGTAGCTGCTAAAAATAAAGCTCTGTGAAAAGTTCTACCTCATGAGTTTACTTCACATTCAATATCTCTTTTCAAATGAAACTTGTTTTTTAAGGGGTAAAAGGTGAATAATCACCTATATATTTCATTAAAGTATTTGAGAAAATACAAAAATTTCTAACCCCTGGTGGGCAAGTTCATACATGGAAACCCCAAGACTACCATATCACAAAACAAAATTTCAAGTCCCTGTAGGTTGAGTACATGCATGGAAGCCCCATATTAACTATATTACATATGTAAGTGTATAGATTGATAGTCCAAAAAGTAGAGAAACAAACAACATTGTAAAACAATGTGGCCTAAGGCCCAAAATTATGCATATCATTTAAGAATTCTTACACCCTATTTAGAGCGCATCATGGGAGCTAGAGTCTGATTCATCAAGGGCTAGAAGTAGAGGAAGTAAAGGAGCAAGTGGAGCCACTGGTGGAGGTTGACTTTCCTAGTCTAGTGCATGCAACCTCCTTTGATTTGGATTTCAAATTTGACAAGAGATAAAAGTGATGGACATTAGGAACTGTGTTTAGTGCATTGATGTAGGAATTTGAAAGACCCTTTTGTACAGCTTTGTGTCACCTTTATACATGTCATATTTTTCCATAGCCTTCTTTAGCTTCTCTAGAGGGATGAGGTACTCATGGATATATCTAAAGGCCAACATCTCCACATAGTTTGTTTCTTGGATACGATCCATAATGTTGGATAAAAATATAGTTGTCACCTTTGAGTACATGAGGACCCATGGATAATCAATTAGTAGTGAGTTACCAACCACATTTATGATAGCAAATTTATATGTAGGCAATCGATGTTGAACACATGGGTCAACTTAATTGAGTCATATGGCCCTATGTCCATCGGTTGTATTTATAGAGTTTTGATTTTTAAATTCTATGGCTAATATTAAGAAACTAAGACTAAGGGTTGTGATTAAATGAGGGAGAAAATAGTTAATTTACTAAAGTTTCATTAATAGTTTTGATTGCAAATGTTACAGGATTGTTGAAATAGTCTTCAAATGTGTGTTTGAGTTGGATAAGATGGGTAGTTAGATTTAATGAGGTAGTTAACAACTAAATGGTGTATTTAACTCCTCATTAATCTATTAAACTAATTTAATTTAATAGCCTTCAAGTGCATGATCAGTGGGAAATTAATGACGTGGCATTTGAGGAAATAATTAAACTAGTATAGATATCTTAAATACATCTATCTAAAAAAATATTGAGAGATATCAATTTGAAGCTATTTTATTTACTTCACATTACAACTATTTAATTTACTATATACATGATTTTTTGTTAATTATTTAATTATTTAAGGTTTATAGCTTGCCCATCAAATTTCCAACTAAATTAATAAATTAAAAAAATCTCAAATTAACAAATCAAATTTAAACTTTTTATTTATATTACACTACTACATTTTTTTATATAAATTAATTAAGATTCAAACCTAAAACATGTATAAAATTTTGGTTGAAATTTTTTCTAACATTACACAAAAAAATTACAGCCCTTTTCTTTCATTTAATATATACAAAATAATCTTCCATGTTTTAACATTTTTTTAGAAAATTACTGCCCTTCATTTTCTATTTTTTTGAGTTTTATGTTGTTTCATGCTAGAGGCCATAGGCTTTGTAGAAGGGCTTTACAAAATTGTAGAAAGAATGATATATCCAAATATGATGGAGGAGTGAAACGTGTTGATGGCATATTTCTATTTTACCTCCTTATTTTGTACCTATCATGTTTATTATTAACTAGTAAAAGCACCAAATGTGCTATCAAATGGTTGATAGGCATAAATATTTATAAGCCTATCACTAAATAATATATATGATGAATGGGGTAAATCATAAAACACATAATAATAGAAATAGATGAAATAAAAAGGAATATTTCTTTATTGATTTGGGAAATTCTTTACATTAGTAAAGCTCAATTACAATCAAAGGAATCAATTCCCCATAGGTTCCAACACACTACAGCTACACATCACTAGGCTCTAGAATCTTTGGCCTTCTGCAAGCCCAAATCAGCTAGGGTTTCTGTTTTCCTGTCTATTCTTAGCTCTACACTTTCCCCCTTAACTCTAATACTACCCTGGGTTCCCAAAATAGTCATAAATAGCACTTTTTGGTAGTCTCCAGCTAAATTTCAAAATTTGTAACTCCCTCCAAAAGTAGGTCAAATTCTAGGAAGCATAACTTTTGATCCGGGTGTCTGATTGATGAACTATTTTAAGCACCGAAAAGATCATGATGTGAACTATCATGCTGGAAATTCGTAAACATATTTATGTCAAATTTTTAGGATGTTATGGGATGTTTTAGTGCCTCATATCTTGTTTAAGAAATTTTTAGGGGCTTTTTAGAAAACAAAAACTTTAATATCTTTTAGCTCACAAACGATCTTTGCCTGATTCCTTCACCAAAGGTCTTATATTTCTGTTATGAAGCTTTCTATAAGTTTTCACTTCAATCTATGCCCAAATGCAAACTTTCCTAAAATGCCAGGTAAACTTTCCAAAACTAGCAGTTTGCTATTTTTAGCAGTTTGAAAAAAAACTAAAAGTCCTATATCATTATTAAGGAGATTATGGAACCAGAAACACTAATTATGAAAAGAAATGAAAACAAGTGCAATAATTTTGAATCAACTTCTTTTTGGGTGATGCAAGATTGCCCTTACACCATTGGATGCTCCTGTATCAGACACCCAGGGTAATTTAAGAAGTGACCCTGTCACGTCTTAGGTGTTTGTTTGAGGAAAACCCAAATGGTCAACCTCTACCTTAGACAAAAAAGAATAATAATCAACAGGCCTTCCTTTCCATTTCACTAGATATTCTTCATATTGCTTGTTTTGAGTACTTCCCACATGGCTATCTAGGGTTTCTTCTATCTCCTCCATTGAAGTAGATGCTGGAATACTCCACTTTTCTCCTGTTGGTCCATCCTCTATGCCACCCTCATGATATTTTGTTAAATCAGTAATGTTGAACATAGGGGAAATATTGATCCCACCCAACAGCTCTACCTCATACATTTCCTGAATCATGCTTCTTTAGGATTCTATAGGGTCTAAATTTCTTCATTTTCAACTTATTGTATGTTCCAATTGGGAACCTTTCTTTTCTCAAGTGAACCATGACTTCATCTCCTACCTGGAGCTCCTTATATCTCCTCTTCTGATCTACCTTAGCCTTGTACTGAATATTCATCTTCTTAATGTGCTTCCTCATCTCTTCATGCAAATTCTTCAAATGTTCTGCAAAGTCTTCAGCTTCGGCACTTGTCTTTTCTCCTTTGTCCAGCTTTCTTAACTCAGAAGCATTTCTTGGGCTATTGCCATATACAATCTAGAATGGTGATTTACCAATACTCCTATTGACAAAATTATTGTAAGCAAATTCTGCCTATGGTAAAATCAAATCCCATCCCTTGGGCCTATCTCCTACTAAGCATCGTAACAGGTTACCCAAACTCCTATTCACCACTTCCATCTGTCCATCAGTCTGTGGATGGTGTATAGAAATGAACTTCAAATTTGTCTTCAACATCTTCCACAATGTCCTCTAGAAATAACCAACAAACTTGGTATCTCAATCTGAAACTATGATCTTTGGTAGACCGTGTAATCTCACCACCTCCCTGAAAAATAACTCTGCAATAGGAATAACATCATTAGTCTTCTTGCAAGGAATAAAATGTGCCATCTTCGAGGATCTATCCACCACCACAAAAATGGATTCATGTCCTCTCTGTGTCCTTAGTAAACCAAGAACAAAATCTATACTAATATCATCCCATGGCTTCTCTGGTACATGTAGTGGCTGATATAGACCTATATTCTGACTTGTTCCTTTCACCATCTGACATACTCTGCAACTCTGCACAAATTTCCTCACATCCTACTGCAACTATGGTCAATAATAATTTTTACCAACAATAGCAATGGTCTTATCCTAACCAAAGTGTCCATCCAATCCTCCACTATGATTCTCCTTAAATAGGTTCTCTCTCATAGAACTCATCGGAATGCATAACTGACTTCCTTTAAACAACATGTCATCTTGGATTATGAAATCCAACCATTTTGTCATGTCCAAAGTAATAGGTTCCAGATAAGCTTTCCAAGCCTCTGCAAAATCTAGATCATTAGGATACAAACTTTTGATCTCATTAAACCCAACAACCTCTATCTTCATTTCTATCCACAAATTTTGCCTTCTGCTCAAGGCATCTACAACTCTATTGGACTTCCCACTCCTATGCTTAAAAAAAAAGTATATCTCTTAAAAAACTCAACCCATTTTAAATGCCTCTAGTTTAACTTTTCTTGACTATTAAGATACTGCAAAGATTGATGATTAGTATATAAAACAAACTCTTTTAAAAACAAATAATGTCTCCATTTCTTCAAAGCCTAAACTATTGCATAAAATTACTGATCATAAACATAATTATTTTTCTTGGCATCATTAAGCTTCTCACTAAAATAGGCAATTGGCTTACCTTCTTGACTCAAAACAACACCTATAGCAATACCACTAGCATCACAATCTACCTGAAACACCTTATTCAAATCTAAAAGTGGCAAAATAGGTTACTATGTAACTTTCTGCTTCAATGTATCAAATCTTTTGTCTGCTCCTTTAGTCCATCTAAACTCTTTTCTATCCCCTCTCATTGTCTCAGTTAGGGGTGTACAAATGCTACTAAAATTTCTAATAAACTTTCTCTAAAAACTTACCAAACCATGAAAAGATTGTACCTCTGTGGCACTCCTTGGAATAGGCCATTCAAGGATAGCTATCACCTTCTCTGGGTCCATCTTAAGATGTTCCTCTGAGACAACAAATCCTAGGTATACCAACTCCTTCTTTGCAAAGCTACATTTCTTCATATCAATCAACAACTTCTCCTCCCTCAGTTTCTCTAAAACTCTTCTGATATGGATCAGATGCTCATCCCAAGTCTTACTGAAAATTAAAATATCATCTAAATAAAAATAGAAAAACTTCCCAAAATTTCTTTCAGTACCTTGTTCATGAGCCCAAATGACATGACTAACCACTCATACAAACCCTCCTTTGTCTTGAAGGCTGTCATCCATTCATCTCCTTCTCTAATTCAGATCTCGTGATACCCACTCTTCAAGTCAATCTTCATGAAGTACTTGGCTCCACTCAAACAATCCATTATGTCATCCATTCTTGGCAATGGAAATCTATACTTGATCATTATCTTATTGATGGTTCGAGAGTCTGTACACATCCTCCATTCTCCATCTTTCTTTGGTACTAGTACTCCAGGTACCACACATGGACTCATGCTCTCCCTTATCAGTCCCTTCCTTAACAACTTGTGGACTTGTCTATTCAACTCTTCATTCTCTGCTGGAGTCATTTTGTGGGTTGCCTTATTTGGCAAACTAGCTTCTAGTATCAAATCCATTTGATGACTTATCTTCCTCACTGGTGGTAAACCTTCTGGTACATTATCAAAGATAATGTCCTAAAATTCTTCCAACATATTTGAAACTTCTGCTGGTACATCTTCACATTTCTCTTGACTAATTTTAGGAATCAATGCAAAGCAATGACACTCATGCTTCATACCCTCCAAAAATTTCCTACCATCTACCAAGAAAATTATGGCAGTACTACATACCTTTTCTTCCACCTCCTTCAAGGGCTTCAACTTATGACAAACTCCATCCTTTGTTAGGGAATATGTGTTTGCACGACCATCATGGACAGAACTCCTATCATACTACCATGGCCTCCCCAACAACATATGACATGCATCCATTAGTATGATATCACATAGCACCTCATCATGGTAGTCCCCAAACTTGAACTTCACTAAACACTACTCATTGACCAAATCTCTGTGGTCCTTCTGCAACCATGCAATATGATATGGATGTGGATAATTTCTTCTTGTCAACTTCAATTTATTAACCATCTCCTCTAAAACAAGATTGTCAATACTTCCACTATCAATAATAATATCACAACACTTACCTTCACATTTGCACCTTGTGTGGAATAAACTCTTCCTCTGATTGGGTTCCTTCTCCTCATTCAACAATGTTCTTCTAACAACTAGGGTTTCTCCCCTTTCAGCATCTTCAGAACACTCAGACTGCGCATCTTCATCTACATGTGCAACTCGTGCATTACCTTCAGGTCTTTTGTTTGTCCTTCCTTGATGTTGTGGACACTCGTATGCTCTATGACCTTCTTCTCCACATTGGAAACATGTTCCTCTAAAACTTCCTCTTCTGGGTCCTTGCCCAAGTCGGCCTCTTCCTCTTTTCTCACCATTATATTGGTCACGAGGGCAGTAAGCATTATCCCCTCTCTGATTTCTATTGGTACCAGCTTCTTCACTTTTCTTTTGATCTTCATTATGGTATCCATAGGGTCTTCCACCAGTCCTTCTAACTTGACCTCTTCCCCTGTGCTTGTTGTCGAATCTTTTATTCAGCTTCTCTTCCACCTTCGGGGAAAACTAGTACGCATCTTCTATGGTGGTCATTCTAGCAAGGCTCAGCACCTCTTGAATACTTGGCCTCAATCCATTAATGTAATGAGCTACCTTCTCCTTGTTGGCCTTTGCATGGCCTATCCTAATAGTAATCTTATAAAACTATTCTGTATACTCCTTAACAGACTTGTTACCTTGCTTTAGTCCTTGCAGCTTCTTCAGCAACTCCATCTCATAGTCTATAGGGATGAACTTCTTCTTTACTTTCTCCACCATTCGATCCCATCTGGTGATCTTTCCTTTTACTCTTCCATTCCTCTCTAATTGGACCTCCTTCCACCAAATACTAGCGTGGCCCTTCAACTTTGTTTTTGCAAACTTGACCGATTTAGGTCCTCCACATCTTCATACTTGAAATACTCCTCCATGTCATTGATCCAATCAATAAGATGTTTTGGATTCAAATCTCTAGAATATGTAGAAACTTCAATCTTGGGCCTATTTCTGATCTTAGAAATGGCCCTCAACAACCTAACTTCTGTAGGATCTCCTACAGTTTCTTGTTCTTCCTCAGATAGCTCTTCTTCAGCTTCATCTTCGCTTTCTTCTCTTGTTCTCAGCTCAAACCCTCTTCGTAGCTCCTCTTACAATGCATCGATTTGCCTTTGCAGGGCTCTAAAACCCTCTTTCCTCAAAGCATTCCTCCCAATATGATTTCTTCATGGAGGTATCTTAATCTCCGTAGCAAACCCACAACCTCAGGTCCTGGTGCAAACTACCTCATAGTCAGTGATTTGTCTAGGCACTCAGAAACCCTTGCTCTGATACCACTTGATGAAGGGGGTAAATCATAAAACACACAACAATAGAAATGGAACACATAAAATGGAATATTTATTTATTGATTTGGGTAACTCTTTATATTATAGAAGCTCAATTACAATCAAAGGAATCAATTACCCATAGGCTGCAACACACTACAACTACACATCACTAGGCTCTGGAATCTTCGGCCTTCTACAACCCCAAATTAGCTAGGGTTTCTATTTTCACACCTATTCTTAGCTCTACACTTTCCCTCTTAACTCTACTACTACCCACAGTTCCCAGAATAGTCCTAAATAGCACTTTTTGGTGACCTCCAACTAAATTTCAAAATTTGTAACTCCCTCCAAAAGTAGGTCAACTTCCGGGAAGCATAACTTTTGATCTGGGTGTCCGATTGACAAACCATTTTAAGCACCAAAAAGTTCGTGATGTGAAATATCACACTGGAAATTCATAAATAGATTTCTATCCACTTTTTGGGATGTTATGGGATGTTTTAGTGGCTCATATCTCATTTCAAAAAATTTCAGGGGCTTTTTGAAAAACAAAAAACTTTAATATCTTTCAGCTTACAAATGATCTTTGCCTGATTCCTTCGCCAAAGGTCTTATATTTTTGTTATGAAGCTTTCTGTAAGTTTTCACTTCAATCTATGCCCAAATACAAACTTTCAAAATCTAGCAGTTTGTTATTTTTAGTAGTTTGAAAAAAAATTGAAAGTCCTACATCATTATTCAGGAGATTATGGAACCAGAAACACTAATTATAAAAGGAAATGAAAAAAACTACAATTATTTTGAATCAACTTCTTTTTGGGTGATGCAAGATTGCCCTTACACCATTGGATGCTCCTGCATCAATATATTTATATTTTTACTATAAAGTCATTATATGTAGTAGTTAGCATTTACAACCTTCAGTCTTCATCCACTACCCCTGCATAGATACATGCAAATACAACGCAAACAAGGCTCTTACATGGTTAGGATCAGTTCTAGAGGTTTTCGTTAGTTCAAAGTGCATGAGGGCATCCTTTCTATATCAATGCACTGCATATCTTGCAACCATTGCATTCCATGAGACCAAATTTCATTGGGGTATTTTGTTAAACAATTCATTGTTGTTTTTGTTTCAAACGGTTCAATTTTACTTCAGGTCCCATAGCTACCTAGTCTCATGGATATAATTAAAAACTTTCATTTCATTTGCGGAGGCAAGGCTTCACAAAACAACCATTTTCTTGGTCAAGATTCATAGTATCAGAAGGAAATTGAAGACTACAGCTCTTGGTTCCTTCCTTAGACTACTTGATCTTGTGGACGTCATTAAAAATCTTTTCTTCCATTTCATATCATATCATTATATTGAAGGTAGACATATGGCATGCACAGGTAGCTCACCTTAGTTTTAAAAAGATGGAATAAATCCTAGAGCGTTATAAAAATCCAATGAATTAGTTTTACTTCCTAGTCTCATGGATGTAATTAAAAGCTTTCATTTCATTTGAAGAGGCAAGGCTTCACAAAATGACTAATTTCATGATCAAGATTCATAGTAAAAGATATAAAATTGAAAGAAAATTGAAGATGTGTTAAGGCTGAAGCTATTGGTCCCTTAGACTACTTGGTCTAGTGGATGTCATTAAAAATATTTCATTTCATTTCATATCATTATATTGAAGGTGCACATATGGCATGCACAGGCTCTGGTAAATGGCAGGCTAGCAGTTCACCTTATTTTTAATAAATGGAATAAATCCTAAAGCGTTATAAAAATCCAATGAATCTTAAACCATGTGTGTAAATAAACTATTCTATCAAATTGCAAAGGCCAATGCTGAGAAAAAAAGTAGGTACTACAGAATAAGTTCTTATGGCCGATTCCTCCCATTATCAGATCAAGAAATGGAGAAATAAAGACTGATTACCAGGCCTAAGATGTTGTGGACTGGTGTTAATGAGGCTAGTGAGACCAGCGTAGCCATAAAACTTTGTAAGAAAAACCGTGGAATTTTCTTGAGACTCAACATTCTTTATCCCCTCCAAACAAGGCTTGATGCTACAATTTTAACTGCAACCCTTTCTCAGCACACGACACCCATTACAGCTCATCCTTATTCTTCCAAATCTCAACTCCTGCAACCATAAACCACACAATAAAAACCCATACATAACAAATGCCAACACAAAAACCCCACACACAAACTCTCCCCTCTTTCTTTACGTCAAACTCTCCCACTGCTATTCTATCATTGACTCCGAAACTCAATCGATCGCAAATCCTTTGCACAAGTAGTTTTGAAACCTCAACCAATTTATAAAAGGCAAACCTTTGAATCTAGAAAAATATAGAAACACGTAAAGCTATGAATAAAAAAGCTAATGGGTAATTTCTACGCATCTACATCAACTGCTCTCGCAGAGCAGAGTTTCATACATGTGTTGGTTGAACAAGAGATTAATATGGGAAGCAGCCAAGAAATTAATTTGAACTAGAGATTAATATGGGAAAAACAACGAAGAAATGAATTTGGAGAGAAAGAGGAGGTAAGCGGTATATAATGTGCTCTCTCCCAAGCCTGTTGTCGCATGCCTTCAATGCCCCTGATTTACGAACATTAAAAAAAAAAAAAAACCAAAATCCATCTCATAAGTTGGAATGCTAAATTCCCTCATAAAGCTCCCATTGTTTGGGCAGATTTGGGTGGTTTTCAAGAAAATTGTGCGGGCAAAAGCAACGGCGGCCAAGTCACCACATTTTGACTAGTGGGAAAAGTGGTGTATTTAGTATCTTGTATTATTGTTACCAAACTCCTGGTTTCATGGAGACACTTGACAATGGTTTTGTTGTGTATTCATTCCAATGTCTACTATGGGTGCCATTGATTTTTTTGAAATCCCATGTTTTATATGGACAACCAATTTTTTAAAAAAATTTGGTCGACCAAAAATTTGGGACTACCAAAGTTTTGGTAGTTACAAGATATGTGCACATATAGAATGGCCTATCAGCCAAAATATTAATATTTTATTTTATTAGTAAATATTAATATTAAAGAGATATTAATTTGAAGTTATTTTATTTATTTTTAAGTTTTCTTTTTACTTTTAATTATTTTATTTTACTTCATTTTACTTCAAATTGATCTCTCCACATTTTTCTTCACTCAACCCTATGTCCATCAATTTCTCAACTATATTTAACAAATTAAATAAAATTTCAAATTAAGAAATCAAAATATTCTCTTTCTTAATCCATAAACTTTTTTAGATGATTATCCAAAGTTGTCCATATCTTTATTTTTAAAGGGTACTTATTTTGAATTTATAAATATTTTCTTTCTTAATCCATAAACTTTTTTATGTTGTCCATATCTTTATTTTTAAATGCTACTTATTTTGGGTTTATAATATTTATTATTAAATATTAATAATTTAACATGTAAATGACCGTGAATTTTAAAGTAAAAGGTAAGTGTTTTTTTTGACACACTCACGCCATTACACTCCACCCCTTGCTTCCGTTGTAGAATGCCTCTCGACATTAATTAAAAAAAAAAAATTAGTGGTGAGATAATAATTTAGATAATTAAATAATAGAATTATTTAATTATGCATCAAAGTTAATTGGGATATTAAATAATAAAATTATTTAATTATGAATGGAAGGTGAATGAATTAAATTAATTAAATAATAGGATTATTTAATTAATTGAAGGATGAAAATATATTAATTAAATATGATTATTTATTTAATTGATGATGGGTAATGGATATGTTGTTAATTAAATAATATAATTATTTAAATAATGAATGAATAAAAATGTTAGTATGGTAGGGATTAGAAGTGGTGAATTTTAGTGTAAAAAATGTGAGGTGAAATTTAGGTTTCTACATTTGCCCCTCTTTGGTGTAGTATTGTGACTAGGTGAAGCAATTTTGTTTCAAAGAAGATACATATAGTTGATGTTAGGATACGAATAATAAATGATGCCCCAAGAATCAAAGATTAAGGATCTACTAATTTCAGTTGATTGATTTTTTATATGATTGGATTCAAAAGATTATTTGATTCTTGGATAAATTTGAGACTAGATGATGGGATGGCCTCTTGAGACGAGAAGCATGTTTTAAGAACATGAGTGTTCTCTAAAGGAATATAAATGTGTAATGAGGAAAGTGGAGAATTGGAAGAATGTTAGCTAATGGATGAAAAGTAATATAAGAACATAGATAAATTAATGTGATGATTAAGGGGGTAAATAAGAAGGATTTTGAGGGTTGATGTGATTAAGGTTGAATAAATGTGCTACTAATTTTAAAGAGCTTTCAACCATAAATTGAGAAACTTAAGTTTTACTATAGCATGTGATAGTTTGCACCAAAGGTAGAAGGAACCTTGATGATTTATCATATGCCAAAAGGACCAACTCATGCATGCAAGGAAAAAGTAAAAATATTCCTAGTAAGCATATCAACAAGACACATCATGATGTCCTTGGTACAGTATGTTGTGAGACAAAAATAAAAATAAATAGACAAACAAGAAAGAAAAATGTAGAAAAAAAGACACACAATAAGTTTGCCTCTCATCAAGTTAAAAAATAAGTTACAAATTGTTGTGATAGTGAGTAGCAATATTAGATTTTGGAATGATATATCCAAGTAAATGATACAATGGATCTTTGAACAAGGATTTCATGAGGAGGGAAAGATATTTGTCTATGTGAGGTAAAATGAGTCCGTCCAAGAGGTGGTTTCTTTTTCTAAGAGTGAATGCATGGTGAGGTTTTGTAGGGTGTGTATTGTGAGGAAAGGTTTCTCAACCTTGCATCTAATGTTAATATTACAAAAAGTGTGATTTTTAGGTTGAAAAATGGAAAAACTCAATTTTTGGGCTATAGAGTTGGTTTTTGGCCAAAATAAAATTTTTGGGTTTCTTTCCATAGATTCCCGAGTTTTTCTCACATGGATCTCTTTGATCTCTACAATTAAAAAAAGGGGGCCCAATTGGCCTCTTCAATCAAAAGTCATCACCTCTCAAAGTTGGGCCTCTTGCATTGGAAATGTAAAAACATTAACACAAAAAAGAGTTACAAAGGGGAATTACACTTGATCAACATGTTATAAGGAATCTTTAAATGAGGATAATGAAGCTAAAATGAAATGCAAAATTTGGTGCATGGATTATAATGAGGTTATGATAGGTGGAAGGAATACACTATTTTTAGTCTTTAGACTCATCTAGGAATTTGGGTGTTGGATTTCCAACTAAGTATTTGGACACCACTAGTTTGGGTGGTTTTATCTCATGGATTTATAATTACCATTTTATGGTTTCATGTATTGTATTTCCTATTTATTGGGTTCTTTAGATGGAGGTATCATACCATTTTTTGTAGGTATTGTTATGTTGTCAGAATTTCTCCAGATCTCTAATTGATGATACTCCTATGAAGGCTTGATATGCAAGTGTATTTTACCAAGTTGTTTAATAAATAATACATTTAGCTTCTTTGGAGTGTGGGGTTTTTCTCTTAACAGGATTTTCCCCATGTACACCTGTGTTATGGTATAATATTTATTTTATGTTTATATGTGTTTCTACTTTTCATAATTATTAAAAGATTGAAATTTTCACAACACTCTCCAAGTTACAAGTTTAGTGTAGGAACTATTTCCACATACATTTCTTCCTTTCATGTATTTTTGTGTGTTGAGACTATTGGGGATAAATTGATAATAGGGCATGTCGTTAGGGAGAAAATCAGGCTAAAATCACAACAACAAGATATCAAACCCTAACTAGCACAATAGAGCACAAGATAACATGGAAAACAAAACAATAAACTCAAATGCAAACCGAAACCATGCTAAACCTGATTTATCTCCATTGCTCTTCTCAACCTCACATAAGAATGCAAGATTTTGAAGGTTGTTGATGGTGGAATGTTGGTTGTTCATTGTTGCAGCAGCATAACAATGCCATGAGGATGATTCTAGAGGAATTTTGACAACATAAGGCTACTTGAAATTCAATGCATGCAAATGGCTTGTGAGAGGTTTGATTTATAGGAAAGGGCTGATTTGAATGGATGGTTGTGATTGAAAGGCTAATTGAATGATGTGGATGGCTAGGATAGATTAGGTTTTCCCACTCCATGAGGAGTTGTAGTCATGTGACAAGTGTGTGAAGGAGAATAGGGATGACCTATTTCAAATGTTTTATTTGAATTAGTTTGAACATGTGAAGTGTATTAAGTGAAAGTTGTACTACCACACATGACTCAATTCAAATGTGGACAAGTGTTGGAATGTGGTGAGAGGTGAGGGAATAATTCAAATATTTTATTTAAATTATTTGGGACATGTGAATGGGAATTAATTAAATAAATGAGATTTATTTAATTAATTGTCTAGGTGATTAGGATGGAATTAGAAGTGGGATTAGGACAAAATGACATATGATGTCTCTAATAATATGTTTGACAAGGTGTTGCAATACATGGACAAATTTGAGTATCTACATATTTGCCCCTCTTCGAGGTGATGTTCAAGATGATGAGATTTATGTCGAGTAACATCATTTCAAAGAACCTAAGGTATGGATAGAGTAAAAGGATGATGATGATTTCCCCTCAAGAGGATAGGTAGGTTGGACAAACACGGGTAGGCTCTCAAAATGAAAGGGATTGGTCAAGGAGGAAAGGTAAGGGAATGGATAGAAGAAATAGAATGATACATTATGTTGCAATGAAGGTGAGCAACCATGAAGTTTGATATAGCACTAGACATTATGCACTAGGGTGGTGATGTGTCTTGTGCACCCAGCATAATACAACCTTGTCTAGATAAAAGATATGAGTATTATCTAGTTTGGATTTGATACAAATGCAAGATAAAAATGATAGCACACACAAGCAAGAAAGCAAGCATGCACAAATGATACAAGAAAAACAAGGTATTACCCTTGTCAAGTTGTAAACCAATGATTGATTAATTTATCGATTCATTGATTGATAATGATGCCTGGTTTTAGGAAGTGAAACATATCGTATAAGACACCTGGTCTGGTTTTGACAATGCAACATCCTATATAAGACAATGGATATGATTGATTGACACTAGTGTTGTTGGCCATGTGACCAACACTAGGGTTTGATTGATTTGGTTTACAACAAGGCTAGGATCAAGACCATTGATGTAAATGGATAATTTCAGTTGATTGATTAACTTGATTGGTATGGATTGAGGATAACTTGCATTTGAGTTATTGTTTGGATTGACTTGATTTGATTGAATGAGAAATGAGGAGATTGATTTGAAGATGTGATTTGATGGGAATGATTTGATGAATTCTGATTGATTTGGATGGATTGATGATGATTGAATTTGATTTGATTGAATTGAATATTTCATTTGAAGAATGTGACTACAATGAGGATTTGAGAATTAATTAGAAGAATGGAATTGAAGAATTTATGTGGTTGATGAATGAGTTGATTGATTGGATTAATGAATTGAATTGGCAATTGGATTGATTTTATGGAATGATTTTATTTGAGTTGAAGAATGATTGATTTGATTGGATTTTGAGGGGCGATTTGATTGGAATGATTTGGTGATTGATGAATTGAGAATTGATTGAGGAAGTGAATTGATTTGGATTGATTTAGAAGAATTGAATGAGTGAGTGTGATTGATTGGAACTATGATTGGATTCGAAAAATATGATTTGATGTGATTTGGTTGATAAGATTGATTGGATTGATTTGAATGATTGAAGAATGGGGTAATTTGGAAGAAGTGATTTGGTATGGCTTGATTAGATTTGATAGAGTGATTTGATTTGACTGAATTGATTGGAAGAATTTGTTTTGACTTGATGAGTTGAATGAATTGAAGTAATGAATGGATTGGATGATTGGAAGAATTGGTTTGGTTGAATTGGAATGAATTGATTGAGTGAACTTGAAGGAGTGATTGATTTGATGATTTGGATTGACTCTATTGCTTGGATTTTTGTGGTATTTTTTTTTTAAAATTTTTATCTTTTTGAATGTTTTGATTTTTTTTGTATTTTTTAAAATCTTTTGGTTTTTTTTGGATTTTTTGAATGTTTTAGTTTTTTTCAATTTTTTTGAAAATATTTGATTTTTTTTTTTGGATTTTTGACATGTTTTAATTTTTTTTGAATTTTTGGAAATATTTGATTTTTTTGGATTTCTGGAAATAATTGATTTTTTTGGATTTTTGACATTTTTTTTTAAATTTTGGGATGTTGTGATTTTTTTTTCATTTTGAAAATGTTTTGGGAAGGCATTGGATGATGATTTTGGATAGCCTTGTGCTAGATACCAATGACAAGAGGAGATCAAGTCTAGGTGCAAGGAAGCAAGAGGGATGAATGAATAAAAGGATGGGAGATAAGAGATGGAATGGATGGATGTGTAAGAGAGAAAGGATGTGATATCCAAGGACTATGTCGCATAGGAATAACTTGCCCCATTCTAGGTGTAATTCTTAGGATTCGACATAACAAGCTTATGACAATGGGATTATGATATGATTGGATTGGTTTCGGAAGGATTTAAGGTATGTCAACAGATATCCAAAGCATGTTTCAACATTTTGCCCTCATATCTTTATCAAGATCAAAAAAGAGGAAGTGTGGATGGATGAACGCAAATGGATAGGTATGTGGGTGTAATGGATAAGGATGGTAAGATATGAAAGTATGGAAATGGTAGGATATGATAGGATGGAAAATGATAAGTTGGATGGGACAATGTGTCCCCAAGTGTAAGTGACATAGAAGATCAACCTACACATGACACCTGTTTGCCAGGTTTTCATCATGGTACTTATCCAAGGTGCCACCAAGGGTGGTTTTCACCATTGGATGAATGGATTTTTCTTTACTATTTTGGATTTTTTGTAATTTTTTGACTTTTTAAAAATTTTTGAATGGGATAGGTGGATATGGACGAAAGGGACTCAAGTGTCTAGTTCCATGAAATGTGATAGTCCCACTAGAGATAGATGTCGTCGCATATGGACCATGTCAAACGTCATTGCGATCATAGATGTTGGTAATGGATTGCATGAGAGGGAGATGGATTAGGTAGATAGTGGACTATGATGTGGATTATGCATGGATGGATGGGGGATAGTGGATTATGTAGGACTTATGTAAAAGGATGGATGGATGAAAGGTTTATGCAAAAGCATGGAGCATAGGAAGGTGTTGGGGAAGATATGTAGGATAATAGTTGAATGATGGGGTGATAAAGGTATGTAAAGGAATCACGACCAATGGTCACACACACCATGATAAATATTGAAGATTTTGATTTGAAGTGGGTATAGGAAGCAATGGAGATGTTTTCTTAGGAGATGGGTGATTTAGGATTTTAGGGACCCACATAGACTTAGTATTTTTATGATTTTTGTTTGACTTGTGGGATGAAGGAATTTGAGACTTTGGAATGGAATGGAATTTTTGAATGGAAGAGGATGGTTGGAGTTCTCGAGAGGCGAATGCCTCATTTGATTTGCTTTCTTTATGCTTAGGGACTCAAACTATTTTGCTTTTGGACTTTTCTTGTGAAGGTATGGGCTTGGGTAGATTTTGAAGGTATTTTGCTTTGAATTTTTGCATTGATGTCCTAAGGCATTATGATCCTTAGGACTTTTAGCTTTATGAATGTAGGTATCCAAATTTTTATTTTTGAACCCCATGGGTTTGGTGGAAGCTTCATGTTTAGATGATGTGTGCATAGATTGGTCATGATTAGGAATGTGAGGGAATGTGTAAATGGATGGATTTGGTGTTGGTAGAAGTGGAGGTAAAGTGGATGGAGGGATATTAGGAGTTGGAAGGAGTGGAGGTAGATTGGATGGAAGAAGGTGTATGGTAACATGCTTTTGACACTTGTAGGATGATGGAGATGTAATGGCCACATATGTTCCAGGTATATGATAGGACTTATGATGGAAAGTGGTGGACTTGGGATGAATGGAAGAAGTACGAACATATTGAAATTGTTTACCTTGGGATGTGTATCCAAGGCCATATGAGCCTAGAGGGACATTGACATGGATGGCCTCCAAAATACCTTATTCATGAAGGCCTAAGCCTTTGCCTCGATAGTTCATGTTTTGGAGTATGTGATTGACAATGGGACTAGGTGTGGATTTGACACTAGACTTTAGCTGATTATTTCATGGAGAAAGTGAAGTGGTGGACAAAGTTTGTTGTTTTCTTAAGGAGGAACACTCATGGATGAAGGTGGATAGACTAATATGATATGATGGTGGATTTGAAATGGGATCGATGGTGGATGAGACAGGATCATTAGGGTCTTGACTATTATTGTGTTCACTAAGATTCACACTATTGATTTGATCATCTATGTGTGCTTGGGAGCCACTTGTCTCATCATGGGGAGTGGATGTTTATGGATCATGGATAGAGCTAGATGGAGGATGGATATGTGTAGTGATAATCTCTTGACCATGGAATTCATAAAGTGGACTAAGGGGATCATCATGGTCTTCTTGATCATATATGGGAGCTTGATCATGCATCTAGGATCAAGTGCGTTATTCGAATGAGGGAATAATGTTTCCCCATACTTAGGATATTGCTCTTGACATGTCTCTTGACTTACTTGAATGGAAGTGGAATTGGATAACTCTAGGAGAGCCTTGATGAGTTGTTGACCACATGATGGGGTTGAAGGTTTTTCAATAGGTTCCGTGGTGTGTGGACTACATTATGGTATTGGGGAATTAAACATGGAATTTGAAAGGTCTTTGATAGGAGTAGAGATAAATCCTTGACATGGGGAGGGTTTATCCCTAGCTAGTAGCCATTGGATCACATCCTTTGCATGTGCATGTGCAAAAGGACAATATAGTAGATGGACAATGAGGGTAGATGATGTGGACTTGTGATTAACATTAGGTGGAGCAGAAAGTTCCCATGGTGGAGGGATAAGAGAGATTGATGATGTTGTAGGATTAGGGTTCAGACTTTGATTACGTGGAGTGTCAAAGGGATTGAACAAATTGGTGGATATGGACAACCCCTTAGGATTTCTTTTGTAATGTTTGACTCTAGGATGTGGAGTTGATGTAGGATTAGAGTGTAGTGGTATAATGTACTTATAGGATGGATGAGGTAGACTTATGTTCCCCTTGTTAAAGGTAGAATGAGAATTTAATGGCACTTTGTCTTGTTGCCAAGATGGACTTGGGTAATCTTGTGAATAGGCTTGGGTTGCTAGAACCTTGTTCTCTAGTATGGGCATGGAATGACACATGTCTTCACATCATTGTAGTTCATCTTGTTTCTCAAGGTATGCCACATAGTTCTTGTCATCATTGGAAGTAGGAGGAGGGACCCCTCGATGTATTATTTTAGGTCTAGGATTTGTCTCATTATTGGGATTAGAGGGAGGGCCTCATCTAAGTATGATTTTAGGCTTATGATTGGGAATATGCTTTCTAATGATTAGGACCATTTTGATTAGTGGATTAGGACTAGAATGATGATGATATGGAGTGATTTGGAATGAGTGATTCGATGATTAGGAATGAAATTGATATGATTGATTAGATATGTGGAACGATGATTAGGATAATGATGAGGATGGAGGTTGAATGATGAAGATATGATTAGAATGTGATTAGGAATTATTAGGATGTGTTTGGATAAGTATAATGATTAAGATGTGGATTAGGTGAATGACAAGGTTGATTAGGGTTTAATAAGGAAGAAGGTGATTGGATGAAATGACAATGATGATGACTTAGAATGAATGTGTTGGAAAGAATGTTTAGAATGATGTGTCTTTACGTGTTTGTGTTTATAGCGTGATGTCAAAATTTGCAAACAAAGGATTACACATGTACACACATGAATCACACACGCAAGACACATAAGCAAGTTTGAATTTGGAATTTGAAGTATGTGATGATTAAGAAAGCATGTGAAGAAGACACATCAATAAGCCCTATGAATAGTCAAGAGGGGTATGGCCAATTAGGTCTTAATCTAGGATACATAAGGTTGACTAAGGATGTCCCCAATATACTTGAGGTATGGGGGGGACAAATCCGTGAAATGAAAGAGAAATACTACCACACAGATGGGAGAAAGGGGTAACCCATCCTTTGCCTTCACTTCCTAAAGGTATAAAGTTCTTTGGAGCTTAGCCAAGAGTGACAAGATTTTGACTTCCAAATAGGGTGTCTTTCAATTCACACCTCACTATTTATACTCCACGAGAACACTAGAGTTGAGGTCGTCTGTTTGAATGATCTGCCTCCAAGCATACCTCCTAGAAAGGGTATGACAAAAGAAAACCAAGTGAGGTGTTTTTGATCTCTAAGATCACCTTGTGGTGCAAGGAGAGAGCATACACACGTGCACTTGATTCACACTTGCACTTCTTAGTTAACCCTTTAATAAATTCAAATGTGTGGTGTGAAAATGAATGGATGAGAGGTGTTTTTTATTGTCAAGATCACACGAAGCACATGAGAAGAGCATACACACCTCTAATATCACTCAAATTCACCAAGTAGTTCAAGCACTTTTTCTTTTTAGATACCAAGTCAAAATGTGAAGAGAGACACTTGTTCATTTTAATGCCCAATTTTGATGTGTGAATGAAGATAAGATGTTCATTTTAAGAGCTCAAATCCTAATATGTGACGAGCAAGATTGATGAGAAATGAAATATTAGAAGGAAGGCACCTAAAATTTCTGCTTCCAATCTACTGTGTATGACTGATCTTGATGTTGTTCCAGCTCCTTAGATGCACCTACAAGCCACCAAAATGAGAATGGAACAAGTAAAGTTGTATAGAAGTATATTATGTGAAAAAGATGAAATCTGATGAAAACTGATTAAGATTAATAGATACAGAAAAATAAATAGCATGAACATAAAGTAGACAAAATTCTAAGCACTTTTAAAAAACAATTCACGAAAATTGGATCAAATTTGCAAGAGTTATGCTCATTTGATGTTTAAATGGAGAGCTAACTTTGACTAAGAAAAAACATGGTAAATTGATACAATCACCTAAAATGGTCTTTGCCACTACATAGCTGGCTGAGTTAGCTTTCCAATGCCACAAATTTTGTGAAAATCTAATATTGTATACCCAAGTTATGATGAAAAGAAAAAAATGCTCTATTAGGGTATGTAGGAGGAGCAAGGAAACTTTCCTAGTTAGTTGTGACTGCTAGCGGTCTAAGTGTGGTGTTCACATGCAAGGGGTTAATTCTTGGGCGATCAACTGGATGGTTAGGCTTAAATTGGCCCCTGGTCACCCATGTGACCAAGGGCTAAATTGTTTGAAAAAAAGTAGAGAAGGGGCTTAATGGCCCCTACCCCCACCGATCACCGATGTGACCACCGCTACCAGTACACAGGGCTATATTAAATTACTTAGTCAACAAAAGAGATCTCAGTGGTGGTCACCTACAATATAAAGATTTAGACTCGCGGGTCCTAAATATTAACAGCTAGGGTTTCTTCGTTGGCAAAGAGGTGGTGGTGGAAGCTACATAGGCTATGGTGACAAATAAAAGGAGTGGCAACAGAGTCACCTACATGCAGTGACAACCCCATGGGAGCATTGGGATGGGGAGGCTGAAGTATTAATGGCCAAGCGGGAGTTTTGTTTGATGGCGGCGATGAAGTTATATGTGGTGTCGATAGGTTTAGGGAGGCGGCACTTAGGGTTCCTAATCAGTTTAATGGTGGCAACCTATAAAACTTAGGGTTATCAAAGGCAGCACTTGGGTGGCCATTGAGTGGCAACCAGGAGACATGAGGGACAATGACCTAAGGTTTAGGGTTGGCAACCACCAGAAGGCAATTAGGGTTTCAAATATGGTAGCAGGGAAATGAACATAGTCAAGAATTATATGAATAGTGATTAGGATTTTTGAATCCACAGCCAGGACTATAATCCCAAAGATTTAACCTGCAACTCTAATATCAAACCTGCAACAATATTAAACATAAACCATGAATTAAAAAACCACAACCAATCAAAAGTTAATCACAGAAAAAGAGCAATGAAAAATCAGTGTTTTGACTAGAGATCCCTACATAGAGGCAGTATGGGTCCCTATGGATCCATATGGTACGACCCTATGATAGGGGCTAAAGTAAAAAAAAATTCAATTTTTTTCCTGTGATGAAAAATCAATTATTATATGTCGTTTTTCACCTATGAAGCCTCCCAAATACAACCATGATGTCTGTTTCAGGCCTACAAGTAACATGCAAAAGTTGAGTTCCTAAAATTGACCAAAAATGTTAGATTTGAATGATTTCATGTTAGGTTCACCATTTGTTGTTAGGGAGAATATCAGGCCTGAAATCACAACAGCAAGATATCAAACCCTAACTAGCACAATAGAGCACAAGATAACATGGAAATCAAAATAATAAACTCAAATGCAAACTGAATCCACACTAAACCTAATTTATCTTTGTTACTCTTCTCAACCTCACACAAGAACACAAGATTTCAAAGGTTGTTGATGGAGGAATGTTGGTTTCTCACTATTGCAGTAGCATAACAATGGCATGAAGATGATTCTAGAGGAAATTTGATAGCATAAGGCTAATTGAAATTCAATGCATTCAAATGGCTTGTGAGATGTTTGATTTATAGCAAAGGGCTGATTTGAATGGATTGTTGTGACTTAAAGGCTGATTGAACAATGTGGATGGCTAGGATCGATTAGGTTTTCCCACTCCATGAGGAGTTGTAGTCATGTGACAATTGTGCGAAGGAGAATAGGGCTAACCTATTTCAAATATTTTATTTGAATTAGTCTGAAGATGTGAAGTGTATTAAATGAAAGTTGTACTACCACACATGACTCAATTGAGAGGTCGACATGTGTTGGAATGTGGTGAGAGGTGAGGGAATGATTCAAATATTTTATTTGAATTATTTGGGACATGTGAATGGGAATTAATTAAATAAATGGGATTTATTTAATTAATTGTCTAGGTTATTAGGATGGAATTACAAGTGGGATTAGGAAAAAATGATATATGATGTCTATAATAATATGTTTGACAAGGTTTTGCAAGACATGGACAAATTTGAGTGTCTACACAACACATGTCATAGCATCAAATTTTCTAACTAGGCATAATCAATGCCTCTTATCTAAAGCATGAGTCAAGAATGAGGTAAAGATTAACCAAAGGAAAAAAGTGATTGTTGTCGTGAAGGATTGTGCACTAAATGCTAAGCCTTAAAGGTTGGCAATCCTGTGCAACATGGGAACACTCTCAGACTATGGGTTGTCTATGATGAGAATGAACCTCTGGAAGAGCCGGCTCCCTTTAAATGTCCCTTAGATCTGATGTACTTTGAGGAAAAGAGATAGAAGGATGATAAAATAAACTGAAACTAATTTAAAGGGGTGATGCACCAATGATTATATCCTAACTTGCAATCTGCAGCTACTTCTCAATACATCTTCTCATAGAACTCAAACTAAACAATCTTATCACAAAAAATGTTTCCCAGAAAGGCATGAAATACTTGCACAATCTGTAACCTGTGGTAAAACTTGCACCTTTGTATACTTGCATTCAATGAATGAGACAAAAAACTTAAAGGTTTTGATTTAAAACATAATAAATCTTTCTCAAATCATTCAAAAAGACACAAGACATGTGAATTCAAGAACACCTAATTTTATTGAGAAATGGAAGGAAAACTCTGCAATAACTATAAAATTGCAAAATATGCTGAAAATGAAGCTGCTACTATATAAAACCTGTAAAAAGTTGAGTTACAATACTGAATATCTCTCTCTGTAATGTGCAAAGGCAAGAGAAAAAGCAAGAACTAAGAAAAAACATAAGCTTTTTCTCAAATAATACAAAAATCTATCTCCAAATGCCAAGGGGGACTCAACTCTAGTCTAACTAGACTCCAAATGATGTATGACTAGGATAAAAAAGCAATTCCTAGTTGTTGGGCAAGCAAGAGGAAAAAGCCTAAAAAATAGGGTCCATAACTGCTCCAAATTGAGCTATTTTAGCTCATGACTCCTCCTCCCAAGGTGTTTGACCAAAAAATACCAAAACTTGGCTTGTTTGACTCGAAGTCAAAAATAGAAAGAGAAACTCCTCTCGCATGAGTTTCCAACCTTAATTCAACTCTTTCTATCTCCTTTGCATGATTTGAGGGCAAAAATGCTTTATTTGAAAAAGTATTAAGGATAATCTATTTCAATTTTACCTTACTAAGTGTTTAATAATTATTTTCTTTGTTTTGTGAAGCAAATACTAAGGTAATTTATAATTATTACCTTTAATATTTTCTTAAATACAATATGTTTTTTTCCCTCTACCCATGCAAAAGATAAGAGGAGTTACATCAACACAAATTTACTTAGGTCTCTTTCTCTTACAAAAGCTCACCAAGGCAATAATAATCTCCTTTTCACTCTTGGCTTAAAAAAGTACTCAGACCTACTCAATGTTGACCTTAGTCAACAATAAAAAGATAAAAGCCCATCATGGCTTTTTCTCTTTTCAAACATAAATCATTTTCTCTCCTTTTTTTGATTTAAGGTTTAAAAAGAACAATAAAAAATTGCAAAAAACATTATCATCAGCATATGACTCCCATAGGCTCATCATGCACTACTAGGATTTCACACTTGAAAAAAAGTGTTGACCATGCCTCTTAGGCATTATTTTCAATGATTTCCTAAAATCAAAATTCAGAAAAAGTCTTATGATGCACTCGGGCTAGGCCAACTTCAAACAAAAGGGAAATAAACCCTAAAAGGCAATCATTTCATCACTTTCCATTTAGCTCCTTGATGCTCTGCATCCTGCACTACCACAGGGGTTTTGAAGGTCTGTTAAAGGATTCCTACTACTTCAGATGGTTACCTTGCTTATCTTTGGTGAGTTTGTATCTTCAAAACTTGAGGAAAACCTACACTGTTAGCACTTTTGTTTTGCAATCTTCATCCCTTAACCTTAAACTACCTAGAAACTGCTGCTCCTTTGATGAAAAGTGTTTTTCTTTATTGATCTTTTGAATAAAATACTTGAGAGATTGGTTCACTATTGTTCCTTTATTCTTATGGCACTAGGGTTCATATATCTTTTGTTGTAAGATTGTGAAAAGCATATTGTTGCTTGTTCTTTTATGAGTGGAAAAGGTGTAACTTTGAAATGCTCTTTTTACTCCTCTATTTAGCACAAGGTAGTGAAACCCTCTAATGGAAACTCCATATGGTTTCATTCCTCTATATTTCTACTATCCCCTTAATCATATAATGAAAACTATTTTTTTACTGGTCCATATCACTAGTAGAATTTTAGCAAACAAATGACTAAGTGACTAAAACTTTTAGTCACAATAACTAAAAATGACTAAATTCTACTAATTTCTTGCAACTCAGCTATAAATGAGTAAATAAATGACTAATTTGGTCCTTGACTAAAAAATTATTTAGTCACAGAAATAAAAATGACTAAATAGTTAGTCACCAAATACAAATTAGACAAAATTTTTAAAAATGTTTTGGGGAAATTATTGTTGGATGTATTGGCGCGATTCATTATTCACATTCATTATAGAATTCCTCCTTTGTTAGCTAGGAAGAAGAACATCCCTGATATCAGTGGCACCAAGCTCATTGAGCAGATCATTGTTGCAAACACCTGAGGTCACAATTACAAGCTGGCAACGGACGTGCGCCACCTAGAAGCCCACAAACCCACCATAGCTATGGCCCATCACCATCACACTCTTCACTTGTAGGCACTCTAACATGCTCTTCATGTAGTCAACTTGGAATATCTTCGACCGTTTAGAGCTTCTTGTGGTGGACTTGCCAAAAAAAAGGTCAGGAATGTAGAGATCAAAGTACTTTCCTAGAGCTACTTCGCACTAAGGCATTTTGAGTTATAGCAGCTACTTGCATGGGTGATAAAGAGGAGAGGACCTAGAGACTTTTGAAAAGGAGGGCAAGGAATTTAGAGTTTGTTGCAATGAATTTGAAGTTAGTGAGGCCCTCTACAAAGAAGTTATATTTGGGGACACCCTTTGTAGCAAATTCAAAGGTAATTCAAAAGCCTCATTACTTTTATAAACACAAAATCTATAGCTTTGTGATTGGCAACTTATAATAGTTACAATCTACTACTCTTAATAATGTTCTTTTATAATCTTGCCATTGTTCTGCTTCATAATGTGTTCGAGCTAAATATAATAAAATTTCGGTGTTAGTGCTAAAATAGAATTTCCTCAAACAATTTTGATACATTTTCACTGCAAGTGCAAACTATCCTTGTGCAAAGCAAACATGTGCTAGATTTACCCACATATCAAGCATCTAAACAAAGATGTTTCTTGCTACAGCTTCTTGTACCTATGTAAAAATTTCCTTTACAATATCAAATTGACCCCTTTGAGCTAGCACAATGGCTGCCCCATTTGCAGCACAAACATTTCCTAGTCTCTGTGCCAACACTTTAGAATACAATTATCTAGCCTTCTCAAGATGTTGTGCCTCCACCTTTGGATCCCTCCTCTCATTGTGAAAAGATGCAAAATAATTCCAATTTCTAAGTGAAATGTCAACATAAGAATTCTTTGCATTTGATTCACTTTGTACAGCTTTAATTGTTTCTTTTTCTTTAAGCCAGTCATCTATTTTTAGTTCCATTTTTCCAAGCATAAATAAAGCATTTGATGAGTTTTTATCCACCTTAAGTGCATCCCCAATAACTTCTAGGCTTAGTTGGATCTCATTCCGAGCCTGAGCCATGGCTACAAGACATAGATATGAATCCACATAATCAGGAAACTTAAACAATATTAGCTTGTGTAAAAAAAAAAATCAATATCATGTAGCTGTTCAAACAACCTAGAAAGATTAAATAGTGTTTTTCCCATGGTAGCTCAAGTGAAACACCACCTTCTTCTAGTCGATGGAAGAATTCCATATCCTTAAAGAGCATGGGAAAAACTGCAAAATTAGCACCGGGGCTTTCGTTTATGAATTCAACCCAAATGCCATTTCCTAATGCCTCCATAAAAGTTTGTTGAGCCAACTCTAGTTCATCACGCTCAAAATGAAGAACCCCAATGTTGTTTAAAAATTGAATGGGTACTTCTTCTCTACTCTTCTTCAAAAGAGACATTGATCTCACAAATTTTAAGCTAGTTCTCAGGGTGGACTTCAAGAACATTGTTGAGCATATATATGGCCTACAACTTTTAAGCTCTCATAATTCTCAGGGTGGACCTCCAGAACCTTTTCAAAATTTGAGAGAGAACTCTTAAGATCTCCCAGCTTTAATTGAACATGTGCATAAAATCTCGTGGCCTCTGGGTTTCCTTGACTGAAGCCATGTAGTAGCATCCAGTGGTGTCATAATCACCTTTACTATGATAAGATTGTGCAAGATTATAATATGAATGAGATTTCATGAGAGGGTGGTTAGTTGAAACAAGAGCTATCTTAGTCAACTATTCCATAAGGAAATGCTGCCCTATGAAGAAAAAATGGTTTTCTAAATGATTCAATGCCATTGCACAGTACATGTATAATTCAATACGCATCTTTTACATTCCTTCATGAACACTACCTCTTTCACTAACTATGAGAATCCTACAAGTAAAAAATGCACAAAACTAACCACAGAGATTTATGTAGAGGCAGAACATGATGCAGAGGAAGGACTCACACACAATAATCTTGACACATCCCAAACAAAGTTTCAATACACTTGATGCAAATCTGCACCCTTGTTCATTCCTGACAATTTGCTCCTAAGCCTAAAACATGGAAACAACACCCTAGTGACACTCAATCATTGAAGACAACATGGAATATGGGCAACCTAGTTTATTTAGACCTATTACAACATCTTCTATGGGTTTCTAAACATACATGACCTTACCAAGTTATTAACACAATAATTTATGCAATTTAGGTATTGCTGCCACTAGGTGCATTCAAGGTAATCACTCCAAATGAAGGTAAGAACACTTGTCATATGAATTCCTAGGATTGTGCAGGCCCTAACAACATGCCACTATGATTCTTCACCCCTCCATTGACATACAGTGCATAGATTATTCAAAGCAACAAAGAACCTAGGGTTTTAGGACTGTCTCATAGAAAATTTGCACATAGTCAACCATATCTTCTTCACATGTGCCAGTCATGAGTTGTCCTCTTGTAGGGATGTGGATAGGCATGGGACAGATCTTTCCACCAATTTTAAAGATTTTTGGATGGTGGAAACTCCGCCCATAATCAATTTTTTCTCTCTGAAAACCCTAGGTAGGGTTTAGACTTGCACTCACCAAAAATGCAATATCTTGCACAAAACTTGATGAAATTCTACAAAACCAAATGCATTTGAAAGCTAGATTTTTGTTGATATGTGTAGAACATTACAGATGGATCAATGTTGAAGGTTGACTATGGATCAATACCATGCATTTGATGAGAGAGTAGCCAATGAGAGGGACATGGACAAATATCCATGTCCATGTAAAGATTGTCTTGGTGGAAAGGTGAGAAATAGAAACATGATTCTTTGACATATGATAAGATATGGGTATAGTGGTAGAAGCCCTTGGGATTACAATTATTATGAAGATATGATAGAATTGTAGAGTGTGAGAGATGAAGAGGCAACAAACATAGATGAAGTGGCACCAAACATAGATGAAGAGACATCAATGTTAGACAAAGGGTTTGAAGTTGATAGAATGTTGAATGAGGGTCTAGATGATGATTGGGCCAAGTTGATGGAGGATGCTTTAAAGCCTGTGTATGCTAATTGCAAGTTAAGTTGTTTGACAACAATCCTTCAAATTCTTAACTTGCAAGTGGTGCATGGTTGGGCAAATGAGAGTGTGGATCAGTTATTGGCATTATTAAGTTTGTTGTTACCACCTAACTCCACATTGCCAACAAAACAAAAGTCAATGTAAAAATCAAATCACTAAGCTAGGCTTAGGGTATGAAAACATCCACACGTGTGAATGGTTGTGTATTATTTCGCAATAATCTTGCAAATGAGAGTGAATGTATGAAATGTCATGAAGCAAGGTATATAGAAGGGTTGAAATTGGTTGTGGTTCCTAGAAAGGTTCTTCGTCACTTTCCAATAATCCCACAATTACTCTAAATGTATAGGTTCAGAGACATTGCTGAACTTATGCAATGGCATGCCCAAAATAAGAGCACCGATGGAAAACAATGACATGTTCCTGATTCTAAGATGCGGATGGAATTTGATAATAGATGCCCTGATTGTTCTCAAGATCCTTGTAATATAAGGTTGGGTTTGGCTCTAGATGGGGTGAACCCATTCTTAGATCAAAGTACTAAATGGTCAACTTGGCTAGTGTTTTTAATAAATTATAACTTGCCTCCATGGTTAGCAACTAAACCATTCTTCTTAATGCTATCATTGATTATACCAGGAAAGGAAAGTGCGACTTTAGACACAATCGATGCTTATCTAGATCCATTATATGATGAGCTAATGGAATTGTGGAAAGGAATTGAAGCAATTCAATCTTTAAGGGATGGTCGTTCAATCAAATTCACTTTAAGAGCTTCCTTATTATTTACAATTCATGATCTTCCTGCATATGGCACATTGTCTAGTCTTAGTGTTCATGGATACCATGGATGTCTTGCTTACAACTTTAAGGATTTTGTGAGGCACTCAAGAAGTTTGCATAAGTGTATTTATTTTGGACATCGTGCTTACCTTAAAATGGGTCAATCATATCATCAACAAAAACACGTTTCAATGGTCAAGAAGAGAAACGTAAAGAACCATTGCTAATAACAAGTGATTACATTGTTGAGAATGGACAAAAAAGAATGTCATTTATTGAAAATGATTGGATTGCTGGTAGTAGATATGATTCATGTAGTGAAATCAGTGTAAAATAGTTGTGCATATTCTATAAGTTGCCATACTTTAAGGATATAGCCATTAGGCATACTATTGACTTTATGCATACTAAGAAAATATAGCCTATGCTATTATAGAAACTCTTTTTGGTGCTTTTGATACTATTTCATCACGTGAAGACTTTTGACAACTAAAGATTCATCAAAATCTTTAGGTTGAAAAATGTGCTGATGAAAAATATAGAAAACCTAGTGCTCCTTATGTCTGGACAAAGGAACAATGTGCACAATTTTTATAGTTGTTGTCTCAGACTTGCTTTCCCACTAGATATGTAAGTAGTAGTATTAGAAGCCAAACTGACATTAATGGCTTAAGATACCTCAAGACTCATGACTGTCATGTCATAATGAAGAATATTTTACCTATTGTGGTACATATATCAAGTTTGGCAAAGGGGCCAAGTTTGGCAGTTATAAGGTTTGGCCTAATATTAAACAGAATGAGTTTACATGTATTAGATCCTTCAAACTTTGATAGTTTGAGGGAGGAGGTTGTTGAAGTCCTTTGTCTATTAGAACAGGGATTTCTACCAATAATCTTTAACATTTCTATGCATCTTTTAATACATCTAGAATATGAACTAGAGCATTGTGGCCTAGTGAGAATGAGATGGATGTATCCTATAGAACAATATATGAAGGTTTTGAAAAAAAAATGTTCATACTAGGGAAAAACCAGAAGGCAGCATGTCTGAGGGATATTCAATGCAAGAGGCCATGGGATTTTGCACAAAATATATGAAGGATTTCAAAAATGTCAATCGACATGTATGGGATGATGATGAAGATGAAAGAATTGTAGGTGAAGTATTAGAAGGCAATTGATGTTTCTTTAAGCTATCACATCAAAAAGAAGTGTGATACATGTCTATATTCTTCAAAACACAACTTCGTTCGATAAGTGGCATAGGTAAAAAAATTTACACAATAATTTATTTACTCAATTGCATTTACACATTTATATTATTAATCCTACTATTTGTACGTTAATATTCTATGTAGAAAATATGAAGAACAGAATAAAACTTAGATGCAATATCGACCTCAAAAGTGCAGACCTCATGATTTGATTGGAGGTGATTATTTTCCAAAATTTGAAGAATGGATTGCTAATGTAGTCAGTGATGCAAAAGAAGAAGGTCAAGATGTAACAATGGAGGAAAGTGACCTTTCACAATCTCCACATATATGGGCTATGTGTTTCAGTGGAATGTGGGCCTATGGTAGTCATTTAAGAGTGGAAGAAAAAGACAAAGGAAAGACAAATTGTGATTGTGTTGTTAGTGCTAAATTTCTTCACGAAACTAAGAAGAAATTTTATGTTGGATTCATCCAATAAATTATTCAAGTGGATTTTGGTGAAAATAGTCCTATATTATTAAAATGTAAGTGGATCCAACCATCCGCCATACAATTTGACGAGTATGGATTTGTACACACAAATACAGGGCAATTTTTATCAGAGATGGATGAGTCATATGTTTCCCCTCTCCAAATTAACCAATCATTTCTAATTGATGATGTAATAAGCCTAGGATGGTCATATGTCATTCAAATGGAATCTCATTCTAGATGAAAATTCAGGGAAGTTGTCGATATAATGCATGATGGGCAATATCTTAATTTACAAGAAACATTCGAAGAAGTGGATGAAGACAATGATGGAGTGTTTGAAGAAGAGATTTTGATTACCAATGAAGAGATTGGGAGAGAGAATGAACAACATGTCATAGATGAGGATTAAGAATAAAATCAAGCCAATGCAAACACGAGTAATTAGGATTCTAATCTTGCTGGCAATGCAGATGATTTTGATGATGTTTTGTCACCTTAACTACCCTGTTACCTGAAGAGGTTATCTTGTCGCCTAAACTTTGGTTATATGTATGGTGTAATTTATTATTGAATATAATCAAGATCTAAGTATAGGTATGCTTATTCACTATTGTTTTACTAATACATTTCTAAATTTAATCATCATTATTCTGCTAGTACATTGTATACAAAACTTGAGTTGTTCACTACTAATTTTAACTACGTTTAAAGTTAGGTTCAATCATTCTTCCTAGTTTTCTTACTTTGGTTGAAATTAATTCTGTTTAGTTAGAATATAATTTCTTGTATGTCCTATATGTTTTCTAGATGCTAGACTTTTCTTGTATGTCCTAGATGATAGCTTTAGTTTGTAATACAAATTCTAGCCTCCACATGCATTGAATATGCTTGTGTGAAGGAAACAATAACGAACATCTATGATTTAATAATACATATAGATATCTTAACATTAGGTGAACTAAGACTCCTCATTACAAACAAAGAAATGATCTCTTAGGTATCTTAACCAAAATTCAAGCACCAGATTAAATCTTCTTCTCCATTGATTGCTTTAAATAGATATTACAATACAATACAAGTCTCCTCATATATGTTTCTATAAATTTCAATGATGATGATATCAAAATTCAGTCTTGGTTTCTCTTTTACAAGAGAAGAAATAAGATTTAGACCATTACAAAATATGGCATCTTTTCAAAATTCATGCTTCTTCGTATAAACTAAACATTAATTTTTCTTAAAACATAATTAATAGAAAATAGAGAAAGTAGACAATATTGATTGCAAGCCTGCAACACTTGCAATACATTTGTAGTCCTTTAATCAACATAGGAGACCTGTGATCATCTTGATCTGGCAAAGTCCCCCTCTCCATCATAGAGTGTTTGAAGGCTCAGTTCTTCCATTGCAACATCTTCAAGGCCCTATTCAAGATTCTGGAGGAGCCAAATGCTCTTGTTCCCATTGGTATACTATGTATTCATGAGGCCATGATGCTCGTTTCTCCCCTACATGTATAGCCTGTCTATTCATCAACTTGAAGATACTTCTACTGCCATTGAAACACAGCATAATTACTAGGCCACTTATAATCTTGGATTTGGAGCAAGTTGGCCTTATGATCCTTCCACCTTTTGTCCAGCAACTCTTTAACATCAATTACCAACTTTGTCTATCCAACATTCAAATGAATTACTCTATCCAAAATGATGTTGAAGCTGAGAATATTGATATCTTCATCCTTTTTCAAAAATTTCATGACCTTAGAAATTGTATGACCAAATTCATCCTTCCATGCATCAAAATCCTTGATCTTTTCATCTTCTGTTAGGATTGATGGAATGAATTGGTGTTTGAAAGTGGCAAAAGAATCAATCTCTGCATGTATTCAAGTTGATTCTCACCATTCACATATTGATACTCATCCAATATCCTCTTGATCATTTTATCTATTGGCTTTAGAGCTGCAAGAGCATCTTGATTCCATTGTAAAACTTTACATAGAGTGATCAGTGTGTGATGTGTTGACTATCATATTTGATACAAGGGATCTAAAATAGAAAAAATTACATTCAACTATTCTATGGCCTGAGACAAGGAAGAATAACATTCATGCACATCTCTCAACTTCTCAACAACTATTTTCACTCTATATTCCAAAATTTTCTCAAACATTTCAAGAAATTTCAATTTTGCCTCATTCTTTTTTTTCTCGTTTTGACTTTTCAATTTCTCAATTTATTTTTCCAACTTCAATTTCAAAACATCGAATTGTTCAATAGTCACTATGGTATCACTAGTCTTTTGTGGCACAGGTGTTCGTAATGGTACAATGGCTTGAATTTGAGAAGAACTCTCACCCTTCAATTGTTCTTTTATCTTTACATTTCCAAGATACAATCTATTTACCTCATCATTCATCTCCATCTAAGTTCTCTCATAATCAAACAATCTTTTCTCTAGCTTTTTAATAGCAGTTTGTGTAAACATTGTAGTATGCACAGTGAGGGTAGCTGCTTCAGTTATTGATGTGTCCTTGAATGTCTTGACCACAGCTATTCCTCTTATTTCTTGGACCACATGAAGTAATCTTGGATTTTTGGTGTTCTTTTGTGTTGCCCATATTGCCAAAGTCTCTATTTTTGGATTGAAACCACAACCATTAACACCTTCCTCATAGTCAAATTCAAAAACTAGCATGAGGTCATCTTAATTCCTGAATTTCTTTAACAAAAACATTTTCTTCAACTCAATCTCAGGAACTATCAACATGTTGCTCCTTAATACCATTTGTCTAGCCTCATCAGGGCTGACACTTATTTCATCTATTTTCATATTCTTGAAAGTTTGTGAAACAATTTTCTCATGCTAACATTCATTAGTGTCCATTTTATTTATTTCCACTTGTTCTTGAAATTCTTTCATCTTCATCTTAATCCAAAAATCTTTGAATTCAAGATAATTAATGAAATCATCATCCTCCATAAATCTCATAGAAATCACAATTCTTTTATTTTCTTCTAATTCAGGATCCCCTTGTGCCTATTTGGTCATTCTAGCCTCTAGTCTATGTGCTTATGTTTCTTGGCCAACAAGTGGTTGATCTACTTCTCCTTCATCTCCCATATTTCTTAGGATACTAGCCACTTCATTAGTGTCACCCCCTCCTTCACTCAATTCAAATGAAACCAGTGGAGAAACATCCTCAATCCTTTGCCTTTTGGTAGGTGGTGAATTAGGGACAATAGCTCGATTCTGTACTGACATTCCATCTAGTGCAGGCTCTTGAATCACAACTCCTGGTGGACTTTTGACACCAAGCTTGGTAGCCTTTGAAGGCTGCTTCTCAGACTTGCTATATATGTTCTTTCAAAATTGTCAATTATTAGATCTATTATTCTCAAAGGGTCCCTCTCTTCAATAAAGAATCCAGGAAAATTAGGATTTTGTTTTCTCCTATCATCCTCAATCCTTTTCAAAATCTCCCATTTTCTCCTATCATCCTCAATCCTTTTCAAAATCTCCCATTTTCTGTTCCTATCATATACTTTTTGAAAGGTGACAAGATTTCTGATCACATCCTCATCAAAATTGACTTGATGGGATATTCCCATTCTTGTGAGGATGGTTTGTCTGACAAAGTTCATGTGACCCTCTAGATCACAAACCCTCTCTACACCTAAGTTCAAAGAATATTTAGCCTTCAAATAGGCTTGCAAATCCTCTAAAGTATCAGAACCAATGGACCAATCACAAAACATTATGGAATCGGGAAGAAATGTGCCTTTCTTCTGTTTCTTCATTACATCCTTCTCCATCCACATCATTTGCCACATGAATTCAAGGAATGCAATTCTATTTGGCACAAATTTGGGCAACACATGGGGTGGCTGAGTTCACCCATCTACCTTGATTATAGTATGATCTGGCAAAAAAAACCAGTCAGGATAGTTATGCTTTTTGACCCTATTCTGGCCTATAGGCAAGAGGCCTCAACATTTCCCTGATCTCTTTTGTCAATCTGGGAGAAAAGATACCAAGAGAATTCATTATTCTAAATGAGAATTCATCATGAAACACAACATAGTCACAATTCTTGCAATGACTATCCCATTTGTAACGCCAGCACTATGTTGGCAATCTTTGTCCCTTTTCATCAATCATGCTTAGATCCATTCTGTTAGCCCACTTCCTTCTATTTTGATACAAAATCAAATGACATAACAAAGAGTAGTATTTGAAATCTATGGGCTTTTTGTTTTCTCTTATTTGCAAAAATCCATCATGCAGTTTCTTGTCAATGAATGTTGGAAAATCATATTCAAAGTTAGCTTCTGGATTTTGAATTCTCATGGCCATCATCATTAGGCTGATAGGCATTCTACCTTGGGCATTAATACACAACAACTGACACAAAGTAAAATATATTCATTTGAAATAGACAGCAAAATCTTCAACAGAGAAAGGTTCAATTGTAGTAAATGGGATTTCAATTCCTCTATTATTTGCCCTTTCCTCATGTGCATGGGCACCTCATCCCTTCTGTTAGTTTTTCTCAAATTATTGTACTCCTGCTCACTCTTCTACAAATCTACTTGTGTGAGGGCTTGCTTGCTCAACATGAAGCAGTCTATGATTGCCTTCCTCTCCACAACCACTAATGGTGACCCATTTGGTAGTCTGACTATTTTGGTGGTTGAGTGATAGTGTTGTGCCAATGTTCTATTCAAATCCACATCAACAAATACATTTGGTACCACAAGCTTTGCCAAATCCAAATTCCATGGGTTTCCAACTAGTCCCTGTCCATCTTTCTTTCCACAAAAATACCAAAAAAGGTTCCATCTAGAGATAGGGATTGTAGCATCCCGATATCCTTCTACAACATCCTTGAACAATTCCATAGACCCCTTATCAACTGAATTTGGCAGGATGTCCAACAATGATTGTTAAAGTGATCATTTCTTGGGAGTAGGGGGTTAGTGCTCTTACTCACAGACTCAAATTTTTTAGGTGCCATATTTTAGTGCCTCTACCAACTAGGGTTTTGATAATTTACTTGCTTTACCAGACTAGTTGAAAATAGAGCACAAACCAAACATCAAATTTTATGCAAAGAGTGATGGGGCAGACTTACCTGGTCGGAAAATGTTTGAGGAGAGCACACAAAGCTTGAATTCGCCTTCTGCAATCAACATTGAACTCTCTTGAATGAAGAAATACAAAGAAATCCTAAGTTTTATCGTGCCATGAAGCTAGTCACTTCACCATTAACTCTGGTTCATGCCACAAAATCAACAAATCTCAACATTCAATTCTTTTCAAACACAAACCGTTGATTTGATCCAATCCAATGGCTAGGCGAGTATTTCAAGACTTGTAGTCCTTTCCTCAAAAACTAGAATCTCATAGGAATCAATGATAACCATTACAAGGTAGCGCTAAAGTCATTTCGACATTTAATTCCTTACTACATTATCACAAGACCAACTTAGGGCAATTGTGGGACCGTAGGACCTCTTGAACAGTTACATTCATCTTTATCACTTGCCGTCACCCCGTAAGCCTTGTTGCACACCACCGTGGGATGGTGGGATACATGTTATCCTTTATGTCTTTTACCATGCCACCGCCAAGCTTTGGCTTGACCATCACAGGGCCACTGGAGCCTTTGGTCTCCCATTCATTGTTTATCGCATTACTACTAGTCAAAGTTCTTAGCATTGCGGGGCCACGGTATGTAGCATTATTGGTCACTTGAACTCCTTATACCACAATACTGCAGGCTCAACTTGAAACTATCATGGGGGTGTAGTGAACACTTTATCCTAACTCCTTCCTACTGCATTGCCATCAGTCATTTGTTTACTTGCTGTGGGGGTGGGTAACATATTATGTGCCGCTTGAGTTTATATCATAGCACCGTAACTAAATTTTCTGCATGTTTCGGGGAAGTGATAACTATGTATTTACATCCTCTAATTCCCACACACCTGCCAAGGCTATTTGCATGTATTGCGGGGCTGTGATAAGAGACAAAAATACATCAATGGTCAAAAATATAAATTTCTATCACATAGACCTGATATGAGATGCTCATAAATGACTCTTGGAACAATTCTAAAAGGAATATGAATCCCTAATTATGGATTTATGAAAAGAAAATATATGAAGTAGAGTGGGACTATGTGAAATTTTGAATGGTTCTAACACACCTCATGATGAACTAGACTGTGTTTTTCTTTCATACTGCTTGTGTTATTTTTTTATGAGTTATTTTCTTGTGAATATATCGCTAAGGAAAATTTGTCTGATACCTGTAATTGTAAACATCTTCTTGGTTTTTTACCACAAATTCTTTTTAATCTATAAACTAAATTCTATTTTAAGTTTTCATTTGCAGTTATCAGTAGATTGGAAAGTCAATAGTTATCAACTTATGAACTCAATAAAGTTTTACTGATTGAAGTTGTTAATTTATACATTATTGTTTATTTGGACTTAAGGAAATGAAGAGAAGGGCTGTAAGGCACAAATTAGATGATAGTGATCATAATGTTGAAACTTCACTGATAGATTATGAGTGCCTTCATAGAGAAAAAATTAGCCAAGAATAATGAATATTTATTAACACTTGGTTTGACAAACAGGCAAGTTGTAAATCCACTAAGTAGTATATTATTTTTTTAATAGTGTTTAATGAAATTTTATAGGTAAGAGATTTATGTATATAAGACATAATATGATATTATTTTTTGTTTTATGGGCAAGAAAAAGAGTGCAAAGAAAATGTGAAGAAAAAACAAAAGCAAAGAAAAGATACAGTGCCGCCATCTCATAGAAGCCACCACTTTTGTGATTCAACAAATACAGTTGGTGAAAACAATAGTTGCAATGATGATCATGTGTAGCCTCATATAGCATATGCTGATGTGTAATCTAATATAGCACTTGGTGATGTGCAACCTAATATAGCACATGGTGATCATGTGTAGCTTGATATAGCATATGGTGATCATGTGCAGCCTGATATAGCACATGGTGATGTGCAACATTGCGATGATCTCTAAGAACAAAGTCTAAGAGACATTATTGAAAAACATCAGAGCATTGAAGGAACCGCAGGTTTGCAGATCATTTATTCAAGATTAAAGGATGTCTTTGAAGTGAAATATGTGGAAACTGGTACTCATGATCTACGTACTGATGCCACACCTAATTTAGCCAAGGAGCATGAAGTTCTAGTTAATGAAAGTCATGAAGAGAGACTGCTTGCATCTGTTGTGCCTTAGAGTTCACCTGTTACATCTAAAACTTTTGATGGAACTAGTGGATTAGCCAGAAATACTGGTAGTGGTTTAATAGAAGATGTGGATGCTTTTGTCAAAAGACAAAGATTGAGTCAATATTTGTATAGATCTACAGAGAGGAATGCAAAAGTAAGAAAATAAAAAGGAAAGAATCCATTCTTGCTTAAGGTATCAAGAGATGACCATGAGCCCATTGGTCCAAATGTTACAAAGTGGGCCTCCGAATTGGGTGTAAGATGTAGGGCCCATTTGGATATTTGCAAATCAAGTTTTGTAGAGAAAGATCCACAATCTGTGGAAAATGTTATACAGAAAATGGAAAATGCTTTTGAGACTATTGGTGGACAAATCTCTAGAAAATATTACAAGAAAAAGATGAGAATTTTGATGAACAATTTTAGATACAATTGCAGAAAAGCAAGCATGGAGGGAAAAGAGAGGTTAGACTCCACTCTATGTCCCAAACAGTGGGAGGCACTGAAATAAAGTATGCATTCTGAAGAATATTTGGCAAAGAGTAAAAAAAGGGAGAGAGCAAGAGATAATGTGAGGGCTGGATATACATTTGTCTGAGGTAGGTTGCAGGCCAAAATGGACAAATTTGGAGTAAGTGTATGGCTCTTTGGTTCAATTTACATTGTGTTATTTTTTTCAATTTTTTATTGAACTGACTATATGTTGAAACTGACATTGTATTTTAGGAGGAAAATAGTAATAGAGAAGCAGGTGCAGAAGATATTGTTAATTACATGGCAGCACTAGATCCTACTAAATCTAAGAGTAGGATGAAGTGGAAATCTAGTTTGTCAACAGAGATTTCACAACCATCTATTACATGCCTAGTAGGATCAGCCTCTCCAAATCATGTCAACTCAAATGAAGGGTACCAACATGTACTGAATTGAATATATGGTCTCAGTCACCAAGTTTCACAGTTGGTTGCCTCCATTAACCCTATAGTTTCTGCATGGAATGAGCATAAATCCACAGATTCAGATGAGGTAAGAAGCTATATGGATCTCATTTCTTCTTGTTTGGAAATTATGTATACAAATGCCTCTTAATATGCAGATTATTGAAATCTGACCATAGGAGAATTCAACCCAGTTTCTTTATTGTTGGAGTGATCTAGAAAATGTTCTTTCGAACAAATTTATAGCTTGCATTTTTTACTTGACTATTAAATGCTTTGTATATTTTTTTGCATGATGGTTAAACCACATCCAGAGCAATTTTTTCAAAGCAGCAAGAAAGAAAAAACACCTTCTCAATGTCAACAGAGCTGCCAATATTGATAGTGATGATCATGATGAACTGGATAAGAACGTGCAGCATAGTCGTCATAGTTATGCTGAAGTTGAGGTAATATAATAGTTGTCAGTTATTTGTCCCAATGTTTTGTCATTCTTCATGCTTAAAATGTTCTTTTGGACAAAAAATTATAGCTTTTGCATTCTTTAAGTTGTAAGTTAATCTATTCCAATGTTTTGTCATTAATTCTTCATGCTTAGAATGTTCTTTTGGACAAAAATTTAGAGCTTTTGCATTCTTTACTTGACTTAAACCACATGCAGAGCAATTATATGAAAACATAACGAAAAGAAAAAGGCCCTATCAATAGAGCTCTCTGTAAAACTATACAACTTCATATCAATGTTGATAGTGATAATTATGATGATGAACTCGATGAGCATGCACATGATATTCATAGTAGAAGTCGTGTTGAATTCGAGGTGAGCACTATGAAACCACATGAAAGTAAGTACTAGTCAAGAACTATTCAAGTAAGTAATGTTTGTGTTATTATGTAAATAAGGGTAATCATTACCCATTTGATAGAAGCTAGTTAGAATACTAGTTAAGTGTAATTAGCTAGTATACATAGATTATGGAAAATAATGAGAACATATAACTTACATATGGGAGCTTAGAGCTTAGTTGTAATAGAGTGCATAAATAGATTTTAACTATGCATTAGTGCATTATGTTCGGGGATGTCATTGTCCTTTGTTGGGGGGACTTCATTGCCAATCCATGTCTCTTTCTGGAGTACTTGTACAATCTAGCACTATTATAGTCTTGCCCCCCATTTGTTTGTACCTTGCAATGGGTTATTTTTTTTTCAGAGTAAAAAGTTGCTTCTTTGTTATTCAACAGAATCAAAAAAAGCACATACAAACTAATTTGTTCCGAGACATAAGACATTACATACAACTGTCAAAAACAATATAATGTGTGTTTCATATCTCAATATAATGTGTATTTTTTTTATTTTTAAAGACATTTTTAATATTGATAAAATCCAAGAAGGGGATAAAGTTCAAGTGTTGGATCTATTTGATGGTGCTACTATGGGCATTGGGCAGATTCACTCACTATCTATTGTACATGGAGTCAAATTGAAAGGAACAGGAAATGCAAATGTAAATATTTTAAAGGTCACAAGTAACATACCCCTTGCATATGAAGACAAAATAGATGGAGTCCTCTATTTGAAAGAGAAAGAGGGAACCTTCACACGGTGGCCACTAAAATATTGGAAAAAATGACATAGTTGATGTTTATCATGTACTAGCTATTAGACAGCTTGGCCCACTGCTTTATGCAATAGTTTGAATGTGTTGTTTAGGGATCTTAGTTTTTTTTTTTCTATTTTGGAGCTATATACGCAAAAACAAAGCCATTGTAACTTAGTTTTCTCAGTCACAGCACTGAGAAACACATTTTTCAAAGCAAAGACACATATTTAAGTCTTATGGGTTTTCTGGACTTGATTTTATGTTGTGTTTCCTCCCTAAACATTCAGCATCATTGCCTTATATGACTTTATGAAAAGAATCTAGGGTTACTGTTGGCTGCATTGAAGGAGAGAGCTTCATATATGGAACACGATCAATACTCAATCATGAAGATAGTCATGAAGACTCAAGGAGCATAAATGAGAGAGCCTCATAAAGGATAGAGCTTCATATTTGAGATGTAATGAAGACAGTCATGAAGACTCAAGGAGCATAAATGATAGTGAGCAAGAGATAAAGTACATAATTCATGCCATAAACAAAGTGAGATGAGTCTTAAGCTGCTGTGATCAAGGGTGGTGTGATAGTTTTTGAGAAAGGAAGGGCAGTTGGAAATGTACAAAGATCAATGAGGAAGATTACAGTCATAAGGTGATGATATTAGCATTTCATCAAGACTTTGGAAGCAACCAGTAGACAAATTTATAGAAGTCTTAAATAGAAAAAGGATAGCCACTAATAATGCTATTATTACAAGGCATATAATCTACATGCCAGTATAGTTGCAGGAATATGAAAGTTTCATAAACCTATGACAGTCTACAAATGAAAGTCTAAATTTTGTATACTTATGGGTAACTATTCTATAATAGAGAGATAATGAGTGCATAGAGGTAAGATGTTCATGGTGAGTGGCAATGGTCAATGGTTGCTAGGGATATAGGCATAGTAAACATGGTTTCAGTGGCATAAGCAAAGGAACAGAGGACTGCAATGTTAGCATTAATTAAAAGGCAAGTATATGAAAGTTGCAGGGTAATCATCTAGAAAGAAAGTATGCACAGTTCAGTCACCACAATGAGTGAAGACCAATGACACTAAATATATATGACTTTCTACCAAGTGCCTAATGTAATAGAGGCAGGGTAAGTGAATGATTTAGACTCAAAAAGAGGCTTTTGAAGATGCATTAATGAAGGAAGAAAATTATTCTATGCCATAAGAGGACCTGATATCTTAAAACTCAATGAAAACATGTCCCATAAGCAGTGCTTATGACAGTACAAGAAACAAGAATACAGTGATGTTTTATTAAGGAAGCCTAATCTAGTCCATGTTTCACATTATGAATATCCTATCACAGACTTGACTAAATATGACAGTGTATTTCCTTTCCTTGTAGTCAAGAAGGACAAGTGCTAGACTGATGGGGTGGATTAGATGACCTGTGGCAGCAGTTAGGCTGGTTGAGAATCAATTACTGACAGTTCACTTTTTGGTAAAGTATTGTAAACTTGGAGAAGTTTCTTTCTTGTCATTTTTGTGCATTATAACTCAGATTTTTAGTCTTGCGACTGAAAATAAACATTGTTATACTCTATTTCTAAGCATTTTTCAAGCAAGATAGATATTTCAGACTTGTGCAAGCTGTAAGAATACCTTTCTTTTAATAAAGTTTAGTGATTTTACCTTCTCAATGGTTGTCTTTATATTGTGTGCAATTAATTGAGGATTATGATGTGTATTTCTTGTTTTATGATTAAATCCTCAAATATCAGTCAATTAAAATAGCTAAATATACTACTGTTTGATGTCAATTAATAATGAAATTGACTAAATACACTACCAATTGATAGAAATCATTAACAATCAATAAATATGACTAAATATACTACTAATTGACAGAAATCAATGAATAGTGAATAAATATGACTAAATATATGACAAGTGTTAAATCAGTGAATAAAAATGACTAAATATACTACCAAATTGATCAAAATGATGATTAAAATTAATGACTAAATACACTACCAATGGACAAAAATCAGTGAATAAAAATGATTAAATAAGTGACTAGTTAACAACAATCAATGACTAAATATATTAGTGAAAAATAAATGACTAAATAAGTGACCAGATTACAACAATCAATGAATAAATCAACGACTAAATATACTACCAAATCAATCAATCAAAACAACCAATAAATGACTAAAAATGGTTTAGTCATCAATTTGGCCGTGTTATAAATGACTGGCAATAAACTACTAATGGTCACATGACCATGTTTGGTCATTTATAAGCACTTTTTAGTAGTTTTTAGCAATATATTGATGTTTTTGTACTAGTGTATGCAACTTGTTCTTGTTGTTTCTGTCAATTATGTATGAACGTCACTCTAAAACCTTGGTTTCTTGCTTCTTGTGAATGAAAATGCTTGAAAACTAATTACTGTGGCTCCTCTATGCTAGGGTTTCTTTGATGTGATATGAAGAACTTCCTTTTCTATGTTCATCTTAAGACAAGATCATCTTTCAAGCTATGATTTATGTTCCTACATCCTTAAAACTTGATGGCATAAAAGAAAGGGTAACCCTAAGGGTTTTTCTATTTTTCAAGCTCCAAACCTCTTATAGTTTCATGAACACACTATCATTTCCTTCACTTTCCTCCTCCCAAGCAAGAAAAATAAGGTACTATGGTTTCCTTAGGATTGCCCCTTCTATAAGTGAGATATACCATATTACTACCTCTTGTAAGCTTTTATCTAAATGGCTCCTTTTAGAACTCTATCAAGCATGGACTATTGACTACTTCAACTTTTGATCTCCTCTCACTATCCTAGCATATGTTTAGTCACATTTGTCTCATTTACCCACTAAGGAGTGAAAACCTGCTATCTCGAACTACCCTACTCTTCCTTTTTCTTGACTATATCTGCTTCTTGGACCTCTATGATCATGTCAATAGTTATTTTGATTGACTATTCTACCCCTTTTATACTGTCTACAATCATTTGTTGGTTGTTGTCTTGTCCCTTATGAAAGTCACTATCCTTTGCATGCAATCTCCTTACCCTTAATTGTCTTCTCCTTTCTGAAACCTAAACCACTATTGGTTATGACTTTTATCATGACTATGTATAAGACAAAGACATGACTGTGTATGACTTGTATTTGTATGACTGCAATAATACAGTCAATAGGACTATAAATGTTTCCTCCAAGTTATCTTTTACCTTATCTATTTTTTAGGATTGTGTCTCCCTTTGTCTTCCTATCCACTGGTAAGTTCTCTTGCTTTCACTGTTTGACTCTAATGCAAAGCTATTGCTCTTCCTTTCTTGACAGTCCCATACAAACCCTTTATGGCATTCTCTTTATCAAGCTACCTCTATACCTTTCTCTTCTACAGAGTGTAAGATGTTGACCCTAAGCCTCTGTGAAAGATCAAGACATTTGGCATATTCTATAGGAGTCTTTGCCCACTGCACACTATTTTCTTGAAAAACTCTATGACTGCCTTGTTAAAATAATTGTCTCCTCTTGTTCATTTTTCCCAGCCTTTCTGATTTCTTCATGCTATGCTATTGTTCCTTCTCTATTATGTTGTCCATGCTGCTCTAAAGACTTTCACTACTGCTATCAGTCCCTTTAGGCTTCTTTATACGCTGGGTTACACTTTTTGGCCAAACTTGACATTGAAATCAACATTTTGAACTAAATCTTCTTTTTTTGACACCTTAGCCACTAAACTGTTAGAAATTTGAAGATGATGTGAACTAGTGATTTGTGTGATTTTATTTGTAGATTCTAAATATATTTTAAAAAAAAATATTGGAGTCAAATTGTAAATTTTTTTACGTCTCCTTTGATAACATAATTTTTAATAGTAAACAGCATTTTTTAAAGTGATGTGTATTCCGAAGCACATAACTTTTTTTCTACAAAGGATAAAATTAGGATTCTTTTAAATTTAGATTGGTAACACCGATATATAGGGCATGCATTTGATTTCATAATGGTTTATTGAATTTTTTTTCTTAATTAAGTTTTGAAGTCAAACCAATTATAATTTAGATATAGGCATATTCCATAAAACATAACTTTTTTTGTATGTATCGAAATTCAATTTTTATTTTTTTATTGAAACAAGGACATCAATTCCTATGACATAGATATTTTTCAGAATTTTTTTCACTGATTTACTAATTTTCCATGTGTGTAGAATGGAGAACTTGATGTTCGGTGAAAAACCCACATTCACAAGAAATAAAAAATAAATATAATAATCAAATTAAATATATTTAAAATTATGCTTTTTTGGAAGCTTATAATAAGGACTATATACTTACAAAACATAAAATTTAAATAAATTCATTTGATCCCCCAAACGGTAAATCAAAAGTGGTTTTTTATTAGCATTTTGATAGGTGTAGAGGAGACTCCATTATAGGTATGGTTTAAAACTAGTGGGGTTCTATCCAAGGGGGTTTGAATCTAGGGGGGTTTGATCAAACCCTCTTCAATTAAAATCATTTAAATGGACATTTTCAAAGCATAAATCATTATATTTTCTAAAAATATGTGATTTCAGCAAAAATTAGGGTGTCCCAGAAAGTGTAACCTATTATTTTGGCACTTGCTACTATTTATAGGTTTATGGCTAATAAGACATGCTTAAGATCACATTGACCTAGCAAAGCTCTTTGTACAAATCCTCATGGTTGTCTCCATGCATCTTACACACCTCTATTCCTTGACAAAACTATAAACCTCACTGTGCAGACCCAGTGAAAGAGAATTTTAAGTCATTAATGAAAAACCAAGCTCTCTAAGGTTATGCACAATATGGCCAACTTTAAAAACCCATGTCTTAGATATTACTTCACCATGCTCACTACATTTTGTAGATTGATTCGAATCACCCATCTCCATCTCATCTACCAAACTAGAAGAACTATTTTGGATGGTTTATATTTCATTATCTCTTATACTATCCCTTTCATTTGATCCAAGTAGACCTCAAACTTTTGCAAGCTTGTTAGGGTTAGGAAGATCTCTGCTACTTCATCTTCTGACTTCAAACTGAGTTCTATAAATGGTGGATATACATTACACATGGTACAAATATATTCACTAAAAGATCCTTCACAACAATGTACCCTGTGATAGTCTCTTAGCATCACAACATGCGTTTGAAATCTATAGGTTCCTCAATCTCATTTTGGATCTCCTTTTGAACTTGTAGGACTGTCCTTTTTTCTCCTTTCTTTGCTATTTGAGGAAATGACTGATATTGTATCCTACTTTCTTTGTAATCTGTTACTCTAGTTTAGAGTGATTGTTCCACTTTAGGGTGACTATTCTTCTCGTCCTTAAAACTACTCATTTATTATCTAAAACTGCTACAAATTATTTATTGTTTGTTCTTGTTGATGGACTCCTCATGTGAGTTGTTGTTAGTCTTTAATGGAGCTTGAATCTAAATATCTCTAGCAAATCTTCTCCTACTACTGCATTACTATTCCTGGTGACAACTTGTTGATTGCTCCAACTAGCTTTGTCTTGACTATCCCTCTTGCATTGATATACCCTATCATGGATAGAGCTTTTTTTTCTATCTCATTGGTTGTGAGAGTCTTCTAGAGATGACTGATATCTCCTACTATATTTGTAGACTATCCTTCTATCTTTTTTAGGACTATACCTTGGTATTTATAACTATTGTCAACAAATGTCATTAATGATTGGTCTTCAAGTACCTATACCTATACAATCAACAAACTAGTTAGAGAAAACATAGAGGCTCAATAGCCTCTCCTTTTATTGGCTAATCTTCATCTTTGGCATCCTTTTATAGTTGTATAAGTACATTATGGAGTTGTTGATCTCTCTTATCTTCTTGATTAGATGCTGCGTAAGATAGTAGGTACATTTTGATATTATTTCATATAGGAGTGAAAATGAATCCTAAGCTCTAACATTCTTCCTCTGTCTCTTTTTCAAGTCTTCTTGGAGATACTGATGATGAATCAGAAGATGCTGCCAACTATGGGGATTTGTCATTCTGGCAATGGGATCCTTTCTCCTTCCTATATGTTTGCTCCTTTTGTTTTAGATGTACTTGTTCTCTTTCATTGCATCATATATAGTTAATCCCATGGCTTGTGTGGAAGCATATGAACACTTTTCTTCTCATGAATATGAACAACTATTTTATGCAATGTTTTTTTATATTGCTTCTTTGTGAATCAATTGCATAAAGATAAACTAAGAATGATTGCATGATATAGATGTTCATAATCATGAATGGATTTAGCAATATTAGTGTACCTTTTTCATTTGATAATGTATCAAATGTAATGAATGAACAAAGAAAATAATTTGCAACACATATATTAGATTTTCTCCTGAATTTTGCCTGTCTTGGGATGCCTCCTACTCAGGTAGGGCACCCTTCCACTTTTATCTAGTTTGTGTAGTAAATATTATTAAGTTTCTACATGAATCTGGTAAAAATGATCATAGGAAAGGCCTTCTAATTGAGTAGTAGGCTTTCCAAAGTAGGTTGCAAACTCTCCTTTTTCCTTATTCTTCCATTTGAGCCTATCTACTTCAAAGCAACAAATATTAGGGTTGTCCCAGCCTGACCTGATTGGGCTGGATTGCACAATTAGGTAACAGTGATATGACTTAATGAATGTAGAAAAGATTAGAATAGTGGACATGAGTGAAATTTGGAATAAACAAGGTTGACTATACTAATATTTTCCCCCAAGTGTAAATATTCTTGTGGATAATGGAACATAGGCACTTACACATGATGCCACTGAGCAATTTTTCATCATGGGTGTTGTCTAACATGCCATACACATGGATTTCACCAGAGAGTAATTTTTCTCTTTATTTTTTTGGTTTTTTTTAAGTTTTGACTTTTCCACTATTATGAAATAATTGCTGCTAGATTATACATGGAATCACTTGAGATGGTCAATGTTCATAGGTTCCTCCAACTCTTGACCTTTAGGTGTTGCTAGCTTGTATGCCTCGAATCCATATTTAATGATGATGGCATAGGGACCCATCCAATTTCACTCAAATTTTCCTTTTTCTTCATAGTTTTTGATTTGTATTCTTCTAATTTTCTTTAAGACAAGATCCCTGACTTTAAATTCTCTCTTTTTGATGCACTTGTTGTAGCTATACCATAGCTAATTTTGATATGCCTTAAAGTGATTTAGTACATTGAGTTGGTGTTCATCGAGAAGATCTAGTTCATGTATTTATGCCACTTTGTAGTCTTCATCAGTGATGAGGTCATGCAAAGATATGCGTAAGCATGGTAGCTCAATCTTATCTAGAAAAATGGCTTTGGTACAAAAGATGAGGGAATAGAGAGTGGTTCTAATAGGTGTGTGAATGCTAGTGTTTTAGGCCCATATGGTTGGATAGAACTAAAGATGCCAATCATGGCTAGCATCATTGACAATATTTTTGAAGATTTTTATTAGGATTTTATTAGATACATATGCTTGACTATTTTCTTATGGCTAATAAGGTGTAGACCATTTTTGTTTGAAGTGAAATTTTCACAAAGGGTTTGGACTTCCTAATTTTTAAAGGATTTACCATTATCTATGATAATGGTAGTAGGGATGCCATAGCAAAAGATGATACAGACCTTGAGGATTAAATTAGAAATTTCTTGGCCAATCATTAAGAAAGAGGAATTACTTTGACCCACATAGTGAAGTATTAAGTTGTAGTGAGAATATGTTTATGGCCATTGGACGAAGAAGGATTTATTTTGCTAATGAGATTGAGCCCACATGTGGAAAAAATCCACAAAGTCATGATGGACTAAAGTGCCTAAGAAAGATCATGCATTAGATCTCCATTATTTTGATATGACATACATTTTTTGACATACTGACATGCATAATGTTCCATGGTGAGCAAATAATACCCTATTATTAAAAATTTCTTCACTAGAACCATGCCACTAGTGTGCACTCTACAAATGTCATCATGAACCTTTTTGATAACTAAGTTTACCTCTTGGAACTCTAAACATCATAACAAGGTGCCATCATAACCCTTATGGTAAAGTGTATCATTAAGGAGAGTGAAATGTGATGTTTGTTGGATGAAAGGTCAGATGGGAGGATTTGAGTTTAGAGGTAGGTGTAAATTTTGTGATACTATTAGGAAAGGTGTGTCAACCTTGCAACTACAAAAGGTTTCTATTCTTCCCAATTTTGGTCTTTTTGAATACCCTTTATCTTGAAGAATTGTTTAGAACTTTGAAAGTTTCCAAAAGGGGTTGAAAATGGTAGGGCTTACTATTTTTAGTAACTCTATATTTGAGCACCGATGGACCTAAAATTTTCTCAAAAGATGCAAAGCTGTGAAATAAACATCTTGGCTAAGTTTCGGCTCAAGTTCATACTTGGATTGCAAGATATTAAGTTTTTCATTTTTGAAACTCCTGGAAAGGTTTTGAACTCAGATTTGAGGCACTTACAGGTCCCTAAATGCCCCAAAAGTTTTTGTAATAGGAAAATTAGGTTATAGCATGATAGATCTCTTCACAATATTTTTGACGCATCAAACGGTTCATCATTCGGACACCCAGATCAAAAATTATGGCCTTTAGAAGTTGGGCCTCCTATTTTGGGAAATGTGAAAATGTGCTGGACATTTAAAAGCATTGTAAAGGGGAAAGTTACACATGTTGGTGTGTGATTTGGCACATCACAAGGCATCTTTTATTGGAGATAATTTGGGCACCACTTTTGGGTGGTTTTGGCTCATGGTTTTGTAATTGTAGTTGATGGTTTATTGTATTGTATCTCCTCTATATCAGAAGCTTGAGATGGAGGTTGTGTGTTAGAGTCTTATAGATGTTGATTTCTCTCTAGATCTCTGGTTGGTTATACTCCTTTGAAATCTTACTCTACAAGTATATTGTAATCTTCTTGATTCCTAAATAATATATTTGGCAGTTTTAGAGTGTGGGGTTTTTCTCACAAAAGGGTTTCCCCACGTAATTACTATGTTCTGTTATGATTTCTATTTGTGTTTAGTTTTGTAACTATTGTAAAGATCTGAAAAGATTTTCACATTCCTCCCCTCAAGATTAGTGTAGGAAGTTGTTTCATTACCTTAACTTCCTTACAGATACCACAGGGAGTTGAGATCAATAATTTTACATATCATTTCTATTTCAGCGATGTCATCTGCTACGATCATGAGCTGCTAAACTAAAGAATGAAAATTTGGAATGTTTGCATGCATGCTAATGAGAAAACCAATAGTTGTCATTGCATTTATTATCCAAATGATATACTTTTTCAAATTGATTATACATAACCATTTTCAAGTGAAATGCAATAAAAAGCATAAGCCTATTCTAAAATTTCATATGTAAACCTCAAGATAGAGCAATGAAAATATAAATTCAATGAGTGAATGAATGATAAAAATCATTACCATAAACTCCATTTTGTAATAGTAGATTTTCTCTCAATTATCAAAAATAAATGTAGATACTCAACGTAAAGCTCTATAAAAAATTTTAGAACATGAGTTTACTTCATATTCAAGGATTAATTTTTAAATAAAACTTGGTTTTATTTATAGAGTTTTGATTTTTGGATTTGACTGCTAAGATTTAAAGACAAGATCAAGGATTGTGATTAAATGAGGGAGAAAATGGTTGAATTATTTAAGTTTTATTAATTTTTTTGGTTGCAAATATTAATGGAGTGTTGAAATGTTCTTTGGATGTATCATTGAATTGGAGAAGGTGGGTGGTTAGATGTAATGAGGTAGTTAACTCCTCACTATTCTACTATTAATTCAATTTAATAGCCTTTGAGGTATGATGAGTGGATTATTCGTGAGGTAGCATATAAGGGGATAAATAATTATTTAATTAGTGGTGAAAGATTGATTAGATAATTAAATAATATAATTATTTAATTATTCATGGGGAATAATTAGAGAATTACATAATAAAATTATTTAATTATGCCTAGGAGGTGAATGAATTAAATTAATTTAAAAATAGGATTGTTTAATTAATTGATGGATGAAAAGAGTTAATTAAAATTTATTATTTAATTAATTGGTGGTAGATAATGGACATGTTATTAATTAAATAATATAACTATTTAATTAAATAACAAATACAAATTGCTAGTGTGGTAGGGATTAAAAGTGGAGGACATTGGTGTCGAAAATGTAAGGTGAGATTTAGGTGTGTACATTTACCCCCATTTTAAGTAGTGTTCCAACTAGGAAAAGTAATGTTGTTCCAAAGAAGATAGATATAAACTTACCCCTCATAATTATAGGCTCTTGTAGGACATTGATTCTCAAATCACCATTCCACATTTATAGACACTTATAGAGACTTTTGGAATAACATTTTTGATGTATAAACTCCATTTTGTAATGTACAATTTTCTCTCAATTGTTGAAAAGAAATGTATTTTCTCAAGATAAAGCTCTATGAAAAATTCTACAACATGAGTTTACTTTACGTTCAAGGATCCCATTTAAAATAAAACTTGGTTTTATTTATAGAGTTTTTTTGGGGATTTGATGGCTAAGATTTGAAGAAAAGATCAAGGGTTGTGATTAAGTGAGAGAGAAAATGGTTAATTTATTAAAGTTTCATTAATAGATTGTGTAAATAGTCATTGGATATGTCATTGAGTTGGAGAAAGTAGGTGGTTAGATGGAATGGGGTAGTTAACTATTAAATGGGGTAGTTAACTCATTACTCTATTAAACTAATTTAATTTAATAGCCTTTGCTCATAAATGATGAATGGGAAATTAGTGAGGTGGCATTTGCAAAAATAATTAAATAAATAAGTTATTTAATTAGTGGTGAGAGAGTAATTTAGATAAGTAAATAGTATTTATTTATGCATGGAAGATAATTGGGATATTAAATAATAAAACTATTTAATTGTGAATGGGAGGTGAATGAATTAAATTAATTAAATAACATGATTATTTAACTAATTGAAGGATGAAAATAAATTAATTAAATATAATTATTTAATTAATTGATGATGGAAAATGGATATGTTATTAATTAAATAATATAAAAATTTAACTAATTAATGAGTATAAATGTTAGTGTGGTAGGGATTACATTTAGTGTCAAAAATGTAAGGTGAAATTGAAGTCTCTACATTGATTAAATACAAATAGAAACTAGGAAATGAAATAAACACATACAATTGGAACACACATGCTACTAGTTTATTCACAATACATAGATCTAGAATCGACATTGATTCAAATCCTAGTTTCATAGATATCACAAGATACATCCCACAACTCAATCAAATCACATGAGAGGTATACACAAAATATTTTCCCAAACTAAATTGTCTCTAAATAACTACTATTAGTGTAAACCCTGTGTCTGCACCCTAGATAAACATATATAGCTACAACACAATAGAAACATCCAACATTATATAATATAAAGGAAATAAATCAATAAACTACATCAACTAATAATCATTCTAAGCCACATGATATAGAAATGTAATGAAAAAAGTGATAATAAATAATACACATGGTGTTGGACTAAATAATGATAATCAAATCACACCTATATAGTATCTAGTGAAAATAGTGAAACAAAACATTGAAATAGTCCACACAAATAGTCAAAACATTTGCATCCCACAATACATAGTTAGACACCAGATGCCAATACAAAACATCATTGATAAAGTACATCGATGGTAACACAAAACAACACCAATAGTTACTATATAAAGGAAGGTATATACAAGAAGTCATACAAGGCACATATGCTTGAAGCATTACATTGTATGGAAAATAAAAGTAGAGGATTCTAAGCTACACACATGGTCTCACTTAGGTGGTTTCTATATTTATTGACTAAGGGGAGTTGGGCATGGCTCAAGGTGGGCTTTACATGAAGTAAAAAGATGTTTCATACTATTGGAGGCTTGTAAATTTAATGTGTTGGCTTCTATATGCTAGAAAATTTATTTTTCCCTATGGATAAGTACCAAATCATGATCTAGGAACAATTTTTTCCATATGTAGGTGCCTTCACTCTATCAACAACAAACTATTGATTGCAGTAGTGATTTGAAACTAATGTAATTTCATGTGTGACTTATATCTATGCCATGTGGCTATATTGATTTTATAATGCTATATATATATATATATATATATATATATATATATATATATATATATATATATATATATATATATATATATATATATATATATATATATATATATATATATATATATATATATATATATATATATATATATATGAATGAAAGATGTAGAGTAGGGTTGGTCCTTGATCCAATTTTTTGGTCTAATGTGTCTCAATTCAGCTGAGGACATAAAATGGCACAAGTTTGATCTTGTAACAAATAAAATATGCTTTGTAAATCATAGAGAGGGTTAGTGAACTAAAGAATTGTTTGCAATTGAATGTCTCCATGGTAGGTTGTAATACTTAAGGTTACCCTTTAAGTCTAACTATTAGTTCTTATATGAAACATTTTCTAGCCTAATGGAATAACGAGGTGATTAATGTGACAACATTATAATGCATTACAAACATTTTTGTAGTCATCACTCTTTATTATGAATGGATAATTGTTAATTTTAGATGGATATGTGAAGTGTGTTTAGTTATAAATTTCATTTATCTTTTTATTTGTATGCACATGTAAAATTGGTTCTATTGATGATTTACATAGATGTATGTTCTCATCCTCCTTGCAACTCTTGACTCAGTTTCACAATGGAGTAGTCATTGGCCTTGATGGTAAGAGGCCAAATTTTTTTTGTTTTAACACATTTCTTTTGTTCTCGATAGTTATAGCAGTAATTTTTAAGTTCTTCCATGCTCTTATAATCTAGTAGTATAACTGATGCCATAATATATGTGAGATAAACATGGTAAAATATTTATGTAGCTAAACTTGGAAAAATATGTGAGGATCACACTAGCATGTTCATACTTACACATGTGCAAGAATTGTTACGCGGATTCACTAAAAGGGATATAAAACTAATATATCTTATATTATATGTGTAAGAGTATGTTGTTGTTTACTTGTTTGAGGGTTTTAATGTATGTTTGTAGCTAATATTGACATGAGCCTAGTGAGAAATTATGCTAGGGACTCCTAGAACATTGTGTATAGTTGTTGTTACTCTATCTTTTGTTTCATCTGTATGTAATTATATTGTCAATAACCTCAAGAAATATCCCCTTTGACCTAGCCAAGGCTAATGATGAAGGAGAGATTGTATGCTCTCGTGCATTGGCCCTTAGTTGTCCATATTGTCTTGATGATTTTTATCCTTGGCTTCTTGATGACATGTCTCCTTGGCCATGAGGATTGGTCTTCACTCTAGGAATGTGGATATATAACTTTTAGATCCAACAATAGGCTAGAACCCAAAATTTCTCTTGAAAAAACTATACCCTATAGAACAATTGTAAGCATGCTATATGTAGAACAAGTTCTTATCCCAAGTGTGTAGACATGAAAGGTCATAGATGCTCAAAAGATGCTATAGTGTGTAATTGACTACCTCCATTTATCCATTTATATTTGAATAAATAAATATGGATTGATATAGTTTTGCATTCAATAACTTCTACAAGATTAACCAAAGTGCACTAATAAACCTTAGGTCATGGTTAGAAACAATGGATGTGGGTAGCCTAAGTATAAAACAACTTATAAATATGATTGATGTTCATCTTGATAACTAACAATGTCATGCCATAAAGTTGATATTTGATACATATGGAACTGGATAAATGCCTAAAAGCCTTACACAATTAGATTCTAAGAATATTAAGGTACAAGATTAGATCATGCATTCATACTATTCCACGGACACCTTTCCATCACATGATCAATCATAGTAGAATATGTTTTCTCGTACCTATATTTTCCCCTAGGTGTATATTTGTGTCTAAGAAAGTGTGATGCTAAATATATTCATTAAGAGCTTGCTATGTATTGAGAGAAGTATGAAACATCCTTAATGGCATTTAATCCCCTAGTTTTGATTGAAAATATCAAGAAATATATAAAGGAAAGACATTGATGCTAAGTAGTTGATGATCTAATGCAAACTAAGACTATTGCCAGTTGAGTCTGATACCAAGTAAGTTTGATTCAAATTGAAATTAATAATTGACTTTTTTATGATAAAAATAGAGCTACATTTAGAAGTGATGTGTGTGTGTATGTGATTTTTTAATTCTTTTGTTTGATGTCAATTGAGAATGAACTATGCCTAATGTTGAATGAGATTATTGTGTGTAATATTTGAAGTGATTCCTTTTTCATGTCATTTTTAGATAATTCAAAATATTTTATGATGTCATCTTTAAATTCACAACCTTAGACACATAATTCAAAACTTTTGACATGTGTGCCAATAAGTAAGGATAATTTATTTGGATTATCAATCTAAAAATGAAAGAATTTCTAATTTTTCAACTTAAAACTAAATTATAGGTGTGATCTATTCTAAAATAAAATATATATTTCAAAGTTCAAAATTTTATATATATCATAATGTCAAATTTAAATTTAAAATCCAAAGAGCCAATTAAATATTGAAATCATTCATTATTAACATTATGGTGGGATTATGGGAGGTCATTGTTGGTGATAATGATAATGAAGAGACATGTGCGAGTTGTGCATGTGAATTATGATATCAAGGCTATTAAATTTCCCTATTCCACTAAAAAGTTTGAAGGTTTGGAAAATGATTGGGTGAACATGAAGGTTTGTATCTATCCCTTGAAGGCCAACATTCAGTGGGTCACATTACATTCCAAGATCATGGGTGGAAACATGAATGGGACTGAGCCTATCTCCTATAAAAATTTAAAAAAGAATCACAAAGCTTGGAAGATTTTGAAGGCTAGTGGATTCGTGGCATTGATGGAATGGGTGAATGGTTATGATATTGCCCACAAATGACATAGCATGGAAGTGGAAATTAGGGGCATGGAGATGGTCATCTCTGAAGAACTAATTATAGAAGCCACAGAACTAGAGATTGATGGGAGAAAGATATTTAAGAATAGAGTAATGGGAGAACAAGATAAGAAGATTTTCAAGTAGAATGGGGAGAAGCTAGAGTGCTACCAAGCTGGCTATGTGGCATCTTTTGTTAAAGAGCCCCACCACACTGCCGTTGTGGCTATTATGAGGTACATAACCATAGAAGGTAGATTCACTACCCTATTCACTTACAATTTCTCTATCTTGAACCACTTTCACTTCCATCATAAAATGTCCATTCCCTTCTATCTACTTTCTTCTCTAGATATGGTGGTGAAGGAATCCATGAGGGGGGTCATAAATTACCCCTACACATGTGGACCCTATATTTCTCCTAGTCAACCATTAGAAAAGAACACACCCTAGAATAAAACCCTACAATATCCTGAAAAGAGGGAAATGCATTGATATTTAGTCTTCTAGTGTGGCCAAGGATAACTATGATGATGTATACTTCACCAGTAGCTCAGAGGGGGAAGAGGGCTCTATTGATGTCTCATGATTAGAAGGAGAAAGAACTTGACTATGTGGAGTCAGGGGATGGTGAAGAGAAAGAGAAAGATAAAAGAGAATAACACAATGGAAAGGCTATAGAGTGGGGAGAACTGGTGGCTAGGGCTGACTTCCCTGGTATCCCTAGCCCGTGCCATCATCCCCATAGAGAAAATTGGGTTAATTAATGTGACATCACCACTTTAGAGGGAGTCATAGGTGTTCTTAATTAGGTGGTGGAACAATTAGTAGGAATTATGCAGGAAACGAAGATTCATCACTAGTTGTCCAAATGGTTGTCTATGGAAATCAATTACCTGAACATCAAAATTGTTACCTTGGCTTAGAAGTATGATGGAAAGATCCTAGTCATGAAGGAAGAGGGCAAGTTGTCCCTTAAGTACTAGAATGCCATGCAAGAGATCTTAACTTTCAATATGGAGAGGGATAAGTGAACACTAGACTTCTATTCCTTGAAGGAGAGGTTAAGGAGTAGAAGGCTACCCTGAACAAGAAGGGTGGTGGGGAAGGCACAAAATAGGGGAATAATGGTGCTGGTCTTGCTACTCAACAAAGCAAAAGATATAACACCCGTGGCAATACTGTCAGAGGTGTGAGCATAAAAATTAGTGATATCTCCAAGGAAGGTTTCCTCAATGTGAAGTTGGAACTAGCAACAATGCTTCATAATCTATAAGCCTTGGGCCCTTGGGTGTTGTGTTCTCTTCTTGTTTTGTTGTTACTTTTGTATCTTTTTTCTTTGTTCTACTACTTGGTAGCTCTTTGATCCTCATTACAACTTGCTGGCTGTATTTTGGTTTTAATTTTGTAAAGGATTTATGGTCCCTTCAAAACCAACTTATCCTAATCAAAACATTAATTTTTTTTTTTCTCTACAAATAAAAAACCTTAAAATCAACCTCTATTTTTTCTAAAAAACACCTTAAAATACTACAAAGTCAACGTGCTTCTTAAAATAATTGAAAGTCAACATTTTGTTGAGTCACCAAAGAGTACTATTAACTACGTAAGATGTGCGCTAAATTTGAGAAGAATTTACTAAAGGATGTCAAATTTCCGGACGTGTAATGTGCAGATTCGTTCGAGAGCTTTGAGGGCATCTACATAACATTACGCAACCATTCTAATTCGAGAGTGCACTCGTTTTAGATTACGCACGCAAATTTGACCCGGCGTGCGCTAATCTATCAACTCCATTTTCACATTAGAACTCTTTTTCGAATGTTGTTCTTTCCGAGTAACTTCAAATTATCAAAGCTTAGAATTACCAAATCAAAACGGAACACCTAAATCGATATCAACAACTACTATTTTTATTAATCTATTATTTCGTCTTGTGTCTTTCATTATTATTATTTTGAAGTTTACAAATGACTTGTGCGAATATGATCACTTTCAAGGACAGTCTATGTAAAACATGGTGATTGTGTTCAAGTTTGTAGGGTATTTATATAGGTCTTTTTTACCATTCTATTTAAATATTATCCAGTTTAATGGTTAAATAGTTAATTCACATCCAAAAACGATCATTATCCACTTCAATGGTCAAACAGTCAATAGCAAATTTACACCTCATTCACAATAAAATGTGGTAAATATATGTCCTATTTTTATTGGCCAAATTTGACCTTTGACTAATGAAATGGATGATATTTAAGAATAGTGGCAATTTTACAGTCATTCACACCAAAAAATAACAAATATGTGTCCCATTTTTATTAACCAAAATTAACCTTTAATTATAAAACTGCTGTAACATAAACAATTGACAAGATTTCTTAATCAAACAGGGCTGCTTAAAGAATATATTTGCAAAGATATTTTAGGCTTTAAACCTCAAACTTTTACCTCTTAAACGGTAGAATAAGATTCATACCTAAATGAAATTTTTATTAAAGTTAATATTTCTTAAAATATTTAGAAGTTTTCTTTCTTCTTGGTAAAACCATAATTAAAAATATTTAATTTTGACTGTCAATAAAGTAAAATATATTTACAAAGGAAAACAAGTTTCTTACTCAAATCAATCTAGATTTAAAACAAAGTGAGCAAAACTTATTTCATTTATCTATATAATGAATTGTTAAAAAGAATGAAGGTAAGTAGATTTTGAATATCTCCAAAAATCTGGTTGGTAGATTTGAAATAAGCGACTCAAGATCCTGGCATTATAAGACAGAAAGAATGTGTTACATCATTAACAATATGATATTATTCTGTCAAATTATGTTTGAAATTGCACATCTTATGTAATTCATAATCTATGGATTTTCAAAATCATGGATTTATGATATTAATGTAATGAGAAAAAATTCTTCCCTCACTAAGATTTGTAAGCTAACTTGTTAAATTGGTTGTTTCAAAATTATTTGTATAAGATATTGATGTAGAGTTATTATTGTTGATGTTATAGCTTCAGTGGGATCCTTCTATAGGCCGACCTAATTATGCAAGTAGTATAAAATGACTTTGCATAATTTAACATGTTATTTACATTTATATTGCAATGAGGCCGACCTCTTGTGAAAGGGTGCGTCCCTTATGTATATATACAAGGTCATTACACCTCACATTCGAATATATATTCAATTACAAGCAAAATTCAAAAGGCAAAGCAAACTTCTAAGGAGCAGATCAAGTTATTTCAAGAGCAAACCAAATTTATCAAGTGTGAACTTATTCATTGTGCTTCAAGAAGGGAAGCTATACCTGTAGGCCTTGGATGTGGCCATTGTAAAGCAGATTGTTGTTCTTATCATTCAATATATAAGAGATATATTGTTGCTGGGTTTATCCCCTCAAGTTGGAGGGTTTTCCTAGGGTATCTTGTTGTGTTCATTGTTCATTGTGCTGCATTTTCTGATTGCTTTAATTCTGATCATAAAACTCAACATGGTATCAGAGACAAGTTTAAGAAGATTGTGATCAGAATTCTTTAAAGCAGCGAAGTTCTCCTTCATTCCTCTCGATCTAAGTGATGTCTTGTTCATGCTGGGAACCAAGAGGAACCTTGTATCTATTTTAGCCTTGGAGGACAAAGGTTATCAAGTAGCATTCTTTGAAGGAAAAGTTTTTGCATGGCCAAAGAACTCCAACATCAAGACTGCACATGTGATTGGGAATCGGCATGAGAGTTTGAACAAGCTATCCATTCATCCAATTCAAGCCCTCCTACATGACTCTTCCAGTCCCAGCGAGCTATGGCATAGAGGGCTTGCACATTTGCACTACAGGGCTCTTCCGTCCTTGGAGAAAATGGTTAAAGGTAAGCCTAAACTCAGTCATGTACATGATGGCACTTGTAGAGGTTGTGCTATGGATAAAAATACTAAGAGTCCATTTCATAGCAGTGAAAGTAGGTCTAAAGAAATATTTGATCTTGTACATTCTAATTTATGTGGGCCAATGTCAAAGACATCCCTAAGTGAATACTTGTATTATGTAATCTTCATTGATGATTTCTCTAGCAAGACTTGGATTTATTTTTTCAAGTCCAAAGAGTCTGAAGAAGTCCTAGATAGATTTAAAGAATTTAAGGCTCAAGTAGAAAACTTGTCTAGAAAGAGAATTAAAGTTTTGAGGTCTAACAATGGAGGTGAATACACTTCTAGTAGCTTTTGTAATTTCTGCATTGAGGCAGGAATTAAGAGGGAGTTTTGTGTCCCTCACAACCCACAACAAAATGAGGTTGGAAAAAGAAAGTACAGATCCATTGTTGAAGCAGCAAAAGTCATGATCCATGGTCAAGACGTTCAAACATTTCTTTGGGCAGAAGCCTTCAAGACACCAGTATATGTTTAGAACATAAGTCCTCATCGAATACTGCAGAATATGACTCTAGAAGAAGCCTTTACAGGTGTGAAGCCTGAAGTCAGTCACTTGAGAATCTTTGGATGTCCTATGTATGTTCATGTACCTAAAGATAAAAGAACCAAGTTGGAACCTTCTAGCAAGCAAGGAATATTTGTGGACTACAGTGAAACTTCTAAAGCCTACAGGATCTACATTCCAGGTCAGAAGCATATTGAAGTTAGCAAAGATGTCACTTTTGAAGAAAATGTTGCATTCCAAAGGTCTAAGGGTTCATGCATGGAGATAGACAATGAAGAATAGGATACTCTTCGAGACATGGATATCGACCTAACTCCTGAGATTCAGAGGGAGTCTTCAAAACCTGAAGAGGATGGTGATCCAGTTGAGCCTTTGGATCCTACTGATGGGCCTAGAGATATCATTGTAAATCGAAAGAGACCTCTTTGAGAAAGGAACACTATGTAGGAGGCAGAAAAATTTGTAGCACCTAGAGGTACATTCAGAGAGAGTAGAAGACCACATGAATTCTCTAGCTATGTTGTATTGATGAGCAATATTATTGAGTCTGAACCTTCCAGTGTTGAGGAAGCGTCAAATCGGCAAGTATGGAAAGATGCTATGGATGAAGAATATCAGTCCATTATCAAGAATGATGTTTGGGACATAGTACCTAGACCTGAACGAAAGTCAATTGTATCTTCCAAGTGGCTATTCAAGATCAAGCATGTGGCAGATGGAAGCATTGGGAAGTACAAGGCTAGATTTGTGGCTCGTGGTTTCTCTCAAAAAGAGGGAATAGACTATGAAGAAACATCTTCTCCAATTGCTTGCTACTCTTCCATCAGGATCAGCATTGCCATTGCAGCAGCTAAGGGTTAGAAGTTACATCAAATGGATGTGAAGACAACTTTTCTCAATGGTTAAATTGAAGAAGAGGTCTACATTGAGCAGCTTGAAGGTTTCGTGATTCATGGGAAAGAATCTCATGTATGTAAATTGAAGAAAGCATTATATGGTCTTAAGCAGGCTACTCGTACATGGTATGAAAGGATTGATCGATACTTGGTGAGTTTGGGTTTCTACAAGAATGATGCTGATCTGAATCTTTACTTCAAGGTAGTCAATGGTGAGGCATTAATCCCAGTCCTCTATGTTGATGACTTATTTCTTATTGGAGAAGATCATCTCGTCCTTAGATGCAAGAAGGAGTTAGCTTCAGAATTTGAGATGAAGGATCTAGGACTTATGCATTTCTTCCTTGGTTTAGAAGTATGGCAGAAGCCTAATGAGATCATTCTAAGTCAAGGGAAGTATATCATTGATATTTTGAAGAGATTTGGTATGATGGATTGCAAATCCATGTCTATGCCTATGGAGAACAACTTACATAAGCTTAAGGAGACTGCAACTAGTTCAGATCTGATGGATCCCATGATGTATAGATAAATGATTGGATCATTGATGTATCTAGTTAATACTAGACCAGATATTTGCTATGCAATGAGTGCACTTAGTCAGTTCATGTGTGAACCAAGGCAAGTACATCTAGTTGCAGTGAAGCATAGACTTGCATGGCACAGTTGGGTATGTCTTGAGATATACTTCTGGAGTAGACTTGAAGCTGCATGGATAATCTGATTTTGATTGGGTAGGGTATGTCATTGCTTGGAAGACCACCTCTAGATGTTGCTTCAGTTTGGGATCTACTATGATGTCCTGGTGTAGCAGGAAGCAGTCATCTGTAGCATTGAGTACAATAGAGGCATAGTATATTGCAACTTGTATGGCAGCTCAGGAAGCAGTATGGCTTTGTAAGCTCCTTATAGGATTGTTTGGACAATCTATGGAGCCTACTATTATTCATTGTGACAACTAGAGCTGTGTGAAGCCTTCTGTCAATCCTATGTTTCATGACAGAACCAGGCATGTTGAAATTAAATACCATTATATCAGAGATATGGTATTGAGGAAAGCTATAGAGTTGAGGTATATCAGTACTGATGAGCAGACGACAGACATTCTCACCAAGCCTCTCTCCAAGTTAAAGTTTGTGTACTTTCGAGATAAGCTTGGTATAGTGGAGAATACAACCTTAGCTGAGAAACAGTCTCAGTATCAGTGATCCTCTATAACAAGTTCTTCTCTGTGAGAGAAGTTTGAGGTGAAATCCCTTGATAACGAGTTCTTCTCTGTGAGAGAAGTTCGAGGTGAAATCCCTTGATAATGAGTTCTTTGTGAGAGAAGTTTGAGGTGAAATCCCTTGATAACGAGTTCTTCTCTGTGAGAGAAGTCTGAGGTGAAATCCCTTGATAATGAGTTCTTCTTTGTGAGAGAAGTTCGAGGTAAAATCCCTTGACAATGAGTTCTTCTTTGTGAGAGAAGTTTGAGGTGAAATCCCTTGATAACGAGTTCTTCTATGTGAGATAAGTTTGAGGTGAAATCCCTTGATAATGAGTTCTTCTCTGTAAGAGAAGTCCGAGGTGAAATCCCTTGATAACAAGTTCTTCTCTGTGAGAGAAGTTCAAGGTGAAATCCCTTGACAACGAGTTCTTCTTTGTGAGAGAAGTTCGAGGTGAAATCTCTTGATAACAAGTTCTTCTCTATGAGAGAAGTTCAAGGTGAAATCCCTTGATTCCACCCTCTAGGAGAGCCATGGTGAATGTCATGTAAGTGATGAACACTTGTACATACTATACATTGTTGTAGTCATTATGGTTGATATCATATTGAGGTAATATATGATATCACAATGTGGTGGTATCTTTCTTTTCACATATGAGTGTAGCCATTGTGGTTGATATCATGATGAGGTGATATGTCTTATGCAGCTGGAAGTATCCTCCCTAGCTAAGAGGGAGTGTTGATGTTATAGCTTTAGTCAGATCCTTCTATAGGCCGATCTAATTATGCAAGAGTATAAAACGACTTTGCATAATTTAACATGTTATTTACATTTATATTGTAATGAGGCCGACCTCTTGTGAAAGGGTGTGTCCCTCATGTATATATACAAGGTCATTACTGTTGGTGATTATTTTGATGCAATCATAACAATAAGTTAAAATTCACATATAATGAACTAAAACTATACTTGAAAGATAAGAGGGAATCGTTTAATATTCACTTAATCCCAAGTCTACAATGGTCCTGTTGGTCAAATTTAGTTGGTCAATGTGAAGCTGTAATGTTCAAGGGGCCTTACGTAGTTTAGGGTTTCTTTGTGGTTTACTGGACTCAAACTATGCAAAAAGATCATAGATATCAACAAGTGTTTTGTTTATTTGCATACAAGTATTACTATGTTATAAAGCTGTGAATGAGTTTTCTGGGTTATTGCAGCTTTCCTCTTTATATATTTATGAAAACTTGTCTACTTTTAACTCTGTTGTTCATGTTTCTTCAAATATGAGACAAATTTCCTTCTGATTTCTATGTTTTAAGCTAAATATTTCAAATGGGTTGGGAAAAGTTAGAAAGATCTAATCTAAACCTCATTTACTCTACCAAAGGATCTAATTGTTCTATTATGCACTATGTAAATTATACAGCAATTTGATCAAATCCACAGTAAAAACCTTAAATGTAAGTTTTGAGCATTTTCACAAACATACATTTAAAATTGCAAGCTCTCAAAGAAAATATTTCAAAACACAAAGAAGAGCAGAAGAACACTTAGAAGATAGATGCAGAACTCTAGATTCTATTGTATTACAAACAAATAGTCATACATGATTTATAATGTTGGAATGACTCTTAGTTTCATTGATCAAACTACAGAGAACTTACAAACTTTACAGATACAATAAGGAAGCCAGATGTTCCACGCACTCCTTACTGCAGACAAACAGGCGACCTCCTTCTTCTACTTCTAATCTAAACTAAGCTAACTTGCTGTGTTTTCCTAATAATCCCTATTGTAAGTATTACAATGTATTAAGACACAATATATAGACTTTCTGATTGTCCTCAATACATCCCAAAACCCTAATGGTTAAGCCATGGTTCAAACCCTAGGTTACAGTAATAAATGCTATAGGTGAACCAATTTCTCAAAAATATTTCTAAATATGTGTCAAATCTGGGCGAAAATATGCCCCTTTCTAAAACCCTAGTAGCTCATAAGTAAATTCTGCAACCTACTTGTCATTATGTTTTATCTACACTTGGGTCTTCTCATTGATGTCCCTTGACTTTCAGCACTTCATCCTCATCTTCTCTTTGCTTCTGGAATCTGATTCTCCTTCCAAGACATCACTGCCATTATGTTTCAGCTCCCTCCTCAGCTACAAACCTACAAAAATAGATCAACAATAAGTGTCATCATTATTAAACAATGAGAAACAAAATACCTATTAGATCTATGTGGGGCTGAGCAAAAATTGCGACTATCAGGTCAAAATCTATAAAAAATGTGTTCATACTGCGCAACTATGTCAAGAAACCACCGGGTCAACCATCGCAGACCAGAAATGATGCATATGCAGGGTCAAAATGTGTCAAAAAAACCTTTAAAAATCTTATCGCTAAATGTTTCCCACCTATCAGAGCCAAAAACCTTATCGGCGGTCCCCTAAAAATTCCTACCGACCTCCTGTTTCCGGCCAAAAAATGACCCTTTGTATACCTCTAATAGAAACGGTGCCCTCAAAGAATGACACGTGGTGCGTTCCGCACGAGGGGCATATGAAACTGTTTCTTATGTGGAAGGTGACACGTGGCAGCTTTCGCAGGGCTCTCAAGATACTAAAAAATTATTTCGAAACTGCCCCAGGGACACCTTGATTACCTTTCGAAACTCTGACTTTCGCACAAGACACGTGTCGCTACCCGCGCCCTCTGTTTAAAATCCAAAGGGGCCATTGAAACCACTGCAGAATGTGACACGTGTCACATTCCACGCCCCTCTCAGAAACTTTTAAGAAACCATTAGAAACTACCGCGGAACCCTTAGACACTTTTTGAAACACTTTTGAAACTTGATTGTGGAAGGTGCCACATGTCGCCTTCCACGCAGCTGTTTGAAACACATGGGGCTCAGTGGGTCATCCTTCGGAGTGTGACACTTGTCACACTCCGCAGGATCCTAGAAACCAATTTGAAACTTTAGAGGGACATGTGGATGGTGACACTTGTCACACTCCGCGGAGCTCTTGAAACTTTAAGAAACTACTGAGGGTCTTACGGAGAGTGACACTTGTCACACTCTGCGGGGTTGTTGAAACTTGTTTGAAACTTTAGAAACTACCATGGAAGGCACCACATGGTGTCTTCCACGCGGCCATTGAAACACTTAGAAACTGTTTAGAAACTTTTGAAAGGACCCGCGGAGAGTGACACTTGTCACGCTCCGTGCTACCGTTGAAACACTAAGAAAATCTCCGTGCGGCTCGAAACTTTTAAGGAAGTAATCGCGGAAGGTGACACATGATGTCTTCTGTGATACACTTGAAACCGTTAAGAAACTTTAAGGGGGCTCTATGGAGGGTGACACATGGCATACTCCGCAGAGCTCTTGCAACTGTTAGAAACTTTTTAAGGAAACTTTCAGGAAACTTTGAAGGTCCTGCGGATAGTGACACTTGTCACTCTTGGCACTGCTTGTTTGAAACATATGGGACTCTCGCGGAAGGCACCACATGGTGTCTTCCGCGCAACTCTGAAAACTATTTAGAAACTTGTAAGGGAACCCGTGAAAAGCGACACTTGGCGCGCTCTGCGCGATCGTTAGAAACTGTTAAGACTCTTTAAAGGAACCCATGGAAGGTGCCACTTGGCATGCTCCACGGAACTTATAAAACTTTAAGAAACTTTTTGGAAACTATCGAAGCCCACGGATGGTTTAAATTTAAAAGGGGCTATTGCGGAAGTTGACAAGTGGCACCTTCTGCGTAACATTGGGAACTCTTTGAAACTGCTGTGAAACTTCTGCGGAATGTGACACTTGGCACACTCCACATAGCTGCTGAAACACTTAGGAACATTTTACAAAACATTTGAAACTTTGAACTATTTAAACTCCTGTAATGCATTTTACCAAAATGGGCATAACTAAAAAATATGGCAAATTTTCAGATGATTCAAAAAGCAACCCTGGCTCATTTTTTACAAGGAATCCAACCATACCATGTACTGGCACTCAAAATGCATTTTCTCACTAATTTTATCAAAGTTTGCAAATTTCACTCTCTCTTCCCTTACCACCAAGGACAGACCCACAAAACAGAAGCAAAAAGCAAAGCCACAATAGGGGTCCCTATTTTGCTAAGGAGTAAAATGGGGCATGTTGTGAACATCACAACAACTAGCAACCAAACAAAACAACTAAATTCAAGGCCTCCAAGAAAACTAAGTGAAATAAATGCATAACTTCCGACTATCCATCTTGTAAATTATTATTCAATCTGAGACCTAAGGCATTCAATAAGTGTGCATGAATCTTCATTTTCAGTTTAATTGTGTGCACGTGATTAATAAGCCTCATCTTGAAGATTGGTTGAACAAACCAGTGACTGATATTAGCCTACGTAGGTGAGGATATTCCCTCATAGCCAACCAGATAGAGCCTTGCTGCCAGCGAGCATCTATAGGCCTAGCAAGGTTATCATTATAATTCTCGTAAGTAGATTCCCACTGCCAGCGAGCGTCTATAGCCCCGGTAGAGTTACTTAGATGGCTTAATCTAGATTTTCAGTATAATCCACTTTATTTATTTTTATTATTTTTTATTTTCTTATTTTGAAAGAGATTTCACATGATATAGCAATTTGTGGCTTCATGATGCAAGGAGTGGACACTTGATGAAATTAAGCTAAGAATAGTAATGGTAGCAAGGGTGACCTCTGATTTTTCACCTAATATCTACACTGGTAGGTTCAACAAACCCAAGGATTTTAGGTGTGTCATCGTGAGAGACTTGCCTTGAATTCTCAATCACATTTATTGAATATGAAATTTCAGAAGATAAATAACTCTCTACATTCATGACAGTCACAAAAGGTTATGTGTAAATTGCAAATGATTAACTTGAATATCCTAAATTTAAACTGTTTTGGATGGTTGTTAGTTTTCTCCTTAATACTCTAAAATAAAATAAAGATCCCTGCTGAGGAGACAACAAACCAAACAAATAGACTGTACAAAAAGGCAAAAAGCAAAAAAAACTATACAAACAGGCTATACAAACAACACTGTACAAACAGAAACAAAACAAACCAAAAGAAACAGAAATGAAACTATACAAACAACTAACCTAAAAAAGAAAACAGCAAAAAAAGAACCGGACATTACTTACACTATATTACACCAAAACGGACTACCCTTTACCTCAAGCCTGGAAGTAGTGTTTCAAATGTTGGCCATTAACTGGTAATGGCACGTCTTCTCCAGTCAAGGTCTTAAGTCTAAATGTATTGTCTCCTATTATTTCTAAGACTTGTAATGGACCTAGCCATAGTTTATCAAATTTTTCATGGCTTCCTTTCTTTTCATGTGCTTTGTCCCAGCACAGCACTAAGTCTGATATCCTAAATGTTTTGACTCTTGCCCTTTTATCAAACCACCTCTTAACAACTGCTTGGTGTTTGGCAAACTTCTCGATGGCTTGACCTCTTTTCTCGTCTAATTGTAGCATTTGTACTATTCTGGCTTCCCTATGGTTATCAAAGCCTAGATACTCATTGGCAAACTTCCAGGTTGGTATTCTCAGATTTACTGGAAGTATGGGATCAGTCCCATAAACTAAATGCTAAGGTGTGCCACCTAAAGCTGTCTTAAACTTGGTCCTATCTACCCATAATGCATATCTTAACAGGGTATTCCACTCTCTAGGACTCTTTGCAATCAACCTTTTGATTATGTCTAACAAAATTCTGTTCGTTGATTCAGCCAATCCATTACCTTGAGGGTAATAATTTGAAGAAAACCTTAAAATGATCCCATATTCAAATGCCCATTTAGAAAACTTTAAAGAAGAGAAAGCAAGGCCATTATCACATACCAATGAATAGGGAGTTCCAAACCTGGTGATGATATTTTTTTCAAAAAACTTGATAACTACCTCAGTTGTGGAGAATTTGCAGCAGGTAGCCTCAGTCCACCTTGTACAATAGTCTGTTACCGTCAGTATAAATTTGTGTCCTGCAGAAGATGGGGGATTGATGACTCTAATAAAATCCAAGCCCCACTATGCAAACGGTCTTGATTCAATCATAGGTTGTAGTGGATTGGCCTGATTTCTCCCTTTATCTGCTGCAGTCTGTCAGGTGTGGCAACTTCTGATGTGACTCTCAGAGTCTTTGAACATCGTGGGCTAGTAATAACTTGCCATCAGTATTTTGTGTGTTGTAGCTAGATGGGAACCATGGCCGGTTCCGTACTTGTCATGTAGTTCTGTCAACACTTTATCTACTTCAGCTCTGTTCAGGCATCTCAGATAAATTCCATCATGGTTCTTCTTGAATAGAAGACCTCCTTGCACCATATATTTTTGTGCTTTAACCTTCAAAGCTCTCCTCTAAGAAGCTTTCATTCTATTTGGGTACTTTCTAGCTATCAAGAAGGTGTTTAAATCATCATACCAGTCTGATGCGTTCTAGGAATTCACTATGTACTGCTGTTCTATCAAATCTGGATCTGTATTTGCTATTGTTTGCACCAACGCTTGCCCTCTGACCAGCTTCATGGGAATGATTTCCATGTCAAACTCTTGCAGTGTGGTGATCCACTTGGCTCTTTTTTCTCCAGGTTTGTTCTGCATCAACAACATTTTTACTGCTGCGTCTGGCACTATGGCTTTGACCTGGCTGCGCAGAATGTAGTGTCTAATTTTTTTCATAGCCTTCATTAATGCAAATGCTTGCCTCTCGGTGTCTAGATACCTCAGCTGTGCATCCTTCAGAGGCGCGCTCATAAATGCGATGGGCCTTTCTTCATTGTTTTCACCTTTCTGTGTCAAGGCAGCCGCGACTGAATGAGAAGATGCAAAGGAGTAGATGTAAAACAGGCTTGTGTAGTCTAGACTTGCTAATATAGGAGCATTAGAAATTGCCTCCTTGATATCTTCAAATGCAGCCCTAGCCACAGGCATCCATTCCATCTATGAATCCTTCTTCAACATGGCATTTAATGGCTGCACAATCTCTACAAAACCCGTGATAAACATCTGAACAAAGTTAATTTTACCAAAAAATAATTTCAACTCTTTCCTACTATTTGGTATTTGCAAATTTTTTATGGATTCTATTCTATCCGGATCAATTAAAATTCCATCTTCAAAAATGACATGGCCTAATAATTTACCTTCAGTTACGCCAAATATACATTTCTTAGGATTAAGGGAAATCCCATACCTTTCACATCGCTTGAGTATTTTCCTAAGATCTTCAACATGAGTGGATGCATCCTTGGAATACACAGTCAAATCATCCATATACACAACAATGCACTTACCTGATAATCCACGGAACGCGATGTCCATGGCTTTTTGAAAAGTGGCACCTGCATTGATCAGACCAAAAGGCATTCTTCTATATGCATAATTTCCCCATTTACAAGTGAAGGTGGTTTTCAATCTATCTTCTCTATCAATTAAGACCTGGTTATAACCTGAAAAACCATCTAAAAAAGACATCATCTTTGCCTCGTTACTGCTTGCAACACTTCGTCTATCGGAGGCAGCAGATAATTATTCTTTTCAGATGCTTTGTTTAAATTTCTAAAGTCTACGCATAACCTGATGTCTCTATTTTTCTTCCTCACTGGTACTAAGTTAGCTACCTAGACTGAATGTTTGACTAGGAAAATTATTCCAGCAGACAGCAATTTTTTAACTTCCTTAAAGATTAAAGGCTCCAGAATGGCGTTCACAGGCCTTTGTTTCTGCCTAAATGGTTTAACCTCTGGTTTTAAAGGTATTACGTGAGTTATGATGGACTCATCAAATGTTTTCAAGTCCTCATACATCCATGCTATTACGTGTTTATAATCTTTCAGAGTGTCTAAAACCTCTTTTCTAATTTTCTCAGAGCAAGCCTTTCTGATTAGTACATTTTGTAGATTTTGCTCTGTCCCTAAGTTATGTAAATTGCACTTACCCCCTTCTGTTTTGGACAAGTCCTTCTGTCTCATTACTCCATCAAAGTCAACGATATGTTCTAATTCAATTACTCCTTTGGGTAAGAAGTTTCTCTTCAAGTTGATTATATCCTCTTCATCCCATGTTATTTCAGGCCTTTCTTGCTCATAAATGATTTGAGCCTCAAATGCCTCATTACAAGTCAGAAACTCAATAATTTGCTGATCCCCCCCAAATATCTGAAAGTGTGTAATGTTGTCTAGTATACTGGGCACATTAACTAACTCAACAGCAAATCGTCTTAATCCTGACAGTGTTAATGGTTCTAATGTGCTAGCAGCAACTGCTAGTGCATTTGGCCTGTGGTTCAGCTCTCTAGGGATATGCTCTAAGTTGAAAGCATCAAACACATCTATTAAACCCCATACTCTGTGTCTGTAACTAATCATTTTCTTATAATTGCAGGCATATAGTTTCCTCACTTGTCTGACTACTAATTCAGAGTCTGAAAATACTCTGATCATTTTTACCCTTTTCTTGATGGCCATGACAAGTCCTAAAACTAGGGCCTCATATTCAGCAATATTGTTAGTACAAGAAAATTGTAACCTATATGCTGTCAGATGTGATTTACCCTGAGGATCTATGAGTTCAACACCTGCATCCGCGCCCTATTTTGATTTGGACCCATCACATTTTAACGTCCACATGCCATCTTTGCTTTTCTGACCTTTTTTCTTGGCATGCTTTGTCTCTTTTATCGCTTGTGGGGTGTTGTCCTATTTATTCATGGGTTTTCCTGTTTGGTCAATTTGCATATGTGTATTTCCATCTGGTAAATCAGAAAGACAACTACCCTTGTCCTTTATTTCTTCTCCTAAATCTAGAATCGAGGCATCTACATCATCCTGAACATATTTCTATGTTTGATCAGGATTCTCATTTTCCTCTTGTAACTCTACCCTCCCTATGCATTTTTTGTATTCATATTCAATGATGTCTTTGCATATTTCATAGCTCTCCTCAGAATGTTGCCTATCATGGACTCTACACCTATTTTTATACAATTTACATTGGACCGGCAGATTGTGTTTAATGCATTATTCCACCTCTTGTCTAATGGCATGACCAAATTTGTCTATTGCATTATTTTCTTCATCAGAAGAATTTCCATCAGACTCAATGAATAATGTTGTCCTATTGCTGACACATTTTTTTCTGATGTTTAACATCATGATCTCTTCAATCTGCACCCCATTGTTGGTAATTCTATAGACACCAGGTTCAACAGCAACATATAATATTTCATTAGTTTGATTATACTCTGTTATCATGTGCTTCATCCTGGGCTCTGCCTCTATTCTAATCTGGTTTGGGACACCCCTCCGAGGTAGCCACATATGTGAAAAGTCAGTGGCCATATATCCATTTAATGTCTTGGACCAATCCCTACTCAGCAACATTCCATAATTTATGGTTATATCCACTACTTGAATATCCATGATTTGGCTTACCCTAGGGTCTGAAGCTAATTGCATTTGAATGCTCATGAGTTCTCCTATCATGCTAACCTCAATCTTATCTAATTGTGTGACAACCTTGGCAAATTTGGTGGGAGTCAGCCCGAGAGTTTTACATATTCCTAAGGGCATTACATTGGCTGAGGCACCAAAGTCTACCATGCAATTGTGTATATTCTTCCCACACAATCTAACAATTAACAAGAAAGGGGGAGTATCCCTCTTATCCGCATGTATTACTACATTTGTATTGGAAGGGTGCTCAACTTTCTTATTTTTCTCTTTAGGCGGTGAATCTCTATTAGGAACAGCTATATCAGCAGAAACCTCGTCTGTCATGGATGTATCCAGAGATTTTATAAAAGCATTTCTAATTGTTGGGGTCTTCAATAATTCATTTAGAGGTATACTGACCTTAATTTTCTTTATTTCCTCTGACAAGCAACTCATTAATCTTGTTGTCTCTATCATTTCAGTTTTACTTGTTTGATCCTTTTTTACTATTGTTCTGTTATTTGTGTGCTGATTAGCTTTAAGTATGGCAGGATTGTTGCTGGCATTCTGATCTGGGGGTGTATTAAAGTTATTCGGAGGAATGGAAGTGGTGAAAGGTCCTCCTAGCCTAGGGTTGTTCCTCAAATTGTAGGTATGGTTTTTATTTGTCTGTTGAAAGGCCTGTACCTCTTCTATTTTAGTTAATACCTCATTTTCAGATTCAAAGGGAAACTGAAAAGCATTTAACACAAAGGCTGATTCAGGATAAAGATTTTCACAACAGTATGGTTCATCTTCTAGCAATTCATCCTCTTTCTCCTCTGCAGTTGCAAAGGTAAATGTTTCTAAGACTAATGCTGTGTCATATCTTGAGGGTACTACCTCATTACCCTTGGGAATGAGAAATTCAGAGGTAGGAGGCTGGACATCTATATTAAAAATGTTGGCTGCTAAGTGGAACTGTGGACAGTCGTGCTTAGCATGGGCATTGGTATTGTGAAATCTGCACCAATTTTTGGGTGCTGTACTGGCCATTTGGATGCCAGCCGTTTGTTTTGCAACATGATTATCTATGTTCTCAAAAGGAGAAGCTAGAGTGCTGTTGTTGGGCCTAGTGTTCCATGTCTTGGCTGGCCTAGGTTGATTCTAATTTATGTTATTATTGCCCCAGGTCCTATTATCTATCACTGGCCCTCTATTTTGTATTGGTTGCCCCTGGTTGGGGCCTTGATGCTGATTATAGTTTTGGTTCTGATTGTATTGCTAATTTTGATTGAAACTATAGTTTTGATTTTAGCCTTGGTTGTGATTCTGATGTTGATTGTAGTTTTGGTTGCCTCTTCCATAGAGGTTCTCATTTCTTAGTTGTGTCACTTCGGTGCTTAACCTTTTCAAATGTGTAATGATCTCTTTGATTTCTTCCCTTTCCTCATGTGCTTTTTCCATAGTTGTATCCCTATGAGGTTGGAAGAAAGGATGACCATTATTTTGACTGTTATTGGAAGTGCTACCTATGTAAGGAGTTATAGCTTGGATTGGGGTAGGACTATACACAGGTGTGTAAGAAGGAACTAGATTTAATAATGGAGTGTGATGCATAGGGGCTCCATTCCATTGTTGTGCCTGATTCTGCACCCCAAAATTCCCTCCATTAACAAATGGGCTATAAGTTGTATGCCTCATCTCTTGGTTCACTGAGGCTACCTCTTTGTAGGCTTTGGATATTGAATCTATGTCAGGTTTTCTTTTGACAAACATGGCAGTTAAAGGATCCAAGGCTGCATAGTACATAGCCAACAAGGGATCATCATCCATGGTATAAGGGGCTACTAGCCTAGAGTAGGCCTTTTGGAATCTGTCATTGAAATTATCAATCAACTCTTCCTCACCTCGTTTTATAGCAGCCAATTTATGATACAAAGCGCAAGGGTCAATGGGTCCTCTAAATCTTGACAGAAATGCTTCTTCCATAACTGACCAGGAAGAAATGTAACTGTTGGGTAAGTTTACATACTAGTTAGAGGCTTGTTCATTAAAGGTGTAGGGAAACAATCTATACACAACATCCTTATGCTCTAACATAGCCCTAAAACATGCTTCCTTAAATATTCTAATATGATCCTCTAGATCCTGATGCAACTGGTACTTGGGACATATCTTTTCTAGATTTTTGGGCATCTCATGATAATCATTGAAGAATATGGGAGAATGAACATTGAAATAAGCCATTGCAGGTGTTTGAGCTTGACCTGAACTTGTAGAAATACCTGGATTGATTGGTGGGATAGGATTTCTAGGAGGATCAGGGCCTCTAGGAGTGCCTAAATCAAGATTTAAAGATCTGAATAGTGATCTGTCAAGACTCACAATACTACGGATGTTAAAAGGTGACCTAGGAGGTGTTCCAGATGAACTTCTTGCTTGTGATATTTTAGGATTCCAAATCAAAGGGCTCTTATTTCACCTTATATCAGGTAGTTGTACAAATATATCTCCAGAACTGGATCTAGGCCTGGTCACTCTATCACTGTTATTAGCCAGTTTGAAACAAACCCTAACTCAAGTCAGGCCCTCCTTCTAGCGCCAGAAAACTGTTGGTGATTGTTTTGATGCAATCATAACAATAAGTTAAAATTCACATATAATGAACTGAAACTATACTTGAAAGATAAGAGGGAATTGTTTAAGATTCACTTAATCCCAAGTCTACAATGGTCCTATTGGTCAAATTCAGTTGATCAATGTGAAGCTGTAATGTTCAAGGGGCCTTATGTAGTTTAGGGTTTCTTTGTGGTTTACTGGACTCAAACTATGCAAAAAGATCATAGATATCAACAAGTGTTTTGTTCATTTGCATACAAGTATTACTATGTTATAAAGCTGTGAATGAGTTTTCTGGGTTATTGCAGCTTTCCTCTTTATATATTTATGAAAACTTGTCTACTTTTAACTCTGTTGTTCATGTTTCTTCAAATATGAGACAAATTTCCTTCTAATTTCTACGTTTTAAGCTAAATATTTCAGATGGGTTGGGAAAAGTTAGAAAGATCTAATCTAAACCTCATTTACTCTACCAAAGGATCTAATTGTTCTATTATGCACTATGTAAATCATACAACAATTTGATCAAATCCATAGTAAAAACCTTAAATGTAAGTTCTGAGCATTTTCACAAACATACATTTAAAATTGCAAGCTCTCAAAGAAAATATTTCAAAACACAAAGAAGAGCAGGAGAACACTCAGAAGATAGATGCAGAACTCTAGATTCTATTGTATTACAAACAAATAGTCATACATGATTTACAATGTTGGAATGACTCTTAGTTTCATTGATCAAATTACAGAGAACTTACAAGCTTTACAGATATAATAAGGAAGCCAGATGTTCCACACACTCCTTACTGCAGACAAACAAGTGACCTCCTTCTTCTACTTCTAATCTAAACTAAGCTAACTTGCTGTGTTTTCCTAAAAATCCCTGTTGTAAGTATTACAATGTATTAAGGCACAATATATAGACTTTCTGATTGTCCTCAATACATCCCAAAACCCTAATGGTTAAGCCATGGTTCAAACCCTAGGTTACAGTAATAAATGTTGCAGGTGAACCAATTTCCCAAAAATATTTCTAAATATGTGTCAAATCTGGGCAAAAATATGCCCCTTTCTGAGACCCTAGTAGCTTAGAAGTAAATTCTGCAACCTACTTGTCATTATGTTTTATTTGCACTTGGGTCTTCTCATTGATGTCCCTTGACTTTCAGCACTTCATCCTCATCTTCTCTTTGCTTCTGGAATCTAATTCTCCTTCCAGGACGTCACTGCCATTAAGTTTCAACTCCCTCCTTAGCTGCAAACCTACAAAAATAGATCAGCAATAAGTGTCATCACTATTAAAGAATGAGAAACAAAATACCTGTTAGATCTACGTGGGGCTGAGCAAAAATTGCGACTATCGGGTCAAAATCTGCAAAAAACGCGTTCATACTATGCAAACCATGTCAAGAAACCACCGAGTCAACCATCACAGACTAGAAATGATGCATACGCAGGGTCAAGATGTGTCGAAAAAACCTTAAAAATTCTTATCGCTAAATGTTTCTCGCCTATCGGTGCCAAAAACCTTATCGGTGGTCCCTTGAAAATTCCTACCGACCTCCTGTTTCTGGCCGAAAAATGGCCCTTTATATGCCTCTAATAGAAACGGTGCCCTCAAAGAATGACACGTGGCACGTTCCATGCGAGGGGCATATGAAACTGTTGCTTATGTGGAAGGCGACATGTGGCAGCTTCTGCGGGACTCTCAAGATACTAAAAAACTGTTTCGAAACTGCCTCAGGGATGCCTTGATTACCTTTTGAAACTCTAACTCCCGCGCGAGACACGTGTCGCCACCCGCGCCCTCCGTTTAAAATCCAAAGGGGCCGTTGAAACCACTGCAGAATGTGACACATGTCATGTTCTGTGCCCCTCTCAGAAACTTTTAAGAAACCATTAGAAACTACCATAGAACCCTTATACACTTTTTGAAACACTTTTGAAACTTGATTGCGGAAGGCGCCACATGTCGCCTTCCGCACAGCTGTTTGAAACACATGGGGCTCGGTGGGTAATCCTTCGGAGTGTGACACTTGTCACACTCTGTAGGATCCTAGAAACCAATTTGAAACTTGAGAGGGACATGCGGATGGTGACACTTGTCACACTCCGCGGAGCTCCTGAAACTTTAAGAAACTACCGAGGGTCTTGCGGAGAGTGACACTTGTCACACTCCATGGTGTTCCTGAAACTTGTTTGAAACTTTAGAAACTACCACAAAAGGCACCACGTGGTGTCTTTCATGTGGCTGTTGAAACACTTAGAAACTGTTTAGAAACTTTTGAAAGGACCCGCGGAGAGTGACACTTGTCATGCTCTGCGCTGCCATTGAAACACTAAGAAACTCTCCGCATGGCTCAAAACTTTTAAGAAAACAATTGCAGAAGGTGACACATGCTGTCTTCCGTGATACACTTGAAACCGTTAAGAAACTTTAAGGGGGCTCTATGGAGGGTGACACATGGCATACTCCGCAGAGCTCTTGCAACTGTTAGAAACTTTTTAAGGAAACTTTTGGGAAACTTTGAAGGTCCTGCGGATAGTGACACTTGTCACTCTGCACGCTACTTGTTTGAAACATACGGGACTCTCGCAGAAGGCACCACGTGGTGTCTTCCATGCAACTCTGGAAACTATTTAGAAACTTGTAAGGGAACCCGTGAAAAGTGACACTTGGCACGCTCCGCGCGATCGTTAGAAACTGTTAAGACTCTTTAAAGGGACCCACGGAAGGCGCCACTTGGCACGCTCCAAGGAACTTATGAAACTTTAAGAAACTTTTTGGAAACTCTTGAAGCCCGCGGATGGTTTAAATTTTAAAGGGGCTATCGCGGAAGGTGACAAGTGGCACCTTCCGCGCAACATTGGAAACTCTTTGAAATTGCTGCGAAACTTATGCAGAATGTGACACTTGGCATGCTCCGCATAGCTGCCGAAACACTTAGGAACATTTTAACGAAACATTTGAAACTTTGAACTATTTAAACTCCTGTAATGCATTTTACCAAAATGGGCATAACTAAAAAAATATGGCAAATTTTTAGATGATTCAAAAAGCAACCCTAGCTCATTTTTGACAAGGAATCCAACCATACCATGTACTAGCACTCAAAATATATTTTCTCACTAATTTTTATCAAAGTTTACAAATTTCACTCTCTTTTCCCTTACCACCAAGGACAGACCCACAAAATAGAAGCAAAAAGCAAAGCCACAGCAGGGGTCCCTATTTTGCTAAGGAGTAAAATGGGGCGTGTTGTGAACATCACAATAATTACACCTCACATTCGAATATATATTCAATTACAAGCAAAATTCAAAAGGCAGAGCAGACTTCTAAGCAGTAGATCAAGTTATTTCAAGAGCAAACCAAATTTATCGAGTGTGAACTTATTCATTGTGCTTTAATAAGTGAAGCTATACCTGTAGGCCTTGGATGTGGCCATTGTAAAGCAGATTGTTGTTCTTATCATTCAATATATAAGAGATATATTGTTGCTAGGTTTTTCCCCTCAAGTTGGAGGGTTTTCCCAGTGTATCTTGTTGTGTTCATTGTTCATTGTGTTGCATTTTCTGATTGCTTTAATTCTGATAATAAAACTCAACAATTATAACTAAAATATGTAAGCAAGTTTACTTTATTAAACTAACTAAAATATGTATGATGCTTCTTTTAAATGAGTTTTTTTTAAGTCTCTATATAACTTCAAACCCATTGCCAAAAAAAATTGTTAGAAGTCTTGATGACTAGACAGAGTTTACTTACACAATTACATATATATAAATCCCTTTTTTTTCATGTCTTTCAATATTTGAGATATGGATATAAGAATTGAGACTCATATAAGTCTATATACATGTTTTAAATAATATTCTCAATAAAAATGAACTGTTTATATTGTGAAAATTATAAAGATTTACAACATTATGAAGTGTTAAACTCAGATATCATTGAGGGTGTGGTTCGGTGGTCAAGTCGCTCGGTTGTAGTGGTGGCCACCAATGTTCAAACCCCCACAGTGCCACTGGGCTGGTGTGCAAAAACCCAGGTACTCCCAATAAAAAAAAAGTGTTAAACTTGGATATTTACAACATTATGGAGTTTGATAAAGACATCTACAATGTTATAAAGTGTTAAACTCAGATATTTAGAGAAGAGAACATGTTTACAAATTCCACTTTTCTAACTTATCTTAGAGAGAATCTTAAGCAATTGTTTCTATGCAACTTCATCATTGATCACCCAATGGTGCTAGCGTGCTACACCATAATATGCCCCAAATGCCCATTATAAAAAATCAAATGCACATAAAAGGAATCATCTTCCAATGATAAACTTGAAGAAACATCTTTGGTGGAGATGAAGAAAGTTGTGGTCATGTCATAACTTGGAGAGTTAACCCTCACATTGGCTGGTGTTCAAAATTCAGCAAGCTCTCTGATTTAAGATCAAGTCATTATTTGGTGTCCAATAAACTCTAAATAAGGACATATAACTTGCTCTATAAGATAGCATCTAAGAGGTTAAGGTGACTTAGTTATCTTGTAGGTTTAAAAATACAAAATTCGATACCTATTGTTATCTTATCTAATAGCCTAAAGTAAATTTATTTGTAGGTAACATTTGGTGGAAGTAAAAGAATATCCAAGAAGTCAAGAATAAGTACATCAAATCTCAAGGGTAGGGGACCCATATCCACCAGTCTCTATGCAAGGAGGAAACCCTGTAGTATGGGCAGTGAACCACACATACAATATATAACATATTGTATGATGTTTCACCCTTGCTAATCAAATAAAAATCAAAGTATTTTCTCTTATTGGAGCATCCCTTTCCACCTAAACATTCATATCCTGACTACAAAAGAGCTAATGGAAAACATTATTTTTTTCGTGGATAGTTTATATTTATGATTTAAGGGCATGATTTATACAAAGTTAGGGTTTAGTTATGCCACTATTATATGGTATTGGTGTCGGGACAACAATCAAAAATTAAAAGTGGATGTATCATTATTATATTCACCCACTACATCAATATCTTATACAGATAATTCTACATCAATATCTTATACAAAGAATTTGAAGCAACCAATTTAACAAGTTACCTTACAAATTTTAGTGTGGGAATAATTTTTGCCCATTATATAATAATACTAATTGTGTTTCACTGTGTTTTATTGCTGATCACCATAAATTCACTTTAAAAAATTATGGTAAAAATATAGAATTTAAGAAAGAAAAGATAAAACATGTAATATTAAAGAGAAATAATTTTTCAATTTATGTTTTGTTTGTTTTATAGGGAAAATCAATTTAAGAGCAAATTGTAAAGGCTATTTTTAAGTTATAACTAAATTAGACAAGTTAAACCCATATATATGATCAAAATAATGTTCACAATTTTCAAAATAATGTCGTAAATGTTGTAATCTCAATCTAGAATATCTATGTTGTGGGCACTTACCATTCTTTGCTTTTGCCACATATATTCCTTGTTAAGCCACTTGTTTATTGGAGGAGACAAACAGTGCTGTATAATCCAATCTAAAATTGAATCTCTGCTCGCTTACAAGAATCAAATAGTAAGTAATGGAATTAAAAACTGTGGAAACATAACAACAACACAAGCAACAATGCATGGATAAAACCTTTATTTCTATCTACATTAATCATAATATTATATATTGCACTAAAATAACCTCAAATGGCAAAGACAATAATGGTAGCAGATTTCCCCCTTGTGGAGAATGTATAGTAACAGCTTCATGTGAATGTTAAGATTCATGTCAATCATTACCAGATACGTGAAAATGATTTATATGTCTTTTTAAAGGTCATACTACTTTCCATTCACAAAATGGATTTGTTAAAGACCTAGATATTTCATGCAATGCGATAGGGAGGAATAAGGATAACTCCACAAAACAGGTCATGACCTCACTACCTGCGCGTAATAGAAATCCAACAACATAAAGATTAATGGAAGCATAGACTAGGGTCATGAACTTTTGACAGAATGCCTCTAAGAGACGTCATCAGATGGAATGCAATGGTTGAACAATGTGCACAAAATGGATTTGTTGAAAAGGCTTTAGAAATTATCCACATACCTAATGGTTGAGAAAGGACGATATTTGCAGGAGAGTACATTGTTGTACCTGAATGAAACCCTTAAACAAATACCACTGGTAGGTGTAAAGCTAGGTCTCATATCCCTCACTAGTCTCCTCCCTGTCTGTGCCCCAATCTCTTCCCTTGATGAATGGATAATGATAACAAAATCTTATGCTTTGTTTGAAAAAAATGATTCATTCCCAACTCAAAATTTGATAATTAAGCCAACCTGATGCGCTCATTTGCGCCTCTTCTTGAAGTTTTGTATTAGACCCCCCAAATTTTGTACATATTTACTTGGTTGAGAGAGAAAGATAATCCCAAAGCATACACTATGCTCGTCAGAGGAGAAAGATCACACAGAGAAAACCCATGAACTATTTCCCAAAAGCATCAAAAAATACCATTCCATGCAAACCATGATTTTCGGATATCTTTCCCCAGCCACCCCCTTACTCATTGGAAAATCCTCAACTTTATGTATGCCGAATGTGGAAGCCCAAAAATAGGGCACGTCAACTAGTTTGTCATAAAGCATTGAAGAGGTGTAAGGAATAATAAATTGTTTTGATGAACCACGATTGTTGCTAGACCAAAACCCGCAGGCATTAGTCTCCACTACAATCGCCAGAGTTAGGTTCCATGAGAGGTAGTTAGTCCATGTCACTAAACATCACAGGGAGTGTTGGATGCACATGCCAACATGTTTTACAGATAAATTTAATAGATTTCAGAATAAATAAAATAAAAAATGACATTGAAAATGGTAGCTTGTTATCAACAGTTTCCAGTCAGGCTAAATTGTTTTAGAATGCACTATTGGCAGTCTTCGATCAGCCTGAACTATTTCAAGATGCACTGAATGGTTTCAGGCAGATTTTGGGAGCAAAAGCTCCCACAGAGAAAGCCTATGGACTTAGTTAGGTATTTCAGATTCGATGGCCTTATCAGAGGGCCCTCTCTCCACTGTGTAGGAGGACCATCTCAGGGTACCGAATAGCCTTCAGACTTTGAATGGAATCCTTTGTGTAAAGCATTTCTCATGTGAAGTTGTAGGTATAAAAATTTCTATCAAATGAAAGTTGTTATTCTCGCTAGAAGTCTACAAATTACTATGAAAGGAAAGTTCCTTTGTTTGCTGGAGCTGAGGATGAAGCTACATATACGACCCTCCACCCATTTGTTTCCCATATTTGAGCATTCGATTATCTAGTTTTTATCCCCTATATGTTTAGTTGCTTTCCGTGATCTCTCTTTCATTTTCCACTTGGAATCATAGAGCTAATGAACATAGATGAAGTAAATATCGACCAAGATCACTCGTTATTCAAATCAAGGAAGACCTGCAAACACATGGCGAACATGAAGAAGAAAAGGAGATTTGTATATCTATTTTTGGTGTGCCCAAGGAGTTGTTGACAGTCAAGTCAGAAGCATATATTACGCAGTGCATATCCACTGGACCGTATCACCATGTTCGAATATGTAATTTCTCCACCCAATGATAATGAATAAGACAAAATGGTTCTTAAAGAAGTCTAGATAGGTCAAGGAGGAGGTTTCTAGAGAGAAGGAATGATATAGAGGATAAGGATTCTAGAGAAGGATTAGAAGAGCCTAGAAAGGCACAAGCGTGACTCAGACCTCTATATAATGAGGCATTTGTAATGTTTGTATCTAGACATCAAGTGTGAGTGTTGAATGCAGTAGCATTCTTTATATGATTGTAATCATGTTATGAAGCAATACAATGAGGAGTAGCAACACGTTGAGAGTTGTGAGTGTTGAATGCAGGAGCATTCTCTATATGATTGTAATCATGTTATGATGCAATACAATGAGGTGTAGCAACACGTTGAGAGCTGTGGATTACCTGTTGTGTTGTTTCTGTGTTTGACATATTTCTGAATGTGTGTATTTTGTTGTGTGATTCATATTTGTGTCTTGTGGATGTAACATCCACCACCATGATAGTGGTATTAGAGCAGGTGCAATCAAGGGTTTATAAAGGATGATCAAAGCTAGGGTTTACAAGGTGGATTGAAGATTGTTAGCAGATCAAAGATTCTTGGTTGTCAAAGATGTGTTATTGTGTTTGCAGTTGTGTAGAGAGCTAGGATTCATTGTTTGTTATTTAAGGAACTTGCGAAAGGAAATTGTGAGAAATCGTTGAAGTCTTAGGCCGTTGAAGTTTTCATTAGCCACAGATTGATCTGTGAAATTTGAGTCTGCTACCTAGACAAGTCGCAGATCTGAGGTCATTTTGTGAAGATAAAGCCAAGAAAAATCATTGATCAATCCACCAATTAGGAGACAAATGGAAAACGTCTAAAGTTTGAAGACAGTATTACAGGAGTGAAGCCGCCAAGCTCATATCGTTGCAGTGGAACAATATGCGCAGGTTTTTAGGTAAGCCGCTTCCAATACCTAAAGTTTCTAGCTATTAGAGAAAGGAAAACACTGGAGGTCACTGCCGTGAGTTTTAGCAGATTAAAGACATAGATCTAAGGAAAAGAAATCAAGCCCTGTCAATAAGAATATCACTGCACACATTATACGATGGAGAGATATCAAAGATCATGTTAAATTGCCATATCTGAATATAACACCATTATATTTGAAGGTAAAGTCTACAAGGAGTAAAAAGCTACTAGGTGGATATCGCCCGAGATTACAATTAGCCGATTTCGATAAAGTGTATACAAGAGGAAAAGAAGGGCATCGGTTGAAGTTTTAAGCCGCATCTAGGCGTTGCAAAAAGTTTGGTTTGATAGCCGCCAAGACTAAGCTAGATCGTGGAAAAAATAGATTGGAAATCGATTCAGTCATGATAGAAGCGCAAGGTAAAAGCATCAGAGGAAACAAAGAACTTGCAAAAGGTAAGATCGTGGAAGATTAAGAAGGAAATCAGTCCATCTAAAGTCGCCAGAGGCTACAACATCTAGAGAAATTTAAAAACAATGTATCTCTCTAATTTAGCCAGCGCAGAATATAAAAGGTTGTTGAAGATTATATCGAAGATACAACGGTTGCAGGTCTGAAAAGAAGTGGTTCCCAGCAAAAGATAATCCAAATGGAGACCACAAGAAATTGTTGTGAAGCCGCAGAATAGAGATTGTCGAAATTACAGTAGAAGGTATAAGAAATCAAGAGAAGCTTGAAGACATCAAAGGAAGGAGTGAGGTAAGCGAAGCTGCCGAACAAAGAGGAAATTGACAATCGAAGACAAGTAAATTGAGGTAAGTGTTAATCATATTCAATGGGAAAAGCTAAAAGAGAGAAGAAAAGAGATGATTGGGAAGAAGAGAGCAAGAAATTATTAAGAGATCTGAAGCAAGTTTCAATAGAGAAAATTGGATTACAGATAAAAATTTATGATCTTGAAATTGAGTTAATTAAAGTTAAAGAAGAACTAGAAGAAAGATTGAAATTGTTTGATGAGGTTAAGAAAAAGAATGAAGAATTAGAAGAAAAGAAGAAGAAGTTGGAAGAGGAAAAGAATTTACAAAAGGATGAAATATTGAGGTTAGAAGAAGAAAATAGTTTACAAAAAGAAGAAATATCAAGGTTCAAAGAAGAGAATGAATGTTTAAAGACAAATCCATTGCTTTGTGATGTTTCGTGTGATACAATGATTTGTCTGAAAGAGTTGAAGGATCTTTGGATAAAGAATGTAAGGTTGAAGATAATAAGGTGATTGAATCTGTAAATATTGCAAGTTGTGATGAAATTGATATAGAAAATTCTCCAAACAATGTTGGTTTCAAAATCATGAAAAGGATGGGATATAAGTGTAAAAACAGTCCCAAGATATGAAAACAAAACAACAACAGCAAAACAGAGAGAAAACAGGGCAAACAGAGTTGAATAAACTTAGAAATATTTATTCATCTAGCTTGCATTACATCCAAAATGCTTATTCGGCAGCTCTCTCTAAACACATATATATAGCTACAGAAGCTTTGAGGCCTGGAAGCTTCTGGCATTCTAGATGATTCTAAATTCCTAGAATGTTCTTTTCTAGAACAGCTGGAAGTTTCTCTTAGAAAGTTCTTTTCTAGAACAACTGGAAGCTTCTTCCTGGAATGTTCTTTGGAAGACTTCTAGAAACATTCTAGACAATCTTAATAATTCCTAACATCCCCCCTTAAGATTGGCTAGAATAATACAAACATAATACTAAAGGAGAGGGGAAATACAAAGGAGAGGGGAACATTATACTACTATCCCCCCTTAATGTTCACCTCTAACATACCAAGCATGCCTCTTAATTTTAAGAATTTGGCTTCAGTCATACTCTTAGTGAATATATCTGCTACTTGTTCTTCACTTGGACAAAACTGAAGAGTGATAATAGATGCTTGAACAAGATCCCGAAGGTAGTGAACATCTATCTCAATGTGCTTTGTTTTAGCATGAAAGACTGGATTGTTGGCAACATGTATGGTACTTTGATTGTCACAATACAGAGTGCTGGTTGAACTGTGTAGAAAACCAATCTCAAATAGAAGATTTCGAATCCAAACTGCTTCCTTGCCTGCTTCTTTTGCTGCTCTATATTCTGCTTCACATGAAGATAATGATGTAGTTGTTTGTTTCTTGCTACTCCATGTAATAGGGCCTGATCCAAGATTGAAAACATAACCACCAGTAGATTTTCAATCATCTATATCACCACCCCAATCTGAATCAGTAAATCCAACCAAAGAAATTGAAGACTTATAGCCACAGTAGATTCTAAAGTGTATGGTTCCATGGATGTATCGTAAAATTCTCTTAGCAACCAGCCAATGACTTTGTTTAGGTGCCTGCATAAATCTAGATCCAAGACTGACTGCAGAACAAATATCTGGTCTAGTATGAGTTAGATAAACCAAACTACCAACAAGCTGTCTATATAAAGTGGCATCGACACTCTTGGAAGTACATTCTTTAGTAAGCTTGACTCCGGATTGAAAAGGGGTAGATACTGGCTTGCAATCAAGCATGTTAAACTTTTCTAAAAGGTCCAAAGCATATTTTGATTGTGAGATGAACAATCCATCATGTAATCAACAAACTTGTAACCCAAGAAAATAGTTTAGTTCACCCAAATCACTCATATGAAATGTCCTCTTAAGATCTGATTTTAAATTATTGATTAACGCAATATTCGGTCCAGCAATGAGTAAATCATCTACATAAAGTGCAACAAGAAGAATATCATCTTGAACTTTCTTCACATAAAGATTGGGATCTGACTTACATCTCTTAAATCCATGAAGCTGAAAATACCTGTCAATCTTCTCATTCCATGCTCGTGGCGCTTGTTTAAGACCATAAAGTGACTTCTTTAATTTGCAAACAAGATTAGGATGTTGCTGATCCACAAAACCTGGTGGTTGATCCATATATATTTCTTCATATAAATCTCCATTTAAGAATGCATTTTTGACATCCATTTGATGAATATGCCACCCAAGACTTGCAGCCAAAGAAAGAATAATTCTAACTGTGTTCATTTTATTGACAGGAGCAAATGTTTCTTCATAATCAACACCCTCTTTTTGATTGAACCCCTTAGCAACCAATCTAGCTTTGAATTTTTCTATAGCACCATCTGATTTAAATTTAGTTTTGTAAACCCATTTGCAACCAATAACATTCTTACCTTTGGGCCGGGGCACAAGTTCCCAAGTTTTATTCTCTAACAATGCATCATATTCCTCTTTCATGGCTTGCTCCCATTCCTTCTTTCCTCTAGCTTGCTCATATGAGATTGGGTCATTTACTTGTAATACTTTGGCCATGAGAGCACTACCATTCCTTCCTTGGATCTTTGAGCCTTGTCTATATATTTCTTCAACACTCCTTGTCTTTTGTCTAGCTGAAATGACATCTTCTTCATCATTACTACCTACAGAAAATGGCTGAATACAAGCATTAGTAGTTTCATTTTTAATAGTATTATCATCATCAGTAGTGCTCACCTCATCCTCATCAATATTGGCTTCATTTCTTTCTAAAATATCTAAAAAATCAGAAACATTTGCTGTTGTAGAGTGAGAGGAAGTGGCTGTAAGTTGTGAAAGCTCATCAAATTTTACATCTCTACTAACAAAGACCTTTCTTGTTGTCAAATCATATAACATGTAAGCCTTTGATTCTTCACTATAACCCACAAACAAACACTTATGACTCTTTGTTTCTAATTTTTTCCTCTTTTCATCAGGAACATGTGTCCAAGCAATGCATCCAAATACTTTAAAATACCCAATGTGGGGCTTTCTACCACTCCAAGCTTCTTCAGGGGTAATATTTGGGAGGGCTTTAGTTGGAATTCTATTCACAATATATGCAGCACAAGAAATAGCCAAACCCCAAAATTGATTATGCAAACTTTTAAAATGCAACATACAATGAGCCATTTCTAAAAGAGTTCTATTCATTCGTTCAGCCACCCCATTTTGTTGAGGAGTATAAGGAACTGTTCTTTGCACCTTAATACCACAATTTTCACAAAATGACTCAAATGCATAGTTGCAATATTCACCCCCATTATCCATCCTTAAACACTTAATTCTTTTTCCACTTTGATTTTCAACTAATGCCTTAAACTTTTGAAAAACTTCAAATACTTCATTTTTCCTTTCAAGAAAATAAACCCATACTCTCCTACTGTAATCATCAATAAAAGTTAGAAGGTACCTGGCACCTGAAAGTGAAGGATATCCTGGTTCACATAGATCACTATGAATGAGCTGCAATGGATGATTAGCTCTCCATGCTTTCCCTGAATCAAAAGGATCTCGATGATGTTTTCCTAACACACATCCTTCACACACACCTTTAGATGCTGAAATTTTTGTCAATCCACTAACCATATCCTTTCTAATCATATCTTGTAAATTTCTATAATTTATATGTCCAAGTCTAGCATGCCAAAGTTTTGACATATAATCAGCCTGAGCAATAAAAGCATGAGAGAGTGTATATTCATCATCAACAAACCCGACAAATTTAAATAAACTCTCTTTATGATCAACTCTACCAATAGCAATTATATTGCTTGGGTCTTTTCTATCTCTAACAATAACTTGATCAGTGGTGACAACAAACTCATATCCAGCTTGAACAATTTTATATACTGAAATAAGCTTCACCCCTAATCCTTCAACCAGCAGAACATTTTTCAAAGACCCATTCGTTACATTAATAGTCCCCATTCCTAAAACTGGAAGTCTCATTTTATTGCCAATAGTAATTTCTTGATCTGAATTCTTCCCTTCATAAAAATCAATAAACAAAGATCTATCCCCAGTCATGTGATATGATGTCCCTGAATCTAAAATCCATTCTTTATTAGAATCTGAAGCAAAGTATCAACCCTTAACACTACTTTCAGGTCTAGCAATTACCTCCTTATTTGATTTCTCTGGTCTTTTTAGAGAGATGGCTACGAAGCTATGCCTATCCTTCTTGCCATCCTTGAACCTTTCTTGCTTGGGCTTGTATTGCTGCCTTTCGTTATCCCTCTTCTTCAAACAAAATTTCTCCATGTGATTTTCACCTCCACAATACCTGCAAATAATCGATTTCCTTCCAACTTGCTTTTCTGCAGAGTCATTTCTAGAGAAATGGTTAGAACCGTTATTTTGAAATTTATAATTTCCTTTCCAATTCTTCTTTCCATCATATCTAGAAAATTTACTTTTGGCTGCATATGCATGATTCTTCTTAATATGCCCTTATTTAATAAGCTGAACCTCTTCATCTAAAACAGACTTACAAAATTGATCAAAAGTTTGTTGGGGGGCATTGGGAGTTAGTTGGAGAACCCTTTTCCTTGATTCCTTAAATACCTTGTATGGCTGGGGAAGCTTACTTTCAACCATTGCAATCAACTGAAAATCTTTTTTTGCATATTCAGCACCTATTTTCTTCAGCTGAGCATTTAAAAATGTAACTTCATTAAAGTAATCAGACATTTTTTCAAAATCAGAAGGATCTAAATTCACCAATCTTTCTTCCATGTTAAACATGCTAGCAATATCTGCATCTTTATAATCTTTTTCTAAACTCTCCCATAGCTCTATTGGATTATCAGTATCAACAAATCTTCTATTGAGATTGGGGCTTAAAGCTTTACCAATAATACCTCTAGCTTGTTCCAGCTTGCATTTCCATAGCTCCTTTTCTTTTTCACTTTGGGGTTCTCCAATTTCTTTATTCACTATCCTCCATAGAGCCTTTTCTCTCAAAGCATTCTTGACTGCAATCTTCCAATCTGCAAAACCACTTCCATCAAATATTGGCAACACTTCATTTGTAGATCCCATGTTAGCCAAAAATAAAGAGCCCTGTAGACAAATCACTTCCAACAATATATATGCCCTGCAAACAAATCACTTCAGCATTATACTTCCAACTGAGCCTCTAATTGAATCTCTAGCTGAACCTAGAAAAAAAAATTCTAGCTGAACCAAGCTCTGATACCATGTAAAAACAGTCCCAAGATAATGAAAACAGAACAACAACAGCAAAACAGAGAGAAAACAGGGCAAACAGAGTTGAATAAACTTAGAAATATTTATTCATCTAACTTGCATTACATCCAAAATGCTTATTCGGCAGCTCTCTCTAAACACATATATATATAGCTACAGAAGCTTTGAGGCCTGGAAGCTTCTGGCATTCTAGATGATTCTAAATTCCTAGAATGTTCTTTTCTAGAACAGCTGGAAGTTTCTCTTAGAAAGTTCTTTTCTAGAACAACTAGAAGCTTCTTCCTGGAATGTTCTTTGGAAGACTTCTAGAAACATTCTAGACAATCTTAATAATTCCTAACAATAAGGGACAAGGTTTAGGAATGTTTGGGCAAGGAATCAAAGAGCCTATTGAGCCAATATTGAGGCCAAAATATGAAGCTCTTGGATATACAGGTAAAGGAAATGATGTTACAGGTTCAAGGAAATTTGTTCAAGGAATGCAATGTGTGCAATGTTCTCATTGTAACACAAAAGGACATACAAAGGACATGTGTGGGATCTACATCCATGTACCAAATATGGTATGATAAATCATTCAGAAAAGATGTGTTGGCAAAGAGATTGAAAAAATATGATAGGATGCATGCAAATGAATTGTGGTTAGAGTTTTTGATCAAATTGGAAAGAGATTACAAGGATGTTGAAAAGGTTGTTCAAGTATAGATGTTCATATGAAAAGGATAGCAATCAAGAGAGGTTTGTTGGTCTTGTAAGACATCAAGAAAAATGGAAAGCTATAGATAGCGAGAGGACTTCCAGTTTGAAGTTCTGAAAACTTGAAGATCAAAGTTCGTAGAACTGTCGTAGTAGTTGAAGAGAGTTGGTGAGAGTTGGAAGAGTAAGATGATATGCAAATCTTGAAGATAGTTTGCAAGTATCATGCAAGAAAAGGATTGAGTGAGTCAGAAGACTTGGAAGACTTAGAAGACTTAGAAAACAAAATTTGGAATGATAAATATGTGGTTGAAATTAAGGGAGAGTGTTGGAATATGTAATTTCTCCCAGCAATGATAATGAATAAGACAAAATGATTTCTAAAGGAGTCTAGATAGGTCAAGGAGGTTTCTAGAGAGAAGGAATGATCTAGAGGATAAGGATTCTAGAGAAGGATTAGAAGAGCCTAGAAAGACACAAGCATGACTAAGATCTCTATATAACAAGGCATTTGTAATGTTTGTATCAAGGCATCAAGTGTGAGTGTTGAATGCTCTGTGAAGACTTCACAAGATGATAACCAGTGACTGCAAGTTCAAATATGTGGTGGAAGAGTTGAAGAAGTATGACTGGCAGATCAGGAACTGCTACCACAGATATCTTGACTACAAGGGAGAAGCCCTTTCATGGCTCATGGCTCTGGACGCCTCCTTCGTGGTCGATTGCTTGCAGTTCTACATTAAACAGGCAGACCAAGCTTATTCACAATCTTCCCAGGTGAAGCGACTGGGCAGAGTTTTATATCCATCTCACGGAAGTGCAATCCATAATGCAATTATGAGAGATCTAATGATGCTCAAGAATCAGCTACCTTTATTCCTCTTGCAGAAGCTGCTGGAAATGTAGTTGGGTTCTCAAGACAAGGCGGAAGGAAGGCTCTACAATCTGGTAACTCTCGCCTATAAGGAATGTTCACCATATATGTTGAAGATGCTGAATAGCTCAAGGCTGCATATAAAAGAGAGGGGTCACATACTAGAGTTGCTCTACTACTCTATTACCAATGTAGTCGCCACAGACGATACCATTTCTGAGAAGAATGAGGATGGAAATGTCTCGTTTCTGGATTCAACCTACTTAATGCATGTTCTGAAAGCTTTATGGAAGGATCTCTCCTTGTTGGCCTTGTTCAACTCATCTCAGCACTCCCTCAATGCCTCTTGAAAGGAAGGCCTTTCTAGTTGGTGATTCATTTCTCCACATCTTGTTTCCACTATTGGAAATCTTTCAATTAAGCGCAAAGATGAAAATAACAAGGAAAAAGATAAGTAAGGAGGATATTCCTCTGCAGAAATCCCCCCTACACATGATGAACTAGCGATTCCCTTCGTCTCTGATTTATACTCAGCAAGAGTAAAATTCCTTCCAACCGAGGGAGACCTCACAACAATTCGCTTTGACCAGACCACTACAACTCTTTATCTTTCCAAATTGAGATTGGTTCTTTATGGCTTTCAAAGCTTCAACGGCACCTGGAGCGTTGATCTTCATATGCTACACCAATTTCATGAATGACATCATCGAAAAAGATGAAGATAGTCAGCTACTGAGAAATAGCAGGATTATCTACAATCAACTAGCAGACGACGAGAAAGTGGGAAGCATGTGGAACGACATGGGTAAATGCGTGAAATTGACTAGATTTAAATATTTGCACCAAGTTATAGCAAATGTCAACAAGTGTTCTAACAAAAGATGGAGCGTTGCTATGAAGGAGTATGTAAACAAATACATATTTGGTTCATGGTAGGTCCTCACTGTTCTAGCTGTAGGGATACTTCTTCTCACTTGCTTACAGGTGTTTTGTTCTGTGTATGACTGTAAGCAATAGTCGATCGACTCTAGTTTTTTGCAGGACTAAGTCAATTCGAAGAGTTTCATCTCATGTAGCTAGTTACCAATGCTGATAGTTGTTTCTTCTCTTTGACAGATCAACTTCAATTTAGTTTGGAAGGATACTTCCATTTCTTCTCTTTAACTCCTATTACATTGTGATGTATTAAAATTATCACAGAAACTAATTGAGTATGCTGCCATTTTCAAGTATAGTACCCTACACAAAACGCCCACCGTAAATAGCCGGTGAGTTGTAACTCACCGGCTGTATAGTAATCCAATCGACGGGCATGGTCGACAAAACTTTATTAATGACTGGGCTCAATTTTTTGACGTCGACTAGTTTTCACCCTACCGTACACTAGTTTTCGACCACAGCAGCCTGCCGTACCAATGTCGACCAGCCGGTTGCTTACAACGCACTGACTGGTTAAGCTCCTCCTAAACAAAACATTTGAAATTTTGTGATGCCTTAGATAGAGTCCGCTACTTGACAAAATCTATACAATGATACCCAATGCAACCACTCGTCAAATTTTGTCTAACGAGGTTAGAAAAAGAGATCTGGAACTTTGTATTCTTGAAAAAAATCATTGAGACCAGATTTTTCTTATGAAATGAAAAGGAATGAAGAGAAATATGAGAATGGTGCGATTTATTTATTTTCAATTCTATTTTATTCAGTAATTTTGTTTTACAATTGTTTAGCAAAGCACTTTTATAACTAAATATATATTTATATTAATAGAAGATGACATAAAAATTAAAACATAACGAATATATATTTAAAAAACTAAAATTATACAATGAAACTTTTAAAAAGTAATTTGGTTCATAGGTCATTTTATATGTGCACACATCCCATAATTGCAAAAAAAATTGGTAGTCCTTTATTTTTTTGGTTGTCTAAATTTTGTAAAAAAAAATTGGTTGTCCAAAAAATTAGAGGAAATAAAATGAAAAAAATATATTAAAAATTCCTTTAAAATAGAAATGGTGGTACATTTACACAATCTATTGGGAGTTATTAATGTCCACAGAGTTGAGTAATGCATTAAAACATAGAAAATATTTGACAAGATTGTTTCTAAACACGAGTGTTTATCCATGTTGGAACTTAGAAATTGTTGAATTAGTCCAGTATCACAAAATGGCATAGAGAACTACCTTTCAAATTGGCAGAGAGATGGAGAGTATAGATCCAATGTCTAGGGGAGGTCATCCCACAATAATGGGTTACACTTTTTGGCCAAACTTGACATTGAAATCAACATTTTGAACTAAATCTTCACTTTTTGACACCTATAGCCGCTAAACAGTTAGGAATTTGAAGATGATGTGAACTAGTGATTTGTGAGATTTTGTTTGTAGATTCTAAATATATATTTTTTAAAAAAATGGAGTTCAATTGTAAAATTTTTTGCGTCTCCTTTGATAATTAGTTTTTAATAGTAAACAACATTTTTTAAAAGTGATGTGTATTCTGTAGCACATAACTTTTTTTCTACAAAGGATAAAATTCTGATTCTTTTGAATTTTGATTGGTAACACTGATATATAGGGCATGCATTTGGTTTTATAATTTTTTGTTAAATTTTTTTTTTAATTAAGTTTTGAAGTCAAATCAATTATAATTTAGACATAGGCATATTCCGTAAAACATAACTTTTTTTGTATGTATCGAAATTCAATTTTTTTTTTTGTTGAAACAAAGACATCAATACCTAGGGCATAGATATTTTTCAAAAAAAATTACTAACTTACTAATTTTCTATGTGTGTAGAATAGAGAACTTGATGTTCGGTGAAAAACCTACATTCACAAGAAATAAAAAATAAATATAATAATCAAATTAAATATATTTAAAATTATACTTTTTGGGAAGCTTATAATAAGGACTACATACTTACAAAACATAAATTTGAAATGAATTCATTTGGTCCCCCAAAAGGTAAATCAAAAGTAGTTTTTTGTCAGCGTTTAGATAGGTGTAAAGAAGACTCAATTATAGGTATGGTTTAAAACTAGCGGGGTTCTATCCAAGGGGGTTTGAATCTAAGGGGGTTTGATCAAACTCTCTTCAATTAAAATCTTTTAAATGGAACATTTCAAGGCTTAAATCATTATATTTTCTAAAAGTATGTAATTTCAGCAAAAACTAGGATGTCCTAGAAAGTGTAACCCATTATTGTGGCAGCACCCAGGGATACTCTTGGAATTGCAAGAAATTTGCAATCATCAAAGGAAACCAAAACTACTCTAGCACCTGAACCAACAGTAGAGCAATTGTCATTGAATTCCAAGGTCCACACTTCATTCGCTAGGTCAGGACTTGTCAAATTTGCATCTTCTTCCACTATCAAGGTGCACATATATGTGCCAAGTCTAGTTTATACATATAAAATGTCTACCCTTGGGTCTCTTAACTTCACCACAGTGAACTTTGCCTTAGGTTCAAGGTTTAGATGAACTTTCTTCCCATCTACTGATATCAGAGCATGAGACCAGTCCATCTGAATTTCTCTCCCCAAGTCTCTATAGAAACTATGGCTCCAAAGCATCCCATAGCTTGTAGGAATATCCACCACTATGATAGTTAGCTTTAATCTCTTCATAGGATATGTTGCAAGGGTAACTTGTGCATCTTTCATTTGACCTAAGATCGGTACTGGTGAACCATCCATGGAAAGGCACCTACCATGAGAGGAGGTATAGGATAAACCTAGGACCTTGGCAACTTGGGCAGGCATGACATTATTTGAGCCTCTAGAATCAATGAGACATTTGCTTAATTTATATCCAGTAATATAAAATGATACATAAAAAGGATCTAGGTTTTCAAAGGGATTTTGAGGGCCAGGGTCTTGGGAATGAGAATTCGAGTAGTTTTATTTTTTAGCATGAACTTCATTCTCATTAGACACCTGAGCATTGCAGTGAGAAGGGGAGGGCTCTTGCTTGACATACCTAACAAGTTTATCTAGCTTCGAAGGATTGAGCCTAAGATATTCAACTTGTGAAATTTGAATTTTAGTATTCTTATAAGACTCAACTATGTTAAAAGAGCTAGAAATGAGAGCTTTAGGAGAAGTAGAGGGTACCTGAGCATATGCAACTTTGGGTATAGCACACTTTGTCTTCTTAGAACTAGTGTTGGTATGCCTCGACATAATATATTTGGGAGAATAAGAGGAACCACTAGGCTAACCTTTAGAATTTTTCTCCTTCTATGTTTGCTAACCCCTAATAAACACTGCACAATTTGGATTGTATATCTCAGTGTACACATCTTCTCCAGCTTCAGGGTCTAACTCATATTCAAAGAAATTAATGCTGGCATCACTGGATTGAGTAGGTTCTTCCATGCAAGGTTCCTTTGTATGCTCATTCATTGAGAGCATCTGCATGAATCCAACCATCTCTGGACACGATGCTCCATCATGATCAGAAGTTAAATGAAAGTTGCACATCATATGATTATTCTCACTGGTAGAAGGACCACCTTCAATTGCCAACCTTTGAGTTAGAGTAGGTAAGGGCAATGTTCTATTATAGTTCCCCTAGGAACCGTGATCTTTCCTTGGTATATCATGGTAAAAAGGTTGTTGGGAGCCTTTAGGCATCTATCTTTTTAAGGAAATAATGTCATTAGCCAATCTTTGTATGTTAGGGTCAGTAGAGTTAACCACTAAAGGTTTGCCTATCTATAACTCCCTCTTCCATTTACCAGCAATTATAACATCATCCTCTATGCAAATGGCAATGGTTTGGGTTGCTGCCAAATTAGAAGCACCCTCCCTCTTTATAGGAAAGTCAATACCAGGAGGGAGAGAATTGATAAAGAAACATTTCAATAAACCATCACTAGGCCTCACATCATCATGGATTATATTTGCAAGTTTTTTGAATTTAGCCACGAACTCTCTCATTTGTTCATGCACTTCTTTCTTCATAGAAGAAAGTTGAGCTACCAAAGTGTGTTCATTGTCAGCAGTTTTGAACCTATCTTCAAAACGTTGCCTCATGGTGGCCCAGTCTCTAATAGATGCATTAGGTAGGTGGTAAAACCACTCGATTGCAACATCAATGAGAGATTCAACAAACAATCTAATAGATACATCTTCATGCTGTACTCTGAAGATAGAACAGGCTACAAAGAAGACATTTATATGCTCGTCTAGGATGACTTTTCCATCCCCTCTAAACTTAGGTAGAATTTTACTAGACCCTCTGAGTAAATCATATAGATTTGCTCCTAATATCAAAGGACTTATGGCCGCTCCCCATGGTAAGGAGGTGGTTGAGCCATATTGAAGGGATTATGAAGCGATAAGTTAACTTGTATGGGGAAAATGGTACCATCAAGAGTTAATACTTGACAAGAGGAACTTGCAGGCTCTCTTACAGGTGGAGGGGAAGATGGTCTACTTAATAACTTGACTTTATGTGTAGGAGGAAAAGGAGCAAAATTCAAAGACTAAAGTAAGTCAAAGTCAAAATCAGAGATACCCTTCTTTCTATCACCCCGGGTGCATCTTTTCATAGCCATTTTTTATAGATATATGTATATACGTAGAAACAATAGTGTAGAGTCACCAAACCACTTATTGGTTGTTATGCGGCAGGGCTTTCTAGGCAACCACTTGGTTCCTCAGTCTGTCAACAAGGTTTCTCTATCCATTATCAGGGACTGCTTGAATTCGAAGGGTCTTTCTCTCCTAGGAATAGGGACTATGTCTTCAACAAAAACAATCTCCTGAGCTTCACCAAAATGATGTGTGTTTTCTCTTATGATATCACTAAGTTCTTCCTCAAGTACTTCATCAACTTGGTGATATTAATGGTTCGTTCTCCTAGTTTACCAGGCTACGACTTATAGACCAATTATAATGTCTTTTTTGGTCACCTACAAGCGAGTATACGTTAGGCTATAGAACTAGTGCATGTCTTCCATGGTGAACCATAAAGTCCAATGATAAAGAAAATCACATAATATATATAGTTATTTTCATAAATAATCCCAAGTGGAGTCGCCAAAAATCTATTGGTTTACAGATTTTTGCCACCTAACTCTATATTCTCATGCCCACATAAGTGACAAATGTACCAACAATTGAATCAATTGTAATGATATTTTACAATGATTCTCTACTTATTTAACAAGGCAGAGCTACCTTCTTATAATATCTAATGAATGAAAATTAAAATTGCTTTTAACCAAAAAACAAAGAAAAAGGTGGTGCTTTTAACCTAAAAGCATAAAAGTCAATATATCCCAATATCAACTAAATTCAAAAGAAGTGCAAAGACTTCAACATTAGTAACTCTAATGAATCAATAAAGAATTATACCATATACTATACAATCACCACCATAAACCATTCACCGAAAGATAAATATTTCACAGCAATGAGCAAGAATTAAAACATCCAACCACTTCAATACAGAAAGAAAACCAATCACTAGTAATATATTCAATGTAGGAAGAATAAGTATTCAAACAACCATAACACAAAGTCTATGATCACCCGAACTCCACTGTACTGATTCCTATTCATATATCAAAGCAATTAAATAGGAAAGTAACACAACAAAATTTGATCTATCACCAAAACAAAGTTTGCCAAAAGATATCCTTAACATCAATAGGCTAGCTAAATTTATAGCCATGTCACCCAATAATTGTCTTTCAAATAAAGACTTCTTGGAGACAACTGATTTAAAAGAGGTCTTTAAATTAAACTTAATTAAAATAAAGAGCTCTCCAGAGCCAATAGTTTTTCCAATAAATTAAAAATTACTAAAGCATGAGAAAAGTCTTTCAATTGATAATTACCACATCAACATCCAATTCGTCGACCTTGTACAATGCTTCCCTTTCTTTGGTTTGTCCATCTCCCTCTCCTGAATCTATTTGTGTTGTTTGAGTTGCCTACACACTTAGCTTTGTCTTATATGCCCGGTACCTGTTGATGATTGGAGATAATGCCACGTTGTTTGGACTTTCGGTCATGCTAACTCAAAGCTTCCTCTTACTTATGATTCTATCAGCATGAGTCACCCTCTAATGCATATCATCTAGCCCACTTTTGAGTGTTTTGAGGTAGCGGCTGTCCTTGCAAGCTTTCCAATTGAATCACCTATGACAATATCATAATTCACCATTTCTTCAGTCACCATTTTCTTAAAATTTTGTTTAATCTCATTGACCTCAAGAAACTTATCTTCATCATCTATGATGGCCTATACTTCAAGAATGGCAAAATTCCCTTTGAGGTCCCTCAGTTCTGAGTAATAAATTGCAAGGGTACTTCTCATCTCTTCTTCGATTGCTCCCATGACAGATAATTTCCACTCAACCATATCCACCCACGTAGTAGAATCTATTTCCTTAGGATCATTTAAAACCTTTTCATGCACCATAATATTAACATCCATATTGGCCATATCTTGTACTTCTTTGGAAACTAAGGAAAGGCTTCTATTATTTTTCCTGATATTCTAAAAATCAACTATCATGGCCTCCCTCTTGCTGGAAATAGAGTCAAATAACATAATAGCTTCCTCTCTATATATAAGGCCATCTAAAGTTACTTTCTCCATCCACTGTTCTATAGCACCACTCAAAGCTTGGGATCATTTTATTTATTGCAAGAGGTTGGGGTCAGGACCATTTACACTTATGTTGGGTAATGCATCCGCTAACTGAGTAATAATCTACAAAATAGATTGAATGAAAAGAGAAAAGGAACTTACTTTGCTTGTAGCTTGGTAGTTTCCTATTGTTCCTTTTTTATTCTCTTCAAAACATTACTGACTAAAAATTTTGTATGAAAAATTTCTCCCTCAATAGTTGAGGGGCCCATGTCTACTCAAATCAAATTGAAATTAGCCTCTGTTAAATCATCCTCATTCTTATTATCTACGGGGTCAGAAATCTCTAGAATGTGATGCCCTGTGGAAGGATCAGCCACCATTCTCAACATTCTCTTCGCACTTTTAGGTTTAGAAATCTCCTATAGAAGCTTAGCTATAGTGTTACTGTTGGTGTCTATCATGGGAGTGTATCTTTTCTTTTTCTCAACAACTTTCCTCAGCTAAGTAGGGGAGGAAGAAGAGGCATTGGTATTATCAACCACATTCATCATTACACTGTCTGAGCGCATAGGTGGGGAATTGTGCTCCGGGGGGATACTTAAACTGGGGGAATTCAGATTACTCAACAAGGACTAAAGCATGTTGTCTTCTCCAAGTTCATTAAAAACCAAAGAATCATTATCATTAACAAGGGAATTCAAAGGGGGCACATGGTCGGCTTGCAGGGGCAATGTAAACAAACTATTATTGTTTACCACAGGTTGATTATCCCATTCAAATGTTGTCTTCAACTTTCTAACCTCTTTAGATAACTCACCATCTCCACCTGACTATGTACCAACTCAATGAAGAGTTGAGTCCATGCTAGATGATCTCCCAGGAGTGGGAGTGGTCTGAGACTTGTTTTTCTCTTGAGTAGATGACTCCTTTGGAGTTGTGGAACTAGCCTGTTCTCTCAATTTTCTATTTAACTATTTTTCTATTCTCCTCAACACATGTAAAGAGCAAATCATCACATCGGTGATTTATTTTTCTGACCATCTGATTGGAGGCAGAGGTTACAGAGAGGCATTTTTATAACCTTCATCTAGAATACTTGAATTGTCATCAACCATCTCAGGAATCCACATTGGCAATTGAAAGGCACGGACTTGGTCAATAGTTAACCGCATCCAACTTCTCATTTCCACCTTCCTTTCATCTAAACAGTCTTCCCAAAAATCCTCAAGTTGAGGTTTGTGCAAGTAAAAAACCACCACCATGAATATTCCTTTTCACAAATTTTTTACTATCAAAAGCTACTCATGTAGGCAGCCTATGAAAATTGAATTCTGACAGTAGCTTTTCCACAATTTTTGCACTATCATTACTTCTACATAAATAAAATGAAAGAGTCATAGGGAATGAATACCCATTCCTTTTCATGGCATGGTATTTTGCATTTATCACTGCTATTTGCCGACATACTTCTAAAACCATAATGAAATTTGATGGAAACCTCAGCAGTTTTAATGGGCCATTTTCGTAACCCCCTATTCTCAAGTAAGAGAAGTGATCAAATTAAATGTAGAATCTTCCAAAATTCATAATTAGGGTAGTCACTTCTGTAGAAAACCTCTTTTCCAATGTACATTCAATTTTCTTTGTAAGAAACATGAGGAAAGCATCATTAACCCTACAGAAATCCTTCATACCAACACTTCTTTGCAACTATGGAAAAATTTGATACACAGGTATGTCTAGGGTGGGAGCTCCTTGAGCTCTTAAATCAGGCCAAACAACTTCTTTATTAGACACAACATATATCAACATAGAACACATATGAAACCTTGCCTTCTGTGTGAAGTTCACCAATTGCTCATGTATGCTTTCACTGATCAACTTTGCCCAATCTATATGATGATCCCCGCAAATAAGAAAAATGAATTGATACATCTAGTATTCAAAAGAATCAGAATTAGGGCTATCCACAATGTGGTGCAGCAAAGTGATCATGTCAAAAATTTCCTCTTTAAAGTGACTTCTTTTTAGACTAGTGGGAATCCTAGATTTTCCTATCCTCTCTACCTCCAACCAAGTCTTTTCGATACCACTCTGACTCTAATCCTTCCTTTCATGGTAGAAACCCCAACTAGAAGAAATAGAAACATCAGCAATCTCCTCATAATCATCCAACTTTAAAGCAAGAGCAATAGATTTTGAATCAATTTTAGCCACCACAAAGCCATCCACAGCTCGTATTTCTTGTGAATCCAAATAATAATTGTTCACACATGCAACCACCAAATCAGGACAATGTACAATAGGTGGAAAACCCCCACTTTAGTCTAGACCACTACTCAAAATCTTCTCGACCAGAGAAGTTTCACCTTCAAGCTGCATTCTCATCCAAAATTCCTCTAAGTCAACGTGTCCAAGTTCTGTGTCTCTCACATTTGACAAACCATTTTCAACCACATGAGCTATGGGAGTTCGTTGAAACTTATATTTTATTTTAGCTAACTTCAAAATTTAGAAGGCCAAACACTTAGAACATTCGAGGACACAACAAAAGTCCATAATACATTCACAGGGGAAACACTATACAGATTAATGAAAAAGATGCTATCCTTACACCTAGTAATTTCCTATATTCCCACAGTAAGGGAGAGAAAAATGAAATAGAAAAGGCCAATTAAGCTAACCTATAATCAAGAAATCCTGAGAATTCTTTATAGATGAGGAACTATCAAGTCTCCATGCTATATCTTCTCCATAGTGTTATGAAAATTTTCTTCATGGGGTGGCCAATACATTTAAGTCCCACATCATACTTCATTAAATCTCTCATAAATTTCATTTATTACTAGCAATGTAACATGCTTTGAAATTTGTTATATCTCCCCTTAATTTCCCTTTGAAAAGAGTGCCCATGTACTTTCACGCATTCCAAAATTAAATATGAAATGACAGGTGTCATTCCTCTATACCAATCACCAGCTCATAAGGAAACTCCACAGGGGAAAAAACCCATTTAGTCAACAAGTTCGGGATTTGAAGAACTTTTGAACCAAAAAGTTGAAGGTTCAAAAGTTCAAAGAACTTCCTTCTGACAGTGAAGACTCCATGTTAAAAAAGAAACACAAAACCAATGTGATAGACTCAAAGACTCTAGCTTTTGTGACAAGTCGGGTAATCGAGTGGTTCAACTTGAACTTTTGAACCCGCCGACTAAGGTTCAAAAACTTAAAGAATTTCCAACCTCAAGTAAATTTCTGACCTCATGTAAAAATGACTAAGCAAAAGTGTGTCTTTGGAAAACAATATGATTAGTGACAAATAAAGAATGGGAACTTCTCAAAACATGAATGCTTTAGCAAATTTAAAAAATGGGACAACACTTATCAATAAAGTTTATTTTGAGCAAAAAATTAAAAAAGTTTATTTTGAGCTAAATTTATGTTTTCAATTCTAAATTATGGTAGAAAATGGCTTGGATTAGCAGTCACATGTGTTGTCAATTTATCATCAGAGAAACCTAGAGATTGTGATTTCAGCAGTTGTTTACAACCAGTGTCTTTAGCGGTGAATCTGGATTAATGTGTTTTTTTTTCACAAAAGAGTTATGAGTTTTTAGAAGATGGATTATGTCTCAAATCGAGTTTAAGCTTCCAACATTGAACCTTTTACTCTGGGAATTGGCTCCTTCCTAAGTTGATGCATCTATTTGAGTCTTGAAACTCTAGAAATTTGAGAAATAAGTCTTCTTTAGCAATGGTCTATATTTATGGTGAGATTTTTGGCCAAGTATTCCATCTTGTGATGGTGAATTTGTTTATATTCACCTCTTCTAAAAGTTCTGTGTTCATTTATATTTATGTTTTTTAGGTTTTTAGATTGATTTTAACGTGGCTCTTTGAAAATGCTTTCTTGTGGGAGGTTTCATCTTTCTTTTGAACTGGGCAAAGAAACTCCTATTTCACTAGCTTATAGAATATTCTCTCCATGGACCTTGGCTTTTAGATTCATCACGATAATATTTTTCTTCATCTTATCTTGTAAGAATAGGTTCCTTCTTTTACAAGCAAGGGTTTTTAAGTGATATTTGTTTAGATGTCTACAACAAGAAAATTTACCATTTTATGGAAAGTTGTGCTATGAGGATTTCCTATATTGGGTATCAAAATATTAGCCTTTACTTTTAGACCTTCCCTATTAACCATTTATTTCTTTCTTTGATCCATTATTAGACCAATGAGAATAGCTTGCATCATCTTGGATTATTGAGTTTTTGACTAAGGGCTTTAGTGAATGCCTGAGTGAGATACAAATGTTCCTTTCTCAACCTTAATTCTACTTGCATATCATATCCCTCATTGTTGGAACTTGTGTCACAATCTAGATCTTCACTTCCTTTCTTCCTTTCTGTAATTTCATCTTGAAACAAGAAGATTTAATTATCTTTGTTCCTTGTTGAAAGTTCCTAAATCTTTCTTCCATATATTGAGTCTGAACATCCTTAAGTATTAAGAATTTATCAAATTATTTGTTTGTCCAAATTTTTGTATGACTTATGCTCTATTTTTGTAGGGTTCAAAAGAATAATGGGGGTGATACTACATCCTAAAAAAGATAAGTTTATGCATTTGAAGAACTCAACACTTTGAAGGGTGATTTCACTTGACGATATCTACTATATCTATGCTTTTGAACTATTTTTATTTCTTTCTATCATGCCCAGGACAAGTAGAATTGTAAATAATTAGAAATTTTAAATAACTACCTACTCAATAAGAATTTTGAAGGGAGAAATAGGGTTCTTCATTATTTATTGATTATACCTTATCTTGTTGCTTGTCTTTGATTCTTTTTCCTGATGATTCCTATGATAAGATGTAAGATGAATTAAAACATTTGTCCATATTGAGTGACCTCAATCAATGAGAAATTCTAACCTATTAAATTGCTATATCCCTTGAACACTTAGGTTTCCCTTTGAGAGGCTTAAATTTTTCATTGTCAAATTTACCCCATTGTAGTGACTAAGTGAACACCTAAGTAATTGTATATCAAGCTTAGTCTTTAAAAGTTGTAAGAAATTGTTTTCGGGCAAATGTTACTTTTTCATAGGTAGTTTTATTCCCTTAGCTATCTTTTTTTTAAATTTTTTAAATTTTCATCTATTTAATTGATTGATATTGTCTATGCAAGACTTTGAATATGATGTGCTATATATGCAAAAATTTTGCCTCTAGTTGGAAGGAAGGATATGTAATTATCTGATTTTGAACAAATTTTTATCATCTCTAAGAACTATAGCAACTCTAGTAGGATTTGAATTTTGTCAATCCCATAAGGTGGTATTACCTGGTTAAACTAGCAAAAATGACAATGGGTATGTTGTTAGGGACGTCAGGGTCATTAGGATCTATTAAAGTAAAGGAAGTGACTTTAATTAGTAATCTATACATCTTGGGTTTAACCTTTGTAGCTAGTATTGGTGGAATGTTGTTTGGTTATGATGAAAATATGTTCTTCTCACCAATTTTCAAGTATTTTTGAAGCATGGTGTGTCTTTTCGAAAGATTTTTTTTATCTTACTATTGTACTATATGCAAAAGTTCTTGGTTCCTCCCATTTAGTGTGAGGGTGTTTTATAATTAATGTAAAAGGTTGCGCTAACATTTTGCAGACACTTTTATACTCAAGTTCAATTAATCATGGTAATTTGGTGTAGCTTAGCTTTAACTAGATTTCTTACAACTTTCTATAGTCTTATTAGCTAATTGTGTCTTAAAACTATTTTCTATCGATCATATGAATCTATTAACACTCTATTACATAATAGATAGTGTTTTGTATCAATTGTATAAATTTGCAATCACTCTATTAGGCAATACATACTTGCAACTCCTTTTTTTTTTAGGATGCCTCTAAATAAATGATGAGTCTCATGTAGCTACACTTATTCTTTCCCTCTAAAATATTTAATTGGGAGATAAGTAATAAGGGATCTATTCTTGAACATAGAAGTTTAGTAATACCAAATGTTGAAAGAATCATAGCTTAGGAATGGGTCCCATGTAGGGGGTTTCAAGATCTATAATTATGGAGTGATAGGTCTCATGGTATTAAGAAAGAACTTCTACATGATAAATTGGAATTTTATTGTGGAAAGTAAGATCCCCTACCTTATAGATTTCAGATTTTCAATAGTTGCTATTGGATGGGGCTGGAAATTTCACCTACCAATTTAGGGGATTTTTATATTTGTGTTGTTAGCATATATTATTACAACTTTTAAACAAATCATAGGTTCAACAACTTCCTAAAAATTCTTTTCTAATTTTTTGTCATATTAACTACTTCTATAAAATTTGTGGGACCCACATAATTGTAATTAACCAATATTAAATATACTATTGATGAATACATCTTGGAATATGTTTTCAAATATGGCCTAATGTGGTTTAGAATAAATTAAATGGGCTTTAGCCTCCACTCTATATCTATAGAAATTAGAAGCACTAAAATGTAGTAACGGTAACACTCCAAAAGTCCCTGTTCACAATCAGTACATCAATGTTGATGTCATGTCATTTGCAGCTAATCATAATCACTATATGTCTTTATGTACCAAACACAGTATATATAGAAAAGGTAACACTCCAAAAGTCCCTATTCACTATCAGTACATCAATGTTGATGTCATGTCATTTGCGACCCATCATAGTCACTATATGTCTTTATGTATGAAGCACAGTATATATATATATATATGTATGTATGTATGTATGTATGTATATATGTATGTATGTATATGTATGTATATATATGTATATATGTACATACATGTATATATATGTGTGTATATATCTATATATATATACATACATTTATATATACATATATGTATATACATACATACATATACATATATGTATATACATACATATGTATACATACATATACATATATATACATATATGTATATATACATATGTATATGTATGTATACATATGTATACATATATAGATATATATACATAAAAACATACATACATATAATATTCACATGTCACTTTCAACGTTACAATATTATTGCTATAAGTAGGGAGTTGCATACCAAATGTACATAAAGATAGATTACAATGTCCTCTCTACGGTTTAACAAATACTAGTTAACTTAATATTTTAATTTCTTAACATTGATATTTAGGCATGCATTACATGAGGGATGTATAATATGTGTTTTTTATTTACTTTTGCATTATAGGTCTTTGAATCAATGATAAAGGACCAATGAATTTTTGTGTTTATGAAAATGCAGGGATAGAAGCTTTCTGTACTAAAGTTATAAAGACAATTTTAGGAGAAATTTTAGAAATAGCAAGAGAAAAAGACATGGTCAAATCATGGGAGTGAAGGAGCTACCTTTGTGTGCATCGACAGAAGTAGGAAGGCCTAACCTTTGTAGGTCTCCACATACCTGTGGGCTGGCTTCAGGTAGAGGAGATGCTAGAGTTGGATTTCCTTACAAGAGAATATGGCACACAGGAACTCCACCTTATAGTGGAGAAAAATCTAGCTTTATCCATTATAGTGTTAGGCCTCAACAAGAATTCCTGATCGACTATTTGTGAACAAGCAATAACTAAGACCACATATTCTAACTTATTTCAAAATATTTAATATGTTATTTAATATTCAGCCTTGGCCATCCTTTGTTCATGAATTCTTTGAAACCTACACATTTCTTCAAGAAATATATTTTCAATACCAAAGTTTTATAGTTTTATTACTCCACTATGTAACTTGTTTTCAAATTTTCATACAAAGCCTTTGTGACTTGTACAATTCAAATTGGTTTCTACAATTTTGATCTTACAAATGTAAGATTACTTACTACATTTTTGCATTATAAATTATGTTCACAAACCTAAACTAGACCATCCAATTAATCATTCTTTGGTGTTTATTGATATGTATTTAAATAAGAAAAATAACTTGTTTGTCACTGGAAGGAATTGGTCAGACCTTTAATTCTTATTCAATCTCTATTCTGAGAACATCTCAACTAGTACACCATCTTCCTTTTTAGATTCACAAGTTACAATTATTATTGGCTTTATATCTATCATGTTTATGATTTGGGTTCTCTCTATTTTTTTTCTTTAGTACTGTTGGTGCATGTGTTTGATGTGATAGAGACTGGACATTAAATTTCTTTTCAGCCAATTGTGTTTGATTCATTTCTAAGGATTTAGAGTTTTAAATTTTCAAAAATTAATTTTGTACATGTCATGTGGTCATTGCATTTTGAGGCATTATGTCATACAATTTCTAGTCATTGTGAAATTTAGCTTTACACTTGCCAATTGATTTTATTTCAAAATTTCCAAAATAATTTTCAACAAATTCATTTTATGCATATCTTGTAACCATTGCAGTTCATGAAACTAGATTTTTAAGATGTACTTTGTCAAACAATTCAAGTGCATACTCCATGTTTCCGCATTTTGCATGCTTGTCTACTAGGGAATTTGTAAGTACACATGCCAATTGCATCTGCTTGAAAGTTTTTGAATAGTGTTAATCATTGGGGAACCCCATGGCTATGCCTTAGATGTTAATTGTTGAGCATATTCAAGAGTCATTGCATTAATTTTTTTAGTGGCTAGGTAAATTGCAATGTAGGGTGAGCTCTGGGCTATGTAGATAATGCACTTTAGTCACTAGTAAAGATTGTAGAACTGTGGTTATATGCATGGCCAACTTGTATGTTGTAATATGACCTAAGATCTAATGATGGATACTTAGGACTTAATATGAAACTAGATGCATGGTGTGTTGGTGTGCTAATTTGATAGTCATGATCACTTTATAGATATACAATCCATTTGGAAGATAAGTGACTAATTGTTCAATGAATACGAGGTGTTGTTGAAAACAATCTACTCTGCACTTCAAGCTCTGTAGGGCCTAGGTGGGTTTCCCTATGGTATCACCTAAAGATGGATTTGATAACAAGAAAGTGACACTTAATAGATAATATCTGACACCTTACACCAAGGATTTATAACTTTTGTCAATAGAATGCATATTGTCCTTGTATACATTCACAATTCCATGTGAGAAACTAGAATAGTACATATAAGTTATAATTGACTTAAGATTTGTCATTCTAAAGCAATGTTGTGACTGGGAAACACTTGAATTAGACCAGTGCCTATTTGTGGCCATAGAGTCATCAAATCATGAAAAATCCTCTTATCAACAACCCGAGACATGCTCAGATGATCACTTTAACACTATTTACTTGAAATAGAGGGACTCATGAGGGTTTACAACATGGCCATACTTAGCAATCAATCAACAACAATCATAAACTTACTATTTCCATAAAATCATATTACTATGTTCATTAGACATAAGGAAATCAATGAAAATAACACAATGCAATAATTTCACAATGACGAATCCAATAATCCTTGATTAATTATTCAATAGAGTAAGATATTATAGTTTCCTTGTAGTTGTATGATTACTATAGTTTATGCACATATCTCATCTCATAGACTAGTGTAGAAAGTGTATTCTCCATCCTTGTTTTCTTTTAGAATGTAAATCCATCATGATGAATGCAATCCTTACTTCTGATATGCAAACTTTTTTTTTAATTTTATTTCTTGTTGTGTTGTCCGTATAATCAAATTTCACATTTGTCATGTATAGTAGCATAGGACTATGTATGAATTTATGAATTATGTGTGTGATTATATTATATTTTTATAATTATTTCAAGAAGATCTTAGACGATATTATTAGGGTTTTTAATTAAAGTTATCATTGCAATTTTAATTATTATATTCCTAGCATTTAGTAAATCCAATATGATAGATGCAATCATTAAATCAAGTGTTTTAGGGGCTACAAGGATATGAATGTATATTTTAAAAGAGCTTACATGTGTGATTATATTATTGATTTGGTAATTATTTTGAGAATATCTTGGATTATCAATTGTAGTTGAATTAAATAAACATGTTACAAAAAATGCTTGTAGCTAGATATCTTTTCTCTAAAAGTCTTGCACGTTAATGTATAATTATTTAAAGTGTTTTATAGGATGTGAGGAGGTGAATGTAAATAGGTTTTTCTAGAGCCCAATACCCATAGACTCATTGACAAGGTTATTCTAATGGCCACCATAGTTTGTAAATATTTTATTTAAACCCAAAGTGCATATCTCTATCATTGGCTATTAAATGCTAAGATGGAATTACTACGGTCCACTTCAAATAATTTACATTACCACTCAAAGCTATTTATTATTTTACTAAAATCTTGGGCCTTATAGTATTAAAACAAAAGTACACATTTTACTGACCCTACACTATTGGATCAAATTGCATCAATAAATATTGAAGCCTAAGGAGAAAATAAATATGGTTAGAGTAAAAGACAACACCATTGGCTAAAAAATGTGGCATGTTAGTTAGTGGGGTCCATAGTAGTTTTATTTTAATATAAATTATTAAAATATCAACTATATGCCCTAGCTAAGGATTTAAAAATCAGATTTAAAGATCCATGAAAATAAATTAATTTCTTGTGTATTTTAATATCTCCATGGTTAAAATGAACTGAAGATATATTTAAGAATCTTCTACAATTATATAGGTAGTTGTTATATAACTATAGTCAATGTGTGTTTCTCAATTTATTAGTATTGTTGTTTTGATTAATTTTATAGTAAATTCTTATTATTTGGGAATGAAGACCATGTATTCCTAGACTTGAATGCATAACAACTATTGTTAAGGTTAATATAACAAGTAACAAGGTTTGTAATTGTTTTCTTTTGAACCTAAAGTGAAAATTACTACCATTGGCTATTGAATGCTAAGTTGGCATTGCTAAGGCCTACTTCAAATAATTTACATTAAATTTTAAGACCTTGTAATATCTTATTAAGAGCTCATAGTAATAAAACCAAGGCACATTTTTTTATTGATCCTACACTGTTAGATCCAACTACATCAATGGCTCACAAGATTCTAAGGAGAAAATGAAGATTGTCAATGTGGGAGACAATGCCATTGGCTAAACTAGTAGTTGCATGAGGTGAGCGTGCAACAGATTTTTCTGATAGGCTGTCTGTAAAGTAAATGATTTTTGAGGATGGAAAAGGAAATATGTAAAGCTAACATTGGGTTTACTGCTCATATCTTGACAATTATTGTTTGAGAGAAACATAAGATCTTCATTTATCTCAAAATTTCCATAAATAGATTTAACATGTTGATGTAAAATACAAGGAACAATTGTACATTGTCCAATGCATTGTTATGCAAGTAATACACCAAATCTATTAGAATATGGTATCACAAATAGATAGCTTAATAATGCATGTGAACGCACTAATTAAAAGTCCATTATTGATTTTCAAGAAAACCTCAAAATAGGTATACTTTTGATCTCTATTGTGAGTTTTAAATAATGCTTCTTCCATGCAAGGACCATATTGGGATGTAGGATCAAAAAGAAACTCAGAAGGAAATTGAATGGCTTCTTTATCATCAGCAGGGTCTTGCCAGTTTGTAATTGGAACCATGAGCATACATCTTGGTACACTCCATTCCTGATTGTGACAATCTGTGAACCAAATGAACAAGGATGCTTATGAGAATACCTGCTCATGACAATAATGGACTTGAATTCTTTACTTTGTATCATTTTTTTCTGGGCTATCTGGGTCTTGGAATATAACATCTCTCGTCCACATGTGAGTTTGTTGTATCTTGGTACAATCCTTCCATGACTATGATAAACTATGAAACAAATGAACAACTAAGAGGGCATGACAACAATAGACAAGAATTCCTTACTTTAAATCATTTTTTTCTTGGCTATCTGGGTCGTGGAATATAAAATCTCTCGTCCATGTGTGAGTTTGTTGTATCTTGGTACAATCCATCCATGACTATGATAAACTATGAAACAAATGAACAAGGATACATATGAAAATGTTAGCACCAATTTCTATAAAATATTTAAAAATAGGACACTAAGAGGGCATGACAACAATAGATAGAAATTCCTTACTTTTAGGTGCTGCCAAAATGTATGCGATTATGGTATCTATGGGGCGTCAATCCTGTCCCACATGGATGAGCCACCATGTCATACCTCAATAATGCTGGCCAAAGTGTTAATTAATAGTCCATTTTTCATTTTCAAGGAAACCTCAAAACAGTTTTAAATAATACCTTTTGCATGCAAATATCAATTACTGGGATACAAGGTCAATAAGAAACCTAGCAGAAAATTGAATGGCTTCTTTATCATCAGTGGGGTCTTGCTAATTCGTAGCTAAAAAAATTTAGAAATCTATTTTGTATAAAAGAGCTAGAAATTCCTTACTTTCAAGTGTAGTCAAATCTATGGGATCATTTCTTTTTTGTCTATATGGGTCTTGTTTCTATAAAAAAATTAAAATAGGACACTAAGAGGGCATGACAACAATAGAAAGAAATTCCTTACTTTCAAGTGTAGTCAAATGTACGGGATCTGTAATGCCTCGTCATGCAACCCTAGAGAGAGTTAGACTACAAGAGCAAAATTCCAGAAATAATTTTTTTTTTAAAGAAAGTAAATGCAATAATAGTAACCAAGATATCATAATACACAACATAAAGAAAAGTACACTTCCAACTCCTCTAGGGAAACATAACTACATCAGTGAATAGAAAATTAAAACTGCACAAGTGATATACATTATATTGCTACTACAGATAAGATCAACTTTTACATTAGCAAGATAGATAATATACAAAGTTACAATACAAGATTACATGACCGATCACGTCGGTTTATAAAAGAATGCATAAGACAGTATACAACACCACCGAAGGTGGGAAGCAATCTGGAACTAGAACACCTCTGCACAAGACTCAAACCGAAACTCCAAAAAGGCCAATGGATAGATCTGCCTCCCAACCATGTGGAACCTTGAGGTCCACCCCTCTGAGCTAGGAGATAACAACGAGGATACCACTAAGCTAAAGTAATAACATCTAATATAACCAAACGACCACCGACTTGACACAACTGACCATATCAACAAGGCTGCACAAGACAAGACATCACTCCAGAGGTACAACTAATAAGAAACCACTAAACTACATAAGGAGAGTGTCATCTCATGGTCCTAGCATGGTTTACCCAGGCTATCTATCACCAGAAGCTGGCCCCCATCTATGGTTACCCTGGTAGCCTCTCTCTAGGCACTGGCCCCATAGGGTGACACATGCGGAGCCGACAGGTCCTCTCATGGAGACAAGGAGGTCAGCCTTGCCAACCAGGCCTTCTCATCCCATCCTTAGCCTGTGAGAGCACTCAAGGCATGGGTGAGGTATCTTACTTATCTTGTTAATTGTTTTAATACCCCAACCCTCTTGATTAAGTTATTAAGTTTCCACTTGCTTACAACTTCCATGGGGTTACCGAGGCAGCCTCTCACTAGGCACCAACCCCACCATGAAAGCCACTCCCTTACGTTCTCTAATCAATCATACATACCACAACATACAGGTATAAAAGTCACAAATTAGTTCCGACCCATAACTTATGCCATTCACTAGGCCACACAATAAGTCCTTAGATTCTCTTCAAAAATTTGAAGCAATACAATCTAGAAACCAAGTACTATATCCAAGAGACCATTTCCCCATTCATTTCAAGACATGAAAATCCAGTGATCCTAATACATTGACGTGCCATAATTTTGAACCAAAACCAAGACTACACCTCTGGAGTTGGGTACATGACCAATGATAAGGTGACCATTATCTGGCAGGGTCAATGCTTTCATGTCATAACACCAAGTACACATGACACCCCTCAAGATTCCCACATCATAATTAACCAAATCATAGACCCAACTCCTCCCCAAGGTAACATAATGATCCAATAGAAGCATAAAGATACGACAAGGAGGGCAATCAAGCATTTGAAATTCAATGAACTCCTAATTCAATCAAGAAATCAACTTACACAAAGTTATCACAAATAGCAAAACTTCAAATCTCTAGGAATTAATAAGGCAAGGAAGGTGAACCATAAACTGAACATCCTTACTGAAACAAAAGCCAAGGAAAGCTCATAAATTAATTCCATTAATAAAACAGTCCCAAGTTAAAGACACTTTAATTTCCTGTAATATGATCAAAACACAATTCCTTGTTTTCTAAAATAAAAGTATGAAGAAAAAAATACATAAACAATGATTTCCACCATTTACGAAGCACGAAATAGAATATTACAAGCCTGACTAACAAATTAATATTTAACAAGGTAATTAATACCCGATTAGTTACCTCATGGAACAAGAAACATTAATACAAATTACTCAACCATTTCTATCTCCATATTTACTTACTACAATAATATACCAAGGAAAAACTACCTGATAAACATCATTACTCCTAACAATGCTTTTTCCATCACAACCATATTAAAATTCAACTCGACATTACACCAATAGTAATCTAGATCAGCAACCTAGTAAGGACAAAATAGCCTACAATAAAACATAGACAAAAACTGAAACTAATTACATAATTACTTACTGACATTTACCACTAGCATGTTCCAATAAATAACTAACATGATTAAATCTAACAAGATGGCAAAAGCATAGCTAATATATAATGAAGTAATCAACATCTAATAGAAAATAATTCACATCATGGACCTATATTACCCACAACCAACATTATCTAAGAATCTTTGTTAAGCCCATCAACTAACACAAGTATCTTCTGTTCGACAAACATAACTATTACTAATCTAGATCGACGAATAGAGAAGAACATACCTAAGATAAAACTACCAGACTCAGAACTTACTAAAATACAATGACTTATTTCCCCTATCAAGGAGAGACAAAAGGGACTGCAAGGAGGATTAAAATCATACAAGGATCAAATTCAATTTAGGGACATTGAGCACTATGGAAACTATTAAATCTTGAAGTTCCACTAAACTTAAATTGCTTAAAAAGAAATTGTTAGAATTATTCTAAGACAAGGTTTTTCTATTCCAAAACAAAGGATTATAACACTAATTATTATCTACTCCAAAGTAATAATACCATTGAAATCTATCATCTTTCTGAAGATTTACCCATTACAACAAAGATTTTCATGCTATATAAATCTTTCTCAAGATAGAATTAATAATCTTATGATAACAAAGTTACAATATTTAATTCCTAATACAAAACGCACTAATTTAATAAAAAGCAACTATATCATATCCCAATATCCATAATAAACATATACTTCAATTTTACTATCCTCAAATATCTAACAACCCAACTATAAGCATAAGATAAATGACTTTATTCACATAAGATACTATCAATCATAAACTATCTTCCACAACTACCAATTTACATTTACTAGGCTATGTGCATCGAAAAACCCTTGGACTTTCTACGACTTCAAATCTAGTTAGAACATTCTACCAAATGAGATACTTGTCACACACTATGAACTACCCTGCCAGCTAAGTGACCCAAATATAACCATTAACCAACATAAATGACTTTCTGGTAATGCCAACCTCACTAACCACTACAAAAGTATAATGCTTTTCTATGGAAAGCAACCACTCAAATGCCAACTATGACTAAGACAAAACTTGTAATAAGCTTGTTAGTTTCGAACACTCTTAAACTTCTATGACCACAGCAAAATACGAAAGTAAATACACTTCCATCGCTAAATGTTTTGACTGAAAACATTAACTACGTACTCTCAACCCTCAATCGACTACAGTTTACTAACATGACCACCAGTGCAAGAACACTTTTAACTTAAACAAATGCTAATCATGCACGTTTATCAGGTTATTTGGCTTAAAACATGGGGTTAGTTTACTACGCATCTACAGTATTAGAAGGAAATGGCCAAACAAGACCATGCCACATACAGAAAGCACAGTCAACCAACCATAGAGACAATAGAACCTCTGAGAATAGAAGGATTAACTATTAAAAAATATGACTCCAACCTCAAGCTAATCATGTAGGAAAATGTTTGGACTGGCACAGAAGGAGATTCCATCATGGGTATTCAAATTATGTTTATATAGATGATGATGAGGATATGTGGATGTGGTAGAGATTCGTCCAAGGCAGATTTAGAAAGATAACTAGGAAGAGTCAATTGTCTACAGAGAACAGAAGGTATAAGATAAAGGAAATACTCATATAGAAGAAGATGTCGATGAAATAAGGAGGCCTAAATTTTATTCATAGGTAAGAAATATATGGCATCCATCAATAGATTGACTGAAGTAAACAAAATTTGCATTAATGTTGCATTTAGGTTGTATCCGATTTTAGACTCAAACAAAAAGGGGCTTGATACCAATTATCTAAAAGTAATCAATTGTACTATGCGAAGTTGGTATTAACAAGGGACATCAAACTTCTTTACAAGGTATTGTATTCAACGCAAGGGCAAGGAAAATATATGCAAAGGTCTTCTGAAGAATGGTGGAACATCTAAAATAGCCTTAGATGCTTTCAACTCAATCAAGTTGTCATAGAACAAGAGCAGAAACAATTTGTAGAAGAGTGAGACACAAAAGTGAGAAATTTGGTTACACTTTCCTACTGGCAATCCACTGTTTGGGAGGAAAATATGTGAGAAAAATATGCAAGAATGACAGGGACTAGAGATTTAAAACAGATTAAAATTGAGTCATCTATTCCTTAGGATTGAGATCACAATGCGGGGTTACAGATTATGGCCACATGATTTCAGAAGGGTTAAGACAAAGGCTAAACTAGAAGAATCCATCTTGGAGGAATCTACATAGATTGGAGCAACATTCGACTACCCAGGCACAATACGATACAAGCCATAGAGATATTTAAATTTCAATTTACAAAATCATGCAAGTTTCACACATAGGAAACATGCTACAATAAAATATAACTTACAAGATACAAAAATTGTAAATTCACAAAGAGAGACAAACCACATACCCAAAATTCAGTCCCACCTCAAAATTTCTCCAACTCCTGCAACCAATTTCCCTGTTCTTCTCCTAATATCTCCGTTCTTTTTTCCAACCCCCTCCGAACAAAATTTCTTTCCATATAAAAATGATTCTACTCATAAAATAAATGCAGACATGCATCCGTTACCCAACAACCCACTCCCCTGAGAAAATACATAAAATTGCTATAAAAAGAAATCCCAAATCTTTCAATTTCAAATTTGACAACTCAAGGCATTTATTTCACATATCAAGATTATTCTGTACAAAATATATATACTAATTACCTGTAACTCCAATTTATGACATAAATATCCTTGGGTAGGAGATAATTAATTCTAGATTATTATAAAATTTAACCAAAGTGTCATTCAAAGCTTTAAGCTAAACCAAATATTACATAATAAACATAATAGAAGCATCATTAATTAATAATAAATCATTAAAGTATTTTCCAACCACACATGAGCATAGTAACAGAACTCGACTATACACCACAACACAAGATTACCAACATAACAAGTCAAAGACCAAGTGTCACAACATGACTCGAGACCACAACAGAAGACAAGGACCAACTTAGTGGAATAGACCTCATGTTATCTCCCATCACTGATACCCATTGGTGCAAGAACATGCTCAAACCTGCTATATCAGGTGGAGTTGAGGTTCTGTACCTGCAGCCTGCATCCAACAATTGGTTGTATATGATCAAATATATATACGTCTACACATAGAGAGTCAGAGAATCGCGGCGTAGTAGTGTACTCAGAGCGAGTAATGCTACACCATCTCTGCTCTTGAACAAGATTATAACCACAACATTTGAAACCAGATATCAATGAATCTAATCAAACATGCAAATATTAATCCATTACTATTCATGTCCCACATATCATAAATGAAGTAATACTAATGTCATCATAACTCATAACAGATGTCTAAATACATCCATCGAACATAGTCCATCAAGGTCAAAGAGAACATAAACCATAACATACTAATCCAAATGTCTCGAAACTATATCAATGCAATGAAAGACTAACAACTATCTCCGACTGACAGAGAGCAATGCAGAACTACCACTATCACAAGCCAACAACGAGGGGGGCACTATAGGATCATTTTTCTCTTGGTTATCTGGGTCCTGAAATATAAGATATCTCATCCACATGGAATTGCATGGCTTCTTTATCATTCTTCCCACTTTGTTATTGGAAGCATGAGCATTTTTTTGGTGTACTCCAGTCACGAACATGATAATTTGTGAACCAAATGAACATGGATGCTTATGAAAATGTTAGTGCTGATTTGCATAAGAGAAAAATCTAGAATAGGATGGTAAGAGCGCATGACAACAATAGATAGTAATTTCATACTTTCAAGTGTAGACAAATCTATGGGTGCATAATTTCTCTCTTGGCTATTTGGGTCTTGAAATATAAGATCTCTCGCCCATATCTAAATTTGTTGTATCTTGGTACATTCCATTGATGATTATGATAAACTATGAAACAAATGATCAAAGATACTATGAAAATGTTAGCACCAATCTCTATAAAATATTTAAAAATAGGACACTAAGAGGGCATGAGAACAATAAGAAACTCAACAGGGAATTGAATGGCTTCTCTATCATAAGTAGGGTCTTCCCACTTTGTTATTGGAAGCATGAGCATATTTTTTGGGGCACCCTAATAATGAACATGATGATCTATGAACCAAATGCACAAGGATGCTTATGAAAATGTTAGTGCTGATCCATATAAAAGAAAGATCTAGAACAAGATGCTAAGAGTGCTTGATAACAATAGATAGTAATTTCATACTTTCAAGTGTAGAAAATTCTATGGGATCATTTCTCTCTTGGCTATCAGGGTCTTGAAATATAAGATCTCTTGGCCATGTGTGAATTTCTTGTATCTTGTTACACTCCATTCATGATTATGATAAACTATGAAACAAATGAACAAGGATACATATGAAAATGTTAATGTCAATTTCTATAGAATATTTAAAAATAGGACACTAAGAGGGCATGACAACAATAGATAGAAATTCAATAAGAAACTCAATAGGGAATTGAATAGCTTCTTTATCATAAGAAGGGTCTTCCCACTTTCTTATTGGAAGCATGGGCATATTTTTTGGTGCAGCCCAGTCACGAACATGGTAATCTGTAAACCAAATGAACAAGGATGCTTATGAAAATATTCGCGCTGATCTATATAAAAGAAAAATCTAGAACGGGATGCTAAGAGTGCATGACAACAATAGATAGTAATTTCATACTTTCAAGTGTAGACAAATCTATGGGATTATGGTATCTATGGGGCATCAATCTTGTCCCACGTGGAAGAGCCACCATGTCATACATTTTCTAACCACACCTCTATCTCACCACATATGCTAAAGAATATAGGGAAATGTTGCACTACGTTGTGAGGAGACTAACCTAAAAGGAAAAGAAGATACGCGATGATGGACGGAATGAATGGGAGGTTTATGATAGATGGGTGGAGGGGTATTGGATGTGATGATAAGGTGAGGTGATACTTCAGATGATGCATGATAGGGACAATGCTTGGAAGGGATGGTTGGACTCCATAGTATGTCAAGAGGTGTGCAAAGCATGCTTAAATAGGGGATCACAATAGAAACAGGAGGAAGATACAGTGGATAGGATGGATGGGAGATGATAGGATAAAGAGGGAGATGGTGGATAGAAATACGAAAAGATAAGGACACATAATGGATTGGATAAAAGGATGTTATGGATGGATGGAGGGAAGGAATTATTTTCCCCCAAATATGGTATATGAATGGATGGAAGAAGGACTATGCATGACACTCGTGAAATGTTTTCATGATGGTACTTGCCTAAGGTGCCACATGGACTGGTTTTCACCATTGGCTAGATTTTTTGCTCCACTATTTTTTCTCATTTTTTGTTGTTTTTTCTCTTTTTTTTTGTTTTTTTTTTGGATGGGATGGGGACTCAAGTGTTTGTTCCCATAGCAAGTAGAACAATGTTCAATGTTGGGTATTTTCTAGACATGGGCCATGTCACGTGTCATTATGTGAATAGAATTGGTGGATTGTGGATTGTGATGTGGATGATAACAAGGATTATGTGATGGATTATGAAGTGGGCTATGATGTGGATTATGGTGTGGATCATGCAAAAGCACGTATGAAACAAATGCAATGGGGGAGAAATGTGTGATAGGGGATATGTGATAGGGAGTTGGTGCAGAAGAAAATTCCATGGGGTGGAGGGGAACCATGACCAACGGTTGGACAAACCGAATTAAATATTGAAGCTTTTGATTAGGAGGGGGTTTGGGCAGTAATGCTAGGGGATTGTTGATTTTGGGATTTAGGGATCCAAAAAGACTTTGGAGTTGTGGGATTCAGTAAGGATAGTCAAGTTAATTGCTTGAGAAGTTGGAAATACATGCTTCTAAATTTGAGTAGGCAACTTCACCATGACCTACATCTTAATATTGAATGTAAACAAATCAAAGATTAGTTTTTCCATCTTTATTGGCAAAATTATAGCAACAATGGATCGCTTGATGATGTTAGCACTTTGCGATCCCCATTGTTTTGCATGCCATTGAACAAAGGAAGAAATATTATAATGACCAATAAAGCATGAAATGTTAATAAAATGATAAGCATACACATGTACCTGACTATATTTGCAAGAAAGTAGTTGCAAGAGAGCCTCCTCTTTCTTTCTAATTATAGTGTATCGATTGTTCTGCATTTTAGAGTATTGGTCAAAAGAGAATGGTGGTTCTATGCAGAGGTTCTCTATGGTCTTGACTCTAGATATTGTTGTGAATGTTAGGCCTTGTCTTTCAATTTCCCCTTTGTTTATTGTATCTTTATTTAATGTCAAGCCCTGGGAGTTATGGATTGTTATGGCCCAAGCCATGGAAAGTGGAAGTTGTCTATGATTGCCTCATGTGACTGGTGATATGGGGATTTTTTTTGGATTGTTTGTATCCCATGTTGGACCACTGTAACTATCGAACATGATGACAACATACATTAGCAAATCTAGGGGTTTGTGTAATCATCATCATAGACAATAGCTACAATTTGTCCTAATGATCCATTCACAAGGTCGATATCAGTCCATAAATTTGTTGTTAACATAACTTGTTGGCCAATGAATAACAAAACCTCTTGTTGTAGTTGGTCGTCATCATCGAATTCATTTGTGTTTTGTTGAGTAATATGTGCAATGCTTAGCGCAATAGGAGCATTTAGCAGTTTTAGTATTTTCTTGTCGTGTAACAAAGCCAAGTTATTAGTTGCAAATAAATGCATTGACCTGTTTAACTCTTCTATTTCTTTTGTGCCCAACATTTTTTTTGTGCATTTCATTAGTATTTCCCAATCATGTTGAATTGGTTGGGCATTTCATATATTTTGGAGGGTTCAATAGAATTCTATTTGAGATTGACTTTCACCTTGTTGACAGAAAATAGTCTCTAATGTGATGACTACAGTGAAAGTTTGCCATAACATTAGTGCAATTAAATGTGATGCATATATAGGCTTGTCCATAACAGGCGGTAGTTGGCCAAGGTCACCAACAAGGATAATGGACACACCACTGAAACTTTGGTCTTATCGATGGGGAAATTCCTCGTACAAATGGATATCAATTTTGAGTAGTAGTGTTGGCCCTATAAAGCTCATTTCATCTATCAAGACATATTTGACATCTTTAAAATCCCTTTGAAACATTGTAAGAGACTAACATTGCAAAGGTCACATTTCTTTAATAGGGATCCTTAGGCACGTATGGATTATTGTGGCTAATATGTTGTAAGCATCCACACCTGTAGGTGCAAGTGCAAGCAAGGGACTGTTTTTGTTTACGTTGAACCCATTCAATGTGTTTCTAATGCAGTTAATTAGATATGATTTTCTAGTTCCTGTCATTGCTTGGATGATCATGTGTAAAGGTTCTTTTGGGGATGGCTCTGTGTGATGTTGAGTAATGATGTCTAATGCCAATTGTTGTGTGGGTGCAAGTTGGTAGACCATTGTATTAAAGGGTTGGGAGTAGCAAGCATGCTACTTTATTAATAGTTTATTCCTGGATATGAATTGAGTAGCATTTTTGTCCAAGTGTGGAGGTACATCACTTCTATTCCATGTGTAGTTGGTGTCAAAGTCTCGTCTTCCAAGAATATGTAATTCATCTCTGATAAAGCTAGTTGGGACACCCATTTGTGATAGTAATTCCCACTCATATAGGTAATGGCAATCATCGACATGCATCTCGTTATCTTCTTCTTTGTCTTCCTCATCCACCTCATGGTTTTGTATTGCTCAATCGACATGCCAAGTGGAGTAATTGTTCGCTCTCATGCATTTCCAATTTGTGACTATTTCTTGTTTTGTGAGGCCTATGTCTGTCGGAATGTCATGAAAAGGTTTGTACAGTAGTAGCTCACTCCAATAGAATGTTTCAAAATGTTTACTATTCCCTGCTAGAATACTATAGAATCAAGGTGACACATTGACAATTGCCTTGTCTTTTCTCTTTCGCCATTTATTTCCTTTGCGACGGGAGCAGAACGAGTACATTTGTCTTGATTCAATTAAAGAGGTTATTTCTAGTTCAGAAGGTCATTGCATATAAGATTTGATATAAGTAGTTGCCATCTCAGATTCATCAGTTGTTTTTGTTATACATTGCAATATTTTTTTACTGACATTAAGTGAGACAATTTTTTGGCTACAGGATACAAGGGGCAATTTTTGTAGCATGTGTTATGTCTCCTATGCACCGATGTCATGATCTATAACTATCTCTGTCATGAATTTTTTATATGCGAGTAATGATTTACCTTCATATTTTCCTATGTGTGCTATCCTTTTCAACATTTCAAGGCAACTTTCAGATTTATTCTCAGCTTTTGATGCATACTTTGCTATGTATTTGACAACCAATTCTTTTGAAATGACAAGTTGGTAGTCTATGTTAGCCCGCCATATGCCCAGCATCTCAGGGCTGTGGATATTTAGTCTATCATCATTTCTTGCTGGGTTATAAGATTTGTGCCCTTTGTTGTCACATGTTAAGGTAGATTCCATTTGTTCTATCCATGGTGCTTTGCAATGACACTCAGTATTTTGACCCCATTTCTTCAAGCATGTTTGTTCTGTACACTTCGTGTGTCTTTGCATGGTATTGACTAATTCTTCGTAATCTACCAATGGATCTATAGAAAGTATTTGGGAAGTGTCCAATAAACATGGGTCATCCAAAGGAGAATGGTGGATCATGTGAGCTATTTCAGATTGGTTACGAGGGTTCCAAGCGGAGACATACTTATCGAAGATTTTTGTATCTTTTTTGACCTTGTTTTGATTATGCCAATCAATTGTGTCCATGTTTGGTGCATCTTCTAGCTACAAGAACCCATGTACATGAGCGGACCCTTAGTGTTGCCACTCATATCTATACCAATAATCCTTTGTATTTAACAAGTTCTCTATCACCTCTTCATGGAAGATTGAAAACCATTGGTGCAGGTATAGGGATGTTATCTGTGGGCTTTGAATTACTTTCTCTGTAAATCATCTTCTTGTGTACTGCAATGGTTGGAGGGTAGTATGAGTAAACAATGTATGAAGGTCAGGCCATTTCATATTGGCTGCACTTAATGTGAAAAACAATGTCTAAGATCCCAATTGGCTAATCATGGTGGTTAGCTTAGATCGGCACTTGTTCCAGTAAGAGTGTGTGGCCCTTAAAGAAGTCCTAAAACACTTTAGCTACTTAGCCAATTAATCATCAGAGAAATCACGCAAGCAATTTCAGAGCCCTTTGTGAGGCCTACACTTTTTCATTTCTGTTCATGTGACTTTTTACCTTACTATTGCTGATACTTGTTTATTTGGGAGACTGTTGATCCCAGATTTTTGAACTAATAAACCCTATTATGTTAAAGGAAAACTAATTAGGTGATGTAAAATAGATGTTTTCTTTAAGAGAAAACAAATTGGGTGATGTAAAATAGATGTTTATTTTATAGGAAAAACTAATTGGGTGATGTTAGAAAGAAAATTGTCATGTGATTTCATTATGTTTATAAGAACTGTGGTATGCTTTAGAAATGTATGTATTAAATTTACTTCGGCTATGATATGTATATGTGGAATTAACTTTGAGGTTGAGTGTGCAGGTATTTCTAACAAAACCACAAATACTGGAGATCATTCTGCACCTTATGTTGTAATCCCTTGTGAAGCCAATCTAGTTCCATGAGGAACCAAGATCAACTCTGTGTTTGGTGAAATGTTGTAATGTGTCTTTCATGAGGTTGAATGGGCTAGGTCTACCATCTTGTAAATTGGAATTATGATTTGTGTTGAAAGAAATGTAGTTGAATTTTATTTTTTAAAATTTAAATTTTTGAGACCCTTTTCTTGTGTCTTAACTTGACCCTGGGTGTCCTAACTAAGTTTAAATTGATCCTGGGTTATACCCCATGGGTCTAGGGTCACTTTTGACTTGGGTAACCCTTGGGTAACCTCCGTATGGTCACCTTAACTTCACAGTGAAGTTAAGTGACGAATTTGGAGGCATGGGAAGGATAGGATGAGTGGGGACCAACACTCAAGCCCATCCTTTCTCCATTTCCAAGGCTTGAAAAGACTCCATAGTCCACCAATAATGGAGGGGCTTATCTTCTTGTTCCCTCACTTTTGGTGAGAGTCCCCATGAAGTGGTGTGGTCCTTCATGAGTGGGGATATTTTTTAATCCCACTTGGGATAGTGGGGATATTTTTTAATTCCACTTGGGATAGTGGGGATATTTTTTTAATTCCACTTGGGATAGTAGAAAAAGGAGTGGGGTTATTTAAATATTACAATCTTAAAAAATTCATAAATATTACAATTTTTAATTCATTTTGTCCTCCACTAATGGAAATAAAAATTCAATTTGTCATAATCCACTCTTCCCAAAAATAAATTTTTAATTCATCCACTATGAACTTAAAATTCACAAATAATGAGAGCCTTTGATCTCAACTCTTGATCCTCACCCTCCATTCCCTTTTCAAAAAATCTATAAATGAGACCCTTCTCTAAGCCATTAGGGGAGGAGGAGAATAGACTTCATTCTTGCAAGGGGACTTCATTCTTGCAGGGGGACTTCATTCATGCAGGGGGCCTTCATTCTTGTAGGGAAGGACTTCATTCTTGCATCTTTATTGTGCTAATTTCCTCTAGGGAATCTTCTTCTGGCATCCTCATAATGCCCAACTCCTTCTCTATTCTCCTCTTCATAGCCTCATAATGCCAAAATTATTCTAGCCATCCTATATCCTCCATTCATTGTCCCTGTGTTTGAAGCTCATCTTCACCACAACAAGTATCACAATCGTTCTGTTCTTGTCACTATCAACAAGCAAGGAAGCAAGCTCCCTGAGGGCCAATCTTCTTCATCATCAAGGTCGAGAATAGATAGGCGATCATTCTCTTTTTTCTCTTTCATATTTCATAGATGGTTGGGTTCATTATTTATCATTATTGATTAATCCATTTTCCCATTCACACCTATTTCATAGATGTTTCTTGCATGATGGATTTGTGAAATAAAATTTGATTAAAGTTGTCTAATTGAGTTAAATAGAAACTAATCTCATATTAAAAATTTGCCTTATTATGAATAGTGAATAGTAACAGAATAGTGAAAAGTGAATAGTAAAAGTGAATAGTGAATAGTAAAAGTAATATTGAATAGTAAAAGTAATAGTGATTAGTGAATAGTGAAAAATGAATAGTAAAAGTGAAAAGGTCCCCATCCTAGGAAGAGACCCTCATGGTGGGCATCCCATTATGGAGGGATTATAAAGCAATGTATTGGGCTCTCTTTTGGTATTCTATTATCATTTTCTAAAAACACAATTGCAGGTTTGGAGCTCATAAATATTCTGTATTTTACAGTGATATGTGTTACTCATGAAACCGTGAATTTTATCGCTATGAGAAAAATATGTGAAGTAGTTATCTATATATATATATTTAAAAAAATTATTTGGGTGTTGACAGAGCTTCTTCCACTTGGGATAAATGCTCATCAAGTATGGGGTAAGGGAGGAGTGATCCTCCTCGAGTGCATGCCTTGTTTCTTTTGAGATGTTGAAAGCCTTGAGGGCATTTGTGGGAATTTAAGAAAATTGGATATAAGGCTTGAGAGCCAAATATGATATTCATTAGAATCTGATTATCTTGTTTGGCTTGAGGCCATGAGGAAAACTGTGTTGAAATTTAATTGAAGGGTGACACTCTAGAGTTGAGTATTCCACTCTCCTACCCCTCTATAAACTCACCTTTGTTGAGTTTTGTGTTGGGTAAATTCCCTTGGGTGTATGTGTGTTTTGGTGTGTTGTTTATACCTTATTGTGAAGTGGATTTTTGGAATACCCTAGGAGTGTGGATGATCTCCCGAGCTTGGGGGTGACCCTCTTGCGGGTCTACGGTAGGGAGGAGAGCAGCTTGTGTGGTGTTTCTTCCCTTGTGTGTTATGTAGGTATTCTTGGAGCTTATTGTGAAGTTGGAGAAGTTTCTTGTGTTGGGGAAATATGTTATTTTAATTTACTCTTAAGGCTCTATAAGAGAGCCTGGTCTTAGTAGTGACTGCATCCTGGTTGATTTGCCAAGAAGAGAAAATTAACTCTTTAAATGTTGTAAAAAATTTGTTATTTGGGGAGTCAAGAGTAAATCCTTCCTTAATGTGTTGTTAGTTGTGATTTAATAGTTTATTCCATTCTACCTTAGTATGAGAAAGAAAGAAAGAAAATTGTTTTACAAAGAATGTTAGATTTGTCTATTTTCTTATAAATCTATTTAATTAAGAAGTTGTGAAATTAGTTGTTGATGTAGACAAAGTTGTTAAAATTTATCTATTGTAATGTTTAGTGGAAATATTGAATTTAATAAATTAAGGTAGTTGAAATTATGACATTTGAATGGGAAAAGAATTTGTGTTATATTCATACACTTTTATTTGTTATGAATAAATGCAATTATAATTATTTTCTTTCCATTTTATATTATATGCTACTATATTTAGACTGAAATTAGAGACTTGAAATTTAAATTTAATTAAGGGGAAAATAGATTTTTAAATATCTATTGTTTATCACTATTTTGTATGAAGTTTAATTTTGGAGTTGCAATTCGGAAATACAATGTTTATATTTGCAAAAAAAAAAATTTAACTCATTGCTCTATTTTTAATGAATTATTGGATGATAATCTGTTTTAACAAATTATATATATATTTATTATATATATTCTATACTTTCTTCAGAGTTAAGGAACTTATTAATGAAATTGTGAGTTAAAGTGAACTGAGATAATGGCAAAATATATATATATATATATATATTTAAATTATATTTATAAGGAGAAATATATTTATAATTTAAAAAGAGCATAGGTAAATATATATTAATTTTAAGGAAGAGTTTCTCGGAAGTTTCAACAATTATCACAAATTAAATGATAGGAAAATAAAGAGGAAAATATGATCCTTTCATTTACAAAGGAAACTGAAAATAAACGCAAACAAGCCATCACAGGCATTCCATGAGTGGCCATTTTAAACTCAGCTGTAGATTTAGAAAACACCCAATTGAGAAGGAAAAGCCAACCTTGGAAAACAAAGAGAAGAAAATGCGCGGCATTTCTGAACTAAGCTAAGAGAACTAAGTAAGTTTTACCTACAGTTAATCCTGTTTAGGAACAAGATGATTATTCAAATTAATTCAAATGTTGAACTAAAACCTAGAGCGAAAACTAAGGAGAATGAGATAGAAATACAATCAAAATTAAATTTTAGAGAAACAGAAGAGAGGGCAAATGATCGTGCTTTGTTGAAAAATGTTCTATCACCTAAAACAACTGTTGTTCAAATGTAACTCGTGAGACTAACCTAAGTCAGGAAACCACGCATTCAAGATTAGTGTCTATCACACTATACTTGGGAAAATTTTTGATAGTTCGTAACATGACCACATGACGCATGTGGACATGACACGCGTGAATACGTGTTGTGACCGCATGGGAAATGTAGGCATGACATCCTTCTATAGTGGTCAGTATGTTTTCATCTATGTTTTTTTGATAAAAACTATGGCAATCTATTGGCTACAGTGTCGCATTATGAGGTTGTATATAAAATAATGGAATCTCACATGACGACCAAATCTATTATCATGAAATCTCATCAAATGCAAAGCATACTCATGCAAGTGAACTTGTTTGCTTCTTGGTTGGAGGGGGAGTGCATCCCCTTTCAAGAACAGTGTTGGAAAAGCCATATCTAATAATCCATCCATGTTGTATTTGTTTATTGGTGAGGGACCAATTGTAGGCCATGGAATAGTGTTACAGTCCATGCGGTCCAATTGCAGAATTTGTTTTATGACATCCAATTCTCAGGGTTGATTTGGTAGTTTTGGAACAAAGAATGATGAATGTGCAAAGGGAAGACCAAGATCATCATCATTAGTAGTTTCAACATCTTCCATTGTTGTTTGTTCAGTATCATTTTTGAAGTTGTGTAGCATGTGCGAGACATCCATCCTAGTTTTAGGTAGTTGGTTTAGTGAATCGATATCTATTTGGACATCTTTGTAGTATGGGTTAATATTTATTTTAAATTCTAGATCATCCAAAACATGTGCTCTAATTACATAACAATCATAGTGCTTTCCTTCATTGTTTGTTTGTCTAACTATGAGGACCTCAAGGTCCTCCAATCTTCGTGGTAGATGTTTTGAGATTGTTGTAATATCTCAAGGGAAGCTTATGGTATGTCCACTATATTTGAACTGCCCTCCCTGAGCTTGGGTTACCTATAGTATCAGTGTTACATGAGCTATGAGTATCTCCTCCACTTGTGTAAGGACTTTTAATACTCCTAGTTGCTCACCTAGGTCTAAGTTGTTTGATTTTGAGAACCAGTGTATGCCTTTCTCTATGTGGCATCTATTGCAAACTGTATTTGAACCAATCATGCATGTTCTCATGCTAGTATATGACTCTTTACATACATTTCATATTTCTAGTTTCGACAATGCATCTATTCGATGCCTAAAATGTTGCATTACTTCAAAGTATCTACGGGTGGAATTTCTCGACGCGGGACATTTTGGGTAGTGGTGTCTCATAGATTCTGGGCAATTGTAATTTCATCTATATTGTTGGGAATTGTAGAAGATCTAGTAGTCATTGATGATGAACTTGTCATGGTTTTATTTTCTGCTCAGTGAACCACCTGGTTGTAGGTAGGACAAGATGTTCTTTGTGAGAGTTGTTAACTAGGTGTTTTGAATTATCTAGTCTATCTTTTCCCTTCTCTACATGTGTTGTGGATTGTGGCATACAATTGTCAATGCAAGCAATGTTTTGCACTGGGTTGGATGTTAACTCTATTGTATTGTGTGCACCTTTAGCCACTTCCATATTTGTTGATGGGGGTCATGTAAATGTTGATGTTGTCCCTTGCATCCACTGCAAGTGATGACGAATAGATATTTCATCTCTATGTTGGTTGTATTATGTTTTTCTTCTTTCTTTTCCCTTCTCTACATGTGTTGTGGATTGTGGCATACAATTGTCAATGTGAGCAAATTTTTGCACTGGGTTGGATCTTAGCTCTATTGTATTGTGTGCACCTGTAGCCACTTCCATACTTGTTGATGGGGGTCCCATAAATGTTGGTGTTGTCCCTTGCATCCATTGGAAGCGACAACAAACATATATTTCATCTCTATGTTGGCTATAATATAATTTGTTTCTTTCATTTTTGTTCTTCCTTCTTCTTTCAATTGCTATGATAGGGGTTTGGGTATCCATTCTCTTCAAAATAGAAGAAAGTTGAGCAATAATCTGCATAGAACAAACGTTACAAATATCATGACATATTGAAACCAAAGGAAGGATGAGAAATGTTATTGAAGAGGACATAGCAACACACCTTACTATATAATTTTTCAAATTTATTAATTTATTTTTATTTTTATTTTGTAATTGTAATAATTTTACAAGTTTATTTATTTTGTTAGTTTTGTAATTTTAATTTTATAAATCAAATTAATTTTTTTGCTAACTATTGAAATTATTATGTAATATAGTAAATAACTATGTATTTAATGAATTAAAATATAATATAAGTGATATAGTTTATAGTTTATAAATTAATTAATGAGTAATATTTTTGAATTAATTATTGGTGGGAGGCTACAACATTCTTCCAACAAGTGTTTGCAGTAATTCTAGGATTATGGTCTTTAGGAAGATAGACGATATGAGTTCTGCTACTATTTTTTCTGTGATTATTTCTTCCATTCACAATTTTGTATTTTGAAGGGAAAAAAGAAACATAAACAGACTACTCAAAGTTTATCAAGTGGTGAAAGCAGTCCTTTAAATGCTTTCTGCTCAAACATTCTATTGACTGCTTCCTATTCTTGGGTCAAGGTTCTTCTTTTCCCTATAGCTACATGATTCAACTTACATGTGAACACTTGCAACATAAAATTAGGATTAGAAATCCCTTCTATTTGAACACAAATGTGCACAAATAGATTTAGCAAGATGGGTCTACAATCAGACCATGGATGTATTAGTAAATGACCAACAAATGGCCAAAGATTAAACTCTAGACTATAGAGAAGTACTTAATTCCACACAATTCTGATTAGTTTATAACAATAAAGGTGCAAACTCATTCTAGAAACTATTTAGATTTCCCATATAGACAATTTAAAGACGTTACCCAAAGCTATACAAATGAATGTGGTTTTATTTTTGCTCGGTTAGGGTTTTTTTGTCATTGTTTTTTTCAACTTGTTGTTTGCAACCCTAGTGCTGAAATTTTTATTAACACATACACCCTATGGCATTAAAATGAAACTTAGAATCTCATGCACAATAGACTAGAATACCAACTATAAATAGTATGAATGTATTACTGATTCAATTTGAGATCAACTCCAATAACAAAAGATTTGATTCAATTCGAGATCAACTCTAATAACAAAAGATTTGATTCAATTGCACTCAACCATCATGAATATGTGCAAATAGATGGAATCTATACAATTTAGATAGAAGCAGCCCACCACAGAGATGAATGAGCAAATGTATGGCCTTCGGCCTCAACTGGTACTAATCCAATATGCAAAATAACTCATAGGAGTTCCCTAGCACTGCCCATGACGGAGATGCTATTGCACCTATCAAAGGGATTTGAGGGTTTGATTGAAATAGCGATATTTAACTATCCACTTGTGGGCATGATCTAGAATCAAGGATATTTCAAGTGCAGACTAGAAATGCACTGCCTGTTTGAAGTTTCTAATTGTGGCTAAGCATATGCATTAAGTATTACATGCCCAAGTTATGAATTTGTTTCCTACGCCCTTGCAACTGTATTGGGTATTTCTACCTCCACCAAGACTGTGTGATTAGTACTTAAATTATTATGTTGTTTCAACTTAATAAATCCACATTAACGAAAGATCGATTGGGTAAACGTGATTAAAAGGATAATGCTATTTTACCTACCAATACATGTATACTTTCTAGGACAACATTATAACCAAATAATATTTGTATTCTTCAATATTTTGAAGGACACATATTTGCCACGTATCTTGCACCGTTATTTTCTGCCCCACCGTCTATGAGTTACCAATTAACACTTCTCCCGGTTAAAGAGAGGTAAAAAAAAAACATGTCTACACAAGAAAATGATATGAAAAAAAAGAGGGGGGAAAACAACAAAAGTTGGAATTCATTTAGCAGCAAAAGAAAATATTTGTATTTTTTTAAACATGAAGGAGCTGGAATTCATTCACAAGAGTTGCAAGATAGTTGGGTACAGAGCCAATGTCTTATGCATGACCCTTGCACACTTAACTGGCACCAATTGTGCTTACCTTATCATGGCTTTTATTCCTAGCAGAGCTAACTAAACACCATTATCTTTTTCTATGTAATAAAATTGGAGGGGTTTATAGCAATGATGAATGCGACTGCAACTTCTATAATTTGCATATGCTCAAAAATTTCTAAATCTTTTTCAATAAATCTGTTCTATGCATATCCTACAGCCCTTGCATTCCATGAAACCACAGTTCTTTGAGGCATTTTGTCAAACAGTTCACGTGTCTTCTATATACTTCCATATTTTGCATACATGTCTACCGAGGTTGTTGCATCTACAAAATCTATCAAAATTCCTTTCTTTTATGCTTTGATGGATGTCCAAACCCTCTTCCAAAACTCCCATTTTAGCACAAGTTGTTTGTACGCTGGCAAATGTGAACTGATACGTTGCAATCTGCAGGTTTCCACAAAATTTCTACTCTCAAGTACCTACTGTTTAAGCTCTTCCCTATCCACCTACATGAAACCATCCAACCATAACCAAGGAAAATACCATTTTGGAGTAGGCTAACTACAGTAAACACAATAGAAGATGAATACCAAATGAGTGTTTTCTATCTTGGCTTCATTCTTTTTTTCCTTGAAGATGGATGCAAAGGAATGATCCCAAAGACCAAGATGCTAGTAACTGTATTCCATAGTTTTTTCCCTAGATGGTTATTAAATAATTATCACAATTTTGTAAAGGTTTGCACAAGGCTAATAAAGAAAAATTAGCTTGATATCATTCAAAAAATTAGTCTCTATATTTCCACAGCCTTAAGATGAATTATAATTCTTTTGGAAGTCCTTTTTAAGCTTACATAGTTTCTTTCAAAATGTACAACTCCTCATCATCAAAGATATCCAAAGACTGTAGACATATTCAACATATCTTTTAAAGCCTATCAGAATGGAAAAAAGACATATGTGTTGTGGTTAAGTGAAATGAATATATTTTTATCTAAAATATTTTTTAGATTCAACTAAGTCCTTTGAGCCCATTTTGAGTGGAGACTAGATAAAAAAAACCCACTTGAAAGACATATAGAGACACTTCAATGCAATGCAAACAAATAGAACCTATTTGAATGGACATGTACCAATTCCAATGCGATCCAAATGAAGAAGAACCATCCCAATATAATCTAGGTGAGAAAACAACCCATCTCAATGTAGCCCAAATGAGGAAATAACGTGCCCCAATGTAATCAAAAACCATGGAACCCATCCAAATGCAGAAATTATGAGTATACATTTTACCACAAATGTTGAATAAATAGTTCTTTAAAATAAAATAGCAATAATTTATTACATGTTTTTTCCTTGAATGCATGCATAGAATGAATATTTAATGAAGATGGTTATATTCTTTAGGATTTAATTCATTAAGACATAAGGTTTACAAATTATCTTTCCACAAAAATAAGGATAAGTACTGTAAAATAACTATGAAAGCTTGCATATGTTGTGCTTACAAAATTACGAATTAGAGTCTTCAATGTCAATAGGGTTAGTGTTGTATGCACTATCTATGCCCCCACAAAAGCATGATTAATATGTATAGATTAATTGTTTTATCTCAAAGTTGTTTTATTTGCCAACAGAACTGCTTGTGGAGTTGTCTATGTCAACACCGTAGTACTCAACATAGTACCTTTCTCTGAGCATTTGGCATTTTTCCTCTAGGCCTTCTTTTGTTAAATTCAAGCTATCAATTGCTGCATGAACTTTTTCTTTTATGTTTTCCATTGCATACAGGTCTGCTTCCATAACATGTCAGGAGTTAATGAGTTTGTACAATTGACAATACATTCTATTTAATTTGTAAGTTTGTCTGAGAACATCTTCTATCTTCTCCGTTATGTTTTTGCTGTCAATGTTTAACAAATCACTTTTTGGTTGCTCAAAGGAGATGGTGGTATCAGTGCTACTAGTGGCCATTGACAATTATATCAACTGGTACTTGTTTACACCTACAAATTTTGTGGTCAGCTTTAACAAGTTTAAAATTAAACTGGGAAATTCACAGGTTTTGTTCAATGGCGAGCATTTATTTTATGCAATGATCTTCATTAATAGGCTTATAAATGTTATGTATTTTTCAAATTAAAAGAATAGTTATAGCAAAATCAAAGTAAAGGTAATATTTATTTTATATATGCAGCAAATACAATAAATCCATAGTTCAAAAGAGTAAAGATACCAATTATTTTTTTAATATTTTTTTGTTCATTTTTTCCTACAAATATTATTTATTTTTAAAATAAAGAAGAACAGTTTAAAAGTAAAAATTCCAGTACTCTCTAAACATGTAGGGAAAAGAAGTAACTTTTAATTGATAAGATGTATTTGTTTTTGGTTCTTAGAATGTGCATTTGACAAAGAAAATGGTGATGGTGAGAGTTTATAGTATAATGTAATCTAACTATTTTTATTATTATTATTATTATATATATATATATATATATATATATATATATATATATATATATATATATATATATATATATATATAGTTCACAAAGGTAAAGATAACAATTGTTTTTTAAATATGTTTTGTTCATTTTTTCCTCTAAATATTATTTATTTTTAAAATAAAGAAGAACAGTCTAAAAGTAAAAATACCAGTACTCTCTAAACATGTAGGGAAAAGAAGTAACTTTTAATTGATAAGATGTACTTGTTTTTGGTGCTTAGAATATGTATTTGACAAAGCAAATGGTGATGGTGAGAGTTTATAGTATAATGTAATCTAACTATTTTTATTATGTTTTTAAGAATTATATATTAATAATACCATATATATATTAACTATTTATAATATATACAATCAATTTACAAGAATGTCTGAATGGGGACATGGCAAGATACAAATATAGTAGCAAAATAGAGACAAAGTATATGTAATGAAATAACTTGCACAATGGAAGAATATGATATGAAATATTCAGTAAATACTCTATAATAACTGAGAATAACAGGCCACTTCAAGGGGGCAACCTCCAAATATCTCCAATGAGAACACACTTCACAATATATGATGAAATAAGACTCATATCCTCCTATATATACCTAATTATGCTTAGAATGAATAGACACACCCCTATATAACACCTAGTCTGACCTATCTAACTAAATAATAATATAATAATGATAACATGACTTAATCAGGAGTTAAGATAGCCACAAGCCAACTATTCATAACCCTATGTACACCAATATTAAGGGCATAACATGCCCTCCCTCTTCAAAGAAGCATTGTCCTCAATGCTAATCAACTGTGGATTCTTCTGAATGAACTCCTCATCCTCCCATGTGGCCTCTTCAACTGGTAAATTCTTCCATTGGATGAGATACTTAGTGAGGGTTCTATTCCTCAGCTTCTTCATGCGTGTTTGAAGAATGTACATTGTTTCCAATATGATTCTTCCTTCTTCATCAAGCTCTGATAACATTGTCGTGGATGAATTTTTGAGTCTACTAGCATTCTCCAAGATAGAGATATTGTAGAAAGGTTGTATGATTTTTGATTTAGGTAACCTTAATTTGAAGTTGATGTTGTCTATCCTTGTTGAACCTTTCTGAGGCCCATACAAATCAGGTTCTCCCTTGTGATCCAAAACTGTAACTATTTTTCTGAAAAGTGAAGCAGGAATCTTTGGCTGTTGCACTTCCATTGACAATAATTAAGCCACACATTTATCAACATCATTTTTTAGTGACATTTGTTGTGCACTTACCAATTGTGGACTCTTTGCATGTAAACCCCTTAGCTCATATTTTTTATCCCTAGAGTAGAAGCGCATGAATAGTTCCTGGAAATTCATCTCAATTCTACCCAAAGTAGTAAGCCATTGAACTCTTAAAACAATGTCTGCTCCAGCCATGGGTATAGAAAACATAGGGCTATCTATCATGTAGTCTCCCATAGTGAGTTTAATACTATGGCATTTCCTTGAACAATTGATTGTACCACCATCTGCAATCATAACCTGGAATTCAGGGGTAGAGTAGACAAAACAATTTAACTTTTTTGCTAGTTGTTTGTTGATGAAGTTATGTGTACTCCCTGAGTCAATCAATACTGTGACTATTTGTTTTTTAAGGAAACCCCTTACCTTGAGTGTTTGTGGGTTATTGATACTTGATATTGCATGACAAGAGATAGTTGGTTAGACATCTTTAGAGTCCTCTACCACCACCACTGGATCTTCTTCATCCTTATCTTCATCATAGGTAGCCTCAATATAGAACAACTTCTTCTCATCACATTTATGTCCTTTATGATATTTTCCATCACAATTGAAACATAACCCTTTGGCCATTTTATCTTCCAATTGTTGAGGTGTCAACATAATAGGATGAGTAAACGATGATGCAAGAGCCTTGTCAACTTTGTTACTAGGTAATTCCTCTCTTCTATTAGCCAAAAATTCTTCCTCCACTTGTCTCGCCATAATCATTGCTTCAGAGATAGAATTTGGGCAAAACATGCGTACCTCATGTTGAATGTGATCCTTGAGACCACCCAAGAATAAATCATTCAAGTTCTCCTCTGTAATTGTATCCACTCTTAAGGATAGATTTTGGAATTGTTGAATATAATCCTTAACTGATCCTGTTTGTTGAAGTTTAGCTAGTTGGCTAAAGAAGTTGTCTATCACACTGTTGCTATATTGTGCTTGGAGTTCCTCCGTTAAAACTGACCATGAGACAGTGAGACCCTTTTTCCTCCGATGAGTACAAATCCAATGATACCAAATGAATTGATCTAGTTCTAGATATAGGGAAGCCATCGTGACCTTTTGTCCATATGGGATTTGATGTACTTCAAAAAAATTATCCATTTGGTTTATCCATGTTAGAGGATCCTTACCATCGAACTTGCACATATCCACCTTTGGAAAAAAATTCCTAGATCCCATAGGAGTATTAAAATTTTTGTCATTATTAGCCGACTTGAAAGTTTCACCTTGGTTGCTTGAGAATTCCTTTCTTGGTTCATTCATATAGGCGTTTAACATGCTTCGTATATCTGATATATCTCCTCTTAGGTCACACATATCCATCTTAATTGAGGAAACCTCTTCCTTGACCTTACTTATTTCCTAATTGGGATTACTATCCTCTATTTTTTCCCCATCCTTATCAGAGGATTTCCCTCATGTGGCAACATTCTTTTTGCCTCTTGTTGTAGGCCTCGTCATGACGGAAACCAATATTTTTGAAATAAATCACACAAATTAAATGTAAATTCTCTAAAATGTTTACTGTAACTTACTAGGGCCAAGATACCACTTACCCAGAAAAAACTCCAAAAAATTAGCAAATTTACTGCCTTAAGAGCGAATTTCTTGAAAACCCTAATTTTGCAATAACGCTCTTATTTATGTTTCAATTATCCAATATTTGGACTGTAGAATCCTCTATCATGTCTTCAAAAACCCAATACAAATTATGCTCCAATTCATCTAAATGTGAGAGATATGTAGATCTCAAATAAATTATGTACAAATCGTAATTCTATAATAATTTACTCAAATCTATTCCAATTCCTCTGAAATCTAGACTGTAGCTTCTTTAGTATGGTCTTCAAAAACCCTTTAAAGATATCTAAAAAATCCATTAAAATCTGAAATTTATTCTCTTCCCAAAATTGCCTCCAATGTTGAGAAAAAATCTTGTCTCTACGGTGCCAAGATCATGCTTTGATACCACTTGTAATGAAATAACTTGCACAATGGAAGAATATGATATGAAATATTGAGCAAATACTCTATAATAACTAAGAATAATAGGCCACTTTGAGGGGGCAACCTCCAAATATCTCCAATGAGAACACACTTCACAATATGTGATGAAATAAGACTCATATCCTCCTATATATACCTAATTATGCTTAGAATGAATAGAAACACCCCTATATAACACCTAGTCCAACCTATCTAACTAAATAATAATATAATAATGATAACATGACTTAATTAGGAGTTAAGATAGCCACAAGCCAACTATTCATAACCCTATGTACACCAATATTAAGGGCGTAACAGTATACCATTTGCTGAAGCATGAAAGAATCAAAGAATGTGTAGACTATATATCTCATTGACAAACAAAAAGAAAGAGTACAATCAAGATAGGTAGTGATCAGTACATGACACCTCTTTTCTTTGATTGCATCCACTTTTAACAATAAATCCTAGTTTATATCAGCAAAATTTCAACATGGTAATAGTTATAACTCAAATACAATGTCAATTATACAAGCAGTTTATCTAGAGGCAGACATTTCTAAAATTTGGGAGAGCAAGTAGCTACATTCAAAACCAAAATCTACATTTGTAGCTTTAATAATGACTTATTTGAACCTTTCTTGAGAGTTGTATACCTCAGTCCTAGTTCAGAATGTGAGGAGGAATTGTTTAAAAAGCACATTTTTGATGATGGATTCAAGGCTTCTTTCAGCATGTGTGTCATATTCTAACATGTACAATTCTTTTGCAGATATTTGGAACATATCAGCTACCACCTCATCAAAGGCCACAACTAAAGCATTGTTAGTGTGGTCCTGTATTTTCATGCGTACCAACTATTTATAATTGCACTCTTCAAGGGGGACATCACATTTTGTGCAGCGCCATTTGCCATAATCACCTTGGATCCATTTCTTTTTGCACTCTTTACCATTCACCATCAATAGGCAAGCTAGGTAGCAAAAGGCATCAGTTTTTACAAATTTGATGGTTGCTTTCACAGTGGCCTGAAAAGGTTGAGCCATTGTTCTAGAGTGTTCTAGAAGAGATAAGATTAGCATCCTCATAGGCAATGTAGTTGAGAGGGTTAAATTTATTGAGGGTGGTGGTAGATATTTTCCCTCTTTATCCATCCAATGCCTGATGTCTTGTGCTTTAGGTACCTCAGGGTTTATAGACAGAATTGCAGTGGTAGAAGTGTTGATAACCTTTCCATTGAATTTAGAAACACGACCATTTTTAATAACAATTACAATAGTCTCCTGAGAATCTTTTAGTATTTTGACTTCTAGACCTTCTTTAGTAGAAATAGGGCCCCATAAATTCACTTGAATGGATGAAGATGACATGTCCTACAACTCTAAACTCCTCCTCAACACTTCAGTACCATCTCACCATCTTATTGTTGATGTATCACCAACGGTAATGACAACACCAACAATATCAATGAGACTATTGTTTTCCATGTTTCCAATTTTATCAATTGAAGTGAATTTGAAGTGATGCTTTGGAATTGAGGGGTCATCATCACATTGTCGCAAGACTGAATCCTGGTCTAGAGTGATTTCTATGTGACTATTTAGCTTGTTGTAAATCTTGTTTGCATCCCTTATCACACTGTTTGAAATTGTGTATAGTTCTCCCACATGTACCCATCCATAGTGCAACTCTGCAATATTGTTCAAGTAAGCAACCCTAATTTTAGTTTCTTCCATATCTATCATGTCAAAGATAAACACTTGTCCATTATTTCTATCATTTTTGAATTGATGCATGGGTCTCTTAGTTGTTACATGGCCTTTGATTGTCCATTTGCCCTGATATAGGTTCAAACTATTAATTGTGGTAATATTTTCAGGGGCATCCTATTGCCGAGAAGGGGTGGCTATACCGAACATTGTATTTCGCCTGGGTGAAGGGCTTCCCATGGCTAGATGCATCTTCTCTTCTTGTTTCCTATAGAGGAATTTGGGGTCGTCAAGTAACTAACAGTCAATACAGGCAAGATCTAGTTCAAAGATTATAATGGTCCTGTAAGAATGGACAAGGAAAAATAGTTTAATATAAACACTATGAAACACATGTATATCTGATCAATGGGGAACGTGCAACCCTACCTCAAATTTTTGGTGGGATGACATATGTAATGCATTAAAGGCACTATGGATCTTATCTTCAATGTCTAGGAGGAAAAATGGTCATTAAATTTACCAAGCAAAATGGCCACTTGCATATGCAAGCCATCAAACAATAAAACTTTATATCTATTGCCTGAACTCCCACCAGGATTAATCCTTTTTAGAGAAACAATCTACAGTAATGGAGAGGTAATTACATCCCTAGCATTTATGGATTGAATTGCTTGAGGCATCAATTCTAGTGCCATTTACACACTGCATGAAGAGGTTTCAAAGTGTTTTTTGATTTTAGTCAAATTGAAAATTATAGACAATAATGACAATATATTTATAAAAGTTCAATTATAAATAGCAAGTGTATCAATCTGAATGGAATTCAAACCTTTAAAATTTAGGTTCAGAATAGATTTTTCCCCATGCGCTACGGCTAGCATAGCTTCACCTACATGGTAGCTAAAAAGATTAAACTTGAAATAGAATTTCTTTTTATCCAAAACAGTTAAGATACTATAAGCTTTCTATGAGAAGGAATCTGGTCAAAAGTTCCATACCTATCTGGAGAGACTGCACATGTAGGATGATAAATATCTCTAGGAATTGAATGCCAAAACATTTCGAAAAGGACAATTGCAAAGTTCCAAACATCCAACTATAACAAGCCAACACTCTCACACTTAGGAGATTACATGAATATTTATAATGTGGTGTTTCTTCTAGAATACCAAGAATATGATATTAATTTACATTTGTTGAAGTTAAAATAAAATTTAAAAATGTATGACAACCATCTATGAATTGTTTTGTCATACCTGCTTGGAAATAGTGAGTCTATATGGTGATCAGGAATTGATAGCTAAAGTGTTTGGAAAAGGAGAATTTCCAAATGCTAATTGTGCAACTACAACAATCCATTAAGTGAGGGGAAAATCTATATCAATTGTAAATATTTAAAATGTTGGAAAGATTTTTTTTTCAATTTTTTTTTACACATCATCTATACACAATTTCACCTTGAAAATTGTATTCTTATAAAAACACAAGAGATAACTTGCATCCCCAACATTACATAAGTCTAAATGAAGCAAGTGACATACAAAGGGAACAGAGGCCTCAATTTACCTTCCTTAACACATTGTATTTTCAAAACAAGAGTATGGGTATGGATTTTATGTTGCATTCTATGAAAAAATGTGTACAAAGTATAAATTTCAAAATTTAAAATAAAGTTCAACAAAAATCCAACTGTGTCAAAAATTTTGAAAAATCCAAAAGTACGCATGAGTTTTGCACAATCCATAAAGATAGTAAGAGTGCTTTTGAATTAAACCGTGTATCTTTTTTCATAGGCTTTTTTGGTAGGTAGGAGTGGATTTGTGCACATATTAGGACTTTGATAGGTGTTTGCATGGCTTTAGTTGCACATTTTTTTGAATTAGGCAACATGCCATATCACTATCTCCACCATGAACTTCTCTAACAAATAATGTAAAAATGCATAATCCTTAACATGATCTTATGCATGGATGGATTTCATAACCATTGTTACTTTCAATTAAGAAATTAGAAGAAATGGCCTAACACTTTCTATTAGGGAAACCATTTAGCACAACTGTACAACCAATCTTCTTCCCCTGAACTCTATTAAGGCACTCCTTTTTCTCTTTTGAGGAATTGCTCTTTGTAATTCAGCATAAGTAGAGGTCTTATGTCTAGACCCAACAAGAACCAACCATCAAACATAAAATGGTATAATTTTTTGTTTTTGCAATGCTAATGATATGCTACATTACAAAAATCACCTGCACACGATCTTTCTGCTACTTTATTTTTTTATTTTCTTTTAAAATGGAGAAATGTCCTTAATTGTTTTTTTTTTTAATAAATAAAGAAGATAGGTATACTAGGATTAGATAAATGGGCTTTGAAATCCCAAGATCTAATTCATTTCAAGACCATAAGCCTCTGCATTGCCAACATCAATTACCCATTCTAGTTTCTATAAGGCATGTAAGTTGGATTACTTCAACTATACATTCACCACCATTTTCTTAATGTGTGTGATATGTATTATAAAGATGTGCTCCTATAAGCTTATGTTATGTTATTTGATATTTGACCTTCTTCATATGGTGGATTCCATTCCTTTTCTTATAGGACTTGTGAATAGAACTATATCCATAAAATAAAATACAGTTCTTAAATCTTAACTGGCATTGTTTTTTCTCCCCTTTATTGTCCACCTTGATTTGTTGTTTGCAAGTGTTTCATCCTTCAACTGACACCAGTATAACATAAGAGAATTCTCAATGATTGTTGACCCCTCCCCAAGATATTCAAGAATATCTTGGGATCTAGATAAATTGGCAAAATGGTAAATCTTACCAGTTTGTTATGCTCAGATTATTTAACTGTTATCATTCCAATTATGAGGATGTCAACGATTTTAGGAGCATACTTATTGGTATAGTTTGTGCCTATAATCTTGCAATTTTATTATATTTTCTTTGTCCACAACTTTTTTTGGGCAATTAACCCCCCATATACCAAACATGTCATGTAGTGACCTTGATTTTAGTACTAATAAATAAGATTTGTGTAATGGGGCCTACACTAAATGCTAGAGGAATGCCTGAACAAAGTTCCCAAACATGTCATATTGTGACCTAGTTTTAGTACTAGAAAATAAGATTTTTGCAATGGAGTCTGCATGCCTGAATAAAGGTCACTATGCCAATTGCTTGAGGATTAAGCTTGATAAGAAGTCTTTGTGTGCAATACACTGAAAGATTGTGAGTATGTGGAATGATCGCAATAATATTATTTGGATTATCCAAGAACCTCTTCATGATTACGCCTTCCTACCGTCAATATGTTTTTCGGTTATATTATAGGTCAAATAGGCAACAAATTACAAGAATGACATTTGTGGTAAAACTGTAAAACACACCCAACCTTGGGTTTGAGTAGAGAATATTTTATTTGTTTGGATACCTTTTGTCCTTCATTCTTAAAGTACTCATTAGAGAGACTTCTATTTACTAGAGAAAGTACTAAAATATCAACCCCAAAATTACTAAAAGATACTTACACTGTCGTCTCCTGTTGTTTCTAATTTTGCCTCGTCTTCTCCTTCAAAGATGCTCATATGTGTTTCTTTTTACTTTTAGGTTTGACTTGGGCATGGATTTCATTCTTTATGGTCGTAGGGGCCTGAAGTGTGCTTGGAGGAAACTGGAAAAGTATATTATTCTTCTAAGAATTCTGTGTAATATTGAATGAAACAATGTTTGAATACATATGTAGCTTGTTAGTGTGTGTTTGTTCACAAAATAGAGGACTGTAGAGAAAATAAGTTCTATTATTATTTTATACTCCCCCAATGAAGGATTTAAGTTTACCATTCTAATGTAAATTCATTTATTTTGCAAAAAGATTTCACCCAAAGTTTGAACGAGTTAAAAAATAAAGTTTACCATTCTAATGTAAATTCATTTATTTTGCAAAAAGATTTCACCGAAAGTTTGAACAAGTTAAAAAATATTCCTGGGAAGTTGAAATGGAGAAATTGTAAGATGAAAATGTAGTAAAAAAATTCATGGGAAGTTGAATTGAGGAATCTGTATAAAACAATTTATGAATCTGGTAGGAGCAACAAATACTTGCAAGGAATGCCAAAATCTTAGGTGGTGGAAAACTTACTGCTGAAACTCTAGCTGGTGCCGAGAAAAATTGAAATAAATTCTCATTTGGTCATCCCAACAACAAATAAATTCTCATCCCATTAAGTAACATTATTTGATCTAAGTGAATTTATTTCACATGGGTGCCAAAATAAAGAATATTTACTCACCATCTTAAAACTATACAAATTTTTTTATTATTATAATTATTATTAATATACAAATCATAAAATCTCCCACATATAGGAGTACAGGCTGGCCATGCACCTTCAATTGCAGGCCTCATCAAATTTGCCACCAAATGAGCATTTAAACCTCGATTAATGTGTCAGATTTGTGTATCCTACAATGTCATGTCTACTCTAGTTATATTGATTTAACACTAAAAAATATTATTTTAATACATATTGCACCGATCTTTTAAAAATAACAAATAAATTTAATAATATATATATATATATATTATAAATGCAAATAAAAAATAAATTTAATAATAAATTTAAAAAAAATTATTGTTTTTTATTTTAATATAGTATTGTTGTTCAATCAATACTAATATTTTATATTATTGTCTCATGTTAGTTCTTGCTATGGCCATGCCCTTCTTCATGTAAATACATATTGGGCTGTTCTTAAAAAACAACAAATAAATTTAATAATATAATAATATATTTTTTTTTAAAATGCAAATAAAAAATAAATTTAATATACCTGCTACATTAGTTATTTACAATGAATGAACCAATTTCTTGACTTAATTCAATGAAATTTTGCTTGTCAATGATGACAACCTCTATTGCTTTTAAAATTAAGCTGCATTATAAGATTTTATGAATCATTTTTTTTGTTTTAAATTATTTTTTAAAATTTTCAATGATGACAAATTTATTATTTTAATACATTATTGCTAGCCTTACTGCAAATTTATATTTTTAATTTTAATTAATTTATTTATTTTAAAAAATGTCAAAATCAATAGATAAACCTATTTAAAAAATACTCAAATCAACAAACAAATGTGGTTAAAGATATCAATAAATAAATTTATTAATTAAAATTAAAAGAATGCCCAAATCAATAAAAAAAAGTCGTCAATGCCAAAATCAATAAACAAGTTTATAAAAAATGCGAAATCATTTTTTTTTGTTCTAAATTATTTTTTAATTTTTTAATTGTTTTGCTAAAAAATTCCAAAACTAAAACACTTTCCTTTATATTATTCTCTCATGTTAATTCTTGCTATGGCCATGCCCTTCTTCACGTAAATACATATTGGGTTGTTCTTAAAAAAACAACTAAATTTAATAATATAATAATATATATTTAAAAAAAATATACAAATAAAAAATAAATTTAATATACCCGCTACATTATTTATTTAAAATGAATGAACCAATTTCTTGACTTAATTCAACAAAATTTTTCTTGTTAATGACGACCTCTAATGCTTTTAAAATTAAGCTCCATTATAAGGTTTAATGAATCATTTTTTTGTTTTAAATTATTTTTAAAAAAATTTCAATGACGACAAATTTATTATTTTAATACATGATTTCTAGCCTTACTACAAGTTTATATTTTTAATTTTAATTAATTAATTTATTAAAAAAAAATACCGAAATCAGTAGATAAACCTATTTAAAAAATACACAAATCAATAAACAAATGCGGTTAAAGAAATCAATAAATAAATTGATTAATTAAAATTTAAAAAAATGCCCAAATCAATTAAAAAAAGCCGTCAATGTTGAAATCAATAAACAAGTTTATAAAAAATGTGAAATCAATTTTTTTTGTTCTTAATTATTTTGAAAATTTTTAATTGTTTTACTAAAAAATTCCAAAACTAGAACACTTTCCTTTCGTTTACTTAAGGATTCATATAGAAGGTGAAAAAAAAGCATCAAAACATTGTACGTCCTATATCAGATTATATAACTACTCTATGTTCTTATAAATACATCCTTCATATTTGATATTATTTTAAATGCATAAACTTCTTAACCTCTAATTGTACTCACAAAGATAAAAGGAATTGAATGAATGTCAAATACTTGTCGGGTGAGCCATTTAAAAAAATGCCATTTAAAACTATATGTTAATGCTGAAATTAATAAAAAGCTTTTGCGCAAAAACAAAAAATCACACCGAAAGGGGAAATCTGGGACAGCGTCTGACAACTTTCTAGCGTGAGACAGTTTTCCAGGACAAAAATGTCCCACATATAAGCCTATTGGCTAAAAAGGTGATGTATTAGTCGGTGGGGCATGTATAGTTTATTTTAAACTAAATGTTCAAATTATTCTATACCCTACTTAATGACTTTAATGGAGATTTAAAGGTCCATGAATATAAATTAATTTCCTCTGCATTTTATTCTTTCCATGGTTAAAATCAAGTGAAGATATATTTAATAATCTATTATAGGTGTATAGATAGTTTCTACATGTATAATCAATGTGTCTCAATTTATTAATATTTTCTATAATCATAGGTGTTTGATTATATTATTGTTTTGATTACTATTTTGATAAAGTTTTATTATTTATTTGAGTGATGAGTGTGATAGGACAATTTATGGGGTGGTGAAGCATTCATCAATTATGTAATTAATTCTAGAAATAACATTTATTTTGTGTAAAAATGTTTCTCATAACTTGTGTTATATAGGATCTTGAAAAAATATTATATAAGTTCACTATTTGTCAAAGGAAAGATCCTACCATGGCCAAACAATGCTATTTACAAAAAAATCTTAAATAGCTCTATTTCCATTGACATGTTGAGCTATACCTAGAAATAATTATACTACTCAATAGGCATGCTCAAATCAAACTCTATCTATAAACAGATAAAATTAATGAAAGGAATACACATTACATCAAATATAGTGCCACCTCCCCCAAAGTATTTCCTAAATTACCAGTTTCATGGACTTTCCAGACTATGTGGAGATTGTAAGCAAGCCTCATGATTCTCTAGTCTATCTTGTGTAGTGATCCCACAAAAACCATGCCTCTAAATTCATCCCTGACTACTAGTAAATTCTCCTATGGGAATCTCTAGTCCATTGTGACCACTACATCAAACCCATGTTTGAATTATGGTCACACAGATATTTCTACCACTAGTACTATTGCCACTATTAAATGATTAAGATGTAAGAAATTAGAGAGGAAATATGAAGCAACCACAAAATTTACATGTATGATGATATTCAATTCTATGTAATTGATGCTAATTAATTCCTTAATAGTCTCCATTATCTCATGTGAGGGATAATTGCAGACAATGTTCAAGAATTTTGTTGGGTGGGTCCATGGAAAGCCACCTCTCTATGAAGAGCATGCAAGAAGAGTCAATCCATGGTCTTGAAGGCCAAGATTTATTAAAAAAGGTTTCCAGATGATTAAAAGAGTAAACATAGCGAAAGATTATAATGGTTGGCCAAGTGTGTGATAATTTACCTCTTCATAATGTCATATATAGCTGAATTAAATTAAAATAATTTTATTTATTAAATAAAAGTGAGTGAGAATATAGTAATAAGAGTACAGATCCATAGATAATATATTTTCATAGGATTATATTAAATGACATCAATGTGATACTTTGACTAAAAATATGAGCTTTGTCATCATTACTATTTTCATTTAATTCAATTTAGAGTTGTTACATAATAGATGCACAAATAGTATTTATGCATATCTTAAAATAACATCCTTGTGATACTTTGAGAGTGCTAAATTAAATCAAAATGTTAATGATGATGATGGTAATCATTTCATACTTGAATTAAATGAAAACGTTAATGATGATGAAATCTATTTTCACTCAAAGTGTCCTTGAACAAAATAAAAAAATTAATGATGGCTAGTTGCCTTAATTTATGAGAAATCTAGGAATAATTCACCACCTCAATTAAACAATTTATTAAAAATTTAGCCTTGATTTGGGACCTCAATTAATTTACCAAATTGATTAAAAACAAGAATGAGTTTTGGCTTCCCAATCACACACAATTTAAGTTTAAATTTTTATATAGTTAATATAAAATAGCCACCCACTTTATCACATGTGACCAATTTTTGAAAAATCACTAGGAGGATTATGTCTCTACTTAGGGGATTCACCAGGGGTTCTATAGAATTTTCCAAGGGATAATTCTTAAAGTATACATTGCATGATTTGAAATTCAACAATTGGTGTGAAGTAATCTACTATATTTTTTGGTGAACTCTTTGAATATATTGTCAAAAAAATTGTGGTCAATTTGCTTCATGTTATCATGTAAGAGATTCCATAGGAGGTGGTGCATAGTAGGCTATGTCAAAATGTGTTGTGGGCTAGAAGTGAAGACATGTCCTAAAATAATAATGCCCTATAGATCTATTATAATGATGATGGATGTAGAATAGGTTCTCATCCCAAGTTTGTAGATGTGCATAGTTGTAGATGTATAAAAGTTACAATAGTGTGTACTTGGCCACATCTATCCATCTATATTTGAATGAAAGGATGTGGATAGATCTAGTTATGTATCTAATCTTTGCTATAAGGATGACCAGAATACAAAAACAAACCTTGGGTCAGTTTTAAACATAAGGGATCTAGGTAGCTTCATTCTAGTGAAACATATAAATATGATTAATTTTGATCTTAACCACTAAGAATGTCATGACATGGTGCAGGGCACCCAGGTCAATTCATGCCTCCAAGAGGCTAAAGTTAGCATTTTGTTTTGTTTTATGATGTTTGCATGTAATAAGGTCTAAGAAGACCATTTCATATGTGTTAGAGTCATTTTTGGATCATTAGGTGTGAGTTTTGTGTCTAGTTCCAAAATATTGTCAAGTTGCACAAATGTTGTTAAAGCAACTTTGCCTTTTTGTTGTCAATTGGAAGATGAACAGTTGTAAGTTGAAAAGTAGTTTTGTAACCATTGGGGGATAGTTGGAAATGCCTTAAAAAGTCTTTGTATCAGCAACCATGAGGTGCTTGTGGAAGGGTTCTTGAAGATTTGAAGATACAAGGAAATAAAACTATGTTTTCTACATTTTCACAATGTTCTTTGCTACTACAGAGAGTTGTATGATTATGTATAGACTAGGAAGGGTCTAAAGTCAATTCTGGTTGAAGGTACATTGAGTTCTCTTTCATTTGACATTGGTTTCATGTAAATCCATTGTGTTTTGAGTGAGTTACATAGGTTTTTCTCAAAACTGGTCTAAACCCTAAGTAGGGTAACCAGTGGTTGTATAAATTATGTAGAACTCCATTCCACCAGTGCAAAGTCCTCAAAATCGATGCAATGGTCTTTGGTAGGATGTTCTTTGTTTTCCCAAAGTTCCAGGATTAGGGGAGATGGTGTACAGACGTGGAGGAAGCATGAGGGACTGATATCCTCATGTATCAAGTTGAGTAACCCTAGTGGAGTGTTGAATTGTGTTCTATGTGGTTGGAGAAAGATTTGGATGTTTGAAACCTATGTTTAGGACCTGGTGTGGTGTGTTGGAAGCATTGGATTGAAGATCTAGAGCCTAGGATGCAAAAAGCTTGTTGCTACCAAGTTGTTCAATCCATTAGGCCTAATTGTAAGATGAGACAGTCAATTTTTAGCCCTTTCATTACAAAACAACCCTACCTAAATTTTTGATATGTCTGAGAAGGCCCAAAAGGGTATCTAAATCTGTGTTTACATTTGGTTAGTTTCTTTGAAAATCTAATGCCTACTCTTGTTGAAGAAGTTTGCCCTAACATGGTTGCCCTTGAACTTTGAGAGATGAATGAACCCATTGTTGTGAAATATGGTATCAATTGCCTAGTTCCTACCCCTGCTCTGCATCAAATTGGTATCAGAGCCCAAAGATCTGGGAAAGAAAGTTTTGGGAGTTTTGTGTATTGTCTTTTTGCAGGTTGAAGAGAAGAGCCTAGATACCAAAAGACTAGGCCAAGGGAAAAGGAAGGGGCCTAAGGTGAGGTATCACAAAGACAAGAAGCATTGAGACGAAGCAAGGTGAAAGAGACTTCTTGAGAAAGAACAATGGAAATGTTGAGAAGATTAGTCCATGGAGACTCGAAAAGTATGAAGTTGCCAAGCATGCAACAAGAGAGGAAAAGAGAGGAAAGGGAGATAAAGAAGAAGGATGAGAAAGTAAAAAAAATTAATATTGAGCAAGAGATAAAAGAGCTAAGACAAGCCTTGGAACAAATCAAAGAAATTCAAGAAAAAATGCAAGAAAGAATGGAACTTGAGATGTAGCAGTGTGTCGAGAAGGCAGAACAAGAAAGTGGTTGGCATTTACTAATAACAAAGAGCATAAAGTGGCCTATCAAGAAGATCATTCATAGGAGAAGGCAAGAGATTGGAAAGTCTTTGTTGATGATGGAAGAGAACAAGCCATCTGAGAAAAAGGAAAGTCATGAATCACAAGTGGGTTCTAGTGCTATGTTGTGAGTGAGGAGTTTGTACAAATCATGGAGAAAGAAGACAAAGATTTAAAAGTAGGGTTCAAGGTGATGTTGGTGAGTCGCAAAGAGTTCCCACAGTCCATGAATGAGGACAAGGTGGATTTTGAAATTAGGAATAGACCCCAGACTGTCATGACAGTAGTTGACACTTCTGATTTGCCATGAGAGATCCACAGCATATTGAAGGACAATATGGACATAGTTGTGGATGAGTTTGCACCTTCTTTATTCCCAATGCAAAGGATCAATCATTTGTAGTTGTTTGAAGCAAGTGGATTTGAGTCTAATGTGCAAATTGAGCAAGGTGAGTTACAAGGTTCAGATTTTTAGTTATTTGAATTTAACGATGGAGCTTTCCATTTAGTCCACCATGGTGAGTTTTCTACTTCACATACATAATATAGAGTTACTGTTTCAGTTGTTAAAGCATGGTTGAAAGAAGGATTTAGAGGTGCAAATGGGGGACAGGCTTATTTTGACAAATTCAACCACCTTTCCAAAATGTTCAAGACACCTACAGTCAAGATGAAACTAGCATGGGACTGTTTCATAGAAGACAATAAGTATGAATTTAAAGACATCAGGCAAGAGCTTTCAAGCATCATTCTCATGTTTCTACCTCCCATTCAAGTGGAGCTTGAATCTTTCTTCCTCGAGAGTATGGTGCAGGGCACCCAGGTCAATTCATGCCTCCAAGAGGCCAAAGTTAGCATTTTGTTTTGTTTTATGATGTTTGCATGTAATAAGGTCTAAGAAGATCATTTCATATGTGTTAGAGGTTGTTTTGGGTCATTTGTGAGTTGGTGTCTAGTTGAAAAATATTGTCAAGTTGCACAAATGTTGTCAAAGCAACTTTGCCTTTTTGTTGTCAATTGGAAGATGAACAGTTGTAAGTTGAAAATTAGTTTGTAATAATTGGGGGATGGTTGGAAATACCTTAAAAAGGCTTTGTATCATTGACCATGAGGTGGTTGTGGAAGGGTTCTTCAAGATTTGAAGATACAAGCAAATAAGACTTTGTTTTCTGCATTTTCAATACATTTTTTACTACTACAAAGAGTTGTACAATTATGTACAGACCAGGAAGGGTCTAAAGTCAATTGTGGTTGAAGGTAGATTGAATTCTCTTTCATTTGACACCAGTTTCATGCAAATGCATTGTGTTTTGAGCAAGTTACATTGATTTTTCTCAAAACTAGTCTAAACCCTAAGTAGGGTAACCAGTGCTTGTATAAATTATGTAGAATTCCATTCCATCGGTGAAAGGTCCTCAAAATCGGTGGAATGGTCTATGGTAGGATGTTCTTTGTTTTCCCAAAGTTGCAGGATCAGGGGAGATGGTGTGCACATGTGGAGGAAGCATGAGGGATTGATATCCTCACATATCAAGCAGAGTAACCCTAGTGGAGTGTTGAATTGTGTTCTATGAGGTTGGAGAAAGATTTGGATGTTTTAAACCTGTGTTTAGGACCTGGTGTGGTGTGTTGGAAGCATTGGATTGAAGATATAGAGCCTAGGATGCCAAAACCCTGCTGCTACCAAGTTGTCCAAGCCATTGGGCCTAATTGCAAGCTGGGACAGTCATCTTTTAGCCCTTTCATTACAAAACAACCCCACCTAAATTTTTGATATGTCTGAGAAGGCCCAAAAGGGTATCTAAATCTGTGTTTACATTTGGTTAGTTGCTTTGAAAATCTAATGCCTACCCTTGTTGAAGAAGTCTGCCCTAACATGGTTGCCCTTGAACTTTGAGAGATGAATGAACCCATTGTTGTGAAATATGGTATCAATTGCCTAGTTTGTACCCCTTCTCTGCAACATGACATAAAGTTGATATTTGATATATATGCAACTAGATAAATGACTGGAAACATTAGATGTATGGATTATGAGAATTGTAAGGCATGGGATTGGATCATGCACACATTCCAATTATTGGACACCTTTGCACCATGTGATTGTCCATAGTAGAATATGTCCTTTGGTAGATATACATCATTTTACCTAGGTAAATATCTATGCATGAAAAATTTTGGTGCTAAAGAGCATCACTGAGAGCCTCTTATGTACTAGGGGAAGTATTTAACTTCCTTGATGACATTTAGGCCCCTAGGTTGATTTGACAATATTGAGAAATAGATAAAAGAATAAAATTGATGCCATGTAGTTTATGTCTGATGAGAACTAAGTTTGATGCAAGATGAGTCTAAGTCAAACCAAATTGATAATTGACTTTCTAATGATCCTCTGACTTTGAAGATCAAATTGGAGATAAGTTTAGAAGCAATAGATATATATGATTTTTTATTGTTGTGTTTGATGGGAACTAAGATAAAAGTATTATTAATGCTGAATGAGATTGATGCATGTAATATTTGAAGTGATATTCATTTGCTATGTTATCTTCTTAATTGTTGAAAGTACTTTAGGATGATGTCCTTCAAGACATACCTTTAAATGTGTAATTTAAAACTTTTCACATACATTGTAATAAGTAAGAACCATTTCCTTGGATTATCACTCTTAGGAAAGAAAGGATTTAAATTTTTACTCAAAACTAAATTGTAAATATTATCCAATATATATATATAGGTTAAATATTATTAGAAGTTAAAAATAATTATATATTATAATCTAAGATTTAAGATCAAAATTTGTTAATCTCTATACATACATAGTTTTAATGACATCCCCAGAGAAAGAGGAAAAAGGTCCAGGATTTTTTTCCCTCTATAATTAGAAAACCTCAAAATAATTGAGTCAATTTATGGTTAAGTCGTGAAAGAGTTATATCATGATGAATGCTAAATTCATGTAGGCTCAGCATTGACTTTCAACTCTGCAATTCTGTGACAGCGTTACAACTATAATATGCCAGGTCTTAAATTCTGAAGACACCTTTGACATTTTACTCAATTCACGTGTGATCGATGTTTTAACATTTATTATGTTTAAATGTAATCATTTACATTGCATGTCATTTTGAATGTTAAATTCTTTGCCAAAAACTTCACTGAAAGCAAATCATCATTATTTCTGGTTGAAAATAAAGATTAGAATTCGAAAACAAATTATCATTACTTTCCCAGAAACTTCAATGAAAACAAATTATCTATTAGTTTTAGGATCAGAAATGTAAGCAATTAGAAAATGTAACACATAAGACAATGAACACAATGTTTACCTTGAGAAAACCCTACTGATTGAGGGAGAAAAACCCAACAAATAATCTCTTCTTATATATCAGAATAAAGGGAGCAGAAATCTGCTTACAGAATTAGGCCTTACACAAGGATGAGTATATACAATGAATGGAGACACTTCTCAAATAAATATGCTTCCCCTTGAAATCTACTCTACTACTCAAGGAATGACTGAACTTTTGCTAGAGGTGTAAATGAAGTGATTGAATTGATTTATATATACAAATCAAGGTGACTCTTCATATGCATCAACGTCTCTTCATATGCTTTGGTGTCTCTTCATATGTAATTTTTTATTATTTAAATTTGGGAGAAGGATATCTCCCGCCGCTAAAACATCAACACTCCCTCTTAGCTAGGGAGGTATCCTTCTAGATATCCATGTCATTGAGTCTCTCAACATGAAATCCACAATGGCTACACCAATTTATGAAATAGTTCATCACAGAGTTTCTCAACGTGATATCATCATGGAGTCACTCAACATGACGTCCACCATGGCTACTCCCATGTGTGGAAAGAAACATGTGCACAAGTGCCCATCATGGAGTCTCTCAACGTGATGTCATCATGGAGTCTCTCAACATGACGTCCACCATGGCTACTCTCATGTTTGGAAAAACACAAGTACAAAGAATTCATCACAGAGTCTCTCAACGTGATGTCGTCATGGAGTCTCTCAACATGACATCCCATCTCAGTCTCAGAGATGAACAAGGGCTTGCACCTCATATTTCTCTGTCTCAGAGAAATATACACTACAAGGGCTTTCACCTCATATTTCTCCATCTCAAAGAAATATACACTACAAGGGCTTTCACCTCATATTTCTCCATCTCAGAGAAATATACACTACAAGGAACCTTCATGATGATGTGACTCCCTCTGAAGCTCCAAGTACTAACATCAACCTCCTGACCTCCTCATCCAAGGTTGCCTCTGTTGGTTTGTTAGACTCCTTCTGAATGTTAATTCCTCCTCTTCGAAGAAACTAATCGACTTTAGAATAAGAAACCTTCTTAATCGACTTTAGAGTTCGACTCCTTCTGGGATGTCCCCATGGCAATTTCTGTAGTAGAAACAAGTTGTGTAGACCTTAATTTGCAATCTCGAGCAAAGCATCAAGCAATGTAAAAATTATTTGATCAAAGAGTTGTCACCATGTAGAAGGTGTTAAGTAGATTTTATCTACAACCAACAAGCACTGTTGTAGTGACAGAATAGCATGATTTCTGACCTCTTTTCTCTGATCTAAACAAACCTTATGGAGAGAATGTGCAAATCGCAACCACATGTCTCCTTTTTCTTGGTAGGACTTTGATGCATCATCACCCAAGAAACTAACATTTTTGTTATCAACTTTTGAAAATTGTACCAGACATTTAATAGATCCAACAATTAAGTTTAATGCTTGTAGCGACATGTCTATCATGCCAATCCGAGATTCTGTAAAAGCACAAGCAGCATCAAGGCATAACACATGGTTTGCTTAGGTCAAATGTGCACAATCAGCCATAACAAATGATAATGCCTCAAAACCAGGCTCACAAGCATCTGGATGACGAGCAATGATGGAATGCAGAGATGTAATAGTCTGTCATTCCCCTGAAGATCTAATGTGCCCAGCATTTGTTTTTACAAGCTGCATAATTTCTTGAGTAATGCACTCACAATAAACATCTGCTACCCTAACATCTAGTTTTAAAATACGTTGTAAGGATCTCAAGAGCTCCTCTGTAAGGTCTTCCTTGTAGGGTAGCAACGGTTGATAGATCCGTAGGAGCCCAAAGACAGCCTTTTCCACAAGCGCACAAGGCATAATTGCTGTCTGTACAATGCTTCCAATGTAGTCATGAACACCCTTCCACAGAATCATAATTCTATCTCAATTGTTCAGTGAAATAGCAATCAATAACTCAAGGTAAAAAAGAAACATGAGTGTCATCATTAGGTGAACTGCTCTTTTGTGGTCTTCCTGCTGCCCAGATGAGAAGTTGATTTGACTGCTTAAACAAATCTGATCAGATCTTTTCTTAGACCCACTCTGATACCATGTTAGTTTTAGGATCAGAAATGTAAGCAATTAGAAAATGCAACACATAAGACAATGAACACAATGTTTACCCTGGGAAAAGCCTCCAACTTGAGGGAGAAAAACCCAACAAATAATCTCTTCTTATATATCAGAATAAAGGGAGCATAAATCTACTTGCAGAATCAGGCCTTACACAAGGTTGAGTATAGAAAATGAATGGAGAGATTTCTCAAATAAATATGCTTCCCCTTGAAATCTGCTCTGCTGCTAAAGGAATGACCGAACTTCTACTAGAGGTGTAAATGAAGTGATTGAATTTATGTATATATACAAATCAAGGTGACTCTTTATATGCGTCGGCGTCTCTTCATATGCTTTGGTGTTTCTTCATATATAACTTTTCATTATTTAAATTTGGGATAAGGATATCTCCCGCCACTACAACCTAACATTATCATCATTTATGGCTGAAAATAAAGCTTAGAACTACCAAATCGAAACGGAAGAGCTAAATCGATATCTACAGTAAAAGCAGGCATTCAAATAGTCAAAATATATGGTTTCCGTGAGAGCTCGTGGTGGCTTCCTAGTAACCAGGAGTATTTTGATTTAAATAATATATACATAGGACAAACAGCCCATGGGTCTAGATTGTTGAGTCGTTGAAACATAGGACAAACGCCCGTAAAAGTTTGAAAGGTCATTTTAAAAGACCACTGTAAGATATATTGTTAAGTCATCAAAAAGTTATGTTTACGACGTATGATGAAGGCTAAATTCCAAGACTCGTTTTAAATTACGCAAGCAAAGACAAGCCCTGTGTCCAACTACGACACGGCTCACTATTGATGTTTTAATTCTGCATCTCTTCAACGACCTCACTCAATTCCTTTTGTACTTCTCATGATTTCACTAATATAGAATCTGCGTTTTCCACCGTTATTCTTTGCCAGAAACGTCACCAAGAACAAAATTGTCTTCGTTTATGTTGAAAATAAAGCTTAATAACGCGGAAATAGATATCGACGACTGTTTTTCTTAGGCAACAGTCAATTTCTAAAATCCTGTGTATCGTTTGAAGAGCATCGTGTTGCACGGTGGGATAGAGACATGATAGTTATATTTACCCAATACCTTGCTGTTTTTGCTTTTGTTTTGCATTTATTTTGGCTTTATGGTAAATATATAGTCTTTGCTTTTCAATTAAGATTATTTCGTGCATAGGTTAGTACAATATTGATACTTCCATTTCATTAATTGATTTTAGTTTTTAAAAAGTTTTAATGTTTTAAATTTATTATTTTTTTAGTTATTTTGTATTTTAGATTGGGTTTTGAATATGAATTGTTTTGTGTATATAATTTTGTTTACAATTTTGTTGTCTTAATTTAAGTATATATACTTTTTTCATATAAGCTTTTCAAAATTATGATTGTTATTTGTCAGTTTGTGTGTCTAATGTTCCAAATTTATTCCCTAGGACTATGTATTTGTACAGAAGCCATAAGATAATAGTTATTGTCAAGTAGTATCAACCAAGATAATTAGAAGATTAAAATAATTACATTAGAGCATATGATAAAGTACTACATGCATGTCTACATCAACATTTACAAATAGTAAATTAGGCATTATGCATTCTTCTATCTTGTCCATCTTCTATTATTATGAAACCAACAAACATGGTTGACTAAGCATAAAGGATATTTAATACTTCCCTATGTTTACAATAAATCCAAAATTTACTTCCTAACACCGCTTATCTAGCCGGCGTGTTGTAATTTCGACAACAGTTGAAATATCACCGACCAGAAGTCGATACCGTTCATACGTGCATGTGCAACAGAGTCGGTAAAGTCGAAATGTTAGCAATGAGGAGGTCACGAGGTCGAATCATTTTATATAGCAATCAGTAAATATATTATACAACCACATCTCCATTACAAATCTAAAATCATTAAAAAATTAACTATATTTCAACTTTATATAATTTATTATTGTCAATAAATTTAATTTTCATACTTATATTTTTTCTTCTATATAAATTTATTAACTTAAATTGATTATAAATTGTGTCTTCTTAAATTAGACATAATATAAATACTAATAAGATAAAACTAATAAATATTAAAATATCTTATAATTTAATATTAAATAAATAATAAAAATAATTTATATAAATTTATTAACTTAAATTGATTATAAATCGTGTCTTCTTAAACTAGACATAATATAAACACTATTAAGATAAGACTAATAAATATTAAAATATCCTATAATTTAATATTAAATAAATAATAAAAATAATTTTAAAAAAAGAGAGAATACAAATAATTAATTTTGAATGACATTATTTATTAATTTAATTATTAAATAATTATTTAGTATGGGACCCTAAATATTTATATGGACCGTCTGCCACAATTGACAATTGACAAGATTTCTTAGCCAGAAGGGGCTGCTTAAGGAACATGTTTGCTTTCAAACTCTTCCTTCTTAAACCAAAATAAAAGTCTTTAAATATCCATATTTCATTTTGCAATTGTGTGAAATCGACCACGCGGTTATTTAATTAATCCTTACTACTCCAGGAATTTTGGATTAGATGGGAATTATAGTATGGCCCTCTCTCCAACGCGTTCGAGTACTATCTGAGAGTGACAAGCAGCCTTCGGACTTTGAATGGAATGCTTTGTGTAAAGCATTTACCATGGGAAGCTGTATGGAAATTTCTGTGAAAGTAAAGTTGGTTTGTTCGCTGGAGCTACAAATACGACCCTCAGCCGAGTTGTTTCCCATATTTGAGCTTTCGATCATCTAATTTTAATCCACTGTGTGTCCAGTTGTTTTCTTTTATCTCTCATTCATCTTTCATTTGGAATAATGGAATTAATGAATGAAGATGAAGTAAAGATCGATCAAGATCTCTGGGTTATTCAAATCAAGGAAGGCCTGCAAATACAGGGCGACCAAGAAGAAGAAAAGGAGATTTCTGTATCCGTTTTTGGTGTGCCCAACGAATTGTTGGCAGCGAAGCCAGAAGCATATATTCCGCAGTGCGTCTCCATTGGACCATATCACCACTGGAGATCCCAACTGTACGAAATGGAGAGATATAAAGTGGCTGCTGCAAGAAGATTTCAGAAGACGATAACCGGTGACTGTAAGTTCGAATCTATAGTGGAGGAGGTGAAGAAGAACGACTGGCAGATGAGGAACTGCTACCACAAATATCTCGATTACAAGGAGGAAACCCTGGCATGGCTCATGGCTCTGGACGCCTGCTTCCTGCTCCAGTGCTTGGAGTTCCACGTTAAACAGGCGAACCAGGCTTCTTCACAAGTGTCTTCCCAGGTGAAGCGACTGGACAGAGTTTTAGATCCATATGGCAGGAGCGCAATCCACAATGCAATTATGAGAGATCTGATGATGCTCGAGAATCAGCTACGTTTGTTCGTCTTGCAGAAGCTGCTGGAATTGCAGTTGGGTTCTCAAGACAAGGCGGAAAAAAGGCTCTGCAATCAGGTATTTCTCGCCTGTAAAGAATGGTCGCCATTTATGTTGAAGATGCCGGATAGTTCAACCCTGCGTATAAAAGAGAGGGGTCACATACTGGAGGTGCTCTACTACTCTATTGTCCCCGCAGCAGCCATGGACGATACCATTTCTAAGAAGAATGAGGATGGGAATGTCCCGTTGCCGGATTCAACCTACTTAACGCGTGCTCTGAAAGCATTATGGAAGGCTCTCTCCTCGTTAAACGTCGGCCTTGTTCAACTTGTCTCGGCACTCCCTCAACGGCTCTTAAAAGGAAAGCCGGTGGAGTTGGTGACACAGTTGTCCACGCATCTTGCTTCCACTTTTGAAAGTCTTTCAATTAAGCGCAAAGATGAAAAGAATGAGGTAAAAGATGAGGAAAATGGTTATTCCTCTGTGGAAACTCCCCCTACACGCGACGAACTAGCGATTCCCTCCGTCTCTGATTTATACTCAGCGGGAGTAAAATTCCTTCCAACCGATGGAGACCTCAGCACAATTCGCTTTGACCCGACCACTGCAACTCTTTATCTTCCCAAATTGAGGTTGGATTCCAATACAGAAGTAGTTCTCAGAAATCTGGTGGCTTTCGAAGCTTCGGCGGCGCCTGGTGCGTTGATCTTCACTCGCTACACCGATTTCATGAATGGTATCATCGACAAAGATGAAGATGTTCGGCTGCTGAGAAAAAGCGGGATTATCTACAATCACCTAGCAGACGACGGGAAAGTGGCAAGCCTGTGGAACGGCATGGGTAAATGCGTGAAATTGACGCAAGTTAAATATTTGGACCAAGTTATAGCGGACGTCAACAAGCATTATAACAAGAGATGGAGCGTTGCTGTGAAGGATTACATAAACAAATACATATTTTGTTCATGGCAGCTGCTCACTGTTCTGGCCGCAGGGATACTTCTGCTTCTCACTTGCTTGGAGGCATTTTGTTCTGTGTATGAGTGTAAGCATTGGTGGAGCAACTCTAATTTTTTGCAGGACTAAGCAAATTGGAAGAGCTTCACCTCATATAAGTAGTTACCGATTCTGAGGCCGTTTCTTCTCTTTGATACACCGACTTGTATTTACTTCGGAAGGATACAACAGTTCTGCTTTTTTGAGGCGGGTTGAACCCTGCCTTTATGTATGCTGCCGTTTTCAAGTACGGTACCCTTACAAAACACACCTCAAATTTTGTGTTGCCTACAGAATCCAATAATTTCATACAATATTTGCCATTTGGAAACATTCGTAGAAAAGACGTTGGAACTTAGTATTCTTTATAAAGTTCATTACTTCAAGATTTTGATCATGGGATGCAAAGAAATATCAAAATGGTGCAATCACATTTTTCTCAATATTATATACGCTTAATTTTATTTTATTTTTAATTCTATTTTATTCAGTAATTTTACTTTACAATTGTTTACTCTTCACAATTAAATATATATTAATCTATTAGTAAGTTATATTATTGAAATTATTTTAGTTACGTTGAGAGGCAATCTACACTCACAATAAGGGCTGAAAGATTCAGATTCTTGTAACGAGTAAACAAAAATAAAAAATAAATTAACAAAAATAGCAAATAAATAAAATAAAATAAAATAAAATTCAATGCATCGCTGTAGTGGATCATAATGAAATACCACAATAAAAACACCACCACCACTCTCAAAGATGCTTTTGCTATTTTAAACCAAAATGCAAATATTCGCAGGAGTAATTTATAAATGCCAGAACCAAAAACCAAAAACCAAAAAACAAATTGGAAGATATCTCTCGGCGTACTATAGATATATTTTTTAAATATAAATATACTAGTTATTTACAGTATGCATAGTGGCCGAAAAGAGCATATAAAGAAGAAAATATATGGAATTTTTTTATTTTTATAATAATTATTATAACAATTTGATTATGAATATTTTAAATATTTTTTGTAATTCTATTTAATTTATTATTCAAGTAAAGTAATATATATATATATATAAGATTTATTTATTTTGACTGGAGCTATGAATCGGTAAGGCCACAACACGGGGATCTCATCTCTTGGCATTAACCCCTGGAGGTTCAAACACGCGAGCTCATTGGCCCAGCGAACGAACATAACCTGTAAGCATGTTAGCCCAACGAAGGCGTAAAGCCTGCGAGCTCTTTAGCCCGCCAAGGGTTTAAACCCTGGTGGTCGCCACTACAACTGAGCGACTTAACCACCGAACCACGCCCTTAATGGCTTATAAGATATATTTATTATATTAGAATATAATAACACTTTATTTCTAGTTTTTAAATTTTTATTAGTAAAAAGGGGTAACCCTTGTTTGCTGTTGCAATTGTAAAATTTTTGTATCCATACAAGTCCGATTTAGAAATGGGCCTATTTTGTAATACCCACAATTTCCTTTTTCAATAAAGATTAGTGTTAGGATAATATCCAAAAGACTTCATAAATTATATATTTCAATGTTATGGTTTATATTCATCTTGTTTTACAAATTGATAAATTAATAGTTTGCTAGAAAAGTGATATATTTCCTATTTCAATAAAGATTAGTGTTAGGATAATATCCAAAGGATTTCATAAATTATATATCTCAATGTTATGGTTTATATTGATCTTGATTTACAAATTGATAAATTAGTAGTTTGCTTGAAAAGTGATATATTTAGAATAATTACAGAGGAAATGAACTATGATAAAGGTTTCACAATATTAATTAAGTATTTTAGTTCAATGGTATTTAGATTATAATTTTTGAACTTTCATATGAAACTAGATGCCTCGATAGATTGTTGAGCGTGTAGGTAGATACCTAATAGGGACTAGACCAATCAACTACAAGCTAATAGTTGAACATTGTTGCCTCATTGTACCAAGGTGTTCCCTTACTCACTTGTACTTGGGGCCAATGGTATGGTTGCAACCCTTCTTGTCTATGTTTGTAAGTCTAGTTATAGTCTAGATGTTGAGTTATGTGTGTGCATGTTTAGTTGAAGCTACCAAGTGTTTATCCATTGATTGGCCAAAAACTAGGTGCCACAGTTTGCTTGAGTTATATAGTGAGTGGTCTAGCATTGTCCCAATTAAGCTCCTTGATAAGAAACATGCAATGCTTGTTATCATATGAAAATAGGATGGATCATTCTAGATGGTTGACAGAGCTTATGTTGCAAATTGTAATCCAAGATGTTCAAGATTAGCTACCACATCAGTTATTAAAGGTTAATTATGTTTGGTATATTATAGGTGCATGAATCTTTTAACTAATATAACATAACTACAATAGTTTGTTTTGTTGCAAACTTGATGCACATGACCATATAACATCAAGGAATACTATAAATACCTACAAAATAAATAAATGTTAGATAAATTTATATCTTTTTGGTTGATGCAAGAGTACTAGTTTACACCTTGGATGTTCCTACATTAGATACACTAAAAAATTCAAAAGTAAGCCTCACTTTCATTAAAGAAGTTGATCTAAAGGAAAAATAAATTGGTCTAGATATCTTATCTCTAGACATCCATCTAGAGTCTTCAACTAGTTTATCTTTCCACTTAACTAAACATTCTTCATATTTTCTATTTCTTCTACTCTTCATATTTTTCAATCAAGTATCTCTTCAGTTTCTTCTAGTTGTTACTTAGGTGATTTCTTTTTCTAATCTATCTCTATCATTTGGTATTATGATTCTTGCTCATGGTATTGATATAAATCTAAAATGTTAAATATTTATGATATAATAAGACCTTTTGTTAATTTTACTTCATATGCATTTGTTGAATCAAATTTGTCAACAATTTTACAAGGACCAAATTTCCTCATTTTTTGCTTAGTGTATGTTCCCTATGTAAATCTTTCCTTTCTTAAATAAACCATCACTTCATCTCCGATTCTAGACTCCTTATGTGTTCTCTTCTAGTATTCATGGTCATAATACTTGTGGTCAATTTTCTCTAACTAAATTCTTACTTCCTGACACAATTTTCATATACTCATAATAATCTTTAGTTATAACACTTTTCTTAAATGGTTTGTGATAAAGTGTCTTACTTCTAAAACATTCTTTGAATTCTATCCACATATAATTTCAAATGGTGTTTTACCTCTACTTCTATTCATTGAATTATTGTTGTGTATATAATGCACACCATTCAATAATTTCAATTCATCATGGATAGGAGGATTACAGAGCAATGCAAGATTATCTTGTGAATGACCACATGAAGATCAAAGCTTTGGAGTAATTGTGAAGATGGAAAATATCCTTGATGTGAGTTCACAAAGGGCCATTTATGAACAAAAGAGGATGGTATGGACCACATGACATGCTTCTTGAACATCCAACATATAGGTAAAGGAGTTATGCAGCTCATCAAATTTAATGGAATACAAATTAGTATTCAGACAAATATCAATAACATATATAAAGATATCCTAAGGGATAGGATGGACATAGGTGTTTGAGCATGGTGCACACAATGAATAGAACAAAGCATGACTAAAATAGAGAATTTTTTTGTTACGGTTCACCTAAATAAAATGACTCATTAATGAAAAACTAGAAAACTAATTTTAGAGGAATGCCATAATTATCGAATTTCTTTTTATTTTTCAAAACAAAAATTAATACAAACATATGGATTTCATTCCATTAAAAAGATTCCAAAAATTACATTATTCATGAATAATCATGATAAAATCTATAAATAAGGTACAATATTGTTAGGTTTGAAAAGGGGGAATGATGATAACTAGAATGCACACTAGATCAAACCCTTTTCCATATAACATTCAAGGATAAGACTGAGCCAAATCACTACCAAATGGAGGTGCACTCAGCTACTGATCTTGTACTCAGGTATTTTATAGATGGATCATATTTAATTTAGCCTTTTTTTATCAAACACTAGGTTAACAATACAAAAAACCCTAGTTCTATAAAGATCCAAGTATAACAAAGAAAGTACAATAGTAATCTAGAAACCAATTGCATAGAGATGATCAAGAAGATGATAGAATCTATCTCCCGAACTTAGTAGAGATGTCGAAGCACCAATTGGGGACCACCTAGGTCCTAATTGAAGGTACCTACAGAAACTGTAAACTAGAAAGATGTTGTAAATTCTACCCAAATGCTAGATCTAAATGTAAATAATTTGTTTGTTACTGCAAGGAATTGGTAAGACCTTTAATTCTTATTCACTCTCTATTTTGAGAACATCTCAACCAGTACACCATCTTCCTTTCGAGATTCACAAGTTACAATTATTATTGGCTTTATATCTATCATGTTAATGATTTGGGTTCTCTCTATTTTTTTCTTTAGTATTGTTGATGTCTGTGTTTGTTGTGATAGAGACTAGACATTAAATTTCTTTTGGGCCAATTGTGTTAGATTCATTTACAAGGATTCAAAGTTTTAAAATGCCAAAAGATTAATTTTGTACATGTCATGTGCTCATTGCATTTTGAGGCATTATGTCATACAATTTCTAGTCATTGTGAAATTTGGCTTTACACTTACCAATTGCTTTTGTTTCAAATTTTCCAAAATATTTTTCAACAAATTCATTTTATGCATATCCGGCAACCATTGTAGATCATGAAACTAGATTTTTAAGATGCACTTTGTCAAACAATTCAAGTGTATACTCCATGTTTCCACATGTTGCATGCTTGTCTACTAGGGCATTTGTAAGTGCACATGCCAATTACATCTGCTTAAAAGTTTTCAAATAGTGTTGATCATTGGGGAACCCCATGGCTATGCCCTAGATGTTAATTGTTGAGCATATTCAAGAGTCATTGCAATAATTTTTTAGCTGTTGGGCAAATTGCAATGTAGGGTGACATCTGGGCTTTGTAGATAATGAACATTAGTTGCTAGTAAAGATTGTAGCATTGTGGTTATATGTATGGCCAAACTTGTATGTTGTAATATGACCTAAGATCTAATGATGGGTACTCATGACTTAATATGAAACTAGATGAATGGTGTGTTGGTGCCATAATTTGATAGTCACGATCACTTTATAGATATACAATCCATTTGGAAGATAAGTGACTAATTGTCCAATGAATATGAGGTGTTGTTGAAAATAATCTCCTCTACACTTCAAGCTCTGTAGGGACTAGGTGGGTTTCCCTATGGTATCACTTTTAGATGGATTTGATAACAAGAAAGTGACACTTAATAGATAATATATTACACATTACATCAAGGATTTATAACTTTTGTCAATAGAATGCATATTGTCCTTGTATACATTCACAACTCCATGTGAGAAACTAAAATAGTACATGTATAAGCTATGCTTGACTTAAGATTTGTCATTCTAAAGCAATTTTGTGACTGGGAAACACTTGAATGAGACTAGTGCCTATCTATGGCCATAGAGTCATCAAATCATGGAAAATCCTCTTATCAACAACCCGGAACATGCTCAAATGATCACTTTAACACTATTTTCTTAAAATATAGGGACCTACGAGGGTTTACAACATGGTCATACTTAGCAATCAATCAACAATAATTGTAAACTTACTATTTCCATAAAATCATATTACTATGTTCATTAAACAAAAATAAATCAATAAAAATAACACAATGCAATAATTTTACAATGATGAATCCAATAATCCTTGATTATTTATTCATTAGAGTAACATATTATAGTTTCCTTGTAGTTGTATGATTAGTATAGTTTCTGCGCATATCTCATCTCATAGACTAGTGTAGGAAGTGTATTCTTCATCTCTGCTTCCTTTTAGAATGTAAATCCATCATGATGAATGCAATCCTTACTTCTAATATGTAGAGTTTTTTTAATTTTATTTCTTGTTGTGTTACCCTTATAATCGCATTTCACATTTGTCATTTATAGTAGCATAGGACTATGTATGAGTTTATGAATTATGTGTGTGATTATATTATTATTTTTATAATTATTTCAAGAAGATCTTAGATGATATTATTAGGGTTTTCAATTAAAGTTATCATTGCAATTTTAATTATGATATTCCTTGTATTTAGGAAATCCAATATGATAGATGCAATCCTTAAATCAAGTGTTTTAGGGGCTACTGGGATATGAACATACATTTTAAACGAGTTTACATGTGTGATTATATTATTGTTTTGGTAATTATTCTAAGAATATCTTGGATTATCAATTGTAGTTGAATTAAATAAACATGTTACAAAAATTGCTTATAGCTAGATATTTTTTCTCTAAAATTTTTGTACATTAATGTATAATTATTTAAAATGTTTTACAGGATGTGAGGAGGTGAATGTAAATAGGTTTCTAGATCCCAATAACCATAGAGCCATTGATAGGGTTATTCTAATAGCCATAATAGTTTGTAATTATTTTATTTAAACCTAAAGCGAATATCCCTAGAATTGGTTATTAAATGCTAAGTTGGAATTACTAGGGTCCACTTCAAATGATTTACATTACCACTCAAAGCTATGTATTATTTTCCTAAAAGATTGGGCCTTATAGTATTAAAACAAAAGCACACATTTTACTGACCCCACACTATTGGATCATATTGCATCAATAAATCCTAAATCCCATGGAGAAAATAAATATGGTTAGATTAAGAGACAACACCATTGGCTAAAAAATGTGGCATGTTAGTTAGTGGGGTCCATAGTAGTTTTGTTTTAATCTAAATTATTAAAATATTAACTATATGCCTTAGCTAAGGATATAAAAATCAGATTTAAAGATCCATGAAAATAAATTAATTTCTTATGTATTGTAATATCTCCATGGTTAAAATGAATTGAAGATATATTTAAGAATCTTCTACAATTATATAGGTAGTTCTTATTTAAGTATAGTCAATGTGTGTTTATCACTTTATTAGTATTGTTGTTTTGATTAATTTTATAGTAATTTCTTATTATTTTGGAATGAAGACGATGTATTCCTAGACTTGAATGAATAACAACTATTGTTAAGGCTAATATAACAAGTAACAAGGTTTGTAATTGTTTTCTTTTGAACCTAAAGTGAAAATTCCTACCATTGGCTATTAAATGCTAAGTTGACATTTTAAGACCTTGTAATTTCTTATTAAGAGCTCATAGTAATAAAACCAATGCACATTTTTTATTGATCCCACACTGTTAGATCAAACTACATCAATGGCTCACAAGACTCTAAGAAGAAAATGAAGGTTGTGAATGTGGGAGACAATGTCATTAGCTAAAAAAGGTGATGTATTAGTTGGTGGGGCATGTATAGTTTATTTTAAATTATATGTTCAAATTATTCTATACCCTACATAAGGATTTAAAAGGAGATTTAAAGGTCCATGAATATAAATTAGTTTCCTCTACATTTTATTATCTCCATGGTTGAAATCAAGTGAAGATATATTTAATAATCTATTCTAGGTGTATAGATAGTTGCTACATGTATAGTCAATGTGTGTCTCAATTTATTAATATTTTCTATAAGCATAGGTGTTTGATTATATTATTATTTTGATTACTATTTTGATATAGTTTTATTATTTATGTGAGTGATGAGTGTGAGAGGACAATTTATGGGGTGCTGAAGCATTCATCAACTATGTAACTAATTCTAGCAATAACATTTATTTTGTGTAAAATTGTTTCTCATAACTTGAGTTATATAGGATCTTGAAAAAATATTATATAAGTTCACTATTTGTCTAAGGAAAGATCCTACAATGGCCAAACAACACTATTTACAAAAAAAATCTTAGATAGCTCTATTTCCATTGACATGTTGAGCTATAGCTAGAAGAAATTATACTACTCAATAGGCATGCTTAAATCAAACTCTATCTATAAACAAATGAAATTAAAGAAAGGAGTACACATTACATCAATTACAGTGCCACCTCTCCCAAAGTAATTCCTAAATTACTAGTTTCATGGACTTTCCAAACTATGTGGAGATTGTGGGCAAGCCTCGTGATTCTCTATTCTATCTTGTGTAGTGATCCCACAAAATCCATGCCTCTAAATTCATCCCTGACTATTGGTAAATTCTGCTATGGAAATTTCTAGTCCATTGTTACCACTACATCAAACCCAAGTTTGAATTGTGGTCACACAGATATTTCTACCACTAGTACTATTGCCACTATTAATTGACTAAGTTGTAAGAAATTAGAGAGGAAATATGAAGCAACCTCAAAATTTACATGTATCATGATATCCAATTCTATGTAGTTGATGCTAATTAATTCATTAATAGTCTCCATTATCTCATGTGAGGGATAATTACAGACAATGTTCAAGAATTTTGTTGGATGGGTCCATGGAAAGCCACTTCTCTATGAAGAGTGTTAGGGTAAAATGTGGTTTAATCAAATGAACAATAATAAACCCAAACATCAATAGAATAATGAAAACAAGAAAGATTGAAAGAAATGAGGCAATGAACAATACAGTGCAAACCTTCCCTGTTCTAAGGCTTCTGTTGTTCGCCTATTACAACCATCCTTTGCTGATGAAGTAGGCCCTCAGTGAGTGCACTCTTTTAGCTGTGTTGTAGGATGTCGGTAGTAAATGGTTGTGTTGATAGATAATGTTGTGAAGTAGAGCTTCAAAGCAAATGGTGATCCCAAGTAGATTGTATTGGGGGTGCCAAAGGCGTGCGGGTAGAATTCTACAGAGTAACAATACAAATAACCTGGATGAATAGAATGGGAGGATGAAGCTTCTTTTATAGACTCAGAAGAATGAGAATCAATGGTTGAGAAGAAGTGTGATGATCAACGGCTGAGGATGGTTGAGGAATGTGCAACTAGTAGAAATATGACAAGTGTCTCATCTCCATCATGAAAGAGGGGATTTGGCAACATTGATTGGAGAGTTAACTTCTTTAACTGATCAGTTAACAAACTTGATTAGTCAGTTGGAAGAATGAATTATGGAATTGACTGAATTGATTGAGGGATTAACTCAATTGACTGGTTAGTTAACACTTTTGATTGATTAGTTAACTAACTTCTGATTTGAGAAGAAATAGGACATGTGGGTGAGGGAAAATAAGGTAATTAAATATTTAATATATTTAATTACATGTGCAACCCAGTGAGGTGGACAAGGTGAGGAGGAAAGTGTGAGGTGGATTTTTGGAATTAGAACTTAGGATAGAGAAATTTGGTTTAATTAAATAATTTAGGATTATTTAATTGTGTGAGACATTAGAAGAATTTAGGGAATTTAATTAAATAAATTGATTTTATTTAATTACAGAATAGTGAACCGATTAAATAAATTTAGAATATTTATTTAATTGATAGAAGAATGAAATAAATATTTAGAATGATAGAAGGAATTCAGAAAGGAAATAAATATTTAGAATATTTATTTAGAATGAATCGTGCCATTTTTAGGCGTATACATTGTGCCCCTCTTTGATGCAATGTAGTTTACAGCGTTGCTTCAAAGAATAAATAGTCTGATAATGATACATGCCCCAGTTTGCCCCTGGTACAAGTTTGATGATAGGATGCCCCCTCGGGAGATTGGATGGGGAGAAGGCAGAAGGCATGAGATGGACAATCTCACGATGAAGAAGGTTAGGTTTGAAGAAAATGGGTGAAGAAAGAGCTGAATGATACATGATGCAAGAGAAAATGATAACATACACAAGCAAGCGAGCAAGTATGCACAACTAATACAAGAACAAAAAAAGGTATTGCCCCTGTCGAGCAGTAAACCAATGATATACTGATAACGATATACGATAGTGTTGTCATGGCAGGGAATGATAGATCCCTAGAGTAAAAATGAAGGATAATGTCTGGTTTCAGGAAATCAAGCGTGTCGTGTAACACGTGTGTGTTGGTCTGATTTTGACAATGCCACATCCTATCTAAGACAATTGATTGATTATAATTGATTGAGTTGGTTGATGACCAGACAAAGATTAAGACCCCTGATTGTGATTGGATCATTTGTGCAAGATTGACATGACTTGATTGGTATGGATTATGGATGGACCTTGCATTTGGATCATTGCTCAGACTGACTGGACAAGGATGAAAGATATGATGATAGATAGAAATCTGATTGATAGAAGAAAGGCTCAATAGAAGGACTCACAAGCTTTTATTTGTATTGATACTCTGCATTGGTGGATCTTTATTGCATGGGGTATGGTATGGATGTATAAATGGATATAGGATGGATGCTTTTCTATTGGAGTGCTTTATTTCATCATTGGGCGATTTATTTTTGGTGCATTTTCTGAAATGTTGTAAGTGAATACAAGCATCGAGGTATAATTGAACCGAGATGACCTGAGTATTGCTTCCATGGGTTTTGCTTTAGCAAGCTAATATAAGCATCTAGTCAAAATTGAATCTAGATGACCTGAGTACTTCTTGCGGTTCAATAAACAAGGATTTCCCCCATTCATGTTAGACCTTTGATGTCCTCGATGATCTTTTGCTGATCATGTCCTTAGACAAGGTGTCACATTACTAAAGCGGAATCCCCAGATAGCAAACAAAGAAAATGATCATGCCCCCATCATAGCATCTCTAGCTTTTGGCATCCTTGAGTAGCATAGAAGGACATGATAACAAAAATCAAGATGCTGTAACTTAACTATGATTTCAATCCACAAAACATTCTTGCATTTGGATGTGTTTATTTCTTGCTATAATTTGAGTAAAATCATTTAGAAAGCCTTGGGTATTTCGCCTTGTGTTTGAATGGGTTAAGCTGTTCATAGTCAAGATTTCTGCTTGAAGTGTGGGTTTTGCTTGTTTGGTGAGAAGATTCCACAATCCTTATTGGTGAGACGAACCCTAAGGGATTGACCTAGTGCCTCGCGGGGCCATTTCTAAATGGCCTTGCTTACGTGATGACGTAGAGGCAACATAGTTCGGGACTTGGACTTTGATGGACCTAGGATATGGATCGGATGAGACACAATATGGAACAGATATGGACTAGATATGGATAAGACAAGACACAATATGGAATAGATATGGATCAGATATCGAACAGATATGGATCGGATAAGACACGATATGGAACAGATATACCGATGACAAAGAAACACCATGGACACGTAGATGGATGGGTGATAGAGAATGGAATGGGTAGGTATGAGGATGGGCAATAGTGGATAGAAGGAAACAAGGATGTGATCTCCAAGGACTATGTCACATAAGAATAACATGCCCCATTATAGGTAGAATACTTAGGATTTTTCATGGCAAAGCTTATGACGATAGGAGGATGAGAGGGTAATGAAGGATTTGCATGGTTTGGAGGGATAAGGTATGTCAAGAGACATCTAAAACATTTGTCAACATTGTGCCCCCAATCTTTATCAAGACCAAAGAAATAGAGGAAAGGAAGATTAGGCTGGATAGACTGGATAGTATAGGTAGGATAGGATAGGAAATGGTACGGAAGGAAACTGATAGAGGAAGAGTGATAGGCTGATGAGACAAGGTGACCCCAAGTGTAGGTGAGATAGAAGATCAACTTACACATGACACCTATTTACCAGGTTTTCATCATGGTACTTATCCAAGGCCCCTGTTTGCCAGATTTTCACCATTGGACCAAGAGATTTTTCTTTACTTTTTTCATTTTTTCTTTCTTTCTATTTTTTTAATAGGAGAAAGTGAATACAAAAGGGAGAGACTCAAGTATCTAGTTGCTTGAAAGGTGACAGTCCCGCTAGATAGATGTTGTCGAATGGACCATGTCAAGCATGCTCATAGATGTTGGTAGGGAATTGCATGAAAGTGAGATAGAGTAGGTATGCAGTGGATTATGATGTAGAATATGGGGGGAAGGTTTACGCAAAAGCATGGACCATAGGATGAGGAAGATATGTAGGATAGTAGTGGGAGGGAGGGGAGATGGAGTTATATGGAAGTATTGTGGAATGGAAGGGAACCATGACCAACGGTTGCACTTACTGTGATAAACATTGAAGCTGATGATGGGAAGGTGGTGTAGGAAGCAATGGAGAGTTTTTCTTGGTGGATGACTGATATAGGCCTTTAGGGACCCAAATAGACTTTGCATTATTTTGATTTTTGTTTGTCATGTGGGATGGAAGGATTTGATACTTTTGGATGGAATTGGAGAAATTGGATGGTTGGGATTCATAAGAGGTGGATGCCTCATTTGACTTGAGGGCTTTTTACTTAGGTACCCAAACCATTTTGCTTTTAGACTTTTCGTGTGAAGGTATGAGTTTGGGTGTATGTAGCTTGTGTGCAGCTTTGGAGGTAATTGCTTGATACTTGGGGACCCACACCTTTTTTAGTTTGGCATTGAGGTGTATGGGTGTATGCAACTTTTGAGATGGATGTGTCATTGATTCTTGGCTTTTGTATCCTAGATCATGAGGACTCATAGGATTTTTTATTTTATAGGTAGAGGCATCCACATTTTTGACATTGAATTCTCTTGGGATGGTGGAAGTGAGGTTGGTGAAAGCTCCTTGTTTATACAATATGTGCATTTGTCAGCCATGATTGGGATATTTAGAGGATTCATAGATGGATGGATAAGGTGTTGGAAGAAGTGATGGTAGGATGCATAGGGGGCTATTAGGAGTTGGAAGTAGCGGAGGTAGATTGGATGGTGGGAGGTGTATGGTCACATGCTTTTGACAAATGTAGGATGATGGAGGTGGAATGGCGACATATGTTTTGGGGATATGATAGGGTTTGCGATGGAAAGTAGTAGACTTAGGAGGAGTGGAGGAAGTACCAACATCTTGAGATTGCTCACCTTGGGGTATGTATCCAAGGCCGTATGAAGGTGGAGGAACATTGACATGGATAGGTTCCAAAATACCTTGTTCATGAAGGCCTAAGCCTTTACCTTGATAGTTCATATTCTGGAGTATGCGGTGGACCATGGGATTAGGTATAGGTGCACTAGCAGCGAGTTCCTTATTGGATGAGGAAGGTGAGATAGCGGATAATGGTTGTTGGTGTTCTAAGCAAGAACATTCATGCGTGAAGGTAGTAAGCCCAAGGATATAAGACGATGGATTTGTAGCTTCGTCAATAATGGATGGTGAAGGATCGTTAGAATCTTGATCATCATTATGCTCTTTAGGATCTAAGTTATTGGGTTGATCATTCGTGTACACTTGGGAGGCAAGTGTCTCATCAAAGGAAGCGAAAGTTGTTGGATCATGGATGGGATTAGATGGAAGAGGGATAGAAGAAATGGAGGCTTCTTGCTCATGAATGGGTATGGGATCAAGTTGTTCAAGGACATCTTCTTCATAGGGAATATCTTGATCATAGAACAAATAAAGGTTATGGATGGGTTGGAGTTGGGTTTCCATCTCATGTATAGGATCAAGTTGCTCATGGATAGCTTCTTCATCAAAGATAGTATCTTGATCATAGAAAAGATAAAGGTTATGCATGGGATGGAATTGGATTTCCTTCTCATGTATAGGTGTTGGGAGATGGATAGGATCAAGTGGCTCATGGAGAGGTTCTTTATTATGGATATCATCTTGATCATGGAAAAGATACATGTTATGGATAGGTTGCAAGAAAGTGATTTGATCTTGACTTAGACTAGGGATTAATGTTTCCTCATGCTTAGGATTAGACTCTTGACATACCTCTTGGGTTGCTTGAATGGAAGTGGATAGCTCTTGGATAGCTTCTTGGTTGACAACATAGATGTTTGATGGACCTTGACTTTGGCGCATGGTAGAAGGCTCTTTGATAAGCTTAAGGAATTGAGGATCGCATGAAGGGGTTGTAGGATTTGACATGTTATTGGAAGCATCTTTTGTAAGGTCAAGGACTGAAATTTGGGGACATGGTTGATTCTCTACTAGTAGCCCTTGGATCACATCCTTCGTAGGTGTATGGGTAGATGAATGAGGGGATTTAGCTTTCTCCCTAGCTTTTCTTTGGTTGTATAAATTTGGAAAAACTCTTTCCCACCACTCATCTGATTCTTTTTTGGTCATCCATTTAGAGTTTGAGGAACTAGATGGTGGTGTTGGTGTAGAACTGGTATGTTTGGGAATATGTGTCTTAGAAGGTGGCAAAGGAGGACTAGTAGATGGGGTGGTATACGAGTTCCAACTTAGCGTGGTGCTTGCCTTGTCATGAGTATGGGAAAAGGATATACGATTGTGGGGCGAAGCGTAGCTAGTACTGGCATGTTCAGCTTGCAAGATTGTCATTTCTTTTTGTAAGACTTGGATTTGTTGAGAAATTGCTATACAATCTTGGGGCGAGGGACCTAAGTTTATCTGCAATTGCAGATATTAGAGTTTTTGACCAATATATTCTAGTTGGTTTGCCATTGACACAAGACCGGAAAAGCTTACTGGTTTGGATGCGCTGAAACAGATGCACAACAGAAATGCACAGATGCGTAGGAAGTCGTAGTATATGTGCCGTACTGGTGGAAAATGTATGCACATCAATAGTCTATATATGCGCAACAGGTCTAAATATATGCGCAGCTAGTCAACACAAATGCGCAGGAATAAATAATAGATGCGCAACTCTGACTTTTTTGCAAATTTTTGGAGTTTTTCTATTGTTTTTGGTATTTTTGGCTAAAAAAAGGTCTTCTTGGTATGATTTTAGGAATTAACAGCAAGAAAACACAGCAAGCACAAAGAATACTTTATAGTTTTTTTTGTTGTTTTTGTGGTTTTTTTGACTCTATTTGGACTAAGAGAAAAAAAAAGCAAGTACAAAATCCTAGGCTCGAAATGGATTACAAGGGTTTTTGGCCACTAGAACAGGAGGTGTTTAATGAGGGCAACCGTTTGAGTGGTTACACATGCAACGGCACTACTCTCCGTTATGGAGTCTCCCAGCCTCAAAGGGTTACGCCTTAGAGGGTTTTGGGGGAGGTTGGCCATCAGTGTAACACAGCAACACTCGTTGCAGGAGGTTTTCACCTCAAGCACATTTATTTTAAGTGGATTGGTAGGGCTTGGCTTTAGCCTGTTTCCACTCAGGCTCGTTCCCACTTGGATAGGTGTGCATCCAAGGGCAGGCCCCTCTAAAGGTTAAACAGATGGAATGACAAGTCTGGCACTCTAGTCACCCAGTAAAGGGGAGAGCATAAGCCTATTGTCATTTGTCAAGCATAGAAGACACTGATTAATCCAACCTAGTTAAAAGTAGAAAAACTAAATGAGCTAATATTACTTGTGCACTCACACTGTTGTTAACTTTGAAGTGGTTAAAAAGATAGCATTGTTCATTACCATTTGTGAGATAGCAATAATCTAACTATGGAAAATAGCATTATGCAGATATTGCAATGGTTCAATTACTCTCTTCCTAGTTAAGGCTATGTGGAATTTGTATGAACGTTCATTTTACTGTCCTTTTATAAATTGAAGTGTGAGTTTAGTAAATGCAGCTAGATGAGTCTAAACTAGTGGCCTAACCTGTAAAATAGATCCAGAGTATTCTTGCAAAGATGTTAGTGTTAGCAAAAATCTTCTAAAAAATCCTAAAATCACTACCTACTATAGAAGCACCACTTCAGAGACTGAATGCGCAGAAACAGTCAATAGAAATTTGCATTTTTCTAACCCTAGTTTATAAATATTTGAATAAAACTATATGTGGATGATCTCTTAGCTCAAATCTAACCTCACCATTGCATCTGGGGGGGCATTTCCGTAAATTTTGAGTACAAATTTGCCTAGATTTCATGAAAAATAGAGCGTTTGGTGAAGAAAACAACATTTCTAAAATTCACTGCAAAATAGATGCGCTGCAGGAAGTAACATATGCGCTGCAGGATGTAACATATGCGCTGTAGGATGTAACATATGCGCTGCAGAATTTAACATATGTGCTGCAGGATAGCAGATGTGCTGCAGGATGCAACAAATGCGCAGAATCAGTAAATGCATCGTATCAGAGGTCATATGTGCCGAAACAGAGCGTGTATGCGCAGAAAGAACATATGCACTGTGAAAGAGGGTATATGTGCCAGAACAGTGTTTAAAAGCATAGTAAGAATGAACAGATGTGCAGGAATAACATATGCGCCATAATAGTGTGTAGAAGTGCAGTATCAAAGTACAGATGCGTAGGAATAACAAATGTGCTGCCGAAATAGGTATATGCACCGCAGAAATACTCAAATGTGCCGAAGTAGCCTGTGCGTGACCTGTACGGAACATGTCTTCAACAAAGCTCAGATTTTGATGAGATAAAGGGGCAAAGGCCCCACGGTGGGCGCCAAAAATGTTAGGGTAAAATGTGGATTAATCAAATGAACAATACTAAACCCAAACATCAACAGAATAATGAAAACAAGAAAGATTGAATGAAATGAGGCAATGAACAATACAGTGCAAACCTTCCTTGTTCCAAGGCTTCTGTCATTTGCTTATTACAACCGTCCTTTGTTGATGAAGTAGGCCCTCAGTGAGTGCACTCTTTTAGCTGTGTTGTAGGATGTCGATAGTAAATGGCTATGTTGATAGATAATGCTGTGAAGTAGAGCTTCAAAGCAAATGGTGATCCCAAGTAGATTGTATTGGGGGTGCTAAAGGTGCGCGGGTAGAATTCTACAGAGTAACAATACAAATAACCTGGATGAATAGAATGGGAGGATGAAGCTTCTTTTATAGACTCAGAAGAATGAGAATCAACGGTTGAGAAGAAGTGTGATGATCAACGACTGGGGATGGTTGAGGAATGTGCAACCAGTAGAAATATGACAAGTGTCTCATCTCCATCATGAAAGAGGGGATTTGACAACATTGATTGGAGAGTTAACTCCTTTAACTGATCAGTTAACAAACTTGATTAGTTAGTTGGAAGAATGAATTATGGAATTGACTGAATTGATTGAGGGATTAACTCAATTGACTGGTTAGTTAGCACTTTTGATTGATTAGTTAACTAACTTATAATTTGAGAAAAAATAGGACATGTGGGTGAGGGAAAATAAGGTAATTAAATATTTAATATATTTAATTACATGTGCAACCCGGTGAGGTGGACAAGGTGAGGTGGAAAGTGTGAGGTGGATTTTTGGAATTAGAACTTAGGATAGAGGAATTTGGTTTAATTAAATAATTTAGGATTATTTAATTGTGTGAGACATTAGAAGAATTTAGGGAATTTAATTAAATAAATTGATTTTATTTAATTACGGAATAGTGAACCGATTAAATAAATTTAGAATATTTATTTAATTGATAGAAGAATGAAATAAATATTTAGAATGATAGAAGGAATTCAGAAAGGAAATAAATATTTAGAATATTTATTTAAAATGAATCGTGCCATTTTTAGGCGTATACAAAGAGCATGCAAGAAGAGTCGATCCATAATCTTGAAGGCCAAGAATTATTAAAAAAGGTTTCCAGATGGTTAAAAGAGTAAACATAGGGAAAGATTATAATGGTTGGCCAAGTGTACAATAATTTACCTCTTCATAATGTCATATATATAGCTAAATTAAATGAAAATAGTTTTATTTATTAAATAAAAGTGAGTGAGAATATAGTAATAAGAGTACAGATGCATAGATAATATATTTTCATAGGATTATATTAAATGACATCAATGTGATATTTTGACTAAAAATATGACCTTTGTCATCATTACTATTTTCATTTAATTCAATATAGAGTAGTTAGATAATAGATGTACAAATAATATTTATCTATATCTTAAAATAACATCCTTGTGATAATTTGAGTGCTAATTAAATAAAAATGTTAATGATGATGAAGGTAATCATTTCATACTTAAATTAAATGAAAATATTAATGGAGATGAAAGCCATTTTGTTGGTGTCATCCACCTCCCAAGAGCACCATATGTAGAAAATAACCTTCACAAAAAATGAGAGAGACAACACGTGAACATTTCACCAAACAAGAGTGAATAAATTGAGATGCATAATTTACATATTGTACAACCTTTTAAAGGAAAAAAAATATATTACAGGTAATCTTTTAACGGATAAAACTACCCTAACAGGAATACCTTCCCAAACTAATTATTTAAGCCTAAGTGAAACTTAAGCAAGGTAAAATCTATTTACCCTAACACCCCTCCTTAAGTGTAACTTAGGGAGAATTATTATGCAAAAAAGAAAAATGATAATGCAATATGGGTCCTGGCTACCCAGCCATGTTAGGTACCCATTTACAATGCAAAAATAAAATCTCTCACAACTGGAGAAAAGGAGAAAAACCATGTGGGAATAAACCCCTCCCCAAAGGAGAGAAAAGAAACAAAATTGATGCATGGATGGAGGTCTCAATTACACCCCCCAAGGACTACATACATCATGTCTATATAATCAATGGCCCCCCCATAAGAGGGAAAGAGAGAGACTATGTAGCCCCCCACAATGTGTAATCACTTGTAAAACTGGTAAGTGCCTAAAGATAGAACATGATCCAATGTCGACAAACAACGTGTCTCCCTTTTGGAAGAAACAAAACCAAGTACAAATGCAGGTATGCTTCCCACTCCAAATAGGAATTGAAAGAAAGAAGCATGGAAATGTATGATGATGTTTCTAAAATCTGCTCATGTGTCGCCAAGACCTTGGAAAATGATGCCACAAACCAATCAGGAACATGCCTAATCACAATAGAAAGTGACAAACAAGGTACCATTGGAAACTGATCTTGAACATTCTCCAAAGTCAATGATGGAGTGACAACAGTTGTACCACAACTATCATCAAATAGGAGGGATATACCCTCAAATGTGTCTTCCAAGTCAGAAATATGAGATTCTATGAACAAGCAACTAATGTCCAACAAATACGAATTCCAATCAGGAAGATAATCTGAAATACGATCATCTGGGAATAACTAAGTATCAGGATCTCCATGTATTTCCCAAATTTTAGTCCAAAGAATATGAGGACTCTTATAATGATTAATAGCATTCAAAGTGGCATCATCAATATGCATTGCAATAACTCCTAGGACATGTTCCCTTTTGCAATTCCATACAAATTTCTTACTATCAATGCCAAGAAGGGGAACTAGATTATAAAAATGTGGCAACAAATGAAGCCATCTAAGATGTTTTATGATACCATCTTTCCATTGTTTATAGTTTCCCCTTTCCAACATAATCACAGCATGATGAACTGAAAACCGCATAATCAACTATGACTAATCTCCAAGATTACAAAGACATTAACCTTCAACAACAAAATTAGAAACTCCCAAATACTGCAAATGAAGCCTTCAAATCAGCAAAATAAATCACCAAGATAAATTGATCTTGTCTCCAAATAGCCAACAATAAGCCACCAGGCAATTTTCCAAGTCACAAGCACATTCACCAAGCAAAGACTCCATAAGCCATCACAATCACTTCACAATAATTTGCGAGTGTTAGCATATTAGAAGGGAAAACAAGACATCTGCGAGAGCAATGTGGGACAAATGATCCTAAAGCACTCTTAAAAAGGCTACACAGACCCACCTTCATGTTTTCACTGTGCAAAGCAAATTTGAAACCCTAAAATATTTGTAATGAAACTTTATAATATATAAAGTTTGATGCAATATTTGAATTGATCCAGCCAGAAGCAGCGAAACTTAGAAGCCAGTCCCCACCGACAGCATCAACAGTATGCTCTAAATGTCTATGCATTAAAAATCTTGACAAAGGTTTACAGGGGCTGTCAATGTGAAGCTTCTAAATTTTGTGACTCCTTCGGCAAAGATGTGGTGTAGAATCCACAATATACACAGATGTGAAGACCCTACCCAAGGTGTATAGCCTTTATCATGGTGTGGAGACGGGCTGATGTGCTCGGCTTGGGTGTGGGTGCCTATCCTGGAAGTGGGTCGATATGGTCGTGGGTCTCCGACATAGGAGTTTCTCCCCTTCCTTACCATTATCCTATATCCTCTATGCACCAATAGACCTCAAGCTACACCAACATGCTAAATGCCTCTAGCCACCTTCTTTGCAATGATTTATCAGACTTCAAAAAAATGCACAGAGATTTGTAAAAACTTCAATCGCAACCTCTTCTCTAATAAACGAAATCGGTCAAAGTTTGAAAAAAATTGCTATTTGAAAAAATTACCGTTAACATCAATTGAAAAGTGCCTACAGGAAGAATAAAGTGCTTATCTGAGGACTCCAATGCGCTAGTTCAGATCAAAAGCGCTTCCTGTATCAGCCAACGCACCTATCAAAACATATTTTTAATCACCAATTTTGAAAAAAATGAAATGCCTCCCAACATAGTTCACATCCAAATAGTAGATCAAGACTTCGAACAAGAGAATCGACTCTCTCCAATAAAAAAATGCCTTCAATGCGAGCTTGGTCTCTCAAATGCCTCCTTCACACAAAAGAAAACCACAACACAAAATAGAGAAATCGTGCTTCTTGAATTTTGCACAGCTTCAAACAAGAGAAAATTGGTAGGCAACTTTGAAATTTAAAAAAATTTCAAATGCCGGAAAAATAAGTGATCTCAAACACTAGATGAAAACTCTCAAGGAAGAAGTGGAGAATGGTTGGCTCTGATACCATGTTGGTGTCATCCACCTCCCAAGAGCACCATCTATAGAAAATAACTTTCACAGAAAATGAGAGAGACAACACATGGCCATTTCACCAAACAAGAGTGAATAAATTGAGATGCATAATTTACATATTGTACAACCTTTCAAAGGTAAGAAAATATATGACGGGTAATCTTTTAACGGATAAAACTACCCTAAAGGGAATACCTTCCCAAACTAATTATTTAAGCCTAAGTGATACTCAAGCAAGGTAAAATCTATTTACCCTAACAATTTTCACTCCAAGTGTCATTAAATAAAATAAAAAAGTTAATGATGGCTAAGGTTGCCTTTTCACTCAATGTATCATATAGATGTTATTTAATATATACACAAATACTATTAGTTTTATTAATTCACCACTAAACCTACAAATTTATATGAATTTAAATTAAATTATTTTACACCCTTAGTTACATATTTATATTAGTTTAGGTTTTAATTCACTACCTAAGTTACAAATTTATTGATATTTAGGCTTAATTTACTACCTCCATTAAAATATTATGACTAATTTAGGATTAATTCATCACCTTGATTAAAAATTTATGAGAAATATAGGAATAATTCACCACCTCAATTAAAAAAATTATCAAAAATTTAGCCTTGATTTGACACCTCAATTAATTTACCAAATTGATTAGAAACAAGAATGAGTTTTGGCTTCCCAATCACACACAATTTAAGTTTAAATTTTTATATAGTTAATATAAAATAGCCACCCACTTTATCACATCTGATCAATTTTTGAATAATCACTAGGACGATTGTCTCTACTTAGGGGATTCACGAGGGGTTCTATAGAATTTTCCAAGGCCCAATTCTTAAAGTATGCATTGCATGATTTGAAATTCAACAATTGGTGTGAAATAATCTACTATATTTTTTGGTGAACTCTTTGAATATATTGTAAAAAAAATTGTGCTCATTTTGCTTCACATTCTCATGTAAGAGATTCCATAGGAGGTGGTGCATAGTAGGCTTTGTCAAAATGTGTTGTGGGCTAGAAGTGAAGACATGTCCTAAAAGAATGATGCCCTATAGATCTATTATAATGATGGTGGATGTAGAATAAGTTCTCATCCCAATTGTGTAGATGTGCATAGTTGTAAATGTGTAAAAGTTACAATAGTGTGTACTTGGCCACATCTATCCATCTATATTTGAATGAAAGGATGTGGATAGATCTAGTTATGTATCTAATTTTTGCTACAAGGATTACCAAAATACAAAAACAAACCTTGGGTCAGTTTTAAACATAATGGATCTAGGTATCTTAAGTCTACTAAAACATATAAATATGATTAATTTTGATCTTAACTAATAAGACTGCCATGAAAAAAAATTGATATTTGATATATATGCTACTAGATAAATGATTGAAAACATTAGATGTATGGATTGTGAGAATCATATGGCATGGGATTGGATCATGTACACATTCCAATCATTGGACACCTTTGCACCATGTGATTGTCCATAGTAGAATATGTCCTTTGGTAGATATACATCATTTAACCTAGGTAAATATCTATGCATGCGAAATTTTGATGCTAAAGAGCATCACTGAGAGCCTCTTATGTACTAAGGGAGGTATTTAACTTCCTTGATGGCATTTAGACCCCTAGGTTGATTTGACAATATTGAGAAATAGATAAAAGAAAGAAATTGATGCCATGTAGTTTATGTCTGATGAGAACTAAGATTGATGCAAGATGAGCCTAAGTCAAACCAAACTGATAATTGACTTTCTAATGATCCTCTGACTTTGAAGATCAAATTAGAGATAAGTTGAGAAGCAATAGATATATACGATTTTTTATTGTTGTGTTTGATGGGAACTAATATTGAACTATGATTAATGCTGAATGAGATTGATGCATGTAATATTTGAAGTGATATTTGTTTGCTATGTTATCTTCTTAATTGTTGAAAGTACTTTAGGATGATGTCCTTCAAGACATAACTTTAAATGTGCAATTTAAAACTTTTCACATACATTCTAATAATTAAGAACCATTTCCTTGGATTATCACTCTTAGGAAAGAAAGGATTTAAATTTTTACTCGAGACTAAATTATAAATATCATCCAATCTAATATAAAAATATATATATAATAGGTTAAATATTATTAGAAGATAAAAAAAGTTATATATTATAATCTGAGATTTAAGATCAAAATTCGTTAATCTCTATACATACATAGTTTTAATGACATCCCCGGAGAAAGAGGAATAGGGTCCAGGATTTTTTTCCCTCTACAATGAGAAACCTCCAAATAATTGAGTCAATTTATGGTTAAGTCGTGAAAGAGTTCTGTCACGACGAACGCTAAATTCGAGAAGGCTCACCATTGACTTTCAACTCTGCAATTCTTCGACGACATTGCAACTATAACCCGCCAGGTCACCTTTGACATTTTACTCAATTCACGTCTGATCGACGTTTTAACGTTTATTATGTTTAAAAATGTAATCGTTTACATTGCATGTCTTTTCGAATGTTAAATTCTTTGCCAGAAACTTCACTGAAAGCAAATCATCATTATATCTGGTTGAAAATAAAGATTGAATTCGAAAACAAATTATCATTACTTTCCCAGAAACTTCAATGAAAACATATTAGCATCATTTATGGTTGAAAATAAAGCTTAGAACTACCAAATCGAAACGGAACAACTAAATCGATATCTACAGTAGAAGCAGGCATTGAAATAGCCAAAGTTTATGGTTTCCGTGAGAACTCGTGGTGGCTTCCTAGTAACCAGGAATGTTTTGATTTAAATAATATATACATAAGACAAACAGCCCCTGGCTCTAGATGATTTTGTCTTAAACTATAAGTTTGAAACTCAATTTGTCAATTGTAGTAGTCTGTACGTAACTCTATTTAAATATCATTTACTTCAATGGTCAAACAATCAATAGAGATTTTATACCTCATTCACAGCAAAAAATGGTAAATATTTGTTCTATTTTTATTGACCAAAATTAAGTTTGACTGTTGAAGTATTTATCTTATTTTTATTACCCAAAATTAATCTTTGACTATTTAAGTAAATAATATTTAAGAATAGCCGGATAAAACTACCTATTTTAATGTGGTCATAGATATGACAAATTTGAACGTATTGATTACGTAAATGTTATTCAGCGTATCTTCAGGCTTTAAGGCATCCATAAGTACCTTTTTAAAAGTTGAAAGGTCATTTTAAAAGACCACTGTAAGATAACCTGTTAAGTCGTCAAAAAGTTCTATTTACGACGTATGACGAAGGCCAAATTACGCAAGCAAAGACCAGCCGCGTGTCAAACTACGAACCGGCTCACCATTGATGTTTTGACTCTGCCTCTCTTCAACAACCTCACTCATGTCCTTTTCTACCATTCAAGACTTCACTAATATAGAATCTGCGTTTTCCACCGTTATTCTTTGCCAGAAACGTCACCAAGAACAACATTGTCTTCGTTTATGTTGAAAATAAAGCTTAATAACGCGGAAATAGATGTGGACGAGTGTTTTTCTTAGGCAACGGTCAATTTCTAAAATCCTGTGTATCGTTTGAAGAGCATCGTGTTGCACGGTCGGATAGAGACTTGATAGTTATATTTACCGAATACGTTGCTGTTTTTACTTTTGTTTTACATTTATTTTGGTTTTATGGTAAATATATTCTTTGCTATTTAATTAAGATTATCGTGACTTCAGTTTTTAAGAGGTTTTAATGGTCTAAATTTAATTTTTACCATTTATTTTAGTTTAGATTTTGAATATGGATTGTTTTGTGTATATAATTTTGTTTAGGATTTTGTTGTCTTAATTTAAATATCATTTTTTTTGTCAGTTTGTGTGTCTCTTGTTTCAAATTTAGTCCTTAGGATTATGTTTGTAGAGAAGCCATAGGATAATAGTTATTGTCAAGTAGTATCAAGCAAGATAATTGGAAGATTAAAATAATTACATTAGAGCATATGATAAAGTACAACATGCATGCCTACATCAACACTTACAAATAGTAAATTAGGCATTTGTCCATCTTCTATTATTATGAAATCAACAAACATGGTTGACTAACCATAAAGGATATTTAATACTTCCCTATGTTTACAATAAATCCAAATGTTACTTCCTATTACCCAATTTATCAAAAGAGCTTATCTAGTCGGTGTGTTGTAATTTCGACAACAGTAGAAATATCACCAACCAGGAGTCAATACCATTCATACATGCATGTGCAACAAAGTCAGTAAAGTCGACATGTTAGCAATGAGGAGGTCACGGGGTCAAATCTTTTTATACAACTGGCACAAGGACGTGTCGACTATTTACGTGAGGCCCAATTTATCTTAGTAGTAGGCATGTGTGAAGCCAAGGCATTCTCAAATGCATCCATTGACTAAACTACATGCTACATAGCCCCGTGTAGTCTCAAAATTGTAAATATATTATACAACCACATCTCCATCATCAACAAATCCAAACTCATTTTCAACTTTATATTTATTATTTACAATAAATTTAAGTTTAATACTTATATTTTTTTCTTTTATATAAATTTATTAACTTAAATTGATTATAAATCATCTCTTCTTAAACCAACATAATATAAATATTAGTAAAATAAAAACTAATAAATATTAAGATATCTTATAATTTAATATTAAATAAATAATAAAAATATTTTTAAAAAAAGAAAGAGAGAATACAAACAATTAATCTTGAATGCCATTATTTATAACAAGAATAAAATTAAAATTTTAATATAAATGACTCGGGTAAACATTAATCTTTTTCGAATGTTAAAGAAATCTTAAAAGAAGGATGAAAATCTTTCAAATCCTTCTGTGTAAACATGGGCTCCTTCAAACATGGAGTCCTTCACTGTAAACATGGGGTTATAGAGTTCAACGTGGTAGGGTATTTATACGGGCCCTCTCCCCACGTAATCAATTGACAATTGACAAGATTTCTTAGCCAGAAGGGGCTGCTTAAGGAACATGTTTGCTTTCAAACTCTTCCCTCTTAAACCAAAATAAAAGTCTTTAAATTTACATATTTCATTTTGCAATTGCCTGAAATCGACCACGCGGTTATTTAATTCATCCTTACTACTCGAGGAATTTTAGATTAGATGGGACTTATTGTATGGCCCTCTCTCCAACGCGTTCGAGTACCATCTGAGAGTGACAAGCAGCCTTCGGACTTTGAACGGAATGCTTTGTGTAAAGCATTTACCGTGGGAAGCTGCATAGAAATTTCTCTGAAAGTAAAGTTGGTTTGTTCGCTGGAGCTACAAATACGGCCCTCAGGCCAGTTGTTTCCCATATTCGAGCTTTCCGTCACCTAATTTTAATCCACTGTGTGTCCAATTGTTTCTTTTATCTCTCATTCATCTTTCATTTGGAATAATGAAATTAATGAATGAAGATGAAGTAAAGATCGATCAAGATCTCTGGGTTATTCAAATCAAGGAAGGCCTGCAAATACAGGGCGACCTAGAAGAAGAAGAGGAGATTTCTGTATCCGTTTTTGGTGTGCCCAACGAATTGAGGAGATATAAAGTGGCTGCTGCAAGAAGATTTCAGAAGACGATAACCGGTGACTGTAAGTTCGAATCTATAGTGGAGGAGGTGAAGAAGTACGATTGGCAGATGAGGAACTGCTACCACAAATATCTGGACTACAAGGAGGAAACCCTGGCATGGCTCATGGTTCTGGACGCCTCCTTCCTGCTCGAGTGCTTGGAGTTCTACGTTAAACAGACGGACCAGGCTTCTTCAGAAGTGTCTTCCCAGGTGAAGCGACTGGACAGAGTCTTAGATCCATATGGCAGGAGCGCAATCCACAATGCAATTATGAGAGATCTAATGATGCTGGAGAATCAGTTACCTTTGTTCGTCTTGCAGAAGCTGCTGGAAATGCAGTTGGGTTCTCAAGACAAGGCGGAAGAAAGGCTCTGCAGTCTGCTAACTCTCGCCTATAAAGAATGGTCACCATTTATGTTGAAGATGACAGAGAGTTCAAGTCTGCGTATAAAAGAGAGAGGCCACATACTGCAGATGCTCTACTACTCAATTGTCCCTGCAGCAGCCATGGACGATACCATTTCTAAGAAGAATGAGGACGGGAATGTCCCGTTGCAGGATTCAACCTACTTAACGCGTGCTCTGAAAGCTTTATGGAAGGCTCTCTCCTCGTTAAACGTCGGCCTTGTTCAACTTGTCTCGGCACTCCCTCAGCGTCTCTTGAAAGGAAAGCCGGTCGAGTTCGTGACACAGTTGTCCACGCATCTTGCTTCCACTTTTGAAAGTCTTTCAATTAAGCGCAAAGATGAAAAGAATGAGGAAAAAGATGAGGAACAAGGTTATTCCTCTGCGGAAACTCCCCCTACACGCGACGAAATAGCGATTCCCTCTGTATCTGAATTGTACTCAGCGGGAGTAAAATTCCTTCCAACCGAGGGAGACCTCAGCACAATTCGCTTTGACCCGACCACTGCAACTCTTTATCTTCCCAAATTGAGGTTGGATTCCAACACAGAAGTAGTTCTCAGAAATCTGGTGGCTTTCGAAGCTTTGGCACCGCCTGGTGCGTTGATCTTCACTCGCTACACTGATTTCATGAATGGTATCATCGACAAAGATGAAGATGTTCGGCTGCTGAGAAAAAGCGGGATTATTTACAATAACCTAGCAGACGACGGGAAAGTGGCAAGCCTGTGGAACGGCATGGGTAAATGCGTGAAATTGACGCAAGTTAAATATTTGGACCAAGTTATAGCGGACGTCAACAAGCATTATAACAAGACATGGAGCGTTGCTGTGAAGGATTACATAAACAAATACATATTTTGTTCATGGCAGCTCCTCACTGTTCTGGCCGCAGGGATACTTCTGCTTCTCACTTGCTTGGAGGCATTTTGTTCTGTGTATGAGTGTAAGCATTGGTGGAGCAACTCTAATTTTTTGCAGGACTAAGCAAATTTGAAGAGCTTCATCTCATATAAGCGGAAGAGCTTAACCAGCCGGTGCGTTGTAAATGACCGGCTGGTCGAGCTCTGTATGGCTGCCAGGTGGAAGTCGACCAAACGTCTGCCAGCAGTACGGAACGAATCAGCACAGTCGACTGTTTCGGCCGAGTCATAAAGTAATGCCGACAGCTCCAGTCGAGTGCTCAGCCGTATAGTCGGTGAGTTACAACTCACCGGCTGTTTACGGCTGCCGCATATAAGCAGTTACCAATTCTGAGGCCGTTTCTTCTCTTTGATACAGCGACTTGTATTTACTTCCGAAGGATACAACAGTTTTGTTTTTTTGAGGCGGGTTGCACCCTGCCTTTATGTATGCTGCCGTTTTCAAGTACGGTACCATTACAAAACACACCACAAATTTTGTGTTGCTTACAGAATCCAATAATTTCATACAATATTTGCCATTTGGAAACATTCGTAGAAAAGAATGTTGGAACTTAGTATCTTTATAAAGTTCATTACTTCAAGATTTTGATCATGGAATGCAAAGAAATATCAAAATGGTGCAATCACACTTTTCTCAATATTATATACGCTTTATTTTATTTTATTTTTTAATTTTTTTTTAATCAGTAATTTTACTTTACGATTGTTTACTCTTCACAACTAAATATAGATTTTAATCTATTAGTAAGTTATATTATTGAAATTATTTTAGTTATGTTTAGAGGCAATCTACACTCACAATAAGGGCTGAAAGATTCAAATTCTTGTAACAAGTAAACAAAAATAAAAAATAAATTAAAAACAATAGCAAATAAATAAAATTCAATGCATCCCTGTAGTGGATCATAATGAAATGCCACAAAAACACCACCACCACTCTCAAAGATGCTTTTGCTATTTTAATCCAAAATGCAAATATTAGTTGGAGTAATTTATAAATGCCAGAACCAAAAACCAAAAACCAAAAAACAAATTGGAAGATATCTCTCGGTGTACTGTAGATATATTTTTTAAATATAAATATACTAGTTATTTACAGTATGCATAGTGGCGGGAAAGAGCATATAAAGAAGAAAATATATGGAATTTTTTTTATTTTTATAATAATTATTATAACAATTTGATTATGAATATTTTAAATATTTTTTGTAATTGTATTTAATTTATTATTCAAGTAAAGTAATATATATAAGATTTATTTATTTTGACCGGAGCTATGAATTAGTAAGGCCACAAAATGGGGATCTCATCTATTAGCATTAACACCTGGAGGTTCAAACACGCGAGCTCATTGACCTAGCAAAGGCCCTCCGCTTATGAGGACAATAGCCCAACGAAGGCACATAACCTATAAGCATGTTAGCCCAATGAAGGTGTAAAGCTTGCGAGCTCTTTGGCCCATTGAGGGTTTAAACCCTAGTGGTCACCACTACAACTGAGCGACTTAACCAGCAAACCACGCCCTTAACAACTTATAAGATATATTTATTATATTAGAATATAATAACACTTTATTTCTAGTTTTTAAATTTTTATTAGCAAAAAGGGGTAACCCTTGTTTGCTATTGTAATTGTAAAATTTCTGTATCCATACAAGTCCCATTTAGTAATGGGCCTATTTTGTAATACCCACAATTTCCTATTTCAATAAAGATTAGTGTTAGGATAATATCTGAAAGACTTCATAAATTATATATTTCAATGTTATGGTTTATATTGATCTTGTTTTACAAATTGATAATTAATAGTTTGCTAGAAAAGTGATATATTTCCTATTTCAATAAAGATAAGTGTTAGGATAATATCCAAAGGACTTCATAAATTATATATTTCAATGTTATGGTTTATATTGATCTTGATTAACAAATTGATAAATTAGTAGTTTGCTTGAAAAGTGATATATTTAGAATAATTATAGAGGAAATGAACTATGATAAAGGTTTCACAATATTAATTAAGTATTTTAGTTCAATGGTCTTTAGACTATAATTTTTGAACTTTCATATGAAGCTAGATGCCTCGATAGATTGTTGATTGTGTAGGTAGATACCTAATAGGGACTAGACTAGTCAACTACAAGCTAATAGTTGAACATCATTGCCTTGTTGTACCAAGGTGTTCCCTTACTCACTTGTACTTGGGGCCAATGGTATGGTTGCAACCCTTCTTGTCTATGTTTGTGAGTCTAGTTGTAGTCTAGATGTTGAGTTATGTGTGTGCATGTTTAGTTGAAGCTACCAAGTGTTTATCCATAGATTGGCCAAAAACTAGGTGCCACAGTTTGCTTGAGTTATATAGTGAGTGGTCTAGCATTGTCCCAATTAAGCTCCTTGATAAGAAACATGCAATGCTTGTTATCATATGAAAATAGGATGGATCATTCTAGATGGTTGACAGAGCTTATGTTGCAAATTGTAATCCAAGATGTTCAAGATTAGCTACCACATCAGTTATTAAAGGTTAATTATGTTTGGTATATTATAGGTGCATGAATCTTTTAACTAATATAACATAACTACAATAGTTTTTTTTTTTGCAAACTTGATGCACATGACCATATAACATCAAGGAATACTATAAATACCTACAAAATAAATAAATGTTAGATAAATTTATATCTTTTTGGTTGATGCAAGAGTACTAGATTACACCTTGGATGTTCCTACATTAGATACACTAAAAAATTCAAAAGTAAGCCTCACTTTCATTAAAGAAGTTGATCTAAAGGAAAAATAAATTGGTCTAGATATCTTATCTCTAGACATCCATCTAGAGTCTTCAACCAGTTTATCTTTCCACTTAACCAAACATTCTTCATATTTTCTATTTCTTCTGCTCTTCATATTTTTCAATCAAGTATCTCTTCAGTTTCTTCTAGTTGTTACTTAGGTGATTTCTTTTTCTAATCTATCTCTATCATTTGGTATTATGATTCTTGCTCATGGTATTGATATAAATCTAAAATGTTAAATATTTATGATATAATAAGACCTTTTATTAATTTTACTTCATCTGCATTTGTTGAATCAAATTTGTCAACAATTTTACAAGGACCAAATTTCCTCATTTTTTGCTTAGTGTATGTTCCCTATGTAAATCTTTCCTTTTTTAGATAAACCATCACTTCATCTCCAATTCCAAACTCCTTATGCATTCTCTTCTAGTATTCATGGTCATAATACTTGTGGTCAATTTTCTCTACCTAAATTCTTACTTCTTGACACAATTTTCATATACTCATAATAATCTTTAGTTATAACACTTTTCTTAAATGGTTTGTGATAAAGTGTCTTACTTCTAAAACATTCTTTGAATTCTATCCACATATAATTTCAAATGGTGTTTTACCTCTACTTCTATTCATTGAACTATTGTTGTGTATATAATGCACACCATTCAATAATTTCAATTCATCATGGATAGGAGGTTTATAGAGCAATGCAAGCTTATCTTGTGAATGACCACATGAAGATCAAAGCTTTGGAGTAATGGAGAAGATGGAAAATATCCTTGATGTGAGTTCACAAAGGGCCATTTCACGAACAAAAGAGGATGGAATGGACCACACGACATGCTTCTTGAACATCTGACATATAGGTAAAGGAGTTATGCAGCCTATCAAATTTAATGGAATACAAATTAGTATTTAGACAAATATCAATAACCTATATAAAGATATCCTAAGGGATAGGATGGACATAGGTCTTTGAGCATGGTGCACACAATGAATAGAACAAAGCATGACTAAAATAGAGATTTTTTTTGTTACAGTCCACCTAAATAAAATGACTAATTAATGAAAAACTAGAAAACTAATTTTAGAGGAATGCCATAATCATCGAATTTCTTTTTATTTTTCAAAACAAAAATCAATACAAACATATGGATTTCATTCCAGTAAAAAGATTCAAAAAATTACATTATTCATGAATAATCATGATAAAATCTATAAATAAGATACAATATTGTTAGGTTTGAAAAGAGGGAATGATGATAACTAGAATGCACACTAGATCAAACCCTTTTCATATAACATTCAAAGATAAGACTAAGCCAAATCACTACCAGATGGAGGTGGACTCAGGTATTGATCTTGTACTTAGGTATTTTATAGATGGATCATATTTAATTTAGACTTTTTTTTATCAAACCCTAGGTTAACAATACAAAAAACCCTAGTTCTCTAAAGATCTAAGTATAACAGAGAAAGTACAATAGTAATCTAGAAACCAATTGCATAGAGATGCTCGAGAAGATGATAGAACCTGTCTCCTGAAAGTAGAGATGTCGGAGCACCAATTGGGGACCACCTATGTCCTAATTGAAGGAACCTACAAAAACTATAAACTAGAAAGATGTTGTAAATTCTACCTAATTGCTAGATCTAACTTAGAAAGGATAGGAGGACATGGGTAGTACCGCATGAGTCCTTGGTGAGTGAATTCTCTGAAACTATTTATAGATCCTAAAACCATGTTCTTCACATAGTCTTCTTGTAGCTATGTATTTGCTAGATCTCACTCTTGTAACCTACACACAAGAAGATAAAAAAGAGGTTTGGGAGTTATGGTGTTTAGGGACTTGCCTCAGACAAATCCTAGGATAGCATTCAAGCTTCCCAACACCATTGATTGATAGAGAGTGTGTGCCCTCATGGGGGCAGAGGCTGAAAACAATGATAATGAGATAATCTAAATGATGATAATAAAACAATGATATCACCTATGTGATGAACCCTTAGAATGATGAAGGTCCTTCAACTCCTAAGGAAAAATAGATGATAGCTCCATATCTGCAATAACAACACAATGGCAACACACAAATCTACTCTAGAATCACAATGAATGCTCTTGCTTGCTTTCCTTCAAGATCTTAAGTTATGATTTTTCCAACCTGTTGGGTCCCAAAATAACAGCAGTACAAAACTCTAAAACATTTCTAAATCACCTAGGTTAGGCACTGATGCAAGAAGTTGGGTCCACAAAAAGTTTAAAAATTGAAGTGTTTTTGCTATTTTTCAGAATTTGTCACATTTTGACTAAAAATTTGAAGCACTTACGTAATGAATCCTGAAAAAAGTTAGTAATATGAAATTTAACATTTTGAATCTAGTTTCAAAATATGTAAATTTTTCAAAAACCCAGATGACAGAAATTTAATTTTGATAGATATTTATAAAAACCACTTTTTAAAAGTCATTTTTTTTACCATACCGTGCACGTGTACGGACAACACTTTTTGACCTAGGTAAATGAAAGTATTTTTCTAATTCCTTTTAGGAAAAGATACCTAAAAATATGAAGATTGATGGGAATTTTTGTTTATAATTTTTTTTTGAATATTTTTTTTATTGAATTTTTATTGGCCGTAATTGCTATTTTTAGAAATCAACGTGTACAAATAGCATAATTGGACCTAAACTAAATATTTTTTGAAATTTTATTTTTTCATTGTGTAGATAATTGTCTAAAGATTGATGTCATATAATTTTTTTTACAAAAAAAAAACCAAAAAATGTTATTAAAAAACTAAAAAAGTGGATATTTCAAGTTTATGGACCAGTTTGCTTAGAAATTAATCAAAAAATATTAAACATAAACAAATCTTAACAAAAATTATATATTTGAAAACTAGACATCATGTTCTATAATGGGTTTTAATTTCGTAGATTAATTCACAGAAAAGGTCCATCAACTATATTGTCAAAGTTTGACATTTCTCTTGAACTTGCCTTAGCTTTTTAGTTATAGGTCAAAGGCTAAGGGTTGACTTGCCAAGCCTTTCCCAAGCCTAAAACTAAGGCTGCATGTGGTATGGGAATTCAAATTTTAAAAAACACGTACGCGTTATGAAACATGTATGCATTCCTAAAAGAAATGCATACGTGTTCTTAAGAAAAACATGTATGCATTTTATAAATGTGTATGTGTTATATGTTCGGTCTTTAAAAGAAAGAAATGCGTACGTGTTACATAATGCGTACGCATTTATAAAAAATAACATGTACTCATTTTTAATATATCCTTTATTCCCTGATTTGAGAAAAAACCAACTGAGCACTCTTTCCCTGCAACATTCTCTTTTTGCAGTAGGGACCGACAGCGCCAATTTTCTGCATATTTTATTATATTTTTGTCTTGTACAATCTCTTAACAGGTCATATTCTCTTTAAATTTTTGGAAGAGACATTTGCAAATTGAATTTTTTGAAGTAGAATTGAAAGTACAAGGACTTTTTACAAGAAGATATAGAAAAAAATAGATTTTGAATGTATTGATGATGTTTTTGTACTTCAAAATTTATAGAACAAAGGATCTCCATATTATATAGTTTTATTTGAATATTTGAAGGAGGTGGCAATTAGAAAATACCTGTTAAGATTCATTTGTTTTTTTATCAAGAGGGTTTCCTAATCATGGGATCAAAACAAAGACAAAGAAAAAGATGTAGAAAGTTAATGACATCTGGATAAATTGAAGCAAATAGAGATATGGAGGCAAAAAGACAAAGGGATAGAAGAGAAAGAATCCACCAAATGAAAAATTTGGAAGCATCTAGTTCCATGAATGTTGAAGAGGAAAACATGAAGGGTGAGATGAATGTATATGATGCAAATGTGGAGACAAACCCAACTATGCCTTCAACTTCAACTTTGAATGATACAGAAATAGTACAATCTATGCAAACAACTTCATGTATGTCTTCAAATCCACCTCCCAATGATATGGAAAATGCACATATCGAAACAATTTATGCAGTATGTCTTCAAACTCAAGTCTTGCTAATATATCTTTTAGTTATTTAGTTGAAGCTGGATACACTGTTGATGGTATCAATAATTCTAGTTTTGAAACAATGCAAAAACAAAATAATGATGAAATCCCTCATGTTGATGAAAATGAGAATGAAATCCCTTGTATGTTTCAAAATGAAAATGAAACCCCTTTTATGTTGAACAATGAAAATGAAAGCCCTTGCATGTTCAATAAAAATGAAACCACTTGTATGAATGAAAATGAATACATTTTTTTTACAATTGAAAGAGATGTGTTAGATAACTTTCCTGGTAAAGTTTCTTGGAGAGAAATGAGAACTCATGGAAATAGATTATATAAAATGTTTTTTATAGAAAGAAATTAGGATTCCAATGTCAACTCATGATGCAATTGATGAAAATGTGGAAAATGCAAAAAGTGATAAAAAAATTAGGTATTTTTGTAAAAAAAAAAAAGAAAGATGATTCAGTAGAACAAGTCATATCTAGTGTTGCCAATGCTATTGATTCTATAGGAAAAAAAAGTTGATCTAAAGATAAGAATGCAACTCGTCGTGCAATACAAACTTGCTCTAGTTAATAAATCAACTTCAAATAAAAGAATGTTAAGTAAGATTAGTAAAATATATAAAAGTAAATCCTAAAACTTTGATAAGAGCGACTAAAAGAAGAGAAAGTATTGAAAAAGATCCAATTAATCAATGTTGGAGTATTAGTGGTAGACTCCCAAGGTTAGATATGAAATTAACTAATGAAATGAAATCTTTAATCAAAATTTTTTGGCGTGATAATACAAGAGTATCACCTAATATTAGAGATGTTTTAAAATTAAGGGTGGGATCAAAAATATGTGACCCTCATCGAAAGCATCTATTAGATATGACTCAAACTGAATTATATAATATTTTTTTAGATGATTCAATCTTACCAAATATTAGCATAAGTCAAAGATCGTTTGAAAAATGTAAGCCTTGGTATGTTAGAATTAACAAACAATGAATCTCCTGTTATTGTAAAACTCATGTACAATTTCATTATTATTATGATATTTTTTGTTATATATGTTGTACTTTGCATACTAACCAAATTATGTAGGACATTTGTGGTATTAATATGCCACTTGAAACAATCAAAGATTTTATAGCATGTTTGTTTTGTGAACCCCTTAATGGAAACTTATTTTATTTAAATGCATGTATTTCTGGACAATGTGATAGATGTGGTAATTTTTCATTATTAGGAAAATATATGCATAAAATTAGTTTACATGAATTTGGACAACAATTATAAGACATTAAAAAATTTAAAAATGTTAAATATTCTTTAAAAGATGGAAAAATTAGAAAACGTTGTGAGCTAATTGTGGAAAAATTTAGTGTGCATGCATTTATTAAAGAATTTAAAGATAAGATTGTACCTAAATATGTAAAACACTCTCAAAACATTCATTTAAAGATAAGATTGTGCCTAAATATGTAAAACACTCTCAAACCAGGCTTCTTCAGAAGTATCTTCCCAGGTGAAGCGACTGGACAGAGTCTTAGATCCATATGGCAAGAGTGAAATCCATAATGCAATTATGAGAGATCTAATGATGCTCGAGAATCAGCTACCTTTGTTCGTCTTGCAGAAGCTGCTAGAAATGCATTTGGGTTGTCAAGACAAGACAGAAGAAAGGCTCTGCAGTCTACTAACTCTCGCCTATAAAGAATGGTCACCATTTATGTTGAAGATGACAGAGAGTTCAAGTCTGCGTATAAAAGAGAGAGGCCACATACTGCAGATGCTCTACTACTCAATTGTCCCTTCAGCAGCCATGGACGATACCATTTCTAAGAAGAATGAGGACGGGAATGTCCCGTTGCAGGATTCAACCTACTTAACACATGCTCTAAATGCTTTATGGAAGGCTCTCTCCTCGTCAAATGTCAGCCTTTTTCAACTTGTCTCAGCACTCCCTCAGCATCTCTTAAAGGGAAAGCTAGTCGAGTTGGTGACACAGTTGTCCACGCATCTTGCTTCCACTTTTAAAAGTCTTTCAATTAAGCACAAAGATGAAAAGAATGAGGAAAAAGATAAGGAACAAGGTTATTCCTCTGCAGAAACTCCCCCTACATGCAACAAAATAGCGATCCCCTCTGTATCTGAATTGTACTCAGTGGGAGTGAAATTCCTTCCAACCGAGGGAGACCTCAGTACAATTCACTTTGACTCGACCACTGCAACTCTTTATCTTCCCAAATTGAGGTTGGATTCCAACACAGAAGTAGTTCTCATAAATCTGGTGGCTTTCGAAGCTTTGGTGGCGCCTGGTGCATTGATCTTCACTCGCTACACTGATTTCATGAATGGTATCATCGACAAAGATGAAGATATTCAGCTGTTGAGAAAAAGTAGGATTATTTACAATCACCTAATAGACGACGGGAAAGTGGCAAGCCTGTGGAACGGCATGGGTAAATGTGTGAAATTGACGCAAGTTAAATATTTAGACCAAATTATAGCGGACGACAACAAGCATTATGACAAGAGATGGAGTGTTGCTGTGAAGGATTCCATAAACAAATACATATTTTGTTCATGGCAGTTCCTCACTGTTCTGGCCGCAGGGATACTTCTACTTCTCACTTGCTTGGAGGCTTTTTGTTCTGTGTATGAGTGTAAGCATTGGTGGAGCGACTCTAGTCTTTTGGAGGACTAAGCAAATTCAAAGAGCTTCATCTCATATAAGTAGTTACCAATTCTGAGGCCGTTTCATCTCTTTGATACACCAACTTGTATTTACTTCGGAAGGATACAACAGTTTTGTTTTTTGGAGTCAGGTTGAACCCTGCCTTTTTGTATGCTGTCAATTTCAAGTAGGATACCCTTACAAAACACACCTCAAATTTTGTCATGTCCCTATACTAGTAATTTATAATTGAATAGATTATGTATTATTCATTCAAATCAAAGATATGAATGATATTATAAATTGAATATATTTAATATATTTAAATAATATTTATTTAAAACAATTAACAAGATATATTATTATTATATTTATAAATAACACATAAATAATAATAATAATAATATATTATAAATATATCTAATAATATAAATACAAATATTCTTATATTTATCTATTATAATATCAATATAAATCATATAATATAAATCATATATCATTTATTATGATATAAACGATATAATATAAATAATATTAAATTAATAATATATCATTTATTATAATATAAATGATATAATATAAATACAAATAATATAAATAAATTTCTTTTAACCTATCCTCTTATGATAACGGAGTTAGTATGGTGAGAACTAATTTTACCACAGCTCATAAAAGAGAATTAATATAAAGTAATAAAAATTATAAGAGGGTACGTATGTAATTTACTAAAGTAATAAAAATTATAAGAAGGTAGGTATGTATTTTATGGAGACCTGTCTCTTTGAATATATCCCTTGAAAGAGAACTAAATAAAGGTTATAAGATAGAAAGTAAAAACAACAGGAAAATGAGATATTTATTAAGAGAACATTTCTGAGTTAAATACAACTTTGATATTGAAAATAAATAAATATAATAAAGAGTAATCATATTTGATTTATATAAGAGCATAGCACACATTGAGAGATTGGAGGTAAACTTGTTAGGAAGAAGTACCATTATACCTCAAAGGTAGATAAGACTGGCGGTGGAATGGATCATATTACATCATACTCAGGCAATGGATAAGACCTGCAGTGGAATGGACCATGCTACATCATACAAGGGCAATAAGTAAGACCTGCGGTGGAATGGGCATGTGTTACATCATCAAGGGCACTTAGTAAGACCTAAGGTGGAATGGGCATGTGTTACATCATACAAAGGCACTATCCGTAGAGGATGATTCATGCAACCTAACAAGAGATAGTATCCCATCTCCACTAGGGTTTGAAAATAAATAAAATTAACATATAATAGACAACCCTAAATATGAATCCACTTAAGGATTGAATAATTGAACTATTGATTTATGTCGATACTATTTATGTGGTTACCAACCCTGATTTGATTATTTTAATATGATTTATTGATCATATCTATTACTAATGTTTCCTTTAAGAAGTAATTCTCATGTGCAAGGTGGAAAATAAGGTTCTTCTTAAAGGGGACATTACAAATTTTGTGTTGCCTACAAAATCCAATAATTTCATACAATATTTTCCATTCGGAAACATTCGCAGAAAAGACGTTGGAACTTCATATTCTTTATAAAGTTCATTACTTCAAGATTTTGATCATGGAATGCAAAGAAATATCAAAATGGTGCAACCACAATTTTCTCAATATTATATACACTTAATTTTTATTTTTATTTTTTTTAATTCTATTTTATTTAGTAATTTTACTTTACAATTGTTTATCCCGAATACAGATTTTAATCTATTGGTAAGTTATAGTATTGAAATTATTTTAGTTGCATCAAGAGGCGCGTTCTACACTCATAGTAAGGGCTAAAAGATTCAGATTCTTGTAACCAGTAAACAAAAATCCAAAATAATAAAAAAAAAGTAAATAAATAAAATAAAATAAAGTTCAATACATCGTTGTAGTAGATCATAATGAAACACAACAATAAATACACCACCACCACTCTTAAAGATGCTTTTGTTATTTTAAACCAAAATGCAAATATTAGCTGGAGTAATTTATAAATACCAGAACCAAAAACCAAAAACCAAAAACCAAAAAACAAATTGGAAGATATCTCTTGGCCTACTGTAGATATATTTTTTAAATATAAATATATTTGTTATTTACAGTATGTGGAATTTTTTTATTTTTATAATAATTATTATAACAATTTGATTATGAATATATTAAGTATTTATTGTAATTGTATTTAATTTATTATTCAAGTAAAGTAAAGTTATATATATATATATATATATATATATATATATATATATATATATATATATATATATATATATATATATATATATATATATATATATATATATATATATATATATATATATATATATATATATATATATATATAAAGTACGTTGAGAGATATCCTTATCGAGATGCCTTTTTTTTTAATCAATTTACTACACATAAGTGGAAATAGGCACCTCAAGAAGGAGACTGTAGTTTTCACCTCTCTAAAACTGAATTAGTTCTTTTCGTAAATTGTGCATGCAATGAAATATTGATCTCTCGACTATAGTCTGTGTGATTTTCCCCTAGCAGCGCAAGTACTTCACTATGCAACCATTGGGTGTGAATTTTTCCTAGGGTTTTTTATTGCAAAGGAGAGAGGATTCTGGGCACCACAAGCACTTTCCTGGGCAACCATTGGGTGTGTATTTTTCCTAGGGTTTTTTATTGCAGAGTAGAGAGGAATGATATGCATGGATTTGGACGTGTCAATTTTGAGAGCAAGGTGTTTTTTGCAAGATAGGTGTGGGAACACTTGTCTGTGTGCAAGGGTGGTCAAGAAAAAGTGTCCTTGCCTGTTGCACTAGGTGTCTTCCAAAAAATGAGTAAAAAGATTTATTTCTGCCACAGGTTGATGCCAGTGGTTTGCTTTCATTGTTTGCACTCAGTGGATGATATTTTGGCATTTCTGTGGTAGGATTTTTTTTGTTTTATTATGTGTTATTTGTCTAGTTTTTCTGTTGATTTTGTATGTGGTCACAGCTGGCTAATTGACCAGATGTAGAGCTGTAATATAATCTACTATAGGTGTAGATAGTTGCTACATGTATACTCAATGTGTGTCTCAATTTATTAATATTTTCTATAAGCATATATGTTTGATTATATTATTGTTTTGATTACTATTTTGATAAATTTTTATTATTTATGTAAGTGATGAGTGTGAGTGGATAAGTTATGGGGTCATTAATAATTCATCAACCATTTAATTTTTTTTTTTATGATTGAATATGGCATTAGGGTGCCAGAACCCATATAATAAAAATCCACAAATTAACTACTGGCTGCTCAAATTTGAGGGCCATTATATAGAAAATAGGAACTTATATTATGAACCATAAGAGTCTCTTACATTCATCTTGCCAAAAAACTATATTTACTACCATCAGGGAAGCATACAAAAACATAGGCTACTACATAGGACCCAAAAAAGGAAAAGCTCCATGAACCATTTAATTAATTCTAGCAATAAAATTTATTTTGTGTAAAAATATTTCTTGTAACTTGTATTATATAGGATCTTGAAAAAATATTATATAAGTTCACTATTTGTCAAAGGAAAGATCCTACCATGGCCTAACAACCCCTATTTACAAAAAAAATCTTAGATAGATCTATTTCCATTGACATGTTGAGCTATACCTAGAAGAAATTATACTACTCTATAAGCATGCTCAAATCAAAATCTATCTATAAATGGATGGAATTAATGAAAGGAATACACATCACATCAAATATGGTGCCACGTCCCCTAAAGTAATTCCTAAATTGCTAGTTTCAAGGACTTCCCAGACTATGTGGAGAATGTGGGTGAGTCTCATGATTCTTTAATCTATCTTGTGTAGTACTCCCACAAAATCCATGCCTCTAAATTCATCCTTGACTATTGGTAAATTCTCCTATGGAAATCACTAGTCCATTTTTGCCACTACATCCAACACAAGTTTGAATTGTGAGAGGAACCTCCTGCAACAATATAATAAAAAAATGCACAAAATAATAGAAATAGCAAAAACACAGAAGAAATTTATTGATCGTAGGCCACTTCAAGGGGGCAACCTCCTTTGAGCAAGCTCAATACAATAAATTCATGGATGCCTTCATTTGCCTCAACACATACTTATATACTAAGTCTAATCTAAACAACTATTACCTCCCATGAATGTGGGATAATACAATATGTTCATAGGATGACTTACAAAGGATATGCATCCAAATGTAATATACTAACAAAGTAAAGAGAAGGGTTAAGCATAGGTTCCTAACATCCCCTCCCTCTTAGAAAAGCTTTGTCCTCAAAGCTGAAGATGTTGAAATTGTTGCTAAATCTAAAGGAGTGGTTCCCATGTAGCATACTTTGGTTGCATTCTATGCCACTGAATTAAGACCTCTGTGATGGATTGGGATCGAAGCTGATGGGTGCATATATCGAGAATTGCCTTCGGATCCAAAATGATGGATCCTTCATTATCCAATTTTGGTAAAATAGTTTGTGCTCTGATGTTGGTGCCAAGAACTTTTTTTAGGCAAGAGACATGAAATATTGGATGAACGCGGGAAGGAGGAGGAAGCTCTAATTTATAAGCAACCAACCCAATCTTCTGAAGAACCTTGTATGGTCCATAGAACTTTGGAGCTAGCTTATGGTGCCCTTTTCGTTTTAGGGATGATTGCATGTATGGATGTAGATGAAGAAAAACCATATCACCTACTTGAAAAGTGCACTCAGAACGGTGCTGATCAGCTTGTTATTTCTTTCAATTTTTTGCCATGTGGAGATTGTCCTACAAGATGTGAAGAATCTAATCCTGGGTTCAGAGAATTGTGTCGACTGATTGAACTGGTGAACTACTGGGGGTGTATGGAAGGAGCACTGGTAGTGCCTGACCATAGACTGCTTCATATGGAGTCATTTTAGATGCAGTGTGGTAGGAGGTATTGTAGCACCATTCAATGAGAGGGAGCCACTTTGCCCACTGATACTATTATTCTGAGGTGAAGCAACAATGATAAGTTTCCAAACATTTGTTGATAATTTCAGTCTAACCATCTATTTGTGGGTGATACCCCAAACTCATCTTCAGTTTGGTACCAGTGTCTTGAAATAGTTTTGTCCAAAAATGACTGGTGAAAGTTGCATCATGATCTAAGACAATGGAAGAAGGGATGCCATGAAGATGGAAGATTTGGTCCATGAAAATTTGTGTGACTGAGGAGCCTGTATAGGGATGGCTGAGGGCACAAAAATGACTATATTTGGAGAGGCAATCAACCACAACCAAGATCACTATTTTTCCTCCAGATTTAGGGAGCCCCTTAATGAAATCCATAGACATATCTATCTAAATCCATGTAGGGATGGGCAAGGGTTCGAGCAATCGAGGAAGGAGTGTCATTTCACCCTTGTTGCATTGGCAGGTATCACATTCAACCACCATATGTTGAATTGCCTTTTCATTCCCTTCTAAAAGTAGTTACGCCATGCCCTCTCATAAGTTTTGAGGAACCCAGAGTGCCCTGCCAATGGAGAAGCATGGAGCTCATAGAAGACATCCTGTTGAAGATTTGTGCTCTAGGGAAGCACCAAATGACCCTTGTATCATAGAGAAGCATCATCCAAAGAGTAATGCGGTACAACATAGGGGTTAGTGGCCAACTGTTGAATGATTTGAGATAATGAAGAGTCATTGACATAGCCCTACTGGACATATTCCAACGAATTTGGAACATGCATAGAAATAGCTGAAAGGGAAGCTTGGTTATCAAATGTACAAGAAACAACAATATTGTCCTTACCCTTCTTGTAAGTGATCTCATAGTCATTACCCATGAGTTTGCTGACCCATTTTTGTTGTGCTGGAGAGGAGACCCATTGTTCTAGGAAATAGTTTAGGCTCTGGTGATCACTCTTGATGCAAAAATGATTCCCTAATAGGTATGGCCACCACTTCTGTACTGCATGCAAAATAGCCATCATTTCCTTCTCATATGTAGAGAGTACTAAATTATTGCTAGAAAGGGCTATGCTGGTGAACGTAATGGGATGTTCTTCTTGAAGGAGAACATCACCAATTCTATTTTTGCAAGTATCACTCTCAATGGTGAAGGTCTTGGAAAAATATGGCATAGCTAGAATAGGTGTAGTACACATGTCTTGTTTCAATTTTTTAAATGCACACTCAGTAGCATGTGTTTAGATAAAAGATCCTTTTTTAACATAGATGTTAATGGAGCTACAATCTTTCCGTAATCCTTTACAAACTTGCGATAGTAGCCAGTCAACCCCAAAAAACTACGGAGGCTCTTCAATGTTTGAGGATGCGGCCAAATTTTCATGGCATCTATTTTTGTAGGATCCACTTGAACCCGTTTAGCTAAAACAATATGCTCGAGATACTCCACTTCCTCTTGGCCAAAAAAATATTTAGACTATCTTGCACAGAGATGATGATCATAGAGAAATTGCAGTATGAGATCCAAATGTTGGAGATGCTCAGCCCATGTTTTACTATAGATGAGGATATCATCAAAGAAGACCAAAATAAATTTCCACAGGTAGGGCTGAAATATTTTAGTCATCAATGCTGGGAATGTTGAAGGAGCATTAGTGAGACCAAAGGGCATGACCAAAAACTCATAGTGGTCATCATACATGCAGGAAACTATTTTAGGGATATCATCCTCATAAACCTGAATTTGGTGATACCCAGAACAAAGATCCAACTTGGAGAAAAAATGACCACCATGAAGCTCATCAACAACAGGAATAATAAACTTATCCTTGATGGTGATGTGATTAAGTGCTTGGAAGTCAATGCAAAGGTGCCATGACCCATCTTTTTTTTTGGGCAAGAAGGACTAGTGAAGAAAAGGAACTAGTACTAGGGCAACTAATACCTTGCTTCACTAAGTCTCGAATGAGTATCTCAATCTTTGTCTTTTGGTGAAATGGGTAGTGGTAGGGCCTTATGTTGGGAGGAACACTTCGAAGAAGGAGCTGAATACAGTGGTCCTCTGGTCATGAAGGTGGCAATCCCACTAGTTCATCAAAGACACATGCATACCTATCCAAAATTTGTCGTAGATCCAAAAGAGTAGTGGAGACCACTGATGGTTGCATCTAAACTAAATGGAGCTGAGCAATGACACCATGTGAATTCTTCTTAAGAAGCTTTTCCATGCGATGTGAACTTATGATGTTGAGTGACCCTGGTTGTAAGCCCTTCAATGTGTGTTTTTGCCCATTGTCTAAAAATTGCATCCAAAGTTTAGCAAAATCCCATAAGATGGGTCCAAGTGTGCGTAACCATTGGGAGCCCAAAACCACATCACATTCACCTAAGGGAAAGGCAAACATGTCAAAGCACACATTATAATCTCCCATAGAGATACGCATATTGTGACACTTCTCTTTGCAAGGTAATGTGCCCCCATTGGCAATCATGACTTCAAAGATGGAGCAAGGATGGACAAAACAATCAGCCTATTGGTAATCTGAGGGTCAATGAAGTTATGAGTGCTACTAGAATCAATAAGTATTGTAAGAGGGAGCTTCTTGAAGTAACCCTTGACCCACATGGTTTGTGGTGTGATGACTCGTGTGAAAGCATGGAGAGAGATCTCTGGATGGTCTTCCTAAGAAGAAGCGTCAACAAGCAGCTGCTGAGTGTTGACCTGATCATCCACTGTATCCTGACCATCTGCATAAACTTTAGTTTCAGGTAGAGAATCCACATCCAAGAGATAGAGCTTTTGCTTAACACATCTATGTCCTCGAGTGAATTTCTCATTACAATTATAACAAAGCCCTTTTTCTCTATGTACCCGCATCTCGGCTTAAGTCAAATGCTTGACATGAGTTGTTCTAGGAGCTAGTGTTATTTGAGGTCGTTGGGAAGCCATATTTCTAAATGGAACAAAATTGGATTTGGATCGCTATTGAGTTGTGATCTTGTCCTTCGCCAACTTAGCCAACCTTAAGGCTTCCATCATTATGTTGGGATGGAACATTTTAACCTCAAAGTGAATTGCATCTTCCCGACCACTGACAAAACAACTCCTGAAGAATTCATCAGACAATCCCTCTATGTGATTGGCCAGTTTTTCAAATTCTATCTGATATTCTCTCATAGTGCCTTTTTGGCGCAGTTTAGTGAGTGCTCCTATGAATTCATCAAAAGTACTAGGGCCAAATCATTGCAAAATGAGTTTGCAAAAATCTCTCTATTTTGGCTCTTCATGAGCCTTGATGTACCAACAAAACCATTTAAGGGATTCATGTTTCTTCGATGAAAGGATGCAAGTGGGAATTTGTTGACATCAAAAGTATTATACAGACTAAAATATTGTTCTGCTCAGTATATCCATCCAATCAAATCATCACCATTGAAGCAAGGAAAACCAAGCTTCGGCCCACGAAAATTACTCGAAGAAGAAAACCCAATGTCTGCAAAAGACTCTGGCTACCGTCTATTATTCATGGTTGAATGCTAAAGATTGAGGCCAAGAATTTTTTCATCTAGATCTTAGAGTTTGGTCTTGAGGGTTGTAAGTTCATCCTCCATGTTTTTTGCTCCTGCACGGGTGACAACCATAACTAGGAGATTTTTTTTTTCCTTTTTTTTGGGAATGGGTAGAAAAATAAAAATAGAAACTTTTTTAGTAAAGGAAAATTTAGATTTGGGAAAAACTCTGATGGGTAATTGGGGTTTGACTAGGTTTTGGACATTTTCTAAGGGAAATGGGAGCAAAAAATGGGGATTTCAGAAGTGGGGTGAAAGAATGGAAAAATTTGTCCAAGAGGGACAAATGAGTAGAAATATGAAATGAACACTGTGGTAAAATTTGAAGGCTATTGGGTGAGAATAAAAGGAGTTATGGAAAACGCTAAAAATAGATAAATGTGGGATTTCTAGTTTCGACAAGTGGAATTTCAAATAGGGTCCTCAAGGAAGGAAATATGAAGAATGAAATTTCAGGGGTTCCAGTGAATTTTTAGAGGAAATATAGCTAAAGCAAGGAAGATATGACAACAAAAAACATAATTTTTTTATTTTTTGGAAATGATCTGCAAACTGCTCTAGACAGATAGATTCAATTTGTGATTTGTTGGCTATCAATAGATCTGGGCCCCAAGTATGTTCGGCTTCCTAAAGGTTCAAGGGAGTCACTCGGCCAGCAATGCTGTCTAACGACTTGCGTATTGGGGCAGTACCCCTCACTCCACGGCTCATGTAAAACTAATAATCACTTCACCACAAACAACATCTCTTAGTTTACCTCACGGATGGGAACTAGTCAATTAGGTAGGGGTCATTGCCCTTTTTGCTGGTAGGTCCTCTCAATGGGCCAGCTACTTTGGGGTTCTTGTGGTACTCCTCAAAATGAGTTTAAGGGCTATGCCTAGGCACTTCCCATAGTTAAGCAGATAGGGATATTCCCTAATTCGAACCTGTAATTGAAATGAACAATATAGATGTGAAAAAGAAAGAACTACTACAAAAATCACAGTGCTTGGAGACCACTGCGGAAAAAAAAATTCAGTAGAAATTCTACCTAGCGAGCCCAAGAAAGCACTCTAATACCCGATGAAAGGAACCTCCTACAACAATATAATGAAAAATGCACGTTCAAATAATAGAAATAGCAAAAACACAGAAGTAATTTATTGATTGCCGGCCACTTCGAGGGGGCAACCTCCTTTGAGCAAGCTTAATACAATAATTCGTGGATGCTTTCATTGGCCTCAACACGTACATATATACTAAGCCTAATCTAAACAACTATTACTTCCCATGAATGTGAGATAATACAATATGCTCACGGGACGACTTACAAAGCATATGCGTCCAAACGTAATATACCAACAAAGTAAAGAGAAGGGTTAAACATGGGTTCCTAACAAATTGTGGTCACACAAATATTTCTACCACTAGTACTATTGCCACTATGGATTGAGTAAGTTGTAAGAAATTAGAGAGGAAATATGAAGCAACCTTAATAGTTACACATGTCATGATATCCAATTCTATGTAGTTGATGCTAGTTAATTCCTTAATAGTCTCTGGTATCTCATGTAAGGGATAATTGAAGACAATGTTCAAGCATTTTGTTGGACGAGTCCATGTAAATTAGCTCCCTCTCTATAAAGAGCATGCAAGAAGAGTCAATTCATGATCTTGAAGGCTAAGAATTATAAAAGAAGGTTTCCAAATGGTTAAAAGAGTAGACATAGGGAAAGATTATAATGGTTGGCCAAGTGTATGATAATTTACCTCTTCGTAATGTCATATATAGCTAAACTAAATGAAAATATTTTTATTTATTAAATAAAAGTGAATGAGAATGTAGTAATAAGATTATATTAAATGACATCAATGTGATACTTTGACTAGAAATATGACCTTTGTCATCATTACTATTTTTATTTAATTCAACATATAGTAGTCAGATAACAGATGAACAAATAGTATTTGTGCATATCATAAAATAACATCCTTGTGATAATTTGACAGTGCTGAATTAAACAAAAATGTTAATGATGATGAAAGTAATCATTTAATACTTGATATAAATGAAAATGTTAACGGTGATGAAGGTCATTTTCACTCAAAGTATCATATAGATGTTATTTTATATATGCATAAATATTATTATTTTTATTAATTCACCACTAAGCCTACAAATTTATATTAATTTAAATTTTATTTTACACCTTTAGTTACATATTTATAATACTTTAGGTTTTAATTCACTACCTTTGTTACAAATTTATTGATATTTAGGCTTAATTCATTACCTCCATTAAAATTTATTATCGATTTATGCTTAATTCATCACCTCCATTAAAAAAATTATGAGAAATTTAGGATTAATTCACCACCTCAATTTTTTTTTTAAAAAAAATAGTTTTGATTTGGCATCTCAATTTACCAAATTGATTAAAAACAAGAATGAGTTTTGGCTTCCCAATCACACACAAATTAAGTTTAAATTTATATATTTAATATAAAATAGCCACCCACTTTATCACATCTGATCAATTTTTCAAAAATCACTTGGAGGATTATATCTCTACTTAGGGGATTCACTAGGGGTTCTATAGAATTTTCCAAGGGCCAATTCTTAAAGTATACATTGCATGATTTGTAATTCTACAATTGGTGTGAAATAATCTACTATATATTTTGGTGAACTCTTTGAATATGTTGTCAAAAAAATTGTGCTCATTTGCTTCATGTTCTCATGTAAATGATTCCATCAGAGGTGGTGCATAGTAGGCTATGTCAAAATGTGTTGTAGGCTAGAAGTGAAGACATGTCCTAAAAGAATGATGCTCTATAGATATATTATAATGATGATGGATGTAGAATAGGTTCTCATCCCAATTGTGTAGATGTGTAAAAGTTACAATAGTGTGTACTTGGCCACATCTATCCATCTATATTTGAATGAAAGGATGTGGATAGATCTAGTTATGTATCTAATCTTTTCTACAAGGGTTGCCAAAATACAAAAACAAACCTTGGGTAAGTTTTAAACATAGTGGTTCCAGGTAGCTTAAGTCTATTGAAACATATAAATATGATTAATTTTGATCTTAACTAATAAGAATGCCATGAAAAAAGTTGATATTTGATATATATGCACCTAGATAAATGACTGAAAATATTAGATGTATGGATTGTGAGAATCATATGGCATGGGATTGGATCGTGTACACATTCCAATCATTGGACACCTTTGCACCAGGTGATTGTCCATAGTAGAATATGTCCTTTGGTAGATATACATCATTTTATCTAGGTAAATATCTATGCATGCGAAACTTTGGTGCTAAAGAGCATCACTAAGAGCCTCTTATGTACTAAGGGAAGTATTTAACTTCCTTGATGACATTTAGACCCCTAGGTTGATTTGACAATATTGAGAAATAGATAAAAGAAAGAAACTGATTCCATGCAGTTTATATTTGATGAGAAGTAAGATTGATGCAAGATGAGTCTAAGTCAAACCAAACTGATAATTGACTTTCTAATGATCCTTTGACTTTGAAGATCAAATTAGAGATAAGTTGAGAAGCAATAGATATATACGATTTTTTATTGTTGTGTTTGATGGGAACTAATATTGAACTACGATTAATGCTGAATGAGATTGATGCATGTAATATTTGAAGTGATATTTGTTTGCTATGTTATCTTCTTAATTGTTGAAAGTACTTAAGGATGATGTCCTTCAAGACATAACTTCAAATGTGCAATTTAAAACTTTTCACATACATTCTAATAAGTAAGAACCATTTCCTTGGATTATCACTCTTAAGAAAGAAAGGATTTAAATTTTTACTCAAAACTAAATTGTAAATATCATCCAATCATATATATATATATATATATATATAATAAATTAAATATTATTAGAAGTTAAAAAAAGTTATATATTATAATCTGAGATTTAAGATCAAAATTCGTTAATCTCTATACATACATAGTTTTAATGACATCCCCGGAGAAAGAGGAAAAGGGTCCAGGATTTTTTTCCCTCTACAATGAGAAAACCTCAAAATAATTGAGTCAATTTATGGTTAAGTCGTGAAAGAGTCTGTCACGACGAACGGTAAATTCGAGAAGGCTCACCGTTGACTTTTAACTCTGCAATTCTTCGACGACCTTACAACTATGACCCGCCAGGTCTGAAACTGTGAGCACACCTTTGACGTTTTAAGTCAATTCACTTGTGATCGACGTTTTAACGTTTATTATGTTTAAATGTAATCGTTTACATTGCCTGTCTTTTCGAATGTTAAATTCCTTGCCAGAAACTTCACTGAAAACAAATCATCATTATTTCTGGTTGAAAATAAAGCTTAGAATTCGAAAACAAATTATCATTACTTTCCGAGAAACTTCAATGAAAACAAATTATCGTTATTGTCAAGTAGTATCAAGTAGTATTTCTTTAGGACTATGTTTGTAGATAAGCCATAGGATAATAGTTATTGTTAAGTAGTATCAACCAAGATAATTGGAAGATTAAAATAATTACATTAGAGCATATGATAAAGTATAACATGCATGCCTACATCAACACTTACAAATAGTAAATTATGCATTTGTCCATCTTCTATTATTATGAAACCAACAAACATGGTTGACTAACCATAAAGGATATTTAATACTTCCCTATGTTTATAGTAAATCCAAATGTTACCTCCTAACACCCAATTTATCGGAAGAGCTTATCTAGCTGGTGTGTTGTAAATTCGACAGGAGTCGAAATACCACCACCCAGAAGTCAATAACATTCATACGTGCATGTGCAACAAAGTCAGTAAAGTTGACATGTTAGCAGTGAGGAGGTCACGGGGTCAAATCTTTTTATACAACTGGCACAAGGACGTGTCGACTGTTTACGTGAGGCCCAATTTATCTTAGTAGTAGGCATGTGTGAAGCCAAGGCATTCTCAAATGCATCCATTGACTAAACTACATGCTACATAGCCCCGTGTAGTCTCAAAATTGTAAATATATTATACAACCACATCTCCATCATCAACAACTCCAAACTCATTAAAAAATTAACTATATTTCAACTTTATATTTATTATTTTCAATAAATTTAAGTTTAATACTTATATTTTTTCTTTTATATAAATTTATTAACTTAAATTGATTATAAATCGTGTCTTCTTAAACTGACATAATATAAATATTAGTAAAATAAAAACTAATAAATATTAAGATATCTTATAATTTAATATTAAATAAATAATAAAAATATTTTTTTTAAAATAAAGAGAGAATACAAACAATTAATTATGAATGCGATTATTTATAACAAGAATAAAATTAAAATTTTAATATAAATGACTCGAGTAAACATTAATCTTTTTCGAATGTTAAAGAAATCTTAAAAGAAAGATGAAAATCTTTCAAATCCTTCCGTGTAAACATGGGCTCCTTCAAACATGGAGTCCTTCACTGTAAACATGGGGTTATAGAGTTCAACGTGGTAGGGTATTTATACGGGCCCTCTCCCCACGTAACCAATTGACAATTGACAAGATTTCTTAGCCAAAAGGGGCTGCTTAAGGAACATGTTTGCTTTCAAACTCTTCCCTCTTAAACCAAAATAAAAGTCTATAAATTTACATATTTCATTTTGTAATTGTCTAAAATCGACCACGCGGTTATTTAATTCATCATTACTACTTCAGGAATTTTAGATTAGATGGGACTTATTGTATGGCCCTCTCTCCAACGCGTTCGAGTACCATCTGAGAGTGACAAGCAGCCTTCGGACTTTGAATGGAATGCTTTGTGTAAACCATTTACCGTGGGAAGCTGCATAGAAATTTCTCTGAAAGTAAAGTTGCTTTGTTCGCTGGAGCTAGAAATAGGGCCCTCAGGCCAGTTGTTTCCCATATTTGAGCTTTCCATCACCTAATTTTAATCCACTGTGTGTCCAGTTGTTTTCTTTTATCTCTCATTCATCTTTCATTTGGAATATTGGAATTAATGAATGAAGATGAAGTAAAGATCGATCAAGATCTCTGGGTTATTCAAATCAAGGAAGGCCTGCAAATACAGGGCGACCAAGAAGAAAAAAAGGAGATTTCTGTATCCGTTTTTGGTGTGCCCAACGAATTGTCACGAAATGGACCATATCACCACTGGAGATCCCAACTGTATGAAATGGAGAGATATAAAGTGGCTGTTGCAAGAAGATTTCAGAAGACGATAACCGGTGACTGTAAGTTCGAATCTATAGTGGAGGAGGTGAAGAAGTAAGATTGGCAGATGAGGAACTGCTACCACAAATATCTGGACTACAAGGAGGAAACCCTGGCATGACTCATGGCTCTGGACGCCTCCTTCCTGCTCGAGTGCTTGAGTTCTACATTAAACAGGCGGACAGAGTCTTCTTCAGAAGTGTCTTCCCAGGTGAAGCGACTGGACAGAGTCTTAGATCCATATGGCAGGAGCGCAATCCACAATGCAATTATGAGAGATCTAATGATGCTGGAGAATCAGTTACCTTTGTTCGTCTTGCAGAAGCTGCTGCAAATGCAGTTGGGTTCTCAAGACAAGGCGGAAGAAAGGCTCTGCAGTCTGCTAACTCTCGCCTATAAAGAATGGTCGCCATTTATGTTGAAGATGACAGAGAGTTCAAGTCTGCGTATAAAAGAGAGAGGCCACATACTGGAGATGCTCTACTACTCAATTGTCCCTGCAGCAGCCATGGACAATACCATTTCTAAGAAGAATGAGGACGGGAATGTCCCGTTGCAGGATTCAAGCTACTTAACGCGTGCTCTGAAAGCTTTATGGAAGGCTCTCTCCTCGTTAAACGTCGGCCTTGTTCAACTTGTATCGGTACTCCCTCAGCGTCTCTTAAAAGGAAAGCCGGTCGAGTTGGTGACACAGTTGTCCACGCATCTTGCCTCCACTTTTGAAAGTCTTTCAATTAAGCGCAAAGATGAAAAGAATGAGGACAAAGATGAGGAACAAGGTTATTCCTCTGCGGAAACTCCCCCTACACGCGACGAAATAGCGATTCCCTCTGTCTCTGAATTGTACTCAGCGGGAGCAAAATTCCTTCCAACTGAGGGAGACCTCAGCACAATTCGCTTTGACCCGACCACTGCAACTCTTTATCTTCCCAAATTGAGGTTGGATTCCAACACAGAAGTAGTTCTCAGAAATCTGGTGGCTTTCGAAGCTTCGGCGGCGCCTGGTGCGTTGATCTTCACTCGCTACACTGATTTCATGAATGGTATCATCGACAAAGATGAAGATGTTCGGCTGCTGAGAAAAAGTGGGATTATCTACAATCACCTAGCAGACGACGGGAAAGTGGCAAGCCTGTGGAACGGCATGGGTAAATGCGTGAAATTGACGCAAGTTAAATATTTGGACCAAGTTATAGCGGACGTCAACAAGCATTATAACAAGAGATGGAGCGTTGATGTGAAGGATTACATAAACAAATACATATTTTGTTCATGGCAGCTCCTCACTGTTCTGGCCGCAGGGATACTTCTGCTTCTCACTTGCTTGGAGGCTTTCTGTTCTGTGTATGAGTGTAAGCATTGGTGGAGCAACTCTAGTTTTTTGCAGGACTAAGCAAATTGGAAGAGCTTCATATCATATAAGTAGTTACCGATTCTGAGGCCGTTTCTTCTCTTTGATACACCGGCTTGTATTTACTTCGGAAGGATACAACAGTTTTGTTTTTTTGAGGCGGGTTGAACCCTGCCTTTCTGTATGCTGCCAATTTCAAGTACGGTACCCTTACAAAACACACCTCAAATTTTGTGTTGCCTACAGAATCCAATAATTTCATACAATATTTGCCACTTGGAAACATTCGCAGAAAAGACGTTGGAACTTCGTATTCTTTATAAAGTTCATTACTTCAAGATTTTGATCATGGAATGCAAAGAAATATCAAAATGGTGCATTCACATTTTTCTCAATATTATATACGCTTAATTTTTATTTTTAATTTTTTTTTAATTCTATTTTATTTAGTAATTTTACTTTACAATTGTTTATCCTGAATACAGATTTTAATCTATTGGTAAGTTATATTATTGAAATTATTTTAGTTACGTCAAGAGGCGCCTTCTACACTCATAGTAAGGGCTAAAAGATTCAGATTGTTGTAACCAGTAAACAAAAATCCAAAATAATAAAAAAAAAATTAAATAAATAAAATAAAATCAAGTTCAATACATCGTTGTAGTGGATCATAATGAAACACAACAATAAATACATCACCACCACTGTTAAAGATGCTTTTGTTATTTTAAACCAAAATGCAAATATTAGCTGGAGTAATTTATAAATGCCAATGCCAGAACCAAAAACCAAAAAACAAATTTTTAAATATAAATATATTTGTTATTTATAGTATGTGGATTTTTTTTTTTATAATAATTATAATAACAATTTGATTATGAATATATTAAATATTTATTGTAATTGTATTTAATTTATTATTCAAGTAAAGTAAAGTTATATATATATATATATATATATATATATATATATATATATATATATATATATATATAAAGTACGTCGAGAGATATCCTTATCAAGGTGCCTATTTTTTTAATCAATTTACTACACATAGGTGGAAATAGGCACCTCAAGAAGGAGACTGTAGTTTTCACCTCTCTAAAACTGAATTAGTTCTTTTCGTAAATCGTGCATGCAACGAAATATTGATCTCTCGACTATACTCTGTGTGATTTTCCCCTAGTAGTGCAAGCACTTTCCTGTGCAACCATTGGGTACGAATTTTTCCTAGGGTTTTTTATTGTAGACGAGAGAGGATTCTAGGCACCATAAGCACTTTCCTGGGCAACCATTGGGTGTGTATTTTTCCTGGGGTTTTTTATTGCAGAGGAGAGAGGAATGATATGCATGGATTTGGACATGTCAGTTTTGAGAGCAGGGTGTTTTTTGCAAGACAGGTGTGGCAATGATATGCATGGCTTTGGACGTGTCAGTTTTTAGAGCATGATGTTTTTTGCAAGACAGGTGTGGGAATACCTGTCTGTGTGCAAGGGTGGTCAAGAATAAGTGTCCTTGCCTGTTGCACTAGGTGTCTTCCAAAAAATGAGCAAAAAAGCTTTATTTCTGCCATAGGTTGATGCCAATGGTTTGCTTTCATTGTTGGCACTCAGCGGATGATATTTCGGCATTTCTGTGGTAGGATTTATTTTGTTTTATTATGTTTTATTATGTTTTATTTGTCTAGTTTTTTTGTTGATTTTGTATGTGGTCATGACTGGCTATTTGACCAGATGCAAAGCTGTAATATTTAGTTGCCCTAGTTTTTGCTTGTAGAGTTGTAATGTTTATTTTTTTGTGGGTTTAGTTCTGTTCTTCTGAGTTTGATGGTTTATGCTACTGGTTGTTATATATGTTCTTTTGTTCTCTGTTTATGGGTTGGTTATGCTTTTTTGTAGCTATTTACTTACTCGTACATCTTTAAACATTTGTTCCCTATCACCTAATCATGTCTTTAGTGTAGGGGCTATATCACTTGAGTTCTGCAAAGTCGATATGATGACCCCACAGTGAAACAACTGAACGGTCTTTCGTATTATTTCCTTTTTGGCCATGGGTGATGTATTGAGTTGTTTATGGTCTTTGAACACCTCATTCTTGTGCATTAAAACTATGTTTGTGGCATGGGTTTTATCTATCACTAACTGAATGCAACATTGTTTCTTTGTTTGATTGTGGTAGTGTGTGTATTTAATGTTCCATTTTATCCCTTTTGTGGATTCTTTTGTATAAGATGAATGTTGGGAGACATTTTTATGGGTCTAATTTGTTTTGAATTTGATAGGATATGTGAGATTTGGTATTATAGTAACTTATTCAGTCAGTTTAGGGCATCTGTGAAACTGATGGTTTCATGTGATGTGGCAAAAAAAAGAGAATCATGTCATTTCATTTTCGCAGCTTGCCTTGTAATGCCTATCCTGCCCAATTGTTCTTGAATCCATGCAACAGATCACAATTCAGATTAGTGGATTTTTGCTTCAATTAAAATTTAGAAATCAAGATATGGTTGTACGTTAGGTCAATTTGTAACATTATTTGAATTATAGGCTCAGTTTTTCTCTATATGTTTCATGGATTAATTTTGTATTTTTTTAAATTGGGTTTTCTGTTCGCTGCAATTTTTGTTAAATTTATATTTCTTCAAGAAAGAGGTTTTCTATTGTCAGTGCCCTGATCAAGCATTTTTTTTGCGTGGTGTTATAGAGGATTGCTGGTTTTGGGTCAAATGGAGGTTTGGCTCCCCCACAATGGTGATCTAGGTGTTGTTCTTAGTTAGTTCATTGCCCTAGACTTATTCAACCTTTCAACTTCGTTTCTTCCATGAAAAAGATGGTTTTTAAAATTTAGGGTTTTTTATCTTTTCTGGATCAAAGCTTCAGTGGCTTTGTTTGCATTAGTTAGGGGTAGTCTATGTTTTTGGGTTACTTGTTTTGCTGGTTTCAAATTATTAATTGGTTCTCCATTTGAGGGTTTTACTCAAGGGGGAACACCTCTAGGTCTTTGCACTTCTACTTATGCTGTGTTGTCTTGTTGGATGTTATTGTATGGCTTTGGAATCCATGATTTTTGCATATGGGTTTTCAACAAGAAGTCCAAGGGTAATGTAGATGAGCTTGTAGCTATGCATAAACTGTTTATTCTTGTTTCTTGGAAACCAATGGCTTTGGATTTTGATTTAGATCGATGATTTTTTTTCCTTTGTTTATCCCCATGGTGTTGGATGTTTGTTTAGATTGCACATTCTTGAATGCTATATAATGCGATTTATTATATTGTAGAAAAATGGCATCCAAGCAAGTGGGCCCTGTAGTTATTCCTCCTGCCTCTATGGTATGTATGTACCATCATGTTGCTTTTATATTGAAGCTTGGAAAAGTCTTGATTTGTTGTTAAACTACTAATGGTTATTGAATTTATTATGTTGAGCTAGCAGGTTAGAAATGCCTTTGTGCATCAATATTACAATGTTCTACACTAGTCTCCCCAAATGGTACATAGGTTTTACAAGGATTCTAGCAAGCTAGGCACCCTGAGTCTAGTGGAGAACTAAGTTGTGTAACAACCATGGATGTGAGTTGAACACCAATTGCTTATGATACACAATCTCCTATGTAGATTTGCACGTAAAATATTGGTTTATTTATTATAATTATGCCATAGTTTTTTCAACCTATATGGGCACTTGGATCACTGCAACCTATTTGTTTTATGATTCTTTATTGTTTTGATTCAGGCCATAAATGCTAAGATTATGTTGTGGATGGTTGGATAGGGGTGTTTGGATGCTTTCAAATTCTTAGTTGGATTGTTAGTTTATCAGTGTTTAGTTTGTTAGTGTTTTGTTTATTTCTTTCTTGAATCAGATATTCGAGGGCTTCTAGGCTCCTCCCAATTGTCTCAAATAGAGAGGTTTGCATTTGCCAAATTGCAGACATTGTTATTCCTGTTCTTGCTAGGAATTCATATTTATAGCTTCTGTTGTCATTTCATTAACTCTATTCATACCTTTTTGTTGAGAAATCATATTTTCCAATATTTTCATTACTGGACAAACCTTCTAAGCTCTCTAAATCTTAGTTTATTTGCTACCCCCTATTATGGACAGTCTATTAGACATTGCAAACCATTTAATCACCATCCTTTTGAGCTTTCTAAAGCTCCTATCTTGTTTTCCCTATTTTGGACAAACTAGAGGCACCTTCAATCTGCATTATTATTCCCCTTTGATCACTGTGTAGGTTATTTCCAGCCTTACAAGGCTTATTTACATGGTGTCCTACACCTATAGTAGTTAACACTTGTTTGATAAAGTATTTAAACCTTGAAACAAAATTGTAATCCTAGGTGTCTTGGAAGTCAAAACTTTTTTAAAAACTTGATCTATATTGTCATATACATAATTTCATTGCTTGTAGATAATTTCATTGTAGACCACTATTTGGCTATTTATGAGCTATTTCAGTGACCTTACAATAGCTCAAACAATTTGAAAATCAACTAGTTTATATCTAATTTTTCTCCTCTATAGCATTGCTTTATTTACTACTATTGCTGATTGCATAACTATACAATCTGTTGATGCCTTATTGTTGTTGCTCAAAACTGACACGTCCAGGGGAAAAACATGAAGACTATAGTCCAGAGATCAATATTTCCTTTCTCTTCAATGATATGAAATTTTTCATTACTTGCTACAGGCTAATTGTTTGTATAGTTTATTTGATACCCTAAACTTTATTTGCAATTAGCTAAAATAATTATAGTGCTACACATTATAGTTAAAGTAAAGACAAAAACATGCATTTTTCCTAGACATAGCAAAGCCACATTACACATACAAGCACCGGGACATATCTTTATTCTAAACTTCTTATTGTATTGAATCTAAAGTTCCTAGCTTTGACTTTTTGTTATGACAGTATCTTTTGTATGATAAATAAACTTTTGTGTCTATTTACTATTCATTGTAGACTCCTGAGCTCTTGTAAAAGTCACTTGCAACAAAGCTTTTCATCAGCATGCCTTTATCATAGGTAAAGACATGTTCTAGTCCTTTCTTGTGCAATTAACATTTTTGTTATGTTTAAACAAGAACATGCTCCTGTCTCTACTTTGCAACAAACAATTCATTGCTAAATGTCATTGCATTTTACTTGTTATAAGTGCATTTGGTATTTGTTCAAACATTATTTACACACACATCAACTTCAAACAGAAACTGGCTATGGACATGGATCCTATCTTTTGCATCAAAGTTGTAGCTGCATGAAAAACCTATAGCAACAAACCATGGATTGCAATTAGCTAAATAGCTACTTGTATATTTGCTCAGAATGTGTATACATTCTCCAACTAAAAATGCTTATAACTATTCATCCAAATCAAAGACGCTCTAATGCTTCTCAAGTTCCGCATTCCATGCTTGTACCAATTGTTACATAGAGGCTAGATTATAGGTAGCAATCAAGTTAATTGCAATCCATGGAAGACTTTAGTTTTCACCTCACTAAAATAGTCCCCGCTTTCCTTCCAAAGACAGGAGACTTTAGTTTGCACCTCTCTAAACTGAATTAGTTTTTTTGTAAATAGTGCATACAACAAAATATTGATCTCTCGACTATAGTCTATGTGATTTTCCCATGGTAGTGCAAGCACTTTCTATTGCAACCATTGCCTGTGAATTTTCCTTGCAGTTTTTTATGGTAGAGGAGAGGATTCTAGGTGCTGCAAGCACTTTCGTATGCAGCCATTGGGTGTGAATTTTTCCTAGGGTTTTTAATTACAGAGGAGAGAGGAATGATATGCATGTCTTTGGACGTGTCAGTTTTGAGAGCAAGATGTTTTTTGCAAGACAGGTGTGGGTATATCTATCTATGTCTAAGGCTTGTCAAGAACAAGTGTCCTGGCATGTTGTACTAGGCACATCCCAAACCACGGTCAAAAACCTTTATTTGCTAATAGAGGACATTAAGAATTTGAACTTGTAGTTTAGTGAAATTTAAAGCATGGTACATTATATTGCCAAAGTTTACAGCAACTTGAGAAACACTAAAAAGGAGTAGCAGCATAATTAATAAACCAGATAGGATAACTAGCCTAGCATATTTAATGAAGTTTACAGGATAATGGACAGCCAATACTATTTTAGCAAGGTGAAAACTAAAGTGTGAATTAGAATTGTCCCTGCATCTTGAATATTGTCAAAGTTTTCATTACTTGGTCCATTACCCAACATTGTTGCAATGCTAGAAGTAGTAGCTGATGGCCCACAGTCCTAGGCTACTCCTTAGTACTGTGATTCAACCTACTGTCAACTTTGGCAATATAATTCCAGGGGCATCATACAACAAATGAATAGAGACATCACACTACAAGACTCATGCTAGATAACTCAAAAAGTCTAGATCATGGGTAAAGACATTGAGTTGGTTCATTCTAGCAATTAAGTGCTCTATATTGTCATCAGACCATAGCCTAGTGGGAACTCTCTAGTATCTATTTTCAAAATTGCTAGTCTATCCCAAACCATCATTTTACTGTTTGTGAACTGACAATAAAATCTGATTACAACCACATTTTTTAAACCACTCTAGCTCTAGCTTCACATTGTGCTATAGATTTACTAAAATCTAATAGATTCAACAAGTCAACGAAAACATTCCAATACTCATGCAAATTTGATGAGTTTGAACTTGGGACTAGGACTAAAAGTACCTCTCAAGAAGAGTCCATCATTGGATGATAGGGTAACTTCCATAAAAAGATGATGCTCAAATAGGCCATTCCTGCTAAGATTATAAACACCCTACACTTTTCAAGTGAGCTTTAATTTTGGCTCAGCCCACATTGTCTTGCCCCTATTTAGGCTAGTATCTCTACTCTACTTCATTCTCAATTCCATTTTAGTTGTTGCGCTAATAGCGATATCATCACAATGACTCCAATACAAAATACAAAGTATTCCTATTGTTCACACTTCATTCAAAAACTAGTCTATGAAGACTTGATAAGAATGTTGAAGCAATGCCATTTGTTAGGTATTAGTACTAAGGAGAGACTACCTAGAACCATCACAAGTCAAACACAGGCCTTGCACTCTGGTGTTGATATCCTACTGCCATAATTGGAATGAGGAACCCAGTAAAAAAATTGCAAAGATTGAAGCCAAATTCCTATCTTCAGCAACCAAAGCTCATATTTTCATCTTAACCATTGCACTATACATATGCATTAGTATGAAATAGAAATTGGCTATGGACATTGATCCTATCTTTTGCATCAGAGTTGTACCTGCATCATAAACCTCTAGAAAGAGACCATGGGTTGCAATTAACCAAACAACTCCTTGCATGTTGACTCAAAATGTATACCTACTCCAGCTATCGATGCTTATAGCTATTCATTGAAATCAATGACACTCCAATTCTTCTCAAGTACTACATCTGATGCTCGTACAAAATGTTGCATAGAGCCTACTTTTCAGGTAGCAATCAATTTAATTGCAATCCATGACTTGGCATAAGGCATTTTTTGATGTGTGTAGAACTCTGATTTAGAATTTAGTTTTATTGCAGTCCATGGCTTGGCACAATGTACTTTTGATGTTGGTAGAACTCTAATTCTTGTAGTGGAAAAATTCTCAGTAACAAACGTACTATAACATAGTTGATAAATTTTGGTCTCATTTATACTCCCTAGCACACTTCTTGTTATCTTTTGTACCACCTTTGTGTTTGATTCTACTTCAAACACTTTGCAATGATCTAAAACAAAGCCACTTAAAATAGTTTTATTCAGTTCAAAATACACTACAAGTCTCTAATTTACTTCATAGTCACCCTTCTCTTGTGAGCCAGTTTATTCATATTGCTGCTTGTGTTAAATCTTACTAGAATATTTTGTTGCTGGTCTCAACCACTCTAGCCTATATTTTGTATTCTAGTGCTTCCTCATTGTTATAAATCTATTTGTTGAGACTATATGGAATGTTCAATGCTTCAAGTGATCAAAAGATTAAACATTGTAAATACATTGCAATAATCTAAAAATTACAAATTATTTGTTATGACTCTATGGGATGCACAATGCTTCTTAAACTCAATAGTATAATCTAAATGCATTTTCATATACAATGTCTTGATAAGGAAAGAGTTAACACAATCTAGATGCACTGTCATATACAATGTCTAGAGGTGTCTTGCATTCAACTAATGCTACATTATTGCCATTTCTTTAACCACTCTAGCTTTGCCTTCACATTGTGCTTCCTCTTTATTAGCAGAAGCTTGATAACTTAACGTTTTCATCTTTTAAGTTGCTTACAGGGTATAATATTTATTTTTTGTCACTGTTAAAACTTAGATCCACAGAATTAGCTCATGAATGATCTCCACATGATTAAAATGTTATGAACAAATGTATAGTTTATTACTTGCCTCACTATTTGATACTTTAAACCTTTTTTTTGAAATCAGCTAGAATAATTATGTTGTTGCAAATTATAGTATTCAATACAGTATGCACTACGTTATATGCCATTTTGTACTGATTGTTTTTGTTTGTGTATGCAAAGTAAACATAGAAATATGCATTTTACCTAGGCAAAACAAACCCACATTGTACATTCAAGCACTAGGCCATGTCTTTACCTATCAATTGTGATTGATTTCTCAACTCAAAATTGCTTTTATGTAGTGACACAATACACAATATGCAATATAACACAAGCATTTCATTCAGCTCTGGAATTGACTAATGCAACAACTGACTTTGTAAGTGTAGAACTTGATGCTGGGCATATCATACAACAAATGGTAACACAATGTCATTGAATTTTCTATCTATTCCATTCTCATCATCGTAACCAGTTCAACCAATATCCCATCATAGTTGTTTTGTATCTTGTTTGTTTTTAAGTATTAAAAACATCTATGCTGACTGTTATGCTGATATCAATCGCAACCTTTTTGTCTATTGCACTTTTGTATTGCTTGAGTATGAAACAACAACCAATACAAACACATCATGCAAGACTCAAGTTGAATGACTCGAGAAACCCAGATCACAGGGAAAGACATGCTCTAGTTCTTGTTTGTGCAATTAACATTGTTGTTATACTTAAGCAATAACATGTTCCTATCTCTACTCTTAGTTTCACTTTTGGTCTTGTTATGTTCATTGTCTGTTACATTTTACTTCTTGAGCTAATAGCCATATCATCACAATGACTCCAATACAAAAATACAAAGTATTCCTACTACTCACTCTTCAAGAACAACTATCCTCAAGTGTTGCACTAGGTGTCTTCCAAAAAAAGGGCAAAAAAGCTTAATTTCTGCCATAAATTGTTGTGAATGGTTTGCTTTCATTGTTTGTGCTTGGCATAAATCATTTCAGCATTTGTCTGGTAGGGTTTTTTTTGGGTTTATTGTGTTTTATCCCACTCATTTTTCTACTATTTTTGTATGGCTGGGCTAGCTGCTCTATGGTCACCACTGACTGGTTAACCAAATGCAATGCCATCCATCTCTATAAATTGAAAATGATGTACTATCCTTGTATGTGGGGGTTTCTTCCTATTACTAGATTTATTTTGCGTATTTCTATTTCTGTCATGGCTAGCACCTAGTATTACAAAATCCATGTAAGTGTCCAAATGGTAGCTACTCATATGCATATCAGTTATAAGTTTGCTAGTGGTTTTTACTAGTATAGACCTGTCTACATCAAAAAGTAAATTTCTACTATGAATTTATGGGTTCATGTCTTGGGCTCCTATTTGTGCTACACTGAGGGGTTGTGAAACTTACACATCTTTTGTAGCTTAAATGTGCCCTAAATGGATTTAAGCCTAGATAAATTCATCAACTGCAATATATTTACATGCAACATTGTTTCTTTGTTTGACTATGGTAGTATTCTAAACTACATTAGGCTTTTAGCATGTGGCTTATTACCATCATGCCAAATGCCCTGCTCAACAAATTTTGTGTGTATTTAATGTTATGTTTATTCCTTTTGTAGATACTTTTGTAAGGACTATACAATCCTGATATAAACACATTTTCTTAGTAGAACTAACCGTAGGTTAAAAGCATAAGATTAAGTTCAGCTAAGAAATGTTGAACACTAACATTAGGCAGTATGCCTAATGTGAAATTACTTTGTTGCCAGCCACAAATTTATGTGAGAAGAAATATACCTAACCAAGCTTTCTATTATGAATCTTGTGCTAATCCCACTAATTTCCCTTCATTAATGAAGAAGAGAATTGGCTAGACCAAGCACTTATGGGTTGATAGAATGTAGAAGTGTCAACGATAGGATTTACCCTTTTTTGGCTACTACATACAGTAATCTGAGTTGTACCTACATTGCAAACCTCTAGCAACGAGCCATGAGTTGCAATTAACTGAATAGATACATGCATATTGACTCAAAATCTATATACCTGCTCCATCTAGTGATGCTTATATCTATTCATGCAAATAAAGGACACTACAATGCTTCTCAACTTCTACATTCCATGTTCCTACAAAATGTTGCATACGGCCTAGACATTGTAGGTAGCAATTAAGTTTATTGCAATCCATGGCGTGGCACAAAGCATTTCTAATACTAGATCAACTCTGATTCTTGTAGCAGTAGAATTCTTAGCAAGAAATGTACTATAACATGGTTGCTAAACTTTGGTCTCGGCTATATTTCCTAGCATAGTTCATGTTATCTTTTGTACAACCTCTTTGTTTGATTCTAGTTCGAACACTTTGCAATGATCTAAAACAGAGCCACTTGAAACACTTCTAATTAGTTCAAAATACACTACAGGTCTCTAATTTACTTCTTAGTCACCCATCTAATCTACACTCTTGGTTTTTCCCCCTTTAATAGATTTACTTCTTCTAGATTTGAGTGGCCATGTTGTGTTGAAATTTATAGCATTCATAGTTGAGGTGTGTAATGTGTATAGTGTTTGAAAAGACACTATGTTGGCATTAGTTAGAGATAGAAAAATGTACAGACTTGTTACCATACAAAACAAAAACTTAATCAATGACACACATTTAGAATTAGAATATATATGAGATCTACTTAGACTCAGTACAATTAGTAATCTTTTAGTATTAGGATCAACAATTGTCTCACTCAGCCTTGACCGCCATGTCTTGCATTAAACTAAGTCCTTTTATTGGCTTTGCTTTCACCTACATAAATTTACCCCTCTTCATCTTACTATAGTTTAAATACACAACCTACACTTTTCTAGCTACTAGAGCAACAAACTTTCCAATATAACCTGTGCCTCCAATAACTAGTATTTTACTATTGCAAAATTTTTATTTCTCCAAAATATGATCATAAGTACAAGCCTTAGAAATAGTGGTCATTAGTCAAACTGAACTTTCTTGTAGTATTTTTATAGTCTGGTGGACATTAAAAGAATCAGGCATTGCAGTAACGCTTGCAGCCATTTTTAGGCCTTGCTAGTCTTAACTAGTCTTGTCCAATAGACAAATTTGAGTGAAAAATATTGGCATGGCCAAAGTAATGGAGCACTGATTGTTATATAGCTAATTGCCTTCAATCTTTGGGTTGGTTGCTAGCTGAATTAAACCAGCTAATTCAAAGAAGAAGGGGAGCTAAGCACAGTTAAGTACCCATTGACTATATTGAATAGCTTCAGTTTTTAATGTCAAAGATCCTAATGCTATCATAGCTAGATAGCGTGGCTCACAATGATAGGTCATGAGCATATTGATCATCTCATTTTAGATATAAAATGCATGTCTGAGTGACTTGCAACGCAGTGAGAAAGTAGTTTTAACTTTTTCCTTTCTATGTAGAAAACCATTTGGTAAACAGTACTACAAATGATTTTGAATGTTGTAACATCACTTCAAGAACTTTCCACACAATTTACTACCAATTTTATGGAAATTGTTAGGCAGGAAAAGAAAACTCATCTTGGTTGGATTCTGCATATTCATCACACTCCTTTTTTCAAATTTTAGATGTTCCTACATGGACAAAACACTTTAGGATCTATAGCTTTACATAAACTACTTAGTTGACCTGGTTAATTCTAGCAATTAAGTGCTCTATATTGTCATCAAACCACAACCCAATGGGAACCTTTTGCTATCTATTTTCAGAATTGCTAGTCTATCCCAAACCATCATTTTTACTGTCGTTGAATTGGCAATACAATCTAATTTCAACCACATTTTTTAAACCACTCTAGCTCCATCTTTACATTGTGCTTTCTCTTTACAACACTTAGTAGAGACTAATGCTGGCCCACAATCCTTATTTATTTATTTATTTATTTTGATTGAATGCTTTTGACTAGAGTTATGAATCGATGAGGCAACAACATGAGGACCTCATCCCCTACCATTAACACCTAGAGGTTTACACATGCAAGCTCATTGGCCCAGTGAAGGCCCTCCACTTGCAAGCACAGTAGCCCAGTGAAGGCACAGAACTTGCGAGTACGTTAGCCCAATGAAGGCATAAAAGCTATGAGCTCTTTGGCCCAATGAGGGTTTAAACCCTGGTTGCCACCACTACAACCAAGAAACTTAACCACTGAACCATGCCCTTAATGACTTATAAGATATATTTATTATATTAGAATATAATAACACTTTATTTCTAGTTTTTAAATTTTTATTCTAGTAAAAAGGAGTAACCCTTGTTTGTTGTTGTAATTATGAAATTTTTGTATCCATACAAGTCCCATTTAGTAATGGGCCTATTTTGTAATACTTACAATTTCCTATTTCAATAAATATTAGTGTTAGTATAATATCCAAAAGACTTCATAAATTATATATTTCAATGTTATGGTTTATATTGATCTTTTTTTACAAATTAATAAATTAATAGTTTTCTTGAAAAGTGGTATATTTCCTATTTAAATAAATATTAGCGTTAGGATAATATCCAAAGGACTTCATAAATTATATATTTCAATGTTATGGTTTATGTTGATCTTGATTTACAAATTGATGAATTAGTAGTTTTCTTGAAAAGTGATATATTTAGAATAATTATAGAGGAAATGAACTATGATAAAGGTTTCACAATATTAATTAAGTATTTTAGTTCAATGGTATTTAGATTATATCTTTTGAACTTTCATATGAAACTAGATACCTTGATGGATTGTTGAGTGTGTAGGTAGATACCTAATAGGGACTAGACAATTCAAGTACAAGCTAATAGTTGAACATCGTTGTCTTGTTGTACCAAGGTGTTCCCTTACTCACTTGTACTTGGGGCCAATGGTCTGGTGGCAACCAATCTCATCTATGTTTGTGAGTTTAGTTGTAGTCTAGATGTTGGGTTATGTGTGTGCATGTTTAGTTGAAGCTACCAAGTGTCTATTCATAGATTGGCCAAAAAGTGGGTGCAACAATTTGCTTGAATTATATAGTGAGTGGTCTAGTATTGTCCCAATTAAGCTCCTTGATAAGAAACATGCAATGCTTGTTATCATATGAAAATGGGATGGATCATTCTAGATGCTTGACATAACTTACGTTTCAAATTTTAATCCAAGATGTTCAAGATTAGCTACCACATCAGTCATTAAAAGTTAATTATGCTTCGTATATTATAGGCATGCATCTTTTAACTAATATAATATAACTGCAATAGTTTGTTTTGTTGCAAACTTGATGCACATGACCATATAACATCAAGAAATACTAGAAATACCTACAAAAAAAAAATGTTCTAGATAAAATTTATATATTTTTGGTTGATGCAAGAGTACTCTTACACCTTGGATGTTCCTACGTTAGATACACTAGAAAATTCAAAAGAGTAAGACTCACTTTCATTAAAGAAGTTGATATAAAGGAAAAATAAATTGGTCTAGATATCTTATCTCTAGACATCCATCTAGAGTCTTCAACTAGTTTATCTTTCCACTTAACTAAACATTCTTCATATTTTTTATTTCTTGTGCTCTTCATATTTTTCAATCAAGTGTCTCTTTAATTTCTTCTAGTTGTTACTTAGGTGAATGCTTTTTCTAATCTATTTCTATCATGTGATATTATGATTCTTCTGCATGGTATTGATATAAATCTAAAATGTTAAATATTTATGATATAATAAGACCTTTATTAATTCTACTTCATATGCATTTGTTGAATCAAATTTGTCAACAATTTTACAAGGACCAAATTTCCTCATTTTTTTCTTATTGTATGTTCCCTATGTAAATATTTCCTTTCATAGATAAACCATCACTTCATCTCTAATTCTAAACTCCTTATGTGTTCTCTTCTAGTATTCATGGTCCTAATACTTGTGGTCAATTTTCTCTAACTAAATTATTACTTCCTGACACAATTTTTCATAGACACATAATAATCTTTAGTTATAATACTTTTCTTAAATGACTTGTGATAAAGTGTCTTACTTCTAAAATATTCTTTAAATTCTATCCACATAATTTCAAATGGTGTTTTACCTCTACTTCTATTCATTGAATTATTGTTGTGCATATAATGTACACCATTCAATAATTTCAATTCATCATGGATAGGAGGATTACATAGCAATGCAAGCTTACCTTGTTAATGACCACATGAAGATCAAAGCTTTGGAGTAATGGCGGAGATGGAAAATATCCTTGATGTGAGTTCACAAAGGGACATTTCATGAACAAGAGAGGATGATATGGACCACATGACATGCTTCTTGAACATCCAACATATAGGTAAAGGAGTTATGTGGCCTATCATATTTAATGGAATACACATTAGTATTTAGACAAATATCAAGAACCTATATAAAGATATCCTAAGGGATAGGATTGACATAGGTGTTTGAGCATTGTGCACACAATGAATAGAACAAAGCATGACTAAAATAGAGAAAAAATTTCTAATGGTGCACCTAAATAAAATGACTAATTAATGAAAAACTAGAAAACTAATTTTAGAGGAATGTCATAATTATCTAAATTCTTTTTATTTTTCAAAACAAAAATCAATACAAATATATGAATTTCATTTTGTTAAAAAGATTCCAAAAAATACATTATTCATAATAATCATGATAAAAATCTATAAATAAGATACAATATTGTTAGGTTTGAAAAAGGGGAATGATGATAACTAGAATGCACACTAGATCAAACCCTTTCCATATAACATTCAAGGACAAGACTAAGCCAAATCACTACCAGATAGAGGTGGACTCAGGTATTGATCTTGTACCAAGGTATTTTATAGATGGATCATATTTAATTTAGCCTTTTTATCAAAGCCTAGGTTAACAATGCATAAACCCCTAGTTCTACAAAGATCTGAGTATAATAGAGAAAGTACAATAGTAATCTTGAAACCAATTACACAAGGATGATCAGGAAGATGATAGAACCTATCTCCTAAAAGTAGAGATACTAGAGCACCAATTTAGGACCACACAGGTCTTGATTGAAGGAACCTACATAAACTATAAATTGGAAAGATGTTGTAAATTTTGCCCAAATGCTAGATCTAAACGTAGAAAGGGTAGGAGGACATGGGTGGTACTACCCAAGTCCTTGGTGAGTGAATTCTCTGAAACTGTTTATAGATCCCAAAACCATGTTCTTCACATAGTCTTCTTGTAGCTCTGTATTTTCTAGATCTAACTCCTGTAACTTGCACACAAGAAGCTACAGAGAGGTTTGGGGGTTACGATGTTTAGGGACTTTCCTCAGTCAAATCTTAGGATAGCATTCAAGCTTCCCAATACCATTGATTGATAGAGAGTGCATGCCCTCATGGGCACAGAGGTTTAAAATAGTGATAATGAGATGATCCAAATGATGATAATCAAGCAATGATATTACATGTGTGTTGAACCCTTAGAATGATGACCTTCAATTCCTAAGAAAAAATAGATGATAGCTCCATATCTGCAATAACAACAAAATGACAACACACAAATCTACTCTAGAATCATAATGAATGCTCTTGCTTACTTTCCTTCAAGATCTCAAGTTATGGTCTTTCCAACCTGTTGGGTCTCAAAATAGCAGCAGCACAAAACTCTAAAATATTTCTAAATCACGTAGGCCAGGGATTATCATCAAAGTGATAGAAATAGGTTTATCAACAAGTTAGGGCAATTTTGGCCAACTAATAGGAGTTGATAGACTCCTCTACTCTTTGAGCTCATCTTAAACCTTGGAGGGATATTCCAAGGGGTATACCTAAACAGGTATTTACTTCAAAACCAGACGAACAACTAAAATATTTGAACAACCAAACCTAAATTGTCTTCTTAGCCCCGAATTTGTCACTAAGCTAATAATTGTTGGTTGTTATAAGACCCCTATATAGCTAATGAGGGTAATCCTACAAAACAAGGATGCATTTGGAAATACTATTGTGCTTATATATGTATATGTATATGTATATGTGTGTGTGTGTGTGTGTGTGTGTGTATATATATATATATATATATATATATATATATATATATATATATATATATATATATATATATATATATATATATATATATATATATATGAAGTTTTGTTTTAAAAGCTTGGGTGATCATAGGTTGCTTAGATTGGTGCCTATCCATGGGGATGCAAAGTCTCATTCTCCTCTATATATATGATTTTTTTTTTAAAAGCTTGGGTGATCATAGGATGCTTAGATTCGTGCCTATTCATTGGGTTGTAGAGTCTCACATTGAATAGAGGAATACAACCATAAAAATATATACAACTACCTATTTGAAGATTCAGGTGCAGTCACAGTAGGAGGGTTCACAGAATGAACTATCCAGACCATGCAGCAAGAGTAAACACAATGGAAACAACTCAGAGAAATGGAACAAATGCATATTTATTCATTCAGTATATCATAGAATTCAAATAGAGATTGGCCAGAAACATGCAAGCTTACAATTAGGGCTCACAGACCTAGTTACATACATGCACAAGATAAAGCTTTGAAGCACCTTGCAGAAATCTAAACTATCAGATACTACTATGTGAATCACTACTTGATAACTAATTTCCTAAGGATGTATTACATTAATATATATCAAGTCCAGATCATAAGATTCCTCTGCATCGGCCAAAGAAGGTCACAAAGTCCAATGAAGAGCTGTAATGTGTGTACACGGATAGGTTAGACCTAATTGCATAGAATTCCTACAGAAAATGAATCGAATGATGTGCAGATCTTCAGGGAAGGTCGGCCATGAACCAAAGGTCATTGAATGATGTGTCATTAAGCTCCACAAGTTGAGAAATTCTTCCATGGATTTCTCCTTTAGCTGGTTATATGTGATTATTAGGATGCTCTATTTTGAGAAACAGTCGATCTTCTGATAGAGATATCTTTCTGGTAATGATGTGTGGATCTTTGAATTCTAGATATGATGTAGATGAATAAATGTAGATGCTAAGTCCAGCTTCGCAAAGTCTGAAATGTAACTGGACCAAAATACAAAAACTACTTCTGACTAAACTACTTGAACTGAACCGGAAAATAGAAAAGAAACAAACTGAACTGCAAACAAACTGAAATGCAAATGTTTTTCTTGATGTAATATTGCTCTTGAACTAGGGATGCTCCTGCATTAGACATTTGTGGTTATTTAAAAAGTGAGTCCCTCACTTTGTTGGTGCTAGGGGAGAACCAAGACAGTCCACCTCAACCTGAGAAATCCATGATGAATCTTCTTCCGTTCAGCCTTTCAACTTCACAAGATATTCTTTATATTGTCTTCCTCTAGTGTTGTGTCCAACTCTGCTATCCAAAATATCTTCAATCTACTCCAGTGCTTGTTGTGGTAACCGCTTCTTCAAGTCTTCTTCCATGTTGTCACTAAACTCTACTTCATGATACTGATATAGGTCTGCAATGTTGAAAATAGGTGAAATACCTAATGTCTCCAGAAGCTCCACTTCATATGCATTCCCTAAATCAAATTTCTTGAGTATCCTACAAGGTCCAAACTTCTTCATCTTCAACTTGTTATATGTCCCAACTGGAAATCTTTCTTTGCGCAAGTACACTATCATTTCCTCTCCAACTTCAAATTCCTTATGTATTTGCTTCTCATCTACCTTTACCATATACTTACTATTCATATTCTCCAAATGCTTCTTAGCTTGATCATGTACTGTCTTCATGTGATCTGTAAATTCTTCTACTTCTGCACTTCTCTTTTCTTCCATACTGACATCTCTTAATTCTACAACTCCTTTAGGGTTTACTCTGATTACAATCTCAAAAGGTGTTCTTTCAGTACTCCTATTTACTAAATTATTGTATGCAAACTCTGCTTGTGAAAGAATCAAATCCAAACTTCATGTCTTCTCTCCAACCAAACATCTCAACAGGTTTCCTAAACTCTTATTCACTACCTATGTCTGTCCATCAGTTTGTGGGTGAAAAGTTGAACTGAACTTCAAATTTGTCTTCATCTTCTTGCAAAGTGTCCTCCAAGAGTATCCAACAAAATTTGTGTCTCTGTTTGGAAATATACTATTAGGTAATCCATGCAATCTCACAATCTCCTTGAAAAATAGGTCTGCTACATGCACTGCATCAGTTCTCTTCTTACAAGATATGAAATGACCCATCTTTGAAAATTTGTCAACCACCATAAATATTGAATCATGTCCTCTTTATGTCTTAGGCAATCCCATTAAAAAATCCATTCTTATGTCTTCCCAAGGTCTCTCTGGTACTGTCAAAGGTTTATACAATCCAGTATTCTAACTATTCCCTTTTGCAACTTGACAAACTCTACAACTCTGCACAAATCTTTGAACATCACTATGTATCTAAGGCCAAAAGTAATTTTCACTCAACAAAGCCACTATCTTATCAATGCTAAAATGCCCAACCAATCTACCATTGTGTTTCTCTTTGATTAAATTATCTCTCATTGAAATCTTAGGTATGCACAACTAATTTCCTTTGAACAACATATCTTCTTGAATGAAGTAGTCCAACCACTTACTCCTATCTGTCACAGTAGGCTCTCTACATGCTTTCCAAGGTTCTATAAAATCAGTGTCTCCCTCATACATGTTCTTCAATTCATCAAAACCCAACACTTCAACTCTCATTTCAGTCAATAAGTTTCTTCTTCTACTCAGTACATCAATAACTTTGTTTCATTTTCCACTCCTATTTTTCCACAAAAATGTATAACTCTACATGAACTCTACCCATCTCATATGTCTCTGATTCAACTTACCTTAACTATTCAAATATTGCAAAGCTTGATGATCTATATACAACACAAACTCCTTAGGCAATAAGTAATGTCTCCACTTCTTTAAGGCTTGAATTATGGCATAGAAATCTTGATCATAAACTAAATATTTTCTCCTTGCATAATTTAACTTTTCACTTAAATAAGCTACAGGTCTACCTTCTTGACTTAATACTACTCCAATTGCATTTTCACTTGCATCACAATCTACTTGAAATACCTTATTGAAATCCAGTAATGCCATAACAGGTTGCTCTATCACCTTTTGTGTCAACAGTTCAAAACTTTTATCTGTTCCAGATGTCCACTTGAAATCTTTTCTGTCACTTCTCATAGTCTCTGTCATAGGGTTACAAACTGAACTAAATTTTTTTATGAACTTCTGGTAGAAACTAGCCAATCCATGAAATGATCTAACTTCTCCAATGCTCTACAGTGTACGCCATTCAATAATTGCTTACTTTCTCAGGGTCCATCTTCAATCCTTCCGCAGAAATCACAAATCTTGAATATACTAACTCTTCTTTCATTAAACTACACTTCTTGATGTTTATCAACAATTTATCTTCCCTCAACCTCTGCAAAACTTGTATAATATGCCACAAATGTTCCTATTTTGTCTTATTGAAAATCAGAATATCATCCAAGTATACAATCACAAATATACCCGAGAATTTCTTCAAGACTTCGTTCATCAACCTCATGAAAGTACTCGGTGCATTTTTCAATCCAAAGGGTATCACTAACCATTCATACAATCCTTCATTTGTCTTAAAAGTAGTCTTCCATTCATCTCTTTCTCTGATTCTGATTTGATGGTATCCACTCTTCAAGTCTATCTTTGTGAAATATCTTTCTCCACTCAAACAATCCATGATATCATCCATTCTAAGTAAAGAAAATCTATACTTAACTATGATCTTGTTTATTGCTCTAGAATCAATACACATTCTCCATTCTCCATCTTTCTTAGTTGCTAACACTACAGGTACTACATAAGGACTTAAACTTTCTCTGATCAAACCTTTCCTCAACAACTCTTGTATCTGTCTATTCAATTCTTCATTCTCTGTCGGTGTCATCTAGTGTGCTGCTTTGTTAAGAAAACTTGCTCGAGGTATAAGATCCATGTGATGATTGATACTCTTTATAGGTTGTAATCCATCAGGCACATTATCTGATATGATGTATTCATATTCTATTAACAATTCTCTTATCTCCTCTAGTTGTGATTCTTTAGTCTCTTTCTTCAATGCTTCAGGTTTCTTAAGGCATAACACATATTCTCATGTCTCAAACCATCCAAAAATTTTCTTCCATCTACCAAAAAGATTCTAGCATTTCCACATACCACATCTTTAGGATCATCCTCCAAAGGAATCAAGGTAATTCTCTTTCCATTTGTTGTTATAGTATATGTATTCTTTCTCCCATCATGTATAGCTTTTCTATCATACTGCCAAGGTCTACCCAACAAGATATGACAAACATCCATAGGCATAATATCACACAATACATCATCATGATAAGATCCAATATAAAATTTCACCAAACATTGTTAACTCACTAGTACCTTATGATCATTCTAAATCTATGCTATTTGATATGGCTTAGGGTGTTTCAATCTTTTCAAATTCAACTTAGTCACCATCTCTTTTGAAACTAGGTTATCAAAACTACCACTATCAATTACAACTTTACAACACTTACCTCCTGATTTGCATCTTGTCCTAAACAAACTTTCCATCTACGACGGTTCCTCATTTGTCTCTATTTGAAATAGTGCTCTCCTCATCACCAATGATTCTCCTTTCTACAATTTACCAACAGAACAGGGGTCACCTAGTTCAATAGGTTCTTCTTCATCATAGGCTTCTCTTCCACTATTTTCTGTCCTCTTACTTGTACTACCTTGATTACATTCAAATGCTTTATGTCCTTCACCTGCACACTTGAAACAAGTACCTCTGAATGTTCTATTATCCAATCCTCTTCCTTCTCTTTTGTATCCTTCATTCTGATATGAATTATAGTTGCCTTTGGGATTAAATTTTTTGTCATTTCTCCGATATGCAAGAGTATCTCTGTCATCCTTCTTAAATGGGCTGTCAAACTTGTTCTACTTTGGAAATGATCTGTCTCCTTCGGAATTAGTCCTACTTCTCTGAAATTTACCTCCTATTCCTCTCTATCTCTGATCATGCCTCTTATTAATCTTCTCTTTAACTTTTAGGGCAAACTGATATGGTTCCTCTAAAGATGTCATCCCCACCAAGCTTATTTCCTCTTGAATTTTCAATCTCAGTCCATTGATGTATCTAGCCACTTTCTCCTAGCTTGCTTCACTAAGTCCTGTTCTTATGATCATCTTGTGAAATTCTTTAGTGTACTCCTTCAAAAATTTCTCCTTTTGTCTTAGGTTTTGCAATCTTTTCAATACTTCCAACTCATAGTCAGCAGGTATAAATTGATTCTTCAATTTTGTCACCATCCTATCCTATTTTGCAATCTTTTCATTTCCTCTTCTATTTCTTTCCAACTAAACTTCTTTCCACCATATAGAAGCATGCCTTTTCAACTTTGTTTTTACAAATTTCACCTTCTCCGGATCTTCAACTTCGTCATATTCAAAATATTCTTCCATGTGATTTATCTAGTCAATGAATTCTTCAAGGTTCAAATTACTAGTATAGTTCGGCACATCAACTCTAGGTCTCTTTCCAATTTTTGAAATAGCTTGAAACATCTTTACTTGATCTAATTCTTCTTCTTCATCACCTCCTAGGGTTTCACTAGTTTGTTCAACAGATTGAAATTCTTCTTCATCCTCACTTTCAACATTAGGTCTTGGTGTCAATCCTCTTCGCTTATCTTCTTCAACAACATCCAAATGAATTTGCATTGTTTTCATCATTTCCACCATCTCATCCATTCTACCAGCCATGTTGAATCTTAAGAATGGCTTTATGACCATTTACATCAAGAACATCAATAGTGACCTGCAATTGATACACAAATAGGTTTTGTGTTTTTCTCAAATACTTGCTGACATATTTTAAGATGACTATCAGGGAACTTTTTAATTTAATCCAGCAGATATTAGCTTGATCAAAGCATTTGATTTTAATGATCCACACTTTAATTATTCAAGAATATTTGATTTTAAGATCTTTTAAGTTGCCTGAAATTGAGATTGTCCAGTGAAGGCAAGATTTCCCTGCTTTTACCAATAAGAGTGAATGTAGTAGCCATCTACTGATTTCTCTTAAGACAATATTTGTGTTTGCACTTATATCTAACAATCGCAGTATTTGTTCTGCTAGTTTGAGGTTCATGTATCTAATAGATTATGTATTACGTGATATATTTGTATGTAAAGTATTTTTAGTGATGTATTCAGAAAGCAATTCTAGTTTGAGTGGATAGTCTTGGAGTAGACATAAGGGTTCACTGTGGACCTGAAGTCCAAACACCCATCAGCTGTTTTGCATGAGAATATGGGTTATTAATTTCACCAATTAACTCGGTTCTTATTTATTTGACTTTGGGATGCACAGAGTTTACATTTTGTCCTATTTTAACAATAATAGCTGTTGTTTCCCAAGTTTTACAAATGAGTTATGGATCATTTTTTTTTTCTATAACTTGTGAATCTTCTCTAAGGCCTTCTGTGTATACATAATTCAGAGATGATGTCCTGTTGATATAAACCCACCTTTTCCTATCTCATACTAATATTTTACTTGATTGCACTTTTACTTATTTGGATTAACAAATTAATCATATTTATTCAATGGACATGTGAATTGACATTGATTTATGAAGTATACAACTATGTCACACCTCTGCAAAATATTTGACATAAACCTCTCTCTTACAAAGGTCAAATTGCAACCACAAATTTAGTAGTAGGATAATGGAACTAAATTCAACATTACTTAACTGAGATGAATAACCAAGGTGGTGGAAACACAATATTGAGAATGCAACTTTCTATAACCCAATACAGTCAAGGTTAAATTTCCATATCAGAAATTTTGAAATATTTGTTGTTGCATATAGTCATAAGGAGACAATCCTCAGAGGGTATGAACAGTTCATTTGTGGGGATTTGGGTACCTCTCTCTATATATGCTAGTTTGATGGAGGATATATTAAATTTCAAACTGCAGATTAGTTGCAACTACCCTTCAAAGATGAACAAATAATGTTGTGGCCCCATGTCCTAAAAATGCTCTATATAGTTAAATGATTTCTTGGTTTCTTTTTCGTGTGAGAGTGTATAGGTGAGGAAAGGTTTAGAAGAGGAAGGAAATAAACATCAGACTATTGTGGACAACTATTTGGAGCATAGTTTAAAAACTTGGGCTTGACAAAAACTTGGCAGGCCTAAAACTTGGCTTGTTTCATGTGCTTTTGAAAAACTTTAAATAACTTTGAAGAAACTATAATAAATTTTTATCTTCCATGATTCAACTCAGCTTTTGTACAACTGTTACTGAACAATTAATTTGGGCCATGACACAAGGCAGCTTCTTGCAATGGCTTTATGGATATGAGATTATTAGACAATAGCAACCTACTCTCATACCATAATGGAGAAAATAGCTGTAGTTGCAAATATTGTGGTAGACAAGTATGCAAAATATGGAATGAGGTACATTTTGTGAAGGGTAAGGCTTTATTACAAGCTAAGTTCGAGAGTACAATGTCTCTTTAGTCAGTATGTGGTCGCTGCCACGTTCATAGTACCTTCACGTTACCGTAGAATTGGTGGCTCCTCTATCAAAGGTATTAATAACTATCGTCCATGTGATACTTTACTTTGTCTTGAGCCATCTGCATAGTAGTGCCATAATGCATAAGATTCTATTTATTGAATGCCTTACCATTGGGGGTGTTATAGCACCTACTCACTGCATATGCCTGACATGGCCTAATCGTACTTATGCATCCTCCCAGCCTGTGTCAAAATGGGCACTTTGTACCAGCGTACGGACATCCATCAAACCATGAAGGCAAAAAAGATCATACTAAATCATACTAAAATTTAGTGATCTCCAGGTTCTATTGAACAAGCCCTTGATCTATTTTTAGTTATCATGATTTAATGTATCATTCTGCCAAAACAGAACACCTTAAGAGATCTCCCATAAAATAGTAGCAACCCCATATCAAAGAGTATGAACTGTGCAAGGTTATGAAGTATATTTTCTTCCCTCTATAGTAAATAATATACAATCCCACCAGGAACACCTTAAGAGCTGTCCCAGAAAGTAGTAGCAACCCCATATTGTAGAGCATGAAATGTGTCAACTGTATATGCAAACTTGATTAAGATTTCCATATAATGTATTGTTAAAGACCCACAAATGCCTATTTGTTCTTGAGTTAGATTGTAGTCTGTGTTTCCTACCGAAATAATTTTTGTTGGTATGATTATTTGCATACTTTGTTTTAATCACCGAGTAGAAAGTTGAGCAATTGAACTTATGACTGTAGAACATGTGTCTTGCTGAGGAATAATTCTCGGGAATACAAATATCGAGACCGTAGTAGAACACAACTTGATTCCTATTCTAGTAACAGGAAAAGCAATGAACCTCTAAATGATATGTTGATGCATTATATTCATGAATGTTGTTATTACTTATTCCTGATTGCTCTGCTATTTTATGTAGAATTATGTTTAGTTTTTTTCTATTGTAAATATTCATATTCTGCTCTACTTGGAGTTTATTCTCTGTTATGTGTTTAGTTGGGCCTCTTCCCGCTTGAGGATAGTTGGTGCAACAACTTGTCTGTTGATTTTTAATTTTAGAGGTGCAAATATTAAGTAGATAAACACTATAGTTTTAATACTAATACAGGTGAGTTCTTGGGTCCTCATGGTCTAAGTCATACGCTATTGTCGTAGCTCTTTCCCTGTTGCACAGTAGAGGTCTGCACAAGACCCAGAAGTGATAGAAACTGCCCAACATCCATAACATATTGTGATGGCTTAGTATTTTTAAACAATATTCCCTAACAAAATCATCACAGAATTCTGAATACATAAAAGTGTAAAAGGAAATAGGTTGTAATATGAAACAAAAAGGTATCTTAACAACCCACTTGCAACACAATGAATCTGTTAAGGATTAACCATTAACATGTTTAAAAATTAAACATCTTAATGCTCCAAAAAGATTATTAAAATGCTTATCTATTATACAGACAGTTATTAAAGCTTCAAAATAAAGAAAGAATTAGGAATTTAAAGTGGACAACATGTTGCAAATGCAATAAGTTCATGTACTTGTTTATGCTTCAACTGTCTCCTTTCTTGTTTAAATTGTTTCTAGTTCTTGAACCTACTTTCCAATTAACATTCATTACTCTTCTATAGTTTCATTTCTTACTTACACTATTTACACCTACAGTTGTAGATGCACCTAAATTTAGAGGACCATTTCTTAAAAATGGAAGAACAGCTCTGAAGGAATGAATTTTCACTTATCCTTTTCAAAAATATTGTCAAATGGATCAATGCCAAAGACATAATGCTTCACACTTACCAGTCAACATATATCGATGTATTAAATGAGAAAAGGACCTTGGATCACTTAAATAGTTTGGTGCACTCAACATTTGAGGTAACAACTCTTGAAATCTCCAATTTTTTCCCTAGAAAATCTAAAACAAAATTAACAAAAAAATATCTTGCTAACCAAACAATACTTCCATATGTATTGCAGGTACAAGGAACATTGAAAATAGCCAATGCATTTTCTAGTCCTTTCCACGCATTTTGCTCAAAATGCAATTATAAATTTGATTCCTATGGAGCACTTGACAATGAAACTGCCTAGTGTGATAGATGCAATGAATAGGTCACGTATATCTACTCGCACTATCTCAAGACTATTTTGACAATGGACAACGAACAGACAATACATTGCTCTTGTGCCAACAATATCATCCAGATGCTACTGCCAGACCTACAATAGATTAGCTATGACAAGTACCTCAAAGATAAATCAGCAGTGATCTTCATGTTACGAGACTTCAGTAAAAAGGACAATTTACATTGAATAAGTCCAATGTCATCATTAATGCATCTTGTCCTAAAGAATGAACACATTATGCCAATATACTAAGGTACACCCTTTCTCTTCTTGCAACTTCTTAGTTGTAAACAAAAAATACAACAAACAAATTTAACTTCTTCACAAAGGCTATAGTCTCTCCTCCCTATCACTTATTTTGTCCAATAAAAAAAATGTTTACAATCACCTTCATGTTCATCCTGTACGAAGCAAATGCAGCACAACACCGCAGCCAGATTGAATTACATAGTTTTTTCCAGTCTCTACTAAAGCATAAAAAACTACATTTTTGTTACATATATCTTATACACGATACCTCTTTAATACTCTCTTTACTCTCTGAACTACACATTACTTTATCATTTTGCCTAATTTTATTATATTAAATATCTCATGATAAAACTTGCCTTGGAACTTATGTAATTGGTATTTTTGACTAGAAAATCAAAGCACTTAATCGAATGTGTTTTAAATTTTCTTTTCATTAGAAGCAAATATTAGAAAGCTTCTTAAATTCTTTCAAGAAAAATTATAATGCCGTAAACTTCTCTCTCATTATGCATACTATGATAATCTGCAGTAAAATTGTCTTCAACTTTCTTCAAAATGTCAAGGGAAAATGAAAATGGCCACATCTTTCTTTTCTTTTTATTGGATGCAAATATTTAGACTGCTGTGTTGCAAAAACACTCATAGATTGATGAGATAAACATTCCATATGAATTGTCTACATATTATGTCCAAAGCTTGATACTAATAAAAAATCTCACTTTTCAAATCTCATTTTTCTATGTTCCCAAATTGATGACTACTACTTTAGATTTTGCATGTTTCATATCTTTTTTGGTTTTTTATGTATGTGCACATATGCATAGATAGATAGACAAACATTTGATGTGTTCTAGTAAAATCGTTTGAAGGATTTCTAATCTATTGTATTCCCTACTCTCATCTGTACTCTATACGTATTGATGCCACTTAGGTTTGTATATACTTGAAAGCTTGCTAAAGCCTTTCGTGATCAGAGTGTCATAGCAAATCAAATGTGAGTTTAACCTGTTTAATGCAAAGTTACAAGGAGACACGGGTTACCAATATGGGTTCAGGGACATGAACTGGGACACCGATCAAATTGGGATACGCGAGTAAATGAATAAAAAAAAGACTATATTATATATAAATAATAAATGCAATCACCATAAATTGTCAATACGGCAATAGGGATGCAATCCATAGTCCTAAAATGGATTTACCTTGCAACTATGTGTTTAGGCCTATCTAATTCATCGTTTTAACTTTTACTTGACCAGAATCTAGAATCAGGAATTTCTACCACATATAACTTCAAACTTCAATTGATCCTATCATGTTCAAGCAGATCTGAGTGCATTACAGTAATCTAAATTCATGCTACTTAATAAATTTAAATAAGTCCAGTGTTGTTCAGCTTTTTATCTTGCAATGTACTTGTAAAGATACTTTGAAACTCAGATGATTAAAAGCTTCATTATTTAACTGACATTCCTAATGAATACTGAGATCCTTAATATCTGAAAATAACATATGTTTCTTCTGTTAAAAAAATAACACTGACAGAAAACAAACCCTTGTTCTCCATTGGCACCATTCTTTTCCCTCTATCAACAGTCCTTGTTTCGGCATGAACCCTTAGTTTTACAGAATTGCCTTGTATTGTAAATTTATATGGTTTACTTTATACCAATTGTTCGGTTCTTTTGATTCTTTAGACATTTTTGCTCATTTGAATCCTCATATACACTCCTGATTTGCTGAGAACTGATGTACTCAAAGTCCAACTGACCTATTTTTTTCATCAGTTTCTTTCTTTCTTACTTTGCAATAGTAAACACTTTCCTGATTCAATTAATTTAGCCAATTGATGGTAATGCTTAATCTTTGACCCCATATTTTGTGCCAAGAGAGACATCTTGGATTTTTGGTGTGTGCATATAGGTAGTTGCATGTGTCGGTAACAAGAGAGAAATGCATTCAAGCCTCAACACAGAGCTGATATGTGCCAACAGGATGCAAAAGACTCAATATTAATACCAAGTAACATTTGTCTGTTGCGATGTCAATCCTTCAAGAAATGGAACAAAAAACACCCAGCTCTGTGCTATAGGAAAATCCTATAGTAACTGAGTTCAGAATAAACATCATCTCAAGTCATTTCAGTGATGCAAAAAGAACTATGGTGCTTAATACATAATGAAATAATCTGTTCAGACTATCTTGTATCTAAGATTCCATTGCACATTTTTCATCTTATGCTTTTTCCTTTGTTCTCAATCTTCTATTTGATGGTTTGCGGACTAAATTGGACATATGAAATCATTACTTGCGTTAGCTGTTCTCATCTCATCTCATCTCATCGGGTTTTCCTTTTAAACAATATACTACAATAACATTCAACACATAGAAGCAAGAACGTGACGCATTGCGTCTTTTGTTTAATTCTTCAATTCTTGGACGACATTTTACGTTTTATCAATAGGCCTAGCCCGGCAGATCTCAAAACAATGAGCACACCTTTGGCGTTTGGACTCTATTCACGTGTCGTGGACGTTTTAATTACTATTATTATGTTTAAATGTACTCGTCTCCATTGCACGTCTTTTCAAATGTTAAATCTGTCTATTCACATGTTACCCTTTCCCACGAACTTCACCGGAAACAAGTTATCATTAGGTATTTATGCCTGAAACGACAAAGCTTAGAATGAACAAATCGAAACGGAACACCTGAATGGATATCAACGGCTTTTGGGTTATGAAAAGGGGCACTCACTAATCAAATGGCCTTTTCTTCTACAGTAGAAGCAGGTATTCAAATATCCAAAATTCATGGTTTCCGAGAGAGCTCGTGGTGGCTTCCTGGTAATTAAGAATGTATTGATTTAAATATCAAAACAAATATCAATGTATTGATTTCGTACATGTTCTTGAGTACGACGAACGGTAAATTCCAGAAGGCACTCGTTTTAGATTACGCAAGCAAAGACCCAGCGGTGGCTCACCATGGACATTTTAACTTGACATCTCTCCGACGACCTCGCTCAATTCCTCTTTTACCTTTCAGGACTTCACTAATATACAATCTGTGTTTTCCACTGTTATTCTTTACCAGAAACTTCACCGAGAATACATTGTCTTCGTTTATGTTGAAAATAAAGCTTAAAATACCAAAATAGATATCGACAACTGGATTGTCAATTTCTACAAATCACGTGTATCGTTTGAAAAGCATCCCATTGCAAGGCTGGATAGATACATGATAATTATATTCACGCGGATTTGGTATACCTTGCTGTTTTAACTTTTTGTTTATATTTATTTTGGTTTTATGCTAAATATATGGTCCTTGCTATTCAATTTAGATTATTTCTACATATAATTTTGTTTGTGACTTTTTTAATTTAATTATCTTTTCTTACTTTATCAAATAGAGTTTTAAAAATTATGGCAATTATTTGTCAGCTTGTACACTTAATATTTCAAATTTAGTCCTTAGGATTATATATTTAAAGATAAGTTATAAGATAATAATTCTCATTAAGTAGGATCAAACAAAAAGCATCAAAAGATTAAAATAATAACATTAGAGCATATGAAAATGTACTTCATGCATCTCTACATCAACATTTACAAATAATATATTACGCATTATGCATTATCTTCTCTTGTAGTCTTCTATTATTATAAAGTCAACAAAGAAGCCTGACTCACCATCAAGGATGTTCATTCTTTCTATCTATAATAAGTCCAAAAATTACTTCTCAACACCCCATTTTATCTTAGTAGTGGGTGTAAGCAAAGCCAAGACATTTTGAAGTGCAATTCGGCAAAGGACATACACATACTAAATAAATGAATCCATAGACTAAACTACATTCCACACAATCTCTGGTAGTCTCAAAGTTATAAAACAAAACCATCACTACTTGACTGTAATAGCTAATGTTGTAGATTGTTGAAGCCAATCATACATTATACAACATCTCAATCATCGATAACTCCAAACTAATTAAAAAATTAACTATATCTTAACTTTATGCTTATTATTCTCACCACATTTAATTTTAATAATTATAATTTTCTTTTTATATAAATTTATTAACTTAAAATAGTCATAATATGTGTTTTCCTAACAAATACATAATATGTAAATATTGGCAATATAAAAACTAATAAACATTAAATATATTATTAAATATTAAATAAATAATAAAAATAACTTTATTAAAATAGAGAGAATACAAACAATTAATTGTGAATGACATTAATTTGAAATAAGGAGACTAAAAATAAAATAATAAAAATTACTTGTGCAAACATTAATCATTTTCAAATGTTAAAGGAAAAGTTAAAGGAAAGAAAGTCTTTCACATCCTTCAATGTAAGCATGGGACAATTGAGTTCAACATGCTAGGCTATTTATATGTCTACCTCACTACAAGAGCATCATTGAGAGAATCTTATGTACTACGGGAAGTATTTAACTTCCTTGATGATATTTAGGCCCCTAGGTTGATTTGAGAATATTGAGAAATAAATAAAAGAGAAATTGATTCCATGTACTTTATGTCTGATGAGAACTAAGATTGAGGCAAGATGAGTTTGATTCAAACCAAGATTGATAATTGACTTTCTAGTGATTCTTTGACTTTGAATGTTAAAATAGAGATGAGTTGAGAAGCAATAGATATATATGATTTTTAATTGTTGTGTTTGATGGCAACTAAGATTTAACTATGATTAATGTTGAAGGAGATTGATGCATGTACTATTTGAAGTGATATTCATTTGCTATGTTATCTTCTTAATTGTTGAAAGTACTTTACGATGATGTCCTTCAAGACATAACTTTAAATGTGTAATTTAAAACTTTTCACATACATTCTAATAAGTAAGAACCATTTCCTTGGATTATCACTCTTAGGAAAGAAAGGATTTAAATTTTTATTCAAAACTAAATTGTAAATATCATCCAATCTAATATTAAAAAATATATAAAAAATAGGTTAAATATAATTAGAAGTTAAAAAAATTATATATTATAATCTGAGATTTAAGATTAAAATTCGTTAATCTCTATATATCCATAGTTATAATGACATCCCTGGAGAAAGAGGAAAAGGGTCCAGGATTTTTTTCCCTTTACAATTAGAAAACCCGAAAATATTTGAATCAATTTATGGTGAAGTCGTGAAAGAGTTCTGTCACGACGAACGTAAATTCGAGAAGGCTCACCATTGACTTTTAACTCTGCAATTCTTCGACGACCTTACAACTTTGACGTTATTAAGTCAATTCACTTGTGATCGACGTTTTAACGTTTATTATGTTTAAATGTAATCGTTTACATTACCTGTCTTTTCGAATGTTAAATTCTTTGCCAGAAACTTCACTGAAAACAAATCATCATTATTTCTGGTTGAAAATAAAGCTTAGAATTCGAAAACAAATTATCATTACTTTTCCAGAAACTTCAATGAAAACATATTATCATCATTTATGGTTGAAAATAAAGCTTAGAACTACCAAATTGAAACGGAACAACTAAATCGATATCTACAGTAGAAGCAGGTATTGAAATAGCCAAAATTTATGGTTTCTGTGAGAGCTCGTAACACTCTACTTAAATATCATCCACTTCAATGGTCAAACAATCAATAGTAATTTTACATCTCATTCACAACAAAAAGTGTTAAATATTTGTCCTATTTTTATTGGCCAAAATTGATCTTTGACTGTTGAAGTGGATGATATTTAAGAATAGCCCGCTCGTGGTGGCTTCCTAGTAACCAGGAATGTTTTGATTTAAATAATATATACATAAGACAAACAACCCTTGGGTCGAGATGGTTGAATCTTTGAACTATAAGTTTGAAACTCAATTTGTTAATTGTAGAAGTCTGTAGGGTGCTCATCATACATCTTATTTTATTCTATTTAAATATCATCTATTTCAATGGTCAAACAATCAATAGTTATTTTATACTCCATTCACAATAAAAAGTGGTAAATATTTGTCCTATTTTTATTGACCAAAATTAACCTTTGACTGTTGAAGTATTTGTCCTATTTTTATTAACCAAAATTAATCTTTGACTATTGAAGTAGATTATATTTAAGAATAGCCCAATAGAACTACCTATTTTAATATGGTCATAAATATGAGAAATTGAACGTATTGATTACGTAAATGTTATTCAGCATATCTTCAGGCTTTAAGGCATCCATAAGCACCTTTTGAAAAGTTGAAAGGTCATTTACGCAAGCAAAGACCAGCCGCGTGTCAAACTACGAACCGGAAACCATTGATGTTTTAACTCTGCCTCCTCTCTTCAACGACCTCACTCATGTCCTTCTCTACCTCTCATGACTTCACTAATATAGAATCTACGTTTTCCACCGTTATTCTTTGCCAGAAACGTCACCAAGAACAAAATTGTCTTCGTTTATGTTGAAAATAAAGCTTTAATAACGCGGAAATAGATATGGACGAGTGTTTTTCATAGGCAACGGTCAATTTCTAAAATCCTGTGTATCGTTTGAAGAGCATCGTGTTGCACGGTCGGATATTTACCGAATACCTTGCTGTTTTTACTTTTGTTTTACATTTATTTTGGTTTTATGGTAAATATGTTCTTTGCTAATTAGTTTTTAAGAGGTTTTAATGGTCTAAATTTAATTTTTTCCAGTTATTTTAGTTTAGATTTTGAATATGGATTGTTTTGTGTATATAATTTTGTTTACGATTTTGTTGTCTTAATTTAAATATCATTTTTTTTGTCAGTTTGTGTGTCTCATGTTTCAAATTTAGTCCTTAGGACTATGTTTGTAGAGAAGCCATAGGATAATAGTTATTGTCAAGTAGTATCAACCAAGATAATTGGAAGATTAAAATAATTACATTAGAGCATATGATAAAGTACAACATGCATGCCTACATCAACACTTACAAATAGTAAATTAGGCATTTGTCCATCTTCTATTATTATGAAATCAACAAACATGGTTGACTAACCATAAAGGATATTTAATACTTCCCTATGTTTATAGTAAATCCAAATGTTAATTCCTAACAGCCAATTTTTCGGAAGAGTTTATCTACGCGGTGTGTTGTAATTTCGACAGCAGTCGAAATATCACCAACCTAAAGTCAATACCATTCATACGTGCATGTGCAACAAAGTCAGTAAAGTCGACATGTTAACAGTGAGGAGGTCACGGGGTCAAATCTTTTTATACAGCTGGCACAAGAACGTGTCGGCTGTTTACGTGAGGCCCAATTTATCTTAGTAGTAGGCATGTGTGAAGCCAAGACATTTTCAAGTGCATCCATTGACTAAACTACATGCTACATAGCCCCGTGTAGTCTCAAAATTATATAGCAAAACCATCACAAACTCACAAGAATAACTAAAATTCTACATTGTTATACCCAATCAGTAAATATATTATACAACCACATCTCCATCATCAACAAATCAAAACTCATTAAAAAATTAACTATATTTCAACTTTATATTTATTATTTTCAATAAATTTAAGTTTAATACTTATATTTTTTCTTTTATATAAATTTATTAACTTAAATTGATTATAAATTGTGTCTTCTTAAACCGGCATAATATAAATATTAATAAAATAAAAACTAATAAATAAATATTAAGATATCTTATAATTTAATATTAAATAAATAATAAAAATATTTTTAAAAAAAGAAAGGGAGAATACAAACAATTAATCTTGAATGCCATTATTTATAACAAGAATAAAATTAAAATTTTAATATAAATGACTCGGGTAAACATTAATCTTTTTCGAATGTTAAAGAAATCTTTAAAGAAGGATGAAAATCTTTCAAATCCTTCAGTGTAAACATGGGCTTGTAAACATGGGCTCCTTCAAACATGGAGTCCTTCACTCTAAACATGGGGTTATAGAGTTCAACGTGGTAGGGTATTTATACGGGCCCTCTCCCTACGTAACCAATTGACAATTGACAAGATTTCTTAGCCAAAAGGGGCTGCTTAAGGAACATGTTTGCTTTCAAACTCTTCCCTCTTAAACCAAAATAAAAGTCTTTAAATTTACATATTACATTTTGCAATTGCCTGAAATCGACCACGCGGTTATTTAATTCATCCTTACTACTTTATGAATTGTAGATTAGATGGGACTTATTGTATGGCCCTCTCTCCAACGCGTTCGAGTACCATCTGAGAGTGACAAGCAGCCTTCGGACTTTGAATGGAATGCTTTGTGTAAACCGTTTACCGTGGGAAGCTGCATAGAAATTTCTCTGCAAGTAAAGTTGCTTTGTTCGCTGGAGCTACAAATACGGCCCTCAGGCCAGTTGTTCCCATATTTGAGCTTTCCATCACCTAATTTTAATCCACTGTGTGTCCAGTTGTTTTCTTTTATCTCTCATTCATCTTTCATTTGGAATAATGGAATTAATGAATGAAGATAAAGTAAAGATCGATCAAGATCTCTGGGTTATTCAAATCAAGGAAGGCCTGCAAATACAGGGCGACCAAGAAGTAGAAAAGGAGATTTCTGTATCCGTTTTTGGTGTGCCCAACGAATTGTTGGCAGCGAAGCCAGAAGCATATATTCCGCAGTGCGTCTCCATTGGACCATATCACCACTGGAGATCCCAACTGTACGAAATGGAGAGATATAAAGTGGCTGCTGCAAGAAGATTTCAGAAGACGATAACCGGTGACTGTAAGTTCGAATCTATAGTGGAGGAGGTGAAGAAGAACGACTGGCAGATGAGGAACTGCTACCACAAATATCTCGACTACAAGGAGGAAACCCTGGCATGGCTCATGGCTCTGGACGCCTCCTTCCTGCTCGAGTGCTTGGAGTTCTACATTAAACAGGCGGACCAGGCTTCTTCAGAAGTGTCTTCCCAGGTGAAGCGACTGGACAGAGTCTTAGATCCATATGGCAGGAGCGCAATCCACAATGCAATTATGAGAGATCTGATGATGCTGGAGAATCAGTTACCTTTGTTCGTCTTGCAGAAGCTGCTGGAAATGCAGTTGGGTTCTCAAGACAAGGCGGAAGAAAGGCTCTGCAGTCTGCTAACTCTGGCCTATAAAGAATGGTCGCCATTTATGTTGAAGACGACAGAGAGTTCAAGTCTGCGTATAAAAGAGAGAGGCCACATACTGGAGATGCTCTACTACTCAATTGTCCCTGCAGCAGCCATGGACGATACCATTTCTAAGAAGAATGAGGACGGGAATGTCCCGTTGCAGGATTCAACCTACTTAACGCGTGCTCTGAAAGCATTATGGAAGGCTCTCTCCTCGTTAAACGTCGGCCTTGTTCAACTTGTCTCGGCACTCCCTCAGCGTCTCTTGAAAGGAAAGCCGGTCGAGTTGGTGACACAGTTGTCCACGCATCTTGCTTCCACTTTTGAAAGTCTTTCAATTAAGCGCAAAGATGAAAAGAATGAGGAAAAAGATGAGGAAAAAGGTTATTCCTCTGTGGAAACTCCCCCTACACACGACGAACTAGCGATTCCCTCCGTCTCTGATTTATACTCAGCGGGAGTAAAATTCCTTCCAACCGATGGAGACCTCAGCACAATTCGCTTTGACCCGACCACTGCAACTCTTTATCTTCCCAAATTGAGGTTGGATTCCAACACAGAAGTAGTTCTCAGAAATCTGGTGGCTTTCGAAGCTTCGGCGGCGCCTGGTGCGTTGATCTTCACTCGCTACACTGATTTCATGAACGGCATCATCGACAAAGATGAAGATGTTCGGCTGCTGAGAAAAAGCGGGATTATCTACAATCACCTAGCAGACGACGGGAAAGTGGCAAGCCTGTGGAACGGCATGGGTAAATGCGTGAAATTGACGCAAGTTAAATATTTGGACCAAGTTATAGCGGACGTCAACAAGCATTATAACAAGAGATGGAGCGTTGCTGTGAAGGATTACATAAACAAATACATATTTTGTTCCTGGCAGCTCCTCACTGTTCTGGCCGCAGGGATACTTCTGCTTCTCACTTGCTTGGAGGCATTTTGTTCTGTGTATGACTGTAAGCATTGGTGGAGCAACTCTAATTTTTTGCAGGACTAAGCAAATTGGAAGAGCTTCATCTCATATAACTAGTTACCAATTCTGAGGCCGTTTCTTCTCTTTGATACACGGACTTCTATTTACTTCGGAAGGATACAACAGTTTTGGTTTTCTGAGGCGGGTTGAACCCTGCCTTTATGTATTCGGCCACTTTCAAGTACAGTACCTTTACAACACACACCTCAAATTTTGTGGTGCCTACAGAATCCAATAATTTCAAACAATATTTGTCATTTGGAAACATTCGTAGAAAAGACGTTGGAACGTGGTATTCTTTATAAAGGTCATTACTTCAAGATTTTGATCATTGAATGCAAAGAAATATCAAAATGGCGCAATCGCATTTTTCTCAATATTATATACTCTTAATTTTTATTTTTATTTTTTAAAATCCTTTTTTAAGCCGATAGGCTTCGATATGGGAGCTCTTGTTCCATTTTTAGCCGGATACTGTCCAGGGGTTTCTCGCAAACAATTCACTATGTCAGGAAACCGTCTCGGTTTTATTAGCCGATAGTTTGCCTTCGTTTTGGTGCTGGCAGAAAGGGTTTTTTAAGAATTCATTTACTTTATTGCATGGGCAAAGCACACGTGGCCGTAATTTGGCAAATCGATGACTATTTTTTTTGAAAATGTTTTTATTTTCCAATGTGAGAAGTAGATCCATGTACAATTGCATGTAGTTGGTAATTAGTTTTATATCAAATATAATAATGTCATGGATTCTTTTTAATCGTATAGTTTAATATTTTTATTTCTTTCTTCTAATATAATAGTATAAATAATTATTCAGGGGTTTATTGTGTGTAAGGTATATTATAAATCTTTAAAAAATAGTTTAATCAATACATGATAAATAGATTAATGCATCATGTTTGACTATATTATATTATAAACAATATAATAAATAATAAATTATTTTTATTTCTAAAATGTTTATTACATTTCTAGCGATGCTATTGTACATTTTATTATTGTATATATTTAATTTTTGAAGAATTTGATTAATTACCCATCTATACACGAAAAAGCATAGCAATGGCACGTGATGGCTGAGGACAAGTTGGACGTAATTTTCATTGTAATTTTCATCACGTGCCATTGCGGTGTTTTGTCACAACCCACATTTGAATTTTGAATTCAAACTAGAATACTATTGTAATAATATAAAAGCCAAAAAAAAAAAAAATAGTCTCATTTAAAAGAACAAATAATGAACAATTCTAAATAAATAAATGAGGGGACACTTCTAGAAAGAGGAGTAAATGAGGTTCACCCCCCCCTCACTCTCAAGTCAATATTCAAATATCACATTTAATAAATAAATGGCAATTTTTCTTCTCAAATTTATGATTAGTGGAAAATTGGAGAGTCATTTTCCACAAGAATTAAATGGCAAATTGAAAAAGAGGGAGAGGGCAATTAATTAGGAAGACTTGACTCCAAAGTCTTTCAGATTTTCCAACATGTGTTTGGAAAATGTGATTCTAAACAAGGGTTGAGTTTTCTATAAATATGATGGAGAAATCAAAGGGAGGACACACACTTGGCTTTTGGGCTGGATCGCTGGAGAATTTTGTAAGATCAGTCTTCTCTCTTTCTTTTTATAATTCTATCAAATAGCTCTGGTTTTTATGATTTCATGAATTCTCAGTTGGATTTTTTTTTGTAAAGTTATAAAGATTTTAAATATATAGAAATTCACATAGAATGTGTAGGTTGCAATATATTATAAAAGTTTCAATGAAATTTAACATGCTTCTTCAATCTCGTTAACATCTTCTACAATAGGCTCATCCTTTAGCTGCACAGTAGTAAGTTCTTGTTTCATGTGCTTCCTCTGAACAAAATCATGGAAAAGCTTGGAAGACTTACCTCCTGCTTTAGCATATTTCTCTTGATTCTAATTTTCAACCCTTTGATTTCGTTCTCTCCATTCTGTTCAAGGTGTGTTCTAACTAGAGTACTGTAGTTGCCTTCTTATATGTCATCTAATGAGTGTGATTTCACAGATAATAACATTGCTATACTTTAAAAAACCTATACAGCCTATTGTTTATCAGTGTAATTTTAATCATCTTTATGCAAGGGAGCAACTATGAATCAGTGAGTGCATTAAAAAAATAAAAAAATAAAAAAATAATAATCTTGCATAGAATTAGAAGGAAGTTTAATATTTGCAACTGACTATTCCCTATGCTAGAACAGTGATTATGACCTTAGATTGTAATTGTAAATCAATTTCATTATTGATGTGGAAGACTACTCCTTTGGATTACTTGAAGATAACATACCCACTGTGATCATCCGAATTGCTAGTTGTGGGTTGCCATTAGTTGTTCCTTTAGAGTTTGATTATAACAACTGTCTAAGTCTGAGAATTACATTTTATTTTATGCAAATTTTTTCAAATCTGGTCTAGTAATAAGTCCAGATTCTTTGAAAATGTTCCTTTATAGAAATCCTTGTTCTTGCACAATATTCCATCTTGAGACCTCAAGATTGATTAATAATAACTAACAAACTTTTGCAAATCCATTTTGTCCTTATCCTTCGGTTATTGTAGTTAATGAGACCACATTTCTATGATGGTTTTCGTCAAATAGTTCACGTGCATTTCCTGTGCTCCCTTAGTGTGCATATATGTCTACTAGAGAATTTCTGATTTTAATATCTGACAAAATCCCCCTTCCATTCTGCTTTGACAGATGACCTTACCCTATTCGAAAAGCTCCCATTTTGACATACACAGAGAGGTTGTTGGCAAGGGTTACAAAGTTTGGCTTTATACTTGCCTATTGCTTTGCTTGAAGGTTTTTAAAGCCTCTTCAATATGTGATTTTCTGTGTATCCTACAATCATTGGATTTCATGATACCTCATTTCTTTGAGGCATTCTGTGAAACAATTCACGTGCTTTGTGCATGCTTCTACATTTTGTATGCATGTGTGCCAAGGCATTTGCAATCCACATCTAATGAAATTCGTCTTTTCTTCATGTAAGTGCACACCCTACATCAAAGACCCCATTTTGGCATAGGTAGGGAAGATATTGGTAAGGTTCTGAAATTTGTCTTTACACCTGCCAATTGCATCTGCTAGAATTTTTCTAAAGCATGTTCAACAAGCCCATTTTATTCCTACAATTTTTGCATTCGATGAGTGACATCTCTTTAAGGTGTTTTGTTAAATAGCTCACATGCTTTGTCTATGCTTCCACATTTAGCATACATGTGTACCAGGGCAGTCATAGCCAAACCATTAGATAGAATTTCATTATCCCTTATGCTTTTATGGATGTCCTTACCCTGTTCCTAAGTGCCCATTTGGCACAGGCAGGGAGGACGTTGGCAAAGGATAAGGATTTTGGCTTCACGCCTGCCAATTGCATTTTCTTGAAAGTTTCTAAAGCCTTTTCAACTAATCCATTTTGTGTAGATCCTGCAATCTTTACTTTCCGTTCGAAGACATCTCTTTAAGGCATTATGTCAAACAGTTTGCATGCATTGTCTATATATCCATGTTTTGCATACATGTTTACAGACCATTTCCAACTATAATATCTGGCAAAAATTGCCCTACCCTTATGTTTTCTTTACCCTGTTCCTAAGCTTCAATTTGTGCACTAGCAGTGAGGATGCTGGCAAAGGTTGAGGAGTTGGTCTTTACACCTGCTAGTCGTATTTGCTTAAAATTGTCTGAAAGGCATTATGGGTAGAACTCGTAAAGTGAATTTACAACAATAAGGCATTGGCATGTACAGATTACCAAGACAAAGAAGCTTTCACAGAAACTATATTTTTGACAAACTTTTGATTCAACACATATGTAGTTTCTATGGGTAAAACAGTTGGGAATGATGGGTTTCCATTAATAACATATCAGGTTCTTCATCAATAGTAGTGCCATCCAAGTGCATTGCAGTAATCTAAAAACTGATAAATTCTCACTTGGCCTCGGTAAGGTCCTGTATCCACTATAGAGAAACTGCAAACCATTGACACTATGTACATTGGTGTGAAAAGTTACATCTGTATTAAAATGTATTAAGCTAGGTATGTCTCATCTTAGGACTAACTGTAAAATAGACAGGAGTGATTGTTGCCAACAATTTTAAGGACAACACAATTTATTTTCTTTAGGCAATATTGGTATTTTCAATCCTACAATATCACTTCAATTTCCATGTAAGATTAAACTTAAGATTAAGCTATAGTATCCTTATAATTACCTGTTAACATAGCAAATGATGTTATATCATAAATAATCTTGCTATAAGATTATAGTGAGAATAATAATTGGAAATAAATCATGACTGCATAAGTAATTATCAAACCTTAAGGGATACTAGGAGGTACAAATTGAAAACTTAGTGATTTGGGATAAATTCTTTTATTCCAATAAGTTATCAATGATTCATCAAATATGACTTATGGAAAAGAGTAAAACTTATTTGACTAATAGGGTTAACATTCAGAAAATTTTAAGTTGAGAAACTTATTTAGACTCAAATATCATAAATTCTTATCCGTTTTCAAATCTACATAAGTTGAAATGATTATGCAAGGAATTGATTTTGTACTATTTGAACAATGTTTATTTACGACAATTTAGTTATCAATAATTCCTTAAATGGTATTAGAATAGATCATTATGTATTTGATTGATCAAGTATCCTTCAAAGTATCATGCTTTTTGAATTGATGCATAGGACATAAATATGTTCGGGGTGGATCATTCAAGTAGTATAGTTGTCTTGTAAGTTATAAGTAGTTCTATAGTAAAACGACATTTTCGATAATGATGTTAGAATATAAATTGCTTAATAATTGGTGAATGTTTATTAACAATGAAGGTTAGTTAGTTATGTTAAAATATAAACCCATTTAGGGAGTTTCAAGTAAACTTCTTGTTGGGATAATTGTCTTAATTGACAACTTTTATTAAGTCCTCATTAGGTCCAATTAAAAGTAAGTATTGATCATGCAAGAAGTTGTATCAATTATTCACTTGTATGAATAAGATTTCCTAGTCTCTCTTAAGACCAAACTTTTATATGCATTATATCTTTTCTAGTTTATGTTTTATTATGAATTGATGACATCAACTTAGTATCATTCTAGTCCCATTCATTTTCGTATAAGTGAAATAATAAAGCATCTTTATTATACCTTACTTGCATTATGTTTTGGGGGAAATATCTTTCCTTTTTGCCAATTTATTTATTATTGTTTATGCAAGATTTTTCCTTTTCAACTTAGTTAGGTAAACCCTTAATCAATGTCCAAAAAACTCAAACAATGGCAGTGTTTGGTTTTTACGGTACCTTTGTGTCACGTTTACGGGTAATACTGTCGCGTTGAACCAAGTACCTCGCACCTAACATAGCTGCAATAACGACGTCTGGGCACCGTTCGTCTAAATCGTCAGGGAGTAATAAGGAACATGTTGAAGTTAAATCCCCAGGAAGAGAAAATCTCCTCGGATATCTCATTAAGAAGATTAACTAAAAAGAGAGGATGAGTCTATTGAAATAATAATTACCATGATGCTCATTTGGAAAACACTTCAAGCATACTAATAGAAAATGAGGTTTATTGACACGTGAGTATAGATCTGGGGGACATGTGAAATGTCAGATAGGGCAACTAGGCTGATCTAGAAACACTATCTATCATATGCTCTCACCTCGCCCTCACAGATCCTGGTGAAAGTACTAGGGGATCAGGAACGGACTTAGTCACGAAAATTACCTAAGTTGGCTTGGGGGAGTAAACTAGATTTCATGGGTAGACACCTTATAGGGATTCCTCCACAGTAGGACTAACTGATAAACACCCCTTTAGGTGTTTGTGGTAGTAGACTAACTTCTGTCCCTGTTTCACCAAGTGGGTGGTAGCTGACGAAGAACTGTCTGGGGCAGGGAATAACCCTAGAAAGGGCTGGGTACCCGCTCACAGTTACACCAAACATAGTGTAAAATGGAACTACATGTTCACATTCCCCGCGTTAGTCACATCCGAAGGAGGGGGCCTTGATCCCGTGGATACAGGGTATGTAGGCAGTCTGGATAGCGAAGGATGCCCCCAGTACTCAGGTCCCCTAGATGTAGGGTGTCCTACAATTAGCATTGTGATCTTAATTTTCTGTGTAGTGATTACTGAGTTGTGTTAACATAAGATTGCTCAGTTAATTTTGTGCAGATGATAAGGATACAGTTGTTGGAGGAGAAGCAAGCTATCAGAAATGAATGCAGGACATAATACATGACTTAAGGTATGCACTGATCTGTTGTTCTTATAGGTTATCTTGTGTAACGTACTCCCTCTTCACTAGGTTAAAATTGGTGATCCTTTAGGACTTGATGGTTTTAGAAAACTAAATTCAAGTCGTCCCATCTCTGTAACATGCATTTAGCACTTCTTAGAAAAATTTCTCATTTCCTGCATCTGTTAGATCAAAAAAAAAAATTCCTCTGTATTTTTTAATTTGGAGCTTAGTATTAATCGGTTTAGGATGAGTCAGGTCCTTACATGTTTTTTCATTCATCTTCACTTCTGCAGGTAATTTTCATTGTGATTTTCTACTAGTAATTATAGCTGCAATTTTCCTTTGTTTACTATCGCTTTTGCATTCCTTCAGATGATAGAATCTCTAAATTTTTTTAGGAATATTCTATAGAGTCCTCCGGTCAGAATCTAGTCAATTACTCTATTATTAAGGACTGTAATTCATATAAATGGTCAAGCCAAAACATGCAGCACCATATTTTTGGGAAAATTTCCTGGTAATTTACATTCATTTCTAAGCAATTTCAAGAAATCTAGAATTTCCATTTCAAAGAGGTGCAGGATTTCTATGTGTTGTTGAATCAGAATTATTGTCAATGTATCTCATGGAAAATATTAAACATTGATTTTTTGAAAAGTATGAAATAGAATGGCATTTTCTTGCTTTCAAAAAAATAAGTAGGATGTTCATTTTAGGTTAATACAAGATAGAAGAACATATGTTACTGGTAATATTTTTGAAGTTCGTACAATTTAAATATCTTAAAAATAAGAGGATTAACTCTTAATTTAAGGGTAGATGTAATCATTGGTTATGGGTAAACGAGAGGTAACAAGCCAAATCAGTAAACAAACAGGTGCCTCTTGCATATGTATTTTTTACGTATGCAGAATTTATGGCAAACATGTAGCTGGATTTTTCTAAAGAATTTGTGTTTTCTTTCATCTAAGCACTTTTTTTTTTAAAGTATGAAATAGAATGGCATTTTTTTGCTTTAAAAAAAGTAGGATGTTCATTTTAGGTTAATACAAGATCGAAGAATAGAATTTATTGGTAATATTTTTGAAGTTTGTACAATTTAAATATCTTTAAAATAAGAGGAATAACTGTTAATTTAAGGGTAGATGTAATCACTGGTTATGGGTAAACGAGAGGTAACAAGCCAACTCAGTAAACAAAAAGGCACCTCTTGCATATGTATTTTTTACTTATGCAGAATTTATGGCAAACACGTAGCTAGATTTTTCTAAAGAATCTATGTTTTCTCTCATCTGAGCACTCATTCTTTTAAAAGTATAAATAGAATGGCATTTTTTTTCTTTCAAAAAAATAGGTAGGATGTTCATTTTAGGTTAATACAAGATAGAAGAACATAATTTACCGGTAATATTTTTGAAGTTTGTACAATTTAAATATCTTAGAAATAAGAGGAATAATAGTTAATTTAAGGTTAGATGTAATCACTAGTTATGTGTAAACGATAGGTAACAAGCCAACTCAGTAAAGAAAGAGGTGCCTCTTGCATATGTTCTTTTTACTTATGTAGAATTTATGGCAAACATGTAGCTAGATTTTTCTAAAGAATCTGTGTTTTCTTTTATTTGAACTTTTATCTATGTATGTTAAACAATTTTACACATTAACATGTTTCTTAAGGATCTGAACCTGGGAATTTGCCCCTTTTCTCCAATTAAAAAGAAATATGGGAGAATTATGAATTATAGATGTCTATTCCTATTCTAAATATTGTTGTAGATTTTGTGCTACTGTACTTTTGTGCATATTTAATCTGTAAATAATATATTTTATTTGAACTTTATTTATTTGTTTTGTTCTTACAAATTGAAAACCAATGTTTTTCCCTTACCAAAAAATGGAACCAAAACTAACTCCAAACGTAATTCAAATGTTTATTTGTTTTGTTCTTGCAAATTGAAAACCAATGTTTTTCCCTTACTAGAAAATGGAACCAAAACTAACTCCAAACGTAATTCAAATGTTTATTTGTTTTGTTCTTGCAAATTGAAAACCAATGTTTTTCCCTTACCAGAAAATGGAACCAAAACTAACTCCAAACGTAATTCAAATGATAAGTGCTGAGGATGTACTTTGATGCAGAGTGGCACAAGGGAAGCACAACACAAAGAAAGTTTGTTCTCCTTAGCCCACTCACCCACTTCACTTCTTGAATCCAACACCATCAAAGGCACATTCAAGGGTAAATGAAGGATTTGTTACTTAGGCTCCTGTCTAACTCTCAAGACTATGTCTACACCTTCATGTAGGTCTATAAACACCTTTTTGATAGTTGGTTTGGTTCCCAACTTCCCAAAACTCTCCAACCTATACCCTGACTAGTAAGGCTACTAGCCCTCCAAAATAGGTTTTCTTCACACAACTTGACAAAATCCCAAAGGACTAGGCAAAAAAATGATGGTTTTAGATACCCTTTATGGGACCCTATCAAACTCCCAAGTCTCCTATTCCAACTCTACTCCAGCAATCCAGAACACTCATTCGGTCTTTAGGCCTAATTGATCAATTTAGGCTAGGTTACAAAGCAAGTGCTCAAAATTGGGTGCATAGGTTAGGAGTAGGAACTTAGAATGACTCTACCATCCCTAAACAACATAAATCCACCATTCATTTTCTCACTCTATTAGACTTTTGTCATTTACATCACCAAATTGCATAATTTCAGTCCAATACATAGAGATATTTGACCTAGGGCATCACCTTAAAAATAGAAGACTGCATTTCCCAAAAAAAAGCTTTTGGAATCAAGTAGTATACACCCCTAGCCTATATTTCACTAAGTGGCATGAAATTTCATTAGTGGGAATGCATTCTAGGGCCAAACTTGTGGGGCAGCCCTAGAAAACAGGGTTTCTAGACCAGTCTGGATTAAAAATGCAATAACTTTTCACTACAACCACTTCAGAACCTTAAACTAGTTGCACTTGAACCCTGACTTGGTCTAGTTTCAGAAAAAGTACACTTTCTCACTTGAAAAATCCATACAGGCTGTACACAGCAAGAAAAATAGGGAAAAACAATCAGTTTTCTTGATTTTTGTGCCCAAATTCTGTACAAAAACTTTTTCCTCCATGTTGGTGCAAGATTTCCTCCATATCAACCTATCCAGGTCAGTATACAATTTCTACAAATAGTTTTAATAACCTAAATAAAGTTGCAACTGGTCAATGTGTCATTGACACCATTGACAACACTTGACACTATGGCATTTTTGGCCTTAACACAAAGGAACCTATTGGTTTAACTTGTGTAATGGATCTCAAATGACCAAAATACTCCCTAAAACATGACAAAACACAAAAACAATCAAAAAAACTAAAAAACCAATCCTTAGACCTTCTAGGCCTGATTGGTACAACAAGGATCCAAGTGGACTAAGCATGATTGAGGTTTATATGATTACCCCAATCATCTTTACCACACAAGAGGACCTTACATCCATGGCTATAGCCTTATTACAGATCACATTAAACAAAAACCACAACCTTTCAAAAAATGCAAACAAAGTGACTTTAGGAACCAAGGTGCTCCTAGGTACCCTGCACCATACTTACATCTCCATAGCTTCAGATTGTATCGTTCAAAAAGCTCCTCACTCTTGGTTAGGTACTTGAGTAGTATAAAGTTGTAATCTTTGATGGGGTTCACTTGCACGCGGTCATATTTCTAGGAATGTTTTGTGAGCACTTTCTTCCAAAACCATAAATATTGGTTCTATAGTGCACCTCACATGTTACGTCTACAATAATAGTAGAGATGTAAGATAGGCGAATATTGTTATGTACAATGTGTTTTCATAACATTGTGGAAATACATTGTATGTTGCATAATATTTGAACTTGTTTTTTTCTACCCTTATAGGACAATAGTAATATCTAATATGGATGTTGCCCACACTGACCATCGGCTAATTGGGGAGCTTAAATTCATCTTTAGATCAGATGAGCAACAAATGGAATCTCCTACACAAAACCTACCAGTTCACTGAAACCTCATGTTTTGGATAAATATGCCTATAGGACAAGTTGTTTCTGAATGCATAACTCCTATTAAGGGGTTGAATCCATATCAGGGGAAGTGGACAATAAAGGGTCATGTGACGACTAAGAAACAAATGCACAAGTTTAATACATTGAGAAGTAATGGACAAGTTTTTAGCTTTGACATGATGGATAATGAATGAACTGAAGTTTGCATACCTTTTTTCAATGATATAGCGAAGATGCACTATGGTAGGGTACATATAGGTTCAGTTTACACAGTTTCTATAGGTGTGGTCAAGGATGCTAACAAGGCCTACAACAAATTGAACAGTCATATAGAGATTACATTGGACCAAGGTTCAATCCTTCATCTATGCAAAGATGACCTCTCACTTCTAGCAGACCTTCTGGTTCGTACCTCTTGCTACACTTAAGGAAAAAGACACCAATGTTCTTATTGATGCCATTGGGGTTGTCTTGCATGTTAGTAACACTCCAACAATAAGGTTCAAAGGGATGGGATAGAGGAACTTCTTCATAGCATCAATCTACAAGACATGTCATGTTGCGCCATTGATGAACTAGCTTGTGGGGTCATGTTTGCCAAAAAGAGGGGGATGAACTCAGAAAATTAAAGGACTCTCAACAAATTTTTGTTGTTGCCATTAGGAATGCTCATGTTTTTGAATTTAATGGAAAAGTCCTTAATACTACTTTAACAACTGTGTTGCTTGTAGAGCCTCAAATTTTGGAGGCAGATGCCATAAGGCATTGGGCAGATGCAGAAGGGAGAAATATCACTTCCTCATTGACAAGTTCTCCATTGCTATCCAATTTGCCCAAGAGGATGCCAATTTCATCAATTTTGCAACATTTTGAGTCAGTGGCACAACCTCTTCAATCCATTGTCAAGGCAATAATAAAATATGTAAAAACAAGTGCATTTTGTTATCCAGCCTGTCTGCTTACAATTAATGGTAAGGAGTGCAAAAAAATACCTTTAAAATGATGATGGCACTTGGTATTGTGCAGGGTGCAAGGTTTCACTTGAAGACTACAATTATAGGTACTTGCTCTAACTACAAATTAATGACCACACTAGAAGTATTTAGGTTGTTGCTTTTGATGATGCAACAAATGCACTATTGCAGATGTCTGCGAAGGACCTTTACATGCTCTAGTATGATGTTTATGCAGACAAAAGTCTAGAATGTTATTATTAATAGTATTCATTTCAAGCAATTTATTTTCACACTGTCAACTAGGAATGAATTGTTCAACTTCAAATCGAGGGTTAAGTCAACAATTATGAAAGCTTCAGAAATCAATTATTAGTCTGAATGCACTTACTTGCTCTCTCGGATATAAGAAATGTCCACGCCTGAAAAAACTAGCTATAATATTTGTGTTGTAATTAGAACTTAAAGATAAATGTTTTTTGACCACATGTATATACGTGGTATATATGTTTGTTGTCCATCGCTACTTTAAACTATTTGTTTGTGTAATCTAGTTTTGGTTTTGTGTTGTAGTTGGAACTTAAAGATATCTCTACTTCCATACTGGTTTTTTCTGAAGTCCATTTTTTATTTTAAAATTGTTATATTCTTTGTTTAAATGCACTCAATCTTAATTCCTTGGTTTATTTTCCAATCTTGCTTACTACATTGGCTTGCTTTTCCATTGTTCCTCTAGATGTCGTCATTAGGAAACAAATACAATCAAATGTATATGTGTGGTACATATGTTCTCTATTCATCTATATTTTCGACTGTTTGTTTCTGCAGTCCAGTTTTTCTTTTGTGTTATACTTGGAACATAAGTATATCTCTACTTCCCCACTTGTTATTTCTGAAGTCCATTTTTTGCTTTTAAAAATGTTATATTCTTTGTTTAATTGCACTTAATCTTAATTCCTTGGGTTATTTTTTTATCTTTCTTATTGAGTTGGCTTGTGAATTCGTTGGTTTGTTTTCCTAGCTTGCTTATTAATTTGGATTGATTTTTTATTGTTGCCAGGCATGTCGTCATCAAAAAGCAATCACAATGAAAGTTTTTCATGTGAACAACCTCGCAGAAATTGATTTGACATAACTAGTCAAATGTTGGTGACCAAAGCCAAAGATGTAGTAACTGAGTTTAACAACTTACACCGAATGTCTTACCAGTTTGATAGATGCACATTTATGAGGACATCCCCAATTGATGATAGTGATGTTCACAAAATTAAAGATATACAAGAGAAAATTTCTGAAGCAATCGATGCCCTGACGACTACGAAAGAAAGCTTGGATGGAACATATTTCTTGCTATGAGACATGTTTTATGCTAACTACTATGGAAGCAACGTGCATCCTAGCATGTCTTGATTCATCAACGTATAACATTTTACCACCCTAACAATTTTTTCTTGTAGATGTGTAAATGAAGAATTACACAAAAAAATTCTCTGTATATATAAGTTAGCCTTTGAACAAATATAGTTGTATTCCCAGATGGAAGATGGAAAATGTGATGGCTGCTATGTGACTAAACTATGCACAATTTATGTCAATTTGTGCATTTCTGTTAATAGAATAAATTATCCAGAACACCCGGTAATTTATTGTTATATGTGTGCATTATGGGCTCATTCTAGGTTCATTTTTTCTTCTATTTACCTATGCTGGAGATGAATTGGTTAATACCCGTCGAAATGCTGGTAATGACAAATAGTTTTGAGCATCTTATTGTCTCTATGTTTTTTTCCCACCGTTCACTACTCCCTGAGAAATTGTAAACCCAGTTGGATAATGTGATTGATGTTATGTAATTAAACTATGCAAAATTTGTATTCCTTTGTGCATTTCTATTAGTAGAATAGTGATTTTTTTCATACGCTTCAACCTACAAACTGTTGGCCTTCCTATATGGGTGCACTTTGCTTTATTTTTGATCAAATACTCAGTGGATGAACATTGACCGAATTAAGCTAGCTTTTCTCTTTCTTAAGACTTAATAATAATACATTGCTTTCTTCAGCTTAATCAAATAATAATAAAAATAGAGACAAATAATTTTACTCGCCACCAAGAAAATGCTTTGAAATTTCTGATACATAAAACTAGAGCAGGAAGTACACGCAATCGCTTCCCTTGTTTCAAGAAAAATCAACCATCAATCAAAACCTCTTTATCCATATAAATATATTCAAATCAATAAAATTTAAATACTTTCAGAAAAGACACGGACATATACACCAACTAAATGCCCGACACAAATTCTTGATATTGTAAGGGAATGAATGGGTATATATATATGTTGCTCTATGATTATTTTGAATGTAAGAGTTGCATTTGAATTTGGTGTTCAAAATCCTGGTTAGGGTTTTTAGGGTTTTTTGTGCAACAAGTTTGTAGCTCTACCCTTAGTTTTAATGTAAATGGCGTCTTACTCTTCAAGAATTTATGCTCCCCCTCATTGTCTCATGTGTGGCTCGGCTACCATTAGGAGGAGTCGCACACGGACTCCTAGTAAGAGGCTTCTTTTAGGTTATGATGGTTTAATTGAAATAAGAATAGAATCTAGCTAAGGATTCATTGATGAAGTGATTGTTACATGAGAAGAAGAAGAAGGGATTCTCTTGTAGAAGTGTACAAATTAATGGTCGAGAGTTGTAGAGGAATGATATAGAGAAGCCTAAGATTGCCATCCTTCTTGAAGTGGAAGAGATGAGTTAAAATGAGTTATTTTGTTTGTTAATTTGGAAATAATTGTGTGAAAAAAACATATTTATACATTGAAATTTCACATTTAAAAATTTAATGTGATTTTTTGTACTGAAATTATTAGTGACGTAAAGCTTCCACGGTCCATGATTATTGTACAAAGATAGTTTTAGTTAAACAGATATAATTAATATTGCATGGTTTTTTATTGCATGGGAAGCCCTTCAGAGGTAAGGAGGCATCATTATTTAAAAAAAATGGTAGATTAATTGATTCTAAATTTATGTGGATATACCACTACATAATTCACCAACACAAATCTTAACTATTCTGATAAATTATGACTTATTTAATTGTTGATTCATAGGCAATTGTGCAGAATAATAGACCTCATATCTTGAATTTGATTATTAAGTGCAAAATATATAAAGAAAGATTATATCAGCAAAATTTAGAGTAAAAGCAAGCAAAATTTAGTATATATAGAGGACTGAGGGATCTCCTCTGCATGCCACTAACTCCTTGTTGTTTTCCAAAGGTTTACTGCCTTCTTAACACCTTCATGGACATCATATATATACATGAGTATGTCCAAGCTCCTAGAAAACAATGCCACTGATTGCTAATCTTCCCAATTACACTCCCACCTCTATAAGACTATCTGACTTAAGAAAGTAAAATATAACCAGTTACAACTTAAAGGATCCCCTTTAGAATGTGTTTCAATGGACAAAATAGCTTGCCAACCTTTTCTTTGTCCATAGGCTCTATTTTTTAATCTCATGATGGTTTTGGTTGTAGATAAAACCATCTTGGATGTGTATACTGATTAGTGGTGTTCTCAGTCACAACCAAAAGTTGAAACTTTGACACTTTTAGCTAGGGTCAAAAGCATCAATGATATTTCGTTTCCAACATTTTGATAGTCCTCTTAGTGTTTGAATTTTTGTACCTATTTTGATTTGCTGAGTTTTCTATAAACTTGTGTTGGCTTGGATGTGTCAATGTATTCATAAGGATATGGATGACATTGTAGCATCTCAACAGTGTCTCACTTAATTTGCAAGTGGATGTTCACAACTACATAAAAAACTGATGAGCTCTACAGGAGATGTCATTGTCAATTACAATGTCTAAAACACAAAAACTTCATTACCATTAAATTAAGTAGCCTTAATCAGGATTCAAATTGTAATATTCATATAACGAGTTCCTAAATCTGAATACTGCTACTACTACTTTCTCTGTTGTTCCTCATAACTATTAACAAACGGCCCCTACGTTCCACAAGACAAGGCAAGGATTTGCCTGTGTTGTCTTGCTTCTACATTTTACATGCATGTGTGCCACAATACTTGCAACACAACAATTGTTAAAATTCCTCCCTTCATGTGTGTATTGAAGTGAGTCATGTTTTGACTAAGGGAGACGTGTAAATGTTTGACTATGGCATATGCCTTCAAAACTTCAAATAAAGTACTCTTTTAAGACCATGTTTTAAGTTATTGCTTGTGTAGAGGGTCACATAAACACTGATAAGATTGTGTATTAGCCATACAAATAGATGTCTTAGTAGTTATGCAAATTTTGCTACCCATTTGGTCACCTGTATTTAGAGTACTTCGAGGAATTTGAACTATTGCATGCTTTACTATTCATGTTCTTATGGCCATAGTTATGACATCTCTCAGACTGCTTCTTGAGAACTTAGTGTAGTCTCTTTACATGTTAATTCTCACATTAGCCAACACAGCATGAAGATAACCATGCACATATAATATTTGACTCAATATGAACACTCTAAGGGTCTGCATAACATGGCATTCCTTGACACCACATAATCTTTAGGCATTTTGTGAAGTAGAATAGTTTTTTACACTGGTTTGTTTCATTTTGTTTTGTTTTAGGAAATTTTGTCGATGTAGATTATAGTATAATTTTCTAATGTATAATCTTTGATCTTATATTTTTGTAGATTTGATGTGTTCTGTTTTTGTGTATTCATGAAATTATGTTGAAACCTTTTTTATTAGTTAGCTTCCACTAAATGATGATTATTTATTGAGTTATAATATTGCATAGAAGACAGACTTGATATTAAACTAGATTGAGAAATATTAGCTATGCTTAACCTTTGTATCCCCATACAATTGAACATTACCATTTGGTTCCTCCACAAAGCATAGATATGCAGACCCAAATGATAGATGTTGAAAAAAAAAAAAAAAAGAGAAAGGAACAAAATAGAGTCTACTACAAGAAACACAAACAATGAATCTCGGCTCTTCATTGTGAATGACATGTGCAAGAGGGCAATATTCAAATTCCAAATATGTTGCCAAATATAGAACAAGTTATACAAAGCCCACTTTTAAATTATTTCCACACACCACCTATAGTCCAAAGTATAGAGACAACAATAGGTGTGCATAGAAAAAAGAAAAAAACACATGAAGTAGTCTTTTTATCTGAGAGTTCAAAGCACATGTCTTCCCAGACTACAATGCCACTAGAGATACTTAATCTGATGCAACATTCCCCACAAATAATACCTATAAGGAAAGCCATGCCAGCAACAACCACTCTCGTTAGCCCACTTAGAACCAACACACAAGAATTGCCATGGACTCTACTCTCAACAATCTCTAGTGACCAGAGAAATGTGCCTAAAAAAGAATCGATGGATTGAACTATAATTGTATAGACAAATAAAGGAAAACAAAAACAAACAAATGACTTGTTTCATAGCCAGAATGAAAAGGTGACTTCTTCTTCTTCTAGGCATACATTAGATGCATCACAAAAAATATAGTTTCCACAAATTTATCTTTGACACTTGATGGAATTATACATGACATAAACCTTACTACTCAAGAAACCACATGTTCTCAAACTGTGCACCGCTTACATGGTCGAACTACAACAACATTTGAAACATTGTAAAACTTTTCAACAAGAAATATACTTCCTCAAAAATACTTAGAGGCAATGTGACACTTTTGCCAGAGGGTAGATGCATTATCAAACAATCAAACATGCTTGATTTGTAAAGAGAGATATGTAGGTATGTGCATACATGTACAAAATGCAAGTACGTTTTGTACTAGATGCTTAACAAAGAAAGGTATTGATCATTTCTCTATAGCAAATAACTTGGACCCAGTTGAACAGAGGCAAGTATTAAAGGTTCTTACTCAAGTAGAAGAAATGCTTATAGCTTGAGTAACACTAGTTTTACAGGTTACACACTCTCGTGGGGGGCAGTACAAATATAGTGGTCACACTATAAGCTTCCCTTAGGATATCACGACAATAGCGAAGGTACTCCCTAGAAGGTTGGAGGATCTTGAATACCTGACAGTTAGATGCTCAAATTATGTAAGGAGGCACTATGACTACTATGTTAGTAGAGAATGTGTGATGAATGCTCTCAAATACAAAATTCAACATGTCCCATACTACAAGGATGTTCACCTGGACATTGATTCATTAAAATTGTTACCTGAGACAAGTACAAATGTTTTTGACAGGCTCCATACTTTTGAAGAAGATACTAAACAAACGCTAATGTCATATGTAGGAGTGTTGAAGTAGATGACTACAGTAATGAAGTTGACTATTCATCACCATTTGTTCCAAAACTACCAAAACAACAATGAGAACTACAAGCCATAAAAGAAATGTTGCAATTAGAAAACTCTCACTATCACACTATCCCATGGCCTGAGATTAGTTCATCCCCAATAGATGAATAGAACACCAAGGGGCTATTGGATATGGCCTTTCCACTTTGTTCCTAAATGGAGCTTGCTTACCTCTTCAAGCTAGAATGAGGAAAGTACAGATACATGAATATGCTTTGCATCTCATGAGATACCCTACTAGTAGGTTTGGTCAACATGTTAGATTTCAATATTTCATTTACAACCTGATAATGCGCCATCATAGCCAACAACTTGCAACACTTTTTCAAAAAAAACCTTGAAGTGAACCTTCCAATAACCATTCAAGGACTTCGACAATGTTTGTATGATGCCTCTGATACCCAGATACCTGATAAACTCTTACATTTTGGAAATACTTTATGAGGCATGCACTCTTATTGGAATAAGTGTTGCAATGAGTTGAAAAAGGTGATTAACCAATTGGGATCTCCCACACTATTTTTCACATTAAGTGTAGCCAATAAAAAATGGCTTGACCTCCACAAGCTGTTTTCAAACAATAATATGCCACCGATACAATACTCACGAAAACAATTCAGTGCAAATATTATTCAGAACCCTCACACAACATTGTTCTACCTACACCAGCAATTTTTGATGTTCCATGAAGAGATCATAGAGAAATTATTAAAATCAAAAGATTACTGGTATGGATACGAGTGACAACATCAAGGTTCCACTCATGTACATGAGTTTCTATTGCTTGAAGGTGCACCAAACATGGACACACTTGATTGGACTAATTAGACAGAAGTGCACATGGCTAAATACTTTTTCGATAGATATGTTTCCACTTGGAATCCTCGTCAACAATTTGAAAGAAATAACATGAAACATATGTCTCAATTGGATGATCCATGGTTGTTGAATAGCTCACAAATTCTAGATACGGATTCCTTGAGGGATTATGAGGAGTTACTCAATACTGTACAAAGACACACTAGTTGTATTGAGGATACGTGTTTGAGACAAAAGGGACAGAACATTACATGTAGTTACAACACCCCATGGGTAGAGTGCATTTGAACACTCTGAACTAAAATGTGCTGAAGAAGGAAACAAGTCATATGACCCTATGCGGAATGATGATAGGCTAAATATCCATAACCCTAAGATGCTTGCAATATGGAGGGCAAACATATATTGTCAGCTAGTTGTTTCATGAAAACTTGTTCTCAAATATATTGTGAAATATGCATCAAAGGCTGAGAGAAAATATGAAATCTGTGTGCAAATGTTAAAAAGAATAGCATATATAGGAAAGTGTGAAGAAAGAGCTTCAGTAGCGTATCAAAAATTTATGTTGGAAATAGTTGCGGATCGTGACATAGGATCTCAAGAGACATGCCACATGCTTCAAAAGTTGCCTCTCGTCTCTTGTATTCGATCATTCATCCCATTGAACATTGGAAGAAAATTACTTCAACGTATAACAAAAACTACTGATGAATCCAAGTTGGTCAGTAGTTATATAAACTCCTATATGCAATAACCTCCTAAATTGGAAAATCTCTCTCTACTATAGTCAGAGTAGATGTACATGTTTAACTCTCATCGAAAAGAAAACAAATGGAAGAGACAAAAAGAAAACATAATTGTTATTGTGAACCCTTGATTCTATAGTGTCTCGCTAGAGGAGACCGAACTATATGAAGTTCTAACTGTGTATCTAATTATTTATGATGCCTTTGATAAACATCACTTGTTGTGGCATAAGGTTTAACCTCTTCTGTATCAATGACTTTAGGAATAGAAATTTTGCATTCATGGACATAAATAACAAAGCAAATATCGTAAAAGATGACAGTTTTATTATAAAACTATTGGAAATCAAATGTTCCCAATAAAAAAACATATGCAAATACATTCTACAAACCTTTAGACAGAATGTTTCATAGGCTTAACTTTTGAATGTAGATTTTGTTATGTTGTTATAAACTTATAACACCTAATCAAATATCAACAAAAAATGTCACCCCGAGATTCTCAAGGAGGCTTGTAAAATACTTGACATCCAAAACATTGGAATCTCATTCTCTAATATAGATTGATTTTAAGAATTATAGATAAAAGCACAAGGTTACATAGCTTGGATAAATGACCCAATCATTGTAGGTACAACTTATTTTTTAATGAGAGAAATAGCAATTAATGACCATAATAAATTCAAAAAATAATATACCTACAAAATTCATATGGTTGAAAGGAAAAGTACATTTTTTACTCAATTGGTATGCTTCTCATTAAAATGATAGAAAAATAAGAATTCAAAGACCATAATAATATTCAAAAGAAAATGTAGCTGTAAAATTCAAAACTGTATATTACTCCACCTGCACAAGGTGGTAGTGATACTAACCAGAAATGTACAAGTGTTGGTCTTTACCATACTAGCAACAAAGCACAAAACACGGATTACTTGAAATGCAAAGTTAACCTAAATTAAGGAGAAGCCTATAGAGATCGAGATGATGCCATTCTTGCTAGCTACGTCCAATGCATCATAATTAGGAGTCAACCTTACATATGCCTTCTCCAATCCATCAGGCCTAAACACAACAAATATAAAATTAATATTATCCATGTCAAAAAGCTAAAAGCCATTAGAAATTACTGTGTTTTCTATTTCCTATTTACATTTAAGTGGGCAACTGATTTAACCCACTACAAAACTCATAGCAGTAAACCTGAAAATAGAATTATAGATAAAATGGCTCTGGAACATCACATGATCAACAGAATCTCCTAGTTAATATTCAACCACCCAAATGAAACAATGAATCTGGAAGATTTTTAATCTGTAATCTGTAATCTAGAAGTTTTTCAATTTGTAATGGGTAATCTTTTATAAGCTTAATATAATACAAATAAAGATCATGGAAGTGTAAGAATAAAATCTCTTCTTAATAACAAATTCCAAGCCAAATTAACAAAACCCCATTGTTCTAAACTAACCATTGTCATTTGCAACACAAAAAATCCACAGAAATGACAATTGTTGTTGTTGTTGTTGTTGTTGTTGGTAAAAATATTCTTGTTTTAGTATTCTTGTCATGTTTGTTCGATCGTTTTGGGTTCATAGGTATCTATATGTATTTCTCTTATTTGTACACTTTGTTCTGTTATTTATATGTTATTTTATACCCTTTGGTTTATAATTAATCATTAGTGAAGTTTCTATACACTAATATATTCATACACTACATACAAATTAGAAGTAGAAATAAACATTATATATACAATTCATAGACATAAGTAATGTTTACTTTTAGTTCCAATTTGTATATAGTGTATGAATATTTTTGCATATAGAAAATTTAGCTATACTAATGTAGGTATACTTTTATTTTAATGCGTATTTCTTTTTTCCATTTTGTTTATTTCTTGCTCGTCTGCTCTGTTTGTATTATTCCCTTTTTTCATTTTTATAGTTTCATGTATGTTCATGCATGAGTTTGTGTTGATTCACCTCCTTCTTCTTTTTTTAAAAGATAATGCACCTAGTAAACTTTTTAACGTGACCGGTGATGCTGGTACGACATGCCCTCCAACTCCACACGAATGCTTTTTACAGTTTAATGTATGTTCATGCATGAGTTTGTGTTGATTCACCTCCTTTTGTTTTTAAAAGATAATGTGCTTGGTAAACCTTTTAACGTGACTAGCGACGCTGGTGCGACACGCCCTCCAACTCAACATGAATGCTTTTTCCTAGATCAATGAACTGGTGAGGCCACAACACGGGGGACCTCATCCCCTAGCAAGAACACTTCAAACCCGTGAGCTCGTTGGCCCAGTGGGGGTTTGAACTCTGGTGGCTGCCACTACAACTGAGCAACTTAACCACCAAACCACGCCCTTATCGGCAACACCCCTTCTTTATTTTATTGTTTTTAATTTATTTTATTTTATTGTTCTAAGTTCTCTTTTGTATTTTTGGGATGTTTTTCGTTCTTTTATATACATATGCATTTATATAACATTAGTTATAACATAATATAGATTATAGAGTTTTTCCTTTTTACATTTGTTTACATTAGTATGAAGCACATATATTTTCAGATATATATTTGCTTTCATTGCTTGCTCATGCTTGTGGATGTACATATACATTTTTATTCCCATTTTTTTCTTTTTCTTTCTTACTCATCCCCTCGTCCCCTTCGTATTGTGTTCCTTGTCTCATCTTCCTCTCATATTCCTTTATAAGGCCTAGTCTGCTATCCATCTCACACATTATCCTCTTCCTGATGATGGATCATTAAGAATGATCAGAAACATTTTTTTTTGAAGCAAAAAATACACAGTTTAATCCATAAGCACTCTTCTCATAATTCAGACTATTTCAATATTTTCATATGTGCACAAGATATTTAGTGAACAACCAATATCACCAGGTATTCATACGAGTCTCCAGGAAATGATTAAGCTGATTAAACCCTAAGTTATTGAAAAGACTTTTTTCCAAGGAAAAATATCTGGCAGACTGTAAACCCCTGACCCCAAATTTAAAGAAAAAAGTCTTTTGTTGAAAGATTCTGGAAATCTCAGTGATAACACTACTATTAATATTATTTATAGAAAACCCTAATCATTCAAAGAAACCCCATTTTCTCAAAAGCAAAACCTTCCAACAAAAATTTTGAAATAAATTGTGAACAACACACATATATCTTTACATATATTCAAATTAGGTTGCTTCCTACCTATCCAAGAATGTAATGCAAAATTTATTACAACACCCACTTTTTGTTTTGTAACTTGGTTAAAAAATAGAATACAAAATTGAAACTTTCTTCATACCCCCAAAGAAATTCAAAAAACACAAAATTTTAGGCACGGTGGGTCAACCGCAGGGGATAACCATTAATACTCAATGCCTTTCATTTTCCATCAAAATAAACAAAAGGATTTGAAACATGACTAAGTTATTGAAATTGCACAGAAAACACCAAAATCTTCAATGCTTGAGCTGCTTAAACTTTCTGTGTCAATCCACTTCCAAAGCCCACATAATAGGGTAAAATAACATTAAAACTACTCAGAATTATGAAAGAAATCCACCACTGTAATTGACTTATAGTCTTGAGAAACAAGTTTCCTTGGCTGGATGGGATCATTTCGTTGATCATCCTGTACCTGCAAGAGGATGACGACCGTTTATACTGATAGCTATCAACCACCCCTCATTTCAGCCACAAAAATCTACAATAAAACTCCTCTAACTTGCACTGCAAGAAAACTATATTTCAAGTACACTATTCCTGGTATTGAAATCAACAGTGAAGATATCTCTGATGGTTGTCCTTGTAACCACACCAGTATGTAGACTATGGATGAGTGCCCTGCCAATGTACGGATAACTCCCTTCTACATTGGTGTATCTAATTTTGCCCATATTAAGTAACACCACCATCATTCAACCTTCAACTTACCTTAGGAAAGGAAACAAAAGGAGGAATTACAAGTCCATCCCCCTTAGAAATGACAAATAAATATTTGAATAAAAGATCTAGCCTACGAATAATAACAAATCCCAACGTAAGATGAATGCTGCTTTGAACTTGTTAATCTAAGGAAATAAAGGGCCTACTACAGACAACCAGAGGCAATTTTAACAACAAGTGGCAACACTCTTGGGCGTTGATATCATAGTCAGCTACAATTTCTATCAGGAACTTGTGGAAAGCAACAGCTACAGGTCTATCAGATTCAACACTAGCAGTGATGCGAGATAGCATGTCATGGTAGGTCTCTGATCTGTGCTTGGACTTTGCAATGTATTTCGCAATATAGTTGAGGACTGCATGGCAAAACAGAACAGGCTGGCAATCCACATTTGCTCCCCATATGGAAAGCATGGCAAGGATATGATTATTCAGTATATCATCATTACGAGTTGGGACATACTTGACATTGCCATCTTCTGAAACAACCATTGTTGAAACAACTTGCAAATCCCAAGGAGCCTTGTAGTGGCACAAATACAAGGTGTCTTTCTTAGCTAAGCACATATCTTTGGTGCACTTAGTATGTCATTGAACATGATTGGCTAGTTCAGCATAGTCCATGGAAGAATTAACCACCAAGATTCTCTCTATGTCCAACAAACAAGGGTCATCTAAAATGGAGCGATGGAACATCGATGACCTCTCCACAATTCCATGTGGGTTCCAAGAGGACACATAATTGTTGATGTAATCCACAACACCTTTGACAATTTGTTTGTCCTTCCAATCAATTGTCTCCATGGCAGGTGCACGCTCAAGCCAAAGGAATCCATGGATGTGGGTGGAACCTCTATGTTGCTACTCATACCTACCAGAAGTGAGACCAATCAAAAAGGAATTAGGAAAATAAAAACACAAGCAAAACAAGATCAGCTATATCTAGCAACTAACCTATACAAATAGTCCTTTGCCTATAGAAGCTTCTCAAGTACCTCCTCACAAAAGATATTGAAGTGGTGATGCATGTACATTGCAGTCAAATGTGGATTGTGTATAATGTTCTGCACCCTCCATTTATGTGCAATAATTGGTTCAAGAGGGGGCGACCCGGGCATGACAGCATGCAAGTCTGGCCACTTTGTATCAGCCACACTTAATGTGAAGAACAGAGTAGGGCAACCAAGTTGTATAATCATATCAGAAAGCTTTCCTATAGATTTTGTCCAAAAAGGACGAGTGCCACGCAAGGATGAACCAAACTACATCAAGTGTTCTTCAAGCTTGTCATCAAGAAAGTCACGTAAGCGTTGACGCAGCTCACCAATAGTAGATGGAAGGCTATCCTCCCAATCTTTTTTCACATAAACAGAAGCAGTGAACTGGCTTCGGTGCCGCATAATCAGGTTATACACAAAGTAACGAAAATCATCAGGTTATACACAAAGTAATGAAAATGAGGGTGCTGGTCAAACCTATTATCATTGTATCTCATCAGGTGGAGAACATATTCATGCATTTTCACCTCTCTCAATCGTGGCTGCCCAAAGCTCACAACACTTGTAGCGTAAAGTGTTGGGAACGCCATTGCAAACAAACCCTCTGTGTTGTACTCATTAACCGGTGTCATTGAGCTAGTCGGCTAGTCAACAACATCAATGGTCCGACCAGGCCCCAAATGCAAGAGATCACGAACCTCCTCCTACGCCACTGGGAGACGTGCGGAAGTAAAAGAGTGCCATGCGCGAGGCCTCCAGGTCCTACTCACTGAGCTTCAAGCTTTTACCGATTCCACTGATGACGGAACACCCTCCTGGGTGGATGCAGAAATGCTGGAACGTCAGCTTGAAGTTGGGAATATAGGGTTCCACCCTCATCTTCAAGAGATTTATGCAGAGCATATTGTAGGCGTAGCGCAGCTGCTTGCGCAAGGGAAGGACTCAATTTCTTTATGTAATTTTATATGGCCCGAGCACGGCCAAGTTGTTTCTCGAGGCCTTTGGAGCGACTTGGAGGAGAGAAGAGAGGAGACAGACACCGTAGACACCGTCGTCGTCCTCATCCACCATGATGCAATCGTAGGCCTTGTCGTCCGCGGCCACGCTGGTCCCAACAGAGTGGAGAATCCGCATTTTGGCTCGCCCAGCGTCTTGCAGTTTGTTGGAGAGAAGCAACGCGGCTCCACCGACGCAGAAGAGGCGGTTGGTGATCAGCATGAAGGTCGTGTCGTTGCCCTGGTAGTGTGAATTGACGGTGATGCTCTCGGTGGAGAGAAGCAGGGCGTAGGAGTCCGGGTGGGCGACTAAGAGATCCTTTGCCATGTCCACCGCTAAAACATTTGCGCTGCACCCCATGCCGGAAAGCTTAAAGTACACATTCATTGGAAAGGAGCTGCAGAGATAATATTGGATCTGTACAGCACATGGATGGTCAACAGTGGTTTAGTGCAAGAAATGAGTACTTCCAAGGTTTTGTGTTGCTAATTATATTTGTAGTTCTTGTAAACATGATGCTTTTTAAATATATACTATTTTCCTGGGCACAAGCTTATGGCTTCTTCCATTCCTTTATTGCAGTCTGATGAATTCAGGAAAATCATTGAAGTAATGGCTGCTGCTATATTGCGGTGTGTTGCTTTTGCTTACAGAACATGTGATATTGAAAGCATGCCTAGTGATGAAGTTCATCTCCAATCATGGGAAATTCCTGAAGACAACCTAACACTTCGGGCTATAGTTGGCATAAATGTAATCGTAAAGGCACCGATTTAAATCAATTTACCTAGAATCCATTTCTGTATAAAGGTTTTGGTGTCCTGTCAGATGATTTGAGCATGTAACATTGCTAAACAGATTTTCAGTGTATATACAGCAATAATAAGTATAATGGTATTGATGTTATGTTTGGGTGCGAAGTTTGGTGCAAACCTAAACTGAGTTTAATTCTTAAAAATAAGAAGTATTTTCAAGTAGAAAGTTTCAGAGTACAAGCTCTCTTCTCTCCATGATATTGTTTTGTTATCTACTACTTACTATTGCATCTATCCATAACTGTTGAAATGTGAACCAATGTATGTCGATTATCATTGCACTTTCCCGATGGAAAATTTAATGTGCAGGATCCATGTAGAAAATTTAATGGTGAATATTAGCCCCAAAAAATTATCCCTATTTGTGCTTAGCAAGTGTATCGTTTAGGCTCTGAGATAACATTATTATGCTTAATTCATATGTTTGGGAACGTCTTTCATAGTTAATAAGTTATTGTTAAGAGTCCCCCTTACCAAATCGAAACTTATTTCTGTTACTGTCAGGATTGGCAGATATTTTAGAAAGCATGCAAATATTTATGTACCTTGAATCTAAATGCAGTGGAGCAAACCTAGATCTCTAAATTATATTGAATATATGAATACTTTTTTTAGATGATTAGTCACGCATTATTTAGTAATGAATAGCTGTTGGATGAACTGAACATACATAACCTTACATGTTGAATGACTTCCTTGCGATGAACTAGAGAAAGTTAGACTTGAATTACTTTGTAAATGCTGATGTTAAGCTTTAGTGTAAAAGTAAATTTTACCTTTAATTTTATCATGCAAGTTACATCCTGTACTTATAAAGCTATGATTTTGTGGACTTCCACTGCCTATTTTTTAGCCACAGCCCATGTTGGCATGCCTTCAACTTTTTTTCTGCAGTTAAATCTTCTGTGCATAATATCTCTTATGTTTGGGTTCTTATATTTCTTTACTCTGTCTATCTTGTATTTATGGTGTTTTTGTTTATGGGTTATTAATCATCATAACAGACACTAGAGTTATTTTTACAGCAAATGATGAATGTTTGGTAGACATGATACATAATTCATATGCAATTCATTAAACAATTACTTGATTGCTACTGCATATAATTGACAACTGAAGTCTATGTTAAGTACAGATTCTTAATTCATTATTTTCAATATTTTGGTGTTTAACTTCTTTCAGTCCCATTTTGTCCTTTTATTAATCTTACAGGTTCGCATGGTGACTGGTGATAGCATCTGCACAACTAGAGCCATAGCTCTTGAATGTGACATACTCAAGCCAAATCAAAGCTTAGAAGAGCCAGTTGTTATTGAGGGAAAGGTTTTTCGTGACTACAGTGAAGAACAGAGAATGCAAATTGTGGACAAGATTTGTGTGAGTATGCATGGACCACTGGTTTTCTTTTCCGATTGGTGCAACTGTATACAAAAGCATCTTTTCTGAAGATCATACTTAAAAGTGACATCATTTTGTTTTGCCTTTCTTATGTCAGGTAATGGGAAGGTCATCTCCTACAGATAAACTTTTTGTTGGTACAAGCTCTGAAAAAAAGAGGTGAAGTTGTAGCTGTGACTGGAGATGGAACAAATGACGCACCCGCACTGCATGAGGCATGTTTATGTATTGCAGTTTGCTGGATTTCAAATTACATAAGCACGTGTTAATATAGCAATAATATTTTAAGTGTTATTCAGTCAAATTGATAGAACCTGGTTTGTAATTTTTGTGGTATTTAGGCAGATATTGGCCTCTCAATGTGTATTCAAGGAACATAAGTTGCAAAGGAAAGCTCAGATATCATTATTCTCGATGACAACTTTGGCTCTGTTGTAAAGGTTTGCTACACGTGTATTTGTATGTAATTTAGATCTCAAAGGTTACAAGGTTGATTCCTCAAGTGACATATAACTTGCAGTTTTCTATCCATGTTTTCAGGTTGTTCGCTGGGGACAGTCAGTTTATGCAAACATTCAGAAATTCATTGAGTTTCAACTCACTGTAAATGTTTCAACAGTTGCAATTAATTTTGTTGCCTCTATTTCATCTGGAAATGTTCCTCTGAATGCTGTGCAGGTTAGTGCTAATTTTCAAGTGTTGTCTTGACTTCACATTTTGCAGACTGTTATTCATTTGTTCTCATCACCGGACCCCAACCTGTGTGTGTACAGCTTCTTTGGGTGAACTTAATCATGGACACGCTTGGAGCTCTTGCGTTACCAACAGAACCGCCGAGAGATCACCTCATGCACCGACCTCCGGTAGAGCGCAGGTAGGAATCACTCTACAATATGCAATCTTATATTGATTACTTAAGCTGTAGCCAACCCAAAAAATCTATTTGGACATGGGTCTGGTCTTCCAGATGCTTTGAACAACCATTCTTCCTCACGATTTTGGGTCTGCCACTTTTATTGAAGAGATTATATGATCTTGCTTCTCATCTTTTTAGTTTCAACTTTCAAATAAGTAAAAGGTATTTTCCATAACTCTTCTCTAATGACCAATCTCTCCAAACATGCCAGGATTCAGGCCATTTGGCATTTGGAAGGATTTTCTAGAATAGTTATGTATAAAAAAAGAAGAAGAAAGAAAAGTAGGTCAATACTACTTGTTAATTGTTATAAATAGAATTCCTTTCTCATCAACACCAACTCATTGTTGAATTATCTTGCCCATGTTCAAAATGCATCTCAGAAATAATGTGGTGGATTTATTTACTTATTCACTTCACTATCTATCTATCTATTACTACACTTTATTAAGTATGATATATTGTTTTAAATGACTAAATAGTGCATTCTAACAATTGATTTGGCTATAAGCATATATTTCATGATGATATTTAATGTGTGAATCTAATGAGAATGGAAATTGCAATATCTTCTAATGGAAGAGAGGAGAACCATTGAGAACCTAAATCCATCCCACTTCATACAGTGAGGTCATGGAGTTAACTATGTGGAAAACTAGTAAACCAATTTCCTTTATCATCCATGGTTACATAATAAATACAATCTTATGGTGGGTACAAGGATGACCATCAGATAAATCTTCACCCCTCGTGTCAATGTCAGGAATAACATATTCAAAATACAGTTCTATTGCAATGCAAGTTAAGGGGTATTTTTGGCAGTTTTCATGCTACCCAGATGAAGTAGTTCTTGTCAAATCAATTTTTGTTTTTGTTGTTCACTTGAAATTTGTTTCATGGTGTTTTCAGGTCAGAGATTTGTTGTGCCATAGGGAGATGTATTGGTAGAATTAAGGAAACACAGGACATGATGAACTTTTGTGTAGAGCATAACATCTCATGCATGATAGAAAAAATTTTTGTTGATAATATCAACACAACAATGGAAAGGCTATAGAAAGGAGATATTAAATACCAATTTGTTGTCGATAATACTGAGTTTTAAGCTTTAAACTAAAAGAAAATACCTTTTCGCATACAAATATGGAGTATAAAGCTCGAAGTTGATAAATAGGAGGGGATTGTTCACATGGTGATACTGATGGTATTGATTAAAGGAATGTTGAAGTTCATGGTAGAGAAGCATTTTTGAGAGACACTGAACCTAGTTCCTTGGGAATGAAGCATGATATCATATTTACATTCAAATAGAGGTCCATAAGCTCTATCAAGTTAGAGAGCTCTTTTGATATTTCACCTTGAAGACTATTATAATGCAAATAAACCCCACTAAGACCCTTGAAAGACCCATTGTACCAAGAATTAATGAAACTCTATCAAACCTACAAGTATAGATTAGCCTTTGTATAGACTTTTGTCACTTTATAAATATAGAGACTTTTGTTTAGATTCTGATACCACTCATTAAGATGCTTAGATTCCGATACCACTCGTTAAGATGCTTAGATTCCAATACAAAATGTGCAATGGGCACACTGATAGACTTTTGCGAGAAATGTTTGTTTGTTACAAGGGGAATAGAGATAATTATGCACAACAATTTCATTCGATATACATGAGGAAAGCAATACAATACACAAGACCAGGGAATGGAGCATGGTGTAGCACGTAAATAGACAAGAGTAGTGTGGAGGGAAGGCTTCAAGTGCATTGAAATGTGGCCCTCCTTTTTAAGGATGCAATGTGTAATATAAAAATACAGAAGGGAAAACAAAAATTTAAAAACAACCAGTTGTTAGGAAAAGATTCACATGTAAAAGTTATATAAGTGTCAGCTATCCGTGTTGACAAAAGTATACAACATAGATGTTATGCAATGCAGAACCACCAAGTGTATAAATAGACAAGGCTGCTATGTAAACAAGACTTCAAGAGCCTTGGGACATGACTCCTCCCTTTTCCTGAGAGAAACGTAGGCATTGCCCTGCATGTGAGCGTAACACTAGAAGGTGAAAGCAGGCGAGATCCATATGTTTTACAAACGCTGAATGCAAGAGACAACAATGAAGAGCAAGCCCTAACATTCTGTAGGACCAATGTCTATTGTGACCTTGTCAAGGGTAAGCCCTTGGTCTTTGTGGATGGTCAAAGCCCATGCCATCCTGAGCAGGATTTATCGCTGAGAGCCACGAGTCATAGGAGCAATAGGCACAAGGTACATGTGGCACGAATCCTAAGGAGGTCCTACATAGTTGTCAAACCTAATGATGACAAATCTTGGCAAGTCTGGAGGATTGCAACCATTTGGGTAGAGAATAGCTACAACAGTTCCCAGCGCCCCATTGATAAGTCTAGCAATCACCCACAAATTTGAGGTGAGTAGAACTTTTTGGCCAACACACAAATAAATTATGGAAGGTAACTACTCATCTTCCAAGGCTGCAATAGACCTCCCCCTTCCTTGCTCAGCATTGCACTGTGCAATGGGAACACCTAATGATTGTAACATATGCTTATTATGTTGAGCAACCAAGGCATTTGTTGGAAACAAATGTATGGAGGAGCGAAATGTAGGAAGGTCAGTTGCTTCAAAAAAAGTATCAGGCCATGACATGAGGAGTTCCTAATCAGGAAAGTGTGCATCAACATTCCTAAGATTAGATAGGAACCAGCGAAAATGAACCTGTGTCTCGCCACTGCCTTCCTGTCGGAAGAGATCTTGCAATGTAACAACAGTTTAGAATGAGCACCACAAAGCTGCACCATATGAGTTGCATGCATATAAGGGAACATCTCTAACAAGAGGCAACTAAGCCAAATCACCAACAAGCATAATGGACAATCCACCAAAGGGAATCTGGCCACACATGGGGAGTGCTTCATGTAGATGCCTATCAATATGAGAAAAGAGCCTTGGGCCAATGAAGCTCATTTCAGCAATCAAGATGTATTGAACAAAGTACATGCTCTCTTGAAATGTTGCTAATATTTGGCCTTCCAATAGGTCCACCTCTTTCAATAGTATGCGGAGGGCAGCATGAATGGTGGATGCATTGATATTGAAAGCTACAACACCAGTTGGAGCAAGCAACAATAATGGTGATTGGGATGGAGGCAAGCCATGAGAGAGTATATCTTTCAATATATCAATTAAGTATGATTTTCTAGTACCGACAGTGCCTTGAACAATCATCCTAAGTGGATCCTGGCTTCCAGCCCTTTGGAAATGTGTTAGAACAATATCAAAGACAACACGTTGCCCCATAGACAAACTACCAACTCTAAGATGACAATTTTTTTTCATATCACATAAAGGATGGTAGGGTGCTTGACTAGCTTCAATGAAATCAATAGTAACTAACTGGAGGCTTCGAGGGATTGAACAGCTACTCCAATCATGGGAAATATCAAAGTCATGCCTACCAAGCAAGTCAAGTTCATCAAAACCAATATTGTTTCCTGGGTATAGGGAAGAAAGAAGTTGCCACTCTTCAACTATATCCACATTCAATGCATCTACTTCACCAAGGGGGTCCTCATCACCAGAACTAGATGAGCATTCTAGAGGAGCTAATGTCACTTTCAACAGAATAAAATTCTGTATACAAGAGAAGCTCACTCCAACATAAGGAAACAAAAGCTTTAGAACCCCTAGTAGGAATGTTTGTGACGTGAGGTTTCACCTCAACAATTGCAGGAATAGGGTGTCTAGTCCATTGATTATTTCTACATGAATCTATAAACTTCCAGTTCTTTACAGCCTCTATTAATGTGATTGATTCCAAAGCTACTGGTTGTACCATGTATGTAGAAACAAATGTTGAATTGAGAGGGATATCATCATCAGAAGGGTTGACCTAACATAATTGCTAGCTATTCACATTCAAGGAAACAAAGGGCCTACTACAGACAACCAGAGGCAATTTTAACAATAAGTGACAGTACTCCTAGGCACTTATATAATAGTCAACTACAATTTCTATCAGGAACTTAGTGAAAGCAATGGCTGCAGGTCTATCAAATTCAACATTGGCAACGATGCAAGAAAGTATGTCATGGTAGGTCTTTGAGTGATGCCCAGACTTTACAGTGTATTTCATAATATAGTTGAGGATTGCATGGTGAGATAGAATAGGCTGACAATCCACATTTCCTCACCCTATGGAAAGCATGGTAGGGTTATGAATATTTAGTCTATCGTCATTATGCACTAGAGCATACTTGACATTGCCATCCTCTAAAACAACCATTGTCAAAACAGCTTGCAAATCCCAAGGAGCCTTGTAGCGGCATGAATACAAGGTTCATTTCTTAGATAAGCATGTTTCTTTCATGCACATTGTATGTTACTGAACACGATTGACTAGCTCAGCATAGTCCATGGAAGAATCAATTGTCAAGATTCTCTTTATGTCCAACAAACAAAGGTCATCTAAAATGGACCAATGGAACATTGATGATCTCTCCAATTCCACGTGGCTTCCAAGTGGACACATAGTTGTTGATGTAATCCACAACACCTTTGACAAAGTTTTGTCCTTCCAATCAATTGTCTCCATGGTAGGTGCATGTTCACTTGCCAAAGGAAGCCATGAATGTGGGTGGAACATCTATGTTTCCATTCATACTTACCAGAAGCAAGAGCAACGAAAAGGGAATTAGGAAAACAACAAAACAAGAAAAACAAGATCAGCTATATATAGCAACTAACCTATACCAATAGTCCTTGCCTGAAGAAGCTTCTTAAGCACCTCCTCACAGAAGATATTGAAGCAGTGATGCATGTACATTGCAGCCAAATGTGGATTGTGGATAATGTTCTGCACCCTCCATTTCTATGCAATAATTGGATCAAGGGGGGGTAACCCAGGCATGATAGCATGCAAGTCTAGCCACTTTGTATTAGCCGCACTCATTGTGAAGAACAGAGTAGGGCAATGATCAGTCTAATGTTTATACTTGTTGAATTAAAAGGAGCACAATATTTGTAAATTGATATGTAAGATCTAACCAATTTTATATACAATAAACTAATAATAAATACTATAAAAAAATGAGTAATTCTTTTTTTTTCTAATTTCAAAAAAATCATCTGAGATCAAATATATTCAATAAATGAATAATACAATATTCACCAAAACATTAACACTTACATATACTACCTCAGGTTCACACTCCCTAAATCAATACTTTACATATACTTAACATTTTGCAATTTGCATCTAAGAAAATAGTGTATATATATATATATATATATATATATATATATATATATATATATATAGATAGATAGATAGATAGATAGATAGATAGATAGATAGATAGATAGATAGATAGCTGGAAATACATTAAATGACTAGATTTTTATTCATCAAGAACATAAGTTTCCAGCCAAGTTGTATACTACCATTGTGTGGGCCATTGGAATGGAATTAATGTTGCTATCTTATCACTGTGTCCTGTGTATCTTGTATCTAGCAGAATTTTTGATTCCCTACAGAATGTGTCTAAACTCAATTCCAAAGCAAAAAGTTTGTCCAATGTAGAATTTAAGATGCTTAGATTTGAATCCCCATCTACACAGCTTGAGGACACCAACTAGTCGGCCTGATTTTCAATATCCTTCTTCAAGTCATCCACACTTTTTACCTATCCATCATTCCTCGAAATGCTTGGCAATATTCTTTTATCCATCTCTTCAATTAGTTGTCTTTTCTTGCTTAAACATTTTCCCAATTTTGATTGGAATGCTACCACATCTTCCAAAACAATCAACATATCCAAGGTCATTTTTTATTTCTAGTGGGACATTAGGGGCAAACCTAGAGCATTTATGTAAATTTTTTACATCCCCTATCCATGGCAGCCACACCTTGATTATGCTATCCAAGCCTTCCTTATCTTTTTCATGGTGATCTTGAGCTGCTCTGATGCTTAAATAGGATTTTCATGTATCCTGAGCCTTAGCTATGATCTTGGATAATCTATGGTTGATCAAAATTGTGACCAACTCTTTCACAACACTTTTCTTTTCACTTTTCAAATTGCTCACCTCTTCTTTCAACTCTCTTATTTATGACAGCAATGGCTTCCTATCAATTGGGAATGCTTTTGTAGTCTACACCAAAGCTGGAACATTTGAAGTACCAGTTCCCAATACTAGTTGCTCTGTAGACCTATTCAATTTTGTATTAGCCTACCCATATTTCAACAATAGGTCATCATAATCCTTCTGCAACTTACTTGTTATAGCCTTTGCAAATTGTGTTGTCTACACATTCACACTAGCAGGTTGGGGAGCTAGAGCATCTGACACTCTTTTTATTATAACATCCCATGTTAGCTCACCTAGTCCAATCCTACGCTTATTGTCATTTGAGGGTAATGCCCATATTACCAGAGTTTCAAACCTTGAATTGAAAGCTGCACTAGAGAGTACCCTCTCCACCTGATCACTTGTCACATCTGTTTCATCTCTAGTTATGGTATCAAATACAATTGCATCAGCCAATGTCCACTGTGGGAGAAGCAACACATTACTTTTGGCAACTAAGGCCCTTCCCTCTTCTGGGGTCATCTCACTTATATCTTGATTTACCTCATTCAACACCTTCTCAGTGATGGCCTCATATTCTGAGGGATCTGTTCCACTTTTGGTCTCTTCTATTCTCTTCTGGAATTCCTCACTCTTGACCTTCAATACATAACTCCTAAATTTAGAAGTGTTAAGAAAGTCATCATCTTCAAAAAAATGTGAACAGGCCAATACCCTGATATCCTTGGTATCCACTGGTTGACCCATTGCTAACCTTGCCAACCTGTTATCAAGAGAGGCATAGGGTCTGATCCTGGTAGGTGAATTCACCTGATGGGAGGCATCTTGTTCTTGCTCCTCTATTTCTTCTTCTAAATCCACCACTTTAATCTTTTCTTCATGCTCTAAATCAATTATTTTCATCTTCTTAGTAGGAGGAGTATCAAGTGATTCCCCTTTTCCGGCATATCCTCCTCTTGAGCTTCTTGGCTAATATGTAGGTCTTTCTTCCCCATCTGGAGCATTTCTAATAAACTCATCTGCATTGTCAAAGATCATTTGGATCCTCATTATTGGATCCTCTATCTCTGCATAAGCCCCTTGATAAGTAGTATTCAATTTCTTCCTCATCCTTTCTCCTGCCATGACTACTTCCCACTTCTCCCTCAAATAGTGAAGCTCATCCAGGGTGAAGCAGTTTTTGAATGCATCCTCATCATAAAGAACCTAATGAATGTAGTATGGTCTTTTTACACTCACCCTTGCTCTATCAATAAAACCCTTAGGGTCAAACACCCTGGGCTTCTCTACATCCATCTTGTAGATTTGCAAAATTGAATCAATTTGATCTAAGCCATCCTTGTTAACAATCATGAAATCATTGAACTTGTTATAAGTAAGAAAAAATGAGCCTTTCTTGTGCTTCCTTAGGTCTTCTTTATCAGACTCATTCAACTATCTGATTATTTCCAAGAATGCAATCCTTTTAGGCACATGCTTGGGAAAAAATATATGGAGCACCTTGAGTCCCATAAATCCTAATGCAGGTGGTGTGGGTGTGTAGAAACCAATCACCCCAGTTATGATCTATCCCCAATTCAGGGATCCTGTCGAGAGGCCTTAGAAAATCTAACACATCTGCATGTATTCTTTCTCCTTCTGCCTCTAAAAACCCAATTATTTTTCTGACGAAGTGCTCTTCCAAAACCACATAATCAGCATTAGTGCAATCCATGTCAAACATGCAACTTCACATCTGAATAGGCAACATGTTCCCCTCCAAATCAGTCTCTCTAACATGCAAATTCTTATGCCACATGCCCAATACAACAAATAAAATCATATGGCATATCAACAAGTACCTTGTGAATTCCACCTTAGCATCCATAGTATATAGTTTGCTTTTAATCCCAACCATCTGCTTGTGCATTTTTTCTACTATAAATGAGGTGTAGTCATAAGGCTCTTTTGTGGAAGGATCTTGAATATTTACTGCTAACATCATCAAATAAATTAGCATTCTATTCATGGCATCCCTCCCAAGCACATGACATAGATTGTGATAAGTTCTAACAAAATAGTGCATAAATTGGGAACATTCAAAGGGCTCCTCCTCTCTATCTGATATCTTCACTAATTTACCATCTAATCCCTTGGATCTATGCTTGGGTAGGTTGAAGGCTCTATATCCACATTTGAAATTTTTATATCCTTCCCTCAATGCATTCAGGTCAATTTTCTTACTGGTTGCAGGGTTTAAGTTAAATACATTTGAGATATAGGCCTTCATGAGTTTCATCATCATTATACCATTTCCTGCCAGGATTGATCTTGTCTAAGGGTAATACCTCTGTGTGATTGCCCTCACCAAGTCTGGGTTTGGGAACACATTCAAGCATATCAGCTTGGCTAGGTCTAACCTCCAAGCATTACAGATGGGGACCTTGAAATCTATCCTATCATACTAGTGCTTAAAAAGGACCCAACCTGGCATAGGTAATATAACATCTCTGCAATCATTGCAAAAGTCTAAAATTTTGTCATTCAGGCCACCAAGGCCGTGCACATTTACATGGCACTTCATAGACCCTAGGAATTGGACCATAAGGTCCTCATCCAAGCTTCTCTTTGATGTGAAAGGTTGACTGGTTTGACTCATTGCTTCAGACAAAGTTTACTTAAACTAAGATTTTTTCTTTCAATAGGACCCAATTCTCCAGACAAGCAACAACTAAGAACTCAAATGAACATGACTAGAACAGAGTTAACTTACTAGTTTCTTGCTCGCAGAAGCTCAAAATTATTTCTCTCATTCACCTAAAAATTTGTTGTGCACAGGAACTCTGTTCGTGTTTAGGAAAATGATGTAGGAAAACCTAATTTTACCCTTTAAGAAGCTTTTACTCTTGAGCTCTAAGGAAGTAATGCACATCACCTCAATTTTTACTTCAATTCATGTTGCAGGGCACCCTCAATGTTCATCATAGGAGGTTTAAATTTTGGTCATAGATTTAATCTCCCTTTTGTGAAATCTACGGTCACCATCTACCTGCTAGATTTGAAAATATAAGTGTCCTTTGCTAAAAAGTCAATCAACCAATAGTATTGAGCCATGTTAGACATACTCTTCCTGTTGACTCCTTCATATTTTATCGGATGTGGACACATGGCGCCATTTTGCAGCATTGCAATGGGAAATGGCCCACCACCCATTTTCTCTACGTGGGAGAGCTAAAGTCCCCACATAACCCTCTTGTACATACCTTTATTCTTTCCTCAGAAGATGGCCATGTGTCACCATTTTGCGACTGCGCGGTGAACCTTCACCTCTGACAGGATCCTTTTGTGCACTTATGCTATCGTTAGATTTTAGCTTTCCTAGAGATCACTTCCCATCATGACACCTGGTAGCACATGGTTCATTAACTTTGGGTCTTCGATTAAGTGGCTGTAAGCCTAGCCACCTTGATAGATGTCATCATATCACGCCCACACAGAGGGAAAATGATGTCATCTTTAAAGCTCTACGGTGCTGCAATAAACTACCACATGGCACTCCTGACCCTTATGAAGACTTAGTAATTATATTTTCATAAGAGGACAAGATATTCATGGGCTGCAAAGGGTAAAAGATAGGACTTAGGGTCAGTCATTCCATAATGTTAAAGGCTTTAAGTTGTAACTTAAACAAATGGGTACCTACAGCAAGTGGTCAACAAAGAATTTAAAGACAGAGCGAGAGGCGAATCATAGGATCAAGGATTTAAGGGTTTAAGGGTTTATAGGAATAAAGATCTCCAAATTTTAGACTTAAAACCCTAAACCTAGATAGGTGCCACTAGTCTATTTCAGCATTCATAATATCAAAGGCCGGACCTGCATTATACTTGACCATGTATTGTATCTCCTTTTATAACTTCAGCAATTTAGAAATGAAAATTTACCAGTAATTTATATTGATAGAACCACAAGAGTGAGCACAAGCAGTGAATTTTAGAAGGTGAGATTTTAACTTATGGCTTTGAACACTTTGAAAACCCTAGTTTTGATCGCCAAGAGATTGAAATTGCCTCGAGAGATCTCCAGATGCTTTAAAACACTTAGACGGATTTCTATTATGCAAAAAGAAGACTAGGTATAAGGGGTCAGTAAACAACACGGTTTTGATGGCTTAGGTTTCAACTTAGCCAACTGGCAATCAAAGGTAGCAAGTCAACATAAGATTATGCAGAGGGTTAAAAGGTAGGTTTCTCATATGAAATGTCAATCATTGATATTTGGAAATCTAACGGTTCCTCTATTACGCCTATACCACCGGCATCAATAAGTGGATTCGTTGGGGTGGCCCTATGGGTAATGACTTCAAGTGTTATTCTGAAGGTTTGAAGTCACAGTACTAGTGTTTCAAACATTTTCTTCCGGAATGCAACTACAGTTGTCCATCAAAAATTCATTGAATGATAGTGGGTTATATTAATTTGCGCTGACATCTTGCTTCAAACATACTAAATATGTTAACACTTGTGCCCATCCCAGACACTTTATGAAGGAATTTGGATGTGTGGAAAATTTGTCCTAGAATAGATCAATATGTAGCATTTGATATTTTTGCCACCCATGGTATGATTTTTATTGGCATAACAGTTTATTTCACCAATTAATTTTTTATTAGTTTGTTCCTATATTTAATTCGCCAATGAATTTTTTATTGGTTTTAAAATAGGTTTAATTTGCCAATGAAAATATTCTTTTGGGTTTGAAAATAAGTTTTAATCACCAACAAAAATATTTTTTATTTAGAAAACATGTTTAATTTGCCCACAAAAATATTTGATTGGTTTGAAAACATGTTTAATTCACCGATGGAAATATTTTACTATTTTGAAAATAGGTTTTAATCACCAATGAAAATATTTTATTGGTTTGAAAATAGGTTTTAATCGCCAATGCAAATATTTTATTGGTTTTAAAAAATTACAATTTTCCAAGATTTTCTGCATACTTCTAGCGATTACAAAAGATTCGCCAATTGAGATTTTTTTCCCCGATAAATGAAAAAAATTCACCAATAAAATTAATATTTTTCTCAGGAAGTATACACGATTCAGCATGTTTTTACACCTTCTTCGAGGGGGGTGGGGGGTGGGGGGTCTTAAAGTTATCCCTGGAGTCATTCTTGAGCACAATGTTGCATTGTTGACATAAACCTAACCAACAAACTTTATCTAAGCTAAATTTATTCTAATGTGATTATCATCTAGGTCATTTTTGGCACTAATATTTATAGTATCAAACTCCACAACTACTACATCATGGTTACATGTTCTCCCTTTAAAGTCCAATTTCAATCAATTAAAATATATTAATATAAAATATATAAAAACTAATAATTAAAAGTCTTAACAAATAAACTTATTCTAAACCCATCTTTTTAATTAAAATCAATGCATCTATAAAATAACATAAATTAGCACCATCCTCTCCATTAATAGTATAACATTCTTATAGATATAAAATAAATTAAACATAAACAATATTAAAACGTAAAATATTTGTATATTCCTTTATTCATGGATAATTAAAATATTTTCTAAAATTTAGTTTTCCATCATAGTGAAAGGTATTAGAATAATGTAATTAGTTATCTTAGGGCATGATTTCCTAGCTCCAAAATCAAAATTACCTCATATACTAATGTAACTATTGCAATCATGTTTAAAAATTAAAATTAACTTTAATTGTATTACACATTCGTCATTGCTCTATTAAAAATGAGAACATAGGCATATATAAAAAATTATATAATTAATAATATTGTATTAATCAATCTTTATAAGTAAAGTACAATGATACAAAACAAAAACAAAAAAATATCTATCAATATTTGTTATCTAAGGAATCACCTTTCTGAGTATTTCAAGATAAACTATTATTTATCATGTCGAACACAGTGATTCATGGGAGGTTCGATAGAGTTTTGGGAATGGGGCCAAAGAGGGAATTGAACTTTATAAAGGCCAAGTATATTGTAAATATATTCTTGTTGAATTAAAAGGAGCACAGTATGGCCACTTTGTATCAGTCGCACTCATTATGAAGAACCATCTTGGCTAACAATCAGTTAATGATGATTCTTTGCAACGTCATAATATGGGCAAAATTAGGTGTTATAAGTTTATAAAAACATAAAAAAATCTACATTCAAAAGTTAAGCCTATGAAACATTTTGTCTAAAGGTTTGTGGAATGTCTTTGCATATGTTTTTTAATTGGGAACACTTGATTTCCAACAATTTTGTAATAAAACTATCATCTTTTACAATATTTTCTTTGTTATTTATGTCCATGAATGAAAAATTGCTATTCCTAAAGTCATTGATACAAAAGAGGTTAAACCTTATGCCGCAACAAGCATTGTTTATCAAAGGTATCATAAATAATCAGACTAGGGGAGGGAGCTCAATAGCTGAAACACTTGTAAAGATAGAAAGAGAAGGATCTTTTTTAATAATAAGAGCTACCAGAAGTGACTTAAAATTATTGTTCAAATAAAAAAATAATATTATGACATTAGCAAAAAAAATTCTATTCAAATATCCATCATATCAATTTACAAATATTGTGCTCCTTTTAATTCAAAATTGGTGACATGAATTGCATATGTGGAACATAGTTTGGAAACTCTATTAAGTATTATCTATATACTTAAGTCAAATCAAGTATAAATATTTGCATGCAGATTAAATTCACTTGAATAGATATATCATATCACTTAAATTTTGGCACACTTGGAAAGATATCCCAAAGCTTTGAAACTGAGCACCATTAATGAAGCCTAGATCTATTTAATGGAGCCCAACAAGGATTTCTCATACCAAAGATTGAAGCTAACCAACAAAAAAAATGGATACACCAATTTGCCTTTGAGCGTTGCGAAGGCAAATTGCTTTCTTGGGATTCATCACAAAGTCGAGGCTTAAGGTGATAACGAAGCCTCACAGAATTGCCTATTTGCACTTCCTAGAGTTGGAAGCCATGAAAATGGTGCTTGGGAGGGATTTCTTAATAGATAAGAATAGATACAGAGTGAATTTTGACCTAGCTTCTTGGTTCTTGGCGTCATTGCTAGATAGATTGGAGCTGTGAAGTTGGATATTCTCCTTCTGTTGTGAGAAATTTTCAAGCTAGAGTTTCTAGGTACTAATTTGGAGGCGGTTCTTGGGGCAGAGATGGGTGTGGGAATTCCGTAGTCTTCTGACCTACCATTGTTGATTCTCCCAGATGTTATGGTTCCATAGCTTCCATTTCTTCTCAACATGATAGATGGGGCTCTCGCTCGCCACCATCACTGGGACACCATCGATAGGGATTTTCTAAGACACTCTCAAGATCTCGACATGGAGTTGAATCTGGAATGGGTGCTGCACTTCACAATGCTAGCGGAAACAGGTGATTTCCATGGTTTCCCTTAGTCAGTGTTTTGATTTTTGCTATGTAATTTTGATGTAATATTATTGTATCGGCAAGAAACTCTTGGGAAAGAATATGTAATACATGGGAATTTTTTGTAACATAATGATATGCCAGGGGTATCTATTCCCCAACTATAAGAATTTTTTGAATTAATATCAATTGAATACCTGCTTTGCAATTTATCAACAATATATATATATATATATGCATGCAGAATTAAAACATAAATCAATACAAATGAAAAAATAAAGTTGCCAGTAAATTGATAAATTACATTATAAACACTAAAAGTAGATCTATATAAAAAACCTATATGTTTATTGTTTATATCATAAATTACTCGACCATTTGATGAACATTTGATGGATGGTTGTAGTTACATTCTGGAATGAAATGCACAGAGCGCTAGGCTTGTGAACTTAAATCTCCAGAATCAACCTATAACCATTAGATTTACAAAGATAAATGGTTTAGAAATTACTATGAGCTGTCAATTCAAGACAAATATTAGCCATGTACTAATTATGTAGTCCTGAAGCAGGACATTGACTTGATGTTTCATTCACTTTAATGTTCGTGAAAAAAAAGCAAAGTGATTTTATTTTTAAGTGAGAGAGTCAGCACATGGGGAGATTTTAGATTGCTCATTGCAGTGCACCAAGGAGATTTGTATTGTGGGTACTAGTGGTTCCTGCATAAATATTCAGGTTTCAAGCATTTAAATATGCAGGCACCTTCCCAAAAGTCCAAAAATTTCAACACTTTCGGGCTCTGCAGTTTAAAAAAATTGCAAAAATTAGTTAAGGTGCAGATGTCTTTGTATATACAAGGGTGTTTGTATATACATACAGGTCAAATGTACATTGGCAGGCTTGCAAAATATCTATCGGCCTCCAAAAAATGGTGAAAAAATGAGTTATATGCATTTTTAAATGCATATTAAGTTTGCATATACAAGGGGGAATCTTTCGCAGATTCCCAAGAATATTTGCTGCTTGCATATCGGGCTGCATGTATATTTGGTTTGTATGTTCAGACATACAATAGTTAGATACAAAGAAAAGATACATTGCAGGTATATTCCATGGAAGATTCCTGCTTGTATATAGGGGTTTATATGTTTGCGTTTGTATATTCGACATACAAAGGAAATGTACATTGAAAATATACAAAGGCTGGCGCACATACATTTGCTACGTAGTATCAAGAGATGCATTTGGTGGGACCCACATGTATACAAAGGGGATTGTATATGGTTCCAACATACAATCGCAATATGCAAAGGATATGTGCATGCGGTGGGCCCCACAAGGTTGTATATGCATTCGCTTGTAGGTTTGCATATACAAAGGGGATATGCAAAAGTGATATACAACCTGAACGCGATGGAGGAATAAAATGCAGTGAATGAAATTTGAGGTCCGTGGGTTGTCTATCGCATTTGTATCTAAGTTATACAAAAGAAATACACATTTGAAAGGATACAATCCGGACCTGATGTGAAAGTCAAATATAACTAATTTAATGGCTAGCGTCTGTGGCTTGCATGTTTGGACGCTTGTATATGTACTGATATACAAGAGGTTGAGATGCAAGCTAGATTTCAAGATGAGTGCAGTGTGTTTCATAATATTTGAAATCCGCGCCTTGTATGTATAAAGTGTATGTATATGCAGATATACATTGAGATATGCAAGGAAAGAAGATGCAGGGTGGACCCGATTGAAAATTCTAATTTGCTCTATAACAGTTTGGGGTCCACCTTGTATGATGAACAGGTGTATGTATATCCTTTGCATATACAAGGATTTTAGAGGCAAAAGGCAGGCAGTTGTATATGCATTTGTTTATGCATATACAAGGGGTGAAAAGGCAAAAATGAGAAGGAGAAAAGCCAGCGATAGAAATATGAGGTGCCTACATGGCAGGATTTCACTAGCTGACAACTTTTCAACATTTTTGGGGTACCATTTATTTCAGCGATGGGAGTAGATCGACGGCCTTGTTTTGAACCTACGGTGATGGTTTTTCCTGAGTGTGTGCAAACTTTTTTAAGCAGGAAAATTAGCAGACGCATCCACTGCTATATTTCAAAGGGGCCTGCGGGTAGATGAGGCAATAATGGTGGAGTTGCAGCAGTATGGATCGACGATGGATAGGCCAACTACCAGATTTAAGATGCAAGTCTTTCAGCGGCGGCTTAGATCCCGAGCCCACCTACTCTCTTCCTCTACTTCCCGGCTACATTTAATTTTGAGCATCATTTCTCACAATATATTTATCTGATAATTTTTGAGTTGACCATTGTAATTTTGGCTGAGTACATAGTTTTGATATAAACTAAAAACTGTGTCACTCGTATTTGGTTGTTGAAGACATGGGCAATTTTGGGGGAAAAATAACGAAATACAGAGCATTTCCTGTTTTTTGTATCTCTGTGGAGTTTATGAGTTGCATCTGAGTGTATCTTGCACATATGTTTAGTTTCTTGTCATTGTATATAGAAAATGCATTGTTGCATGTATTTATCTATTTGTCTCCATTTGTTGCACGTAATTTCTTTTTTTGAATCTAGTTGCTAAGGGTTTCTTAGATTCTTGGGTATAGATTTCTGTATCACATGCCTAATCTCTAACTTCGATTCAAGGAGTGGATTAAATTATTTTAGGTTAAGTATGGAGAAGATTGTATGTCAACTGGGATATTTGTAAGTAGAGATAGTTGAATACTTATCCTTGGGTGGTATTTGTAAGGCAAACACTAGTCCTAACCCCTTGAAACTCGAATGACATTTGCAAGCCATTCTTATGTATATGTCTAGTTGACTCCTTGCCCTGAGATAGGCACCGATCTATTCTTGTGAAGTAGTTATGATCCAAAACCCCTATCTTGCATCCAAACCATAATTTCAAACCATTCCATAATTTCAACGCGTTAGTTGTAGGAGTAGGATTAGGAACCCCCTGCATACTCTCATCCATAACTAGACACACATGTCCAAGAGCGTTGCTAAACTTGTGATTTGTCATTCAAATCTTGGTCCATACATGAGAGTATTCTGCCTATTATCACAAAGTTAAACCTTTCTGTCATTTGGAGAGTAGATGTTACATCTTTATCAAATAGGGACACCCCCCTCGGTGTGGCAGAACTAGAAGTGAAGGGGAGGCAACTCACACAACCTCCCGTATCTATTGGATGAATCTGCCTGTGTATTGGAGCTGGCAAACCCTCTGTCGATTCAGAAAAAATTACCAACAGAGATGGTGACTCTGCTAGGGAGTTGATTTAAAAGTGTTATCTTTTTGGCCCATCCGAGTCACCAACAGAGATGGCGACTCTGTTGGGGAATTGATGAAAAAAGAAGTGTTATATTTTATCCATCCGAGTCACCAATAGAGATGGCGACTCTGCTGGGGAAGAGTTGATGAAAACATAATTTATTTGAGTCCATCCGAGTCACTAACAGATTTTGTGACTCCGCTGGGGAGAGAAAGAGTCAAGTGATTTGAAGGCTGGAAAATCTAGTTTCCAATGAAGTTGTTGTAGCAAGATCAAAAAAGTAACCATGTGGTGCTCTGCTGGCATGGTGAATCTAGAAAACGTAAGTGCCTTGTTGATTTTCTGTCCTCTCTATGAGAGGTGGCGACTCTGTTGATTGAACCTATCAAAGCTACAACATATTTCTAGGTATTCCATCTTTTCAAAAATGATGAGTTTAGAACAACAATCCTGGTTATGTTCTCAAAGGAGACCATTTTTTATTGAAAGATATAAAGCCCTAAATTTTAAAGGAATATATGGTTACCCAAATGTTATCCCCAATAAAATTAGAAAGTGTTTTCCAAAATATAGTGGATCAGATTTTGAATCGGCAAACAAGCATCTGCAAAAAAATTGTAATTTAATAGAAGATTATGAGGTAGAGGATGAAGATGTAGTAATGAGACTCTTTGTTCAGTCATTAGAAGATGATGCTAGGGTTTGGTTTTCAGACCTGCCTATATGTTTAGTTTCTTCATGGGTAGATTTAGAAATTGCATTCCTAAGGCAGTTTGGTGAAAGGTTTGATTTAGCCTCATTGATCATAGATTTTATGAATATTCAAAAGGAATATGAGGAACTAGTTCCAGCCTTTAACCTTAGATTTATTAAGTTGCTCAAGCAAATCACTAAATATATGAGACCCAATAATGCATTGTGCTTGACAATTTATTTGGCTGCATTTGATGAAGAAGTGAGTTATTTATTGAGAGATAAAGAACCAGTCACACTTCACCAAGCTTTCCAATTTGCTATGGATATTGAAAACAATGAGAAATATGGAATGCCAGTGGGTTTCATGGCTACAAGTTATCAAAATAATTATCAAAGTGAATATATTTTTGTTGTTCCAATATGTTCATTGATAAATGATTGTGTAGAGGGAAATATATTTCAGAATAATGTGTGTAGTCATGATGTGATGCATGAAGAAAATGTTATAGAAAATGTAGGCACATCCTATAATGATGAAAATGAAGACTATTATCAGCCTCTAGAAGAGAAGCCTCCAGACACAAAATGTCCTTCAACTGATCAAACAAAAGATATACATGAAGTTGTGTCTTGTAGTGATAGACATATCCCACATATTCCTAAATGTTTATATGAGGTGGATATGCAGAGCTTCACTCTGAATATAGAAGATATAGTTTCAAGGGATGGCAGCGAATACATTAGTGATTGTCAGCATTCAGATGCATATGTGAGCCTTTCAGATAATGAAATATACATGGATGTTGAATATGAATGTTTCCTTGAAGATTCTGACCACCTTCATAGTGCAGAAGTTAAAAAATTTGATTTTGATTATCAGTACATTGGTGAAGAGTAAAAATAGGGTCACTGTTCAGAGGTGAATGGACAAGTTGTAGATGTGTGTGCTCATACAGTTAGGAATAGTGCGAGTTGTAGGGGTAACTATGAAGGTTTTGACTTAGGGTTGCATTCTGAAGTATTTTTGCCTTCTTTTGAGACATTCTAGGTGGACATAAATGATAAAATTGCTGAGTACAGTAATGATGAATATCTAAATGACTATAAAAGTAAATTTGATTAGGAGATGTTGCTTGTGCCTGAATATTGCATGTTTGATACAGAAGAGCTTTTATTTTTTGAAGAAAGGCAAAGTTCTGATGTGGATTCATTTGTTTCATGTGAGTCTGTCATTCTTCCAAGCAACATCAGTGACTCATATGATGATGACATTCTACAGCTGATAATAATGTATGATCAAAAGTGTTAGCACTAATTTTGGTCTGGATCTGAGCGCAGGATGTTGGAGGGTTTTTTCCTTTTTGGGCCCTAAGTTTCCTTGTTCATCGCTGTGATTTTCTCTATCGGCGAAACTTCTTTTTGGGTACTCAGATTTTGCTTGAACCATCGTTTTGAACTATTGCATTGAACCCTTTTGGTTCAAGGTTCAACAGTTCATGGGCTTAGGCTCCATCTTTTCCCGTCAGTGAACTCTTTGTTCATCTGTGTTATCGGCGTTGAACTTCTCAGTTGAACTTCTCTTTTGAACCATCGGGTTGAACTGGTTCAGGGTTCAATGGTTCAAAGCCTTATGATTTTGGTCTTATCGGCGTAACGTTCATCATCGGGTGGACGGTGGAGTGTTGGCTCGACGGTTTGCCTCTGGCCGATGGAAGGTTAGCAGTTTGCAAGGTTGGTTTCGGTGTGACATGTTCTATCGGGCTAACCATTGGAGGGTTCACCGATATACAATGTTTGGCCGATGGATGTCTATCAACGAGAGCTATATTATCGGCCTGAGTGTTTTGGGTTGTGCCGACGACATGAGGTTTGGCCGATGAGGAGTCGTCGGTGTGTGTCTGGCCGATGGAGGAGCAGAGTGTAGCTCATTGGTGCATCGGCGAGACTATTGTGATCGGTTAGGGAGATTTTGGTTGCTCTGATGGTGTAAGTCACACCAACGGAGGTGACTATCGGTGTGAGTTGTGTTGTCGGCAAGCGTGATTTTTGTTGTGCTGATGGTCTGTCTCTGGCTGACGAGGGTGTGTTTTGATGGCCATCGGAGAGACTTGGTAGATCGGGTGAGCTGTGGAATGCTTGGCCGATGGTTTATATCTTGGCAACAAGTGTGTTTTGCTTGGTCATCGGGGAGAGTTGGTCTATTGGCCAGGGAAGCTTTTGGCTAGTCCGATGGTAGTAGTCTGGCCGACAGGGAATTGTGATGTAGCAGTCGGCAGGACAATTGAGGTCGGCAGGAGATTCATGGGCTTGGCCGATGGTGTTGATCTCGGTGATGGGCTTTGGGTGAAGGAACGTGTGTCGAGCGTGGCAAAAGCGCTCGACACCTATTATGCAAGTGACTATGCTTTTAAACTACTAAGGTAGTCTCCTCACCGTGCATGTGGGACTATTCTCCCTATATAATTTGAAACTGTGATAGAATGCGTTTTGGTAGGAATTTCTTTTTTTGATGTGTTGCGACAGTTTTCAAGTGGCCGCGGGTGGTTGAGCCATCAATGGCGACTGTAGCAAGGGCATGAGCGAGTTGTTGAACAGTCATGTACCCTCTTTTTTGGCGTGAGGACTTCCAGATGGTGGCACAGGGCTCGAGGCCACCATTGTCTACTTTCTGTCTCTGCAGCAATAAATTCTGAGCGCCATTCCTTTGAAGGATCTGTATCTGGTGGATTTTTGTAAAAGCCTTGTAATTAATTGTTGTGGTACACTTTTTGGCTGATATAAGCAGACTGTGTTACCATTGTTTAGGTTGTTGAAAGTTGAACATTTGGCTCTGTAATACAATATAGCTTATTTGGTTGCTCTGTACAGCAAAACCTGTGAGTTTATGTATCTCTTATTGTATGTTTTTGCATGAATCCACTAATTTCATGGTTAATTCTATATGAGAAATGCTATGTTAGCATGTGTTTTGTTAATTCTGTCTCTAGTATTGCATGTATCTTTCTTCTGAGTCTAGATATTTAAGCAATGTTTGAGACTCTAGAACATAGAATTCCTATGTTGAATGTCTGATCTCTTAACTTCTGCTCAAGGGGTAGATTAAATTGTTCTCAGATTGAACATTGGGAAGGGTATACTACAGTAGGGATGCCATAAGTATAGATAGCTTAACACTCTGTATTGGGAGATATCTGTAAGGCAGGTATCATATGTATCCCCCTGAAATCTAGTTTTAGTTGTTCATGCATATCATTCACAGGTGTATGTCTACTGACTCTAGGCCCTGGATAGGCACCAATCTTGCTTTGTGTTTGTGTTACAACCATGTCCAGCTTTGCATCCAAACTTAAAATCAAAATCAAAATCTAAAACAATCTTTAGGACATTAGAATTAGTTTTAGGATCCTCAGTCCTCTGTCTACAACTGCAAATAGGCCCAAAGCTAGCCCCTTTGCTCTTATCTTACAGTTTTGGTCTACTTACAGGAGGACTTATCTGCTTTCTGTCAGCATCCCAGCCTTGTATGTATATCCTCATGGATGTTGAGTAGGGAATACCCACCTAGGTTTTGCAAAGCCTGAAGAACAAGAGGAGATAAAATATAGAGTCTATCTCCTACACTGTTGGCCCTTGGCCCAGAGATCCTGTTGATCATTGATGGCTACCTTGTAGGGAAATCTAGGAATAAGCATCCAGTATGGGAAAAAATCAACAAAAGTATTGCTGCAGATTTGTTAGAGAAAGAAAAAAGGGCAGCAACACAAACAATTGCAATGCTAGATGCTGCAAGTGGCTAAATGCTTTTAGGCTTCATTTGAAGAAATCAAAAGAAAATCAAGTATTTGACAAAGGAAAATTTTGGTTTTTCCTTTTTGGTGGCCCTGAGCCACCAAGTTTGTTTTAAAAAAAAATGTGTGTTTTTAATGGTTAAGTAGAAGAAACAATAGATGTATTTGATGCTTGAATGCATTACAATAGGAGAATATATAGATTGTAACAGTTGAAGAAACTGTTACCAGTTGGTATAACTGTAGAATGAACTAGTATAACTGCAAAACTAACGTAACTATATGTGGTTACGTATACAACAATGTAATAGAATATATTATGCTAACATTCCCCCCCTTATTACATTGTTTTTATAAATGTACCCCCTAAACAGTTCAACTTTGATCCTACCAAGAGATTTGGTGAACATATCTACGATCTTAGAGTCTATAGGGCAGTACTGGAGCTAGATGTGGTGGTTCAAAACTTGGTCCTGAATGTAATGACACTTGACCTTAATATGCTTAGTGCGCTCATGGAAAACTGGATTCTTCACAAGTTTTAACACACCCTGATTGTCACAATAGAGTATTGGTGATTTCTCTTCAGGAATGTCCATATCTACTAGAATGCGACGTAACCAAATCGCTTCACACACAGCTCCTCATGCGGCACGATATTTAGTCTCAGTGGATGAAAGAGCAACAATAGTTTGCTTCTTACTAACCCACAAAATTGGCCCAGATCTGAGATGAGAAACATAACCTGAGGTGGATTTCCTGTCATCTACAGATCCTACATAATCTAAGTCTATATATCTAGACCATAATCAACTGTGCCTCAGATATATCTCAACACATGCTTTGCTGCAACCCAATGACACTTCTTTGGCTCCTACATGAATCTAGCAAGATAGCTTACAACAAAACACAAGTCTGGTCTGGTGTAGGTCAAGTAGATAAGGCTCCCAACCGGCTACATGTAGTGAGTGACATCTACTTGAGGTGAATCCTAGAAATGAGATAGTTGCAAATCTTTCTCCATTGGAGTGGAAATAGGCTTACAATAGACCATTCCATACTTTTCCAGGAGTGTCTTGGCATATTTCATTTGGGAGATGAATATGTGGTTCTTCTACTACCATATCTCCAACCAAGACAATAATGAAGTAGCCCCAAATCTGTCATGTCGAAGGAGTTCTTGAGATCATTCTTAACATCATCAATGAGACTATCTGAGCTACCAGGGAGAATAAGATCATCCACATACAAAACCAGAATGAAAATCTCTGTGCCTACCTTCTTAATATACAAATTAGGATCTGAGGGGCTACAGGTGAATCCATGCTTCAATAGGTGACCATCAATCATGATGTACCATGCCCTAGGAGCTTGGTTAAGGCCATAAAGAGATTTGATAAGACAACATACCTTGTGTGGATGATGTTCATCAACAAACCCTTCTGGTTGGGTCATGTACACTTCTTCTTTAAGATCACCATTTAAGAAAGCACTCTTGACATCCATCTGCTGAAGCTTCCATCCCTTCTATGCTACCAATGCACAGACTATTTTGATAGTTTTGATCTTCACAGTGGGTGCAAAGGTCTCTTCATAATCAATGCCCACCTGTTGAGCATATCCCTTTGCTACAAGTCATGATTGCCTGTCATATGCTTGCTGGCACTCGAGTCTATCAACCAAATATCCCTCATGGGCTACGAGGTTTTGGAGATAAGGACTAGATTGTGATGAGTGCCGCAGTTGGCTATTTCTAGTTCATCTTCTTTTGATGCATCATCTTGTTGGGCTGCTACATTGCCTTTGTGCCTTCTATGATGATGACGGTGTTTGGATGGCTGAGTATCACTTCAACCAGAAAAGCCTTCTTTACTTGAATTCCCTTTTGTTAAGGAATTGTACCAACAGTTAATAGTGTCATGATTGTTCTTGTTGCATATATGACACCATCAGTTTTCCTTTGGAGGCTTCAACTATTGATGTTCTTGTTGTTTATGTGGCTTTTTTCCACAAAACTTCTAACCTTTTGATTGTCTGGAGATCAGGGCCTTGTCTTCAAGTTCACCTTGGACAGATTGAATGGCTTCTTCTGCTGCAACAAATTCACCAATTCGTCAAATGACACATTTTGCTTGGAGATGTTCAGCGTGGTGACAAAGATTTTGAACTGAGATGGTAGTGCTCTCAGCGTAATTGAGACAAGTAGCTTGTCCTCCACCTTTTCTCCAAGTGCAACAAGCTCATCTCGCAGTTCAGATACCCGCCGTAAGAATTCCTCAACTTTCTCGCCAGCTTGCATACTGAGTGTATGTAGCTTGGACTATAGATGGAGGATCTTTGTCTAGTTCTTTGCTTGATAGATTGTGGAGAGAAAATCCCATGCTGCCTTTGATGTTTCTGCATCTTGAATGTGAGGTTGAACTTCATCAATGATGCTGAGTGTTATCAACATCAATGCTTTGGCATCAGCCTTGTCAAACTTCTACCTTTCATCTGGATATTCCAGTCTAGATATGTCACCAATAACAATTCCCCATAGCTCCTCAAGAATGAGAATAGTCCGCATCTTTATCTTCCATGCGGCATAATTTGGCCCTTTCAAAAGTTGAGCATCCGAAAGAAGCAATTTCGGGGCAGACATTTTTTAAAAAATAATATAGACAACAAATTTATTATTATTTTATTTGAAAGTACATTCACTTTCAAGAGGAAATTGTGGCACGGAGATGAGCACGATAGGCCTGTGCTATGAGAAGGGGATGCTTTGGTGTGCGTTCTACCTCATCTTCATCATCAGCATCATAACCCTCGTCTAGTTTTGCTCTAATCTTCCTTGCTTGACATTGTACATCAAATAGAAAGTAATCTAGCAATCCTTGCCTAAACAATTCATCGAATTGGAGATTACCATTGTTTTGTAGGGCATCTAGAAGGGTAAAATAGAAGCCTGATCTCTCTGAAACAACATGTCTACCTTGAGGTGGCTCATTCACATGATTACTAGCCACACTACTGGCATCTAGTGTGGTGGACATCCACAGATTTGTAAGCTTTCCCTTTTGCAATGCTTATGTGCCTACAAATGGTCTCCAGGTTCAACACCAAACTCCACGCCAGACTCCAAGTCGTTGTCAGATAGAGAAACCAACGTTTTTCTCCTTCTCTAAGTCATTTCTAGAGCCAACAGCATCTTCTTACAACAACAGCATGCCTCCTTCAGTATTGCAGTCCAGACACCTCCTAATGAGCACTCTTCTCAGCCTTTTTCGTAGGTGGAAGTGGCGCTTATGCTTGCTCCGTCCAACAACAACGTGCTTTCCTTCAACGGCTCACTCCCGATGTTTTTCTCCTTCTCATCACGTTCTGCTTGATCCAGATGGCTCTGATACCATTTAATGATTAAGCAGAAGAAATAATAGATGTATTTGATTCTTGAATGCATTATAATAGGAGAATATATAGATTGTAACAGTTGATGAAACTATTACCAGTTGGTATAACTACAGAACGAACTAGTATAACTGCAGAACTAACGTAACTATATGTGGTTATGTATACAACAATGTAATAGAATATATTATGCTAACAGTTTTGTGATGTAGGTTGGTGCAATGTTCAACTCTGTTGCCCAATGGATAGGGACTGGTCTGTATCCTAGAGATCTGAGGTTCTCGCCATGTCTATAACCCTAGACAGAGCCACTGGTGGTTCCTACATAAATATTTAGGTTTCAAGCATTTAAATATATAGGCACCTTCCCAAAAGTCCAAAAATTCCAACACTTTCAGCCTCTGTAGTTAAAAAAATTACAAAAATCAGTTAAGGTGCAGGTGTCTTTGTATATACAATGGTGTTTGTATATACATGCAGGTCAAATGTATATTGGCGGGCTTGCAAAATATCTATCGACCTCCAAAAAATGGTGAAAAAATGAGTTATATGCATTTTTAAATGCATATCAAGTTTGCATATACAAGAGGGAATCTTTCACAGATTCCTAGGAATATTCGCTACTTGCATATCAGGTTACATGTATATTTGGTTTGTATGTTCAGACATACAACAGTTAGATACAAAGAAAATATACATTGTAGGTATATTCCATGGAAGATTCTTGCTTGTATATAAGGGTTTGTATGTTTGCATTTGAATATTCAACATACAAAGGAAATGTACATTGAAAATATACAAAGGCTGGCACACATACATTTGCTATGTAGTAGCAAGAGATGCATTTGGTGGGACCCACAGGTATACAAAGGAGATTGTATATGTTTCCAACATACAATCGCAATATGCAAAGGATATGTGCATGCGGTGGGCCCCACAAGGTTGTGTATGCATTCGCTTGTAGGTTTGCATATACAAAGGGGATATGCAAAAGTGATATACAACCTGGACATGATGGAGGAATGAAATGTAGTGAATGAAATTTGAGGTCCACGGGTTGTATATCGCGTTTGTATCTAAGTTATACAAAGGAAATACACATTTGAAAGGATACAAGCTGGACCCGATGTGAAAGTCAAATATGACTAATTCAATGGCTAGTGTCTGCGGCTTGCATGTTTGGATGCTTGTATATGTGCCGATATACAAGACGTTGAGATGCAAGCCGGATTTCAAGGCGAATGCAATGTGTTTCATAATATTTGAAATCCGTGCCTTGTATGTATAAAGTGTATGTATATATAGATATACATTGAGATATGCAAGGAAAGAAGATGCAAGGTGGACCCAATTGAAAATTCCAATTTGCTCTATAACAGTTTGGGGTCTGCCTTGTATGATGAACAGTTGTATGTATATCCTTTGCATATACAAGGATTTGAGAGGCAAAAGGCAGGTAGTTGTATATGCATTTGTTTATGCATATACAAGGGGCGAAAAGGCAAAAATGAGAGGGAGAAAAGCTAGCGATAGAAATATGAGGTGCCTACGTGGCACGATTTAACTGGCTAGTGACTTTTTAACATTTTTTGGGTGCCATTCATTTCAGCAATGGGAGTAGATCGATAGCCTTGTTTTGAACCTGCAGTGATGGTTTTTCCTGAGTGTGTGTGACCTTTTTTGAGCAGGAAAATTAGCAGATACATCCGCTGCTACATTTCAAAGGGGCCTACAGGTAGATGAGGCAATAATGGCAGAGTTGCAGCAGTATGGGTTGACGATGGACAGGCCAACTACCAGATTTAAGATGCAAGTCTTTGAGTAGTGGCTCAAATCCTGAGCCCACCTACTCTCTTCCTTTGCTTCCTGGCTACATTCAATTTTGAGTGCCATTTCTCACGATGCATTGTATCTGGAAATTTTTGAGTTGACCATTGTAATTTTGGTTGAGTACACAATTTTGATATAAAATGCAAACTGTGTCACTCATATTTGGTTGTTGAAGACCTAGGTAATTTTGGGGGAAAAATAATGAAATACAGAGCATTTCCTATTTGTTGTATCTCTGTGGAGTTTATGAGTTGCATCTAAGTGTATCTTGCACATATGTTTAGTTTCTTGTCATTGTATATGGAAAATGCATTGTTGCATGTATTTATCTATTTGTCTCCATTTGTTGCATGCAATTTCTTCTTTTGAATCTGGTTGCTAAGGGTTTCTTAGATTCTTGGGTATAGATTTCTGTATCACATGCCTAATCTCTAACTTCCATTCAAGAAGTGGATTAAATCATTTTAGGTTAAGTATGGAAAAGATTGTATGTCAACTGGGATATTTGTAAGTAGAGACAGTTGAATACTTATCCTTGGGTGGTATTTGTAAGGCAAACACTAGTCCTAACCCCTTGAAACTCGAATGACAGTTGCAAGCCATTCTTATGTATACGTCTAGTTGACTCCTTGCCCTAAGATAGGCACTGGTCTGTTTCTATGAAGTAGTTATGATCCAAAACCCCTGTCTTGCATCCAAACCATAATTTCAAACCATTCCATAATTTCAACGTGTTAGTTGTAGTAGTAGGATTAGGAACCCCCTGCATACTCTCATCCATAACTAGACACACATGTCTAAGAGTGTTGCTAAACTTGTGATTTGTCATTCAAATCTTGGTCCATACATGAGAGTATTCTGCCTATTATTACAAAGTTAAACCTTTCTATCATTTGGAGAGTAGATGTAACATCTTTATCAAATAGGGACACCCCCCTTGGTGCGGCAGAACCAGAAGTGAGGGGGAGGCAGCTCACGCAACCTCCCGTATCTGTTGGCTGAATCTGCCTGTGCATTGGAGCTAGCAAACCCTCTACTGATTTGAGAAAAATTAACAACAGGTACCACTTCCAACAAAGCTAGTAAGTCAAAAGACAAAATTCCTAGGCTACATTTCATTGTTTATTAAAATCTTATTTTGTCAAACATTTTTCTTAAAATCCTATTTTCTCAAAGTTTGGGTTTAGAGTTGAGAGACTTAAGAAAAATTAAGGAGGACTTAAGAGGGAATTCACAATTTCACATTGTGTAAGCATGTCTACCACCACTAGTAGACCAAATAATTTTTTTGGGAAAGGCAAAGCAAGTTCAGATAGAAAAATAGATTATTCTAGATTATTAAAACCTCAGGTTTGACTGATGACTACCATGATATTTATGATCCCAAAATCTATGGTAAACTTAGAATCTCAAGTTGTAGTTAATGATGATATTTGACATTTCAATTTATATAAGATCTGGTCTTTATGAATGAAGGGTATTTTTTTGTTTAAATTTATTTAATATCTAATTTTTATATAGACTTTTGTATCTAGTTTTTATAGTTAAGGGATATGTTTTTATGATAAGAAAGTATTTTCAAGTGTATAGTTTTTGAATCAAACTTATTTATCCATATTTCATGAACAGTTGTTCACACAAACAAATCGCTCATGAGCATGAATGATACACTTAGCACTTATTACATTTGGGTGATGCATCGGTACTTCTCAAGAGGTTACCCATCTCATTTTCACTCCAATTCAAATGTGGTTAACTATGGAGTTTCTCCCAGGATTAAGCCCACATAGTTTGCTACACTATTTGCAAAACCATTGCAAGCATTGTGTCTTATGAACCATTCATTATAGAGCCCCTTTAGCTCATCCAATGACAAATTTATAGTTAACTTCACTTTAAATCTAGCCTCTAGAATTAGCAATATATTTTCATTTGAATGTATTCAAGATCCAACCGTTATAATTGATATGTATTTTTTAATTAAATTTATTTAAAATATGACATTTGACATTTGAGTAGAATTTTGTATGTGGCCTTTATAATTGATGGATATTTTTTCAAATATTTTTTTTAATTATATCTTGTAGATTGAATATTATGATGCTACAAAGAATCATCATTAACTAACTCCCTTTTGCATTGGTGCATCTAATTTTGCCCATATTAAGTAACACCACCACCATCCAACCTTTAGCTTACCTTAAGAAAGAAAACAAAAGGAGGAATTACATGTCCATCGCCCTTAACAATGACAAATAAATATTTGAATTAAAGATCTAGCCTACGAATAATAACAAATTCCAACATAGGATGAATGATGCTTTGAGCTTGTTAATCTAAGGTTGTGATCAATAATGACGATCTAGAAAAGTATTGGGGAGTTATTTGAAAATTGATCCATACACAATAGAAACAAACCTTATAGAAACCATGGGCTTCAACAATATCGCTAACAATGGATATTGATTTCATGAATCGGTTTCGCAAATTGTTCCCATGACTTTTTTGAGTGGATGCTTCCATGTCCTGTGAAGCATTTGATCAAGGTACATCTCACAAAAGCTCTATTGTTGACTACTAACAATTTTTGTTAGATAATGTGGCCTCTTTGATGTTTGCTTCCATTGTGAACAAAGAATTTTTCAGAGTAACACTACCCCTTTCTTGAACAAGTTTGTTGATCACTCTTTGCCTTTCGTTCATAGGTTCAAATAAGAGGCTTGGACATGTAATTTCTCATTTTTTTTCCTCTCCCAAGTTAAGACTGGAGGGTTCTTGGTGTACTTGATTTGCTACATATTGAACAAGTTCTACTTTTTTATTCAGATGCAAGCATATAGCCTCCACTTTTGAAGTTAATAGACATAATTTTGATTGTAATCAAAATTGCCTATGATAATCCCTGTGACAGACCCTTTGAAAAATAATATAAGTACCCTTTTCAACGTGATGGGTTTGGGCATTGTACTTTTGAAGGTGTGATCCTATAATGTTTGGATCTGATTTGTAACATTTTTAATGCCCTCAACTATATTAACCATAGGACTAAACATATGTTCTCTTATTAGCAGGAAAGATTCCTCAAAAGATTTTTGAGAGCATTCTAATGGAGCATTAAATGTTGAATTGTGAGGTCGGTTTTACTTATTCCAACAGTAATGAGTAGTTGACAATGAGATCTCAGCTAGTGACTTTAGGTACCTACACAATGGGGCTAAAGGCCAAGGATAGGAAACTGAAGGTTGTTGGACTAGGGGTTGCAAGGGGTTTGGGCGTAACCCCTTGCATGTTGAAGGTGTTCATGCCAATAATGGCTAGGAATTTTATTTTGTGCTATGTGCCACATGTACATCATGCAAAATTGCATGCAGAAGTGGCACTCATGCTTTTATGCATGAGAATACTGCAAATCATCCATATTCAAAATCAAATCTTTGGTTACATAATCAAAAGATTTGCGGAGTGGCACTAAGTTGAAACAAGTTATATGGAATGAGTGAAATTTTGAATAGCTATATGGAATGAGTGCAATTCTTAATTAATTGGAAAATCACAATGAAATTTAAATATACTTTTTTTATACCAATAGAAGCCATTGACCATAGTGTGCAGTGTGAGGGGGGAAGTACATTGTTGATTAATTTGTCTAATAATTTGATATTAAGATTGTGTGTAGATGATCTTGTATTTGGGCATATCACTTGACTACCACAAGTAAGACAACTAACAAATTTTTTGACAAAGCAATGACAACAAGAAAAAGGATCTGATAGATTTGGCACATTATGTACATTGACATGGATGCTCAAATATTTGTTGTAATATCAAACTCCACAACAACTACGTCGTTGCTACATGTTCTCCATTTGAAATGTAGTTTCAATCAATTAAAATACATTGATATAAATTGTATAAACACCAATAACTAAGAGTCTAAGAAATTAACTTATTCTAAACCCATCTTTTTAATTAAAATCAACACATCTATAAAATAACATAAGTCAACACCATATTCTCCTTTAATAGTCTAACATTCTTGAAAATTATATTCTCCTTTAATAGTCTAACATTCTTGAAAATTATAATAAATTAAACATAAATAATAGTAAAATGTAAATATTTATATATTCCTATATTCATCCACAATTACAAAATATAATAAAAATTTACTTTTCCATCATAGAGAAAGGTATTAGATTGTATTTATTTTCTTATGCTTTCATGAATGTCCATACTCTACTCTGAGGTTCTATTTTAGTACAGTGGGGAGAATATTGTCAAAGGTTGTCAATTTTGGCTTTTACACCTACTACCTAGTTGCATTTGCTTGAAAGTTTCTAAAGACTTTTCAACACTTCCATTTGTGTTGATTCTGCAATCATTTTAGTCCATGAGACCGCATGTCTTAAATGCATTATGTCAAATACTTCATGTGCCTGGTCTATGCTTCCATGTTTTGGATACACGTCAAGTTAGAAGGGGAGGTTTCTAATAGGTATTTGTTACCCAGGTAGTTACAAATGATAAAGTTTAAGTCTAAATTATTAGTTATATGGAATCAATAAACTAGTAAATATCACTCTTGATGCAGATAATCCACAGACCCTGCAGATATCACACACCCTCTGTATACAGAGGAATACATACAACAACAAAGAGAAATCACAAATGTTATTCTTTGCAGTCAACAGCTCAAAAAAATCTGAACCAGCACCGTAAGTAAGACATGAATGGATAATATCATAGAAAACACATTTAAGTCAAGGAAATACAACTCTAATCCACATTAGATTGAATGCCAACAATATCCAGCTTCTTTATCAACATAACGGGCATACATAATCAGAAATATACAAAACAGTGAACATTTACATAACTAGTATATACAGAGGAAGCCAATCTTCCCATCAGACTCATCTCCAAAACCAAACTACTAGTATCTTGTCTATCCTCTCCAACTCTAGAAATACACTCAATATTCCTAACCAAAATAGGATTCTAACTGCTAACTTCTTTAAATCTAACTGTCACACGTTAGGATTGATTCCTTCTTTTTCTCCAACAAACTCACCCACTCATCATGTTAACAGTAAGGAACTGAAGTTCACCATAAGTCATGGCATGAAATCTGCTATGGTGGATGCTCTGCATCATTCTCCTCTTCTTTTAGAAATTTTGAACCTTCTGGTTTAAAGTTAACTTATTTGAAACAACTTAAAGAAGTTAACACTCTAAAAATTTATGGATTCAACTATTACACTTTTTTTTTGCAGGATTGCTTTTCCTCTAGGATGCTACTACACCAAACATCCAAGTAAGAGTTTGAATGAGATGGTAGATCAACTTGAAGAACCAAGCCATGGCGTTCCCTTCCACCAAATTAGATACCTCTACAAATCATCAAGCTTTTTCTTCTTTCTCTTCCAACCACCTGTTGGATTCAAGTTCATCATCTTTGCCAATTGGTGGTACTCTTTCTCTTTTCCCAACTCCTTGTAGGCTTAGTGGTCCTCCTCCACTGAAAAACATCATAACTTTTTGCATCACTCCTATCATCTTCTCTTGCACCTTTTATTGCACCTGCACATAAATAATTAAAAATAGAAATATTGTTAAGGGAATAAAAATTTCCCACGAGTGCTTCCTCCTTTGCATTATGCCATTTAAGCATGCTTTCCAATTCTTCTTTTATGAGGAGGTCTTCATTTTCTAGCTCTGCATGATGTCCTTCACAAGACGACTCAAACAACTCCTTTTTAGCATTGTCCTCATTTATTACATTTTCTTCATTGTCTTCATTTGTCCTCATTTATTACATTTTCTTCATTGTCTTCATTTGTACCACAAATGAACATATTTCTATTTCTTCCCTCAATCACTCTCATTTCTTCTCCAAGAAAGTGATGATCTTCTACTCTCTTTCCATCAATGATGAGATTCTCTAGACCTTCCTCTAGCTACTTTTGGTCGATTGTGTTCTCTAAAACCAATAGGACTTCATCACATTTAGGGCTCCCAAAGATCTCCATCTCTGCTGCATCTTCCTCTCTAATGTGGATTGCTTCCACTGCTACAACATTTTGGGCCTCCTCTTGTGATAGGCTACATTTCTCTTCATTGCAGTCCTCAAACTCTTCTCCTCTTGCATTGTAATCTTCAATACCTTCCCCTTCTTCGGGGTAACACAACTCAATAGCTTCATCGAACTCATCCTCTTCATTTTCATCCCATTCATTCTCTATTTCCAACTCTTCACAAATCTCATCTATTGGCCTCTTATCTAATAGCAGTCTTGCCAACTCATCTAGGGATTCAAGCTTTCCCTATTCAAGGAGTTCTATCCCTTGGCTAATCCTTGCCTCTATGGCTTTCCTCTTTAAACATAGCTCTTGCTTACAAGTGGGGTATTTATACTCACCATTATTTTGTACCTTCTCACAACTCTTCAAAGCTTTTGCTGTAGATTTCTTCTTCTTTATCTTCTTATTGTTACATGTTTCATTCTCCTCCAACTTCCACGTTAACTCCTCCAATTCATACTCTAGCTCTTGCAACTCCTTTTGTTGGCCCTTTGTTTGTTTCTACTTTTGCCTTTTCCTTATTTTTTTTCCAATCTCATTATCCCCTTTCTTACATTATGACATAACTCCATATTTGTATTCATAGCCATAACACTCAGACTACATGCAAATGTTCTGAAAACTCCAAGGGCCTTCTTTCTCTCTATGGGTGATGAGAAAAACTCCTCCTGCTGTAGCTACACCAAATTGAATCTCATTCACACAGTAGCAGTCAAAAGAGAATAGTAAACAAACTATTCATAAGGCTCAGGTGCTAAGATAAAACCCAAAAAAGAAAAAAAAAATACAACAGTTGCTCTATCTCTAAACTATTAAAACTCCATGCAAAATTTCCCTCCCCAGCATCTTAAGATGTTCTGATACCAACTGATGCAATTAATCCTCAGACCCTACATATATCACACACCCTATGTATACAGAGGAATACATACAGCAGCAAAGAGAAATCACAAATGTTATTCTTTGTAGTCAACAGCTCAAAAAACTCTGAACCAACACCGTAAGTAAGACATGAATGGATAATATCATAGAAAACACATTTAAGTCAAGGAAATACAACTCTAATCCACATTAGATTGAATGCCAACAATATCCATCTTCTTTATCAAAATAACGAGCATACATAATCAGAAATATACAAAACAGTGAACATTTACATAACTGGTATATACAGAGGAAGCCAATCTTCCCATCAGACTCATCTCCAAAACCAAACTACTAGTATCCTGTCTATCCTCTCCAACTCTAGAAATACACTCAACATTCCTAACTAAAATAGGATTCTAACTACTAACTTCTTTAAATCTAACTGTCCCATGTCAGAATTGATTTCCACTTTTTCTCCAACAAACTCACCCACTCATCATGTTAACGGTAAGGAACTGAAGTTCACCATAAGTCATGGCATGAAATCTGCTATGGTGGATGCTCTGCATTAATTCTGTTGTTTGGTAATTTTGAATTTGTAATATGAGAAGTAAAGTAAAAAAAACTACCTTGCAAAATATTATCCAAGTCCAGCTTTACTATCATGGATAGCAGTGTAGGAAAAATAGAATTAAAGATTAGTAGTGTCTCAGATAATAGAGCTCCAAATCTTAACTTTTGGGATTATAGTACTAGGCTCTAATGCCAAATCTTTTAAAACTTATAAGTAGGGACACAATTGAACTCCATTGAATTGCACCTTGAGAAAAGATTGTCATTTCTTTATCCCTCAAAATATAATTTTACACTAAGCTACTTGCTAGAGCACTTACTGTAACAATGACCAGGGCTCTTTTAGCAGATAAAACTATGGTCAGATTTTCCTTTTATAGAGCTATCAGAGACTTGGACAGACATTCACATCTACATTAAGTGACAAGATGTTATATTTTATAAATAGGGAGTCTCTGATAGCTATATGGAGATCCTTTCTTTTCCTCAAGTCTGACCATAAATTACATTCACATCTACATTAAGAGAGCATTAACCATTAAAAGTATGTCTCATCTCATCTTTGATAGGTTGAAAGGATCTAGATTTATCAAAGTCCATGTAATTTTGAGTGGGAGTTGGCAATGACTACCACAAGTAACGAAACAATTGGCAAACTTTTTGACAAATCAATGGCAACAAACAGTAAAGAGTTTGACAGATTTGACACATTCACTACATTGACATGGATGCTCAGATTTTTTTCACTAGATTGAATCCACACAATAGGGGTCCTTAACTCTGTGAGCCATAGTTTTCCCATTGGTCCTTATTAATTTTTGGATGCAGACATATACTATTCATTAGTTTTATTGGATGTAGACATCAAGCATTAGCTCCTTGGAGGTGTCACAGAAGCCAAGCAAAGACACCAAGTTCTTGTGATTCACTGTCAAGAGAAGATCAATGTGCTTAGTAACCAATAGTATAATATTTAAGCATTGTAGATATTTACCTTGAAGTTGATTAGCAGAAACTAAAAATTGCGTATATGACAAATCTGATGTATTGAATGTTCCTAGTATTTCAAGGATACCAAACATGAAGCCAATTTTAGGAACCATAAAAATTCTGTTGCCAACTTTGAACAAAAACAAGTCCATATGTGGCTGCATGATGAATTTCAAAATACATATCCAAAAAACCAAATGAATAGTATATGGCTAGGTCAAAATTCTTCACATGGCAAAATAATTGTTCAAGATCAATTTAACTATGTCCTCAAGAGCTCAATTTAGCTGGCAAGTTTAACAATCCCTCAAAAAAAATCTGTAGCAAGAATTATTAAATATTTTTCTCTCCATATATAGCTAAACATTACAGATGTTGGTTAAATAAAGCCATTAAACACTCGAGATGCTCATCAATGTAAAGAGTAATGAGCATCGATACTAGCTAATCAATCTTCATGTTTAGCCTCATTTGATTCTGTAGTATTTTCCTTTTCATCAACTTGGTTTTCCTTCTCTTCAGTTTGAGGTCTTTGTAAGGACCCACTTGGTCCAAACTCAAATTTTCAAAAATTTTACTTTATTAACAAGTTCTCATGAGATATATCAAGACTTTGATTGAGTACTCAGGAAAAATTTTGGCCAAAACGGGCCATATGTTCAAATCAGAACATTTTTAAGCCACCCGGGCTCTTCTATCCTTTGGGCGAATAGGTTCATACAGAACCAGGTCAAACGGACCTTATCGCTACCTAATTCAGGTAGAACAAACAATGGCCAAAAGGCCTAGTGGTCTAACGGATCAATACTCTATCCAATCTGGGATACATAAACATAATAGCCTAATGGGCTAAGGAGGACAGGAATCATTATGCTCTGGCCAGAGACTTTTGACTCCCTCGGGACCAATATAGGTTCATGAGTCACTTCCTGGGGACCACAGTCTGCCCAGACACTATACTGAGGATGTTGACCAGGGAACACATAACATCAACTTGTACTCACCTCAGTTTACGGCAATGTCGGGTACAAGTAATACACCCCGGGGATTCTTATGAGTACTAGGAGAGTTCTAAGTTACCTAGATAACTTTTAAACTAGGGAATGACATTATGAACTTGATTATAAGGAGTATACTATATCCGAGGGACCTGAGTACTGGGGGCATCCTTCACCGTCCAGACTGCCTACATACGCTGTATCCACGAGATCAAGGCCCTCTATGGATGCGATCTACACGACGAATGCGAACATGTAGTTCTATCTTGCACTATGTTTAATGTAGCTGCGAGTGGGTACACAGCTCTTCACCGATTGCCACCCACTCGAGTGATACAATGGATGGAATTCCTAAGGAACTATTTTGCGAACACACCTCCCGAGAGTTTTTGGCGTTTAAGTTTTTCAAGTGTGACTAGTTTACCTAACACACGTATTTTCCCAATGAGATCTTCCCATTGATCGTCCTACAACAATTTTCAATAGGTTCTCCTTTTCTTTTCTTTTAATTAATCTTTTTAGTGAGGTATCCGAGGAGATTTTCCCTTCCTGCGGATTTAACTTTGACATGTTCCTTATTACTCCCTGACGATTTAGAGGGACGATGCCCAAACGTCATTGTTGCAGCTATGTTAGGCGTGAGGTACTTGGTTCAACATGACGACATTACCCATAAACGTGACCCAGAGGTACTATAAATACCGAACACTGCGAATGTTTGTGTTTGGATGTTTATTTTAAAGGTTTACCTATCTAGTAGGAAAGGAAAAACTTGCATAATAATAGTTGATAAAGGAAAATACTTCCTTAATTCAAAATGCAGATAAAAGATGCTTGCTCATAATGAATAGAACTAGAAAATAAACTTAATCAATTTCTAAACTTATGACTAGAAAGATACTTATAACAACTCATAAATAGAAAAGATCTTTGTAAAATTTAATCTAGGTCAAATTAAAATAATCTTTGATGACTAGTTCAAGTACAAAATTAGCATATGCAATTTCAATAATTTATTTTTATCACATTTCCAAAAGCAAACCTACTTATAATTATTGCGTGTATCATAAGGACTTTACTTTCTCATGAGCTTTCATGATAGTATGCCCACAAAACATCCATTCTTACTATTTATTTTATTCATATAATTTCTAGATAAATTCTCACCCTTTGCAAATCATTTACTTATACTTTGTTACTAGTTTACCCTATGATTTTATTTCCTTATATACCGTTTATTATGTTATCACTCAACCAACTAAAATATGCAACCATATCATTGTGCCTTTATTGAAAATTGTAGTTATAATTTATTATTTTTATTATTATCAAGATTTACTTTTAAATTTGAAATTGTAGAATTTATGGGTGTCAATTAACTGATAGGCTTTTATACAAGAGCACTAAAATGTTATGATTTAATGCTTAGAAGATTAGAAGAACACCTTGACTCCGAAAACCATTATGGTATATAAAAAAATTAGGTTGCTAAATTAAATTGATTTACCATTTAACTTTAACCATTTATTCTTCTCCTCAAATTCATTACAATATTTATCTCAATTACAACTAATAATATTCTTCATTTAAACATCATTTTACTCATATATTAACATAATTTTATCCATTCTCACTCTTATCTCCTTCACACCACTTTAATTATTTATTTGTTTATTTATTTATTTATTTATTTTTCTTAACATTGTGAGTTTTGCTTGTGTTCTCGGTGCATGGAGCCATGTAGTTTTAGTGGAAGAGACCTGTGCATACTTCAATCGTATGAATAACCCTTATTGCATTACAATTATGTGGCATGGTTGACCTTCTTCAAAATACTTGCTAACATGAGTACACCCTAAATATTATCATTAAGATGCCAATTAAATCTGCGTAGTTGTTTAGGGTGCTTTCTCACTCTATGCAAATTTGCAGCTTGTAAATCTGTTTATTATAGATGGCTAATGCTTTATCAAATACAGAGATTTAGTTGGTCGTGAGTTCATAACACTCACCATTGTAATATAGAACTATGTGACTTGTTTCCTCTGAACCGGATTTAAAAAAAAAAAAAAAACTAAAGAAAATAAATTTTATAAATCGTTGTTCAAACTCGGTCTGATGGGACTTGGATTCCAATGCAGTGGAGTATTAGCTATCTAAACATTTTTCCAATAATAGTATTTGACACGTAATAAATGCTATTTTAATTTCATATGATGAACTTCCTATTTAACCAGTTTCATTCAGTGATTTTGGAACACTTAGAACTGTATGCTATTTGTTGCCTAGAACAGGGTATGTCCATCTTTCATGCACAATGTGTGTTATTATCCAGAAGTTAAAAATAGAGATAAAATTTAATGACTTGCCTCTATCATTCGCTGTAAATTTCATTTATAAAGATTCGTAAATTGTTCCTAGATAATTCTATAATCATCAAAATTTGCTTTTCTGTGTAATTTTGGGAAAGACTAATTGAAACCTACATTCTAATGTATAAGTATTATGTCTACTACAGTATGGTGCAGGAGGTCAAACGAGCTTGTGGTTGATCCCAATACTACATACATAACACCTACAGTACTTGATCAATGGGAAAGGAGGCTAGATGATCTCTATGATCATCGACCTTATGATATGCTAGATGTAGCTTTATCTGACACAGCTTCAAAATTTCTAGTTGATACACAAGTAATAATTCCTGTTAAATTTAGTTGGAAATACTCTGAGAGACATGTATGTCGAAAATGGAAGTATAGACTATGAAAATGGAAACATAGACTATGCACGAAACTATTTGACAAAATGCCTCAAAGAGATTGTCATCTATTGGAAAGTAATGATTTACACAAAATGGATCTGTTATGGAGGGATTAGGAATACTCAGGCGAATGCAATTAGTAGTTTGAAGTTAAATTCACAACCTTTGACAAAGTCCTCCATGCCCGTGCAATTAAGAGCATAACAGAAGGGAAATTTTTTGTCTGATATTATAGATGGAAATACTCTGATAGACACATATGCAAAATGTGAAGGCTTAGATAGGCACATGAGATGTCAGATATAATGTCTGTAACCTCTTGGAATGCAATGGCTGTAGGATTACACAAAAGGGATTTGCTGACGACGCCTTAGAAATTTTTAAGCAATTGCAACATGGCGAATGTAAAGCTAGGCTCCTCAACCTTTGCCAGCATCCTCCGTAGCTCATAGCTTGGGAATAGGGAATGGACATCTATCAACCCATGGACGGAGTGGACGCACAGCAGCCTAGCTGAGATGTCAGTTCACGAAATACAATGACTGTATGATGACATTAAATGAATTCATTGAAAAGGGATTTAGAAATTTTTAAATAAATGAAATTGGTAGGTCTAAAGCCAAATTCCACAACTATAGCTAACGTCCTTCCTTCCTGTGCCTAGTCACAGGGTATTAAAACAGGGTATGGAATAGGGTATGGACGGCAGAAGGCTGAGGGTTGGGGGCAGAGAGGAGAGGCAAATAGGTTAAGGGGGAGGTCTAGATCAACAAATACTACTTCTACTCAACAAAACTTATCATAAAAATTACCGCACATTAAATTTGCAACATATAATTAACATGAATTTTCAACTAAAATTTATTAGCAAAGTGCAAGAACTAGAGGTTCAAAAAAAACAAAAATAAAACGAAGAAGAGAAGAATTCTTACAGATTTCTCCAGCTCTTCCCCAATCAAATTTTTCCATGTCCTTCTTCAAAAACTCCTGTAATTTATAGAAATTTCTAATCCTTATGGGGGTAGACTCAAGTCTTTGAGTCAAGTCTCTCCCATAAATGCACCTCTCCATTTTCCAAATTGCCATTCAATGCTTGTGGAAATGGACTTGTAAATGGAGAAAATGGACATCATCTCATAAATTCTGGTCTTGACTTGAGGATGGGAGAGAAGGTTCCTCATTAAGGCTCTTTCTAGAAGTGTTTGAAAATTATGGAAATATTTCTCTCATTTGATTTTTTTTCAAATTTAAAATTCAAAATATTGAGTTGTGACATCCTTCTCCCCTAAATTTATGCATCGTCCCGATGCATGTTAGAAATAAGATCAAAACATATAGAAATAAATATACTTGCCTACTTTAAATTCCATCCTTCAACAAGGTAGGTTAAATAGTTTAACATAGATAAAGATAACAAGGAGTATTATCTAAGCATAACTATCTGTATCATCTCAACATCATTGTCTTTAAGCAAAATTTGAAGTTTGTCAAGTTTATAAACAACTAGAGTGTGTTCAAAATAAGTGTGGATAGAGCTGTTGCATTTCCACTGTGTCTTCCCATGTAGCATTCTCAGGTGAATACTGGTCCCACTGGACTTTAGATTGGTCCACTATCCTATTGCGGAGCTGGAACTGGTGCCTCTCGATGATTCTGCATGGCTGTATTGTTATTGTACCAGGTTCCTCCACCTGCAGGGCATTCCAATTAAGAATATGCTTAGGGTCAGGTCTATACTTTTTTAACAAGGATACATGGAACACATCATGAATTCGGCTCAGTGCTGGAGGTAAAGCCAAGCAGTAAGCTACAGGATTGATTTCCTCAAGTACTTCAAAAGGCCCGATATAATGAGGAGCTAGCTTTGATTTCCTTCAAAAAGAGATGGAACTTTTATGAGGTCGAACTCTTAGGAACACCTTTTCACCAACTCGAAAACTTCTGGGTGTCCTATTCTTATCTGCATAACTTTTCTAGCGATCAGAGGCTTCCTTCAACCTCTGTCAAATAAGTTGCACCTGATTATCCATATCCTTTAACAATTCATGGCCAACTAGGATCCTATCTTCCAGTTTATCCCAACTCAAAGGTGTTCGACAAGGTCTCCCATAGAGAGCTTCAAAGGGTGCCATACCTATTGCTGCTTGGAAGGAATTGTTATAAGTAAACTTGACTAATGGCAAATATTCCTCCCATTTAGTCTGTTGATCCATGCAATACATATGAAGGAGATCTTCCAGAATTTGATTGGTTCTTTTTGTTTGTCCATCTGTCTCAGGATGATAAGTTGTGCTAAAATTCAACTGTGTTCCTAAGGCAGCCTACAATGTGGTCCAAAATCTAGAAGTAAACTTTGCATCTCTATTAGAGATTATTTTCTCAGGTATTCCATGCAACCTAAAAATTTCCTTTATGAACCTTTTTTCTACTGCTGGTGCATCATCTGTTAGGTTTCCTGGTATGAAGTGGGCAACTTTAGTGAGTTTATCCACTACCACCAAAATGCAATTGTGCCTATGAGATGTCATTGGTAGCCCTTGGACAAAATCCATACTTATGACCTGCCATTTATAGAAAGGTACATCATGTGGATAAAGAAGTCCTGCTGGGTGCACATGTTCTACCTTAACCCTTTGACATTCTAGGCATCTAGCAACTGTGTCTACCACATCCTTCTTCATTCCTGGCCAAAAATATATTCCTTTGAGGTCTGCATACATCTTATTCACTCCTGGATGTCCTGAATATGGAACCTTATGTGCCTCTGTCAAAATCATACCCCTTAGTTCTGCATTATCAGGAACGTATATTCTTCCTTGGTACCTCATTAGTCCATCATAATCAAAAGCATAATCCAAATACTTAGGTTCCACAAAGGTGTTAGCTAGAGATGTCTTAACCTGAGCATACCATGGGTCATGTTTCTGCTTGGAGAGTATTTGTTGCTTTAGGTCTATGTACAAGTTGGATATGGCCATTATATGTCTCCTCCTGCTGAGAGCATCGGCCACCCTATTTTCTTTCCCCTTGATATAATGAATATCAAAATCATACTCACTTAGAAACTCTAACCACCTTCTCTGTCTTGCATTCAAATGAGGTTGAGTGAACATATATTTTAATCCTTGATGGTCTGTTTTAAGCTCAAATGGCTTTCCCAACAAGAAATGTCTCCATTTTTACAAGGCATGAACTATGGCTGCAAGTTCAAGGTCATGGGGGGCATAATTGACTTCATGGATTTTCAATTTTCATGATTCATAAGCCACTACTCCTTCCTCTTGGAAAAGAACTCCTCCTAGTCCTTCTATAGATGCATCTATTACTACTGTGAAGTTACCATTAGGGTCAGGTACTTTTAGAATTGGAGGTGACGTCAGCCTTTCCTTCAGTACTTGAAATGCCTTATCACGCTGTTCAGTCCAAATGAACTTTTTGTTCTTCTTTTGCAAGGATGTGATTGGATTGGCTATCTTTAAAAGTCTTTCACAAACCTTCTGTAGTACCCTGCCAATCCCATAAAACTTCTCACTTCTGTCACATTTGTAGGGATAGGCCATTCAGTGATGGCTTTTACTTTATCAGGATCTACCGCTATACTTCGGCTGAAATGATATGCCCTAAATAGTGTACTCTCCTTTCAAAGAAGGAGCATTTGGATAACTTCCCAAACAATTTATGCTTTTGCAACCTTTGTAAGACTGCCTATAGATGGGCTAAGTGTTCCTCTTCATCCTTAGAATATATTAAAATGTCATCCAGAAACACAATCACAAACTTATCCAGAAAATCATGGAACACACTATTCATTAGATTCATAAAGGCAGCTGGAGCATTTGTTAGCCCAAATGGAACTACAGTGAATTCATAGTGCCCATACCTAGTCCTAAATGCTGTCTTTGGGATATCTTCTTCTTTTATCCTCAATTGGTGATAGCCTGAGCGAGGATCAATTTTGGAGAACACTGAGGGTCCTCTCATTTGGTCAAATAGATCATCAATACGAGGCAAGGGATATCTATTCTTCACAGTGGCCTTATTCAACATTCTGTAGTTAATGCATAACCTTAATGTCCCATCCTTCTTCTTGACAAATATGATTGGTGCTCCCCAAGGTGATACACTAGGCCTTATCAACCCTTTCTCTAGCAATTCTTGCAACTGTATTTTCAACTCTTGGTGTTCTATGGTGTTCATCCTATATGGGGCTTTGGATATAGGTGCAGTTCTAGGAAGTATATCAATTGAAAAATCAAATTCCCTTTTAGGAGGTAATCCAGGTAGCTCTTTCGGAAAAACATCCTTGTAGTCCTAAAGGAATGGACTATTTTCAAAGGTAGGGGCTTCTTTCTCTTCTCCTTTCTCATCTAAAGATACTAAGAATATCTGATTTCCTCATTTTCGCCTTGCCTTCTTTAGTTGGATAGCAGAAATAGTCCCCACTGATATAGGTTTGTAAATTCCTTGGATCCTAACTCTACACCCCTTATCATCTACACACTCCACCACCTTGTTATAGCAATCTATGTTAGCCTTATGACTCATTAGCCAACTTATTCCGATTATGACATCATAGGCACTTAGGGGTGTGACATATAAGTCAGCTTTGGTTTCTAATTAGGAAACTTAATGAGGGCACCTCTTATGTACTTGTTCACCTTCTGTATAGCCTTATCCCCATACTGAACCGTCCATGATAATTCCATATTCTTAGTTTGCAAAGACATTTTTCTTACGAATTCTGGGGAAATAAAATTCTTAGAAGAACCAGTATCTATCAAAATAGTTATGGGTTTACCAAAAAGCATACCTCTCGTCTCCATAGGTACATTTTGATGTCAAGTTTGTTGATTTTTGGCAGCAGCATGTATTTGATGTTGCCGAGGTTGCTGTGGCTGATTGTACCCATTCCTTTTTGAAAAATCCCTTGCATAATGATTGCCTCCACACATAAAGCATCCACCAGGGGGTCCATTAGAACTTTGGGGTGGTGCATTCCCATTATTCCTCCTGACATTACTATTGTAATTATTCTTGTGATCTTGATTCCCAACAGATTATGTTCTACCCCAGTCTCTCCTCTTGTTCTTCTGATCTCCTCTGTTGCCCTTATTATCTAGTTTCCTTTTGAATGCAAATTATTTGTCCCAAAAGTTTTGCTTTGCCACCTATAGTGCCTGCAATTTCTTTTCCTGTTTGAGTGCCTTCTCCAAGACTTGATTCATGTTCTCAGGGGCAAACATATCCACTTCTGCCCTAATATCAGTATTCAATCCCAAAAGAAACTTCCTTGCCTGAGACCTTTCATCCTTTTGATAGATAGGAACATATTTCAGTAGCTTTGCAAATTTATCCCAATACTGTTGGACTGTGAGATTTCTTTGTCTAAGATTCAGGAACTCAATCATCTTCTCATCGTAAAATAGTTGTGGAATCCATCTCTCACAGAAGTGGCTCACAAACTACCTCCAAGTTAGGTTTTCTTTTGAATAACAATATTGTTCTTTTATGTTTATCCACCAACTAGTAGCTTCTCCCTCCAATTGATAGGCTCCCCAGGTTGCCTTGATGTTCTCTGAGTAGTTTCTTAGTTCAAAATATTTCTCCATTTCAATTAACCATCCTTCTGCAGCATCCCCCACATGTTTATCATCAAATTTAGGAGGAGTTATCTTCTTCAGGTCTTGTGAGATATCTAGAGTGGTATTATCCTGTCGAGCCCTAGGAACCTCTAGCTCATTTTGAGTTATGTGTACTTCCACACCTTGAGGTTCATTTTCAGGTTCCAAAATGTTTTCTATAGTCCTTTGTCTAGTCTTTAAGTCCTGTACCATTTTCTCAAGGTTTTCCAACTTTTCTCTCTATTCTGTCAACAACTGAATAATTGCTTCAATACCAGCATTTGGGTTCTCAGGTGGGTTTGCAACATGTTCTTGGTTTTCAACTGGTTCTTGATTGACTGGTTCCTCTCCATGCAGATCTCGCAAATTTCGGGTTCTCGCCATTTAATTCTGAAACAAGGAGAGAGGAGATTTACTAATTGCTACAATTTTTGGTTTACAACATACAATTTGACTGTACTTAAATATCAATTATTATCGATTTTGAATTGGTAGGCCTCTAGGCCGAGTGTTTGAACCACTCTCTGATACCACATGTAAGGACCCGCTTAGTCCAAACTTGAATTTTCAAAAATTTTACTTTATTAACAAGTTCTTATGAGATATATCAAGACTTTGATTGAGTACTTAGGAAAAATTTCGGCCAAAATGGGCCATATGTTCAAATCAAAACATTCTTAAGCCACCTGGGCTCTTCTATCCTTTAGGCAAATAGGTTCATACAGAACCAGGTCAAACGGACCTTATCGCTACCTGATTCGGGTAGAACAAACAATGGCCAAAAGGCCTAGTGGTCTAACGGACCAATACTCTATCCAATCTGGGATACATAAACATAACAGCCTAACAGGCTAAGGAGGACAAGAATCATTATGCTTTGGCCAGAGACTTTTGACTCCCTCGGGACCAATATAGGTTCATGAGTCACTTCCTGGGGACCACAGTCTACCCAGACATTGTACTGAGGATGTCGACCAGGGAACACATAACATCAACTTGTACTCACCTCAGTTTATGGTAATGCCGAGTACAAGTAATCCACCTCGGGGATTCTTCTGAGTACTAGGAGAGTTCTAAGTTACCTAGATAACTTTTAAACTAGGGAATGACATTATGAACTTGATTATAAGGAGTATACTATATCCGAGGGACCTGAGTACTGGGGGCATCCTTCGCCATCCAGACTACCTACATACCTTGTATCCATGGGATCAAGGCCCTCTACGGATGCGATCTACACGACGAATGCAAACATGTAGTTCTATCTTGCACTATGTTTAATGTAGCTGTGAGTGGGTACACAGCTCTTCGCCGATTGCCACCCACTCGAGTGATACAATGGACGGAATTCCTAAGGAACTATTTTGCAAACACACCTCCCAGGAGTGTTTGGCGTTTAAGTTTTTCAAGTGTGAATAGTTTACCTAACACGCGTATTTTCCCGATGAGATCTTCCCATTGATCGTCCTACAACAATTTTCAATAGGTTCTCCTTTTCTTTTCTTTTAATTAATCTTTTTAGTGAGGTATCCAAGGAGATTTTCCCTTCCTACAGATTTAACTTTGACATGTTCCTTATTACTCCCTGACGATCTAGAGGGACGATGCCCAGACGTCATTGTTGCAGCTATGTTAGGCACGAGGTACTTGGTTCAACGCGATGGCATTACCCGTAAACGTGACCCAGAGGTACCGTAAATACCAAACACTATGAATGTTTGTGTTTGGACATTTATTTTAAAGGTTTACCTATCTAGTAGAAAAGGAAAAACTTGCATAATAATAGTTGATAAAGGAAAATACTTCCTTAATTCAAAATGTAGATAAAAGATGCTTGCTCATAATGAATAGAACTAGAAAATAAACTTAATCAATTTCATAAACTTATGACTAGAAAGATACTTATAACAACTCATAAATAGAAAAGATCTTTGTAAAATTTAATCTAGGTCAAATTAAAATAATCTTTGATGACTAGTTCAAGTACAAAATTAGTATATGCAATTTCAATAATTTATTTTCATCACATTTCCAAAAGCAAACTTACTTATAATTATTGCATGTATCATAAGGACTTTACTTTTTCATGAGCTTTCATGATAGTATGCCCACAAAACATCCATTCTTACTATTTATTTTATTCATATAATTTCTAGATAAATTCTCACCCTTTGCAGATCATTTACTTATACTTTGTTACTAGTTTACCCTATGCTTTTATTTCCTTATATACCGTTTATTATGTTATCACTCAACCAACTAAAATATGCAACCATATCACTATGCCTTTATTGAAAATTGTAGTTATAATTTATTATTTTTATTATTATCAAGATTTACTTTTAAATTTGAAATTGTAAAATTTATGGGTGTCAATTAACTGATAGGCTTTTATACAAGAGCACTAAAATGTTATGATTTAATGCTTAGAAGATTAGAAGAACACCTTGACTCCGAAAACCATTATGGTATATAAAAAAATTAGGTTGCTAAATTAAATTGATTTGCCATTTAACTTTAACCATTTATTCTTCTCCTCAAATTCATTACAATATTTATCTCAATTACAACTAATAATATTCCTCATTTACACATCATTTTACTCATATATTAACATAATTTTATCCATTCTCACTCTTATCTCCTTCACACCACTTTAATTATTTATTTGTTTATTTATTTATTTATTTCTTTTTCTTAACATTGTGAGTTTTACTTGTGTTCTCGGTGCATGCAGCCATGTAGTTTTAGTGGAAGAGACCTGTGCATACTTCAATCGTATGAATAACCCTTATTGCATTACAATTATGTGGCATGGTTGACCTTCTTCAAAATACTTGCTAACACGAGTACACCCTAAATATTATCATTAAGATGCCAATTAAATCTGCGTAGTTGTTTAGGGTGCTTTCTCACTCTATGCAAATTTGCAGCTTGTAAATCTGTTTATTATAGATGGCTAATGCTTTATCAAATATAGAGATTTAGTTGGTTGTGAGTTCTTAACACTCACCATTGTAATATAGAACTATGTGACTTGTTTCCTCTGAACCGGATTTTAAAAAAAAAAGAAACTAAAGAAAATAAATTTTATAAATCGTTGTTCAAACTCGGTCTGATGGGACTTGGATTCCAATGCAGTGGAGTATTAGCTATCTAAACATTTTTCCAATAATAGTATTTGACACGTAATAAATGCTATTTAAATTTCATATGATGAACTTCCTATTTAACCGGTTTCATTCAATGATTTTGGAACACTTAGAACTGTATGCTATTTGTTGCCTAGAATAGGGTATGTCCATCTTGCACGCACAACATGTGTTATTATCCAGAAGTTAAAAATAGAGATAAAATTTAATGACTTGTCTCTACCATTAGCTGTAAATTTCATTTATAAAGATTCGTAAATTGTTCCTAGATAATTCTATAATCATCAAAATTTGCTTTTCTGTGTAATTTTGGGAAAGACTAATTGAAACCTACATTCTAATGTATAAGTATTATGTCTACTACAGTATGGTGCAGGAGGTCAAAGGAGCTTGTGGTTGATCCCAATACTGCATACATAACACCTGCAGCACTTGATCAATGGGAAAGGAGGCTAGATGATCTCTATGATCATCGACCTTATGACATGCTAGATGCAGCTTTATCTGACACAGCTTCAAAATTTCTAGTTGATACACAAGTAATAATTCCTATTAAATTTAGTTGGAAATACTCTAAGAGACATGTATGTCGAAAATGGAAGCATAGACTATGAAAATGGAAACATAGACTATGCATGAAAACTATTTGACAAAATGCCTCAAAGAGATTGTCATCTATTGGAAAGTAATGATTTACACAAAATGGATCTGTTACGGAGGGATTAGGAATACTCAGGTGAATGCAATTAGTAGTTTGAAGTTAAATTCACAACCTTTGACAAAGTCCTCCATGCCCGTGCAATTAAGAGCATAACAGAAGGGAAATTTTTTGTCTGATATTATAGATGGAAATACTCTGATAAACACGTATGCAAAATGCAAAGGCTTAGACATGCACATGAGATGTCAGACAGAATGTCTGTAACCTCTTGGAATGCAATGGCTGCAGGATTGCACAAAAGGGATTTGCTGACGACGCCTTAGAAATTTTTAAGCAATTGCAACATGGCGAATGTAAAGCTAGGCTCCTCAACCTTTGCCAGCATCATCCGTAGCTCATAGCTTGGGAACAGGGAATGGACATCTATCAACCCATGGACGGAGTGGACGCACAGTAGCCTAGCTGAGATGTCAGTTCATGAAATGCAATGATTGTATGATCACATTAAATGAATTCGTTGAAAAGGGATTTAGAAATTTTTAAATAAATGAAATTGGTAGGTCTAAAGCCAAATTCCACAACTATAGCTAACGTCCTTCCTGCCTATGCCTGGTCACAGGGTATTAAAATAGGGTATGGAATAGGGTATGGACGGCAGAAGGCTGAGGGCTGGGGTCATAGAGGAGAGGCAAACGGGTTAAGGGGGAGGTCTAGATCAACAAATACTATTTCTATTCAACAAAACTTATCATAAAAATTACCAAACATATTAAATTTGCAACATATAATTAACATGAATTTTCAACTAAAATTTATTAGCAAAGTGCAAGAACTAGAGGTTCAAAAGAAACAAAAATAAAATGAAGAAGAGAAGAATTCTTACAGATTTTTCCAGCTCTTCCCCAATCAGATTTTTCCATGTCTTTCTTCAAAAACTCCTACAATTTATAGAAATTTCTAATCCTTATGGGGGTAGACTCCAGTCTTTGAGTCAAGTCTCTCCCATAAATGCACCTCTCCATTTTCCAAATTGCCATTCAATGCTTGTGGAAATGGACTTGTAAATGGAGAAAATGGACATCATCTCATAAATTCTGGTCTTGACTTGAGGATGGGAGAGAAGGTTCCTCATTAAGGCTCTTTCTAGAAGTGTTTGAAAATTATGGAAATATTTCTCTCGTTTGATTTTCTTTCAAATTTAAAATTCAAAATATTGAGTTGTGACAGTCTTGACTCCTCTATTTTATCTTCAACATTTAGATATCCAAGCAGTTCATCTACTAAATCTATAGACTTTTCTTCAGGTTTGGATATCTTGGATTGGGATTCAACTATTTCTTCAAACAGATTTGTGCTTCTATTTTGAAAATATACATACACAATTTATTAAACAGAACAATCCTTCTAAAGATTTGATAGCAGGATAAAGGGCTTCGTAAGCATAATGAAATATCACATGCCACAAGGGAAATCTCTTTAGTTGAATGCTTCAGAATATACATAAAACTTCTAAATAGGAAAACAACCAAGACTAGTTACTGTGTTTACTAATTAGAGAGAAAAAACATTGTAGTGGAATAGAGAAACAACTAACGTAAGATACCAACAACAGATCTGGCTTAAGCCTCCATATGAAATGAGACTAATTATTGTTTCTTTACTAGCGTACCAAGTAACTAGCCTAGCTTTGTCCAAGAAAGAGGAGAATTGTTTAGATTTGATGGGTTTTTGCATGTGCTTTTTTGGTAATTATTTAAGTTAGTCGAGCTTCAATGCCAAGGCATGAGAAAAATCTTTATAACTACAAATTTTCTTCTTACAATAAAAATTGAGAGATCTTTGTCAGTGGCTTTTTTCTTGGTATATTACCAGGTTTTACACATAAATCTATGTTGTCTATTTTGTGCTTTAATTGCTAATTCACTATTATTTCATTTCTACACTACTTAGTTTTATATAACTAAACATACTTACAAATGCTCCTTTAAACAAAAAAATAGCAATTTAAGATACAAAGAGATTTATAATTACAAATCATACAAAACAAATCTTCAATTATGCAAGTAATAGCCAATTCCATTCACACCTGTACAATTACTTATGTTACAAACAATGAACTCATTTTAAATGAATTTTCATTAGATTGATCTCTAATGCCATTAGAAAAGATTGTTAAATAAAAATATGTAACATTGAGTGTTGGCTCACATTTGTTAGAAATAAAGTATTTTAAAAATAGAAAAAAGCAAAATGATTAAAACAAATTAAAAAAAGAAAGTGTCTCAACCTTGCATGGAAATAAAAATAAAGCAAGCCAAGAATAAAAAATTTTGTGATAGGTGAAAAATGACTATTTTGAGAAGTATCTTTATATGGAGATAGAGATAAGATTGTTATGATATTTTATTAGATATTTTCTAAAAAGAAATGCTTTATCTCTAGAAGGTTCTCATATACAATGTAATATTATATATTGGTACTTTGATATAGTCATTTTGAGAGGTGAGAGTTAGTTTGCAAGTTTGTATGTTGTCAGAATGCTGCCAAAATTCCTCTAGATTGAGTTGAGGTGAAGACTCCTGTAAGAACTTGCACTGCAAGTGTGTTGTAATCTAGTTCAAGATTTGATAATACATTGTGCAGGTTTTGGAGAGTGGAGTTTTTCTCCCGAAAGGGTTTTCTCTACGTAAATCACTGATGTATGGTTTTATTGTTATTATGTTTATGGTATTATGTGTTTCTTGAAATCTCTGTAATATTGTATTTGAAATTTCCATAACCCTCCTCTCAAGGTTAGTATAGGAGGAATTTTTGCACACCTTTGCTTCCTTACAAGTGGTATCAAAGCCTTACCAGTTTTGGTTCTATTTGTTGGGTATAGGGTTTTTTTTAGCTAATCAAGTTTGAGTGAGAGCTTGTGCAGAGTACTTCATATTCTATATTGTAGGATAATAGAGATGGGGAGCACATCTAGAAGAGTTGAGGTAGAGAAGTTTTCTAGCACAAATTTTGAAATGTGGAAGCTAAAGATGGAAAATTTGTTGATTGATCGGGATCTATGGGATGTAGTGGATGAAAATGTCCAGAGGCCTACAGATCCAACTTTGGCTACAAAATATGATGTAATGGATAGAAAAGCTAAAGGTCTCATAAGACTATGCCTTGCAGACTCAATTATGATAACTATTCACGAAGAACCCACTTCAAAGAAGCTATGGAAGAAGCTAGGTGAAATATATCAAGCTATATCTCTAGTAAATAAGATTTTCTTAAGGATGAAGTTGTATTCCTTGAGAATGGAAGAAGGTGGACATATTTTTGAGCATTTGGAAACTTTCAATATGTTGGTGACTTAGTTGACCTCAGTTGGGGTTAAGATGGATGAAGAAGTGCCAAACTTTGTTGTGTTCACTGCCAGACTCATGGGACAGCCTAGTCATGGCCATTGGGAGCACTTCAGTCACTTTGAAGATGGAGGATGTTGTTGGTTCTCTACTCTCTAAAGAGATGAGAAGGAAGGTCTCTCTAAGTGCTAAAGAGGCTTTGAGTGTTTAAGGAAGACCAAAAGAACAAGGTAAAGATGAGAAGCAGTGTGGCTGTTCCAAGTCCAAGAACAAGGGGAGATCAAAATCTCCTAGTAAGTCCAAGGCAATATTCAGGAATTGTGGCAAATCTGGACACTTCTGAAAGGAATGTAAATAAGAGAAGAAAAAGAAGAAGAAGAAGCAAGATTTTGATTCTGAGTCTGAAAAGGAAGATGGAGACACCTTTATTGTAGTGTTGGCCACTCATGTAGGTGATAATGCACAATTGATAGACTCAGGTGCATCTTTCCACATAACTCCTAACAAGAATCTAGTTTAGTATGAAAACTATGATGGTGGTAAGGTGTATTTGGGTGATAATTCTTTCCTTGACATTGTTGGCTATGGTAGTATTCATGTGAAATTTTTTGATGGTAGAGTTAGATGATTTGATGGTGTCTTGCATATCCCAGGACTAGAAAGAAATTTATTATCTGTTAGCAAGCTAATAGATGCAGGTGTGCATGTACAGTTTTCTGAAGCAAGTGTGAAAATGGCGAGAGGTGCCATGGTGATAGCAAGAGGAAGCAGATTGGATACATTGTAGCAACTTGATGCATGCACATTTGAGTGCAATAGCACATCTGATAAAATTAAGCCAGTAACTACTTTGTTGAAAAAAGAGATGGTTTCCTCTTATACAGATGGTCGTGGCTTCTGGGTACCCAAGGGTGCTCTATGTACTAAATCAAAGTTTCCTGTAGAGAATACCATGATATGGTACCAAAGGCTTGGCCACATTGGAGAGAAGGGTTTGAAAGCCCTAAAAAATAAGAACCTTGTTGAGGGGTTAAATGATTGCAATTTGGAATTTGATTTTTTTGAACATTGTGTTTATGACAAATAGAACCGCATTCAGTTTTACTCGTCTTCACATAAGTCTTCCTATATCTTAGATCTAATTCATTCAAATGTATTTGGTCCTGTTGATGTTGCTTCTATTGGTAAATCAATTTATTATGTTACTTTCATTGATGATTTAAGTAGGAGAACATGGGTATATTTGTAAAGATTAAATCTGAAATTTTTAGTTGTTTTAAGGAGTTCAAGGCTTTGGTAGAAACTCATACTAGAAATAAAATTAAATGTTTGAGGATTGACAATGGTAGTGAGTACTGTTCTGCAAATTTTGATAGATTTTGAACAAATTGTGGAATTAAAAGACAAAAGATAACTTCATAGTCTCTGCAGCAAAATAGAGTTGGAGAAAGAATGAATAGAATTTTGATGGAGCAGGCTAGGAGCATGTTGAGTGGATCTAGTTTAGAATAAAAGTTTTGAGCTGAAGCTGTTGCCACTGCTTGTTATTTGATCAATAGATCTCCTACAACAATTCTTGTTGATAAAATGCTAATGGAGGTGTGGTTGGGGGAAAAGATTTCACTTAGACATCTAAGAGTTTTTGGTTGTGAGGTATATGCATATGTGCCAAAAGAGAAGCAGACAAAATTGGATAACAAGGCTATTAAATGTATCTTCATCGAATATAGTTATGGTGTGAAAGGATACAAGCTTTGGGACCTTATTGCACAAAAGGTATTTTATTCCAGAAGTGTTATATTTAGAGAGACTAAATCTTCTCCTGTTACTTTTCAGCTAGAACAACATAAAGAAATTGAATAAAAAAAGGATGTGATTCAACTTCCTTCTACACCTAAGAAAGTTGAATCAAGACCCCAAGATAGACAAGAAGTTGAGAAGAGCTCATCAAGCTCTAAATCTTTAGAAGAGGAAGAAGAGGAGGTAGTGGAAGAACCTCCACCTCAACTTAATCGAAGGTCTACAAGGCATAAGAAACCACCTGAAAGGTATGGGTATTCACCTGATGATTGGAAGTGTATATTTACTTTGAGTACTAACATTGATGAACCGAGATCTGTGCAAGAGGCTTTGGGTATGAATGATGCAAAGTCTTGGAAAATAGCCATGGATGAAGAGATGGTAGCTCTTGAAAGAAATGATACATGGGACTTAGTACCATTTCCTGAAGGATGGAAACCTATTGGATGTAAATGGGCATTTAAGAAAAAGATTGGTTCAGATGGAAATGTTGAAAAGTATAATGCACAGTTGGTTGCGAAGAGATACTCTCAGGTTGAGGGTATTGATTATGATGAGATCTTTTTTTCTATTGCTAAAATGACATCCATTTGTTTTTCATTATCTATTGCAGCAACTTATGACTTAGAGGTCGAACAAATGGATGTGAAAATTGCTTTCCTTTTTGGTGATTTGGAGGAAGAAATCTATATGACATAACCAGAGCACTATGTGGTGAAATGTAAAAGCAAGTTGGTTTGTAAGTTAAAGAAATCTTTGTATGGCCTTAAACAAAGTCCTAGGATGTGGTACCAAAAGTTTGATACATATGTGTTGAATTTGGGATTTGTGCGGTCTAAATCTGATCATTGTGTATATTTTAAATCTAATGGTGATCATTTCCTAGTAATTGTTTTATATGTTGATGACATGTTGTTTATTGGGAAAGGCAAAGGTTTGATTACAGAATTAAAATCACAACTCTGTGAAATTTGAAATGAAAGATCTTGGCATAGCAAAACATATACTCGGGATGGAGATCAAAAGAGATCGTGAGAACAAAAAGTTATGGCTTGGCCAGAGTAAGTATGTTTGTTCAAATTTTCAAATGTTTAACATGCAGGATTATAAACCACTTTGTGTTCTTGTTACATTGGGAATGAAGCTCTCTATTTCACAATGTCCTACATCCCCAACGGAGATGGAAGACATGAGTAGAGTGCCTTACCAGAGTGTAGTTGGAAGCTTAATGTATGTTATTGTCTGTACAAGACCAAACATTGACCAAGTAGTGGGAGTTATTTCTTGTTTTATGTCTAATCCTAGAAGAGTGCATTGGGATGCAGTTAAGAGGGTCTTCAGATATTTGCAGGGTATAGCAGAGTACTCTATATGTTTTCATGGTAGAGGAGATCAACATTCCTTAAGTATTTGTGGTTTTGTGGATTCAGATTGGGCTAGTGATGTCGATAGCAGAAGGTCCACCAGTGCATATGTATTTACTCTTAATGGTGGTGCAATCAGTTGGATGAACAAGCGACAGGATGTGATCACTTTGTCCACTACAGAGGTAGAGTATATGGCAGCTACTCATGCATGTAAAGAAGCCATTTGGCTGAAGCATTTGTGTTCAGATATTTAGTTGAAACATGGTGCAGTTATAGTTTATTGTGATAGTCAGAGTGTAATCTGCCTTGCAAAGAACCTGACTTGTCATGCCAGGACCAAACATATTGATGTTCAGTATCACTTCATGAGAGATATGGTCGAGGATGGCAGGGTGAAGTTGGAAAAGGTAGAGACTATGGCAAATGTTACAGATGCATTAATAAAGCCCATGAGCACAGTGAAGTTCAAATGGTGTTCTGAATTAATGGGCCTTTCAGCCCCGAGCAATTAACTACCTATTTTCTATTGTCTTATGCAAGGTGTTTGACAAGTGGGAGAATGTTAGAAATAAAGTATTTTAAAAATATAAAAAAATAAAAAGATTAAAACAAATAAAAAAAAGAAAGTGTCTCAACCTTGCATGGAAATAAAAATAAAGCAAGCCAAGAATAAAAGATTTTGTGATAGGTGAAAAGTGGCTATTTTGAGAAGTATATTTATATGGAGATAGAGATAAGATTGCTATGAGATTTTATTAAATATTTTCTAAAAAGAAAAGCTTTATCTCTAGAAGGTTCTCATATGCAATGTAATATTATATATTGGTACTTTGAGATAGTCATTTTGAGAGGTGAGAGTTAGTTTGCAAGTTTGTATGCTGTCGAAATGCTGCCAAAATTCCTCTAGTTTGAGTTGAGGTGAAGACTCCTGTAAGAACTTGCATTGCAAGTGTGTTGTAATCTGGTTCAAGATTTGATAATACATTGTGCAGGTTTTGGAGTGTGGGGCTTTTCTCCCAAAAGGTATTTCCCCATGTAAATCATTGAGTTATGGTTTTATTATTATTATGTTTATGATATTATGTGTTTCTTGAAACCTCTGTAATATTTTATTTAAAATTTGCATAACTCTCCTCTCAAGGTTAGGATAGGAAGCATTTCTGCACACCTTTGCTTCCTCACAACATTTAGATTCAAAAAGCAAACATGCACAGCAAATGCCAAACATTCCTTTTGCAAAGAGTAACATGCAAATGAAGGCCAAATACGACACTTAATCATAGCTCAAAAATATTAGCCTTTAATAGTTAAGGTATTAAGCCCTTCACAAGCCATGCTAATAATTCATATGCAGTGACTATCTGAATCATTCCACTATCTGATGTCAAAAGGAAACTTTGGGTAGATTTAGTTATGCCTCCTATAGAGTTATACCATGGAATAAAGCTAGTGCATTTTCTAGTTACCAATCACACAACTCACAAGCAACTAAACTTTAGCACAAAAAGATTCAAGATGCAAAATTCAGTATAATTAAGAATTAACCCCTCTGCTACATTCTTCACACAATTTGTATGTCCAAAAAGAAAGTGGAATAGGGAAATTAGCAAGAAGATTTTAAAGAAAAAACTGGACACTATAATTTGTTCATCAGGTCATTTTTTCTGCCAATGTTGTAATATTATTTTTTTATTTGAACAATAATTTTAAGTCACTTCTGGTAGCTCTTATTATTAAAAAAGATCCTTCTCTTTCTAAGTATCTTTACAAGCATTTCATCTATTGAGCTCCCTCCCCTAGTCTAATTATTTATGATGCCTTTGATAAACAACGCTTGTTGTGGCATAAGGTTTAACCTCCTATGTATCAATGACTTTAGGAATAGGCATTTTGCATTCATGGACATAAATAACGAAGAAAATATCACAAAAGATGACAGTTTTATTACAAAATTGTTTGAAATCAAGTGTTCCCAATAAAAAACATATGCAAAGCCATTCCATAAACATTTAGACAGAATGTTTCATAGGCTTAACTTTTGAATGTAGATTTTGTTATGTTGCTATAAACTTCTAACACCTAATCAAATCTCAACATAAAATGCTACCCTGAGATTCTCAAGGAGGCATGTAAAATACTTAGACATCCAAAACATTGGAATCACATTCTTGTTATCAATGAAGTATGCACCCTGTGCTCAGCTACCAACTTAGCTACCTATTGACACATGGGAACACTCCTATGCCTATGGGTTGCCTAAAATTTGGAGTGAACCTCTAGAGTGGGCTGGCTCCCTTGGTAAATCACCTAATCTAAAAGACTTCCTGAGGAAAGGGTTAAGAAGATAACTAAAAATTAAATTCTAAAACATAAGGATAATTTATCATAATTTTATCTTGACTCACAATCAGCCTTGCAAAGCCTTTTATCCTCACAATTTCACTACAACAATGCAATGCATAAGTAATTTACATGAAAGCTTGAAAGCTAGATTTTTGTATGAAGGACAAACACAAGTTTTATCATAACTTCAACACACTAACCAGGCTAAACATAACATGCAACCTACATTACATGAAACTTTCACACTCAATCCTGCAACAATGAGACATATGAAAAGGATTCTAAGGTTGAATCACAATTGGACATCAGATCATTGATTACAAAATGAATTAGAAAGTATGAAAGAGGATAACTCTGCTACTTTATTAAAACTAAAAGAAGTAGAAACTGAGAATCTAAGTACAAGGTGTTTACAATACTCTCTACTGGTGAACAAGAGAGAAAGAAACAATAATCAGAATTGGGAAAAATAATGTTTTTCTCCCAAATATATCCTCTATTTTTCTAAGATGGAAAAAATAGGGAAAATGCCAGAAAACACTCCGAAAGCCTACCTCCAAATCATTTTCAGAATCCACAAAAATGATGTCAAAAAGCCCTTTAAAATATCTCCAAACTGAAAATAGAAGATGCCAAAAAGATGCCTCAGATGGTCCCACCAAAATCCACTCAAAATTAGACCTTACCTAATCATAAAAGGCTCAAATATGCTCAGATTTGTCCTACGTCACCCAGAAGAAAAATCAAATCTACTAGAAGATCTTCCCTAGATTTTCCCCACTTTAACTACATAAATAATGAATATTTAAAATAAATTTATAGGATATGGCTTTAAATATCATTTTACATGGATTTCCATTTTTATTTAGTTCCCGATTTGATCCTGATTTGACTTTTTACAAAAATAAAATACAAGGATTGATTTTACTGTACCAAGACTATACAAGGCTTGTGATTTGACATTTTCCCAAGTATACATGTATACAGACATGATTTTCTATAAAAATCATTAAAATATGTCAAGGCATATTGAATAGATTTGCAAAAATAAAAAGCCCCTAAGGCTTATCTTCTATCTAACTCTGCAAAATATTTAAGGGCATATGTGTCATGGCTTAGCCTTCAAATAGTTTGCAAAATGCACTAAGACATATGGACCTATGTGTTTATATCATCAAATGTGAATGCATGAACTTCAAAGGCACAATGCCTAGGAAATAAACATGCAAAACGGGACCCTAGGCATGTGAAAATCCTAAGTCATGAGACTAGGTATAAACAAGGTGAACAATAACACCATGATAGGCATTAGTTAAGGCATATGAAAATGAAAATGATGTGATAAAATACCACAATCAGTCTTAGGGCAAAAAGATAACCCTAAAACAAAACCACAAACCCTATTTTCTTGGGCCATTTTCACTTTACAACTTTGGAAACTTGATCTACTCGGCAGCCGCCATCATGGCTAGGGTTTGGATGAAAAACCTTCGATTTCTAAGGCATTTTCTAATGGATTTTTTGATGATTTTGGACAGAAAACAAAAGACTCTTCCACACAGATTTGATCAATTTCTCTTTCATTCTCTGAGGTAAAACTTGGCCTTTTAAGCCACGACTGTGTATTTCTCTGATGCATTCTTTCTCTTTGCTCCCTTGGTCAACATGACTCTTGTCTCTATATCTCAGGCCACCATGAAGAATGGGTTTGAGCTCTTGTTTGTGGCATTTTCAGTTAATGAAAGGTAAATCTCATTTATCTCTGGCATCTCTTCATTCATTGTGGCTTTCTTATGTATTCTATAGCTTTGACTCTATCAATATGATAGCATCTGCTTATCTCTTGTGGAAATTTTTGTACGTTTTCATCTTACAAAAGACCACTGCTATATTTTTGTGTTCTTCTAAAGCATTCTTTGGTTTTGAACACATCTTCATACAAAAAATGAAAGATAAGTCTTCATGTGAAATGTTTCTTGAACGTTGTATCTTTCCTGGGTATCTTGTTCACTTAAACTATGCTATTTTCTGAGCATTTTCCCTCATATATGAACTCAAATAAGATGCTCTCTTTGGCTGTGACCTCTATGGCACAAAAAATAGTTTTTCATATTCATTTTTCAGTATGTAGAAGATAATAAATTTCTATTTTTCCTTATTTTCTAAAAAAGCAAAAACAAACCCTTCTTTGTAATACACCGGGCCGTGGTTTCACTACTGCTTCTTTGTCATTCCTAAGTGCTACCAAACCCCTCTACAATGCTTTCACTTATATCTTGTACCTTTTACATCTTGTTGTGACTCTGTTCAATTTATGGTAATTTTCATCATGCTCCAAAATAATGAACTTGTTCAAAATGGTAAAGCAGATCTCCATAATGCTTGCAAGGTACATATGAAGGGTTTACGATTGAGCTAGGGATTTAAAAAAAAAATTTGCTATTTCCTTCCATCTTCTCTCTTTAATAACCCACTCAAACCCCAGATCCAGTGAGTTGTTTATGCAATAAATATAGGTCCAATTATGTGCCACCTATATTAGGAACTCTTCTTTGACATTATACTGGACTGTGGTCTCTTAGTACAAAAATCTTTGTCTTATAGTAGTATAAGGATTACTATAGAAATAAAAATGCATGATGAACAATTCCTTTATTTTTCCCTTCACTGTAGAAATAAAACATCACTGTTATATTTCATTTATCATGGCATTTGTATATTGATGTTTTAACCCATACATTCATACATCTGTGTGTTCTATTTGATAACTGTGGCTCTTGGCATTGAATACGCAATGTGTAACAGGGCATATATCACTTGCAGTCTAGTTCACTATATGCACTTACATATATATCATATTCCAAGATAATTGATCCTTCTCTTCACTGTATATTATGGACATTTTGTAACTCCATGTGCTACCTCCTATAGATAAATATGAGCATTGAAACTCTATCTTCTTATAACTATCTCTAGGCCAAAATATGCAATTTCTATACTCATATTATTCTGTAGCAGCATGATGATCTTATTCAACCTGTAACATGGCATGCTCTCTCATTGTTCAAGTTTACGTTACCATTTCAAATGTATTCTCATACATACTACATTATACACAATGGTAATGGCTCTTTCATTCACTGTTGAAGGCATTTGATTTTATTCTTATAGCTATTCTATGACTTTCGTTGTCCCAAAATAGTGATTTGAATGCATAGAAAAGACAATATAGGATATTGTAATAGCAAAAGATGTAATGACAGTGAATAGATATTCTGATGTTGAAAATACCTTTTATTCGGTTTCAAACCTCATTGGGCAGCCTTGTGAAGAGCTCAATGCTCATTGATGGTTCTCACTCCAAATCACTCTAAATTGACAATCATAGATGGGCATTGAGCTTAAAGCTCATGCATTGACTTGATGTAGCATTCTTTCAATTGAAATCTTTTATTTGAACAATATGAGTATGTATTCCTACTTCATTCTCCTCGAGATGCAAGGGCAGCATGCTGGGCTCTACCCTTGTGGGAGCTCACTTTGCACCACATGCTGAAATGTCTTCATAACTTCTTCTATACCTGCACAAGAAACATACTTGTTAGCTTAACACAGTGAAGCTCAATGATCATTTCATTTCTAGTTTCTCTTGTCTATGTATAATTTTTATCTAATTAAATACATCATAGACAGTGTGTTATGTCTCTACTTGATGAAGTTCATGGGATACACCATATCTTGAGCTCTAACAAAATTCTCTCCATCTCCTGCAGGTTCATCAAAGGTCGGGAGAAAAGGGTAAACTACAACAAGGATCAACTCAAGAGATTTACAGGAAATGATAGATATGCTCTATCTTATTTACTTCATTATTTTAGTTTTTGTAGATGCATAGTATACTCTCTGTTATGTATTGACTCAACTATTCCCACGGTTTGTGTGGAACATTTGATCTGTCTTGCTTTCATTCAATGCAATGTTTATTCCATTTGTATCTCATTTGTAAAATTGAATGATCTTTGTAATGAAATGAAACAACTCCTTTAACTGATGAATACTCTGCAATGCAATGAATGATGAACTAAATCTCTTTCCTTTGTTACAACATTGATAAAACTAAACTCTTCAAGCACCTTAAACTATGCAAAAACAAGATAGCAGAAAATGTTAAAAATCTTTCATCTTAAGATAGAAAAATGTATTAGCTCTACCAATTTGAGCTGTAGGTGAAAAATTGGTAACATTTCTGGTGACTTTTTCTACATGCTTTCCTACTAAGCATCAAGACCAGTTGCCTTAACTATCCATTTGGCATGGAGTCACACTCTGCTCATCTCAAACTCAGAAAACTAAAACTCAGCACTTCAAGCCACTCCGAACAGTAGTCAAAAACAAATAGAACCAAATTGAAAGCAAACTAAAAGGCTCCGGTGGCTAGGAAAACATGTGCAGCAGTACTTAGGGATACAAAAATAACTAAAAGGAAATGTGCATGAAGCACTTATTAATAGCAACACTAACTCTAACCTTATCTAACCAGCCAAAGAAACTGATCAAACAAAACTATTCACTAGTTGGGTGAAGTAACTAGCCCTTCTTTGCAATATGCAATACTCCATAAGCTTGTGAGTTAACTAAAAAAGGTGGAGTAAAAACCAATATCCAGCAAATTATTGCAACACCTCTCCAAGAAGTATAATGCAGTCACTTACCCACCTAACTTGTCTAGCAAACTAATCAAATGAGCAACTAGACTAAGAGTGCTCAACTTGATACCCTCCTTGATGCATTGGATCAGTGTCACTATAAGGCTGCTTCCTTTTGTTGGATTGCAACCCAGCCAGATGCCTAATAGGACATCCCATCCTAAACTTTGGACTAGAGAGAAAGTAATTTGAAAGATTGGAAATGACAACATCACCTTCACCTTACATGATAGCCTGCCATGTTGCTTTATCCTCCATAATCAATGGGCCATCCTCCTCCACTAAGGTAGCTAATAGCTCATCAAAGCTATCAACTCTTAAAAGGCTCTTAGTAACAGTTGGACTAGGCTCAAAATACTCATGATTACTCAAGGATGTACACTTCAAAATAGGATTCTTTTCTTCAATGAATGAAGGCAAGTGTTCAAGTAATGAGTTAGTCTCTTTCAACAAACCATCAATTTGACCATTAGCTTCAAGCTTGTTTGTAGATCAGAAAGGCAACTCCTCCAACCAGTCAAGAATTAGCTGAAAGTTAGGCTACTCCATAACCAGTGACTCATTCAGGAATACAACCACTTCCACCTCTTTATTTTGTTGTTCTAGATAACCCTCCTCCAAAGATGCTAGCACAACCTCTAAGTGTAAGTAGAAAAAATCAATTTCAGCTTGAAATAGATCTTCCTCAAGCTCTCGATCATTAGAATCTGGGCTGCTTTCACATATCTGCTCTTGGATCAACACATTATCTGAATGGTCCTCATTACTGTGGTGGTCAAAACTTGGTATAGCCATGTCATTTTCACTTTCACACTCAAAGTTAGGAAGCTCATCAAATAGATTAACTAGAAATTGAGGTTCAACATCAATTTCTTGCACATTATCTAAGTTTGTAACAGAGACCTTAAGATCACTCAAGAATAAATTTATTTCACAATTTCTTGGTTTTTTTATGAAAAGGGGATGTCCTTTAACTCATGAAAGCCTTCACTAATCTTTTTGGCTTCCAAAACAGGCTCATCTTTATTCCCTTCCTCTTGATCCAAGGTTCTATTATCACATTGATGATCTTCACTCAGCAACTCGCCAAATTGTTGAGGATCCTCCTGTTGTTCTAAAACTAGTATCCTTGGTCTAAGTATGCTTTCCTCATCTAGCTCAACAAAACCAGGTAACTGATCAAACAAAGAAGCTGATTCTTCCTCCTCATGTAGTACCTTCTCTAATAAAACTTGGGCATTATGTCTTTGCAACTGAAGACTTTCAACTTGCGACCTCTGTACTTTTCTTTTGTTCATCTTATAAACAACATTAGAAAACTTTTCAAATGAATCAAAAAGAAAAGGATTCAGTGTCAATCCTAAACCAACCTCCTCTACACATGCATTATACTCGTATTCAGCTGGGGATGCAACACAAACAATAGCAACCCCTTGCTCCACATCTAGTTTGTCTACTTCTATGGCATAAAAAGGGTTGCAAGATCCTTCAGCTACTGGATTGAAACCTGTAATTCTAATTGGTTTGGGCTCTACAACCTTTTTCTCTCATTCACCACACCAACTTGGAATCTTGATTGGTTCAGGCTTTACTACCTCTTCCTCTTCTTGATTTTGGATTGGTATGGGAGGCGTAGCTTTAACAAGATTTGGCATTTTATAACCAAGATACTTAGTCCAAGAAGGCTGCCATGGTTTTTCAAGACTTTTGATGACTTTGTTTAGGCTCTTGATATGATTGAGACTGAGGGTTAATGGACTAGTTCTGAATGCAAAAAGGCTCCTGAGCAAAATCAGAACTTCTGAAACTTGGAATTTTGACTCTCTGGGGAGCTTCTTGAGTTTCTTAGAGGAAAAGGGGCTCTTCAAGTGGCTAGTTTTAAAGCATAACAAATTCAGATAGCGCCAACTTAGGCTCTTGCAATGGTAAAGGATCTCTAAAACTAGGAATCTTGACCTTAGGATGGTTAAGAGGTTCACCTTGCTTGAAACTTGGAAATTTATGTTTTTGAACCTCCTCTCGAATAGACTGATCTTGGATGAATGGAGGTGTTGGGACATTGTACCTTTGTGATTGAGCAATCAAAAGCTTGATCTACTCATCTTTTGCAGCTAGTTGTTGAGCAAGATTATCCTCAAATTATCTCTTCTGAGCCTCCAACTCCTGCTCATGAAGATAGGCTTGATAAGCCAACTCTTCCTGTTGCTGATTATACTTAAGTGGCCTCTTAATCTCATCCATCTGCTTGTTGTAGTCTAACAAAATGTCTATATGCTTGCTAATTTCAAAAATTTTAGGTTGATTGGAAGATTGGATGAGGTTGGGTGGGCGGTAAGCATCTTGGGCATGCTAGTTTTGAAGGGTCATGGAATTGAAAACAACAGCATGATTGGTCTGATATGGTTGATAAGGAGATGGATAAGTGGCATTTTCACAGTATGGTGGTCGATATTCATACTAACTATAAAACTTCGACATTTCTACTCATATAAAAGATAGAAAATGGAATGAATACATGATTTTTGTAACATACCAGCACTTGATCATACTAAAACTAGTAAATTTGAGCTCGGAGTCGCTAGATGTGTTTGATTTTTTGCCTCCAAAGGCTAAGATCACTGATACACACACCAAATATAAGGATATATGAACATACTTTGGACTAAAAAAGTCCAACTTTGTCCCACTGGGCATGCCAAAACCTGTTATCAATGAAGTATACACCCTATACTAAACTACCAACTCAGCTACTTATTGACACATGGGAACACTCGTAGGCCTGTGGGTTGCCTAAAATTTGGAGTGAACCTCTAGAGTGGGATGGCTCCCCTGGTAAATCACCTAATCTAAAAGACTTCCTGAGGAAAGGGTTTAGAAGATAACTAAAAATTAAATTCTAAAACCTAAGGATATTTTACCAGAATTTTATCTTGACTCACAATTAGCCTCGAAAAGCCTTTTATCCTCACAATTTCCCTAGAACAATGCAATACATAAGTAATTTGCATGAAAGCTTGAAAGCTAGAGGTTTGCATGAAGGACAAACACAAGTTTTATCACAACTTCAACCCACTAACTAGGCTAAACATAACATGCAACCAACATTACATAAAACTTTCACACCCATTCCTACAACAATGAGACATATGAAAAGGATTCTAAGGTTGAATCACAATTGGACAACAGATCATTGATTACAAAATGAATTAGAAAGTATGAAAGAGGAGAACTTTGCTGCTTTATTAAAACTAAAAGGAGTAGAAACTAAGAATCGTAGTACAAGGTGTTTACAATACTCTCTGCCGGTGAACAAGGGAAAAAGAAACAATAATTAGAACTGGGAAAAATAATGTTTTTCTCCCAGATATATCCTCTATTTTTCCAACATGGAAAATATAGGAAAAATGCCACAAAACACTCTAAAATCTTGCCTCCAAATCATTTTTGGAATCCATAGAAAAGCTGTCAAAAAGCCCTCTAAAATATCTCCAAACTAAAAATAGAAGATGCCAAAAAGTTGCCTCAGGTCGTCCCACCAAAATGTGCTCAAAATCAGGCCTTACCTAATCATAAAAAGCTCAAATATGTCTAGATTTGTCCTATTTCACCCAAAGGAAAAATCAAATCTACAAGAAGATCCTCCCTAGATTTTCTCTTCTTTAACTACATAAATAATGAATATTTAAAAGCAATTTATAGGATATGGCTTTAAATATCATTTTACATGGATTTGCAGTTTTATTTTATTCCTGATTTGATCTTGATTTGATTTTTTACAAAAATAAAATACAAGGCTTGATTTTACTATGCCAAGACTATACAAGGCTTGTGATTTGACATTTTCCCAAGTATACACATAAACAGACATATGATTTTCTATAAAATTATTAAAATATGTCAAGGCATATTAAATAGATTTACAAAAATAAGAAGCCCCTAAGGCTTATCTTCTATCTGACTCTATAAAATATCTCAGGGCATATGAGTCATGGCTTATCCTTCAAATAGTTTGCAAAATGCACTAAGGCATATGGACCTATTTGTTTATATAATCAAATGTGAATGCATGAACTTCAAATGCATGATGCCTAGGCAATAAACATACAAAAGAGGACCCTAGGCATGTGAAAATCCTAAGTCATGAGACAAGGTATAAGTAAGGTGAACAATAACACCACAATAATAGGCATTAGTTAAGGCATATGAAAATGAAAATGATGTGATAAAATACCACAATCAGTCTTACGGCAAAAAGATAACCCTAAAACAAAACCACGAACCCTATTTTCTGGCACGTTTTCACTTTGCAACTTTGGGAACTAGCTTTGCTTGGCAACTGCCATCATGGCTAGGGTTTGGATGAAAAACATTTAATTTCTAAGGCATTTTCTAATGATTTTGGACAGAAAATGAAAGGTAAGACTCTTCCACACACATTTGATCCTTTTCTCTTTCATTCTCTAAGGTAAAACTTAGCCTTTTAAGCTATGACTGTGTATTTCTTTGATATATTCTTTCTCTCTGCTCCCTTGGTGAACATGACTCTTGTCTCTGTATCTTGGGCTGCCATGAAGAATGGGTTTTAGCTCTTGTCTCTGGCATTTTTAGTCAATGAAAGGTAAATCTCATTTATCTCGGGCATCTCTTCATTTGCTGTAGCTTTGACTCTATCAATATGATAGTATTTGCTTATCTCTTGTGGAAATTTCTGCATGTTTTCATCTTACAAAACACTGCTGCTATATTTTTGTGTTCTTCTAAAGCATTCTTTGGTTTCGAATACATGTTCTTACAAAAATTGAAACATAAGTCTTCATGTGAGGTGTTTCTTGAATGTTGTATGTTTCCTGTGTATCTTGTTCACTTAAAGCCATGGCTAGGCTATTTTCTAAGCATTTTCCCTCTTATATGAACTCGAATAAGATGTTCTCTCTCTGGCTACGACATCTATGGCACAAAAAATGGTCTTTTATATTCATTTTTTAGTATGCAAAAGATATTAAATTTGTACTATTCCTCATTTTCTAAAAATGCAAAAAACAAACCCTTCTCTGTAATACACCGGGCCATGGTTTCACTACTTCTTCTTTGTCATTCCTAAGTGCTACCAAACCCCTGTGCAATGCTTTCACTTCTATCTCATACCTTTTGCATCTTGCTATGACTCTGTTCAATATATGGTAATTTTCATCATGCTCCAAAATAATGAACTTGTTCAAAATGGTAAAGCAAATCTCCATAATGCTTGCAAGGTACATATGAAGGATTTATGATTGAGCTAGGGATTTTTTAAAAAAACAATTGCTATTTCCTTCCATCTTCTCTCTTTAATAACTTTCTCAAACCCCCACATCCAATGACTTGTTTATGCAATAAATACAGGTCCAGTTTTGTGCCACCTATATTAGGAACTCTTTCTTTGACATTATACTGGACTGCAGGCTCTTAGTGCAAAAATCTTTATCTTGTAGCAGTATAAGAATTACTATAGAAATAAAAATGTATGATGAACAATTCCTTTATTTTTTCCCTTCACTATAGAAATAAAACATCATTGTTCTATTTCATTTATCGTGGCATTTGTATATTGATGTTTTAACCCATACAGTCATACATCTGTGTGTTCTATTTGATAACTATGGCACTTGGCATTGAATATGCAAACTGTAACAGGGCATATATCAGTTGCAGTCTAGTTAACTATATGTACTTACATATATATCATATTCCAAGAAAATTTCTCCTTTTCTTCACTATATATTATGGACATTCTGTATATAATTTGTAACTACATGTGCTACCTCTTGTAGATAAGTATGAGCACTGAAACTCTATCTTCTTATAACTATCTTTGGACTGAAATATGCAATTTCCATGCTCATATTATTCTGTAGAAGCATGATGATATTATTCAACCTGTAACATGGCATACTCTCTCACTGTTCTAGTTTACTGTACCATTTCAAATGTATTATCATACATACTACATTATACACAATGGTAATGGCTCTTTCATTCACTGTCCAAGGCATTTGATTTTATTCTTATAGCCATTCTATGACTTTTACTATCCCAAAATAGCGATTTGAATGCATACAAAAGACAATATAGGATATTGTAACAACAAAAGATGTAATGATAGTGAATAGATATTTTGATGTAGAAAATACCTTTTATTCAGTTTCGAACCTCATTGGGCAGCCTTGTGAAGAGCTCAATGCTCATTGATGGTTCTCACTCCAAATCACTCTGAACTGATAATCATAGATGGGCATTGATCTTAAAGCTCATGCACTGACTTCATGTAGCATTCTTTCAGTTGAAATATTTTATTTGAACAATATGAGTATGTATTCCTACTTCATTCCCCTTGAGATTCAAGGGCATTCTTTCAGTTGAAATGTTTTATTTGGACAATATGAGTATGTATTCCTACTGCATTCCCCTTGAGATTCAAGGGCAACGTGCTAGGATCTACTCTTGTGGGAGCCCACTTTGCACCACATACTAAAATGTCTTCATAACTTCTTCTATACATGCACAGGAAATAAACCTGTTAGCTTAAAATAGTGAAGCTCAATGATCATTTCATTTCTAGTTTCTCTTGCCTATGGATGATTTATATCTGATTCAATACATAAAAGATAGTGTGTTATGTCTCTGCTTGATGAAGTTCATGGGATACACCATATCTTGAGCTCTAACAAAATTTTCTCCAACTCTTGCAGGTTCATCAAAGGTCGGGAGCAAAGGACAAGTTGCAACAAGGATCAACTCAAGAGCTTTACAGGCAATGATAGATATGCTCTATCTTATTTACTTCATTACTTTAGTTTTTGTAGATGCATAGTATACTCTCTATTATGTATTGACTCAACTATTCTCACGGCTTGTGTGGGACATTTGATCTATCTTTCTTTCATTCAATGCAATGTTTATTCCATTTGTATCTCATTTGTAAAATTGAATGATCATTGTAATGAAATGAAGAAACTCCTTTAACTGATGAATACTCTGCAATGCAATGAATGATGAATTGTATCTCTTTCCCCTGTTACAACATTGATAAAACTAAACTCTTAAAGCACATTAAACTATGCAAAAACAAGATAGCAAAAAATGTTAAAATCTTTCATCTTAAGATAGAAAATTGTATTAGCTCTGCCAATTTGAGTTGTAGGTGAAAATTTGGTAACAATTCTTGAATATAGAATTTTTTTAAGAATTATAGATAAAGCACAAGGTTACATAGCTTGGGTAAATGACCCAATCAATGCAGCTACAACTTAGTTTTTAATGAGAAAAATAGGAATTAAGGACCATAATAAATTCAAAAAACAATAAACTTGCAAAATTCATATGGTTGGAAAGAAAACTACATTTTTTGCTCAATTGGTATGCTTCTCATCAAAAACTATAGAACAATAAGAATTTAAAGACCATAATATTATTCAAAAGAAAATGTAGCTACAAAATTCAAAAATGTATATTGCTCCACCTACACAAGATGATAGTGACACTAACCAGAAATGTACAAGCGTTGATCTTTACCATACTAGAAACAAAGCACAAAACACGGATTACTTGGAAATGCAAAGGTAACCTAAACTAAGGAGAAGACTATAGATATCCAGATGATGCCATTCTTGTTAGCTACGTCCAATGCATCATAATCGGGGGTCAACCTTACATATACCTTCTTCAATCCATTAGGCCTAAACATAGCAAATGTAAAATTAATATTATCCATGTCAAAAACTAAAATCCATTAGAAATTACTTTGTTTTCTATTTCGTATTTACATTTAACTAGGCAACCGATTTAACCCACTACAAAACTCATAGCAGTAAACCTGAAAACAAAATTATAGATAAAATGGCCCTGCAACATCACATGATCAATAGAATCTCCCATTTAATATTCAACCACCCAAATGAAACAATGAATCTGGAAGATTTTTAATCTATAATCTGGAAGTTTTTAAATCTGTAATGGGTAATCTTTTATAAGCTTAATACAATACAAAATAAAGATCATGGAAGTGTAAGAATAAAATCTCTTTTTAATAACAAATTCTAAGCCAAATTATCAAAACCCCATTGTTCTAAACCAACAAATGTCATTTGCAACACAAAAAATCCACAGAAATGATAATTCAAACTATTTCAACATTTTCATATGTGCACGAGATATTTAATGAACAACCAACATCACCAGGTATTCATAAGAGTCTCCAAAAAATGATAAAGCTGATTAAAACCTAAGTTATTGAAAATACTTTTTTCCAAGGAAAAATATCTGGTAGACTATAAACCCCTGACCCCAAATTCACAGAAAAAAATCTTCTGCTGAAAGATTCTAAAAATCTCAGTTTACAAAAAACTATAATCATTAAAAGAAATGCCATTTTCTCAAAAGCTAAACCTTCCAACAAAATTTTTGAAATAAACTATGAACAACACATAGATATCTTTACGTATATTCAAATCAGGTTGCTTCCTACCTATCCAAGAATGCAATGTGAAATTTATCAGGCAACCCACTTTTTGTTTCGTAACTTAGTTAAAAAAATAGAATACAAAATTCAAATTTTCTTCATACCGCCAACGAAACTCAAAAAACACAAAATTTTAGACACGGTGGGTAGATCGCAGGGGACAACCATTAATACTCAATGCCTTTCATTTTCCATCTGAATAAACAAAAGGATTTGAAACTTGCCTAAGTTATTGAAATTGCACAGAAAGCACCAAATCTTCAATTTTTGAGCTGCTTAAACTTCCTATGTTGAAATCCACTGTCAAAGCCCACACAGTAGGGTAAAATAACATTAAAATTGCTCAAAATTATGAAAGAAATCCACCACTATAATTGACTTGCAGTCTTGAGCAACAAGTTTCCTTGGCTAGCTGGGATCATTCTAATGATCATCATGTACCTACAGGAGGATGGCGACTATTGATCCTTCACTGATAGCTATTGGCCACTCCTCATTTCAGCCACATAAATCTACAGAAAACTCCTCTAACTTGCATTGCAAGAGAGCTATATTTCAAGTACAGTATTCTTGGTATTGACATCAATGGTGAAGATATCTCTGATGGTCATCCCTATACCCACACCAACATGTAGACCATTAATGAGCGCCCTGCCAACGTAAGGCAAACTTATTTATCCATATTTCATAAATAGTTGTTCACACAAACACATCTCTCATGAGCATGAATGATACACTTAGCACTTATTACATTTGGGTGATGTATTGGTACTTCTAAAGAGGTTACCCATCTCATTTTCACTCCAATTCAAACGTGGTTAACTATGGAGTTTCTCCCAGGATCAATCCCACTTAGCTTGCTACCCTATTTGCAAAACCTATGCAAGAGTTGTGTCTTATTAACCATTCATTATAGAGCCCCTTTAGCTCATCCAATGACAAATTTATAGTTAACTTCACTTTAAATCTAGCCTCTAGAATTAGGAATATATTTTCATTTGAATTTATTCAAGATCCAACCTTTATAATTGATATGTTTTTTTAAATTAAATTTATTTAAAATATGACATTTGACATTTGAGTAGAATTTTTATGTGGCCTTTATAATTGATGGATATTTTTTCAATTAAATTTATTTAAGATTGGAAATTTGAGTAGAATTTTATATGTGGCTTTAAGATTGGAAATTTGACTAGAGTTTTATATGTGGCCTTTACACTTGACAAGTATTCTTTTAGTAAAATTTATTTAATATTTGACATTTAAATAGAATTTTGTATCTAGTCTTTATAGTTGTAGGTATCTTTTTAATTAAATTTATTTAGGATTTAACCTTTTATAATTGAGAGATATCATTTTAGTTTGATTTATCTCAATTATAACCTTTACAGAGAAATTTTTTCTGGGCTTTTATAATTAAAGAGAATTTGATCTAACATATAAGTTGATTTTTATATTAGACTCAATAATTTTTATGTTTATATTAGACTTGATAATTTTTTATTTGTATGTGAGGGAACTAAGTCCCTCTCACTTTATATTAAATTTAAATAAAAAATACTACAAATTGATTAGCTTCATAAGATAGTGTTGACTAAGCCCTTTACCAAACAACTATTTTTAGTTAAATTTATTGAAATTATGAGTGTTGGAAAGAGACACTATATGGATTCATGATTGTTGTCATTGATGGCAACAAAGTTCATCCCATACATCCGCAGGACATGGTGTGTCTCTACCGGAAATCAGAATGAAGATTGTTGTGGTCTGGTAAACAAGAACAGAGCATGTGGCAAGGTCCGACAGACATGTCCGGATCTCTCAGAGGAAGTATCTTGGTGAAGTATAGATTTAGGAAAGTCAAGAGGACTACCTTGAGTGATAGATTCCAAGGTTTTAGCCTCTGGTGCTAGATGAGGAAAAATATATGAATAGTTGAGTACTAGATTCCTGAGTGACAGTGTGAACAGAGGAAGAACTAACTGACAAAACATCAGACTACTTTCTGGATGTGTTACTAATGGTGGTAAAGGTTATAAAGGCATGAATCATGTTTGACTGACATGATTAATGATTTCTACAAGCATATACTTTATCTGCATTACTTGATGTGCAAGGATTCAGCCGACAGATCAGAATTAGTGAAAAGATTGACTATTCCAGGTGTCGACTAGAAAGGTGATGAAGTTACTTGTGTGGATATATATACACGATGGATTTAGTTGTGAGAAGAGTTATTGTGTGTTGTGATGTGCGAATAAAAGCAGAAGTACAGAGTAGAAGTAGTAAGGTCCGGTATGTGAAAGGAAAGCAGCAAAAGAAAAGAGGAAAGATAAAGTGCAGCAGATCAGTGTACGGAGCTTAACTAGAACTGAACTCCAGCATTTGTAGATGCTTCCAATTAGTTCAAGTATTGTATTACATTCCTTTTGTAGACAGTGAGTCGCTTGTAGGCAGTGTGCCTCTTGTGAGCAGTGTGCTCGGGTAGTGAGCCCTAATAAGCAAGTACCATTTTGTTTTTCTATTCTTCTAACAGAGAATACAATCTTGGATTAATCACCCCGTGGTTTTCTCCCTTAACAGGGTTTCCACATCAAAAATATTGTGTCATGTGTATTTCCATTTCATGGCTGTGTTCACTAGTTTGAATTAATGCTGCATTGATTAATAAGAAAGTTCAGAAAGAAGAATTAATTAGGATAACTGATTCACCCCCCCTCTCAGTTATTAACAATTGGTATTAGAGCTAAGTTCCTCCTAAATAGAGTCTAACAACTTGAGGAAGATCTAGGAATCCAAATGGATACATATGGTTTAAGGGAGCAACTCAAGACTGCCCTTGAGGATCTTGAACAGTCAAACTCTGAAGTCAATGAATTAAAGGAAAGACTCAAATAGATTTCATGAGAGAACTAAAAGACAAATTAAGCCTCTCTATGAAAAAGAGAAAAGAGCTGCTTCAGCAATTGGCAAGACAAGGTGAAGCAAATGATGCAAATGAAAAGCTGATTGAAAAAACCAAGTTATGTGAAAAGTTATTAAAAGAAATCATTATGGTAAGACATGAAATGGAATCGAGAGTTATAAAGTTTACTCAAGAGATTGAAGAGAAAAGAAAAACTGAAGATAATCTAAGACAATCCCTCAAGGAGAAATCAGAAGATTGCCACCAAATGGATAGAATTATCAGACATCTTGAATCTGATCTTGAAGATGCTAAAGAAAATGAAGAAAAACTTGAAGATCAAATTGTCTCTCTCAAAAGGGATCTCCAATCAACAAATGAATATAAAGAGAAATTCAAGATAAGTTCTGCTCAACTTGAAGTCCTTCTTGGAAGTCAAAAGAGGGTAGATGACAAGTGTGGTTTGGGATATGAGAAAGGAGAAAGCTCCAAATCCAGTCAAAAGAATTTTGGATTAGAAAATCCAAGGAACGGGCCTAGAAGACCTCCAGTAAGATAGCCCAATGCTCAAAGATATCCATCTTTCAATGGATACTACAACAGTTGTAATCTCTTTGGTCACAAAGCCAATTAGTGTAGAAAGAGAATGAATCAGACTAATTCATCCTTCTCTAGACAGTGTTTTAACTGTAAAAGGTATGGTCACAAATCTCATGAATGCAGAAATATGCAAATGAACAAATCATTCAATGGTAGATGCTTTGCATGCAATAGAATAGGTCATATGGCTAATCAATGTAGATCAAAAGGATATTAGTCAAATATGCAAAGAAATGTTGTTTGCCAAATCTGTAATAGATCCGGTCATAGTGCAAAATTCTGCAGAAACAAGAATCAGGACAAAAGAGGTTTGGTATATCATAATCAGAATCAAGATAAGGGTAAACAAAAAGTGAATGCGGATGAAGTTAAAAGTGAGATGAGAAAGATTTGGATGAAGAAAAGTATAGAGAATATAGAGGTTGGATCCTCACCAAACTCTGGTGCTAATATTCCTTCCGAAAATTAAAAAGTGAGCTCTGACTCAGGGGGAGACACAAAGAAAACCTTGTTCCCCTAGCCAGTCAAGTGGTGCTGGAATTGGCACATGAAGAGAATGCGGATTAAAGGGTTTGTAGATATGAGTCTTGAAATGATCTAGTTAAGATTTCAGAGGTCTGCATGAAGATGTGAAGAAGTTGTGATTGATCAAGTAGAACCGTTTCTGGGAGATGCTCCGGAGTGACAGATGGTTACAAAAAGGTCCGGTGAGATCCGAAAGTGCATTGTCCTATTCTACGGATTGGTCAGAGTGTTTGGGATGTCCTTGTGATGTATCATCTTGATCTGTTCATGGTTGGAAGATCCACATGATGTTCATAGATCAGGACAGATCCGGTTCTTCAAGTCATCCGAATAAGGCAAACTAGAATAATGTAGGTCGAGCATTTATTGCAATCTAATATTAGGGTTTGCGGAGCAATATAAGGGTTTTCTCATTAATCATTTGTTCATTCTACACTCAAGAAGAAATGAAAAGTGGATCTCTACAACGAAATTCCTCAAGTTCATCAAAGATCATTTGCAGAAGTCTTTACATCTAGAAATCAATCCAACCAACTCTGTGAAACTGAAAGGCACAAAAGGTATTTTCTGTTTTCAATTTCTCACTGCAAATCCTTTTGATGATGGCTACTCTGAATATAGTAAATATTTCTAATAGACCTCGCCCCACATTTAAGAAACATCCTTACAAATCCTTGGAGGTAGATCCCCTAGGTGCATTTTCTAGTGTTCCGCATGGTGTTTTGCACACCAAAGATATTAGGGTTTATATACATGCAAATATTGAAGAGTTTGGGGAATTCAAACTAAGAGATATCTATCACAAACAACTATTAGATGATTCATTTGAGCTCAAACCCCAATACAAGGGCCTCCAGAACAAGCACTTTGCACAATACATACATTTCCCCTATTTTACGGAGGATGAATGGGTTAGGTATAGTTTGAGTAGAATACATGACAATTTCATGTGGTTAAATGGACCATTGAAGCTCACTAAAGATGCCATCAGGGCAGTTACTGGACTACACTCATCCGGTGGGATTCATGTTCTTAAATCTGTAAAGAACCAAACTGTGAGTGAGGCTACCTGATCCAAGTTTGACAAAAGAGCAATGACAATAGATGACATCACTGATCTGGATGTCAAGTTTGCTTCTATGATCATTGGATATAAGATATATCACTCTAGCAGAGAAAATTTTGTACCTGGAACTGCCATCTATACCGCTTATGAAATGCTAAGAATGGATGTAGACTATGATCTTTGTCAGCTTCTCTTGAAACCAACTCTTGGAGAATCTACAGAAAATCAAGAAAGATAAAAAGAATTCATTCAAGTATGATGGATTAATTTTGTGCTTGTTCTTCTACTTTATGAATGAGCTTCCCAAATCTAGTGGCTGGGTATGGGAGAGTGATAGGCCAGTAGCCATCCAAATCAGAGATTATTTACATGGACTTGGTGATAACAAAGCACAAAATATAGCTCTATGGGGATACATCAAAAACTTTTAGAACATGATGCAAGCAAGAGAAAGGATTCCCCAGTCTCTTGATGAGAAATATAAAGAAACAATCTATTTTATGGTAGAAACTGATCAGTGCCTAATGGAGGCAGTAGAACCAAGGACAGTCTAGATCATGCCCATGGGATACAAAGTTGATGAATAGATTGTAGAGCTACATGTTCAACACATGCTAAGTCAGCCTAAAGGTCCAAAGGCAGAGAGGTTTGGAACCTTTGAGGAGCTGAGTGTAAAAATTCATGTGGAACTCAAAGAACCAGAGATGAAAAGAAAGGTGAGAAAAGAAGTAGAACATATTGCCCAAGGCCTTGGCATCTCAAAGGAGGCACTTGATGCCAACTAAGAATAGAGACAAAAAGCTGAGGAAGAGAAGAAAGAGGTAGAGAAGGGAAGCAAGAAAAGTGCTCCAGTAGAAACTTCCACCCGAACCAGATTTTCAAAGAAACCAGCACCTGTCCCTGCCAAAAGCTCAATACCGGAAGTCCAGACATCTGGAAAAGGAGAAAAGAGAACAAAGAAAAAGGCAACCAGGTCATATGTTAGCCTAAAGGATGATGAGGAAACTGAATCAGATGAGGAGATAAGGAAACTAAAGAAGAAGAAGAAATCATCCGATAAACTCTCTACCAGTCAAGGAGAAGAAGAGAAGGAAGAGAAATTTGTTGAAAAACCCACTCTCTACTTAGATGATGTAGTGAAAGCAGTCACAGTGGATGGAAACCTGCAACCCTTAATAGAATTCTATGATGATTATAATGAAGTAGTTAAAAAGATTCTGGAGGAAGCCACAGTTAAGTTTTTGAACATTTAAAATAAAGCTTTTATTGAAACTATCTCTCTAATTCCCAAGAGTCTAGAAAAGGAGTTGGAAATGAGAAAGACCAATGCCATGGCAAAAGACCTTGAGATCTGGGAATAGGTAGCTATTCATCTATATCCTTCAATTGATCCCAAGACAATGAACATGGTATTCAAAGACTGGAAGGATGAATTCAGGAGCAAGGCAAGGATGAATCAGCTTATGCTTGGTGAGACCGACAAGGTAGCCAAGGACACTGAAGAGATTCTCTGGAAAACCTTCAAAAGATTTAATCTTCCTATTATAGAGGACTTGGATACTGCTCCCTCAACCACAAGTGTTGCAGAAGAAACTACTGGAAAAATGACAGAAGAGGTGGGCTCTGAATAGGCTAACATTTCTCCTCTGATTTCCCCTATAGTCTCCGGATCTAAAGAAGAAGAAAAATTGTAGGAGAAAGAAGCAGAGGTGAAGGAAAAAGAAGAAAAATAGTGCTAAGGTTGCAGAAGGAGAGAAGACTTCAGGAGAGAAAACCACAACTGTTAGTGGTGGGAATGTAGGAGAGAAAACTCCAAAGGACAGCTCCAAGCCTGTAGAAGAGAAGAAACATCTGTCTCTGGCAAGAGACACTACACAAACTGTCCAAGAATTCCTGAACAAAGAAATAATGGAGATTGATGAACTGGAGCTTCTACAAGGTCCATTCAATTTTGATTCTCTCTCTCCTGTACAGACAATGAAGATAGCTTCATTTGCAAATGCTAAGGCAAATGAAAAACTCCTAAAGTCTCATATGGAAGATTGTGAGTTGATAGAAGCTGCATCCAGAGTGTTGGAAAAGATCATGCCATCTTTTCAGAAGGATCCCACAGCCTCCTCTTCTGGTAATCTCAAAACCTTAGTCAACGGTGTTAGTACACATTTTGATTCTCTAGAAAAATCAGCTGAAGAAAAGGTCCAGAAGGAGTTTTTGGATAAGTGATTCTTAGAGGTACAAGGATTAATCACTAATGATAGGAGAAATATGAGTATTGGGATAAAGAGCTTAGAAAATGCTCTTAAGGATGGCAGTGAAATATACAAATTTTGTATCTCCTGGTCCAAAGCAACAACAAAGATTGAGAAGAAAATAAAAGAGCAAGAGGATAAACTACAAAGTTTGTCTCAAAGTTTTGATCCTCGCTCTTCCTCCATAGTAAATCAAGAGTGTCAAACTATTGCAATCACAAATGCAATAAAGAATTTTGAGAAGGAAAGGAAGAACATAATTAACTGGATGGGTGAACTTAGAAGGATTATTATCCCTAAGTTAGAGGCCATGCATGAGGCCATAAAAGATGCTCAGATTACAGCTCGGACCAATGATCTGACAGATCTTAAGAAGGCTGAAGCATTTGCTTTCCTGTTGAGTGGTCACATCTCAATTTTGGACATGATGAAGCAGAGTTGGGTGACAAAAGTTGTACAGCTAAAGAATACTTTTTCAGACATACTTAAGTATATGTAAGTACAACTTGTATATTTATACTTATGCGGCTAAGTATAGTTAAAATTTTGAAACTTTTTGGTATGTGAACCCTACCCTTTGCCATTGATGTCAAAGGGGGAGTGAGGAGCAGTGAAAAATGAGAAATCCAACTAAGGGGGAGCTCTAGAAAATGTATATAAAGATAGAGCATCAGCTAAGGGGGAGCATAGTGTAAACACTTAGTCATTTTTCACTAAGTGTTGCCATCAATGCCAAAGGGGGAGATTGTTGGCAAGAGACACTATATGGATTCATGATTGTTGTCATTGATGGCAACAAAGTTCATCCCATACATCTGCAGGACATGGTGTGTCTCTACCGGAAGCCAGAATGAAGATTCTTGTGGTCCGCTAAACAAGAACAGAGCATGTGGCAAGGTCTGACAGACAGGTCTAGATCTCTCAGAGGAAGTATCTTGGTGAAGTGCAGATTTAGGGAAGTCAAGAGGACTACATTGAGTGATAGATTCCAAGGTTTTAGCCTCCAGTGATAGATGAGGAAAAAGATATGAATAGTTGAGTACTGGATTCCTGAGTGACAGTGTGAATAGAGGACTTAGAATTGACTGACAGAACATCAGAATACTTTTCGGATGTGTTACTGATGGTAGTAAAGGTTAGAAAGGCATGAATCATGTTTGGCTGACATGATTAATGATTTCTACAAGCATATACTTGATCCGCATTACTTGATGTGCAAGGATTCAGCTGATAGATCAGAATTAGTGAAAAGATTGACTATTCCAGGTGCCGACTAGAAAGGTGATGAAGTTACTTGTGCGGATATATATACATGATGGATTTAGTTGTGAGAAGAGTTGTTGTGTGTTGTGATGTGTGAATAAAAGTAGAAGTACAGAGCAGAAGCAGTAAGGAAGGTCCGGTATGTGAAAGGAAAGCAACAAAAGAAAAGAGGAAAGATGAAGTGCAGCAAATCAGTGTACTAAGCTTAACCAAAACTGAACTCTAGCATTTATAGATGCTTCCAATTAGTTCAAGTATTGTATTACATTCCTTTTGTAGACAGTGAGTCTCTTGTAGGTAGTGTGCCTCTTGTGAGCAGTGTGTTCGGGCAGTGAGCCCTAATTAGCAAGTGCCATTTTGTTTTTCTATTCTTCTAACAGAGAATACAATCTTGGGTTAATCACCCCGTGGTTTTCTCCCTTAACAGGGTTTCCACATCAAAAATATTGTGTCATGTGTATTTCCATTTCATGGCTGTGTTTACTTGTTTGAATTAACGCTGCATTGATTAATAAGAAAGTTTAGAAAGAAGAATTAATTAGGATAACTGATTCACCCCCCCTCTCAGTTATGAACAATGAGTATATTCTTCATTTAAATATATTCATAATTTGGCCTTTATAATTGATTTAATTAGTTTTCATTATTCATCAACACATAAAACTAATTTAAAAATATGCAACCATGCCTTACTAAGTACCAATGTAGTAGGCCCATTCAAGCCACTCAGAAGTGGCCTTGTGTTTATTTCATTTTCTATAATGTTATTCAAGAGAGATATGTGTTCAATTCTTTTTTTTGGAAATGATGAAATGGATAAGTAATTGGGCTAAGGGAGTTGTGTTTGAGCCCTAGTTATTAATATTTGCTGACCAATGTGAGCTAGATCTAGTCTACACAATATTTAGCATGCTAGCAACAAATGGAAAAAAAGTGAAATGGCTGCTTTCAAAAGAACACTTGGCTTATGTGGTGTGACTTAATAGGTGTAATGGTGATTATGTGGATGGCTTATGTGGTTTGTTGGAAAAATATAAAATTGTCATATGATTCTAGTTGAAAAATATGGTGAGGCTATCTAAGGCCCTTATTCTAATGTTCACATGTTTTGTTTGAAAGGAACAATTTATTATATTGGATAACTAGACAATATTATGGGCCACAATGTTGAATGTGAGCATGTGGCAATGCATGGATGGTTTTTGTTGGATATAAGACAAATTTATAGAGCTCTAAAAACCGTTAATGTTATGGGACTTTTTTCCCAAGTGAAAATAAGAATTATATTTTTTCTCATGTAATTGACACTTCAAAACTAAAAGGGTGATATAAATGATTTTTATATGACCCTTTGGTTAACAGTGAGATAAAAGTTATGTTACAACCCTTGAAGATGAGCAATTGCCTTCCACGATTCATTTAAGTGTCGACCAAAAGGTTATGCTCACCTCAAATTTATGGGTGGCTGCTGGACTTGTTAATGGGGCGTTGGGAACTGTTGTAGCTATTGTCTACCCAAATGGTTGCAATCCTCTAGAGACTCAAGCCAAGCTTCATTGTCATTAGGTTTGACAGCTATGCAAGACCTCGTTGGGATTCATGTGACACACACCTTGTTCCTATTGCTCTAGTGACACATGGCTCTCGAAGGTAGATCCCACTCAGAATGGCATGGGCTTTGACCATACACAAAGCCTAGGGGCTTACACTTGACAAGGTCATAATAGACATTGATCATACAGAATGTCAGGGTTGACTATTCACTGATGTGTCCCATGTTCAGCATTTACAAGACATACACATCTCACCTGCTTTCACCTTTCAACATTACACTCGAATGCAGGACAATGCCTACATTTCTCTTAGGAAAAAAAAGGAGGCATGCCTCAAGTCCCTTGAATCCTTGGTTCCATAGCAGTTTTGTCTATTTATGCACTTGATAGTGCTTCACTACAAATCATGTGCATTGTAATATTTAAATTGTCAATCCAAAAATTGCACACTCATGTAAATTTTCATGTGCCTACTTTTGTAGCAACCTATTGTTTTTGAATTTGTGTCTTCCATTCTATGCTTTTATTTTGGTTCTTTGTTAAATTATTTAAGGTTTATATATGTGCCCATCAATTTCCCAACTAAATTAACAAATATAGACCATTATGAAATTGGAATACACATTGCATCTTGAAAAAGGGGGGCACATCTCAAGGTTCTTGAAGCCTTTTCTCCATAGTACTCTTGTCTATTTATGTGCTTAGTTGTGCTCCATTCCAAATCTTGCATATTCTATTATTTTGCTAATGTAAATTTTGGAGTGCAACAATTGTTCATTTTCAAAATTGTTGGTCATGCGAAAATCACCTTTATTGGGTATGTTTTAATGCATATGTTTTGGATCACAAAAAACAAACTATTAATTAGGTATCTAGTTTAAGTTTCTTTTAATAAAAATATTATTCAGGAAATGGAGTTGACAATATTATTTTGGTAACATCTTTTTTTCCCCAATACCTATTGGAAATCAATTTTTAAGTTTTTGGATACAAGCTAAAATTTTCATTTTACAAAAATATTATTTAGAAAATGGACTTGACGAGTACAATGTTAGCACAACTTGTTAGTATTAGTTTTGGGGTTAGGGAAACTAAACATTGTTTTAAGGGGTTATTAGGTTTAGAGTTAATGTAAGGGAGAGTTATAGGGGCTATTCTATGAGAGTAACTAATAACTGGTTTTGGGATGATAAAGGTGGAGAGATCCCCTATTAAGTAAATAATTATATTTGATAAAAGAAAAGGGTTAAGATGCATCTAGATCAATTAGGTAACTAAATTGTGTTATCAATCCAATTTATCCACCTTCCAAGTTAAGAAGTATAGAGTATGTTATCTTGTGCCTTGACCAACCAAAACAAATTAGGGAGGTTCATGTTACTAATCTCCTCAAACCTAGTTAGTTAATTTATGAGTGGTCTTCTAGATCATCAAAATAAAAGGAAAAAAATGTTGGTGTTTCTTTGTGTTTCATCAACATTTGGGCGTGACATTAGGTATCATATTTTTTAAGGCTAGAAGTTGTATTTGTTCTTTTTCAATTGCACTCAACATAAATTGATGGTTGTATGGTCGTATTTAAACATTTTTGCTATAAAATATAATCAATATTTCCAAAATACTGTATCACATGAAAGGAGAAATTTTTGACAAACTGTCAAAATTTATATAAAATTATGATTATATATATTTGGTTTATACATAATTTTACTTATACTATGGCATGTCATAGTATTTTAAGGGCACCTTTGAATGGATAACTATCATAAAAAAATTGCTTGAGAGGTAGGGGCAACCGTCAAATTTAAGCCCCGGCTAGTATGTGCAGGCTGCCTAGGTGGACATCCAAGAGCTAACTATTTAAACTCATTGATGATTAAAAGATAATTTTTTTCAATGTTAAATTTGCCCAGGATTTATATCTTCTCTTTGGTATAGTATGTATATGACTTTTATATTTACAGGTTTCTTTTATTTATATTTACTTAAAATTTGGCCTTTATAAGGATGCTTTTTCATTTCAATTTATATAAGATCTAGTCTTTATGAATGAAGGGTATTTTTTCATTTAAATTTATTTAAAATCTAATTTTTATATAGATATTTGTATCTAGTTTTTATAGCTAAGGGATATGTTTTTATGATAAGAAGGTATTTTCAAGTGCATAATTTTTGAATCAAACTTATTTATCCATATTTCATGAACAATTGTTCACACAAAAACATCTCTCATGAGCATGAATGATACACTTAGCACTTATTACATTTGGGTGATGCATCAGGACTTCTCAAGAGGTTACCCATCTCATTTTTACTCCAATTCAAATGTGCTTAACTATGGAGTTTCTCCCAGGATTAAGCCCACTTAGCTTGCTACCCTATTTGCAAAACCATTGCAAGCATTGTGTCTTATGAACCATTCATTATAGAGCCCCTTTATATCGTCCAATGACAAATTTATAGTTAATTTCACTTTAAATCTAGCCTCTAGAATTAGGAATATATTTTCATTTGATTGTATTCAAGATCCAACCTTTAGAATTAATAGTTATTTTTTAATTAAATTTATTTAAAATATGATATTTGACATTTGAGTAGAATTTTGTATGTGGCCTTTATATTTGATGGATATTTTTTCAATTAAATTTATTTAAGAATGGAAATTTGAGTAGAATTTTATATATGGCTTTAAGATTAGAAATTTGAGTAGAATTTTATATGTGGCCTTTATACTTGACAAGTATTCTTTTCAAAAAATTTAATTAATATTTGACATTTAAATAGAATTTTGTATCTAGTCTTTATAGTTGTAGGTATTTTTTTATCGTTGTAGTTGCATTCTTGGCCAATCATAGAGTTTAATTCCCTCTTTCATCCCATTCCAAAAACTCTATCAAACCTCCCACAAATCATTGTGTTCGACGTGATAAATAATAGTTTATCTGGAAATACTCCGAAAGGTGATTCCTCAGATAACAAATATTGATAGACATTTTTTATTTTTTGTTTATACTTGTTGATGTATAAACAAAAGAAAAAACAGCAAAGTATTGGGTAGGATCAATTATATTAACCAAGTTGTATAATCATATCAGAAAGCTATCCTCTAGACTTTGTCCAAAAAGGATGAGTGTCGCGCAAGGATGAGCCAAACCGCATCAAGTACTCTGCAAGCTTGTCATCAGGAAAGTCACGTAAGCATTGACACAACTCACCAACAGTAGATGTCAGGTTTTCCTCTCAATCTTTCTTGACATAAACAGAAGTAGTGGACTATCTCCGGTGCTACGTCATCAAGTTATACACAAAGTAATGAAAACAAGGGTGCTAGCCAAACCTATTATCATGGTATCTCATTAGGTGAAGGACATATTCATGCATTTTCACCTATCTCAACCATGGTTGCCCAAAGCTTGCAACAGTAGTAAGGTAAATTGTTGGGAATGCCATTGCAAAAAAATCCTCTATGTTGTACTCATTAACCGGTGCCATTGAGCTAGTCGGCCAATCAACAACATTAATGGTATGACCAGGACCCAAATGCAAGAGATCACAAACCTCCTCCATATCCCTTTGGTGAGGAGGGAGAATAGCCACAAAAGAGGAGTGTTGCCCAAGCTCCTCTTGAGGATGTCTTGAATCCTCCTCGGCAGTGGGATTGGGGCCAAGGGTTGGCTCAGGAAGATCAATGACTGATTGCACTAACATGCTTGATATATTAGTATGGACTGCTGGTAAAGACAAAATTACAGTTTCATCAAGCTAGACATCTTTGTAATACTAATCATGAGCAATTTTGTACTTAAAGGCTTCAAGGACGTGCGAGTGACTAACATAGAAATCATAGTTCTCTTGTCTCTGGCTATGCTTTCTCACAACTATGACATCTAATTGGTCAATACGTCTTTGTATGTGTGTAGCAATACTAGTAATGTCCTGTGGGAAGCTTCATGTATGTCCACTATATTTCAGTTGTCCACCATGTGCATGGAACACTTGCAAGATTGGATTCACTCATGCAATTAACATCTCCTCTACTTGTGTCAACACTTGTAAGCAATGCTGCTGGCTTCCAGTATCCATATTATTCCATCTAGAGAAATGATTTCCATTTCTCTCTGCAAGGCAATGATGACAGACATTGGAATTGAGCGAACATTGAACCTCGATGCCTAGATAACATTCCATGCATATTGAGTAGGTAGGCATAACCCAGAGTTGATCTATCCTCTGCCAGAGTTGCACTACATCAAATAGTGCAAGGGCTAGGCCACAACTATTTTGTGAGGGAAGACTGGTATTCATCCCATCTAATGCTAACACATGGGGGTGCATTGAACCATGCGCTCGAAAGGTTGGCCCTATATGCAATGAGGAGGGTGGCATATGGATGTTGGACTGAGTGTCAAGTCCTTCGACGCTACTGGGGATTGTACAGTGCATTTATAGCCTCGTCTTTTCGCATCTCACTCTATTGAGAGAATCCTTGTGTGCTGCGTAGCGGAGCCACCGCAACTCATTCCTCCAAGTCTGTGTCGTTGAACCACTACTAGATGCAACATTGGGCACGTTCGCATTGACCATAGTGAACCAGAGAGACAACCTAAGGAAAGAGGAGGGAAAAATTAGGTAGGAGGAATGGTGTGAAAGGAGGATATTGAACTGTAGCTATGTATGATGGAATCCATAAGAAATATCTATCTTTTTTTTCCTTATAGATACGAACCAATATAGTAGTTGTGCAAGAAGATGAATTGAAACCACAATCATTAATTTCGAGTAGAAGGCAAAACCAATTTGAGCAATGAAATACAATATGCATAGGAACAATAGGTATTATAATTCAAGATAGTCTGCAAGAAGATTTCTACAATTGATAACACTATAGCATGCATGAAGACTTAACATAGGTATATACAAGGCTAGCCAAGGGCCTGACATCAAAATATTGTTGCCTTGACATAGAACAAGGCATCTCTACAAGGGAAATTTAAAATGAGTCTCAAATATTTCTATATTCAATTGTCCAAGGCACATGAACAAGGCAGTGGAAGCTAACTAAAGCCTTTTGATCTATACAAGCAAAGCCAACTTAGAGATTTTGTTGAATAGCTAGTTGCTTTCATCCACAAAGGAAATATGCTCAACCCTAGTCACAAAAGCACTAACCCTCTCCTCACCATTGTATATTTCATGTCTGACAGATAGCCTAAATAGAAATTGATATGAAATGATATTCTTCAAGATCTCTTCAACCACTTCATGTTCAGGTAGTAACAACTGCAAGTCCATGGTAGTGATACCCATCAACACATTCCTAGTTTGGTCAAAAGTAGTAACCCAGTGGATAGCACCTGTATGGTCTTGCAATTCAAGTTTGAGCATATAGTTGTAGTCACAATTAGTGAGGTCTTTAGAAGATTTTTAGCAATGCAAAAGGCTATTTGTTTGCTGCACAACCTTATTGCATTTTTCCCATTGACAACATTTGGGCAAGAAAGGTAGAAAAAAATTGTCCAATTGTAGCTTTGTCACGGTGGCGTGAACAACTACAGTCTTGGTCTTATCAAAGAAAGAAATGAATCAAGCATCAAAGATGATGACACAACTACCATGATCACAAGAGCAAGGACCTCCTTGTGTCAAGCATATTGAAACATTCAATGAACCCTCTGAGGCCCACGAGGGCTTCAATTTTGTGGCCTCCTTGATGTCAGGACTTAAAGAGATCTCTGTGGACCATAGAGTGTCAATTGTCTTTTCATTCCATGATGCCACACGACCACCTTGAACTAATAGAATGGGAGGGACCTCCTAGGAGTGCATATCATACAACTCCTACCCCTCGACCTCAGCATGGGTTCCCAAAAGAGTCACGTCTATACTAAACCATGAAGTGTCAATGAGGCGAGCGACATGCTTAGCTATCTGTGTCCCATCTTGCTTACGAATGGTCAATGTTGTTGAGATAGTCACCATAATACCTAGAACATCAACCAAAGAATTAGCAACAAGTGATTGGAGATCTTTGATTTGAGTGAAGTGGAAGTTATGGGTGGGTATATCAAGCACATCAGAATCACAAAAGATAACTATTGAAGAAGGTTGCAAGAAGAACTCCCATGGATTTGAGGAGCGAATGTAAGTAGGGTTTGTTGCCTTTACATGGCCATTAGATATGTCAAACACTATTCCAACCTCGACAACATCATTGAAATGATCAACTGCATCATTGAAACATGTCAAATGTAGTTCGCTTCCAGTGGAGTCAACAATGTCAAAGCCAAAGACCTTTCCATGACCTCTAGAATTATTGAAGTTTTGCAACACACACTTAGACAAGACTTGGCCTCGTATTATCCATGAGCTATGGTAAGGAGTAAGTGCACCAATTGGTATGATTGCATGACCCATACTGCACCCACTGGTAGGAGGTTGGGATCTTGGACCATGAAATGATGAAGTGGCACTAGAAGAAGGAATGCCCATCTTAGAGACTCCCAAGTCTAGACCACTTGGCATAGAAAGAAGCAAACTAGGTTCACCAACAATAGATGTGTGAACACATAAAACTTTCAACGAGCTAATAATAGTTGACCTGCATATTACAAAGGAGAGATATATAAGAAGTTGGAAACTACAACATGTGTGGCTGAAAAAGATAATGACTATTTAGGGGTACATTTAATGACTTCTATACATCACTTTGTTGACAGCCTGACATGAATATCTTGTAAGTTGCAAAATGGACCCCTCAACAAGGTCACCTCCAACAAAAAGCTCATTATATTTAGAGGGGAGGGGAGCATCATGCATGTGGGTTCTATTGAAAAGGCAAACTTGATAATACAAGGAAGTGTTGCGCTTAGAAGCAATCAAGCTTAATGAGGTAACTTGCAATGTTGGGCACAAGCCAGAGGCACCACCAAGCAAGCTAGTAATCACGTTGTCAATTAAGTTGACATCCATGGCATGGGAAAAGAGAAAAGAGAGACAAGTCTACAACCAAATCAAGGAAATATCTAATGAGGAGTGGGCGAAGCAAAACAAAGGATAACATGTTCAATTGGTAAAGAGTAAGGAAGCACCACATAGTAAGTAGAATTTCTAATTTGACACCAAACACATTAGAGGGCATTTTAAAAGGTAAATGTAAAACAATTGAATGACCATAGAAACTCCAATAGAAACAACTACAAGAGGAGTTGATCACAAAGACAACAAGTTTGTAAAAATGCAAGCACAAGAGAAATTAACACACAACAATGGTAAGTAAGATTTATTACCATTAGTATTATGGAACTTAAACAACACATATCTAACATAGAAGAACCCCATCAAGCACATTTAATCCAAAATTAGTTACTCTCCAAATAATGTATGGAAGATTTCATCTGCAACATAATTACCATGGTGGAACATAAACAACAAAAGGCAAGTTTATTTACAAGACCATTTATACATAGAAGTTTAAGCACATAAATAGTTTTCTTACAAACTTTACATGGATAGAAGCAATAGAGCTATTGAGAACCATTGATGCCTAGCCTATTAACAAGGAAAACAAGATACAAACAAGGAAAGTTTGACAAAAAATCTGTAAGATGACATTTTAAAAACTACATGCTAGCCATATAGTCTACAAGTGTACACAATATTTCAGCCGATGCACCCCCTCCATACAACTGATCATAGTAGAGCTCCTTAAACCAAAAGAACAAGTGATCAAGTTTGTCATACACACATTGGAAATCACTTAAGGCATCCTAGAATGCTTGCATCTCAGCCTCTTCCAACAAATGTCCAGGAAGAGAAACATTCCTAGCATGGTTAAAAATTGTAGAGCAGGACTATGACAATGTGAGGGAAAATTCATGCAGGCCCAAAGGTGCATTCACATGAGGTGTTGGGGCAAAAGCTAGCTCTTCATGAAGTGGGCCCGTGACAGTCCCATTTGAGCTATTACTCGAAATCTCCACAACCTCAATTGGATGTTGAGGAGTAGCCATTTCCCAAGCTTATATCTAGAAATAAATTTTCAAAAGCAACAAAAACATTTAAAACACTCATAAACAAATCTCATGTGATTATTACTGCCAAAAAGTGAGCATGCCTTTATATACTACTTGCAAATTAGATGCAATGCAATACTCCTAATCTATCAAGACATTCAAGAACATTTAAACTGTATAATAAAGTAAATTTAAATTGTACGGAAAACAAAATCTAAAGTTCTTTGTATTTAAATAAATAATAAAAGTGATATTGACGATGTCTAAATATTAATATAACAATAATTGTAGCATATAGTAAACTCTATTAACAAAACAACCTTGAAGAAACACAATAAATTAGGCAATTATAAGTTCTAAATGATATCTAAATATACTACGGGAAATGAAATAATTTACTTTTACAAAGCAGACAATTAAATATTAATTCATTTTCCTAAAGATAAATAATAAAGTAAATTTAAATTTCATGAAAAATAAAGACCGGGCTATTTTTTATTGAACTAAACAATAAAAGCCAAATTGATGATTTCTGAATATTAATACAGTACTTTTTAAAGGGTAAAAAGAAATGTAATAAACTCTCACTTTAAAATCTATGGAAGATGAAGTATTTAAAACTTTTTTAATGCTAAAGTAGAAAACAAAATGATAAGAGACTCGAATATTGAGTAATTTAACAATAAAGGTTAACACTAATACACTATCCATAATCCTCTTGGCAAGAGATCCATACTTATTTAAACAAATACTACAAAATAGAAACCCTATGAAGTCTACAATGGCGGGGCCATTGATATCCTATTTCTTACCAGTAGAGGAACTTGAAACCAAGGATCTTTAGAAAGTAAGCCCTATCAAAAACACCACAATAATAAACAATCAAGTTCCACAAGACTATTAAACTACTTTAATTAAAGAAACTACTTCGAGAAATCAAACCCAATTGGTGGCCTTGATATTGAAGGCTCTAGATATCTTTTTGCCGATGTTGTTTCCTAGAATTTGTTAGAAATTTGGAACAAATGAATAACCCAGGAATGGTACAAGGGAGATTTTATTTGACAGAGATTTAAATGCATAAACAAAAGCAAACCATCAAATACAAGAGATATAGGAAAGGCAGGCTAATAGAGCTGAATTGTGAGCGCAAAGAAGGAAGTTATTTGTGTATTCCAATACAAAAAGAGAAAAATATGTATAAAATAAAAATCTATATGAGAGATGAGATGTGTAGAATGTCATTTGATTTGGGTCTTATTTTAGAAATGGGGATGTGAGGTAAGAGAATTGAAGTGAAATATTAAGTTAATTTAACATTTCAAAAGGTACTTATGTAAATGTATGGGTAAAAGGTTTGAATTGAGCATAAAGGATTTTGAATTGAGATTCAACCCCATAAACTATCCCAAGACTAACACAAGATAGGACCATGCCATGGATTAATCTAGGGTATAGATCCATAACTACAACCTAGTTCAGGAAGGTGGGAATTCTAGGGATTCATATGTATCATATGATAGGACAAAGTTAACGATGTTCAAAGTGACAAGTATAGGTTTAGGTCCATATTTATGACATTACCAAAAGTAGGCATAAAATGAAGGAGTAAAGTTATAGTCTCGGTATAAATTTGGGAATACTAAATTGGGGAGTAGCTTGAAACTCACTTGAAAGGTATGTTACCCCCCTAAAGCTTGAGATTCCTTCAAAAGATGCATTTATATTGTTGGAATATCTTAATTAGTTTCTTCACAATTATATATTGGTTAGATTTTGAGCTTACTAGGATAGGTAGATATTTTACCTAGGTTATTACTTTGGGCTATGACCCTAGATTTATTCCTTATGCTATAGAATTAGAGCCTTCTTCAATTAAAATGGTAATTAGTATAATTAAAACATCATCGAATAATCTTACATGAAGCTTAAAACAACATTGAAAGAAAAATAATCTAATCTAAAATTACTCTTGAACTACTTTACAAGAAATTTTGAAGATAATAGAGAGAGGGAGAGATAGAGTTAGTCCTTTCTTATCTAAATGAGTATTATCAAATCCTCATTCCTCATGTAAGCATTCAAAACATCCAAATAGCTAGCCCAACACAACTTGAATGCTATAATAGTATAATCTTTAGAGATATAAATAACATGCATGAACAACAACACAAACACCATAACAATGTGCATATCACTATTGATATGTCACTTATAGTATACTCATGATATATAATAATATAATATTTTACAACTTAGAAAACTAGTTTCTCATTGTGTAGAAAAATACTCATATCAAATTCAAAATGACAATGCTCACAAATTCAACAAAACCTAGATTATAGATAGGTAAGAATAAACAGTACCTTACTATTAAGTTTGGATAAAGAAATAATCAACTTTCCAATGCTTAATACTAAAAATAGTTTTTAATACATAGATATTAAGAGTGCCAAGATCATATAATAAAATTTATAATATATTTTTTTATCAAAATAATTAACAAAAATAATTACTATATTATATAGAAATAAATATAAATAACATATTTGAATAATTAATCTGAAGAGTCAAATTTAAATTTAATATTAGCAAGGATAAAGTAAAGGTTTAGAAAAGACAAATATTAAAAGATAAATGAAGTGAAAAAATTGAAACCAAGTAATACAATTTGGAGGAGACTAATTCCGTGCTATGCACAGATGCAAGTGATAGTGTATGAGAAACATCTAAATTTTTTATTCTAAAGTATTTGCTATGGTCATATTTACTACACCAAAACTACCTTTTTAACCATCCTAACTCTAAGTAAAATGAATTTAAAAAATAAAATAAAGGAAAGAAGGCAAATTTATGTCATCTTGAATTAGATTGTGTATCCCCTTACTAAAGATGATTATGTAGAATGATGAAAAAACTGGGCGATATAGATGAGAATAACCAAATGTAAACTCAATGGTTTCCAAAACTATAAGGCTTTTGGAAATACTAAAGATGTTTTGTATCTATACAAGACTTGTGTTGTGTAATTCTATATATATAGAATTTATAATAAACCTATTACGTTGTAATTGACTTGCTCATCAGAATTAGATATTCATATTGCAAGTGGCCATTCTTTCATTAGTAAAGCTTTAATTAGAATGTTTGTCCTATTAATGTTTCATTCCCCCTTTTGGTGTGTAAGGGGTCTCTGGCTTTCTTCTTGTATCCATAAAATCATATTATCAATCACAACATATTCTTTCCTTAATAGTCCAAAAGATTCCAAATATGTAGCATTTTTCCAATCTCTTGGATTTCTAGGTACTTTTCACAACACCACTTTGACTCGGAATATTTCCCCACTTTTTTTTGTTCGTTATTTAGAAAAGTTGCTTATAAAACAAGAGATGCAAAAATCTCTAATAATTTAGGTCTCTTGGCTTCCATAATAATCGGCTCTTCTCCAAAATAATCTCTCTATCAAATGGCTAATTTATAACTTGAGAAGATTCTGCGGATTGAAGTGGAAATTTTATAGAAAAATTTGGTATTTGCTTGTTAACAGTCCATAGAATTTTATTTGAAATTAACAAAGACAAATCAAATACCTGTACGACAAAATTTTAAGGCAACTATTTCCTACCCAATGTTCATAAGTTTACATTGATTTTATGAAGAGGAGAACCAAATTCCAGATTCCTGCAAGGATCAAGGTTGTTATTTGTACAAACCAAATTTTAGCTTCTCTGTGCTGGGAAACTTTAAAAGGTTTCTGTTCTTTAAAAATTTCCATAATGGAAAGAAAGTAGAGATGAGGCGTGGGGGAAAAAAATAAAGGGGAAACAGATTGAAGCTGCTCAAACGAACTTTTGGAGTCGCCTAAAACCGAGATAAGTAGATGGAGGTCAGAAGAGAAGAAACGCAGCAAATAACAAGTTTAAAATACACAGAAGCAGCAAAATCTATCATAAGATTTCACAAACCAACTGCAACAAACTTATTTCACAGCGTGCAAATCAATTCCACACAGAGGGGCATAAAGCCACGCATGATAATATTGATAAATTCCATCGAAAACCAACGATAAAAACTTGGTAACCTCCAAGACAATTCTACTGCCAAACCACACTGTCCCCTGAAACCTTCAAGCTGTCAAGGTCAAGGATACTGGATATAGACTTGAAACAATTTAGGAAGTTGCCAACATGAAGATATGAAAAAAATGAGCGTCAAAAACCAAGAAAATTGACAAGAAGAGAATGAAGGGACAGACACATTAAGGGCAGAAGAGAATGAAGGAAGCACGCAGTCTAAGATGGCAGAAGATCGTCGGCCAAGATGAAGGCCGTACCACAACCTCCACCGCCTACCTTAATTCCCACCGGCCTGTATCTCACCGACCGGATCGCAAGATGCAGAAAGGTCGCCCAAATTTCCTGTCAAAATATTGCCCTGGACAGTGACCGTGCACTGGGAGCTCTATGAAATAAACTCCAAGCCCTCCGGATTGAATCTGCACCTTTAATGTCTTATATCCACGAATGCCTGTAACGACGCTTGCTATAATGGCACTGGCAGAGGCTATCAAAATCCGCAGGGACATGACGCCTAAACTGATCTCTGAGTTTTATTTTTTTGTGTGTGCTGCTTGTTTCCTTACCTGATTTATTTCTTATTTGTGTTTTTTTTTCAAATCCATCTCTCCGAGGAACTTCAAGTAAATTTAAGACTTTGAAAATACCTTCTTATCATAAAAGCATATCCCTTAATTATAAAACCCAGATACAAAAGTCTTTATAAAAATTAGATATTAAAAACTGAAAAACTACCTTTCATTCACAAAGAACAGATCTTATAGAAATTGAAATGAAAAAGCATCCTTATAAAGGCCAGATTTTAAGTAAATATGAATAAAAGAAACCTGTGATTATAAAAGTCATATACATACTATACCAAAGAGCAGATATAAATCCTGGGCAAATTTAACACTTCAAAAAAATTATCTTTTAATCAACAATGAGTTTAAATAGTTAGCTCTTGAACGTCGACCTATACAGCCTGCACATGCCAGTCAGGGCTTAAATCTTACCGGTTGACCCTGCCTCTAAGGAAAAAATTTTATGACAGTTATCCATTCAAAGGTGCCCTTAAAACCTTAAAATACTATGGCATGCCATAATATATCATCGAGTGACAATGATTTCTTAAAAAAAAGTTCTTACAAAAATTCTTTGTTGCAATCGGTATCTGTATAGGAAAAAGAATGGTATGAGATTTAATGATTTTGCACAATAAAAAGATTAAATATTGTATGAGGTAATATAAATAAGATACATGACTAATGAAGATAAGTAATTACTTACATATATGATAAATAAAATAGTTTACAATTTGAATATAAATAAATCAGTTAAAAGGATTTCTACCTTGAAAATAATTGACTGGTTATCAAAAGTTAGTTACGCTAGGCTACTGGACAAAATGCCATTTCTAATGGGTATGTTAAGCGCAAATGAATGGTAACCAAGAATGCCTACCAACAGTCACAATGTCTGCCATTCGCCAGAATAATTGCCTTCCTTAGCGGACACATTCAAGAATTGGTAACGCTGCAAGGTGAGTGGGCGATTGGAATTAATGAAATAATAGAGTTGTGTCAGCCAGGATAGCATTGATTAAGTTCACACCTCAATTTGGATAGGCGCTCAATGTAAGTCTTAAGATACCTAATTGTCGTCCAGTACAGAGAGACCCCATCACCATTAGAAAGTTGTTTTAATGCCCAACAATCACATCAGACTTGTGGACACCATGACCAAGGTAAATATCAAATCGGTGCTGCAGGTAAAGAATGCCCAGCAACGGTAAGCTATCAAGGAAAACGTCAAGGAATTACCCATCTACCTACAAGGCCTGAAAAGAAACAAAATTAGAAAGATTATTAAAATTATATAATGAACCTTCCATGCCAAATCCTTGTCCATCCCTAGGTATCTCAAATCTGATAGAGGGTGGAAAGGATTGCGGCCGAGGAAGATTTCTTACCAGTTGAAGACAACCCTTTCCATCGAAAATATTGCATTTGGACTTGTCAAAATTGAGGTAAGCCAAGTAATGTTCTTTTAAATATATGAAGATCGTGTGTACTGCAAAATCCTTAGCTGACAGTTGCTTCTCTCCCTGTACTAGATCCCCACCAGCTGCATCCTCAGAATTTGTCAAACCCATGTCCCTGTATGAATGTGCAATGGGTAGGCCGATAGCTAGATGGAATGAGTGCAATTTTAATTGATTTGAAAATCACAATAAAATTTAGACATTAATTTTTTTCATTGAACATAGTGTGTAGTGGGAGGGGGAATTACATTGTTAATTAAACTGTCTAATAATCTAACATTGATATTCTGTGTAGAGTATATGGACATACCACTTGTAGCTAAAGCTCAGGAGGTATGTGGATCTACATAATGTCTCACCTACAATATTGTAGCAATATTAACACCATAATGATCAATATATCTGATGCCAATTGATGTTCTTTGGAGTGTTAGACTCTGGGATTTATGGATTGTCAAAGTTCACATCATTATAAGTGGGAGTTGGCAATGACTACCATTATTAAACAAAACAACTGGTAAATTCTTTTAACAAATCTAAATTTATTCCAACGTGATTATCATTTGGGTCATCATTGGCACTAATTTTTATAGTATGAAACTCCACAACTACTACATCATTGTTACATGTTCTCCCTTTAAAGTCTAATTTCAATCAATTAAAATATGTTAATATAAAATGTATAAACACTTATAATTAAAAGTCTTAAGAAATAAACTTATTGTAAACCCATCTTTTTAATTAAAATCACCACATCTATAAAATAACATAAATTAGGACCATCCTCTCCATTAATAGTATAACATTCTTGTAGATCTAAAATAAATTAAACATAAACAATATTAAAATGTAAAATATTTGTATATTCCTATTTTCATGGACAATTACAATATTTTCTAAAATTTAGTTTTCCATCATAGTGAAAGGTTTTAGAATAATTTAATTAGTTATTTTAGGGCATGATTTCCTAGCTCCAAAATCAAAATTACCTCATATACTAATGTAACTATTGAAATCATGTTTAAAAATTAAAATTAACTTTAATTATATTACACATTCATCATTGCTCTATTAAAAATGAGAACATCAACATCTATAAAATATTCTATAATTAAGAATATTTTATTAATCAATCTTTATAAGTAAAATACAATGATACAAAAGCAAAAAACAAAAAAATGTCTATCAATATTTGTTATATGAGGAATCACCTTTCGGATTATTTCTAAATAAACTATTATTTATCACGTCCAACACAGTGAGTCATGGGAGGTTTGATAGAGTTCTGGGAATGGGGCAAAGAGGGAATTGAACTAAGGTCTAGCCTCATTAGCATGTTCATCACTCCAAGAGAAGCTGGTATTGGTCTACTCAGATCATTATCCTGCACTACAAGAACACTAAGCTTCTTTGGAGACCCCAACTTCTTGGGTATAGGACCTATCAACCCATTGCAACACATTTGTAACACAACATAAAAATCCAAGTTAGTCAATTGGGTGCTCACCCAACAAAATATAGCAAAAGCAAATATAGAAATTATACCCATTTTTTGAGTACCTTGAAAGTTAGACACAGAACCTAGTTCCTTGGGAATGAAGCTTGATATCATATTTACATTCAAATAGAGGTCCACAAGCTCTATCAAGTTAGATAGTTCTTTTGGTATTTCACCTCGAAGACTATTATAGTGCAAATAAAGCCCACTAAGACACTTCAATCAGACAACTACTTCGGGAATGGAACCTAATAATCTAAAGCCCTGCAATAAAATATTTGTCACCTAAGCACACATGTTACAAGCAATTCCCTTGAAAGACCCATTGCACCCATGCATATAGTTTATCTCTACTTGGACCTAATGTAGATTTCATTTCCATGAGAAAATTCTCCCACATCTAACCTTGTTGATCTACCTCCTAATATCAATACCACTAATGTCAAGACACCCACATTATCGCCCTTTCCATTCCCATTCAAAATCCCACACCCATGATGAGCATATGCTGATTTTTTAATGACAAGTCATGATAAAGATCTATAGGACAATTTAGTACAATTTCTAAGAGGAGGGATGTGAGTGACGAGCAAGGTGACTCTGTTGTATAGATATAATAGATTCTTTAGTAAACCTTGCAAAAGAGATTAAACCCATGAGATTCGTGTAGTCAATCTCTAATATCTAGAGAGACATTCAATTACTGAAAGAATTTGGAAGGATTCCTTTTAAAGGATGTTAGAGATGACGAGGACCTATAGCTTTCTTGAGCAACAAAATTATATTATGCCCCATCAATTGATTTTGTTCAAGTCCAATCCATTGAAGGCATGTGCAATTGGCTAAAAATATTGGAATGACACCTAGGAGTAGGTTAGTGCTAAGGTCTAGTACCCTCAACACGTTGAGATCTCCAAGTTATTGTGGAACCCTTCATATGAAAGAGTTTATAGAGAGAATCAAGTTGTGCATTAAAGAAAAACCTCATAAAGATAGAGAAATCATACATTCCAATTGTAACTAATGGAGGATTATCATAATAGCTCTCTTACTAAATTTTTTGCACCAAATACCTTTCCCTCGATAGATATTCTCTGAGTTGTTTTCCCTGCAAGTGGACAAGGAGATGTTTGTGTCAATCATAATGTTGTATCTTGAGGATAATAGAACTTCAACATTCCTTTAATCAATACCATTAGTATCACCCACCATTATAGTTGTTGCTTCTTTCTCCTCTACCATGAATACCTTGGGAATATCAAATATTCCTCCCACTTCATACTTTCTAATTTTCATTCACTTCTTTTTGCCCTAATGATGGATCACGGAGTGTGATCCGAAATGTTGATGCAACAAAAAGCAATACATAGTTGTTCCAGAAGCTCTGCACTCATATCATGGACTGTGGAAGTATCATGTCTACAATAAGAATACAAAGTCTTAATGTTATTGAATGTTGCATTGTTGACTATAATGGCCAATGTGAAGCCTATCATAATAACAACTCCATCCATTTTCCTTCCTTTTATCTCTTGGTGAGTCCAACTCAATTGGATAAGTAGTTAAGGAAAGTCATGTTATTTGTTTATTTCATTAAATCCATAAATAAAAGACCTTTCCTTTGATTAGAAATTTGTCGATGAACTATTATTCTAATTTAAAGAACTTAAGTTTTCCCAACCCATAATTAAATATTAAAATAATTGGGTCCAAATGAACTATTAGAAGGAGATTTCAAACAATATTAGGTCCATCAAGATGAACATTTTAATTTGATGCTGAATGTTATTTTTGGCTATTGTTCAACTAGGAAAATATTTATCATTGCTTCGAGAGAATTTTTTTCAAAATCGTTACAAAATTATTTCGGATTACAATGTGGGTATTCTTAAACATCATCCACTTCAACAATCAAAGCTCAATTTTGACCAATAAAAATAGGACAAATATTTACCACTTTTTTTTGTGGATGAGGTGTAAAATTAATATTGACTATTTAACCATTGAAGTGGATGATATTTATATAGATTGTTGAAATGTAGCTTGTCAATAGCCAAAACCTAGAAATAGACAATAAGAGAATGACACAACAATAATGAATGATTTTTCATGATAACCATAGAAAAAAACATATACACATGTATTCATCCCCACTAAAATTGTCTAGCACTAGAAACATAGGCATGAAACCAAGGCAAGTCCATGGGTTTCCACCAAAAACCTATAATATGAGGATGTTTTAAGGAAAAAAAGCATTTTAAATTTACATGTACATGTATGACCTCTTGCTATTAAATATAAAAACAAAATCTTGAGTAGAAATAAGCATATTCTCAGGTTTCTAAAAACAAAACAATGAGCTTTTTTATCAACACAAGAAAATTTAAACTAGTTTCTACAAACAAAACAAGAAACTTTTTTATCGACACAAGAAAATTTAAACCAGAACCCTACAAACCTATAGATCATCTTTATAATATGCTTCATACAGACAATTTAGGCTTTAAAAAAATTATAGCTAGTGACATCTTAACTTAAAATGGAATCTGAGATTCCAATTGGAAGTAGGCAGAGTGAAAGTTGCCATGCTATCTTCTCTACTCTGCTGCACTCAGTAGGGTAGTTAATAACACAACAGAGTTGAATCGCTTTTTATACTTACACATAATTGAATTCTCTTTGTGCTAGCATAACAACAAGACCTTGTACAGATTTTTTTTGGAGAGATTAGAGCTCCAAAATCGTAGGATTAAAATAACTTTCCTCACTCACTTTCAGTCTATGGGCGTACTCTACACGCCAAAACATTATAATGTTATGGCACTAAATCTTTGACCAGAAATTAAAAATTAAACAAATTATAGCATTTCACGAGTAGAGATACAATCGAACCTGGGGCTATATATCCGTGTGACCCTACATAACCAGACGCCATATACTTATCGCCCAACCTATTAAGCTCTCTGGATACGCCAAAATCTGCAATTTTAGCCACAAACTCCTCGTCCAGAAAGATATTGTTGGATTTCACATCCCTGTGCAATATTGGAGGGGCACAATCATGATGCATATAACTAAGCCCACGAGCTGCGCCGAGAGCGATCTTGTAACGCATCGGCCATTGCAACGCCATTTGTGGTCCTTGGTCATCATGGAGACGGTTGAACAGGCTGCCGTTGGGCATGAACTCGTATACCAGCAGCTTGAAATCGGACTCTTCACTTGAAATGCAACAGAGAATCTTTATGATGCTGGTGTGCCGGATGAGTCCCAATCTATCCCCCTCTACTTCCCCCATTTTATTCTCTTCCTGCTCACCTTTTCTCTTAAAATTTCTTGCTGATCTGCTCATGTTTCAGATCTTTTTAACGGCTACTGCTTGCCCGTTCTACATAATGACCTTGTAAACTTTTCCAGCACCTCCGCATCCAATCATGTTACTCCACTTCAATTTACAGTGGATGTATGACTCATCAGTTCCGTCGAATGGAAGGGCATCATTTTCCACGATGGCATGTCACTGGGCTTCCTGAGAGACGAACGGCACAAACAAACGGAGCACAAGGCCACGCATACTATAACTGAAGATGGCACCATAATGGTAGCAAAAATCTGAGGTGACAATTTATCTGGAGACTCGGAGAGGAGCACAAAGGTAGCATCAAATTCCAACCACCGCATAGCCTTGGGTTGCCCACAAAGCCCTCCTTGTAAGCCAGATTGTCTAGAATGTCAGGAATACGTCCAGACAAGTGATTGTGGGATACATTGAAAGCATTCACTTTTAGGCGTCCTAACTCAGAAGGAATGCCTCCACACAAGTGATTATTGGATACATTGAAAACACTGAGTTTCAGGCGTCCTGATTCAGAAGGAATGCTTCCAGACAAGTCATTGTTGCTAAGATCCAAACTGGATAAGCTCCTCAGCTGGTCAATGTTGGCCAGAATTTGTCCAGACAAATAGTTGTCATAGAGAAATAGTTCTCTCAAATTCGAGAGAGCACCACTCCAACTGTGTTAAATTGGCGAAGAAAGTCAGGATTTCACCTACAAGATTACAGTTATATAGTGATAATTGTTATAGTTGTTTTAAATTGCCAAGCTCTCTGGGCACGGCACCAGGACGCAGATGATTATTGCCATTTGTGAAGTTCATGAGAGACTTCAAGTTCCGGACAAACTTAGGAAATGTTCCATTCAAACAATTTTCATGGAAGATGAGAGCTTCGAGCTTTGGCAGCATTCCGAAGGATGGAGAAATGGAGCCACTGAAAGCATTAAATGCCAAGTTCTCGACTTTCGCAACTCGCTCAATTTGGGCATACGGCTGGGCAGCGTTCCAGAGAAGTCCAGCTTCCGCAAACGCGTGCAATGCAAGACAAGTGTCAGCCCTGTACTAGCTACTTGTTTCGAACCGTCGGTTTAGCAGTCAGCCACGTAAATCGGCCAAAAATAGCCTTTAACTTGCATTACAAGACAACTGTATTTCTAGTATGTTATTCCTAATAATGACACGAGCGGTGAAGATTTATCTGATGGTCGTCCTTGTACCCATCTTAAGATGCAGACCGTAGATGAGCGCCCTGCCAACGTACGGAAGTCGCTTCGCTCATGGGTGATTATACTAGCAATCGCACTTAATGTGCAATGGGTACACCGATAGTTAGATGGAGTGAGTGTAATTATTAATTGACTGGAAAATCAAAATGAAATTTAGACATAATGTTTTGCTGGCAATAGAAGCCATTGGAAATAGTGTGTAGTGCAAGGGGGTAATACATTGTTAATTAAAACTGATCAATAAAAGATTTTTAATTGTTGAATATTTTATAGATTGCATGTTCTCACTTTTAATAGAGCAATGATGCACGCGTAATACAATTAAAGTCAATTTTGATTTTTAAACATGATTGCAATAGTTACATTAGAATAAAGTAACAATTTTTATTCTACAAAGAGTCGGTGGAGTTTTGTAGACCTTGGGAAAACTACCAAAAGTTATTATAAAATAAACTACCCATCCAAAAAAACATGAAATACATTTTATAAGTGTATGTCTTAAATATGATCTTGCAGGTGATAAATAATTGTTGCAAAACAAACAAAATAATCAAAAACTACTCTTGCTGATTTAAATGGCTATTAGAATCAGTGTCTATATTGAAAGTCAAAGTGTACAAAAGAGTACAAATTTTCCTTCTATGGCATAGGGCTGCTCGCACTTTATTGAATGGTATATGTAGCAGACAAACAACAACAAAAGCATGGAAACCAACAGTTTCTAGCATTACAAAGAATCCATAGCATATGCAAACCCAGGTAGCCAAAGAAAATGGCATATGCATAAAGCCAGTCATATCTGATCATGCAAAATAATAGTAGACTAGTCGATCCTCTACATAACATCGACATGTATAAAAATTCAAGACATGATTCAATTAGATTACTTGAAAGTTGGAACATAAAAAACTTCAATCAATTGAAACAGGGCAAGGAAACTCTATTACAGCAAAAAAGAAAGTTGGAGGCACAGTACTAACCTCCACCACCACTCACGGTCTAGCAAGCTAAAAGTATATGAGGGCAATTGTGATAAATGCACTTACAATAATAAGAATAATGAATACAATGAAGAGGATGCTATATATATTGTGTAAATCTTGTGACCCCGTAAGCTTGCAAAAATGTAGTAAAGCTCAATGTATATAGCACTGAATGGAAAAGAGCAAGCCATTGCCATCTGAGGGACTATCCGTCGGTACCATGGTAATGGCAGAATCCTTCAGTGATATTTGGTATTTGGCTTGAAATTAAGTCTTCCCAGCAATGCCCCCAAGACAAGTAAAGTAGAGGTGAAAAGAGGCCAGATGAGGAGAATCACAAGAATTTTATCTTGTAAAACATTAGTGTTAGCCATTGTGTGGGAGCCCTAGTAAGTCTATTCTTTAGGGAAACTAATATATCAGAACTTGCAAGAAGTTGGATTTCATACCAATTAGAGTTAAACCCCACCCTCTGTTGCTGATGCTGCTGCTAGTTGTCTCTACCAGCTGACTGACGATTCTCATTTTTCCCCATAACATTTATATTACATGTTTCTGATAATAGTCTTTGTAGTACAAGTAGATTATGGATGTCTATGGAGATTGAAACGACTCTAATCAATGCAGCAGCCTGCCATCAAAGGATCAATTTACAAAATTTGGAATTCTTACAAAGTTGTGCCTTTGTATATTGAGATATTTCGGTATGGGGTTTTTATGGTTGGATTTATAGACACTAAACTGACTGAACTAGTTTTGCGCAAGAAAACTTGGATTGTATAAATTCATTACTGAAACTTGTTCCTTGGAATCATTATGTGGAAAGCACTAGTTTAAGGAAAAATAGTGAGGGGCCCTAGATGGAAAACAGTGATCTTGACCCTGCTTTATGGAATGTATTTCATGATTTGTTCAATGAATTTGGAGAGATGATAATCCTGATAAAATACTTGCTAGCTCTGATGTGAGATTTATATTTCCCCACATGTTCTGGTTTCAGTTAAGGCTAAAGTAAAATTATTCAAATGTGTCTTACTGAGAGATTGAACTTCAGATATCTATTTTCCACTAGGTTCTGTTTAGTGTAAAGGAAAAAAATCAGGTGGGTCTTGTTGGGGGGTTTCTTTTCTTTTTCAGATTTTCTTTTTCTAAAATTATTAAATAGAAAGTGAATAAAGGTACAAAATCCAATTCATAAGCATATAGCTTAGATATGGATGCCTCAAGCATAATTTTTAAAAGGGTATATAGGAAACAGTAGCTGGAATAGTAGTAGACAAAAAAGAAGAGTATCCACATAATAATTAACCTATAGAAGAACATAAAAAAGTCATAAATATAAAGCAGAGTTAAACTATAAATTACATGGCATCAAGTATCATCCCAAGCACCTTTTGATAGTACACTTAACACTTTTAGCTTGGGGTTGGACAAAACTTCCACGCATGACATACATGTAAATAAGTTTATTATGAAAAGCTGTGTAGTTCATACAGGTTTGCAATAATTGAAAATATGTAGATGTAGAGTAGTCTTAAGGGGTGTTAGCTACACGATAGTTGTCAATCTTGATTCTTTTCCTCTAGCTCCTTTGTTTCAATTCTTTCCACTTCACCCATTTCTCTACGGTCTCGATACCCCCAAACCATTAAAATAAGGATGTCTCCAAAGAGGATTATGAATCAATGCAATCAGTACATAAAGTAACCCAGATGGAGGTGTATAAGTATGTATGGTTCTAAGAGTGCATAAATCTTATTATACAAGTAGAGGTACTCTAAACCATGCTGTCTAATTAGTATGAAAACACTATTTAGAGCCATGACACTGGGTACACCCCTAATATCACATAACTATGTAAGAAAGTCACTAAGCAGAGTCAGATTTGTCAAGTATGGAACTGAATTCAAAAGTCTATATGGAAAAACAACTTCCAATGATATGGTAAAGAGAATTAATCAAATTGATTTGAAGGAATTTATAATTACAAATGACTAGTATACATAAAACTGCTTATATATTTCAAACAAAGCTGGCTACATACAAACAGAAATTAATGGTCTCTTTAAACACAAAGAATGATAAAGCTCCCTGTACTCGTTTTGCTTTTGTTTGTAGTTTTACATATCTCATAGACTTCTCAATGAAATAGAATGTCTGTACCAAAAAACCATTTCCAGATGATAGTATAAAGAACATTTATTTATCAAATTGCTTTGAAAGAATTTATAATTACAAATGACTACCATACATAAAATTGCTTTGAAGGAATTTATAATTTCGAATAACTAGCATACATAACTTTTTGTACTCAAAATGCTACATAAAAAAATGCATATTACAAACAATACTGTAATGTGATTATATATTTCTGTATACTTAATCAAAATAACCAAAGAAAACTTAACTTTTTGAATTGCATAGGTTGGGTGAGCTTCATCAAAAACTTGTTGGATTTGTGCTTTGAAAATGAACTTTTCAGATAAACAAAGAGGGCGTGGTAAATATCCAACAGCATATAATCCACTGGAAAGAAAATGGAAGCACTCAAAGGTTTTATAATTTAGGAATGTCGTATTTTTCATTACCTGTGTTCTTTGGATACTCTGGTTGTGAGAGAGGAAGAACAACCGGGTGCTTTGTTAACACTTCTATTTCAGCAGTCAATTGTAGATCTGGATAAAGACCGCCTATTTTGGAACAAATTCCCCTCAAAGTATATTGATGTTTTTTAAAAGCTGCAACATATATTAATATTATAAACATAAGTTTAATAGAAACAAAATACCATTAACCCTGTATAATAGAAATATAGCTCAACTTATTATCAAAAGACATAAATCGAATAGGAAAGTGTACTGCAAATTTTTCCCAAATCTAATTGGGAGGCACAGAACATTGATATTTAAATAATATATTTACAACCATATATCAATGCAGCTTTCATTGTTTAGTCTGCTCATTTTATGCCCTGCATTAATTTTGTGCAAATCTACAATAGAGCCATGCAGTCTTTCAGGGCCCTGCAGTTCCCTTGTGGGCTATATTCTCTCTACAGATTTGAAGGTCTTTGAATTGGGCATGTGTTTCCAGGTGGACCCACTCTCCTTACTGGGTGCTAATGGATTTGATCCCTTCACTTCAGCTGCTCAAATTCAAATACTCCTGACCAAATCAATGATAAAAGCACCCATTACATGCAACTGTATGAATGGTATCCGTAAGTCTGTGTCTACAGTGTATCACATCAAGCAAGTCATTACAGAGTTGGTGTTTGGGGGCCTAGTCACATGGGACCAGCTTAAGTTGTTGCTTAGGGGCCTAGTCACATGGGACCAACTTAAGGATGCTAATAAGATAGCTGATACTGGTTTTATAGCTGTCAAAATTTAGAAAATGAAATGACACCATGAGAGAAATAGAGGCTTCTAACAGCTGGACAGTGATACAACTAACATCTAGGTAGTGTATTTAAAGGCCTATGCTGTAAATTAAAAACCAGACAACTGAAACAAATTTACTGCTGAAGAGATGAATAGTAAGACCAAAGAAAAAAAACCACTGATGAAGACTAGAGCATGAGAAAATATTATCGCATGAGAAAATCTTTACTGCCAAATAGCTGAACAGTAGGACCAAAGAAAACAAAAACCACTGATGTAGACTGCATGTCCGTCTGCTGTCCTTGCTCGCTTCCCATTTCTTCATCCACATTATTGAAATATACAATCTATATACAATGAACTGTGAAAATTTGATCTCTCTAAAATATAAATAGCTCCTACAAATTATTGAACTGGCAAAGGAAAGAAGTGGGTAGGGGTAGTTACACCAATGACATCTAACAGTTCATATAAAACATAAGAAAATAAATGTGAAGAGCATTGACAGATGAAGGTCCTTGAAACAAATGACATCTACACGGTACTTGGCATCAAAGAAACAAATGATAACCCTTTTGTAAATCCTTGAGAGTATAATTTTAACATTACCTTCTGCCATTTACAGTACGCTTAGCTGGAGAGAGTCAATGGCATTGATTAAGCCTACATCTTCTCCCCTCTATCACAATACTACCAGCGCCTGTAGGCCACTTCACCTAATTAAACATCACCCAAAAATAAAAAAATAATGATTAAACAAAAAAAAATCAATATCCTTCACAATAAAACAAACAAACCAAACTCTTGAAAAGGTAGAAATTGAATGGCAAACCCTAATATCGTGGTCTCTGTTGATGAGGGTTGCATTTGTAGGGCGATAAATCCTGCGCAGTTGGCCTACCTCTTCACCACATCAATGGGAGACTATTGCCGCCTATTTCCACAGGCAGTCCATTCCTGATGCAGCTCTCCCCAATGCTCTGGCCCTGTCTCCTCTCCCTCTATGTATGTGAGGCCCCTTTCATCCTCTATTTCATTCACACTTCTTTCCTGCGTGTTCATCTGTTGCCCTTGTTGCCTTCAGAAAACCCTAAAAATCTTTGCTTCCTAACCCATGAAAGATCCACAAACTTGCACGTTACGCTTCATTTCCCCCTGATACTGTCACTGTGATTTGATGTCAAGGGATGACATTGTTTGGATGGTCGTCCCTGTACCTGACAACTATTTTAGGCCTTTGATTGACAGTTTGACGTGGCACGGTGCTCGACTAAGACAGATCAATTAATACGCATTTCCTGCGTCATAATGTCACCATCCACGGCAATGTTTTGGCAAGAATTTTGGGTGACTGTGTACATGTATCCAGTGCACGGTTCACTCCAGTGACTTGCACAGTACTCGTTAATTACGCTGAGTTGCGCCAACAGACAGGATGACTGCAATGGTCATCCCTGTACCTGTTGGCTATCTTGGACCACTGGATGGCGTACGACTGCCATAAATGAGCTCGACTCCTCCCGGAGTTAAACGCCTATCGGCATAACAAGGTCTTCAAAGCCTTTAAAGACCCCAATGGCCACACCGTGACCCATAAGAATTCCAAAGGATTACATGGTGAAGACCACTACAATAAAGGCACCGCTAATTACAATAATTAGCATGATCATGACTGGCAAAGGATTCAATTGCTCTAGGCACTTGCCGAGCTATGCTCTTTTCTCTGCAATCTACAAATAACTTTGTTGTGTTGTGAAAGGGGAATATAAATTTCCTATTCTAAAACTTTCATCAGTTATTCTGATGAAATTAGCAGCAGTTTAAGCTTCAAAACCCACTACAATTGCTTGTTACGGATATGCTTTTTTAAATGGATACGTTGATGCATAGTTTATGTTAATGGTATTTGACCTGCATTTTCTCATAATGATGTTTGTTATTTTGCTGGTGCAGGCTAGAATTGTGAAGGAGGTCAGTATAAAGATTCACGGTTTCTGAGTTATAACTCTTTAAGTAGCTGTAATTTTATCCACATTATGATAAACTTTGCTTATTTTTTATCTGTTTCTGAGAATGTTATCATTTGCTTTGGATTTTAGAATGACATTGTTGGTAGCTTTGCTGTATGTGTCTAGTACTTTATTGTCAAGTGACTATATGTTGATGAATCTAATATTAGGAAATTTGTATATTGTGCATGTAGTGTCTATATGGCTCTTGCGAAGTGTTAAATTTAATGATTTTTTTATTGGGCTTCACATACTGTTACATAATGAAGTTCATCTTTGTTCTTTCAAAAAATCTCTGGAATTGAATGGACTAGGTCTTCTCTTATATTACACATTGACAGAGAATGATTAGTGTGCCTTTTTCCAATTTTGGTTTGGAGATTGTTTACTTGTGTTCTTACTTGCATGAAGGTGCCCTTTATTTTGTTCCAGCAAAATTTTGATGCTCGTGTTGGCTATTTTTTAATGAAGGAAGCTTTTGAGTATGTTAAAATTTTGATTCATTTATAGGATTTAATTTAACATTTCCGATTAAGTTGGCATTAACTTTATACTTGAAATAAATTTAAGTTGACAACATGTGTGTCAATTTCTTGTAGAAAATAATTTTTTTAAGTGAAAGGAATTTAAAATTGACATGTAGAATGAGGTTGAAGTTGAGAAGCTCCATGAATGATATTTGTTCTTTAGATATCTGTAATTTATTAACTAGATACTATCCACATAGTTACTTGGATTATGCATTATCGTTTTAGCTTGTGTTTGTCAAGAATCCAAGTTGTATCGAGTGTCTGATAACTTGTATATTGTTGGAACGAATCTTTTGGTATACTCCAAGTTGGTGTAAGATCCACATGTCTATCCATTTTGAGCATAACCTGCCATATATGAGATGCAATAGCTTTCTATTGGGAAAGGATGATGCATTATACCAATGAGAATTGTTTGTCAATGCTGGATGTAGATGGTTTTTAAGAGGGATATGTAGGTGCTAAGGTATAGCATATGAGATTAATATGTGTTAATTATTATATACCAAGATTTAGAAACCTCACCCTGGCTTGTGTGGCCTAGCTATATTGTAACCTATTTTAGTAGACTATCATCAGTGTATATAAAAAAAAAGTTATTTGAAACTAGATGGTCCTACTAAATTCTTGATGTTGAATGTATAAGTGGCAACTTTTTTTGGCACATAGAGTGCCTCATTTTTACACCATTCATGGTGTTTCGTGTACCTTCTTATATAAACCCCTCTTGGATTGTTCTTTTTTGCTTCTATTTTAATCCTACGATTTGGGATCTCTAATCTCTCCAAAAAAATTGTACAAGCTCCTATTGTAATGCTAGCACAAAGAGAATTCAATTATGCATAGAAAGGGATTCAACTTTTCTATGTTATTAACTACCCTACTGAGTGCAGTAGAGTAGAGAAGATAGCATCGCATCTTTCACTCTTCCTACTTCCAATTGTAATTGCAGATTCCATTTTAACTTAAGATGTCACTAGCTATCAGTTTTTTAAAGCCTAAATTGTCTATATGAAGCATATTATAAAGATGATCTATAGGTTTCTATGAATCTAGTTTAAATTTTCTTGTGTTGATAAAAAAGCTCCTTGTTTTGTTTATATAAACTAGTTTAATTTTTTTTCTATTGATAAAAAAGCTCCTTGTTTTGTTTGTAGAAACCTAAGAATAATTTTATTTCTACTCAAGATTTTGCTTTTAGATTTAATAGAAAGAGGTCATTCATGTACGTGTAAATTTAAAATACCTATATTTCCTTAAAACATCCTCATATTATAGGTTTTTTGTATAAGCCCATGGAGTTGCCTTAATTTCATGCTAATGTTTTTAGTGCTAGACAATTATAGCGGACATGAATACATGTCTATATGTTTGTTTCTATGGTTATCAAGAAAAGCTATTCATTATTGTTGTGTCATTATCTTATTGTCTATTTCTAGGTTTTGGTTATTGACAAGCCACATTGCAACACTCTATCTAAATATCATCCACTTCAATGGTTAAATAGTCAGTAGTAATTTTACACCTCATCCACAAAAAAAAGTGGTAAATACTTGTCCTATTTTTATTGGCCAAAATTGACTTCTGACTATTGAAGTGGATGATGTTTAAGAATACCCAAATTGCAATTGGAAATAATTTTGTAACAATTTTGAAAAAATTTCTCTTGAAGCAATGATAAATATTTTCCTAGTTGAAAAATAGCCAAAAATAACATTGAGCATCAAATTTAAATGTTCATCTTGATTGACCTAATATTGTTTGAAATCTCCTTCTAATAGTTCATTGGACCCAAATATTTTGATATTTAATTAAGGGTTGGGTAAACTTGAGTTCTTTAAATTAGAATAATAGTTCATCCACAAATTTCTAATCAAATGAAAGGTCTTTTATTTATGGATTTAATAAAAAAAAACAAATAACATGACTTTCCCTAGCTACTTATCCAATTGAGTTGGACCAACCAAGAGATAAAAGGAAGGAAAATGGATGGAGTTGTTATTATGATAGGCTTCACATTGGCCATAATGGTTTACAATGCCACATTCAATAACATTAAGACTTTGTATTCTTATTCAAAAAGTGCATTAGATGGTCTTAATAAGTATGAAGTGTGAGGAATATTTTATATTCCCAAGGTATTCGTGGTAGAGGAGAAAGAAGCAACAATCATAATGGTGGGTGATACTGATGGTATTGATTAAAGGAATGTTGAAGTTCATGGTAGAGGAGAAAGAAGCAATAACCATAATGGTGGGTGATACTGATGGTATTGATTTAAGGACTGTTGAAGTTTTATTATCCTCAAGATACAACATTATGATTGACACAAACATCTCCTTGTCCACTTGCAAGGAAAACAACTTAGAGAATATCTATCTGGGGAAAGGTATTTGGTGCAAAAAATTCAGTAAGAGAGCTATTATGATAATCCTCCATTAGTTACAATTGGAAGGTATGATTTATCTATCTTTATGAGGTTTTTCTTTAATGCAAAACTTGATTCTCTCTATAAACTCTTTCATATGAAGGATTCCATAACAACTTGGAGAGCTCAACGCGTTGAGGGTATTAGACCTTAGCATTAACCTACTACTAGGTGCCATTCCAATGTTTTTAGCCAATTGCACATGCCTTCAATGGATTGGACTTGCACAAAACTAGTTGATGGGGCTAATATAATTTTGTTGCTCAAGAAAGCTATAGGTCCTCATCATCTCTAACATCCTTTAAAAGGAAGCATTCCAAATTCTTTCTATAATTGAATCTCTCTCTAGATATTAGAGATTGGCTACACCAATCTCATGGGTTTAATCTTTTGTAGGGTTTACTAAAGAATCTATTATATCTCTACAACAGAGTCACCTTCCTCATCACTCACATCCCTCCTCTTAGCAATTGTACTAAACTATCCTATAGATCTTTATCACGACTTGTCATTAAAAAGTCAGTGTATCCTCATCGTGGGTGTGGGATTTAGAATGGGAATGGAAAGGGTAATAATGTGGGTGTCTTAACATTGGTGGTATTGATATTATGAGGTAGATCAACAAGGTTAGATGTGGGAGAACTTTCTCATGGAAATGAAAGCTACATTAGGTCCAAGTAGAGATAAACTATATGCATGGGTGCAATGGGTCTTTCAAGGGAATTGCTTGTAACATGTGTGCTTAGGTGACAAATATTTTATTGCAGGGCTATAGATTATTGTGGAAAGTGGAAGCAAGATGCGTGAACAACTATGTCACCAACTCGACTAGCTTTCCTTTCAAGAGACGCTGAGGGAGTGCTGAGACAAGTTGAACAAGGTTGATGTTTAACGAGGAGAGAGCCTTCCATAAAGCTTTCAGAGCACGTGTTAAGTAGCTTGAATCTGGCAACAGGACTTTCTCGTCCTCATTCTTCTTAGGAATGGTATCATCCATGGTTGCTATGGGGACAATTGAGTAGTAGAGCATCTCCAGTATGTGGCCTCTCTCTTTTATATGCAGACTTGAACTATCCATCATCTTCGACATAAATGGCGACCATTCTTTATAGGCGAGAGTTAGCAGACTGCAGAGCCTTTCTTCCGCCTTGTCTTGAGAACCCAATTGCATTTCCAGCAGCTTCTGCAAGACGAAAAAAGGTAGCTGATTCTCCAACATCATTAGATCTCTCATAATTGTATTATGGATTGTGCTTCTGCCATATGGATCTAAGACTCTTTCCAGTCGCTTCACCTATGAAGACACTTATGAAGAAGCTTGGTTCGCCTGTTTAACATAGAACTCCAAGCACTCGAGCATGAAGGAGGCGTCCAGAGCCTTGAGCCATGCCAGGGTTTCCTCCTTGTAGTCCACATATTTGTGGTAGCAGTTCCTGATCTGCCAGTCGTACTTCTTCACCTCTTTCACTACAGATTCAAACTTACAGTCACAGGTTATTGTCTTCTAAAATCTTCGCACAACAGCCACTTTATATCTCTCCATTTTGATAAAATAGGCCCAATAAACAACAAAACATAACAGCAAATAAAAACAGGGCAAAACAGAGTTAATAAACTTAGAAAAATATTTATCTAACTTGAATTATATTTCATCCAAAAAGTTGTATACAATAGCTTTGTACAATCATATATATAATTACAAAAAACTTGAAGCCTGGAAGCTTCCATCTTTCTAGATTATTCTATATTTTTAATTCTAGAAAAACTGGAATGTTCTATTAGTTTTATGGAAAACTCTAGAGAAATCCTAACTTTCTATTGTGGAAAACTTTAGATAAAACTTGCTATTTTCTAGACAATCTTACTTTCCTTAACATCCCCCCTTAAGATTGGCTTAGAATAATACAAAGAAAATACAAAAGAGGGGAAATACAAAGAGAGGGGAACATTATACTACTATACCCCTTTAATGTTCACCTCTAACAGACCAAGCATTCCTCGTAATTTTAAGAATTTGGCTTCAGTCATACTCTTAGTGAATATATCAGCTACTTGTTCTTCACTTGGACAAAATTGAAGATTGACAATGGATGCTTGAACAAGATCCCGAATGTAGTGAACATCAATCTTAATATGCTTTGTTTTAGCATGAAAAACTGGATTATTGGCAACCTGTATGGTACTTTGATTGTCACAATACATAGTGCTAGCTGAACTTTGTAGAAAACCAACCTCAAATAGAAGATTTTGAATCCAAACTGCTTCCTTGCCTGCTTCTTTTGCTGCTCTATATTCTGCTTCACATGAAGATACTGATGTAGTTGTTTGTTTCTTGCTACTCCATGTAATAGGTCCTAATCCAAGATTGAAAACATAACCACCAGTAGATTTCCTATCATCTATATCACAACCCCAATCTGAATCAGTAAATCTGACCAAAGAAATTGAAGATTTATAGTCATAGAAGATGCCAAAGTGTATGGTTCCGCAGATATATTGTAAAATTCTCTTAGCAGCCAACCAATGACTTTCTTTAGGTGCCTGCATAAATCTAGATACAAGATTGACTACAAAACAAATATCTAGTCGAGTATGAGTTAGATAAACCAAGCTACCAACAAGCTGTCTATATAAAGTGGCATCTACACTCTTGGAAGGACATTCTTTAGTAAGCTTGACTCCAGATTCAAATGGGGTAGATGCTGGCTTGCATTCAAGCATGTTAAACTTTTCTAAAAGGTCCAAAGCATATTTTTATTGTGAGATGAACAATCCATCATGTAATCTACAAACTTGTAATCCAAGAAAATAGTTTAGTTCACCCAAATCACTCATATGAAATGTCCTCTTAAGATCCGATTTTAAATCATTGATGAGCCCAATATTTGGTCCAGCAATGAGTAAATCATCTACATAAATTGCAACAAGAAGAATCTCATCTTAAACTATCTTCACATAAAGATTTGGATCTGACTTACATCTCTTAAATTCATGAAGCTGAAAATACCTATCAATCTTCTCATTCCATGCTCGTGGCGCTTGTTTAAGACCATAAAGTGACTTCTTTAATCTGCAAACAAGATTAGGATGTTGCTGATCTACAAAAACTGGTGGTTGATGCATATATATTTCTTCATATAAATCTCCATTTAAGAAAGCATTTTTAACATCCATTTGATGGATATGCCACCCAAGACTTGCAGCCAAAAAAGGAATAATTCTAACAATGTTCATTTTAATGACAGGAGCAAATGTTTCTTCATAATCAACACCCTCTTTTTGATTGAACCCCTTAGCAACCAATCTAGCTTTGAATTTTTCTATAGCACCATCTGATTTAAATTTAGTTTTGTAAACCCATTTGCAACCAATAACATTCTTACCTTTGGGTCAGGGCACAAGCTCCCAAGTTTTATTCTCTAACAATGCATCATATTCCTCTTTCATGGCTTGCTCCCATTCCTTCTTTCCTCTAGCTTGCTCATATGAGATTGGGTCATTTACTTGTAATACTTTGGCCATGAGAGCACTACCATTCCTTCCTTGGATCTTTGAGCCTTGTCTATATATTTCTTTAACACTCCTTGTCTTTTGTCTAGCTGAAATGACAGCTTCTTCATCATCACTACCTATAGAAAATGGTTGATTACAAGCATCAGTAGTTTCATTTTCATTATTTATAGTGGTACACACCTCATCCTCATCAATATTGGCTCCATTTCTTTCTAAAATATCAGAAAAATAAGAAGTATTTGTTGTTGTAGATTGAGAGGAAGTAGCGGCAAGTTGTGAATACTCATCAAACTTTACATCTCTACTAACAAAGAACTTTTTTATTGTCAAATCATATAAACTGTAAGCCTTTGATTCTTCACTATAACCCACATACAAACACTTATGACTCTTTGGTTCTAACTTTTCTCTCTTTTCATCAAGAATGTGTGCCCAAGAAGTACACCCAAATACTTTAAAATACCCATTGTGAGGCTTTCTACCACTCCATGCTTATTCAAGGGTGATATTTGTGAGAGCTTTAGTGGGAATTCTATTCACAATATATGCAACACAAGAAACAGCTAAACCCCAAAATTTGTTATGCAAACTTTTAAAATGCAACATACAATGAGCCATTTCTAAAAGAGTTCTATTCATTCGTTCAGCCACCCCATTTTGTTGAGGAGTATAAGGAACTGTTCTTTGCACCTTAATACCATAATTTTTCACAAAATGACTCAAATGCATAATTGCAATATTCACCTCCATTATCTGTCCTTAAACACTTAATTCTTTTTGCACTTTAAATTTCAACTAATGCCTTAAACTTTTGAAAGACTTCAAATACTTCATTTTTCCTTTCTAAAAAATAAACCCACACTCTCATGTTGTAATCATCAATAAAAGTGAGAAGATACCTAGCACCTGAAAGTGAAGGATACCCTGGTTCACATAGATCACTACGAATGAGTTGTAATGGATAATTAGTTCTCCATGCTTTCCCTGAATCAAAAGGATTTCGATGATGTTTGCCTAACACACATCCTTCACACACACCTTCAGAAGCTAAAATTTTTATTAATCCTCTAACCATATCCATTCTAACCATGTCTTGTAATTTTCTATAATTTATATGTCCGAGTCTAGCATGCCAAAGTTTTGACATATCATTAGTCTGAGCAATAAAAGCACGAGAGTGTGTGTATTCATTATCAACAAATCCCACAAATTTAAATAGACTCTCTTTATGATCAACTCTGCCAATAGCAATTATATTGCTTGGGTCTTTTCTATTTCTAACAATAACTTGATCACCAGTGACAACAAACTCATAACCAGCTTGGGCAATTTTATATACTGAAATAAGATTCACCCCTAATCCTTCAACTAGCAAAACATTTTTCAAAGACCCATTTGTTACATTAACAGTCCCTGTTCCTAAAACTGGAAGTCTCATTTTATTGCCAATGGTAATTTCTTGATCTGAATTCTTCCCTTCATTAAAATCAATAAACAAAGATCTATCCCCAGTCATGTGATAGGATGCCCCTGAATCTAAAATCAATTCTTTATTAAAATCTGAAGCAAAGTATCCCCCTTTAACACTACTTTGAGGTCTAGCAATTACCTCCTTATTTGATTTCTCTTGCCTTTTTAGAGAGATGGCTACGAAGCTATGCCTATCCTTCTTGCCATCCTTGAACCTTTCTTGCTTGGGCTTGTATTGCTGCCTTTCATTGTCCCTCTTCTTCAAACAAAATTTTTCCATTTGATTTTCACCTCCACAATACCTACAAATAATCAATTTTTTTGCAACTTGTTTTTCTGTACCATCATTTCTAGAAAAATGGTTAGAACCATCATTATTTTAAAATTTATAATTTCCTTTCCAATTCTTCTTTCCATCATATCTAGAAAATTTACTCTTGGCTGCATATGCATGATTCTTCTTAACATGTCCTTCTTTGATAAGCTGAACCTCTTCATCTAAAACAGACTTACAAAATTGGGATTTAGTTGAAGAACCCTTTTCCTTGATTCCTTAAATACCTTGTATGGCTAGGGAAGCTTACTTTCAACCATTGCAATCAATTAAAAATCCTTTTTTGTATATTCAGCACCTATTTTCTTCAGCTGGGCATTTAAAAAAGTAACTTCATTGAAATAATCAGTTATTTTTTCAAAATTAGAAGGAGCTAAATTCACCAATTTTTCTTCTATACTAAACATGCTAGCAATATCTGCATCTTTATAATCTTTTTCCAAACTCTCCCACAACTCTATTGGATTATCAATATCAACAAATCTTCTATTGAGATTGGGGCTTAAAACTTTACCAATAATACCTCTAGCTTGTTCCAACTTGCATTTCCATAGCTCTTTTTCTTTTTCAATTTGAGGTTCACCAATTTCTTTGTTCACTATCCTCCATAGAGCCTTTTCTCTCAGAGCATTCTTGATTGCAATCTTCCAATCTGTAAAACCACTTCCATCAAATATTGGCAACACTTCATTTGTTGAGCCCATGTTAGCCAAAACAAAATTAGTCTTCAAACAAATATCACTCTAACAATAATGCAGCCCTGCAAACAAATATCACTTCCAACAATCTATATGCCCTGTAGCTGAACCTGGGAAAAAAAAATCTAGCTGAACCTGGGTCTGATACCATGATAGAATAGGCCCAATAAACAACAAAACATAACAGCAAATAAAAACATGGCAAAATAGAGTTAATAAACTCAGAAAAATATTTATCCAACTTGAATTATATTTCATCCAAAAAGTTGTATACAATAGCTTTGTACAATCATATATATAATTACAAAAAACTTGAAGCCTAGAAGCTTCCATCTTTCTAGATTATTCTATATTTTTAATTCTAGAAAAACTAGAATGTTCTATTAGTTTTATGGAAAACCCTAGAGAAATCCTAACTTTCTACTGTGGAAAACTCTAGATAAAACTTGCTATTTTCTAGACAATCTTACTTTCCTTAACACATTTCGTACAGTTGGGATCTCCAGTGGTGATATGGTCCAATGTTTTTTGCAGAATATATGTTTCTGGCTTCGCTACCAACAATTCATTGGGCACACCAAAAATAGATACAGAAATCTCCTTTTCTTCTTCTTGGTTGCCCTTTATTTGTAGGCCTTCCTTGATTTGAATAACCCAGAGATCTTGATCGATCTTTACTTCATCTTCATTCATTAATTCCATTATTCCAAATGAAAGATGAATGAAAGATGAAAGAAAACAACTAGACACACAGTGGATTAAAATTAGGTGATGGAAAGCTCAAATATGGGAAACAACTAGGCTGATGGTTGTATTTGTAGCTATAGCCTCAGCTGCAGCGAACAAAGCAACTTTACTTTCACAGAAATTTTTACACAGCTTCCCACAGTAAATGCTTTACACAAAGCATTCCATTCAAAGTTCGAAGGCTGCTTGTCACTCTCAGATGGTACTAGAACGCGTTGGAGAGAGGGCCATACTATAAGTCCCATCTAATCTAAAATTCCTAAAGTAGTAAGGATTAATTAAATAATAGCGTGGTTGATTTCAGACAATTGCAAAATGAAAATGTAAATTTAAAGACTTTAATTTTGGTTTAAGAGGGAAGAGTTTGAAAGCAAACATGTTGCTTAAGCAGCCCCTTTTGGCTAAGAAATCTTGTCAATTGTCAATTGTGGCATGATGGTCCATATAAATATTTAGGGTCCCATACTAAATAATTGGATTGTTCTACAATGTATGGGAAGTTGAAGAAATCTTGTCAATTGGTTACGTCGGCTATATAAAAAGATTTGACCTCGTGACCTATTCATTACTAGCAGTTTCAACTTTACCGACTCTGCTGCACATGCATGTATGAATGGTATCAACTTCTTGTCGGTAATATTTCGACTGGTGTTGAGATTACAATACACCGGCTAGATAAGCTCTTGATAAATTGGGTGTTAGGAAGTAACTTTTGGATTTATTGTAAACATAGCGAAGTATTAAATTCCTTTGTGGTTAGTCAACTATGTTTGTTGATTTCATAATAATAGAAGATGGACAAGATAGAAGAATACATAATGCTTAATTTATTATTTGTAAATGTTGATGTAGGCATGCATGTAGTACTTTATCATATGCTCTAATGTAATTATTTTAATCTTCCAGTTATCTTGGTTGATACTACTTGACAATAACTATTATCCTATGGCTTCTCTACAAATACATAGTCCTAGGGACTAAATTTAAGCCATGAGACACACAAACTGACAAAATATATATATATATATATATATATATATATATATATATATATATATATATATATATATATATATATATATATTAAGACAACAAAATTGCAAGCAAAATTATATACAGAAAACAATCCATATTCAAAATCTAAACTAAAATAACTGAAAAAAATTAAATTTAGACCATTAAAACCTCTTAAAAACTAAAGTCACAATAATCTTAATTAAATAGCAAAGAAAATATTTACTATAAAACCAAAATAAATGTAAAACAAAAGTAAAAATAGCAAGGTATTGGGTAAATATAACTATCAAGTCTCTATCTGACTAAGCAACACGATGCTCTTCAAACGATACACAGGGTTTTAGAAATTGACCGTTGCCTAAGAAAAACACTCGTCAATATCTATTTCCGTGTTATTAAGCTTTATTTTCAACATAAACGAAGACAATTTTGTTCTTGGTGACATTTCTGGCAAAGAATAACAGAGGAAAACATAGATTCTATATTAGTGAAGTCATGAGTGAGGTCATTGAAGAGATGCAGAGTTAAAACATCAATGGAGAGCCGGGTCATTGTTGGACGTAGGGCTGGTCTTTGCTTGCGTAATTTAAAACGAGTGCCCCCTTGGAATTTAGCCTTCGTCATACGTTGTAAATAGAACTTTTTGATGACTTAACAATATATCTTACAGTGGTCTTTTAAAATGACCTTTCAACTTTTAAAAAGGTACTTATGGATGCCCTAAAGCCTGAAGAGATGGTGAATAACATTTACGGAATCAATACGTTCATATTTGTCACATATCGTTCAACTATTTTTCATATCTTTCAACGACTTAACAATCTAGACCCAATGGCTGTTTGTCTTATGTATATATTATTATTAGTTCGTGCCGCAGGTAGGTATACTAATGCATCCACTGGATGCATTTTTTTTTGGTCCTATTCAACTAATGAAAATAAAGAATTAAAATTTTTGGATAGAAGTTCTATAGTTTAGATTTAATTTTTATTTAAGTTGATTTTATAAATACTATTTTTCTTTTACCCTATTGGTTTATAGGTTTATATTAGGAACAGTAATGAGGAAAATCAATTTTTAAAAAAAATTATGCCATAAATATTTAATTCCTAGGCAATCTCAGGCATTTAATGAATCATTTATTAAATTTGAAAAATATTCTCCCTTTTGTACAGGCGAATGGATTTTAAAGTTAGAGGCCATCCATAATTTACAAATTCAACCAATCACATTTCATACACACGAATAACAATCAACGGATGTCCTTCATTACAATCCGATTGTGAGATGACCACCAGAACAAACACAACTCGTGGTGAGAGCTATTTAACTTTAGAATAGATTTATAATTTAATTGCAAATCCCAAAATAAAAAAATAACAAATTTAGCTAGGATATTCAATTTTTCTGGTCATTTTTTGGGTCTGTGATATCTGCCATGACATTGACGACCTCCTCTTCATTGTCTCCACTCCCTTCATTGTTTATTTCCTCAATCTGCCATTGCTTGGTTGTGACCCATATCTAGAGCCGCCTCCTTTCCCTGTTGCAATTTCTCAAAAGCCACATTGTAGGTCTCGCTGCCCTTCTGCTTGGTATAATTGACAGCAACAAAAGCCCCTTTGTTCACCTATTCAGTCAAGCTATCTTTGGCCGCCTTGCTCTTCTCTGCAGTATAATGCAAAGCCGCCTTAAATTTCTCGGCAGTGTACTCCTGTAGTATAAATCAAAGGTACCAACAGCCTGTGCTCTTTCTTTTGTCTCTACCATTTCAGTTGCATAAATCTACCCCAAAACATACATAATTAATGTTTCTAAAATTTGTTCTAATTCTTTTTCTTTTAGGGTAATCTTATATATACTTGTAGACACCTAAAATTAGCTTGCTTCGCAAAATAATTTCCCATATCTCGACACCCTCATTATCCCTCCTATTAATTAAATAAATTCATTTTATTTAATTAATTTATCCCTCATTATCTACCTTGACCATTTACCTATCCCTTGTGATCAATTAACCTACTTAATTTATCACTAGGACATTACAACACTATTCCTCATTAATCAAATAAATATTCCCAATATTTATTTGGTTCAATTCTCCTTTTCCCTAATCCTTATTTATTAGATAAATCATGGTTATCTAATTGATCTAGCCTACTAATTGACCTACCCTAACCTACCCTAGCCTACCTCATCCTAGCCCTAGGATCAATTAAGCAAAACCTCTGTTTAAGTAGTCCTAACCTCTCAAGTGGGTGGTCAAACCTAGTTTAACACCCTTCCCCACATCCCCCAAATTAAAAATTGAAATAAGTCACACATCACATTTACTTCCCTTATAAGCCCATACTCATTCATTACCTCTTATCCCCAAAATAAGTTCTTAATTCATTTCCCATTCCCCAAATGAATTTTTAATTCATTTCACATTCTTTCACACCCATACTTCATTTATCACCCCTCTTCCCAAAAATGAATAAAAGACTCACTTTTATTCCTAGCCCTTGATCTCATCTTTCAATCCTCACCCTCCATCCTCCTTTCAGAAAGTCTATAAATGAAACCCTCTCCAAGCCATTTTGGAGAGACTTCTTCATGCATCAAACCTCTGCCAAAATCACTCCACAATCTCTTTATCATGCCACCATAATGCCAAAATCTTTCCTCATCTCCATCTAATCTATCTGAATCCACTTTCCTCTCATCTTACGTTGTGTTGAGCATTTGAGCAATCCACATCTACATTCTAATCATGGGTAAAATTGAGGAGCTCGTGGGTGCAACTCCTTCCCTCTTGGATGAGTTCATTATGAAGGTATAATCATTTAATTTTGCATTTGATTAGTATTTAATCTTCATTTTGATCTCACTTATCACATTGGCACGCCCGATCTCGGATCTGATCATCAGTTTTTGTAGATTTTGTTGTTAAAATCTTCGTTTTCTAACAGTTTTTGTCAAGTTTTGGGGCTTAAGTGTTGCAGGTTGCATCTTGAGCAAAAATAGACATCATTATTGTGATCAGGATGCTATTTCTGTGAATTTTGACAGTAAACTTGCCTATATTATGTGATAAAATTTTTTGAAAAATTTTAAAAATTTTTTAGGGTACAGTCCATACGGTATGGATCCGTACCGTATGGAACCATACCCTCCACACCGATCTGTGTTCTGTCTATATTCTCTGATCACTTGGTTTCTGCGTTGCAGGAAATTTGTCTTACAGGTTTAACGTTGCTGTTTTACAGGTTTTGGTCAAATCCGCCACCATTTCATCCCCTGGTCGGCACCCCTTATACCTCCCGTTGCCACCCAGTCGCCACTGCCTACGTGGAACCCTACCAAGTCGCCGCCATCTACGCTTAGTCGTCTCCTCCCTGCAACCTTCCACCCGGTCGCCACCCACATAACCTTCCATCGACACCACTAAATCCACCTACCCCCTGTCCATCTGCCTGACCAACATCGTCACTACTCGAGCTCCATCCCTACCCTAGCCCCTTCCCCTCTCCGCTCCTCACAACACCCTCCACCCTCCCGCCACCGCTGTCGCCACTCCACCCAGCACCCCCCGTTCCCCTCAGACTCCTGTGCCTCCCCTTCTCCCGAACTATCCTGCGCCACTCCCTCCTCCCCGACTCTCACGCCGCCCTCACTCCCTCTCCCCTCTCGCCTCATCCTTGCACCCTACTGCCCCTCTATAGCACCACTCCCCATCGCCAACTCCACCACCCGATCCTCTGTCTTGCCTCCCGCCGCCTACCATCCATTCTCCTGCTGCCTGCATCTCCCGACCACCACTCCTCACCCACCATCTCCTATACTCCTTGCCACTCGCAGTATCCTTGTCACTTACACTTTAGGGTTAGGGTTTACCCTGATGGTGACCGTGGGGAGGGGCTCTTAGCCCCCCCTTTATATTTATTTTTTTTCAAACTTTCAGACCCCTGGTCATATTAGCGACCAGGGGCCCCTTTGGTCCAAACTTAACCCTAACCATAGAAGACTTAACACTCACATGTGACCATTTTCTCGTAGACTGCTAGCAGTTAATTAACACTGTCAGACTTGCCTTGTGCCTCCTACATGCTGAAGGAGGCTATTTTTTTCAAACTCACACAACTTTTGCATACGGAGTCAAAATCGTGCAAACAAGGACTCGTCGGAAAGAGGACTCAGCGAACTATGCAATTGTGAGGATTTTATCAGGTGACTATACTGTTTTGACCACTTTTTCGTAGTCAAAGTCAAACATGCATGAAAACTTCAAATGCTCATATCTTTTGCATTTTTGATCAAATTTTTGCAATTTTTTTTTTAAATCATATAGAATTTCCTGAAGAATCTATTCATGCACTCAATTTTTATATATCAATTCTTTTTCATCAGATTTTATCAGATTCTCAATTTTCGCATAATGATCATCTTGGCTAGCCTACTTCCTCCATTTTTGTTTTTGTGACTTGCAGATGATCATTCAGGGCTGGAACAACATCAAGATCAAAAAACATAGTAGTTTGGACAGCAAAAACAACCTAAGTACATCCATTCTAATCTTTCATCTTCAATCTTGTTTGCATACACATTTCAATTTGGGTTTCTAAAACGAATCATTGTTTGATCACACATCATTGAAATCGGGCTTAAAACAAATCAGTGTCTTCAATCACATCTTGAAATTGGGATTTAAAATGAATCATTGCTTGACTTGTCTTCCTCACATTTCAATTTCTAAGGGTCAATTAACCAAGTGCGAGTGTGAGTCAAGTGTGCGTGTGTATGCTCTCTCCTCGCACCGCAAGGTGACCTTGGAAATCACAAACACCTCACTTGATTCACTTCTGTTTACCCTGTCCTAGGAGGCCTGCTAGGGGATTTCATCACCCCTAGGGATGACCTCATCCGAGGCTAAATTGAAAGACACCCTCATTGAAATCAAAATCTTGTCACTCTTGGCTAAGCCCCAAAGAACTTTCTACCTTTGGGAAGTGAAGGTGAAGGGTGGGTTACCCCCTTCTCCTAGCTATGTGATAGGATTTCACTTTCAATTCTTAGTCAACCTCATGTAAACATTGCCCAAACCTAACTGGCCATACCCCATCAAACTAGACATTAGGGCTTGTTGATGTGTCTTCCACATGTGCTTGTTTAATCATCATCATATTCTTCCAATTCATAATTCAAAATTGCTTGTGTCTTATGTGAGTGATTCATGTTTGTACAAGTGTGATCTTTCCATTAAACATTGCCAAATCAAGATAAACATCAACCACATAAGACAAGTCATTCACCTCATTCTTCCAACACATTCAAATCCAATCACTCATCTATCCTAATCATCCTAATCACCTATCTTATCCACATCATCATCCAAATCATTCAATCTAATCTTATCCTAATCACTCTCATCATCCTTAATCCAATTCATCAACATCATTCTAATCCCATCTCATCCAAATCCAAAATCCAAAATCAAATCCAACATCAATCATCCCTTCTCCATTATCCACTCCAATCGAACATTCCAATTCCTAATCCTTAATCAACAAATCATCCTCGGCACATCAAACTTTGGTTAAGGACCTAGTCTCCTTCATCCTCCATCAATCCCCTCATCCAAAAGGACAACCAAAACTATCCACATCATTATCAAAATCCCTCAACATCATTATCATCCCAATCCAAAATCCGAATCAACCTAATCAAAAATCAAGACCTCAATTGATCACCTAATCAAATCAACCCAATCAACCCTCTTGCTTAAGATCATTAGTCTATCTTAATCATAGAGAACCATTCATCAAAACAAATCAAATCATCCTAAGATCTTGAAATTTTATTCCCAACATCACAATCATCCATTATCCTCCATTTCATCTCATATCTCTCCATCAAAATAGATCTTTATGAAGCAATACAACAATTACAAAGACGTAGAAAAGTCTATGAGAACATGGATCCTAATGCTAAGGAACAATTCAAAAATGACATTAAAGATATACCCTTAGCACACCTCATCATTGGAGAATCCCAAACCCCTACCCCATCTTCATCATATCAACCCTCATCATATCAACCTTCAACATCTTACATATCCACACCATTGACCTCATACCAACCTCCATCATATTAACAAACATCCTACATATCACCCCCATCCACATCACATCAATCTTCATTCTTTCAACCTTCATCATACCTACCTAAATCCTACATATCCACTCCATCAACCTCATATCAACCTTCAACCTCATACCAACTTCCATCATATCAACCTTCATCATATCAACCTTCACCATCATATCAATCACCATCCCCTTACACATCCATGCCATCATACTTATCCAATCAACCAATACCTCCAACTTATCCATCCCCCAACCTTTGTCATGCTAACTTTGATCAAGGGAACACCAATCTAGCACACCTTATATCAACAACCAAATCCCCCATCTCCTAATCCCTATCCTCCAATCCCCCTATCACAATATCCCTCCAACCTTATCAACCTTAATTCATCACCTTATGTATCTCCCAATCCAACCATCGACCATCTAATCCACCATCAAATCTTCCAAGTCCCAACACTATCACATCCAAAGAATCCTTGTGGGATTTCCTCCAAAGAACATAACCTAAAAATGAAACCAAAGAAAAAGAATCCCCCCAATCCACCACCCCTCCAACACCACCATCTAATCCAACACCTATCCTTGAACCTACCCACGAACCATCATTACTTAATCCCATCACCCCCTTATCCAATCCCAATCCTAATCCTACACCATCCACCATCATTATCCATCCATTACATTGTTCTTCAACCCATAAACTCATGAAGGATACCATCCATTGGCTATTAGCAAGGAATCAAACACCCTCATGCAATCCAACATCCACCAAATCTCTTGAACAACCCCCTATCATAAGTCAAGAACCATCATGTAGCCATGTTCAAGAATCCATAAGTCAAGCACCTATCACATCCATCCAAGCACCCATCACATATATCCAAGTCACTCCCACTTCTATCCAAGCACATGAGCTATGTCAAGAATCAAATCTAAAGCATGTTGAAACATCAACCCCTTCTCCTAATCAAGATCTAACCATCCCATCTAATCCCATCCATGATCCCCTCCCATCTATTGATCAACTTATAGATCTCACCCCATCTTCTATCACCCCTTTACCATCCCCCATGAATCCTTCACCTCCATCTACCAATCCCATCCAAAATCCATCCCCTTATCCACTTGGCACAACCGCTTTCATCCGTGGTGACTCCCTTGTAAGAGGTGAACAACTTCCATCCACCACCCATCTTTCTCCAACAAATAATAGACTCGCGTCATGTTTCCAAAGCACTAAACATCCCATTGCATGTCACATACTCCAACATATGAACTATCAAGGCAAAGGCTTAGGCCTTCATGAGCAAGGCATCTTGGAGCCCATCCACACCACATTCCATCCATCCTCGCATGGCCTCGGCTATACACCCCAAGAAAAACAATCTAAACATGTTGATACTATCCACCCACCTTCCAAAATCCATTCATCCAATCCCAAACATGGTGCATCTCATTGCACTCCAAAAACATATGTCACCATCCCTCCATCATCCTATCATTTGCAAAAGCATGTGACCATCCATCTCCCTCCATCAAATTTACCTCCACTACTTCCAACTCCAAATATCTCTATCAAATCCACTTTACCTCCACTACTTCCAACTCCAAATATCTCTATCAAATCCACTTTACCTCCACTCCTACCAACTCCTAATATCCCTATCCTCGAATCTCCTTATCCATTTATCCATAAATCCACTTTCTACTCCTCCACCCATAAACCCCCTAAAATTCCCAATCAAGACCAACAAAAGCACACATCTTTCAAACATGAAGCTTCCCGCAAATCCATGGGATTCAAAAGTAATAATTTGAACGCCTGAACTCATAAAGCACAAAAGCCTAAAGATGTTATTCCTTCCAAGCAAAATTAAAAATCCCAAAGGCTATCAAAGCCCACACCATCACAAGAAAAAGCAAAAACAAAAATGGTGTGGGTCCCTAAGCAAAGATCAATCAAAACAAATGAGGCATCCACATCCCAATCTACCCCAAAATCCTAAACATCCCTCTTCCCATCTAAAAATCCCATAATTCTTAAGTCCATTTGGATACCTAAAACCCCAAATTGACCATCCACAAATCTCCTATCCCAATCCCCATTACTCCCAACTCCACATCCAAAATACAAGCTTCCAAATACATCACGGTGTGTGCAGCCATTGGTCTTGGTTCCCCTCCACCACTTAACATTCCCACACACCCCCATCTCTCCATCTTTCATTCATTATCCTACATATCTTCCCCATCACATTCCTATGGTCCATGCTTTTGCATAAACCACATAATTATCCACATAATCCACAACATAATCCATTATCCACCATCCATTCCATCTTCTCCTATCTACCAATAATCCATGCGATCATAATCCATAATGCCTAACATGGGACCATCTTCTCCTTGCTATGGAAACAGACACTAGAGTCCCCATCCCATCAAAAAAGCAAAAAAATCAAAAAAATCAAAAAATAAGAAAATAGTAAAGAGAAAAATCTGTCCAATGGTGAAAACCACTCCTTCTGGCGCCTTGGGCAAGTACCTTGATGAAAAACCCTTGTGGGCATCATGCGTAATCCATTCTCCATCCATTTTGTATCCCTACACTTGGGGGCAAAACAATCTAATCATCCACATCCATAATATCCTTTGCACATCTTATCCACTATCTTATCCTTATCCTATCATATTCCTATCCACCATCCCCTATTTATCCTATCATTCCCCATCCATGCTATCCACTATATCTCCCACCTTAGATCTTGATGAAGACAAGGGGCAAAATATCAACAACATGCTTTGGAGACCTCTTGGTATACTCCCTTCAAGTATATCCTCCACCCATCTACTGCAAAGTGCACCCATTTAAAACATGAGCCCATCATGCAAAATTCTTTAAGCATTGGGGCATATGATTCCTTGCAACCTAGCCCTTGGAGAAAATCCTTATCCCCATCTCCTATCCATCTATCTTGCATCCATATCTCTATCTTCCAATCCATCTATCATGCATCTCCTCCCTCTCCAACCCCATCACCCTCACCTCTGGACTTGGTGTTCCCTTGTCATTGGTATCTAGCATAAAGGTTATCCATAGGAAATCCAATGCAACCTTCTCATAATAAACCATTCCTTTTCACAAAATCATGAAAAATCCAAAAACATAAAAAAATCAAAAAAATCTAAAAAACATCACAAAATCAAAAAATCCAAAAACATAAAAAAATCAGAAAATCCAAAAACATCCAAGCACCGCATCACCTATCAAAGCATTGTCCCTTAATCAAAAGTCATCAACTATCAAATCAGCATCAACCACAACTTGTCACCATCATATCTTGAGCCAATCTTACAACATCAACTATGCATGATCCAATCATCAATTGATTCCTGCCTTAGGATATATCTTTCCTACGATAGGTAGAATCTATCCAATCATCATCCATCTTGGCAAGAGATACAATGGTTACTTGTTTGGTTTGTTGGTCTTTTTATTTTTGATTTTTATCTTTTGTCCTATTTGAAGATCACATCAAAGCTACCTTGATCTCACTATATCATGGTATGTGGCGAGAACATCTAGAATGGGGCATAGTCTTGCTTTTGTATGTCGTGCTTGTGGGTTGTTTTCATTACTCCAAGCTAGTATTCATATCTTGTTGATCATAGGGTCGGTTATAGCATATTGATCCCCTTATGCATCTAAGGTTCATCATACCTTTTGTGTACTAAGGACTTATGCTATGAGTCCCCTTCCCTCATCAAGACAAGGTTGTACTATCTTGGGCATGCATGAGATCATCCCTTTGTTGCGTGTCTAGTCCATGCAAATGTTGGATAAACATCATCACTTTGGTCTTCTATACCTTGGTGAACATATACACTTTGCTATATCAAACCTAGGATTGCTCTAAATCATTTTTCAACACAATGATCATCCACCAATCAATTTCCCACCATCATCATCACTTTCATCTCACCCCTTATCCTCCAATCACTTCTACCAATCTATTCCATCCATTTCCAGAGCACAACCATGTTTTCGCAACTTGCCTATCCTCTCGAGGGGGCATCACTCTTACCAATCATCCCCAAACCTTACCCTATTCTTCTAAGCCAAAATCTTTTTTCTATCTAATCCAACTCTATGTTTTAACTTCTTTGAAATGATGTTACTTAGCTGCAACGCCATCTCAAAGAGGGGCAAATGTAGACACCTAAAATTGGCTTGCTTCGCAAAACAATTTCCCATGTCTCAAAACCCTCATTATCCCTCCTATTAATTAAATATATTCATTTTATTTAATTAATTTATCCCTCATTATCTACCTTGACCATTTACCTATCCCTTGTGATCAATTAACCTACTTAATTTATCACTAGGACATTACAACACTATTCCTCATTAATCAAATAAATATTCCCAATATTTATTTGGTTCAATTCTCCTTTTCCCTAATCCTCATTTATTAGATAAATCATGGTTATCTAATTGGTCTAGCCTACTAATTGACCTACCCTAACCTACCCTAGCCTACCTCATCCTAGCCCTAGGATCAATTATGCAAAACCTTTGTTTAATAAGTCCTAACCTCTCATGTTGGTGGTCAAACCTAGTTTAACACCCTTCCCCACATCCCCCAAATTAAAAATTGAAATAAGTCACACATCACATTTACTTCCCTTACAAGCCCATACTCATTCATTACCTCTTATCCCCAAAATGAATTCTTAATTCATTTCCCATTCCCCAAATGAATTTTTAATTCATTTCACATTCTTTCACACCCATACCTCATTTATCACCCCTCTTCCCAAAAATGAATAAAGGATTCACTTTTATTCCTAGCCCTTGATCTCATATTTCAATCCTCCTTTCAGAAAGTCTATAAATGAAACCCTCTCCAAGCCATTTTGGAGAGACTTCTTCATGCATCAAACCTCTGCCAAAATCACTCCACAATCTCCTTATCATGCCACCATAATGCAAAAATCTCGCCTCATCTCCATCTAATCTATCTGAATCCACTTTTCTCTCATCTTACATTGTGTTGAGCATTTGAGCAATCCACATCTACATTCTAATCATGGGTAAAATCTGAGGAGCTCGTGGATGCAACTCCATCCCTCTTAGGTTTGTGAGTTCATTATGAAGGTATAATCATTTAATTTTGCATTTGATTAGTATTTAATATTCATTTTGATCTCGCTTATCACAATACTATTCTTATGACTTGAAAAATACTTTAATAGAGAGTAATATACATTATTGTTTTAGAAAGCCCAGATCTTCTACATATCCTAAAGACCATGTGGACAAACATTGTTGGTGACCCAGAACCTGATTTTAGAAATGTTGAGGATGCACATAATAAATTGCGATTGCAAATAAATTTAAGAAGAATTGAACCAATTCTGGTGGTATTGGATGACATTTGAGAATTTTCTAACCTAAAAGGACTGCTATTCAAAGGGGAGCATTACAAGACTGTAGTAACCACCAGAAATAAGGAGACCATCCAGTCCATCCCATCCTAGTTCAAGCAAGGGCTTTATGAGCTACCGTCCTTGAAAGAGGAGCATGCTTTGTCATTTTTTTTGCCACTATGCCTTTGACATGTCTACAATTCTAGATACACATAATGAAGAACTAGTCAAACAGGTAGCCTATTACTATCAATACCTGCAAGGTCTTCAATTGTCTTCCCCATGTCTAAAATGCTTAATTTAGCTTTATTAATGTGCAGGTACAAGCAAAGTGTAAAGTTTTGCCACGAGCTCTTCAAGTAATTTGTAGCTCTCTGAATGGTGAACCTGACTCTGTTTGGAAAGCTACTAGGGATACGCTTGCAAGAGGATAAGCTTAATCAGATAAAAGTCTTGAAGTGTAGTATATGCATGATTTGGGTAAGATGGGGAGATAGGGTGTTGTAGCAAGTTTACGCTTGGAAATCCTGTCGGCAACAAAACATAGGTGTTCAACATCTGTTCAATGAAACTAATTAGTTGTAGGCTTTCAAGAGCCACGTTGCTGGTGCCCAAACATTTTTATTTTAATCCACGAACAATTTATTGCTGTGTTAAAAAATTAACTCTTAGCCAATAGGAAATTGAAGGTAACATTTAAATATAATTTTTAAATTAGTTAATAAATATTAAGAATAAATATTAATAATTCCTGTTATCCATTTTAATTTTCATCGGCATCAATACTTGATATGTAGCAGTATTTTGGTAGAACACTCTCTATGTGAGAAACTTGGGTTTATTGACCATTTGATATAACTCCTGCAGTGGGTGCAGTCTTCCCCATATCTGTTGTCTTCATCAACTATGAAGCCATTTGGAGGCCATAGGCTGTATAAGTTACAAGTATATTTGGATATTGCAGACATTTAAAGGCAAGATAGATTTGATTCTTTGGATGGTTGTCTTAATCAAATAGATTCCTACTTTAATTTAGATTCCTTCTCTATTTTAGATAAGACAATTTTTTCCCTTTTGATAGTTTCCTTATTTGTGAAGAAATGGTGGGAAAACTATTACTATGTCCATGATATGATATTACTCTTGTAGAAGCTTGGTTTGGTTTTAACTTTTGTTGATGCCTTTTAAGAAACTTGTTAACCTATTGGCAGTTTGGATCAATTCATTAAGTTTTCCTAGTTGGATCAAGGTCCTGATCAATTTGTCCAAGAATACGATAATACTTTGCATACCTTTACTTCTGAGCAAAATCTATTTCTGAGGAATAGGTTAGGCCCAAGACCGTATATCAGGTCTGACATTGTTTTCATCCATATCTCTTCTCTAGGATAAGGCTAAAAGTTTTCATGCAAACTTAAAGAAAAATCTAAGCACAAGTCCAAGAATGATGATTCTTAATCTTTTTAAAACACCTCAAATAAGTCTCTAAACAAGAACTTCAAATGGAACAAAGTTAAATTTTAGTCAACAAAGTAAAGGACCACTATGTTACTATCAGAAGCATACACAATTCAAAGAGCAAAAGAATCAGTGTAAAATTGGTAAGTAGTGCAGCATTCACAATTCCAGCGTATTCTCTAGTGGAACGCTATACTTAGAAAACATAACCTGCAAAAATTCAAGCATCAAATTCTACCACTACACTTAGAAAATTATCCTAAACTTTGAACCTGATGCCATGGTTGCAACAATACATGTTGCATCTTCTTCCAATTATGATCCAGAAGAACCTAGAAGATCATTACATTCTCAGATGTGGTGCTTTGTTGTTGAGAATGGAATGTGTACTAGAAGAGATTTTTTTGGTTTGATATTATAACAGACATGTATGCAAAATGTGGAGTATAGACAAGGTGTGTCAGTTGTGAAAAACGTGACCTCAAGCCGAGCTGCACATGTACATAACATGCAATGTGCCAACTAAATTTTCTGCAACGTGTCAAACCTGTAGAGTAATTTACTCTACATTTTGTTTTAAGTTTTAGTTGCACGAGTTCTGTTTTTGTCTCTGTGCCTTTCAGTTTTGGCAGTGAGGGTTTTGACACAGAGCGTGGTCACGGGTTTCTATTTTGCCTAAATTTTGCCTAAGTCTCAAAGTTTAAGCGGAGCGTGCCACGTGTCATCAGCCAGGACACATTTTAAATTTTCTCTAAGTAGCGTGGATGGAGCCAAGTGTCTTTTTGCATTAAGGTGAAACACACCAAGTGTCATCTTCTGCATTGCAGTTTTGAGCCACTTTAAATGTTTCAAAGACTGTGGCAGATCCCTGTTTTTAAGTTTCTTTTAGTGTGCGCAGAAGGCGCCAAGTGGCAGCTACAGAGAGTTTCTAAACATTTCTTAAAGTTTCACAGATAGTGCCGCGTGTCCCTTTTAATATCAGCAGAGCGCACCATATGTCGACATCTACGGTTTCTTCTTTTTCATTACTAGGTAAAGAAGTATGGTGGGCCCCAGTAAAGTTTCTAAAGTTTAAGCGGAGCGCGCCAAGTGTCACCGTCCCCGTGAATCCAAATGAGTCTTAAATGTTTCTATTATGTTTCTAAAGCTTAGCGGAGACCGCCATGTGTCATCTTCCACGGGACTCTCAACAATTTCTAAGTTTCTTTAAAATGTTGCGGAAGCCACCACCTATCACTTGGTGATAGTAGCAGAAAGCGCCACCTATCCCTGTTCCTTTTTGAAGCTGCCCGAGCGAGAAGTATGGTGGGTCCCATTTTTTGTAAGTGATTAAAGTTTCTATGCAGCGGATCGTGACAAATGTCAAAGGTAGAGCACTCTCAATATAAAGATACAGTAAAGAGAGAAATGTAGCGGAAGCTGCCACGTATCTTTTTGCAAAGGCTGCGGACGCTGCCAAGTGTCATTTTTCGGTGCCTCTTGAATAATGAGATGGTTTTTCAAGTAACTTATGCGGATTCTTCCATCTGTCTCAAGGGTTTGGTTTTTCAGTTGTAGTGGAGGTTGCCACGTGCTAGGTTCCTGTTTGTTTTTTCAGAAAGATGAAGGAGTTTCAAGTGAAGGGCACGTATGTGTGCCAGCTATCCCAAGGGTTTATAGTCACAAAGACTATCAGAAACTGCTAGGTGTCCCTACCCGATTCAAAGGAAGGAGAGTTACATGTATCTATTTCAGCCAATGAACTTGCAGAGGGGCTAACCATTTCAGATTTGAAAGATATCTTCTGTCAGACACTTCCAGTTAAGTTCCAGTTCAGTTAGGCCATTGGGATTTGATCGTGCGGGCAATCTTGAGCCAGTCCTATGCTATAAATATGGGTCCAAATCACAGTTTCAATATATAGATAATAAGAGAGAGAATTATCTGGATATAGATTATTATCAGAGATTTAAGAGAAGTTTGAAGGTCTTTTGCTGTGGCCAGTAATATCATTTGCCTTTATTCTATTTTCTTGATTCAGAAAGTTTGTATAACTATGCATGTATCATTACCTTTTATGTGACTAGAAAGTTAATAAGAAGACTGAGTTCTGTGCCTTTGCTGATATTTTCTGTGTCATTACAAAATCTTTTAAGTTGTGAGCCTTTGATTCTATTTTTTTTATCGTTTACGTTAATCATGCATTGTTTGCTCTTTAATGTGACTGAATCCTAAAATAGCTTCACTGTGCTTAGTGTTAATAAACAAATCACATTCAGGTGCATCGCCATAGTTAAATTTTCCTTTCAATGCAATTGTGATTCTATTTAGTTTCTATCCTTTTCTCCTAAGACATATTTGAAGATAAAGAAGAGCCAGCTTCTTTAAACTCTGGAGGTTGTTTTAGGTTGCAAATCCCACATTCCTGAAACTTCCCATGTTGGTGTTAGAAACAACGCAATTTTAAGCATCAACAGTTTTTGGCATGCCCGGTAGGACCATTCTTGAGGTTTCTTTCAAGACTGTATGAACTAGAGAGTTATAAGGAGTCAGAGTTATGGACCTGTAACAAGAGCTCAATCTACTATGAACCTAGGTATTCTTTTACCACCATTGATAACTAATCCAAGAAGGGTCAATCAGTTTACAACAACACCAAGTGCAAACATGGGAGCACCTATAGCTCCAAAGAATTATGCGAATTGGAACACTGGCAGTGCTTTGATTCTCCTAGTACCACCAGCCACTTGGGATCCTATTCCAGCAAATGCCTTGAAGGCTCTACCCAAATTCAGTGGGGAGGATTTCAAAACACCTGAAGAGCATCTACAAGATGTGTCTGATGTCTATGCAATACATGTGATCACATAGCAAAATGTGGCTATAAGACTATTAGCAGCTTCTTTTAAGGGGAAGGCTCTAGACTGGTACAGATCTTTGACCCCAAATTCAATATCTACATGGAATTAGCTTGGAGATGCTTTCTTTGCAAGATTCAAAGAGAAGGGTGATAAATCTTCTTTGTTACAACAATTGATTACCATCAAAAGGGAACCACAAGAAGCAATGACTGACTTTAATTCAAGATTTTAGAAGACTTGGAAAAGGATTCCTGCTACAGCAAGACCATTACCAGGTACGGCTATAGTATTTTATTTTAAAGCCCTAAATTTAGATATAGCAGTAATGATTCAATCACTTGGAGGTCAGACTCTGCCAGAAGCCTATGACTATGCAGTCAGAGCTGAAAACAATTTGATAGATGCTGGAAAGTTGCTCCCAAGGCCCCCTATGCCCATGTTTCTAGATATTACCTTACTATTGCCTCAAGAAGCCCCTAATCCCATAACCCCACTTGTGTCTATGTATATGTTTCCCCAACAACCTGCTAAAGCTGCTGTCCCTACCTAGTCCTCTGAGATGGATGATGTCAAGAACATCTTAAGAAGATTTTCTAATGAGATAATTAACATAAAAAGACAGCAGAATCCTTATCCTAGACCCCAATATCAAGGCTATCAAGGGAATAGACCTCCTCCACAGCCAAATCAGTATCAGGGTCCCCAAAGGCAAACTAACCCTCAGCCATCAAACCAATTAGTTACAGTTCCTACACCCTTGCAGACTATTTCTCCTAATCCAAACAGAGAGATTTGTTGGTGATTGTTTTGATGCAATCATAACAATAAGTTAAAATTCACATATAATGAACTGAAACTATACTTGAAAGATAAGAAGGAATCATTTAAGATTCAACTAATCCCAAATCTACAATGGTTCGGTTGGTCAAGTTCAGTTGGTCAATGTGAAGCTATAATGTTCAAGGGGCCTTACGTAGTTTAGAGTTTCTTTGTGGTTTACTGGACTAAGAATATGCAAAAAGATCATGAGATATGTCAATACTTTTCATTCCTTTGCATAAAAGTGTTACTGTGCTGCAAGTTTTAGATGGTTTTCTTAAATTATTGCAGCTTTCTCCTTCATACACTTATGAAAACTGTCTACTTTTAACTCTGTTATGCATACTTCTTCAAATTTGAGACAACTTCCTTTAGATTTATACATTTTCAGCTAAATATTTTAGATGGGTTGGGAAAATTTAGAAAGATCTAATCTACACCTCATTTACTCTACCAAAGGATCTAATTGTTCTATTATGCACTATGTAAATACTACAACAATTTGATCAAATCCATAGTAAAAAACCTTAAGTGCAAGTTCTGAGCATTTTCACAAACATACATTTAAAATTGCAAGCTCTCAAAGATAATATTTCAAAACACAAAGAAGAGCAGGAGAACACTTAGAAGATAGATGCAGAACTCCAGATTCTATTGTATTAGAAACAAACAGTCATACATGATTTACAATGTAGGAATGACTCTTAGTTTCATTGATCAAACTACAGAAAACTTACTAGCTTTACAGATACAGTAAGGAAGCCAGACATTCCATGCACACCTTACTGCAGACAAATAGGCGACCTCCTTCTTCTACTTCTAAACTAAGCTAACTTGCTGTGTGCTTCTAAAAATCCCTGTTGTAAAGTATTACAGTGCAGAGAGGCACAATATAAAGACTTTCTGATTGTCCTCACTATAGCAAAAAAAATCCTAACTAAACCACTGGTTCAAACCCCCTGGTTACATCAATAAATACAGATGAACCAGTCCCTCAAAAATATCTCTGAGTAGTGTCAAATCTGGGTGAAATATTGCCCTTTCTGAGAAGCTCTGGCAGCTCAGCAATAACTTCTGTTTGTCTGTTGTAGTAATACTCCCAGCTGCAACCATGTCCTCCATTTGAATGGCCTTGACTTCTTTGCACTTCGCCTTTACTTCTTGCTCCTGAGATTAGATTTTCTTCTTCCATGAGGTCACTGTGTTGAATTTCCAGCTGCTTCCTCAACTGCAACCCTGTAAGACAAGACAAGCAATAAGTATCAAATTTATCAAATGAACAGCAGGAAACTAAAATATCTGTTAAAATTAGGGTGACTGTGCAAAAATGTGGAAATCTAGCTCAGAAAACCCTCAAAATGCGTTCAAAATGTATACAGATTGCCCAAAACCAAACGGGTCAACCATCGCTGACCAGAAAAATGCCACGGGCGCCAAAAATGTGCTTTAAAATTCCCACTGCTTCATCCATTCCCACCCATCGACATGATAATCACCATCGGCGCGTCCAAAAATCGCTTGGGCTATATTCGTTATTTGGCCGATGGCCTTTCTCGTTATTTCCTCCTTATTTCTTTCCATCGGCGTAAGTCTGTACTATCGGTGAGCCTCAAAATTCTTTCACCGATCATTCTCTTCCATCGCTTCGTTATTTCTTCCTTTCTCTCCATCGGTGAGAGGTTCGCCATCGGAGAACTCTAAATCTTCTTTGCCGATCCTCATCGTTAGGTCGATGGCCCCCTTTGCTTTGTTCCATCGGCGAGAGATTCGCCTATCGGCAAGCTCCTTATTTCTTTCACCGATGCCTCTTGTTTCATCGATGTCATTCGTCAGTGAGACTCTTACTGACAACCCTTCATATCATCCACCTTACTTCCATCACCCTAACCTTGCCCATCGGCAAAGGTCCAAATGCTCGCACCGATCTATATTGCTTGGCCGATGACCTCCCATCGGCGAGAGATTATACCATCAGCGGGCGCTAAACTTCTTCCGCCGATGACTTACTTTATACCAATGCTCCTTTGTTGTTCTCCATCCACGTGAGATTGCCCATCGGCGACTCACAAACTCCTCCCACTGATGCCTTTACCTTTTTGCTTCTTTTTCTCATGTTCATTAGGCTGATATTGCCCATCGGCGTGTCTCAAAATACATAGGCCGATGGTCTTTTCTCTTTATTCCCTCTTCATCGGCGAGAGATCCGCCATCGGCGAACTCTAAATCTCTTCCACCGATGCCTTTTCCCCTTGTTCCATCGGTGTGAGACGGCCCATCGGTGCCTCACAAATTCTTCCTCCCGATGGCATTTACCTTGGCCGATGCCCCTTTATCGCTTCGTTATTTCTTCCATCGGCAAGGGCCAAAACATAATGGCTGACGGTAATAGTTATACCGATGGCAAAAGGCCATCGGGGAGATCGCAGTCTTCAGCAAGAGAAAACCAAACTCTGCCGACTCAACATGTTACGCCGATGTCATTCGTTTTATATTTGGCCAAGTCCTTTTCCATCTATCTGCGTGACTTTGCCCATTGGCGAAAGTCAAAAACAATACTCCGATAGTTAATGTTATGCCGATAGCATACCATCTACGACAGTCCTGCTGAAGCCTCTTCGTCTATTGAACATTTGAACCATTGAACCAAGAAAAAGGTTCGACGCGGTGGTTCAACGTAGCGTAGCGACTGTTAAAAGGAAATGAACCCCACGAACTTTGGACACTTTGAACCAAGAAAAAGGTTCAATATGAAGGTTCAACACGCGGTTCAACGTTGTAATACGAAATAACAGCCCGCCCCCTTTTAGACATTTTTTAGCATGCCGAACCAATGGAACCCCGAACCATTGAACCAAAAAAGGTTCAATCGGAAGGTTCAACGCGCAGGTTCAAACGTGTAAAAACACTTCCAACGAATGAGTAATGGCGATTAAAGTGAATCGATGTATTTTTCTGCAAAACAATCAAATGCAACATACAGAGTGGAACCCAGACAAAATTGCCCATGACCCAGAGCCACTAAGTACGAATATTTTTTGAAATTTAAAACGAATGCCAACAAGAAAAAAGGCAAACAACAGACTGTTTATCATGCGAAACCTAATGGTACATTTTACCTAAATGATCATATCTTGCAAAGTATGATGAATTTTAAGATGGTTCAAAAAGCAACATTGGCTCATTTTTCACAAGGAATCCAACCATATTATGCAATGGTACTGAAAAATGCAATTTTCTATATTTTTAACAAGGTTTGCAAATTTGACTCTCTTTTCCCTTTACCACCAGACAGAACAAACACAAGCAGAAGCAAACGCAAAGCAACAGCAGGGGTCCTCATTTTGCCAAGGAGCAAAATGGGGCATGTTGTGAACATCACAACAACTAAATTCAGAGTGTTCAAGAAAACTAGATGAAATGAACTCATAACCTCCAACTATCCCTCCTGCAAATTACTATTTAGCTTGAGACTTAAGGTATTCAATAAGGGTGCATGAATTTTTATTTTCAGTTTAGTTGTGTGCATGTGATTAATTATCCTCATCTTGAAGATCGATTGAACAAACCAGTGACTAACATTAGCCTACGTAGGTGAGGATATTCGCTCATAGCCGACCGGATAGAGCCTTGCTGCCAGTGAGCATCCATAGCCCCAGCAAGGTTATCGTTACAATTCTCCTAAGTAGAGCCCCACTACCAGCGAGTGTCTATAGCCCCGGTAAAGTTACTTAGATGGCTTAATCTGGATTTTCAGTATAATCCATTTTATTTATTTTTTATTTTCTAATTTTTTTATTTTGAAAGATTTCACAAGATATAGCAATTTGTAAATTCATGATGCAAGGAGTGGACACTTGCTGAAATTAAGCTGAGAATTGTAATGGTAGCAAGGGTAACCTCTAATTTTTCACCTAATATCTACACTGGTAGGTTCAACAAACCCAAGGATTTTAGGTGTGTCATCGTGAGAAACTTGGTTTGAATTCTTAATCACATTTATTGAATACAAAACTTCAGAAGATAAATAACTCTCTACATTTATGATAGTGACAAGTTATGTGTAAATTGCAAATGGTTAACTTGAATATCCTAAATTTTATACTATTTTGAATGGTTGCTAATTTTGCTCCTTAATACTCTAAAGTAAAACAAAGATCCCTGCTGAGGAGACAACCAACAAACCAAACAAACAGGCTGTACAAAAAGCAAAAAAAAGCAGAAAAAATTGTACAAACAAAAACAAAACAAACAAAAAGAAATAGAAAATAGCATGAAACAGCCAACCAAAAAGAAAACAACGAGAAAGAACTATACATTACTTACAACACTTTACACCAAAATGAACTGCCCATGCCTCAAGCCTGGAAGTAGTGTTTCAAATGCTGGCCATTAATTGGTAATGGCACATCTTCTCCAATCAAGGTCTTAAGTTTGAATGTGTTATCTCCTATTATTTCTGAGACTTGTAAGGGACCCAGCCATAATTTATCAAATTTTTCATGGCTTCCTTTCTTTTCGTATGCTTTGTCCTAGCACAGTACTAAGTTTAATATCCTAAATGTTTTGACTTTGCCCTTTTATCAAACCACCTCTTAACAACCGCTTGGTGTTTGGCAAACTTTTCGATGGCTTGACCTCTTTTCTCATCTAGTTGTAGCATTTGTACTATTCTGGCTTCCCTATGGTTATCAAAGCCTAGATACTCATTCGCAAACTTCCAGGTTGGTATTCTCAGATTTACTGGAAGTATGGGATCAGTCCCATAGACTAAATGATAAGGTGTGCTACCTAAAGCTGTTTTAAACTTGGTCCTATCTACCCATAATGCATATCTTAATAGGGAATTCCACTCTCTAGGACTTTTTGCAATTAACTTCTTAATTACATCTAATAAAATTTTATTCGTTGATTTAGCCAATCCATTACCTTAAGGGTAATAATTCAAAGAAAACCTTAAAATGATCCCGTATTCAAATGCCCATTTAGAAAACTTTAAAGAAGAGAAAGCAAGGCCATTATCACATACCAATGAATAGGGAGTTCCAAACCTGGTGATGATGTTTTCTTCAAGAAACTTGATAACTACCTTAGTCGTAGAAAATTTGCAGCAGGTGGCCTCAGTCCACCTTGTACAATAATCTGTTACCGTCAGTATAAATTTGTGTCCTGCAGAAGATGGGGGATTGATGACTCTAATAAAATCCAAGCCCCACTATGCAAACGGTCTGGATTCAATCACAGGTTGTAGTGGATTGGCTTGATTTCTCCCTTTGTTTGCTGCAGTCTGACAGATGTGGCAACTTCTGATGTGACTCTTAGTGTCTTTAAACATCGTGGGCCAGTAATAACCTACCCTCAGTATTTTGTGTGTTGTGGCTAGATGGGAACCATGGCCAGTTCCATACTTGTCATGTAGTTCTGTCAACACTTTATCAGCTTCAGCTCTATTTATGCATCTTAGATAAATTCCATCATGGTTCTTCCTGAATAGAAGACCTCCTTACACCATATAATTTTGTGCCTTAATCTTCAAAGCTCTCCTCTGAGAAGCCTTCATCCTGTTTGGGTACTTTCCAGCTATCAAGAAGGTGTTTAGATCATCATACCAGCCTGATGCGCTCTGGGAATTCAATATATATTGCTTTTTTATCAGATCTGGATCTGTATTTGCTATCGTCTGCACCAACGCTTGCCCTCTGACCAGCTTCATAGGTATGATTTCTATGTCGAATTCTTGTAGCGTGGTGATCCACTTGGCTCTTTTTTCTCCAGGCTCATTCTACATCAGCAACATTTTTACTGCTGTGTCTGGTACTATGGCTTTGATTTGGCTGCGCAGAATGTAGTGTCTAAAATTTTTAACAACCTTTACTAATGCGAATGCCTGCCTCTCGGTGTCTAGATACCTCAGCTATGCATCCTTCAAAGGCGCGCTCATAAATGCTATGGGCCTCTCTTCATTGTTTTCACCTTTCTGTGTCAAGGCAGCCGCGACTAAATGAGAAGATGCAAAAGAGTAGATGTAAAACGGGCTTGTGTAGTCTGGACTTGCCAATACAGGGGCGTCAGAAATTGCCTCCTTAATATCTTCAAACGCAGCTCTGGCCACTGGCGTCCATTCCATCTGTGCATCTTTCTTCAACATGGCATTTAACGGCTGCACGATCTCTGCAAAACCTGTTATAAACTTCCAAACAAAGTTAATTTTGCCAAAAAATGATTTCAATTCTTTCCTACTGTTTGGTATTTGCAAACCTTTTATGGATGCTATTCTGTCCGGATCAATTGAAATTCCACCTTCAGAAATGACATGGCCTAATAATTTACCTTCAGTTACGCCAAATATACATTTCTTAGGATTAAGGGAAATCCCATACCTTTCACATCGCTTGAGTATTTTCCTGAGGTCTTCAACGTGAGTGGATGCATCCTTGGAATCCACGGAATGCAATGTCCATGGCTCTCTGAAAAGTGGCACCTGCATTGATCAGACCAAAAGGCATTCTTCTATATGCATAATTTCCCCATTTACAAGTGAAAGTGGTTTTTAATCTATCTTCTCTATCAATTAAGACCTGGTTATAACCTGAAAAACCATCTAAAAAAGACACCATCCTTGCGCCATTTACTGCTTGCAGCACTTCGTCTATTGGGGGCAGAGGATAATTATCCTTTTCAGATGCCTTGTTTAAATTTCTAAAGTCTACGCGTAACCTGATGTCTCCATTTTTCTTCCTTACTGGTACTAAGTTAGCTACTCAGACAGAATGTTTGACTGGGAAAATTATTCTAGCAGACAGCAATTTTTTTACTTCCTCAAAGATTAGAGGCTCTAGAATGGCATTCACAGGCCTCTGTTTCTGCCTAAATGGTTTGACCTCTTTTCCTAAAGGTATTACATGAGTTATAATGGACTCATCAAATATTTTCAAGTCTTCATAAGTCCATGCTATGACATGTTTATATTCTTTCAGAATGTCTAAAGCTTCTTTTCTGATTTTCTCAGAGCAAGCTTTCCCAATTAGTACATTTTGTGGACTTTGCTCAGTCCCTAAGTTATGTAAATCACACTTACCCCCTTCTGTTTTGGGCAAGTCCTTTTGTCTCATTATTCCATCGAAGTCAAAGATATGTTCTAATTCAATTACTCCTTTTGGTAAGAAGTTGCTTTTCAAGTTGATTATATCCTCTTCGTCCCATGTTACTTCAGGCCTTTCCTATTCATCAATGATTTGAGCCTCAAATGCCTCATTACAAGTCAGAAAATCAATAATTTGTTGATCCCCTCCAAATACCTGAAAGTATGTAACATTGTCTAGTATACTGGGTATGTTAACTAGCTCAACAGCAAATCGTCTCAATCCTGACAGTGTCAATGGTTCTAATGTACTAGCAGCAACTGCTAGCGCATCTGGCCTGTGATTCAGCTCTCTGGGGATGTGTTCTATGTTAAAAGCATCAAACGAATCTATTAAACCCCATACTCTATGTCTGTAACTAATCATTTTCTTGTAATTGCAGGCATATAGTTTCCTCACTTGTCTGACTACTAATTTAGAGTCTGAAAATACTCTGATGGTTTTCACCCTTTTCTTGATGGCCATGACAAGTCCTAAAATTAGGGCATCATATTCAGCAATATTGTTAGTGCAGGAAAATTGTAATCTATATGCTGCCAGATGTGATTTACCCTCAGGATCTATGAGTACAACACCTGCACCTGCGCCCTGTTTTGATTTAGACCCATCACATTTTAACGTCCGCATGCCATCTTTACTTTTTTGATCTTTTATCTTAGCATGCATTGCCTCTTTCATTTCCTGTGGGGTGTTGTCCTGTCTGTTCATGGGTTTTTCTATTTGGTTAACTTGCATATGTGTGTTTTTAGTTTGCAAATCAAAAAGACAACTACTCTTGTCTCTTATTTCTTTTCCTAAATCTGGAATCAAGGCATCTATATTATCCTAAACATATTTCTGTGTTGGATCAGGATTCTCATTTTCCTCTTGTAACTCTACCTTTCCTATGCATTTTTTGTATTCATATTCAATGATGTCTTTGCATATTTCACAACTTTCCTCAGAATGTTGCCTATCATGGACTCTACACCTGTTTTTGTACAATTTACATTGGACCGGGAGATTGTGTTTAACGCACTCTTCTATCTCTTGTCTAATGGCACGACCAAATTTGTCTATTGCATTATTTTCTTCATCTGAAGAATTTCCCTCAGACTCAATGAATAATGCCGTCCAATTGCTGACACATTTCTTTCTAATGTTTAACATCATAATCTCTTCAATTTGTACCCCATTGTTGGTAATTCTATAGACACCCAGTTCAACAGCAGCATATAATATTTCATTAGTTCGATTATACTCTGTTATCATATGTTTCATTCTGGGCTCTACCTCTATTTTGATCTAGTTTGGGATACCTCTCCAAGGTAACCACGTGTGAAAAGTCAGTGGCTATATATCTGTTTAATGTCTTGGACCAATCCCTACTCAGCAACATTCCATAATTTACGGGTATATCTATCCACTAATTGAATATCAATGATTTGGCTTACCTTAGGGTCTGAAGCTAATTGCATTTGAATGTTCATGAGCTCTCCTATCACGCTAACCTCAATCTTATCTAATTGTGTGACAACCTTGGCAGATTTGGTGGGAGTCAGCCTGAGAGTTTTAGATATCCCTAAGGGAATTACATTGGCTGAGGCACCAGAATCTACCATGCAATTGTGTATATTCTTCCCACACAATCTAACAGTTAGCAAGAAAGGGGGAGTATCCCTCTTATCCGCATGTATTACTACATTGGCATTGGAAGGCTGCTCAACTTTCTTATTCTTCTCTTTAGGTGGTGAATCACTATTAGGAATAGTCATATCAGTAGACCCCTCGCTCATCATGGATGCATCCAGGGATTTTATAAAAGCATTTCTGATCCCTGGGGTCTTCAATAATTCATTTAGAGGTATATTGACTTTAATTTTCTTTATTTCCTCTGACAAGTAATTCATTAACCTTGTTGTCTCTATTGCTTCAGTTTTACTTGTTTGATCCTTTTGTATTGTTGTTCCATTATCTATGTGCTGATTAGCTTTAAGTGTGGCAGGATTGTTGCTAGCATTCTGATCTAGGGGTGTATTGATGTTATTCGGAGGAACGGAAGTGGTAAAAGGCCCTCCTGGCCTAGGGTTGTTCCTCAATTGTAAGTGTGGCTTTTATTTGTTTGTTGAAAGGCCTGCACCTCCTCTATTTCACTCAATATCTCATTTTTAGATTCAAAGGGAAACTGAAAAGCATTTAACACAAAGGCTGATTCAGGATAAAAACTCTCACAACAGTATGGTTCATCTTCTAGCAATTCATCCTCTTTCTCTTCTGCAGTTGCAAAGGTAAACGTTTCTAAGACTAATGCTGTGTCATATCCTGAGTGTACTACCTCATTACCCTTGGGAATGAGAAATTCAGAGGTAGGAGGTTGCACATCTATATTGAAAATGCTAGCTGCTAAGTGGAATTGTGGACAGTCGTGCTGAGCATGGGCATTGGTATTGTGAAATCTACACCAATTTTTGGGTGCTGTACTGGCCATTTGTATGCCAGCTGTCTGTTTTGTATCATGATTATCTATATTCTCGAAAGGAGAAGCTAGAGTACCATTGTTGGGCCCAGTGTTCCATGCCTTGGGTGGCCTAGGTTGATTCTGATTTTTGTTATTATTGCCCCAGGTCCTATTATCTATCACTGGCCCTCTATTTTGCATTGGTTGCCCCTGGCTGGTGCCTTGATGCTGATTATAGTTTTGGTTTTGATTGTTCTGCTGATTTTGATTGAAACTATAATTCTGATTTTGGCCTTGGTTGCGACTTTGATGTTGATTGTAGTTTTGGTTGCCTCTTCCATAGAGGTTCTCATTTCTTAGTTGCATCACTTCGGTTGTTAACCTTTTCAGATGTGCAGTGATCTCTTTGATTTCTTCCCTATCCTCTTGTGCTTTTGCCATAGTTGTATCCCTAGGAGGTTGGAAGAAAGGCTGACCATTGCTTTGACTATTATTGGAAGTGCTAGCCGTGTAAGGAGTTATAGCTTGGATTGGGGTAGGACTATACACAGGTGTGTAAGAAGGAACCGGATTTAATAGTGGAGTGTTCTGCATAGAGGTTCCATTCCATGGTGGTGCATGATTCTGCACCCCAAAACTTCCTCCATTAACAAATGGGTTATAAGTTGTATGTCTCATCTCTTGGTTTACTGAGGCTGCCTCTTTATAGGCTTTGGATATTAAATCTATGTCAGGTTTTCTTTTGACAAACATGGCAGTTAAAGGATCCAAGGCAGCATAGTACATAGCCAACAAGGGATCATCATCTATGGTATAAGGGGCTACCAGCCTAGAATAGGCCTTTTGAAATCTGTCATTGAAATTATCAATCAGCTCTCCCTCACCTTGTTTTATAGAAGCTAATTTATGATACAAAGCACAAGGGTCAATGGGTCCCCTAAATCTTGACAGAAATGCTTCTTCCATAAGCGGCTAGGAAGAAATGTAACCGTTGGGCAAGTTTACATACCAGCTAGAGGCTTGCTCATTAAAGGTGTAGGGAAACAATCTACACACCACATCCTCGTGCTCTAACCTAGCTCTAAAACATGCCTCCTTGAATATTCTAATATGGTCTTCTAGGTCCTGATGCAACTGGTATTTGGGACATATCTTTTTCGGATTTTTAGGCATCTCATGATAATCATTGAAGAGTATGGGAGAATTGACATCGAAATAAGCCATTGCAGGTGTTTGAGCTTGACCTGAACTTGTAGGAATACCTGGATTGATTGGTGGATTAGGATTTATAAGAGGATTGAGACCTCCAGGAGTGCCTGAACCAAGATTTAAAGATCTGAACAGTGATCTATCAGGACTCACAATACTACGGATGTTAAAAGGTGACCCAGGTGGTGTTCCAGATGAACTCCCTGCCTACGATATATTTGGATTCCAAATTAAAGGGTTCCTACCTCGCCTAATATCAGGTAGTTGCACAAATATATCCCCTAAACTGGATCTGGACCTAGTCACTCTATTACTGTTATTAGCCAGTTTGAAATAAACTCTAACTCAGAAAGGCCCTCCTTCTAACACTAGAAAACTGTTGGTGATTGTTTTGATGCAATCATAACAATAAGTTAAAATTCACATATAATGAACTGAAACTATACTTGAAAGATAAGAAGGAATCATTTAAGATTCAACTAATCCCAAGTCTACAATGGTTCGGTTGGTCAAGTTCAATTGGTCAATGTGAATCTGTAATGTTCAAGGGGCCTTACGTAGTTTAGAGTTTCTTTGTGGTTTACTGGACTAAGAATATGCAAAAAGATCATGAGATATGTCAATACTTTTCATTCCTTTGCATAAAAGTGTTACTGTGCTGCAAGTTTTAGATGGTTTTCTTGAATTATTGCAGCTTTTTCCTTCATACACTTATGAAAACTGTCTACTTTTAACCCTATTATGCATACTTCTTCAAATTTGAGACAATTTCCTTCAGATTTATATGTTTTCAACTAAATATTTCAGATGGGTTGGGAAAAGTTAGAAAGATCTAATCTACACCTCATTTACTCTACTAAAGGATCTAATTGTTCTATTATGCACTATGTAAATACTATAGCAATTTGATCAAATCCACAGTAAAAAACCTTAAATGCAAGTTCTGAGCATTTTCACAAACATACATTTAAAATTGCAAGCTCTCAAAGATAATATTTCAAAACACAAAGAAGAGCAGGAGAACACTCAGAAGATAGATGCAGAACTCCAGATTCTATTGTATTAGAAACAAACAGTCATACATGATTTACAATGTAGGAATGACTCTTAGTTTCATTAATCAAACTACAAAGAACTTACAAGCTTTACAGATACAGTAAGGAAGCCAGACATTCCATGCACACCTTACTACAGACAAACAGGTGACCTCCTTCTTCTACTTCTAAACTAAGCTAACTTGCTGTGTGCTTCTAAAAATCCTTGTTGTAAAGTATTACAGTGCAGAGAGGCATAATATAAAGACTTTCTGATTGTCCTCACTACAGAAAAAAAACCCTAACTAAACCCTTGGTTCAAACCCCCTGGTTACAGCAATAAATATAGATGAACCAGTCCCTTAAAAATATCTCTGAGCAGTGTCAAATCTAGGTGAAATATTGCCCTTTCTAAGAAGCTCTGGCAGCTCAACAATAACTTCTATTTGTCTGTTGTAGTAATACTCCCAGCTGCAACCATGTCCTCCATTTGAATGGCCTTGACTTCTTTGCACTTCGCCTTTACTTCTTGCTCCTGAGATCAGATTTTCTTCTTCCATGAGGTCATTGTGTTGAATTTCCAGCTGCTTCCTCAACTGCAAGCCTGTAAGACAAGACAAGCAATAAGTATCAAATTTATCAAATGAATAGCAGGAAACTAAAATATCTGTTAAAATTAGGGTGACTGTGCAAAAATGTGGAAATCTAACTCAGAAAACCCTCAAAACGCATTCAAAATGTATACAGATTGCGCAAAACCAAATGGGTCAACCATCACTGACCAGAAAAATGCCACGGGTGCCAAAAATGTGTTTTAAAATTCCCACCGCTTCGTCTATTCCCACCCATCGGCGTGATAATCACCATTGGCGCGTCCAAAAATCACTTGGGTGATATTCGTTATTTGGCCGATGGCCTTTCTCGTTATTTCCTCCTTATTTCTTTCCATCGGCATAAGTCTGTACTATCGGCGAGCCTCAAAATTCTTTCGCCGATCATTCTCTTCCATTGCTTCGTTATTTCTTCCTTGCTCTCCATCGGTGAGAGGTTCGCCATCGGCGAACTCTAAATCCTCTTCGCTGATCCTCATCGTTAGGTCGATGGCCCCCTTTGCTTTGTTCCATCGGCGAGAGATTCGCCTATTGGCAAGCTCCTTATTTCTTTCGCCGATGCCTCTTGTTTCATCGATGTCATTCGTCGGTGAGACTCTTACCGACAACCCTTCATATCATCCACCTTACTTCCATCACCCTGACCTTGCCCATCGGCAAAGGTCCAAACGCTCGCACTGATCTATATTGCTTGGCCGATGACCTCCCATCAGCGAGAGATTATACCATCGGCGGGTGCTAAACTTCTTCCGCCGATGACTTACCTTATACCAATGCTCCTTCATTGTTCTCCATCAGCGTGAGATCGCCCATCGGTGACTCATAAACTCCTCCCGCCGATGCCTTTACCTTTTTGCTTCTTTTTCTCATGTTCATCGGCCTGATATTGCCCATCGGCGTGTCTCAAAATACATAGGCCAATGGTCTTTTCTCTTTATTCCCTCTTCATCAGCGAGAGATCCGCCATCGGTGAACTCTAAATCTCTTCCACCGATGCCCTTTGCCCTTGTTCCATCGGTGTGAGACGGCCCATCGGTGCCTCACAAATTCTTCCTCCTGATGGCATTTACCTTGGCCGATGCCCCTTTATCGCTTCATTATTTCTTCCATCAGCAAGGGCTGAAACATAATGGCCGACGGTAATAGTTATACTGATGGCAAAAGGCCATCGGGGAGATCGCAGTCTTCGGCGAGAGAAAACCAAACTCCGCCAACTCAAAATGTTACACCAATGTCATTCGTTTTATATCTGGCCAAGTCCTTTTCCATCTATCTGCGTGACTTCGCCCATCAGCGAAAGTCAAAAACAATACTCTGATAGTTAATGTTATGCCGATGGCATAGCATCGGCAACAGTCCCGCTGAAGCCTCTCCGTCTATTCAACATTTGAACCATTGAACCAAGAAAAAGGTTCGACGTGGCTGTTCAACGTAGCATAGTGACTATTAAAAGGAAATGAACCCCGCGAACTTTGGACACTTTGAACCAAGAAAAATGTTCAATATGAAGGTTCAACGCGCGGTTCAACATTGTAATACAAAATAATAGCCCGCCCCCTTTTAGACATTTTTGAGCATGCCGAACCAATTGAACCTCGAACCATTGAACCAAAAAAGGTTCAATCGGATGGTTTAATGCACAGGTTCAAACCTGTAAAAACATTTCCAACAAATGAGTAATGGCGATTAAAGTGAATCGATGTATTTTTCTGCAAAACAATCAAATGCAACATACAGAGTGGAACCCAGACAAAATTGCCCACGACCCGGAACCACTAAGTATGAATTTTTTTCAAAATTTAAAACGAATTCCAACAAGAAAAAAGGCAAACAATAGACTGTTTATCATGCGAAACCTGATAGTACATTTTACCTAAATGATCATATCTCGCAAAATATGATGAATTTTAAGGTGGTTCAAAAAGCAACCCTGGCTCATTTTTCACAAGGAATCCAACCATATTATGCAATGGTACTGAAAAATGCAATTTTCTATATTTTTAACAAGGTTTGTAAATTTGACTCACTTTTCCCTTTACCACCAGACAAAACAAACACAAGCGGAAGCAAAAGCAAAGCAATAGCAGGGGTCCTCATTTTGCCAAGGAGCAAAATGGGGCGTGTTGTGAACATCATAACAAGATTGTCCCAGGGAAGAATAATTATGCAGATGGTACCAATGCCTGGTGTTTCCCTCGTAATAATGCTCATATGCCCAGAGATTGTCCCAGGGGTAATCTACAGCAAAAGATAGCAGAGCAAAGAAGAGTGGATGGACAATTTGCAAATACTTCTGACAATCAACCCTACCAATCCCTTGGTATGCCAAATTCAGTCCTGGTGGCTCAGATGCAAGGGATGTCCTTATAGAAAGAAGAAGAAATAGCCCCTGAGCATGCTTTGTTCTCATGGATTGAAGATGAAGAGTCAGTATTCTTGAATGAAGCTTCTACTTCTGAGAAGGCATTGGTACAATCAGATTACTATACTAGAGCCAAGAGAAGGATGATGGAATAGCCTGGAGTCACAAATAATGAAATTATGGGGATTCCTCCATTTCAAGATCATCAAAACATAGCTGCTAGACAAGAAATACCTCAGCCAATGCAGAACCAGGTAGTTTTTGGACAAGTTCAAGAAAAAGCAAGGTACCCTTATTATCCAAGAACCCAAACACTAGGACCTATGAATGTGGTGGATCAGCTAAAGAGGACCCCAGTCCACATGTCAATATGGGACATGTTAGCTATTCCTAAGCAAAATACATTGTTGCAAGAAGCTCTACAGGGCCAAGCAGTGCCTAAACATACTGGTACCAAAGGAGGACCTGCTGATAAAGAAAAGCTCAAGGACACTCTTCCTCTGCAGACAACATCTCTTTTGAATAACACACCTGTGGTAGGTAGATCTAAGCTAGATCCCTTTTATTTAACTTTAATAGTTGGGAAGAAACTATTGCACAATGCAATGATAGACTCTGGGGCTAGTACCACAGTGATGCCAAAGCAAATAGCAGATGCTTTAAAGATAAAGTATGAGCCACTTACTAGAGGAGTTATGCAGCTGGATGGGAAATCAGTGCAAACAATAGGGAAAATTAAACAACTCCCATTGCATTTGTATACCTGTCCCAATATAATTGTAAATCAAGATGTTGTAGTCATAGATATTCCCCTTGTATTTGACTTATGTTTATCCAGAGATTTTACAGCCAAGATAGGAGGATATATGTCACTTGATTGGTCACACCTCATCTTGAGAACCAAATATGGGGCTAAAATGAAGGTACTGTCTGAACCATTGTCAAAGGACCATATCACAAATGAACCAACCCCAAAGTTAGAGGCAACTCATGCTACGCTGAATAAAGAGGAAAGAGTCTTTGTTGAAGAGTTAGGTGATTGGACTGAACATGATCAGCAAGAAGAAGATAACTAGTTGTTAACTATGATGCAGAGTGACCCCTTTGGAAACTATGACTCAACAGGGCTAGGCACTTATGTTATATTTGAAGAAGACCAAGAGATCCCTAATGTCTTAAGAAATGAGCCCTCTCAGACCCAAGAATCCATAAATAATTCAGGAATCTGGACCCTAAATTTTGATGGGGCTAGAAGTAAAATTGGAGTGGGAGCAGGAATTTGTCTTACTGCCCCTGATGGTGAAAAGATTTTGAGGGCTATCCGTTTCCAATTTGCTTGTACTAACAATGATGTTGAGTATGAATCCTTAGTACATGGGCTCATGTTAGCCAAGAAAAAGGGAGTAAAGAATCTGATAGTCAAAGGAGATTCAGAACTAGTAGTGAAGAAAATAAGAGAGAAGGCAGTGGCCAAGAATGTAAGGATGAGATCTTATAGGCACAGAATTTGGGACTTAATAGATGGTTTTGAAGCTTTTAATATTAAAGTAGTCCCTAGAGCCCAAAATTCTGAGATAGATAGGATGGCACAAATTGGTTCACAGTTTGATCCAATAACTGATCTAATGGTCAATAATGAGTCAGTCAAAGTTATTGTGAGGCCAACTATCCCAGACAATGATGAAAATTGGCAAGTCTTTGAAAATGATTTTCAAGTACTTTCATTTTTGCAACAGTCATGAGAGTTTTCTGATCAGTTACAACCCAAAATTGAAGAGGCATATGGTGATCAGATTATTCAACTAAAGTCAAACAAGCTCCCTAAAGGACTAATTACCCTGAAAAACTTGTTTGACCCGGAAGAAGCTAGCCTAGAAAAGAAGAGATTTCAAGCAAGCAAAGAGGACTACTATGAGATTCAGGTTAGTGAGGGGAGAAAATTGAAGGTTGGGAATTTTGCCACTCAACAGAAAAGAAAAAGGTTAATTGATTTATGTGAGAAATATGATAGGGTCATAGCTTGGACCTATGAAGATCTCCATGGTTATGATAGAAATATCATTCAACACACTATAGAGCTGACTAAAGGATCTAAACTGGTCAGACAGAAGCAGAGGCCAGTGAATCCTAGGATTGAACCTCTGATGGTGGATGAGTTGCAAAAACTATTAGAATCAAGGATCATTTTTCTAATTAAACACTCAACTTGGGTATCCAATCTAGTACCAGTCAGAAAAAAGAATGGGGACATAAGGCTCTGTCTGGATTTCAGAGACCTAAATAGGGCATCCCTGAAAGATCACTACCCCTTGCCCTCTATGGAACAAATTTTACAGATTGTAGCTAGATCAGAGAGATTCTCCTTGTTGGATGGTTTCTCTGGATACAATCAAATTTGGTTGGCTGATGAAGATCAGCATAAGACTACTTTCACCACAAAATGGGGAACATTTGCCTATGCAAAGATGCCTTTTGGTCTTTCAAATGCTGGAGCTACATTTTAGAGGGCAATGGATGTAGCATTTGGAGAGCTTATCAATAAAATCATTCTAATTTACCTAGATGACCTCACTATTTTCTCTAAAAGTGTTGCAGATCATTTTGACCATCTAGAAGCTATTTTTAAGAAATGCCAAGAGTTTGGAATATCTCTAAATCCTAAGAAATGTATTTTTGTAGTTCCTCAAGGTAAACTATTAGGGCATATAGTGTCTAAAGAAGGAGTCTCTATAGATCCAGAGAGAGTCATTGCCATAATGAACCTATCTCTGCTAGTCAATAAGAAAGTAGTTTGATCTTTTTTGGGAAAGATTAATTTTGTCAATAGGTACATATCAGACTTTGTAGGCCTAATAAGACCAATTACACTACTCCTGAAGAAAGACCTAGTTTTCAAATGGACAACGGAAGGGAGACAGGCTTTTGAAGAGGTCAAGAAAGCAATTTCAACTGCCCCAGTACTTAGGAACCCAGACTTCTCTAAGTCTTTTATAATGTATGTCTATGGGGGAGAGTTCAATGTTGCTGCTGTCTTAACATAGAAAGATGATCACCAAGAGGGAAAACACCCAATAGCCTTTTTCTCAAGGACTCTTAGGGAGTATGAAGCCAGGTATAACTTTGTAGAGAAACAGGCATATGCTATGGTAAAAGCCCTTAAGAAATTCAGGCATATGGTCATAGGTAATAAGATTCTGATACTAGTGGCTCATCCTAGTGTCAGAGAATACATCATGGAAGGAGAGATCACTAAGAAAAGAACAAATTGGATAACAAAGATTCTTGAATATGATATGGAGGTCAGACCAACTAAACTTGTCAGAGGCAAGGGTTTGTGCCAGTACATGGCCCAAGACATGGAAAGAATGGTGACTGCTGAAGCAGAGAATGAGAATGTGTTGAGAATTCAGGAGATTGATCAGAATTCTTGGGTCACAAATAGGATCCAGTTTATGAAACATGGGATTTTCCCAAAAGAACTCTCTCAGGACAAGAGGAGATACTATAGGCAGCAAGGGGCCCATTTTGTTTTAATTGACCAAGTTCTTTTCAGAAGAAATACTGATGGTATACTCCTAAGATGTATAGAGAAAGATGAGGCCCAGAGAATACTACATGAAATGCACCATGGAGTCTCAGGTGGACATTTTTCTGCAAGAACCACAGCTATAAAGATAAGTTAGGCAGGTTACTTCTGGCCCACTCTATTTACAAACTGTTATCAATTGGTCAAAGAGTGCCAATCTTGTCAGTATTATGTGGGGAAAAGAAGGAAGCAACAATGCCCCTTAGTCCTATAATTGTTGATGAACCCTTTGCTCAATGGGGTCTAGATTTCATTGGAATGATCAATCCAATGTCAAGTATGGGACACAAATGGATTCTAACTACCACAGATTATTTTACTAGTTGGAGCGAAGCAGTGCCACTCAAAGAAGCAACAGAAAAGGTGATCCTAGACTTTTTGGAGGGTATCACTACTTGCTTTGGGCCTCCTCATACTATAATTTTAGATAATGCTAAGGCATTTTTAAGGGCAAAAATATCTGATTTTGCACTAAAATATGGAATCTATTTGAAAACTTCATCAAATTATTACCCTCAGGGTAATGGTTTGGCAGAATCAACTAACAAGAATCTGATTAGACTTATTAAGAGAATAGGGGTTGATCATCACAAAGAGTGGCATAAAGTGCTTAATATAGCACTTGGGCTGATAGAATTACGCCTAAACAAGTGATGAAGATGTCCCCATATGAATTAGTTTATGGTAAGTCTGCTGTAATGCCCCTGAGCTTGGAGATTCTTGCTCTCCAGTTATTGAAATAGATTGAGATTGAGGAGAATGGCCCCATGTAGGTTAGACTTGCTGAGCTCCTAGAAGTTCAAGAAAATAGGGATACAACACATGAATCATTAATGAAACATCAGAAAATAATCAAAGACTATTTTGATAAGAAGACTTCAAATCCCCATTTTGAAGTAGGATCAGTTGTTTTGAAATGGGATGAGAGAGCTACTAAGCCAGGTCAACATAGCAAATTTGAGTCATTATGGACCGGCCCCTTCAAGATTCATTCCTATAAACAGTAGAATTAATTTGTACTTGAAACAATGGTGGGTGAACCTGTGGAGATTCTTGTGAATGGGATTTACCTTAAACATTTCAATTAAGCAGTATCTCCTATGTATTATAGTTAGATAGTTTCCCTTTCCTTGTTGCTTTATTTTCCCACTTTGTTTTTCCCGCTCTTTCCTTTAAATAAGCGTTCTGTGAACATGTGGCCAGGGCTCAAGTCTCTTAAAGTTTTGAAACTCTCGCATTCATTAAATTTCTGTAATCCCCAAAATTCCCCAAAGTACCACTTTACACAGCCACCTTATGATGTGTCTGACACTCCGTCCCACGCAGATTTCATAAGATTTACTAATGGTTTTCTAGCTTTAATGCCATTTATGAAACTTAATGTGTCATTAATACCCCAATATTTGGAGTTAAAGCTTAACTGTGTCTCATTTGTTTCTACTTCTGCTAAGTGTCTTCCCTGTTGCTTACGAATTCCTAGCAAAACCTGCTTAGTAAATGTGTCTTCCCTATTGAAAAGCTTCTATACTTGCTACATAGGTTCACTAGTTCTAGTATAGACATAGAGATGGCGGAGGTACAGTCTTCACAGTAGGGGTAGGGATTTACAAGTCCATTGACAAGCTTCTCGCTAGCAAATCATACGCTTCAGCCCCTGCACAACCCTTAAGGACTTATCCAAGGACTAGGGTCCCCGAGGTTGGTTATTCGGTCGACCCAGCTAACGTGAAGGATTTTGTAGATAGTATTGCCGACCCAGCCCTTCAAAAGCCTAGCAAAGCTCTATGAGAAGGAGCACACCAAAGATGTATCCAGAAGGCCAAGGCTAAACAATCTGAAACATTCAGAATGAGGATATGGACCTCTCAATTGGCCAAGTTTATTGTCCCAAGTGTGCATCTATGCCCCGACCTGATTGAGATATGCACAGAATTGTTTCATGCACCCTCAAGCACCATTCAAATGGGACCCTTCATGGTGCAAATTACACCAAAGGCTATCAGGGACATGTTGGCCCTACACCATGACAAGACAGCCACGTTTCCCACCATTGCCAAAATGTAGAAAACATGGGCCAACGTCCATCATCAGTTGAGGTTTCTAAATTCAGAGATGCAGCTAGGAGATAAAAACACCCAAATGCTAGTGCTACCAACAGGAAGGGCACAATTTGCACAGGCCAGTCAAGAAGCACTATCCATGATGGCATTTATCTTCGGAATGAAGGAGGACATCACTGTCTATGATTGACAGATCACTATTTTGTTCAGAATGAAGACTGTGGACAAATCTCAGGAGTTTCGGCTGGTTTTCTCTGAGCAGATTGCCTATTCAATGGCAGACCAACTCACCCACTTCAAATCAATAGAGGTTTTTAGGTATTCCTCTTATTTGTTTCACCTCATGTTATATCAAAACCATGCCATCTTTTCCCAATATATGCATCTGATCATGTATGACCCAAGTTTTGGTCACAATAGGACCATTCCTGTGTCTGCATGGACACATGTCTTATCTGAAACATCTGACCCCTATGAATTTTGGGAGCTTTTTGTCGCTCCTGCCTTTAGTCACCTAAGCCCAGAGCCTGTTGAGAATAGATTAACATTAAGTATCAAAGGCCTCATGGCAAATTCCCCCATTCCCTGTGATTATTTCTTTGGGGCTCACCATACTATCATTAGGGTCCATGGTTTTAATGGAGAGCCACTGTTGCTACCCAAGATTTTGACTCCTAGGTTAGCCTTCTTAGAGGTCACCCAGCAAATGTCTATGGTTGATAATGATTATGGCACTGGGAAGAAGAAAAAGAAAATGTATGATATTCCATGGGTAAAGAAAAACATGGCCCTAGAGGTCAAAGATACTGAGCACTTGTTGCTGAGGAAGTTAGCTGTCTTGGGTTTCTTTCTAGTTGAAGATAAATGGAGATATGACCCAAGCAGTTTCATAACCTTATGGGTCAAGAATAACAATGTTAGCGCTAACATTGTGAATGAGGGCCGTCCCTTTTGGGAAGACAGAAGAAACCCTAAGGAGGATATTCCCGATCTGTATGCAGAATTGACAGATTTGCCTTTTCAGGGGCCCAGGCCATGGGAAATATTTTACAATAAGAAAAAGGTTTTTTACCCTAAGCTCAAAATGGGCACTAGATTGAAGAAAAATTTAGTAAGGGACAGGGAATGGAAACCTGAGAAAATAGAAGCCTATTAGAAATATAGGCAAGAAATATCTGAGACAACTCACTCTTTTGGCAAGGTTGATACAGATGAGAAATGGGAGTCCATTTAGGATGAATGGCATCCCTCTCCAGTTTCTAGCCCTGAGACAAGCAAACTACAGACATAGGGTGGAGAGTCAGAAGGGGAAGCAGAACCAACTCATACAGTGCAAGCCCCAGGACAAGCCTCATCTTTAGCCATTGCAACTGTCTGGCCCCAATCCCTCAGTACCTTAGAGAAGCAAAAGAGTGTGGTATCATCACCACCTAGAGGGACCCCATCAGTTTCAATGACTGGGGCTTCTAGTTTTGTGCATTTGCCACTAGCAACAGTGGTAAATGTTGAAGAGAAAGAAACACAGCAAGAAGAAGAGAGGCCAAGGAAACATAAGAAGTTGAAACTTCAGCCTGATTCAGATGAGGAAGTAGAGCCTTCACAGCAGCAACCACCCAGTACATCTGTTGCTTCTTAGGTACGTGCTACTCCTTCTCCTTCTTAGTCTCTTTCTTCTATAGGGGTGGCAATCCCAACTAGCCAAATATTTTCCCCTGCCACCTCTGCTGTGCCAATTTCCCAGTTTTCTCCACCTATTACTACTCAGGCCATGTCAGTACAGGCCACATCATTGCCTCCCTTTTCCCCCTCTATTCCAAAGAGAATACCTTCCCAGTTTCCACCTAGCCAACATCTAGCTAATCCCTATGCCTTGCCACAAGGCCATCCTTTTGCAGGTGGGTATATTACCTCTCCCCCTACCTTCCAAGCTCAAGCAGACACTGCCAAGAAGGCTAGGGAAGCCCAGATGGATAAAAAGAGGAAGAAGGATAATAAATCTCAGGCTGTACCACACATGAGGTCACTCTTTGACCCAATCCAGCAGCAGCTAACTGTGAATCATTTGTCACCCAATGTAGTCAGGCCAAATGAGCAGATGCAGCCCCAAGATTATACAATGAGTGCAGTGGCCATGTATATGTCACTTTTTAGGCCACATGACAGGGTTGAGCTGTTGAATGAAACCACTTCTGCTGTAGCCACTGACTATTTGAAATTATCAAGGAAGCTACAAAAGGTGGAGGCTAATCTAGCTCAAGAAAAGACACATTGTGGCAACCTTACTGCAGAGCTCAAATCAAAAAATGATGAAATAGAGAATCTTAATAAACAGTTGCAAAATATTGTTTCTTGTTAGATTCATCAAGTTACACAAAACCAAAATGCTTCTTTGAAAGAAGGGCTAATCCAGGTGAAGTCTGTCGTGATAACCCTAAAGCAGGAAAAGGCCACACTACAGAAAAGACATCAAGATTCCACCCAACAAGCCACACAGTTCCAACTGCAGCTATTAAAGGAACAAAATAATGTTGCTGCCATGCAGGCCCAACTTTAGGCCGAGCAACAAATAGCAAAACAGTTGACCCTTGAGTTGGCAAATAGGCCAAAGGATGCAGGAGTGTTGAACCTGGTTAAGGAGCTATATGCATCAGTGTGGAATAGAATCTCTGAGGAGATTATTTAGCTCAAACCTTCTTTAACCTTCCTGCTACATGCACAACAATTGTGTGAGAAGGTAGAGACTTCTGTTCAAGCCACTTTGTCCACTATTTCCTTGAGAGTTTCAAATTCTCAACTACTACTGAAGAAACTATATGACACATCTGATGAAACATTATCAGCAACAGGGATCAGTGACCGAATGGTTGCTACAAAATGGGTTAACGAAGTTCTCAGTTGCAACTCTACTGCAATTACTTGCCAAGAGCTCCTGGATGTGGTCAAGGAGGGAGTGAAAGACATGAAGAAGCATATTGAAGACCTAGTGCAATTGGGTCTTCCCTCCCCTTTTCCTGATAGCAACACTATGCTTATGGTTGATGAGATCAAGCCTTTATTGTTAGCTAGGCAAAATGATCAGTCAATCTTCCAGGGTTTAATAGATGCCTCATCAGTGTTAGAAGTGGAAGCTGTTTTAATTCCCATAGCCTAGCTTGATTTCCAATTAAAGGATGCCATTCATGTTTTGCAGAGTTTTTCACACAAGGATATCATTAACCTTGATTTAGCCTTCTAGGATTTGTAAAACAAATAGGGACTATCTGATGCTGAGTGGTCTATTTATCAGATGACCTTATAGAATCTGTGAATTTTTACTGTATATAGATACATTTTTGGGTTCTTTTTAAGTAGGCTCAAAAGTCCTCGAGGTCGCCAAGAACTGTAGAGTAATTTACTCTACATTTTGTTTTAAGTTTCAGTTGTGCGAGTTCCATTTTTGTCTCTGCGCCTTTCAGTTTTGGCAGTGAGGGTTTTGACACAGAGTGCAATCGTGGGTTTCTATTTTGCCTAAATTTTGCCTAAGTCTCAAATTTTAAGTGGAGCGTGCCACGTGTCATCAGTCGGGACACATTTTAAAGTTTCTGGACACATTTTAAAGTTTCTGGACACATTTTAAAGTTTCTCTAAGTAGCGCGGATGGAGTGAAGTGTCTTTTTGCATTAAGGTGGAACACGCCAAGTGTCATCTTCCACGTTACAGTTTTGAGCCACTTTAAATGTTTCAAGGACTATGGTGGATCCCTATTTTTAAGTTTCTTTCAATGTGCACGAAAGGCGCCAAGTGGCAGCTACGGAGAGTTTCTAAACGTTTCTTAAAGTTTCACGGATAGTGCCACGTGTCCCTTTTAAAATTAGTGGAGCACGCCATATGTCGACATCCACGGCTTCTTCTTTTTCATTGCTAGGTAAAGAAGTATGGTGGGCCCCGATAAAGTTTCTAAAGTTTAAGCGGAGTGCGCCAAGTGTCACCGTCCGCGTGAATCCAAATGAGTCTTAAATGTTTCTATTATGTTTCTAAAGCTTAGCATTGACCGCCATGTGTCATCTTCCACAGGACTCTCAACAGTTTCTAATTTTCTTTAAAATGTTGTGGAAGCCACCACGTATCACTTGGTGATAGCAGCGGAAAGCGCCACCTGTCCCTGTTCCTTTTTGAAGCTGACCAGGGGAGAAGTATGGTGGGTCCCATTTTTTGTAAATGATTAAAGTTTCTATGCAGCGGATTGTGACAAATGTCAAAGGCAGAGCACTCTCAATATAAAGATATAGTAAAGAGTGAAATGTAGCAAAAGCCGCCACGTATCTTTTTGTAAAGGCTGCGGATGTTGCCAAGTGTCGTTTTCTGGTGCCTCCTGAATAATGAGATAGTTTTTCAAGTAACTTATGCAGATTCTGCCATCTGTCTCAAGGGTTTGGTTTTTTAGTTACAGCGGAGGTTACCATGTGCTAGGTTCCTGTTTGTTTTTCTGGAAAGATGAAGGAGTTTCAAGTTAAGGGCGCATATGCGTGCCAGCTGTCCCAAGGGTTTATAGTTACAAACACTATCAGAAACTGCCAGGTGTCCCTACCTGATTCAAACAAAGGAGAGTTACATGTATATGTTTTAGCCAATGAACTTACAGAGGGGCTAACTGTTTCAGATCTGAAAGATATCTTCTATCAAACACTTCTAGTTAAGTTCTAGTTTAGTTAGGCCGTTGGGATTTGATCATGCGGGCAATCCTGAGCCAGTCCTGTGCTATAAATATGGGTCCAAATTGTAGTTTCAATATATAGATAACAAGAGAGAGAATTATCTAGATATAGATTATTATCAGAGATTTAAGAGAAGTTTGAAGGTCTTTTGCTGTGGCCAGTAATATCATTTGCCTTTGTTCTGTTTTCTTGATTCAAAAAGTTTGTATAACTGCGCATGTATCATTGCCTTTTATGTGACTGGAAAGTTAATAAGAAGACTAAGTTCTGTGTCTTTGCTGATATTTTCTATGTCATTACAAAATCTTTTAAGTTGTGAGCCTTTGATTCTCTTTGTTTCATCTTTTACGTTAATCATGCATTGTTTTCTCTTTAATGTGACTAAATCCTAAAATAGCTTCACTGTGCTTAGTGTTAATAAACAAATCACATTTAGGCACATCGCCATAGTTAAATGATCCTTTCAATGCAATTGTGATTCTATTTAGTTTCTATCCTTTTCTCCTAAGACATATTTGAAGATAAAGAAGAGCCAGCTTCTTTAAACTCTGGAGTTTGTTTCAGGTCGCAAATCCCACATTCCTGAAACTTCCCATGTTGGTGTTAGAAACAACACAATTTTAAGCATCAACAAAACCTTTTAGGGAGCTTTTCATATGCTAAAATAAATAATTAATTTTCATATGCTAAAGTTGTTGTGGGCTTTTGGTGGGTCTGGGCAAGTCTCTAAATCCATGTTCGTCCATGAGGTGGGTCCAGGAATTCGCCGCCTTGCAAATGCATTCTTGAATTTCTCTTTCTCCCTCATTGTATTATTATTTTCATTATACAAATCAAATACTCTTATAATGGATTTTTTTTTGTTCATAATCTTCACCACCATGTTTTCCATGTGAGGCTCTGTGGTTGAACCACATGTCAAACCTAGCTTTCTGAAAGACATATTCCACTCTTCTAAGAAGGTATTTTGTCAAAATCCTTAATTTCTTAAAAGCATATAACTTAAAAATTTAAAATGGCATATAAACAAACACATTCCCTAAATTATAAGTAGATGCTATGTATATTTACTAATACAATACGAACAAAAAAATTGGCCATGTGAAATGATAGGATGATTCATAAGCATATGATTCGTATTCACTTTTATTAGCCCATCATATCCACCCCATCTCGGTATCATTATTACTATTGATTGGTTTGCAAGATGTTTGTGAGAAACCAGAACAATTTTATGTACCACTGGAAATTCCATTTTGTTCTACTAGTTTTTGGATTAGTGTTCAATGTTCCATTTGGTAGCTACTTACATGCCAGTGCAACAAATTGTGAGTTTCCTGCAATCTTCAATTTTGGAGACTCAAACTCAGACACTGGTGGGCTCTCTTCAAGTTTTGGTCCTGCTCCTACACCCATGGAGAGACATTCTTTCACAAGCCTTCAGGCAAATACTGTGATGGAAGACTAGTCATAGATTTCATTGGTATGCACATGTGCTACATGATTGTGTTCTAGTATTTTGATTTGAAGTAGTAAAATGATTTGTTGTAGGTTTAAGTAATGGGCTTAGTTTGGTTTGGTTGAGGCTAAAAGCTTGGGACTGCCATACTTGAGTGCATATCTTCAATCTTTGGGTTCAAACTTCAGCCATGGTGCAAATTTTGCCACTGGTGGATCCACCATTAGGCCATAGAATACCACATTGTGTCAATCTGGGTTCAGTCCATTCTCACTTGATGTGCAAGAATGGCAATTAAACCAATTCAAGGACAAGTCCATTGATGCCTATAATCAAAGTGAGCCTAAATATGTTTAGATTTGATGGCATCTATAGCATAATAGAAACATAGCTATGAATACAAGGACTGGTATAAGTAGATTTCCTTGCATTTGCTGAGAATATATGAATAGGAAATTTTTATAAAATGCGTGATTATCAGAGCTTTTTTGAAGTAAGTTAATCAAATAAACTTCTCTTGCATGGCACTCACATCCCTTTTGATGAATTAAGAAGGCGGCCAAATTAGCTCCTCTCTTGCCATTTGGGGTGTATGTCCTTAGGTGATTGTATTGACCATCTCTTCTTTTGTGGTACTAATATCCTTAGTAGATCATTTTCCTTGTATTTCTTTTGTATACAAGCTTGTTGATTTAGCATGGGGAAAGTTGATTGTCCCATAGTTACACATAAACTTTAGAGTAGTAGGGGTTGAGAAAATTCAAAAGCCCTCTTCTATTAGCAATATTTGAGAAAAATGCTTAGTAATTATAATAATAATAGCAATGTAACTAAAAAGGAAAATAGATAACATAAACATCCATTATAAATCCAGTATCTATCGGTCAACAGAATACTTCATCTACTATGTTCCAGGCTTTGTATATCCTCAGTTCTGGTGCTAGTGATTTTATACAGAAATAACATTAGTCTTGTTCCTTTAAGACTTCACCATTTCATAGTACATAGACTCTCTTATATTTCCAATGCTCTCACAATTTGTCCAGGCAAGAATCATACCAAACTTCCATTTCTCTTTAATGCTACTTTTATTAGACCAATAAATGAGTAGCTTTTAAGCTTTAACAATATGAGTCATGTGTGTATATGCATCCTCTATTTAAATGAATGTTTCTACAAAGTTTGTATTCACTGGAATATTGTTTCATCTGGTGTTCAACTTTAAAATTACTTCTAAGCTTTGTTTAAGTATTTATATGTGATATCTTAGAATAGAAAATTTTCATTAAAGTCCATTGATTCTGTTGGATCTATGGGATCCATGCAATTTGTGTTATTCTAATCTTCCATGACATCTGTGGCATGAGACAATGAGTCATAGGGCCATTTCTCTTACTTGCAAGAATAGATCCTCTATGAATTTTTTTTCAACACACTATTTTTTTTCTTTGTAGTAGAATCTATATAAATATGGGGCCTGAAGAATTGGAATAAATTCTCTCCCTCCAATGGGATGCCTACTAGCTGCCATCACCCTCTTGCTGATGTGAACTTCTTCAATAAATTCTTAAATTCATCTATTTTGAATTTGATTTGACTCTATTTTGAAATTCTCAAATAATCATATGATGTGTGGTTATGGTTGTAGAACTACTCTTCAACAGTGATAATTCATCCAGAGCTATTAATGGGAGGTGAGGCACAATTGTGATAGAATCATATGTGGTTGATGTTCCAGAAGGAAACACTAAGGAAGAGACTTGTTACTTTGTAGAAGCATTAGTCAAATGTAATCTCCAGTCCCTTGCTGATGTGGCAGAGAAATTGGCTTCACAGCACCACATAAAACTTCTAGAAAGAGCATAACCTGAGGCGAGGATAAACCCCAAACTATTTTTACACAACATTGTAAAAACCTGCATCTTTGGGCTTTTAGCTTGATGTGTTTTGGAGGTAGAAAAGTTTTAAATTCTACTTCCCATATTTCTATTTCTATTTTAAAAAGACTAGTGTTGCTCTAGTAAGAGTTTTGTGGGGTTAAGGGGTGTTCTATTCTTTTCCCCGAACACTACCTAGAAGTGGGTAGAAGTGGCCTATAGAGGAGGAGATATACATACTAAGAAAGGTTCTCATATTACATCCTACTTTTGCCTACCAGGGAAACCTGTTAATGTTGTGCTCCGGCATGGAGCCTTGGGCTCCTGTAGCTTTGTGTGCATGTCATATTGAATGTCTATAAACTGTAATTTTATATGTTTGAGAATCAAAAAGCTGTAGGAATTCTTATTTTTCATCTTCCTTAGAAACTATCATACATGTATGATCTATATGGTAGTGATGTAATTTTTCTTCTTTTCACTAAAGTGAAAGATCTTTTCTATTGCAGCTTTCCCATCATAATTTTACTGCTAAAACAAGTCATCCACACACCCAACCCAACATCCTATTGATGATGCATCATTCTCGTTCAACCTATCAAAATATAAACATAATTATCATAATGCTGAACACATGTTACCTATTAAGCTATAATCAATTCAATATTTTAATTATGACCATAGCCAGATGGGACATTATCAGGCCTTATGTGTATGGCTTATCTTAGTCTATCTAAAAATTATAAAATTTACCCTACCCAACTTGTTTAATAATTCAGTATGTGGTGTGACAGCAGAATGAGATGTAGCAGTCACGCATAATGCCAAATGTTCAACAAAATCAGCAATTTAAAAAGTAAAAAATATATTAAAAAATTCAACTTTAATTTTTAATTTAATCAAAATCATGCTTATTAATTTATATAAATTTAATTTTTAATGAAGATTATGTGAATGTCAAGGTCAGTGCATTGTATCTAGCCTAGATGATTAGGCACAAAATCTTGAAAATGTTCAGACAGAGGAACAAATGCATGAAGAACAAAAGGAATATATACATCTTCTTCATTCTCATTTAAAACTATATTTCCATAGGTAGGATCTACGGCCTACAAGTTTCTATGATCCATATGACCCATTATTACTCCTTTCTTGGTATCTTTGTTGTCTTTTTTCATCGAGGCTGCATGTTCTTAGCACTGCATGCTCTGAATCATGATTATTGAGCTATAAGAGAAGGTCATTTAAGAGATCTCTTGCAAGAAACCTTCAAGAAGCAATTTCCAAGCACTTCTCCACAAACTGCCTCACTTTAGGATCCTCAATTCTGTACAGAGTTTCTAGTTTTCTCCCCTGGATATTAAAACAGGGCCCAATGTTAGTTGGGAATGCATTCAACTAGATTGTTAGTACCAACAAGCAAGAGATAGGACATTAGAGATTATAGCAAATTGACTTGGAACTTCTTCCAAGTAATTAAAAAATTTTAATGTGGTTTTCTATTTCAATCCTACAACTAGATGCACAATGATCACATGAAAATTGGAAACATAAACCAAAACTGCATAACTTACAGATGTTACTTTTTTGTAAATTTGAGTAGGATTAGTGCATTCACTATAAGTATACTCAAAGGTCACCATTTCCAACAAGCATATCCCAAAAACATATATATCAACTAGCTCATTATATTCCTCTTCATAGAGTTCAGGAGCCATAAATTCTGGGGTGCCTGCAAAAGTAAAATTTTTAGAAAAAAACCCTGTAGTGCTAATTTATGTAGCCATTATAGAATTTGTAAAACAGAGAAATGTTAGTCCAAAGTTCTACAAACACATACCCAAATAATTTTTTTTTAACATACCCAAATAATTTTTTTTTTTTAAATACCTCTCTACACATCTCTATTTTTTCATTCAAGAGCCATGTTATGTTAAATCATCCTCTACAATTTATATCATCCATGCATTAAGATGTGCCACCATTGACATTTCAAAGTACATGGTGATTCAAACATTTCCTCTAGCCACAAAAAGGTACAGCTAGACAAAATCACTTCTATATTATAGTGCTAGATATCATCACTTCGATTACCTATATATTCTCCATAATAATTAAAAAAACATCATTTATTTTTTTCAAGTTCTATGTTGTAGCATGATCATTTATTTACAATAGAAACATAGAGAAGACATGTTTTCCTTCTATTAATGAACTTTCATTCCATTGGTGTCAAGGAGATTGAACTTGGGTTCACTTCTTTCATTGGTTGTATTGTAAGCACTAAAACAGTCATCATAATGTTCTCAGTTTTTCAATTTTGTTTATCAGTATTATTACTTTGGAAGCACAAATATATGACATAGTAATGCTTAATGTTATATATGATAATATTGATTCAAACACAAGCAAAAACCAAGTACTAGAATAAAAAATTTGAGCAACAATGCTATAGTTTATATTTAATTTCATTATCAAACAATCTGGATACTTCTTCAACTTACTAAATCTTTCAAATTCAATTTCTGATGAGTTGATTTCAAAAAGTTAATGATAGTCCTCATGCAAATTCAAAATAGATAGATACAATAGGACATAACAACTATTAATTACAACAACAATCATTACATTTGCCACATCGGCAGGAATCTGACGCAATGCGTCTCTTGTTTAAATCAAAACATTCCTGGTTACTAGGAAGCCACCACGAGCTCTCATGGAAAACATAAATTTTGGCTATTTGAATGCCTGCTAGGTATAATTGGAATTATCATAATTAAATGGATAAGATTATCAAAAAATGCAATTTTTGATAGAGTAAAGGAACTATTTTATGTTTTCTTATGGCCTTGGGCCATAGGAATTCTTTGCAGATTTTAGTTTGTGGTTAACTTACTTTGTGTTGCGTGTAGCTTCATATGAAAATACATCTTCCTCAACTTGTGCTACCATGTCCTAACTGCTTGCAAAAATTTGATCATGTGTGCTTTATGTCTTCTTTATTCTTGTTTCAGTGCATACACATACTTGTGTTGTGGCTTTGTCTTTCCTAATTTTTCCACCTCCCTATTTTCTTGGTCTTGTCCTAGAGATCCTTCTTGATTCTCACTACGTTGTTAGGGGTGCATGTCCCCAACGAAAGCCAATGTTACCCTTGCCATAAAACTTTACAAAAGTTAGCTTTGCATTTGTTTTGTTGTCTTTGCCCTAAAAACAAACATTCCAAGAAAGTCATTTTAATGGGCTCCATTAATATTCTCTAACCAAGGTCATTTTAATTTCCCCTATATCCATGTTGTGGCCATCTATTTCTTCATGATTTGTGGCCCTGTTCATTTAATTGAGGTCCAAAATTGTAGCCATGGTAACCCTTTGTTATTTACATAAGACCTTTGTTGTTTCCCCTTCACTTTATGTTCTAGTTCATTATTGAAATGGTATATCCAGTCACTTTTAACTTAAGTGAACTCCTTTCGCTTATGCGGTGACCAAGAATTGGCCCATGGAGAGTGGTCTTTGTACTCGAGAGTGGGTTCTATTGATCTCCCCTTCACTCTCTATTTCTCACTAAGCACTGTTTAGGTCCTAATTAATCATGTTTTACACGCTGTCTATATGTCTTTATGTTGATCAGTTGATGACAGTTATCACCTAAAGAGGTTTCAGCCTAGGGCTTGCGCTCCCTATCAAGTAGCTAAATGATTATGTAGGTTTGATATTGCAAAAAAATGTGCAATGGGCACGCTAATAGATATTTCCAAGTAGTGTTGCTTCTTAGAAGGAGAAAAGACTAATTATAGAAAAGTGATTTTGCCCTTACTACAATTTCTAAAACATTTGTCGGGAAAGTATGCACACCAGAATTTACATGAGGGTGCAATTTTAGGGGTGAGAAAAATAACACAATATACATGATTTGAAGTATCTTTGTTTATTTTGTTGATGGCACTATTTTCCCATCGTGTATCTATGAAAAGTAATGCCACACTATTTATCATTGAAGAGAAGTTCGAAAAGGCATAAGCAATTGCTACTTGATAAAAAATCTTTAGGTATATCATTTATGGTTACTTAAATTCCTTTACCTTTTTTACATAAGCTCCATATTAGATACAAAATCATGTGTTAAATAGATTTTTATCCTGCGAACTACTGGATTTCTTTTGCCATGCTCCATTACGGCTAGGGGTAGCATTTTTTCACATCAAACTACCATGGTGAAAACTAGTATTCACTAAGTTTTACTACCTCAAAATAGACTTCCAAACACTGTTATTTATCCTTTTAAAATGTGTTCATATGCATAGCCTAAGGGCCTCACCACTCTTCACCACAAACAGTAGCACTCTGTTAAACTCTCAAGAGCGCTTTGATCTATTGATAACACTAAATGGGTGGTTTTCCAAGTTTCTTTGGAAAGTTTTCAAACTCCCACTTGCCTAAATATGAGGTAATTCTAAGGCATTTTTGGAGGGAATCCATATTTGAGCTAGACATATTAACGTCCTTTCCATCCAAACCTAAATATTAGTCTAAATTTTAGCACTTTTTCATTGAGCATTTTTTTTCTCCATTACCATTATTTGGCCCATCATGATCTCACACTCACCCTATTCTATACTGTAAGTGTATTGTCTTTGTTTGCTACTAAAGAAACTTTAGGTTCCTTAGGTATTTCCAAAGATTGCTTGGATGAGATCGAGTCAACTTTTGATTTTTCAAGATTAGGGTTAGTAATTTTATATTCCCTCATAAAGGAACAAGTAAAATCTAATGAACCCCAATCGTCACCAAGAAGTGCATTCGATGGAGTTTTAGAATCTTGCACAACATTATCTACAACAAGAGGTATTGATGAATCATCTTTTAAGTTATTGAGAAACTTGTGATTGACAACTTATTTTTGTGTCTCAACTTGTAAACAACTTTCCAAATCTAGGTCAGCTTCAATGGTTTGAAGTTTATTTTCATAAATAAACTTTATTGATCGATGAAGGGTAGACAAAACTAGCCCCATGACATGAATCCATGGTCTACCAAGAATGATGTTATATGAAAGTGCACCGGGCATGACATGGATAAGGGTAGATAATGTCACATGTTGAGCTGATACGGGTAAAGTTATGGTACCTAGTGATTTTCTACCAATGTTATTAAAGCCACAAATGTTAAGTTTATCCGATTTGATTAAAGATGTGTTAACCTTGATTATATGCAGCACATTAATGCTACAAACATTAAGAGCCGATCCATTATCAATCATAGTTTTCTTTATTAACTTTTTATTTATTATGATAGAGATTACAAGAGGATCATATTAGTTTTAAACTTTAATTGACGGTAATTCATGTTGTTGAAACAAAATATCCATTTTTGTCGCATGCATACAATCTAACAAAGCTACTACATCATTTGGCATAACAACAAGTGTTATAATCATTTTATGTAAAGATTCTTGGAGCATTCCATGGTATGTAAGTGATGTTTGTATGAATTCTGAAAGAGAGATCTTAGCCGGAGTAGCACAAAGCTGCTCAACAAGATCACAATATTGACCAACATTATGAGTAAGATGAGGTGGTTGAGGAAGCATAGGTTGAGAAGTTGGTAAAGTGATCAGAATGTTCCACTATCATTTACTTTGTTTATTATTTCATGTATTGTGTGTGTGAGCAACCACATTGTAGTTGGGTTGATGCAATGTTTTGGTGCCCAAAACATCTAGCTCCCAAAATGCCCTATTTTGCCCTAAAAATCCATTCAAAATCCTCACTTTTGCCCTTGCAATTAAAACCCCCTATTTAGATCCGATCTAAGATATTTTATAGGGGTTTTATATCAAAAAGTTCTAAGTAAAACTCCCTTAAGTCAATGAGTTTTCTCCATTAGAAAAATTTGTTCATTTCTATCCTTTATCGGCGAATCAGCAATTTCCCGAATCAACAAACTACTTTGGAAGTTTGCATTTTTCTCAGTTCACTAATTTGCCAGTTTTTCGACGAAGGGGTAAAGGAAAAGTTTAGAGAAAAAGGAAAAAAGTTTGAAGTGTTTCATTGGCCAAGTCCTTTGTCAGCAAAATTGAAGGTTTGTGAACCTCCAAGTTCGCCGATGAGAGGTTCTCTCGATTGCTAATTCTCAGATAGAAGAGAAGGAACAAAAGAGGTGGCTTTAGTGAAGCAACATGAAGAAGGAAATTTAAAATTTTCTAAGGCAATGACGGTTAAGGTAGTTTATCGGTGAAAGTTTTAGTTTGTGAACCATCTGGTTCATTGACTAAAGAGTTCACTACTATGAGGATTTGCTGACTAAAGAAAAGGGAACAAGGCAACACCAAAGGGAAAATCTTCTAAGGGAAGATGAAGATGTCAAGGAAAAGGAGAAGGTAAGTGCCTTCGTCGGCAAAAATATAGTTTGCGAACTTATAAGTTTTTTGATGGAGGGGTTCGCTGATGGATGAAGTTACTGACAAAGAAGATAGGAGGTGACAAAGAAAAGGTTTGAAAAGGGGTGAATTTGCCAACAACAGGGAGACTAGGGCTTGGTTTGAAAAAAGAAAAAATTGCTAATAAGGAGAAAAAGTAGAAAGAAGAGAAAAGGCAAGCCTTGATAATGTGGATGAGTAGTTCATGAACCAATGGCTTCGCCAGAGTGGTTTGTGTCAGGCTGAATTCACCGACTAGAGGAAAAAATCAAAATATAAAATCAATATGAATGCAATAGTTTTAAACTATTACAAGAGCTTTGCACGTATTTCTGGCAGACTATATTTCACATGCCCGTCTACTCTCATCCACCATGATTGCAATAGGGTGTAGGCATATATGTACCCAAAATTTATTTTCTGCAAGATAAGGTACTTTGCAAGTGGCTGAAACAGTGCACAAGTACTCAAATTTAATGGGAGGATGGTATGTTTCAGTGATCATATTTTCTACAGGTCCCTCTAAGGACAAAAAATTAGTATGTAGGGTATGGGCTATCCTTCAAGTCCACTGATTTTCTGACAAAGTCCATGGGCTATAGTTAATGCAGCACAGGCCTGACATGTTGACTCAGTTTCAATACCTAGGAGCTATACAAGAACTAACACTATATATACATGTTTCAATGATGTTTTCTAGGATGTTCGCTGAAGCAATTCTCTGGTTTGAAAGTGCCTAAGGGAGATTTTAGGCATCAAGTAGAGGATAATGTCTGAGTAGTGAATGGAGTAATGTGGTTGATACAATGTAATAATGTGTTGTAATGCGCATATTTATGTAGTGGTATGTCTCCATGGCTATTTGTAATGATCAAGGGAATACATTATCGCAGCTTTGTATTTTTCCTTCACCACATTTGTTGGTGCAATTGTAATAGAGATTTGATAATGTGTGACAACATTCAAGTCAATACATGCTTTGTTTTGAGTCATCTCTTTGTTGCAAATGGGTCATTGTAGTTTGGTTCTAGATAATTAAGTATGTCCAATGTATGAAATGTAATCTCAGGAGAAATATATGTCAATACATTTTAGTCTTCTATTGATATTGGTTCAACCATTTCCTTCCTCTTTATTGCTTATGACCAGTTGCCCAATGGAGTAGGAACTGGACCATATTGGGGATGGATCAATCTCACATATTTTAAATCAAACAAATCATTCACCTGTGCTTTAGGGAAAAAAACCAACTTTCATGTGCATGTATATTCGCACAGTTGAATCAACTATATAGAGGTTTTGTGATAGCTAGTTGTTCTTGACTTAGTGACAACTTTTGGGGTCAAGATGATGAGTGGGGTTTCGTTGTCTAGTTGTTTTTAGTTATTCATCTGGGTTTTATGTTAATACCTACTTAGGTATACCCTTTGGAATATCCCTCTAGAGCTTAAGTTGAGATCTAAGGGTAGAGGAGTCTACGCACTCCTGTTAGTTGGCCAAAATAGCCCTTAACTTGTTGATAAACCTCTTTCGATCACCCTGACAACAATCCCTGACATAGGTGATTTAGAAATGTTTTAGAGTTTTGTGTTGCAATCATTTTGGGAAGTAATATTTTGGTGCCATTGCCAGGGAAGAGTAAAGTACTGGGTTAATAAGATATACAGACTCTGCTAGTTTGAGAAACCCATAATCAATTTTATGGCCTTGAAGATCAATTATGCTTCAAGGTACTTCCTCATTCAGTGAGGTGGCAACTCTGCTGTCAAAGAAAAAAAAACTTTGTTAATGTTGTACCTTGGTTGTTGATAGTGATTCAAATGCTCCATCTCAATACACGACAACTGGTGAAATTAGAGGTACATGGTTTTCTTCTTGACCTTTGAAATTTATTGTTCCTATCTACCTTAGTTTTTTGCCCTACATTATAGGATATTTTAGTCATGGATGGTTGAATATGATTATTCTAGGGTTGCCCTTTCATCTGAGTCTTCCTATGTCTCAGAGCCTAGAAATTACATTGGAGTGGATTCCCATGACCATCCTAGAGATACATATTCCCATCATGGCCCTACATGTTATATAAACTAAAACTTATATGCACCCATGTACAATCAAAATGACTTAGCAGTTCAACAGTATGAAATTGATAAAACCAAACAACTATTTGAGTCATTATTGCAGCAAGAAGAAGAAACAAAAAATTAGATTAGGCTACTAGAGTCTAGTATGCAGTCCAATGCATTCCCTACTACCCCAAAAAGTTAGTTTGATCAGTTCCCTACTCCTCCCTTAGATCTTGTATATGATCAGCTAGACCTCTCATGGGTTGATTACAAAACAATGACTATGCCAACCAAGGTCTACAAACAGTTGCCTAAGTTTGATGGGTATGATATCTGGGAAGGGGACACACATGTTGATGTATTCTTAGAATCCATGGAAGAACATCAGTTTGAGGATGAAGACATGTGGATGAGCTTCTTTGTTAGGTCCTTGCATGGAAAGGAAAGAGAATGGATCCAAAGTTTTCTCGGGCAATCCTTTGCCTTGTGGAATGAACTTGTGGCAACATTTGAAAATAAATTTTCCAAAGGTCTTGACCTTGTTGATCTTGTCATAGAGATGGAAAAAATTAAAAGACAAGAGGGAGAGTCAAGAAGGGATTTTAGTCATAGGTTTGTTGTTTCCCTTTCCAATATCCCAAATGATTTTAGACCTAACATTCTCTCTTGCATTGATATGTTTTTTGAATAATATGACACTGGATTGAGCTATGTATGGGAAGATTTCCAAATAACAAGTATGCAATAGACATATTTGTCCCTAGACTCTATGGAGAAAATGAGAGATGACTACATAAAGGGTTTGTTGTCCACAAATGCATGCATTTATGATAATAATCATGCTGATCTAAACAACAGTAGTGTGGATATAGGAAATCACATGAATGCAACACTAGATGATGATGATTGTGTAGTCAAAAGGGTAGGAGTGGAAAATGGTGCATCATATGACAATGATGCAGATGATAAGGACAGTATATGCACCTACCTTTGATTGGATAGCTCATCAAGTGAAGGTGAGAATGATGAAACCAATGGTTATTTCTAGTCTAATGTTGAGGTATGTGGTCTAGCGAATAATGAGGATACTATGTACAACGATGAACAATCAGACAGATCATCTTCTGAAGCTGAGTATGAAATGTGTACATAGGTTGGTAGAAGATGGTATGAACAAGAAGCATGTTTCTTGTTTAATTAAATGCCCTCCTTTGTTCATGTTTGTGATGATGAAGCAGTTGATGTTTGCTTGCATAAGGATAATTTAGAGATCGCTACACATGATGATAACTAATCAGAGATAGTTGTCGATGTAGCCATGGAGTTTCAGTGTGTAGAGATTGCCCTAAAATGTGAAGATGGTGATCATGTGGACACATATGAGAGCCTATTTATTTGGTGCAAGGTATGTTCACTTCCTCATGTAGAGTGTGCTTCATCAGAGCCACAAGGAAACAAAATAAGAATGAATGTGGAAGAAGATACGTGTTAGCAGTTTGTTTGTAGTAGTGAATATGACAAGTTACCAAGGTGGACATAAAATAGAGAGACAATTGGGAGAACATGGTTCTTCATTTGAGGTGTCTCATGATCTTGATTTATGTACTGATGTTTTGGATTGGAGCTTGAGTCATGCTTATGATTCAGAAATTGAAAGTTGCAACAACACATATGAAAGTTTTGTTCGAGAGCTTGATGGAGTTACAAATTGTTAGAAACAAGATCAACTAACGCATTACTGATTATGAATTGGAGTAAATTGATAAACAATATGTGTACAATATATAGAGCAGAGGTTGAGTCGACTTAGGAGTTGACTTCAACAATCAACTAAAGGTGGAAGAAAGAGAGTTGACATGTGTGTTGGAGAGTTGTGTTGGGCTCTCCAAGTCGACACCTAACCACTTAAGGTGGCTTAAAGGCATGTGGGGAATATACACATAATTACTTATTTAAATAATAAGTAATAGTGTTAATATTCCTACACTAACACCCCCCCTTAAGCTCAGCTTAGGTGAGTAAAATAAAGATGGGTCCCGGCAACTAGGCCTGATGAGGTACCCATGTACAAAAGCATTCTCATAAGGTGGAGAAAGAAAGGAAACCTAGTGGAAAAAACTTTCCTCCAAAAGAGAGAAAAAAATAAAGTGTACTAGACATGACTCAATGGATGTGTGTACTTGACATAATACAACTAAAAGTGATAGTCTTGCAATACTTGCAAGATCCATGTCTGGAATGTTAATTGCATGCCATATGGCTACAATTCAAATCCAATGTGAAGTCCTGCTTTGAATATCCTATGGAAGCCTTATGTGAACCAACTTTGAAATTTATAGAAGCAAATGAACTGATATCAATCTTCTATTGCGATGAATTTCTAGAAGTCCTTGAGGAATCTACTCTAGATGCACATGTAGCATTAGGTGATAGTGATGTTGTAGTGGAAGTGTTCATGACACACCTCAATACAATGCGGGAAAAAATGTTAAAAAATGATGAAGTAGTAGTGGAAGTGATCTTGACATATCTTTGTGGAAGTAATCTTGGCACAACTCGGAAATGCTCTTTACACACTTCTATGAACACCCCCATAATTCACTATTTTTATCCCAATATTAGTTTGTTGTTTGAGAAAATTCTCGATGACTCAATATTTTATCCCCCCAAATTTTGTCACTTTATAATGATAGTACGTTAAAAAAAGCTAATTGGAATGAAAAAAGACACTTTATAATGATAGCGGAAAATCATTTCCAATAGATTAGTCTCAAAAAATTATTTACTTTCTAAAAAAAGGCACTCAATTTTGAGTTACCAATCAAAAGATAGAATTATTTTTCAAAATTTTAATTTGTTGTACAAAGAAGGGAATTTTTTTGAGAAAAATGGGACAATTCCCAAATTGTCTCAATGCAACTTTGTTGGCACCTGAACCAGCATCCCATCGACTATAAATATGCCCAATTTCACCTTCGTGGGCGAAAGTTATAGAAAAAAGAAAAAAAACCTCCTTCGACATGTTGAGAGCACTCTTGCAGTTTGACTTGGCATAAAAGAGTTTCCTCTAGAAATAAGTTGTGGTTTGGTGTTTTCTTATCACTAGCAATCAAGAAAATGTTATGTTTGGGTAGTTAACTAACCTCTAGGGGTTAGCATAAACTACTAACGGTTACAAAGTTAATGTAGCCTTTACAATAGTTGTTAATAGTTAATATGAAATGTTAACTTTACAATAGTTGTTAATGTTACAATATGTGTAACATTTACATTATATGTTGAGTTGTGGCACTAATGTCTAAAGTGGGCATTAACTTTTTGTTTACAAATGTCATCATGACTAGTACCATCAAATAGTATAAGAAATCCACCTCCAAACATTAATTGCTACTAACTAAAATACCACTAGCATTAAAAAAGAGAGTGACTGCAGCAGTGGACAACTTATGAAGACTGTTTGAGAATTGATCAAACTGTGAGTCTTAGTAGTGATGTTGGCATTGCTCTTGGGGTGCTGTGTGTGTTGAAGCAAACCCAAACCATGTTGCAAAAATGTGAGCCCAGATTCCTCACAGAGATATGCAGGTTAACAAATGTCACATATTTAACATTAAATGTTAACTGAGTGTTAGATAACCATGACACATAGAGGCCATGTGAAGATGCTTCAAATCATCCAATGGAAATCAATTTGTGACCTATGACATGAACATAACAATGAACCACAACAAACCTTCTAAATGGGGTGTTGGTTTGAATAGAGATACCTTGCCAATGGTGGCCACTGGAATCCTAAGTTGAATCGGCCAAAGTACTTGAAACGACATCACCAAAACACTATGAAATGGTAGAGTTCGGTGAAGTAATGCCCAAGAATAAAAATGGTGACTCTCTTCAAAATGGAGACCTAGAATATTCAAAAATCTACAATCTTTAGTAACCAAATGATTGATTGACACTCTGGAATGTATTGAGAAGTTGACCAAGATTCGGTCATGGGGGACGATGTTTAGAAAATGGTGACCCAACACTTAGAACTTGAAGTGGGCGGTGTTGAGGTGGTATTGAAGACTACTAGCCATAGGAATATCCACAACGTTGACCTACAATGAAAGTGGAAGGTGACTATAGCAATGAAAAACCATGACTTGCAGATATAAAACTACCTTCAATATTCTGTTGAAAAAGCAACGACCAAGGAGTTAGATTTCCAAGATGCAGGTGACCTCAACATTGGATGACTGTTGGCTTCGATTTGCTCTAGCAAATATTATGGTGTGGCTCCATGCGGTTCGACCTCCGCCGCCATGGCTAGGCAAATGTTGGCTACTAATTTCACATCCCTGAATGCACCCCAAATGTTGGTCGACCCACGTTTGAATCTCTTATGCCACAACTCAGCTATGAGCCTGCTCAAATATTTCTACAATCAATATATGAAACCCTCAAACCAGGTAAGAAGATAAATGCCAATAGGCCAAAAAACAAATGCCCTTCAAATTATTTCACCCAAAACTACAAATGGAGGCCTACAAAAGGTTGATTTTGCAAAAAAAAGTTACATTTTCAACAAAAAATCTATGAACAAAAACTTGCAAAATGTTAAATTTCTAAAAAGAATTTACATTTTTTACAAAAAAATTCATCAAATAGGAGCTTTCTGCCTCCAATCAAACCATCAAGCAATTAACGTAGCTCTAATACCATGTTAGAAACAAGATCGACCAATGCATTGTTGATTACGAATTGGAGTAAATTGACAAACAATATGTGTACAATATATAGTAGAGGTTGAGTCGACTTCAACACTCAACTAGAGGTGGAAGAAAGAGAGTCGACATGTGTGTTCAAGAGTTCTGTTGGGCTCTCCAAGTCAACACCTAACCACCTAAAGTGGCTTTAAGCCATGTGGGGAATATACACATAATTAGTTATTTAAATAATAAGTAATAGTGTTAATATTCCTACACTAACACAAATGAATATGAATGCTTCCACTTTGATGTGGAAAATTTGCCAGCTCTTGAATGTTTCAGTGTTGCATTAGAAGTTGAGTCCTTTGTATGAGACACTCATGTAAATGAGTAGTGAGGCATGTTCATGCTTGAGCTTCAACATGTTGCAGCCCAACCAGAAGCTATAGTTGACCTGCAGTCTTTCCAATTTGCTCTACAAGATGAAGTGCCTCCTCTTGTGAATCAATAGTGCATTCAAGCACAATTTTCTTTACCATGTGAATTGGAGGTGTTTTCTTTTTCCCTAAATTTGCATGAAGAGGTCAATAGTTATTATAGCCTGGCACATGATATTGGAGTTTTGTCTCCATTAATTTCTTTTGTTGCTGACCTGAATTTTAGTTTTGCATGGTCCCTTGCCACTCGAACAAGCATGATATGGATATGGATAGGTCAAATACCTATCTTTTAAGGTTGCCATGTAGTAATGATTTCATTGATGAAGCTGACCTTGGCTCCACAAGCATATGTTGCAGATTAGCAGATGCTCGAGATAGTTTTTAGTTGTTGCAGTTGGGTGAAAAGTGCAAGTTTCGTTTGAGGGAGATTAGCTCTTTTATTCATCTTGTCTTTGATAGAGGCAAGTGGTTGCAGCATTTTTGTCCAAGTTGGACCTGCATGTGCATGTAAATTTTGATCATAGTCAACTTTCCTTTTGTGCCTTCATGCTCATGACTGTGTGATTTCCTATATATATGTTTTGTAAATACATTTCGATTATTTTTCTTGTTCATTTTTGTGTTTTTGGTCTGTCTGGAGATATGGTCATCGCTGTGACATTGTTTGTCACACGTCCCCAACCAGAGCCAGTGTTGGTGCCCAAAATACCCTATTTTGCCCCAAAAATCCTTTCAAGATCCCCATTTTTCCCTTGCATTCAAAACCCCCTATTTAGATCTAATCTGAGATATTTTATAGGGGTTTTATATCAAAAAAATTCTAAGTAAAACTCCCTAAAGTCAATGAGTTTTCTCCCTTAGAAAAATTTCTTCATTTCTTCCCTTTATCGACGAATCGGCAATTTCTTGAACTGGTGAACTAGTTCAGGAATTTGCATTTTTCCTAGTTCATCGATTTGCTAGTTTTCTGAAAAAGGGGCAAAGGAAAAGTTTAGAGAAAAAGGAAAATAGTTTGAAGTGTTTTGTTGACCAAGTCCTTTGTTGGCGAAATTGAAGGCTCACCAATGAAAGGTTCTCTCGATGGCTGATTCTCCAATAGAAGAGAAGGAACAAAAGAGGTGGCTTTGGTGAAGCAACAAGAAGAAGGAATTTTGAAATTTTCTATGGCAATGAAGGCTCAAGGTAGTTTATCAATGAAGGTTTTAGTTCGCGAACCATCTGGTTTTCCTACTAAAGAGTTCGTTGCTTTGAGGATTTGATGACTAAAGAAAAGAGAACAAGGTAGCATTGAAGGGAGAATCTTCCAAGGGAAGATGAAGATGTCAGGGAAAAGGAGAAGACAAGTGCCTTCATTGGAAAAAATGTAGTTCGTGAACTTATAAGTTCCTCGATGGATAGGTTCACTGATGGACGAAGTTGCCGACAAAGAAGAAAGAAGGTAACAAAGAAAAGGTTTGAAAGGGGTGAATTTGCCAACAAAAGCGAGACTAGGGCTTGGTTCAAAAAAAGAAAAATTTGTCAATAAGGATTGAAAAAGTAGAAAGAAAACAAAAGGCAATTCTTGATAGGGTGGATGAGCACTTCGTGAACTGATGGGTTTGCCAGAGTGGTTTGCGTTAGGCTAAATTCACCGACTAAAGGGCAAAATCAAAATATAAAATAAGTATGAATGTAATAGTTTAAAACTATTATAAGAGATTTATGGACAATTTTGGCAGACTATATTTCACGTGCCTGTCTACTCTTGGCTGCCATTATTGCAATAGTGTGTAGGCAGATATGTTCCTAAAATTTATTTTCCATAGGATAATATACCTTGCAGGTGGCTAAAATAGTGTGCAAGTACTTGAATTTAATGGGAGGATGGTGTGTTTTAGTGATCATATTTTCTACAAGTCCTTCTAAGGATAAAATATCAGTATGCAGGGTATGGTCTTTCCTTCTAGCCCACTGATTTTCTAATAGAGGCCATGGGCCATATTTAATGTAGCATGGGCTTGGAGTGTTAACTCAGTTTCAACACCCAGGAGCTACATAGGAACTAACAACTATATATACATGTTTCAAAGATGTTTTAGAGTTGGTCACTAAACCAATTGTTTGGTCTAGAAGCACCTAAGGGAGATTTTTGGGCATCAAGCAGAGGATAATGTTTGAGAAGTGAATGGAGGAATGTAGTTGATATAGTGTATGAATGAGTTGTAATACACATCTTTATGTAGTGGTATGTCTGCATGGTTATTTGTAATGATTCAAGGGAATGCATTGTCGTAGATTTATATTTTTCCTTCACCACATTTGCTGGTGTGATTGTAATAGAGATTTTATAATGTGTGACAACATTCAAGTCAATACATGCTTTCTTTTGAGTCATCTCTTTGTTGCAAATGGGTCAGTGTAGTTTGGTTTTGGATAATTAAGCATGTCCAATGTATGAAATGTAATCTAAGAAATATATGTCAATATAGTTTAGCCTTCTATTGATACTGGTTCAATCCATTTCCTTCTTCTTTATGGCTTATGACTCAGTTACCCAATGGTATAGGCATTGGTCTGTATTGGGGATGGATCAATCTCACATATTTTAAATCAACAAATCATTCACATGTGCTTTAGGGGAAAAACCAACTTTCCTATGCATGTACATTTGCACAGTTGAATTAACTATATAGGGTTTTGTGATAGCCAATCATTCTTGACTTAGGGATATCTTTTGGGGTCAAGATGATGAGTTAGGTTTGGTTGTCCAGTTGTTTTTAGTTGTTCATCTAGGTTTGATGTTAATACCTACTTAGGTGTACCCCTTGCAATATCCCTCCAAAGTTTATGCTAAGATCAAATTGTAAAGGAGTCTATCCATTCCTGTCAGTTGGCCAAAATAGCCCTTAAGTTGTTTATAAACCTCTTTCTATCACCTTGATGATAATCCCTGGCCTACGTGATTTAGAAATGTTTTAGATTTTTGTGTTGTCATTTTGGGAACCAACATTGTAACGCATTTTGATACATTTGATTTTGTTGAGTAATTTGTTTTGCATAATTGAGAATGTAACCTAGGAGTCGAGGTGGTGTTGGAGAACCTTAAACCATAATCACCAATTTGAAGCAAGGAGGCATATTAGGTTCCTCATGCACAATGATTTTAGGAACATTAGTACACTTATTCACTATCCCCTTAGTAGGTTGAATACATCTATTAATGATGATTGAATTAATATTGTTTTTATTTTGACTAAGCTCAACATCCATCCACGAAGGATTTAATGTGAGAGACCTTTCTTCATCCATTAATACCTAGTCTTTTAAAGGGAGAGCATTGGAATGAAGAAAGGGTAGAGTGATGTTAAAGAATGTATCAATAATTTCATCCTCTTGCACCAAAATGTCCTCACAAGTAGGAACAACTTTGGGAAAGGGATCCAAATCATTAGGTGAAATAGACAAAGCTAGGTCACCATCACATTTATTAGAGACTAGATCCTTGGCACTATCATTAATTGTAATATAATTAGAAGGATGACTAACACCATCCTCTTTCTCATGACAATTCATGGAGATGAATTTAGTTAGATCTTCTAATATTGAAGGATGTTCACCCATGAGGGTTATGAAGCTATCAAAATCAGATATGCAATGAAGGATTTCATGTAAAGCGCCTTTAAAGATGTCAATATCTAAAACATAAGGATGCATATTAGTGAATGTCTAAAAATGTTCAACATATTTGATATATACATGCAAAGATACCAAAGAGAAATGACATGGAGATGCCATATATGTGAGACTTTTGTACACCAAGACACTAGTTTGAGGAAACTAGGTTTTTGAAGCTTTTGCAAAGATAAAAAAACACACTAGTGACACTACAAACAAAGTGATTATGATGTTAAAAGTGCTGTACAAAAGGGCAATATAGACAGCTTTAAGATTTCTTACAAAGATATATGAAAGAGATGTCCAATTTCTTATGTTGAAATACACAATAGGTAATTGCAAAAGTCTGAATTTCTAAATCAAGGATGTGAAATGATACAAGATTAGTATGCCAAATCAGATTTTATGAATATTTGATGCCACTAATATGATCATGCAAAAGAATTTTTGAAACCCTAATGGAAAATTTTACCAAAATGCGAGCTTTCGAAAACCTAAATAGTGCACTATTTCAAAATTATGCAAGATTTTCAAATGAATATTGATAAATATGCAATAAATCAATGCAAAATCTGATTTGAACAATCAACAAGATGTAAATGCTTGAAGTTACAAGCTCACCAAAATGTTAGATATAAAAAAGGGAAATGATGACAAATAGAATGCACACTAGATCAAACCCTTTTCCATATAACATGCAAGGACAAGGTCGAGCCAAATCACTATCAGATCTAGGTGGACTCATCTACTGATCTTGTACTCAGGTATGTTATAGATGGATCAGATTTAATTTATCCTTTTTATCAGACCCTAGGTTAATAATGCATAGAACCCTAGTTCTACAAAGATCTAAGTATAATAGCGAAAGTAAAATCATAATCTAGAAACTAATTGCGCAAGGATGATCAAGAAGATGATAGAACCTGTCTCCCAAAAGTAAAGATGTCGAAAGACCAATTCGAGATCTCCTAGGTCTTGATTGAAGGAACCTGTAGAAACTATAAACTAGAAAGATGTTGTAAATGTTGTCCAAATGCTAGATATGAACTCACAAAGTGTAAGAGGACATGTGTGGTATTGCCTAGGTCCTTGGTGAGTGAATTCTCTGAAACTATTTTTGGATCTGTAAACCCTATTGTTCACATAGTCTTTCTATAGCTTTGTATTTTCTAGGTCTCACTCCTCTAACCTGCACACAAGAAAATAAAAAGGGTTTTTGGGGTTATGGTGTTTAGGGATTTGCCTTAGTCAAATCCTGGGAGAATTCAAGCTTCCCAACACCATTGATTGATAGACAGTGTGTGCCCTCTTGGGGCAGAGGCTGAAAACAATGATAATGAGATGATTCAAATAATGATAAACAAACATTGATATCACCTATTGATGAACCCTTAGAATGATGAAGATCCTTGAAATCCTAAGGAAGAATAGATTGTAGCTCCATATCTGCAATAACAACATAATGAAAGCACAAAAATCTATTCTAGTATCATAATGAATGCTCTTGCTTGCTTTCCTTCAAGATCTCAAGTTATGCTCTTTCCAACATAGTTACAAATCAATTCAAAAACACACTTATATATTCTTTCCCACTCATAATAATGAAATTAAACTAAATGAGCCGACAAGGAGAAACCTTTTGAAAGGTCCTAGGCTAACATGCCTTTAAATCAGGCCAGACCTAAAACAGGGTACATGGACGATACCATCCAAGTCCATCAACCCTCTTTAGGTCTAGGGTAAGATATAACAAATGGCCCATATTCCCATTTTACAATGTTGTCAGGCAATTTTGTGTTGGGATAAACATTTTGAATGTATAATGTAATCACAAGGACCTAGAAGCTAAACAAGGAGGTAAAAGATATGTGGACACTTTTTACTCCATAGAAAATATGGAAAAGGACTACTATCCTACCAATATACTAAATATACATTAATATACATATTATGAACTTTCTTTGCAATAGGGAGCTTACCATTAGCCATAGTCATCTCATTTGAGTGCAAGTAGTTTGGTAGGCAATCCTGACCCTTTAATGAGGTTGGTAGATAGGGACATCTGTAGTAAATTAAATCTAAGAACCAAGTGCAAATAGTAGAAGGGAAGTCCAACTCGATAGTTAAAAGTTTTGGTGGCACTTAGCCCCTTATATCTCTTAACCAAAAATGTCAGGAAGATTGTAACTCTGACATAAACAATCTAAAATATGAGTGATCAAAAAAGTAAAAGTGTGAGAGAAAAGTGAGATTATAGCAAAGGAAAGCACCAAAGCAATTGAATACCCAAAGCATCAATAAATTTTCAAATAATCCCATCAAAAAGCATTAAAAATATCAACAAAATGAGAGGTTCAAGTGAGATAATACAAAATACAAAAAAGAGTGAAAACAAAGAAGATTGTTGATTGTCTATACTCTTGAGATAAATTTAAGCTTGAAGCTATGAGGGTGACAATCCATCAGAGAATGTGAGGTACAAAGCACACACATGCACCAGCTGGGCAATGCTAGGAGTCTAGCTATCTTTGAGGACATCTTCTATTCTTGAGCATCTTCCTTTACCCTACGTCTATCGTGTTGGCCATCTTTGATCTAAGTCTAGCAAGTACTCATTGAATTTTTTGTTTGTCCAAGTTGAAAGCGTCTCAAAGAGTTTTGTCTAGATAAAGATCAGTGTTCAGCCTTTAGGAAAGCCTAAAATTTAGAAGGATTCCATCTCCCCGTATTCTTGCTTGAGTTCTAAATCCTATCTTAGAAAGTTAATAAATCTCCTATACCAAGATAATTTTCAAATACCCTAAGTCAAAATATTACTAAAGAGTTTTCACATTGTTTGCTCCATCATGCATTCATCATACCAAAAATAAAAAAATTGAAAGCAATAAGTTTATGTCATAACTCATGACATTCCATAGGATTAAGATGTGTTGAATTCCTTCTCATGCCCCTGCATTTCATACATTGCATGCATTCATATATTTTTAAAAAGACAAAAAATATCATAATAATTCTACATCTCGATGTCGAAGTATTAGAGATCATAATCACAAAGGTTTTGAATCACCAATGAGCACAAGAGATAAAGACAATCATAATCATAAAACGATTTCCAAGAGTGCTAGTATAAGCCAGTACAAATTAAGGTGTAGATGAAAGGACAAAATGCTCTATGTCTCCCCATGAAAGTAGGAAAAGTAGAAATAAAGAAAACCTAGATGGAACTCAAGGATGATTTTGACCAATAGAGCCACTAGGGCTTCAACTCCTAGGTCTCCTATGACTAGTAGTATTAGAACCCTTGTGGGTCCTATGAGGAAGAGAGAGAACTTTTCTAGGTGCATGTGAAGGACCCATCATGTTTACTCATGAAGCCTTTCTATGAATTCCAAGACTTGCCATCTCTTAAAGGACAACATTCTCAGCTCTAAGTTCCTTAATCTCACCTTATAGAGAGGTAATCTCTTGACTAGCATAGTATGTAGGCACAAGAATGTTTGTGTGATGACTGGCCCAAGAAGGAATATGGCATCAACAAGTAGATACTCACAAGAATGACCCATTATTTGAACCAAAAGATCTAAGCTAGAGTCTTAAAATAGTTCCCTCCATCCCATAGTAGTACTTGAAGAAGAGGAGGAAAAGAAGAGAAGAGAGAGTTAGTCAAACAACCCAGTGCGCAAAAAATAAAATAAGAGAAAAGGAAAGAGTACTTATGAGGGTCACCCTCTTCTCAAGAGGGATCATCTGGTACATGATCACAAATAGAAGCTATGGCAGCTTCCTCCTCATGAGGAATCTTCATATCCTCTCCTTCACTAACATCGTCACTATCCTCTCCCTCTAGATCATAATCCTCATTGAAAGAATTAAATAATCAAGAACAATTAATCCGCAAGAAGTAGACCCTTTCCTTCGCCTATGACTAGAACTCAAGCTTTGAACTGTATGAACTAGCCTAGTAATCAAGATTCTAGGAGTCAAGGGAGTACATGTGATTGTCATTATCTCAAGACCTCCCATCTCCTAAATAGACCTATAACAAATGAGAACTGGAAGCAAGTCCTCTTGAAAGTCATCACCTAACTATTGTAGGACTCACTCTATGTGGTGTAGCTCAATGAGACCATTCTGATCCGAAAGTTGAACCACATCTAGGTGTAAAACTCTCTAATTTGTCTAACACGAGGCCACATACTCTCCATGACAACATAAGGATAAAAAATCATATTGTAATTAGTCAAAGTGGGTAATGAATGCAAGATAGCATCAAAATGGCCAGGTTGACCCCATCGGATAGCCCTTAGAATCCTAGGATCAAGAAGTGGTATCTCCCTCTAGAATGGTCAAATGTACTCATATACCCATGTCATGATCAAGGAGGGATGACTGAAAGCAAGAGTGCCTTAGTATGTAATATGATAAAAATCTTGGTCGACAACCCACGCAAACACAATACTACACTCTATGCACTAAATAATTGGTGCTCAACACCATCTAATCCTAGATGATCCCTTATCTCTTCACACCTTTGAAGCAATCAAACAAATGAGGTACTTCCTCAAAGGATAAATAGGAAGACAAGAAACTAAAGTAAGTTAGACCTATGTACATGTCTTATAATAAGATACTCCCATGATGAAAGCCCACATTTGCTTCTTGAAGTAAGCAAGTCACTCTAAGGAAGAACAAGTGGTTGTCCCCTCATAGAATCTCCTAGGATGTGATAAACATCATAAAGAGTAATGGTCCACTCCACTGAAACCTACAAAAATATGAAAGTATTCTTGTTGGCATCTGAGTAAGTCAAAATGTCACAATAGATGCATAAGGTGGGATGAACAACTAGAAGCCATCGATATATCCTATCAAGCCCTACCCTCTTCAAAATATCACAATCTTCTAAAGGAAGGGCATCAAAAGAATATGAAACCCATAGCTGGTCATGGCTAGCATTGCACTGAACGCAAGCATCCTACCAAGAATAAAAAACCACGTGTTAGATCTCATCAAGATTAGAAAAGTCACAAAATAAGCATGTATTCTTCACAAAATTAAAATAAATGATAAGCTTAGTCTCAAGATTAGTGAAAAATAGAGTCATAGAAAAATCACAAAATATCAAATTTTAGACACAATTATGTAGGTTGGGTCACCCCTTTTATAAAGGTAAATCTCCCCTAGGCGACCATGTTATTAGATCAGATCTCCCCCAGGTGACCCTGTTGAAACATTTGGGTCACCCCCAAGTGACCTACCTTGGTAAAAGGGACCAACTATGGGAAACCATATCCCATGTCCTAGTATGCCAAAAACTCATAAAAATAGTAAGATTCTACCTTATTTCAACAAACAAAAAAGCTATTTATGCTCTAAACGAAAAAATAGGTACAATCCAATAAGAGAAATGAGCATAAACATAATCATTTGTAAGCAAATTGATAAAATTTAAACTAGGGTTTTGAGAGTAGAAAATGACACTATTCGTACCTAATTCTTAGCGAAAGAAGGATTCATTGTCACTGTTGCCATCTCCTCAGTGAAAGATTTTTTATAATTCTCACACACATGATTTTTTCAGCATTCAACTCCTCTTCACAATTTCTTTCACTCTTCTTATCTTGTAGCTTAGTTTTTAATTATGCATTTAGGATTAATTTCTAGCTTTTGTAGTATTTTTGCACCCCATTTTGTGTCCTTGCATCCTTACAGGTCACCATTGGTGAAGAAGATAACAAGTCAAACTTGTGATACAACTCATGGTATGTTTTCTCATTTGAAATTTCATTGTTTATCATTAATATCTCAAATGTCAAACTAATACTAGTTTTTTGCAGGTACAATTATGACAAATTGATGACAGGTAAGGCCTATTTGGAAATAATACCTACCTTTCATGTAGACTATCGTCCCCAATGTGGAAAATATGTAAGAACTAAAACACAAGGCTTGCATGAGGACCCCATGATGATGTATAATCCTAATCACGTGTACACGAAAGTGCGAATAATAGAGCCCTCTCAGAAATACTCCTTTTTGTGATGCATGGTGTCTTGCTTTTTCTTTATTGATTCTTGAAGTTTCTAACCATCTTCATTTCCCCTTCATTTATTCTTTTTTTTCACATTTTTTGCCTTGCCTACATGCTTAGTTTTCACATTTTATTTCTAATTTCACCTTTTGACACCCCTTTTTGAAGGTGTCTGACCCTAGGAAGCTATTAAATAGCCTAACAAAAAAAACCCATGTTTTAGTTTTTGCTCAACTTTCTTTCTTTTAGGGTCACCCCTATTATTTGATGGTCTCCCCAAACCAACCCGATGATCTCCCCGCAAGAGCCTCCCTTTTTGCATCCTAAAGCCAAGATCCAGTGATAGATCACCTTTTCAACCTTCTAATACGCATATGCAATTGTTAGATCACACCTAGGTGCCCTCCTTTAGGGTCGCCCCCTATTATTTGTTGGTCACCCCCATGTCCAACCTAGGTGTAAGCCCCATGCAACCTATTTTGGTCAAAGGGGTGACCCATGGGGGACCCTTACAAGATTTTAAATGTGAGCTTCTCCTTCAATTTGAGCCAAAAAGAGATCTATTTTCACCTAGTTTGCATGCAATTTTCAGCTAAACATAGACAAGACCATTATTAACTCATCTACCACTCTCAATTAACCAAATTTAGCCCATGTGATCTAAGTTTAATTCCTCTCTAACTTCTCCTAATAGTCATTCCTCCATGAGTTGTAATATTTTAAGCTCAGACCACTCATCAATCAATTGAGTTCACAAGAAAACTAATTGAGTTTAACTAATCAATTCAAGCAAGTTAACTCTCCAATGAAGAGAGTTAATTCATCAATCATCTCTATCCCCCATGTGCAAATCTAACCTATATGTTAGTGTATATTTTATCTCACATGGGTAAAATACATGTGTCATAAGCCTACTTAGGTGGGTTGTGTGGTGACTTGGAGAGTTTGACACAACTCTCCAAGATGTGTGTTGCCAATCTTACGCCACTTGGTGGAAACCTTCTTCCACCTCCAGTTGAGTCTTTAAGTCAACTCCTAAGTTGACTCAACCTTTCTACACTATTTTTACTTGCTATTGTGAATAATTTATGCATTACAATTTATTGCTTTCACTCCAAATTTGTGATCAATTCATGGTTAGTTGATCTTGTTTCTATCATGGTATCAGAGTTAGGTTATGTTTGTGAGCTGGTTCATCTTAGAGGCATGAATCTCAGCTGTGGCAAGGTTTTTCTAGTTTGTCCAGAAGCGTAGGCTGATTTGGAGGTGTGTGTAGAGGCATTATATCATATTTGGCATTTTTAGAACTATAGTTTGTGGGTTTCATTGACAGTGACAGTAGGATTGTTCAAAGATTTCTCTTCCATGCTTCTAGAGAAGGTTGATACCTCTGTGCAAGTTTGTAGGAAGCCAGGTGAGAGAGGATCATGACCTATTTTGGGGCACGCTGCCTAGCGAGAGAAAGAGCTTGAAGAGAAGACACATATATGGCCTCGGTCGGTGCCATTTGCCACACTTGTGAGGGCGGATTTGCACCGCTGCCTTGATGCCATACTATGGTTGGCTCAAAGCCATACTACGGTTGGCTCGATGCCATACCATGGCTGGCTCGACTCCATAACATGGCTAGCCCAACACCGCCATACTCCTTGACCAGCGTATTTGCCACACCTGTTACTCGATGCCATACCTCCAGCCTCATCAGTTTATTGGAAGCATGTTTTTTGATCTGTGCATTGCTTTGCCCCTACTTGCTTTGTGGGATTTCGTCCCTGTTCAAAAAATGGTACTTGCCTTGGTGCCACCATGATCTTGTTTCCGCTCGCCCCTGTAAATTCTTCTCTTTTGCATTTCTACCCTAAATCTGCCTCTCATTTTGGGCACCCATTTTTCCCTAACTTGGGTTTTGTTTGTTGGGCTACCATTTTGTTTTTTTAATTTTTTTCAAGGTTTTAAAATTATGCTTGTATAGTGCTAAATATAGGCATTTTTAGTCTACAGGGACTAAGAAATATAAAATACAAAATAGGGGTAATTTACATTAGGGGCAAAATTATTTTGGAGAAATTGTTGAGGTTCTTTTAAAAATTCAGTGTTAAATTTCATTTTTTTGTAAGAAGGTTAAGTATTAGGGCTCGATTATATCAACCTACTTAGACCTATAGAACTACATGATAAAGTGCCAAAACTGGGGGGTAATCAAGCAAAGGGGGTTATAATCGCACTTTGTTATAAAGTGCCACAAATTCAGAGGGTGTCATTGAGTATTTTTCTTTTCGTACTTCTAAGTCTCTAAAATACATCTCATCTACATGGTTTATAAGTGTGATTATGACTATCTCCAAGAACTTTTTATTCATATTGTGACCTTGAAAACACCCAATGGGAAGGTCAACGAACAAAGAAGTCATGAGCTATGACCTCATAAGTATAAGTCCAAGAGACTCTATTACTATAGAGGATTATGTCACATAGTTTAACTCAATGAGGTTATAACTAAAAGAAGATGGGATTGAGAAATAGGTGGATGAATTGATTCTTATGAACACATTTCAAATTGAGAGCCTATGGTAAATGATCCATAATCTTGCAACATATTCACATCGATTCACATCTCACATTGAGAGGCTATGCTAAATGAACCTGAATATTGCATCAGATCATATCTTAAATTTGGTTAATGTTCCTAAATCTTCATGATACTTGCTTCTATGGAGTCATTTTAGTCATAGTTCAACATCGAGATCGATGTACACAAGCAGCTTCCAAATTCATGCATCTTTTCTCTCTTTTTGAGGGTAGTTTATTCCCATAGGGTTTTCTACCTTATCTCCACTTAATGAGATATTTTTATTGTATATGGATATGTAATCAGGCTTAGTTGCCAAGTTCCATCCTTATTTGTGCCGACCTAATATATGCTTAAGGGGGGTGTTAGTGTATATTTTACCTCATCTAGGTAAAATACACGTGTCGTAAGCCTACTTAGGTGGGTCACCTGGCGACTTAAAGAGTTTGACACAACTCTCCAAGATATGTGTTGCCGGTCTTATGCTACTTGGTGGAAACCTTCTTCCACCTCTAGTTGAGTGTTGAAGTTGACTCCTAAGTTGAGTCAACCTCTCTACACTATTTGAACTTGCTATTGTACATAATTTATGCATTGCAATTTTATTGCTTTCACTCCAAATTTCGTTTCATGCTTCTAGTTGATCTTTTTTCTTCCACTATAAATACCCCCCTCCTCTAATCATTAGTGGAGGCAAATTGAAGAATTACAACCATTCATAGTAATTTACTCTCCATTAGCATCTTAGGTACTCACATAGGATGCACGTGCCTTTTGTTTTCCATTGTTTTTCCATTCAATCTTTTAAAAGATTTGTTGGAGTATTTGCATTCTCTCATATTACTCACAAGGCATAGCCATAGTCCTCAATTAGTGCTCTCATAGCACTCGTAAGCTCACAATCTAGCTCTTTTCAATCCAAGATTTCAAAATCTTGCATCCTTACCTTTCAATTGCCATCTTCTCACTTGCCCCCAAGAGGAGGATATCGTTGCTGTAAGAGGACAAGGAGGTTACATCGAACAAAAAATGATTTCTGAGGGTAGTGCAAAGCTCATGTGCCAAGCTATTCCAAGTTCTTTTCATGCTTTCATAGTAATTAGATAATGAATGTTTTCTCTTAAGGAAAGTAACTTATTATTTTTCTCTTGATAGAAATTGTTAGTTTCCTTTGATTTCATTACAATAGATTAGAGAGCAATTTACTTTTCATAGATTAATTCATTTGATTTCATTAGGTAGATCTTTCATTGCTTTCTTAAAGTAGATTTCAAAAATTGTCAAAAACAAAAAATCAAAATAGAATATAATTGCATTAGGTAAAATTCATCATAAAGTGCATACATATAAAATTGATTTATTTATTAAAGAACAATACAAATATAGCTAGCATATCATATAGTTAAATTTCATACACAAAAATACAAAAACAAAAATATTAGGAAAACTCAAAGCGTTCAAATGCTTGATATCGTCATGAGGTAGTCACATTCATGCTAGACACAAACCCTTGATAACATCACAAGGTAAAACAATCAAAGTCAATCAAAAGTCAACTCTAAGTCAATATTGGTCAAAGAAAGTCAAAGAATACCAACTCTCTTAGAATAACAAGCAAATGTGACTAGGACTTAGAGGACAATGGATTAAGGAAATTCTATAAGAACTAGAGGAAATAAACCCTAGACCACAAATCAAGCAAGAGCAACAACACATCATTAGTGTTGTACAACAAGACATACAAATTCAAAAATGTCTCCAAGACCACGAAGCTGGATTACAACATGTTAGGAACATAAACGAAGCAAATTAACATCTGTCTAGGCATTGGAATATGAGAAATCCTAATAGGAGATAAATCACAAGTGACCCTTAGGGTCATATCATCATTTCAACAATAACTGCTATAGAGAGAACAAGGCAACTCCAAAATAATTATAGGGTCCAGATCAGGCCAACCGTTGTTCGTGAAGTTCTGCTCCCACATGGACAAAATAACCCCGGGTCTCGCCCCCACTTGCTTGGCTTTTGCCATGAGAGCGAGAGTGAGTTGGAGGTCACCACAAACAGGGAGAAGGTCGATGTGTTGTGTCAGAGATGACTCAACCATAATTATATGTGAGTCATGTTTCAAGGAGTACAGGGTCATCCCTGCGACCCAAGGACAATAGGGGTGTCCCCAAATAGGCAAAAAGAAAAGTGTCAGCAAGGTAGTTTAGAAGGTAGGCAAAGTTGGCTAGACGGTAAAACAAGAGGGACAAAAGATAAAAAGATAAAGGGGACATCATCAAGATGTGAAACCACTAGTAGAAGTAAAATCACAACTTTGAAGGTCATGAGTTGTGACTACCACGTCATCGTAGGACTGCCATATAGGTTTGATCTTCTTTTAGTACTTACAAATACAAACTAAGATAGATGTATTTTGAGTTGTATAACAACTAAGTTCAAACTAAGATTGACATCTCATTATATCAGTATCTTATAATCCTCTGATTGTAAAGATAAAAGAGGGATAAGTGGGGAACTATATATATCATTGTGTTTGATGCCAACAAAGATTGAATGGTAACTAATATTGAATGAGATTGGCATGTGCCATATATAGAGTGATATATTCATTTTTTGTCATCTTAAAAATTGAAAGTGTTTTAAAATGACGTCCTTAAAAATCTACAATCTTTGATATACAATTCTAAACTTTAGACATCTATACTAATAAATAAAGATCATATCTCAAGATTGTCAATCTTTAGAAAGCAAGAGTTCTAAATTTTTTAAATAAAAAACTAGATTATAAATGTCATCTAATTTAGAATGGGAAAAATGGGAAATATATTTAAAAAGTGAATTAAATATATTTCAAAATAAAAAATATTATATATCTAATGTGACATTTAATATAGAAATTAATTAAAATAAAAAACAAAGTAAATATTAAAGTCACTCATTAATAACACCAGACCAAAAAAAGAGAAGAGAAAGAGGTGTTGTATTTTTTTGCTCTACAATTAATAAAGCTTAAAATAATTGAAAGTCAACATATTGTTGAGTCCTGAAAGGGTACTATTAACTACGAGAGATGGGCGCTTAGCAATTTTGAGTCAATTCTAATTCGACAGTTCACTCGTTTTAGATTAGACAAGGGAAGACTCAACCGTGTCTCAAACTAAGACCCGGCATGTGCCAAACGATCAACTTTCCTTTGACATTTTAACTCTATATTCAATCTGTCTTTAATGAATGTTCTTTCCAAGTAACTTCACCCAAAACAAATTATCATCATTTATGCTTGAAAATAAGGCTCAGAATTACCGGACCGAAACGGAACACCTAAATGGATTTGAACCGCAATTATTTTTTCAATGTCTTGAAAAGCCGAGAGAATTTTTTCAGGCAACTGACAATTTATATGTGATTTAAATTATTTTCCGTATAGATTGTAAATGAAGATTTTTTTGTTGATCTAGTTTTATGTATGCCTTTCATTTTTTAATTCATATTTATTTATTTTTTTTAATTAATTTTTTTAAAATTATGATCATTATTGATTAACTTCTGTATCTAATAATTTAAATTGAATTCCTAAAATTGTATATTTAAAAAGAAGTCTTGGGAAGTTAGTTATCATTAAATAGGATTATCCAAACATCCAAAAATTAAAATAATAACATTAGAGCATACCAAAAAGAACAATCAGTATCTCTACAACAACATTTACAAATAGTGCTTTAGGCATTATTTATTATTATATCTTGTTGTCTTCAGTTACTATAAAATCAACAGAAAACCTTCACACACCAACAAGGATGTTTAATATTTCCTTCTATTTACAACAAATTCAAATGATGTTTTTTAACACCTCATTTGTTTTAGTGGTAAGTGGAAGCAAAGTGGAGACAATCTAAAGTGCACTTAAGCAAAAGATAAAAATACATTCAATATAAACACTCATAGACCAAACCAAATCTCTAAAATACATTTTCACAAAAGATAAAATTACATAGAATATAAACCATCATAAACCAAACACACCTAGACTACTTAATCCAAAACAGTACAAAAATTACATAGCAAAACCATTATAACCCTACGAACACAAATAAGAAATGAAATTATTAAACCTAATCGTTAAATATATTATACAATCACATCTTCATTATCAGCTGCTCCGAACCAAGAAAGACCTAAATTACATTCTAATCTTATTTATATTTATTGTTCTCAACTCATTCAATTTTAACTGATTATAATTTACCTTTTATATAATTTTTTTTAACTTACATCAGGTATAATATGTGCTTTCTTAACCTACACACATAAACATGGTTCCATCTTCTTAAATATCATCCATTTCAATAGTCAAAGGTTACTTTTGGCCAATAAAATTACGAGAAATATTTACCATTTTTTGTTGTGAGTGAGGTGTAAAATTGCTATTGATTGTTTAACCATTGAAGTGGATGATATTTAAGTAGAGTGGTGTTGAACATGGGGGTAATTATATGGGTCCTCCCCCACGTAAGAGATTGACAATATTTAGGTAAATGGCAAGCCTGTGGAACGGTTTGGGTAAATGCGCGAAATTAACGCAAGAAAAATATTGGACAAAGTTATAGAGGACGTCAACAAGCATTATAACAAGAGACGGAGCGTTGTTGTGAAGCAGTGCATAAATAAATACAATAATGCCATTTGGAAACATTCGTAGAAAAGACATTGGAACTTTGTATTCTTTATAGAGTTCATTGCTTCCACATTTTTCTGATGGAATGGAAAAAAATATCAAAATGGTGCGATCACATTTTTCTGAATTAATTTTTTTCAATTCTATTTTATTCAGTAATTTTGCATTACAATTGTTTAGCTGAAACACGTTCACAATTAAATACAGATTTAAGTCTCTTGATATTTTATAATATTGAATTATTTTAGTTCTATAGAATATTTATCGTGGTCCCAAAGAATTGAATGAAAAAAATACCTCGAATTCTATTTGAAAAACAAAATTGATATTATAGCAAATTGATTATGAATATTTTAAATATCTATTGTGATTGTATATAATTTATTATAATTGTATTTCCTTTAGAATTTTTTAAAGTAAATTTAAATACATATATAATAAATTAAAATTTATTTATAGATATATTAATAATTTATAAGATATATTTATTATGTTGAGAGGCGTTCTACGCTCACAGCAAGGGTTGAAAGATTCAGATTCCCATAAACATTTAGATTCTCTAAACAAAAATCATAAAATATTTAAATAAATAAATTTGTGTAAATAAGATTTATTGGAAAAAAAAGGGGAGACCCTGTGGTGAAATGATGGGACTTCTTGTGTATAGTGCCAACAACCCAGGTTCAAACCTCGCAGGGTCGCCCTCTACCGCGTCAACAATTGAGGGACCATACCTAGGGGTGATCATGTAGCGAAATAGTGGAGCTTCTTGCTTGTAGTGCTAACAACCCAAGTTCAAACCTTGGGAGGTTGCCCTCTACCCTGTCAACAATTGAGGGACATTACCCCCAATTCAAATAATAATAATAACGATAGTATCCTGATGGCTTTTGCTCCGCAGAGCCTCCCGCCCCTCCCGAACGTTGTAGCGCTTCCTTCAGATCTCCGTCCAGCTCAGAATTCTGCTTCGGTGGGTGTTCACATTTCTGGCTCCAATTTAGCTTCTAGCAAAGGTTTTCCCTAACTTTTCTAGGAGGACATCAGTGCTGCCAAATGCCCTAATTCTAGGTTTCCTATGGAGAACAACCCTCCTTCAAATTACGGGCAGTGCTCTAAGGCAGTGGCTTCTATGCATCTTGGCTTGCCTCCTTGTTTGGGTGGAGATTCTAGTTCTATGGCTAGTGGGAAGAGTAAATCCTTGATCTGCACTATTGTCTCCCTCGTTCTGGAGTTTGGGGATGCCCTAAGAAATGCAGTCTGTGAAAGCGAAGCCTATTTTGTCTCTCAGGGGTTGATTGGTCGTTTCACTGGCCTTTGGCCAACCCTTCCAGCTTTACACAAATGGGTCACCGATGTCTGGAAGCCATTTTTGAAAGGTAATCTTGAAATATATCCATGTGCTCGAGGTTACTTTGTTGTTAGTTTTGACTCAGTGTAGGATCATGATTCTATCCTTTATGAGAAATTCTGGACATGGGGTCAGAATTTGCTCACACTCAAACCTTGGCATCCTAATTTTAACCCTTCCACTGAGTCTTTCAATGTAAAGCTTCTGTGGATTCATCTCCCAAATTTACCACTCTAGTTTTGGTTTGATGCCTGCTTTGAGGCTATAGGCAACACTCTTGGCAGGGTTTTAGCAGTTGATCATGATACTACATAATTCACTCACACAGCCTTTGCACACATCCTTATGGATCTCGATACTTCTAAGGCCTTGCATGCAAACATTACTTTTAAAATATCTGATTGAATTTGGTCGCAGTCTTTAGATTATGAAGGGTTACTCTTTATGTGTAGAAGGTGCTTTGCTACTGGCCACACCGTTGCCGACTGCCACATCTCAAAGTCTCTTTCAGGAAAACATGCTACTTGGTGGGAAGATGCCTGTCCACAACACTTTACTATGGAGGGGCCTCTCGAGGGCACTCCCCCCTCTTCAGATGATGAGGTTAAAATTAAAGGCAATCAACCCCCGATTACCACAATGGTTCCTTCAACTCCACCTTCTGAAGCAGGCTTGGCAAAAGGTAGGAACACAACATGGAGTGATTTGAACCTTGTGGCGAGTAGAGGGGTAGTGATTGATAGTCAGGCTTCTCCTTCTTTGGCAGTTTGCCAGGAAGTTGTCTTCAAAATTACCAATGGAGTTAAAGCTTCAACAGATCCAGTGAAGACTTCTTCAGCTTCCAATGGTCCTATAGATCATTCTCAACTTTCACAGATACAAGATTCCTATGAGACCCCAGGGGAAGGAACGGTTGATGGAAAGTGGACAGTGGTACAAATTATAAAGAAGGATTTGGTAGCTCTAGCAAATATTCGTAAGCGCCTTATGGATTTTCAGTCCCATAATAAGTTGGGGATGAAAAGTTTGCAAGTCTAACATTTTAGTATAGGTTTTTTTGCTGGCTTTAGCAAAGCTAGTAGATTCTAATTTTGTAATCTTCACTGGCACCCCTGTTAGAGGGCTTGCTTTTCAATGTGGCACCCCTATAGAGGGCTTGCTTTTTGATGTGGCTCCCCTGTTAGAGGGCTTGCTTTTCAATGTTATTTTGGGTTTTTTTTAGTTTAGAGGGAGCGGTCCCCTTGACCGCAGATTATGGATAAAAAAAAGATTCATTGGAAAAAAATTCTTATCTAATTTCTTTTGTGGTTCGATAGTTTTTGTGATTTTCTTATTTTCATTTTCTTTTTTGATTTTTAGTTTTTTTTCCAATTTCTTTTTTAGTTTTTAGTTTATATTTTTTCCAAATTTTTTTTTCGTTTTTATTTTTATTTTTTTCCAATTTCTTTTTTGGTTTGATAGTTTTTGTGATTTTCTTATTTTCAATTTCTTTTTTGGTTTTTATTTTTTTATTTTTTCCAATTTCTTTTTAAGTTTTTATGTTTTATTTTTTCAAATTTTTTTCTGGTTTTTTTTTTTCCAATTTCTTTTTCAAATAAACTATGGAAAAGAGATATCTCTTGGTGTACTTTAGATATATATTTTTAAATATAAATATACTAGTTATATTAGAATATAATAAAATTTTATTTCTAGTTTTTAAAAAAATAGCAAAAGGAATAGTTGTTGTTTACTTTTTTAATTATGAAATTTGTATACGCATGCCCAGTCCATTTAGTTTTAGAGGGAAAACATGAAAATGATGAAAATTATGGACATAACCTAATGACACTTGTAGATCAAACTTAGTTGGTCAACCATAAATAACAAAGAGGCATGTGTTTGAGAAGGATATAGATGTGAAATATAGTAGAAGGTAGAAATGTGAGAGTAAGGAAACATGATTTCTTAATAATTTAAGTCAAACAAACAAGACAATAGTTTATGCCAAGGACCATAACATGGATAAAAATTCAATTTTATGACACTTGAGACAATTTGAACTAACTATCATGAGTGTAACATGTAACTTAGATAATGATTTTTCCATAATGAACATAGGTAATGCAACTGTTTGGACAAGAACAAAATAATCCTATCCAAACATGACTTTGAGAAATATGCTTAGTATGAATGTGAATATGAGATGGACATGAGCCAACTAACAACAAGAGAAAAAAATACCAATCTAATGGGTTCGTTGGATTAGTTGAGAAAACCAAATATAGGAAGTCTTGGTGACACACAAATTTGTAAGTCATGAAACATTTACAGGTTGGAATCAAGACTAAAACTATACATATTTCATAGGACAACTAACAAACCCTAAAAGAATGGTAAAGGACTGTGTGCTAAAGAAACTTGAACAAAGTGTTTGATATCTAGATGCAATTCTTTAGATACTATATGTGTGGAGCATTCATCTTGTGGACTAATTGTCATTCTAGAATTGCCACAAGTTATTAAGTAAGCATAATCATAAAGAAACCAAGGAGGGGTAAATTTAGTCAATATTATTGACTAGGCATTTACTAAATCCATCTCACACCTATTTTCAACATTAGCACCATAAGTAAAAGATATAGTAGAGACCTTATTAGCACATGCTAGGGTTTTTCCTTTAGTTGTAATAAATTACTAAAGGTTCAAGAGAGTTTATACCCCTTAATGATCCCTTCATATTACAAAGAAGGTTTTCACACAAGCACAATAAGTAATATTCAATCCATCCCAAGTATCCTACACTAGTAGACTAATTTTTGTATATTACTAAAATAGACATATGAAAGAGTGCATGTGATGAGCTATTTTTTTCAAGAAAATGACATGTATGCTTCTCAAAAACACCAAATGAGACATTTTTCTCAAGCAAATCAAAATTATAACCCACTCCAACAAATCTATATGAGTGGTATGCCTCAAATAAATTAATTTACTTACCAATACAACCAACATTGGGCTTTTCTCACACTAGATGTGGTTTGTTATTTAGCTTATGTTGCTATTCCAATTGTTAACAATAAGAGTGAAGAGCCTTATTCATCTAAATCTTGTAAAGACTCTAATAGTGACATCATAAATTTAACTAAGATAGTTGAAACCAATATAGAGATGGAAAAAATAATCAAACAATGGATGACATAGGTGGTTGTGAAGACCTACCAAATGAACAAACTCAAATGATGAGAACAAGTGAACACACGACTATGTAATACATGCCAACCTTGAGATGCATATAACTTTTACAAACAAAATAGACACATATGTGTAGAATTATAAAGCCTTGTGTAATACTAAAACATGTGAACACATTCCAATAAATGAGACATAATTTTGTTATGATAACCCTAAGTCAATACTATTGTCAACTCCTAAACCCATGTTTTTAATTGGATATATCGATGGTAATGGAGAAACTAAATAATGACATGCTAATACTAGGGATTATAGATAGCTTAGACGACATGGTTGTACATGATGAGCGTAGGTTTTTTTCCACCATACCACATGGAGAAATTGCTTGTCCCAACCACCTCATATGGTTAGACTTTTCCTTCAAGAAGGTGATCAATCTTGCACTATTCATTACTAATAAGAATATTAAATCAATAGGCTTAGATATTAAAAATTGAGAGTTTTGTTGGGGATTTTGACACCTACTGTAGATGAGTTATAAACTAGAATGAAGAAACTTTAGAAAATGTATCTAGACAACTGTTAATAATACTTGAAGAATCTATCTAACATGTATAAAGTAAATGGAATAGTATACATTTGAGTGCTACCACAATAACGTGTCCCACTTATGGGACATCTTGATTTTTGTCAAAAATCACAATTTTTTAGAAAAATTATTGAGTTAAGCCTTGAGGGGTTACATATAAAGGGGTTTAATTGAAGGGGTTAAATAAAACCCACTTAGATAAAAACCCCTTGGAAAGAATGTCCCTAGTCTTAAATTGATGGAGTCTCCTCCACACTTACCAAAATGCTAACAAAATACCAATTTTTCTTCACCTTTTGGATGATCAAATGAAGTCATTTACAAATTCTATTTTATAAATACGTAGCTCTTAGTATAAGCTTTCTAAAAAGTATGATTTTGAATATATTTCATTTGATTATTATATTTATTTTCTATTTTGTAATGAACATAGGTTTTTCATTGAACATCAAGGTATTTATTTCGCACATGCAAAAAAATAAAAAAATAGAGAAAAAAATTGTAAAAATATTTGTGCATTAGGTATTTATGTCCTTGTTTCAACAAAAATAATAATAATTTGGATACATACAAAAAAACTTATGTTATATGATATAAACCTATGTCTAAATTATAATTAATCTCACTTCAAAAATAAATTAACAAGAATATGCAACAAAAAATTATGAAAAAATATCTTGGCACTAGATATTGGTGTTACAAATCTATGTTTAAAATTTTATAATTTTATCATTTCTATAAAAAAAGAAGTTATGTTTTATAGTATAAACATCACTTTTTAAAAATACTATTAACTATAAAAATAAGTTATTAAAAATTATGTAAAAGAATTTACAAATCATTTCTTAATTTTCTTATGTATTTAAAATCTACGCATGAAATTTCAAAAATTACTAGTTTACATCATCTTCAAATTCTTAACAGTTTAGTTGCTACATGTGTCAAGAAATGAAAATTTGGTTAAAAATGTTGATTCTAATGTCCCATTTTGGCCAAAAAGTGGAAAACAATATTGTGGGATTTCCCATCCATAAGATTACACAAAATCTATCTCAAAGATTTGTGTGGGAAACCCTTCGAGGAGAAATACAATGACCAAAAGATGTTCATATGTAAGATTTGGCTAAAAGCCACCCAAGAATCCAAATTAATAAAGGAAAGAAAAACTAGAAATTAGAATTGAGCAAGAATAAACTTTATTCTACTCAAGAGAATGTAATCCATAAAATGAGAATGGGATTACTCTTATGAGAGCAATTGGTGGGTATTTATAGGATTTACCTCCCAAGAGACTAAACACACAACCAATGTGGAATAAAAAGAAAATATCCCTAAGTAAACTTAAGCTAGTGTGAAGAGAGATAAATTGGAGTACTAGATAGTTAAATAACCTTTTTCATGCTAACACCCCCTAAGTTGTAGTAAACAAAGATGGGTCCCGACAACTAATCCTAATGAGATACCCAAGTACAAAGCATCCCCTCAAACAAGAAAGGAAAGAGAAAATCCAGTGGGAAAAAAACTCCCCATGAGATGATGAAGCAAGAAGGGCTAAGTGACCTCCCCAAAAGTGATGTCCTGCACTGCCAAGAGAGACCAAAGATGGACATACTTTCTCTCAGTCAAGGGTTTGATGAAAATATTTGGAACATGCTCTTTTGTTGGCCAATGCCTCAAATCAATGATATGAACTTGAATCAACTCCCTAGGAAAATGCATGTGGATCTTGATGTGTTTTGCCTGTTGATGATGTACTAAGTTCTTCAAGATCTGTATGGCACTCTAGTTGTCATAGTAGATGACTGATGCCTTTAGAAAAGTGATTCCAAGTTCAGTGAGGATATACTAAAGTGAAATAGCCTTAGTGTTGACATTGATAGCCCCCTGATACTTAGCCTTAATCAAATAAAGAGCAATGGTGTGTTGCTTCTTCCTTTGCCAGCAAATAGGACTAGAACCAAGGTGAAAATTGTAGCCAGATGTGGACTTGTGATCATCAAGATCACTAGCCTAGTTAGAGTTAATGTCTCCAATCATGATTGAACTGGTGCCTACCACATAGTTAATAATGTAGTTGTGAGTGCCCTGAATGTATTCTAGAATGCATTTTGTAGCCTTCCAATGAAGCTCATGTGGCTCCTTCACTAAGCGCAAAACAATGCCAACTGCAAATGAAATGTCAGGGTGAGTATGAGTCAAGTAGATGAGGCTACCAAAAGCTAATGATACAAAGTGACATCAACCAATGGTGTGGAGCACTTCACCTCAAACTTGACTCTAGATAGAAAGGGAGTCAATACAGGCTTAAAATCAACCATGTGAAAACAAAGCCAAAATATCAAGAGCATACTTGGGTTGTGCAAGAGAGATCCTAGAAGAGTTTCGGGTGATCTCAATCCCAAGAAAATAGTGCAAGAGACCTGGAAGTTGGTCATGGAAAATCTATGATGCAAAGTAATCTTGACACTTACAATGATGGACGAAGTGCTCCCAGTGACAATTAAGTCACAAACATAGAGAGACAAGAAAATAAAAGCATCCTCATGTCTCAAGATGTAGACATTTGGATCAAAGTCACATCTAGAGAACCCATCTGAGAGAATAAAAGAGTCCATCATGGCACACCAAGCCTGTGGGTTTGTTTAAGGCCATGGAGAGACTTATGCAATATGCAAACCAGTGAAGAATCTTGAACAAATCCTTATCACTGCTCCATGTAAATCTGCTCATGTAGATCCTTGTGAAGAAATGCATTCTTCACATTCATTTAATGTACAACCCACCTTGAGGTGCATTAATAGAGACTATCAAGCGATTGGAGTTCATTTTGGTGATGGGGGAAAAGGTCTCATTATAGTCAACACCAGGAACTTGAGAGAAACCTTTGGCCACAAGCCATGCTTTAAACATGTCAACTGATTCATCTACTACAAATTTGGTTTGATAGATCCACTTACATCGAATAAATTTTCTTCCCTTAGGAAGTGGAACAAGATCCCAAATTTTGTTCCAAAACAAGGAGTTATAGTCTTCCTCCATTCCTAGATCCTACTCAACAATACCTAATGCTCCATGAAATGACTATGGATTTGAAGCTATGGCAATGTAAGAATGTAGAATATCTTGGTGTTATGACTGAATCCTATGGGTATCTGAAGGATCCCCAACAAGAGTACTTGTAGACTCAAGTGTTTGATGAGCCCATCAAGACATAATAGGTGATGGAGGAGGAGATCTATCATCCTCAAAATCTAAATTGTTTGAAGAGGAGGATGAAACCTCACAATCAACCTTGTGAGTAGATGTCACTAGAGGAAAAATGTTTGATTCACTATTAGAAGCCATTATGGAGGAAGGAAGAGGTGAGGAAAATCTAGGAGTTCTTTCCTCAAATTGCACACTTTGCTCAATGAAGAGCTCACGTGTCATAGGATCTAGAAGCTGATTTCCTTTTATACCTTTTAGCTAACCAACAAAAATGTAAGGCTGACTCTAAGGTTCCAAGGCCCTGTGTTTCTCTAAAGGAATATGAGCCCATGCAGGGAAGCCAAAAACTTTAATGGGTCACACAACAGGTTTCCTACCACACTAGGCTTCAAAGGGAGTGATTCCCTTCATTGCCTTATGTGGAACCCTATTCGAAATGTGAGCAACATAGTTGATAGCTTCTACCCAATACTTAGGTGCTAGGGAGAACGCATGAATCATGCAACCATCCATCTCCTTTAGGGACCTATTTTTCCTTTTTACCACACCATTCTGCTAAGGTGTATAAGTGATAGTATGTTGAATATCTATCCCTGTAATAGTGAAAAATTGTTCAAAGCAATGAATCACATATTCTCTACCATTGTCTATATAGAGAATTTTGATGCACTTCCTAGATTGCTTCTCGACACAAGCCTTGAACTCCTGGAATTGATCAAAAGCTTCTCTTTTCTACAAAAGAAACTAGACCCAGGTGTATCTAGAAAATTCATCAATAAAAGTGAGCAAGTAGTGAGCCTTCCTAAAAGACAAGGATAGAAATGGACCTACTACATCACTATGAACCAACTAAAGGACTTTTAAAGCCTTCCAAGCCTTCCCTTTGTCAAGCTCTCAAGATGTTTTCCCAAGGCATAGATTAAACAAACTACATCTGAGAAATTAATTTTAGGAATACTTGTGACCATATCTTGCTTGCTAAGCTGCTGTAGATAGTGGAAGTTGAGATGGACAAACTGCTCATGCCATAGTTTGCTCATAGAATTTGAATGGGTGAGCATAGAAGTAGACTTTAAATCATGAACAAAGTGAGACAAAACATACAGTTGAGACTCATGATTAGCCATACCAATAAAAAGAAGTGCATTATCTTCAAGATTCCTCATGGTGATGGAATTTGGAGTGAACTAAACTTTTCTTCTATTTTAGGCTATCTAGTAGACAGAATTAGGTACACATAGGACATCCTCAAAGATACTAATGCCAGAATCAATAGAAACTTGCTCGATGACATGTACATGAGTCAACCCCAATTAGAATTTAGGGCACTGAACAAGGCTCCAATAAAGAAAACTGTTCTCGATTAGAACCCATGTGATGTGATACACCCAATTCAAGAATCCACTATTGTGAAGAATCTACAATAGCAACAAGTGTAGTAGCTTTCCCTTTTCCTAATTTTGAAGGAGTAGAGGATTGCTAAGAAGAAGGTAGATTAATGTTATTCTTTTTAAGAATATGCTTTAGCTCATTGATCTACTTCTTGTTACTAGAATGTTCTTCATGACCAACGTTCTTGTAGTCACTACAAGTTGCTTGAACTTTGGTATGTTTTTTATTAGTTCATCTAGAAAAGAGGGTCTAGATCCCTTTAACAAAATAGCCCCCAGGCATCAAGCCTTTATCAAGCCAGAAACAATAGATAAACAACTCTTGAACATCAGACCAAAAAACAACTAATCAAAAACCACAGAAACAACAATGATGACAAAAAATAGTAGAAACAAGGAACTATGGGTTATCAATCATCCCAAACTTAGCAAGGAACTTAGCTGTCTCCTTGTAATCTCCCAAACTATCGATTCCCACCTGCTTGACCTTTTCATCCAAATCTTTAACTACAACAATGATGGAAGCAGCTTGATGCAAAGCTTTGGCTGCAAACTCTACCATAGCCTTCCAATTCTTCTACATGGTTTCCATTTTCCTCTAGAGATGATAAATATCTCTTGCATTCTTGTCACACAAGGCACAACTCCCCTTTTTGTCTTGATCCATGGCAGCCTTCATGGTGTCTTGACCAATAGCAGCCCTCATAGTGTCACCCAAACCTTCAGCACTAGACTCATTCATAGAAGTGAAATGTCTGGTACCCTCAACCTCATGGATACATTCCATGGGGGTTTGATCCCTGCCTTCCTCCATAGTCTCCTCCACAAACTTAGAATCATAAGAAACTTCCACTTCCTATGGGTTCACCAGCGGCTTACCAATGATTTGTTTGGACCGACTAATCCTCAAATTGATAGCCTCACTGCCTTCACTGCTACCTATAGGATCCAGCCTAGGATCAAGCTCAACAATCTTCATAGGAACATCCACAGCAGCAACATCTTTACCTTCCTTCCATTTTTTCTTCAGGGTAGTCTCTATTTCCTCCACCTCCACCCTATCTCTTTTGGCATTCTTCTTTTCAATCGCAGGGGTGGTATGCTTCTGTTTCTTGTTCCTAGTAGTAGCAGGGGTCCCAATAGGGTTATCTTCCCCAACATGGGGGCCACCATTAGAGATTTTAGGGGTCCCCATACAAACCTTCACTTTTCCTTTATCCTTGGGGGAAGTGCTCGGTTGTGGGTCCTCAAGAATTTTGACTTTGATTGGTTTTGGTAGGCATAGAGCAAGGTGGAATTGATACAGTCTCAGAATAAGACCTTGGTGTTTGGGGATAAGCGAGTGGGCATCATTCTTGTTCCCGAGTTCCCTAACAAACTTAATGGAATTGTCTAACGAAGACAACAAAAAGAAAGGAAAGCTACTATCAATTTTATTTTTGAAATGATTGACAAGAGCAAAGTGGTAAATGTAATATACCCAAAATCTACCCTCCAGCATGAAAAATTTCATTGACATCAGACAGATGTGTCCCCATGGCTCTGGTAGCCTCTCCCTCTCAAACCCTCCATGGAGTTTCACAGGCTTCTCACCTTCAGGAAAGAAAAGATTCATGTGCTCTGGGTCAAGGACTCTACTTCTCCTTGAATGCTTCTTACCTTTCGTAGGTAACCCAATGGCTTGCCCTATCACCTCTTCTGACACTTGGAAATCGATAGCTCCAATTCTAACCCCTCTGGTTTTCCTTGTCCCATGTTTCAGCAAACTTTTGTGATAGATTTTCATCATGGCCCACCATTCCTTCCAAGAAGGGTACCACCTCCCCTTCCTATATAATATGCCACACAATTGGGTCTTGCTTAAATTCTTCCACTGATCTAGGTTTGATTTTCACAATATCTCCTCCCATTTCATTAGACTATAAATTGCAGAAGCCGCTAGATTGGGAGTGTTCAAAATAGCAATGCTTACAATTGGCAGTCTTGAAATTAGCAAGAAGCCCATTAAAATGGTAATTCCACTATAAAGGGGTAATTATAACAACATAATAATTGATGTGATATGCCACATCCTTGCCACCTAGATACATCTCCTTGGGGGGGGATTTAGCTGCCACCTCGTGTGAAGATAGTTGACGCTGGCTGCTAACTTTGCCCAACCATAATTCACCATGAAGATAGCAGTCCCATCTGTCCTCCATATCCCTGCTACAAATACATGCATCATCTCTTTTAAGTGGTAGAATCTAGTCTCCAGATCTCCACCAGTACCAATGTCCTTGCGCCTATTAGCATGCCAACTGGACTTTCCCATCAACCTCCAAATAGTACAACTGGCGATGTCTATCCCAAGATCCACATGGACCTCACTCCTCTGGCTCTTATTAGATAAGGGATGTCTACTAGACCTTGGCCTAGCCACATCACTACTGATTGTCCAGTCATCCTCCTCATCCTACCCGTCTACCATGTAGGCAATCGTACCACTCCATCTAGGCTTGGTTAATCTTTTGGACCACCAATGATCTAGGACCTTTTCTATCCCGCCAAGAACTATTTGAAAATTTGAAACATTGATCCTGCCTTCCATGAAGTTGAAAGAGAGAACTTTGGCCCCTCCCTTGTCCTGGCAACACTAGAGGGTAACCAAAAACACAAGCCACTTATGCTTCATGGCTATTTCCATCCTGCATAATTAAATTGTAGCTCTCTTGAGGCAAGGTGGACATGTTCCTCCAGTACTACCACCCCTCTTTTCTGCTACTTGTGTTAGCCAAGGCATCGGCCATAGCATTTCCTTCTCTGTAAATATGGGTAACTTTATACTCCTCCAATCAATTAAGAAGTATCTTGATGTCACCCATAATATCCTCCAAATTCCACCTAATCTGAGACAAACCCAAGGAAGCATTGACAATTAACTGTGAATCACCTTCAACATGCAATCTTTTGATATTTATGGAGATAGAAAGCTTAATTTCCAAGAGCATAGCCATAGCTTCCAGTTTGTTATTACTCTTAATACCAATGCCCCCTGAGAAGCCAGCAACACAAACCCTCGTGTCCATTCTTATAATGCCTCCACCACTTGCAACATCCGAGTTTCCCTTGGCCGCACCATCAAAGTTGAGCTGAAACCACCCTTGCTGTGGTAAAGCCCATTTAGTTTTCATTCCGCCTAACCTTCTGGAATTGTCCACCTGGAAAGAGTTAGGGTCAATGTTCAAGGTTTTTTTTATCATATTTTGTTCTTCTCTCCCTAGGGATAAACTTGCAAGAGTTAATGTTTCCTGCCAACAATTTGGAAAAACACTGAAAAACTTCCAAAGGAGTTCTATTCTTTTCTCTGAAGATTGTGTTGTTACGTTCCTTCCATAGACTCTAGAATAGATGAGGGGGAATTTGAGTCCAGAGTTCTTTAGAGATCGGTAACACCAGGCTAAAAGAGGGCTTCCATTCCCAAACCACCATCTCTATGCTAACATTCAAGGACCACCTCAGGTTTAACTTTTGAAGGGTTAAACCCCAAACCTTCTAGGCAAAACTAAAGTGAAGAAAGAGATGAGCTAATGACTCCTTCTCTGCTCCACAAAGGATGCATCTGATTGGCATTTGAAATCCTCTTTTCTTCAGATTATCTAGAGTTAGGACTTTATTATGCTTCAGGGTCCACCAAAAGAAGTTAATCTTTGGAAGAAGTTTAGGGATCCTAATTTTTTTCCACACTCCAACCTATCCTCGGTCTAACAACAGTCTATAGGTGCTTTTGACCATAAACAAGCCCTTGTTATCTTTATCCCAAACCATCTTATCTCTCTTGGCAAAGAGAGAGAGTCTGTAATGTTTGAGATCTCTTTGGATTTGAGAAGCCACCTTCATCTCACAGCCATCTTAGGCATAAGTAGAAACCATCATCCAAACCTGAAGACCCCAACAAGTCTTTATATAGTCAAAAACTTTGAAGCCAAGGGCCTCATTGACCCTACCCGTAACCCTGCCATACTCCATATCCATCAGAGGTTTATCCTTCAGCCATCTATCCTTCCAAAAATTAACCTCCCTACCATCGCCAATCCTCCATTTTAAACCTTGTCGAAGAAGGCCCTGAGTTTTGATAGTCCCATTCCATATAACCGAGCCTTTAGGAAGACTTACCTTCGAATGAAGTCTTCTACCCTGTCCTCCATTGAAATACTTGATCATCATGATTTCCCCCCAATCAGAGCTACCTTGAATAAGGTTCCACCCAATCTTAGATAAGAGAGCCTTGTTCATCAAATGAATTCTTCTTAGGGCCAATCCCCTTGCCATCTGGGGGTACACACTTTCTCTCAACCCACAAGAGCAATTATTTTTTTCTCTTCCACCCCAGACCAAAGAAACCTTTTTAGATCTATTCTATCTTATTAGCCATGTTCTTGGGGATTTTAAAGAGACTTAACATGTAATTGGGCATCCCCTGGAGAGAGGCCTTGCAAAGTTGAAATTTCCTTGCTTGACTCAAGAGGGCACCCTTCTAGCTAGCCATCTCTCTCTAAATTATTTCCACCAACGCTTTCTAGAAATCCAAGAAACCTTAGTGGTGGTGAGGGGAAGGCCCAAATAACTAGCTAGAAGCCTTTCACTCAAGCATCCCAAGACTCTAGTTATTTTCTACTGATGATCTTCTTGAGTGTTCAGGAAATAGATATGACTTTTCTCAAAATTAATGCTCTGACCTGAAACCCTCTCATAGATCTTTAGAAGTTCCCTCCACCTTCTAGCTTCAACAACTGAGGCCAATCCAAACAGAATAGTGTCATCAACAAATTGTTGAATAACCGCATTTTGGGCTATTGAGGCAGGTTTGATCCCATGGAGAGTCCCCTACATTAATAGATTACAAGCATTTCTACCCAAAACCTCAACAATCAAAATGAATAGGTAGGGTGACAGTGGGTCGCCTTGTCTAATGCCTCTTCCAAAAGGAGAAAAACCTCTAGGAGAGCCATTGACTAGCACAAAAAATCTAGCTGTGGATATACACTATTTGATAATGTTGATGATTCTTTCATTGAATCCAAATTTTTTGAGGACTCTTAAAAGAACATCCTAGCTAACCTTATCATAGGCTTTGGATATATCCAATTTGAAGATCATACCTGAGGTGTTTCTCTTATGGATAGAGTGAATTATTTAATGGGTGGTGATGGCCGCGTCTAGAATCTACCTACTCGGGACAAAGCCCTTCTGATTCAGGGCAAGGAGTTTGTCCAAAAGGGGATGCAACCTAAGGACCAGAATCTTGTTGAAGACTGTGTAAGCCATGTTGCAAAGACTAATAGGCCTGAAGTCGGTCATGGTCCTAGCATCAGTGTTTTTAGTTATTGAGGCAATAAAGGTATTGTTCAACTGTCGTAGGAGTCTCCCTATCTTGAAGAAATCCTAGGCCACTACAAAGACATAATTTCCAACAATCTTCCAAAAGGTTTGAAAGAAGGCCGGAGGAAACCCATCTAGGCCAGGGGCTTTGAAGACACCCATGGAGAAAACAACTCTAACCTCCTCAAGAGTAATAGGTTTGGTCAATAAGTAGTTGTCATCCTCAGAGAGAATGGTAGGAATGACATCCAAAGTGGAGTCAAAATCCTCCTTGGGAACATTGGCCTATTGACCAGTCAATAATGATTTGAAGAACTTAGTAGTGAGGTCTCCAATCTCCCCTTCCTCCTCCACCAACCTCCCTTGGTCATCCCAAAGCGAACTAATGGTGTTTCTCTTCCTGTGCCTTAGGGTTGATTGGTGGAAAAAGGAGGTGTTCCTATCGCCCTCCCTAAGCCATTGAACTCTGGACTTCTAATTGTAGTAAACCTCATATTCCTTGATTGTCTGGGTCAATTTCCTAGAAAGGTTCTTTTCCAAGGATTGCAAGTCTTCCGATATGTCTCCCTGTTCTATTTTTCTTTGAACTTATTTTAGTTTCTCCATGATGCTTTTCATTCTGCTCAAGATATTACCAAAAGTAAACTTATTCCATCTTTTCACCTTATTTCTCACATTGGCCAGTCTCTTAGCCAGTCTGAACATCGCCGGCCCTTGGACTAGGATCTTCCACCAATTCAAGAGGTAGTCTCTAAATTCCAGATGAAGAGCCTACATCATTTCAAATCTGAATGGGAAGGGGCCTTTAGTACACTTTCTAGACTAGTTGAGTAAAAGAGGGCTATGGTCTGATCCCATTCTAGGGAGAGTTGACAGATGCAACATATTCATTATGGCCCAATAAGAAGAAATTAAGAACCTGTCAAGCTTAACCTATATCAGATTATTCCCTTACTGCCTATTTGACTAGGTAAAGGCCTGTCCTGACAGATCAACATCCATGAGGCCATCTTTCCCAAGGAAGTTTTCCAAATCGGATATACTATCAGAGTAATCCATTAACTCACCCTTTTTATCTGAAGGGTATAGGGGGGAGTTGAGATCCCCTGCCACCATCCAATTAATGCTTCTATCTTTCTTAATTTTATTCGCCAAACTCTCCCAGACTTCCTTTCTATTACTATGAGTATTGGGGGCATAGACGTTGATTAGAGTCCATCGCTCAAGATGACAATGAAATGAAACTTCGACATGGTGCTTGGAACAAGAGATTATATTAACGATATAATCTTGCCTCCAAAGGGTAGCAATGCCGTCTGAAGCCCCAATAGGGCTCCCCACTAATATCATAGTTCACATTGGGCCAGATGTTTTTGAGAGCAATCTTGATGTTTTCCTCTGTCATTTTAATTTCCAGTAGAAGAAGGATATTGACTTTGTTATAAAAAATGTCGTTCCTAATGAGCAATTGTTTCTGAGGGCTATTAAGCCCTCTTATATTCCATGAGATGATCTTCATTTCTTTGTCTTCCTAGGGGGGCCACCAAGGTGGATTACATCCCCTAGAAATCTCCTGCTCCATCTCTCTCTATATGGGCTTCATGTGGGAAGGCCTACCTCTGCTGCTATCGCCCCACATCAGCTATCTTTTGACTACTACCTTTGCCCTTTTTCTTCGTAGTGGACCATCCTTTTTGGTCTTCCATCTCTCTACTTGAACCTACTCCCGATGATGGGGGGACATTTTTTCCAAACACACTTGGTCTGGGTTTGGGAGAACCCATCATTCAACTAGGGCTATGAGTTTCATTTGCCATGCTCTATTATGAGATGACACTCTTCTAAGGGCTGGAACTTGATCCTATTTCTCCTTCTTCTAGGGTCTCCTGGCTCTTATCAGTAGCTAAGGCCTCTTGATGAGCTAGAGAGTCCACCATCTCCTAACTCTTCTGGGTCTCCTCATCAACAACAACTGAGAGTTCAAATCCCACAGGGTTCTCCTCCACCTGAATCAAAGGGATTGGGGTCTCTTGTAGAGGGCCTTGTGTCGCTAGAGGGTCCTATTGTGTGGTATCCACCGAGGCCTCCAGAGACACATCCTTCCTCGAGGAGGCTGAGGGAGTCAACTATTTTCAAAATATCATTCTTGAAGGGGTAGTCCTCCGAGATTCCCTCTACCTACTTCATCTTCAAAGGTGGGTGATCCTTTGAGGCCCTACACTAGGTGAACACATGACCCAGTTTCATACAAGTTTGGTAGAAAACTCTAGAGTTCTCATACTAAATGCTTTGAGTCCACTTCCCAAATTGGGATTCTAGTATGATAGAAGTGGGGAGGACTTTAAGAACATCCACATTCACACAAAACTGGGCATAGACCAGTCTTACCTTAGCTTTCATAACTTTATCGACTCTTACATAATCCCCAAAAGTGTTGCCTATCCAAGCAATGATTTCCTCATCCTAGAATTCCAAGGCAAGACCTAGCAATCTAACCCACACCAGAGCTGACTGGTTGAGATTTGCCTTGGGGTCAAAACTAGGATTCCATTTACATAGCGATAATGAATGTTTTCCATACAGCCATGGGCCACCTGCCATAACTGACAGCATGTCCTCCTAAGAGGTAAACTTAAACAAGAACATACCTCTTGCCATGGCACTAGATGAGACACTCCCCTTGAGAGTCCATTTGGTCATCATCCAGTGGTGAACAAGGTCAATATTGGGTCTGAAGGTAAAAAATTTGTCGAACAGAGTGTTATCCATAGATGCCACAACCTGCAACATTGTCTGGACTGGTAGTTTAAGTGCCTTGGCACCATCAACTTCTGAGAAACCGACTGGTTGAACTTAGTCTCAGCATTGCCATTGATAGAACCCACTAGTGCCTCCTTCCACTTCTTAGGATCTTGCTTCTAGGATGAAGCCACATGATCCCTCCAACAACCCGTGCCAGTAGCAATGTCCCCAGGACTTAGGGGAGGCAACTGATTCACAGGCCCCCCCGGACTATCACCATCCATTCCTGCCCAACACCAAATTCATATTTTAAACACCATATAGTTGCAAAGTAGAGTCAGCTTAACTTATTTTTAGTAATTTTTGAGCTTTGGTATGTTTGTACTAACCTTGGCTATCATTTTTTTGTAGAGTGGATAAATAAACTTTATTGTTCACTTTATGTGAAATATGCTTGAAAGAACTAAGGTTCTTTTTTTTGTGTGTGCATGAATGAAATTTATCTATCATTTTGTGTGGTGTATAAATAAAATTTGATTTCACTTCGTGTGAAATGTGTGTACAAAAAATCTTTAACGATGTTAATTTGTGTATTTGTGTGTTAGTATGAACTTTGACTTTCATTGTGTGTGTGTGTGTGTGTGTGTGTGTTTGAATTAACTTTGGCATTCACAATGTGGAGACATATGTGTGAATGAAATTTGACATTCATTGTGTGTGTGTGTGTGAATAAACTTTGGAGATCATTGTGTGTATGTTTGAAAGTTAACTTTCACATTCACTTCATGTGTGTGTGTGTGAATAAACTTTGACAGTCATTGTGTGCATGTTTGAAAGTTTACTTTGGCATTCACTTCAAGTGGAGTGTGTGTATATGTGATTTGTTTCACTTTGTATGTAACTTAAACTTGAATGAACACATTGTCACTCTAATTTGATGTACTTATTATTTGTGTGAAACATGGGTTTGAACTTTGGCACTGACTTATATGTATTTTACCTTGTATGTTTAAAATTGAATTCACTTTGTTTGCATTTATTGTTTATATGAAGTGTGTGTTTATGCTTTCACGTTTACTTTGTGTGTATTTAAATTTTGACATCCATTGATTATTTGTTTAAAATATCTTTGAACTTTGTTTGCTTAGTCTATTTCACTTTGGAATACACTAATTTTTTGTTTGAAGTGTGTTTTAACTTTTACATTATGTGCACTTATCATTTAATCTTTTGGCATTCACTTTGTATGTGTGTTTGAACCTTGACATCCACTTATTTATTTGAACTTTGGGGTTCACTTTGTTTAGTGTGTAAACTTTTGCATCCACTTACTGTATGTGAGAAGTGTGCATTTGAACTTTGACATCCTTTCATTATTTGAGTGAGATTTTGGCATTCACTTTGTGTGTGTGAATGTGTATGGACTAACTTTCACATTCACTTTGTCTATGTGAGAGTGAACTAAATTTGACATTCACTTGGATTTGAGCCACTTATTGTTTGTGTATTGGAATCCACTTTGCTTATGTGAAGCATATGTTTGAACTTTGGCATCACCTTAATTTGTTTGAGTTCATTGTGGATTCATTATTTTGTCCAAAATGTGAGTGAACTACCTTTATCATTCACTTATTTGATCTAGTTACTATTTTTGTGTATAGGTAAGTTTGGACTTTTGTATTCAATTAGTCTGAATTAAAAATTGGCACATTGAATTATGTTTACTTTTGTGTGTGTGTGCAGTGAGTGTTTAAACTTTAGCATTCACTTTTTATGTATGTGAGTGTGACCTAACTTTGGCATTCACTTTGTATGAAGTGTGTTTGAAATTTACCTTTCACTTAGATTTGGTTCTCTTTGTGTGTGTGTAGTTTCACACACTGTGTAAAGAGTGTACTAACTTTTGCATTCATTGCAGGCATAAACATTAGTATGTTTGATTAGTGTTTACCTTATATATGTATGAAGTGTGTGTTTTTGAACAAACTAGGTGTGAAATGGTCGAACTAACTTTGTGTGAAGAGTGTATTTTTAACTTTGACATTCACTTTGTGTATGTGAACTTTCGCATTCATTTTGTGTCAAGACTATACTAACATTGGCATTCACTTTATGTGCTTGTTTAAACTTTGGTAGATATTTTAACTTTATCATTTACTTTACATATGTATAAAGTATGTACTAACATTGGCATTCACTTTATGTACTTGTTTCAACTTTGGTATACATTTTAACTTTATCATTTACTTTGCATATGTATAAAGTGTATGCTTGGACAAACTATGCGTGAACTGGTTGAACTAACTTTGTGTGAAGAGTGTATTTTAACTTTGGCATTCACTTTGTGTGTGTTTGTACTTTGGCATATTTCAACTTTAATCTTTACTTCATGTGTAATTGAACTAGCTTTATGCATAAAGCATGTTTGAACTTTGGCACTTGTTTAGTTTATGTATTAAGTGTGTTCTTTTAACTTTGACACTTATTTTGTGTGAATTGTGTTTGAAGTTTAATTTTCACATTCACTTACTGTGGTGTGTATGTTTTCTCTTTATCATGTTTTATGACTTTGGCACCCATTTTATGTGTTATTGTACTTTAGCATGTTTGAAATTAAGTGTTCATGCATGTTTGTACTAAATTTGTGTGAATGAATTATGTTTAAGCATTGGCATACTCACTTTTTGTTTAGGTAAATTGTATGTGAGTTAATTTAGGCATTCACTTTGTATGGTGTGTGTGTGTGTGTTTTCAAAATTCAATTATAGTATTACTTTTTTAGGTATGTGTGTTTGAACAAACTTTGCCATTTTGTTATCTATGTGTGGGCTTGAAAGAACTACATTTGATTTAATTTTTTGTCTATGAATGACCTTCATATATCAATTTTTAGGAAGCGTATGAACAAAATTTGCACATGAGTGGCCTCCATGATTCTCAAACAAATCTTCACTCTAAAAACTATTAGATTCCTCTAAATAGATAGAAACCCTAACCACCATAGATCTGTCTACTAGCTAAGAAATAATTCCTAGAGTTTTGTGAACACAGAAAAATCAAGTTGAAACTTGCAACTTCAGAAGCTTTGAAAAGCCTTTTTTCATCTTATCACCCATATTCTTCATCAGGTTAGATATTGACAACTATTGGCACAAATTTTGATGATCCTATCTTATTTCGTTTGGGTTGGTTGTGAATGTTCACACTTTCAATTTGGTCACTTGAGTCTTTAAAGCCATCAAGAGCATTATTTGATGTGATTGAGGAAATGGATATTTGAGTATCAATGCCATTAGAGGCATCACTTTTCAATGTGAACTTTTGTAAGATGAAACTACAAAAAGTTTGATTGGAATTTTTTGTCATGAAAATTTATTGTCTAAAAGTTGTTGAACAAGTTGCTCATAGGATCTTATGCTAATGGTGAGAATGTTAAAATGAGATTTTGTACTTGATGACCCCTTCAAAGGCATTAAAATCTATTTACATCTACAAAAATAGAAGAAAAGAAAGCCTTGCTTTTGCTATTAATTATCAAGGATGAATTGTTTTGGAGTTTGTAATGGTGATTGACATTCATATAGGCATTTGGATTCACTCTTTGCATGATTTCATCTCACTTTTTGTTTTAGTAGGTTCACTAAAACAATGTGGCAACACCTTTGTGAAGATTAAAAAAACGAATATGACAGTAGATCGAAAAAAGATATAAACACACAGAGAGGAAAATTTTTATTGTTGTTAAAACACACATCACCTACAACACTTAATACATTGTTTTTTAGCAAAGAAAACTATATGAAAAAAATAGAAACAAACTAATGATAGAATGTTTTTACATGCATTATCATGCAATAAAGAAAGTTGGGAAATCCCTAAAACAATTAAATGAAGCTGACTAAAAAAGAGAAACTACACATAGCAATGAGGGCATGCAAAAGGGAGATGTGAACAAGGTAGATCTCTCACATCAGTTATCCAACATACCCCCCCTTGATGCAGTAAAAACTCACAATATGATCTTGAAGCATAAAAAACTGAACCTTCGTAACTGCCTTGGTGAAAATGTCTATAAGTTGTTCTGTAGACTTGATATATCTGAGTTCTACTTCTTTCTTTTGTACCAAATCTCTAATAAAATGATATTTTAGACCAAAGTGTTTAGTTCTACTATGATGTATGGGACTTTTGGCCAAGTTGATTGTGCTCATATTATCACAAAAGAGTATTGTAGGTTAAAGTTGTTTTTCTCCAATCCCTTCAAAAACTTTTTTGAGCCATAATGCTTGAGTACTTGCAGAGATGATGAAAACACATTCTGCCTCTGTGGAAGAAAGAGAAACTATGCTTTGTTTCTTTGAACTCCAAGAAACCAAACTAGAACCAAAAGTAAAACAATTACCAAAGGTATATTTTCTATCATACACACTACCTACCCAATCAAAATCATTGAAAGCAACTAGATTAAATCCTTTAGAACTTTAGTAATGAATGCCAAAAATAAGCGTTCCTTTCACATACCTCAAAATTCTTTTGGAAGCCTTCATATGTAATTTAGAAGGTTCTGTCATGTACCTTGAAACAAGAGAAACTGCATAAGCAATATCAGGCCTTGTGTGGGTTAGAAACATTAAACTACCAACAACACTTCTATAAGCTATCCCATCAACTCTCTTACCACCATCATCTCTACACAACACAACTCCATGAGAAATTAGTGCTTGCTTGAGGCCATACAAGGCCTTCCTCATCTTGTAGACTTGATGTTCTATTCCTTGCACCTCAAAACCTTATGGTTGTTCCACATAAATTTCTTCTTCTAAGTACCCATTCAGGAAGGTACTTTTCACATCCATGTGATAGATGCTCCATTTCTTTTGAACTGCAAGGGAAATCAACATTCTAATAGTCTCTTATCATGCTACATGTGCAAATGTTTCTTCATAATCAATACCATACCTCTGTGTAAAGCCTTTAGCAACTAATCTTGCTTTGTGTCTTTCAACACTACCATTACTATGGTACTTAGTCTTGTAGACCCATTTAGTGCCAATATTTTTATTGTCACGAGGAAGCTCTATAAGCTCCCAAGTACCATTCCTATGAATAGAATCCATCTCTTCTTGCATTGCTTGCACCCAAACTTCATTAACGAATGCTTCTTCATAACATGATGGTTCAAAAACAACTTTTGTAAATAAAACAAAATTTATTTTCTCACCTATAGGATTCTCTTCATGTGATTGAATTGTACTTCATTGATAGATATCACTTAAAATTCTTACCTTCCTTATAGGACTTGGACTTGAAGATGGAATTGTACTTGAAACTGAAGAACTAGATGAGGGGCTATTTGGTTAATGTGTAGCACTTGGAATTAAAGCATTAGCTAGTTGCTCATGATCATTATCATCAATAATATCACCATTCAAAATAGATTTAGACTTCTCAACATGGTCTTTTTGATGACCATAAACTCCCCTTTCATAAAAAATCACATCCCTTGAAACAAGAATGCTATTAGTGTGAGGGTTATACAACCTGTAAGCCTTACTTTTCTCACTATATTCAACAAAAATACATGACTCACTTTTGGGATCTAATTTTTGTCTCTTTTGATCAGCCACATGAAAATCAGCTAAACAACCAAAAACTCTAAAATGAGTAATATTAGGCTTTTTTGCATGCCACCAGGCTTCATAAAGAGCCATCATGTCAAGTTCTCTAGTAGGACTTTGATTGAGAATGTACACTGTTGTAACAATTGTATCACCCTAAAAAGAATTGTTTATTCCTTTGGTATGTAACATACTCCTTGCCATTTCTACCACTATACGATTTTTCCTTTCAGCTACCCCATTTTGTTGAGGTGTGTAAGTAGTGGTGAGTTTGATGCCATTCATATCACAATAATTGTTAAAATCTCTTAAGCAAAATTCTACTCCACATTCAGTCCTTAAGCATTCGATCTTACAACCTTTTTCATTTTCCATGAGGGATTTAAACCTTTTGAATGCATCAAAGGCTTCATCCTTGGTGTTCAAAAAATAAACCCAATACTTTCATGAGTAATCGTCAATAAAAGTAATGAAATATGATGACTTACCCAAACTCTTTGTCTACATAGGACCACAAATATCTGAGTGAACCAATTGAAGTCAGTAATGGGCCCTCCTTGCATGACCTTTTGAAAATGACTCTCTTGCATGTTTTCCTTTAGTACACCCTTCACAAACTTCCTTGTGTTCTTGAACCTTAGGCAAACCATAAACCAAATATTTTGATGTGAGAAACATCAAACTATGAAAATTCAAATGTCCATACCTGAGATGCCATAGCCAACTTTTATCCTCATATGCCATATTGGCAAGATGGCTGCTATGTTCACCAAACTTCAATAATACCATCCTATTCTTTGACATAGGCATTATTATAACCACCCTATTGCCTTGAGTTTTATTATAAATTGTACATTATTGATTTTCAAATACCACCTTATAATTATTGTCACACAACTACACAACACTCAATAAATTATGCTTTAACTATGGAGTGTAATAAATTTCTTGAACACTTTTCATACCTTCCTTAGTATGAACTGTCATAGCTCCATTTTCAGCAACCTCCAATGTTTTGTCATCACCAAGCTTGACCTTGGATTTGAAACTCTCATAAATTTTAGAAAAAAACTTTTTATTCCTAGACATACGGTTGGAGCACCCTAAATCTAAATACCAAATATCTTTCTCACCATTTTCAGCTTTACCAGAAGATAAAAATAAATTACTTGAAGAAGCTTCATCACCCTCTTGAGCATAATTGACATTTTCATTGTTATTAATTGATTTTAATTTACAATCTCTTTCAAAATGACCATACCTGTTACAGCAATAACATTGGATATTTCTATTATCAAATATGCCTCTACCTCTTCCTCTTGGACCACCTCTTCATCCTTTGTTTCCTCTTGAAGAATTTTGATTTTGACCTCTGCCTTGGCCTTGATTATTTTTGGTATTTGTGCTAGCATCTTCATTCTTTGTAATTTGCACTTTGGAAGAAAAAGCTTTCTCTTTACTTTCTCAAGATGAATCTCTCAATCTTTCTTAGTGAGACATGAGAGATCCAACAAGGTGATCAAACTGAAGGGTAGTCAAATCTGTTGCACATATGGTTGTGTTGTTGTCATTAATGTCAACACTTAGTATGGTTATCACTGATGTGGTCGTGTGGTTGATGATAACACCTAGTTTGGAGACTATGCTTGGATCCTTATGATGATGATATACTATGTTCATGGCTGGATGTCATGCCTTGTTAATATCAAGTAAAATTGTATTGAGTGTGTTTCTAGGCAGTAGAGATGATTTCATGATAATATATTAAGATGAGAATTAGAAGCATAAGATGAATGATGATATATTAAGATGGGAATTAGAAGCTATGCTGAGTATGAGAAGATCTTGCTGATGATCTATAGCATGTTGTATGATCATTCCTATTGTTCCTAAGGAAGTGTGTGTTGATATAAGAAGATTGTGGCCTCCGTAAGTTGGTGAAGGTTTTTATTGCAGGGAGTTGCTTAGAAGAATACCTCATAAAATGCTTTGCACTCCTCTAAATTTAAAGATATGGTCATGTAGTTCAGAAGTTAAGTTTAGTAGGATGTAAAGGTGCTAAATCAAAATTTTTAGATCATTTTCTCCTTCATAGTGAAAGTTATAAGTGACAAGGTTCCGCTCTGTGCTCTAGCAGCATAATGTGATGTTGAAGGCTAATTGGAATGCCTCGCATTCCTCCGCAAGTGAAGGTTTGCTCATGCAGTTTTGTTGACATGTTAAGAGATGTTCAAGGCATGTTACTTTATGATATTAAGTGTTCTAGTGGTCCACAAGTTTAGTTTTTCAAGTGATAGTGAGCTACAGATAGTTCTGGGTGTCTGACTTTTCTCAGGTCACATGATTGAAGGTGTGTGGAACAAAGTCTTTGTTGTGTAGAGTTCAAGGAGTGTTTGAAGATGTTGTATGGGTAAGGCCAAATCATCTGGATTAATTTCATGAAGATCTTTCTTGTTTCTAGTACCACACAAAATTTTAAAGTTAGTTTGTGAAGAGTTATTGTTGTTGAGGCTGACTGAGGTATGTTGGTGATGTGTACCACAAAGTTCTTGTTGTGCAAAGTTCAAGGAGAATTTGGATATGGTGTATAGGTCATGCGACTCATCTGGAAGAAAATAAAGCAATGTGCAATCTTTCATGAGTACCACCAAGATTGTAATGTTTGATGTGCTACAAGCTTTAGGTGTTCTTGCTTAAGGGTGACCTAATTCAAATTTATTAAATGTATGGATAATATTCCTTGAAGGATGATGCTATGAAGAATGTTTAGGACCAGGATAAGCATGTGTTTGGGTATGCAAGGCATGTTTCTCTTTTTAGAGTGGCAATTAGTTGATGATAGGGCTTGACCTATGCATGTTTCATGTTGTGTGATCTCTGACTGACTTGTAAATTGTAATATTCTTGTTTTATTGGCCGACTTGTAATGTAATCAATGTAATATCATGTATATATTGTAAACCTAGTTGATCTAGGTGAGGCATGATTGTGAATATGGGTATGTGAAGAGAAGAATATGAATATGATATGCATTATGATGTGTGACTAAAGGAGAAAGAGCAGAAGCAATAAGGGCTTTCCTGATCTTATCTTGTAGAAAACCAAGATCATGGAAAAGATGAACAAGCACATGAATTACAATGGAATCAACTAGTTTGTATTATCAAATGAGGTGAGTATAAATAGAAAAGTGTAGGTACCCAAATCTCTATGAATAGAGGATAAGACTCCTCTACGTGGAGTTGTGGTAACCTCCCACAAACATAGCATGATGTGTTGATGCAAGTCAACACCTCTCAAAATGTCTCAACTACTTTTACAAGCTCAAAGGAACATGTATAAATATGCCTAAGTATGATTAATATGGATATGTATGGCTATAGATTAAAGGTATACACTAACACCCCCTTAAGCATACTTAGGTGAGTATTATGAAAAATGGATCCTAGAAATAAGCTTGGTGAGGTACCCATGTATAGTACAAAAGAAAAATGAGTCCTGGCCAAGAAGCCTAATAAGGTACTCAAGTATAATGCAAACTCTCTAAAATCGGAGAAAGATAGAAAACTCAGTGGGAAAAAACTATCCTCCAAAAAGAGAGAAAAAGGAAACTCTTAGAAAACCCCCCCAAAGATGATGTTGATGCTAAAGTAGAGAAGAAGAACTCTCAGAGCATGAAACAATTGTAAATTATGCCCTCCTCTTAATTCTAAGAGAATTTAGCAAACTAATTGGAATTTGTAGTGTGCAAGGAATTTGGTTTAGAAAATGTACAATGTCTGAAAAAGGATGTGCATTAATGGCACATACAAATGAGAAGAGAATCTAAAAGATTCATTGTTGTGATTGTTACAATCCCCCATTACACTTTATATATTAGTGTGAGTACAATTTTCCCAAGTTCCCTTTATGTGTTAGACACATTCAATTATATGACACTTTATGAGTGTATTTACAACATATATGATTTTTGGAGTTCAACAACCCGCTATATAGAACCAACTAAGATGACATGAGAAGTAACACTAGGCTCTAAAGTTGCTAGCATTGTGTCCTTTTCACCTAAAGTAAAGTGCAAAGAAAATGAAGCTACAGTCTAAGTGACTTTGTAAATCTTCACTACTGCGACAATGTTTCGACTTTGTGATTCTTGAATTAGGTTTGTTGCAGTGAACTCAACTATTTTGTTAAAACGTGTGAGTTGATACACAAAGAGATGATTCCTATATAATTTGGGAATGAAAAGCACATTGTGTGCCTATCCATTACCTAATTTTACAGTTCCCTTACCACAAACATTATAATAGATATCATCTATCAATATTTTGAAGGTGTTGCATGGAAGAATTATCACAAACACTTCTTTGTAAGGTGACATGTGTTCAATTGCACATGAACTGAGAATCCATTTGTTGACTTCTAATTTTTAAGGTGCCATGGATTTATCTTTTTCCCTTTGTGAAGATGTGTTTCCCAATTTTGTGAATTGAATCCCTTAATGAACTTTATGTAAAGTGGCACTTTATAAGTTGAGTGCTTGATTACTCTTGCTTAATTCCCCCCTTAAAGTGGCACTTTATAAAGTTAGCACAATGTGAACACCACTATCCCCTTTGATTATTTGTTTTGCCCCCAAGATTGTCAATTTATAGGAGTCCTTTAGGTCACCCAAAAAAAGAATAAACATGAACTTTATAATTTTAGTGTGATTTTGTGATAGTTGGCTCCATGATGAAAAAATATTCACTTTTGTGAAAAGAAGCACTCGATTCTGAGTTGATTTGTAAAAGTTTTTGAAGTTACAAGATTTATGTAATTACAAAAAAACCTTCTTTGAGCCAAAAAAAATCAGATTTTTAGAAAATCAGTTTTGTATACAAAAATTGTGAGAGAGAAATTTTTTTTGGAGGAAACTTAAGCCCCCTTGGGCTGTGCATGACCAGGGGATAAAACCCCGTGTGACTAGGGGCTTAAGATTTGAAAATAGTGTTTCTATATGTGGCAAGAAACTTGAAGACCATTGTGCGCCCTTCGTTCCCCCTTGCTATGGAAAAGTGAGCCAACAAATACAAGCTAGTTTGGGTTGTTTAATGGAGGCATGATAGAGGTGAATAGGGGCAAAATCGGATGCTTGGGATGCCTCTATTGGAGGCCAATGCAAACACACTTGTGAAGAGGTGTTTGGGGTTTAGCGGAGCCCTCAACTCACAACAAAAAGGTCACTGTGGACACCTTTCCCCTGCTGTTGTGTGAAGCCTAACTATGGATGCCGTCGCTCTGCATCTATCTCTTATGCATCCATGCCAAGTTACCCTCCATTCAAATAAAACTAGAGATACATAGTTAGAAAACAAACGAACCAACAAAAAAATGAATCACTCATAGATGAGACTCAATTCCTATTAGATGGCGGTGAGATGAACAACATAGAAACGTCGGCTTGAAAACTGATCCACATTGCTTTGATACCATGTAGAAAACCAAGATCTTGGAAAAGATAAACAAGCACATGAATTGCAATGGAATCAACCAATTTGTATTACCAAATGAGGTGAGTATAAATAGAGAAGTGTAGGTACCCAAATCTCCATTTAAAGAGGATAGGACTCCTCTACATGGAGTTGTAGTGACTAACCTCCCATAAACATTGCATGAGGTGTCAATGCAAGTCGACACCTCTCAAAATGTCTCAACTACTTTGACAAGTTCAAAGGAACATGTGAAAATATGCCTAAGTATGATTAATACAAATGTGTACGCCTATAGATTAAAGGTATACACTAACAAGCTTGAAGACATTTTTGTTACAAGAGGGAAGTGAAGAGTGTGCATAATTGATCTAATCATCAGAAGAAGAGTGAAGAGGCAGAATTGCAATCATCAAAGGTGTGAGTTTCATTATCAGTTTCAGGTAGTAGAAGGATTGTCATACTGTAATCTTTTCTAAGTTTATTCTCAGATCAAGGAATAGTAGCTTCCTTGGGAGTGACCCTAAAAAAATGTCTTAGGGAGTATTAGCTTCCTTGGGAGTGACCCTAAAACAAAGTCTTTAGGGAGTAGTAGCTTCCTTGGGTTGTAGACCTAAGACAAAGTCAGTAGGGAGTAGTATCTTCCTTGGGTTGTAGCCCTAAAACAATGTCAATAGGGAGTAGTAGCTTCCTTGGGTTGTAGCCCTAAAACAAAGTTATAATTTTGAGCTTCATATATTGTGAGTTAATTCTCACCATGGTTTCTTGGCTTTGGGTGTTTTCCACGTATATATGATGTTATGTGTTCATGTGCACTATGTTGATCTTTCATGTTTATGTTATTGTTGTGATGTTTAAGTTTTAATATGCTATAGAGGTTTTGAAGTTTGTTTGGATATTGATTCAACCCCCCTCTTAGTATCCGAGTGTGTTCAACAATTGGTATTAGAGCCAAGTTACCCAGAAGAAGCTTAATGGCTTGAGGAAGGTCTGAGATGGCTCATAATGGATCTCAAAAGGCACCTGTGTTTGATGGAACAAATTATTCCTTTTGGAAGCTAAGGATGGAGAACTATCTATCTTCTCTAGGGTTTGGTGTTTGGTAAGCCATCAAGAAGGGTTACACTACTCCTGCTTTTGAGCCTACAGATGCTGATGAGATTAGGTTGTATGATAACAATGACAAGGAAAAGAGTTCTATCATGAGTGGGCTAGCTAATTCAGAACCTCTAAAGGTAATTAGTTGCATATCTACTATGGATGTCTAGGTAAAACTTGAAACAATTTATGAAGGAGATAGTAAAATGAAGCAAGCTAAGATGCAAATCTTTAAGAGAAAATTTGAGACCCTGAGGATGACAAAAGATGAAGACATTGCCAGTTATATGCTCTGAGTGGCTGAAATAGTTAATGGCATCATAGGTCTTGTTGGAGAAGTGAAAGAAGATGAGATTGTGAAGAAGGTACTGAGAACTCTTCCTAAATCTTACAGCCATAAGGTATCTACTATTGAGGAGACTTAGAGTTTGGATAAATATATAGTAGATAAATTGTTTATCTCTCTCACAGCCTTTGAAATGTGAGAATATGACAAAGGTGCTCCAAAGAAGGAAGTAACATTCAAAGCAAGTAAGAAGATAGAAGATACAACAGCTGATCAAGATGATGGCATTGATGAGGTAGAGGCAAACTTTGTAAGCAGATTGAATAAGGGCACTAAGAAATACAAATGTAAGTTACCTTTCAAATGTTTCAGGTGTGGGAAAATTGGTCATTTTTCTTCTAAATGTCCTTTTAAAGAATCAAGGAGTAGTAACAAGGGAGACACATTCAAAAGAGGTTTGTATTCCATACAGAGTAGTTGTTCTTTAGAAGATGAGGATCATGATGATTCAAATGATGAAACACTTCTCAAGACCTTGAATCTTGGTGAAAAGTATGATACCTTACAGAATGATCAAGATAATGAAAAATGAATGGTTGTATGGACTGCCTTTCATTGAAAAGAAGAAGCCAATACTTGGGTAATTGATAGTGGTTGCTCTAACCACATGACTGGTGACAAGGAGAAGTTTATTAGCCTTAAGAAGTGGAATGGTGGAGCTATTAAGTTTGGTGGTGATGAGTCAGTAAATCTATGGAAAGGGTGCTCTAACTATTGATGGGAAGAATAGGACTAAGAATGCCCTCTATGTCAAAGCACTAAAGCATAATCTTCTCAATGATAGTCAAATGTGTAGTAAAAGATACACTCTTATTTTTCATGCCAAATGATGTGAAATCAGGAAGGCAGGGTTTGAAAAGGTAGTTTTAGAAGGTATTAATACATATGGAGATATTTATCATCTAAAGGAGGTAGATGGAAGACCCTGTTTTGGCTTAATCTAGTGAGTGTTGGTTTTGGTAGAAGAGAATGGGACACATCAAATTTGATAATATTGTAAAGATTAGCTCTATTCATGCAGTGAGAGATATGCCTAAGATAACCAAGTCTACAAATACATTAATCAAGGAATGTCTTATGGCAAAGCAAATAAAGATAAATTTCAAGAGCAAGGATTTTTCTTCTTCAATGCTATTGGAGCTGATTCATACGGACCTATGTGGCCCTACAAGAATAAAGAGTCAATAGGCTGAAAGGTATTTCATATTTCTTATTGATTATTATTCTAGAATGACTTGGGTTACTTTCTTAAGAGAAAAATTAGAAGCCTTTGATAAGTTTAAGGTTTTCAAAGCAATGGTTGAGAATGAAATGGATGCTAAGATCAAATGTTTAAGATCTAATAGAGGAGGCAATTTTACTTCAAATCAATTCAAAAAGTTTTGTGAAGATCATGGAATTAGGAGACATCTGTCTACTCCTAGGATCCCTCAACACAATGGGGTAGTGGAAAGAAAGAATAGGACTATGCAAAAGATGGCTAGGCAATGTTGAAAGATTCAGATCTACCTGATATGTATTGGAAGGAAGCAGTTCACACTATTGTTTACTTGCTCAATAGAGTATAGTTGAGGGTCAATAACACTAATACCCCTTATGAGCTATGGTATGGAAGACCTCCCACTATTAGATACTTCTGGATCTGTGGTAGGAAATGTTATATCAGAAGGGATGAAGAAGACCTAGGAAAGTTCGTTTCAAGGAGTGATTAAGGGATCTTTCTTGGTTACTCAACTAGAAGTAAGGCCTATAGATGCTAGAACAAGAGATTGGGAAAGATGATTGAAAGCACAAATGTTAAGGTGGATGAAGACTTGTATCAGATCTCACAAGAACCAGAGGACTACGGATCTAATATATTTCCCTGCATTGAAGAAGAAGAGAAAGAAGGAACAAGAACTAGATCAAATCCCTATGACTCCAACAAAAGTATGTTTAGAAGAACCATTCGACAGATCAAATCATTAGAGATAAGAATGAAGGTGTGTAGACCAGGAGAATGATTGCAAAGGCATGTGAGAAAGTGAATTTGTATTTACTATCAAAGATAGAGCCCAAAACTTTTGTTGATGCTAGCAAAGATGATGGAAGGTTGAAGGAAATGGAAGAAGAATTGAATCAGATAGAGAAGAATCAGATATGGGAATTGGTTCCTAGACCAACCAATAAGAATGTTATAAGAACAAAGTGGGTGTTCTAGAACAAGCTAAATGAAGATGGTGAAGTTGTGAGGAACAAAGCAATATTGGTGTGTAAGGCCTATTCTCAAGTTGAAGGCATTGATTTTGAAGAGACTTTTGCTACAGTAGCCAGGATGGAGGCAATTAGGATGTCTCATGCCATTGCTGCTCAGAAGAATTTCAAGGTTTATCAGATGGATATCAAGTCAACATTTTTGAATGGTGATCTAGAGTAAGAAGTCTATATTGAGAAACATGATGGTTTTTCAGTTATCTGAAGATTTGGACATAGTGTGTAGACTCAAAAAGGCTTTGTATGGACTCAAGAAAGCTCCTAGAGCTTGTTATGCTAGGTTGGATAAGTACTTACTTTAGTAAGTCCTCAAAAAAGGTACTACAAATAGTAATCTTTACATTAAGGAAGAAGGAGACATGATTTTTATAGTTGCAGTATATGTTGATGACATTATCTTTTGTGGAGATGATGATATGTGTAAGAAGTTTGCAGAGGAGATGTAAAAAGAGTTTGAGATGTCTATGATTGCTGAAATGTCTTTCTTCCTTGGGCTTCAAATTGTTTAGCTAGATGATGGTATCTTTATTTCTTAGGCTAAGTATGTTAGAGAGATTTTGTATGGAAGACTCCAAACTAGTGAGTACTCCTATGGTTACTGGTTGTCACTTGACAAAGAATGATGAGTCATCAGAGGTTGATCAGACTCTCTATAGATCTATGATTAGAGAATTATTGTACTTGATTGCTTCTAGACTTGATATTATGCATGTAGTATGTGTGTTTGCTAGATATCAAGTTAATCCTAAGAAAACTCATGAGAAGGCAATGAAAAGAAATTTTAGATACTTAAAGGGAACTTTGGATTATGGCTTATGGTATCCAAGAGGTAATGACTTTTATCTGAGTGCTTACATTGATGTTAGGCTGGTTGTGTTGATGATAGAAGAAGTACAAGTGGTGGTGCTTTCTTTTTAGGAAGAAGATTGGTTTCATGACATAGTAAGAAATAAGATTCATTGTCCTTATCAAGTACAAAGGCAGAGTATATTGAAGAAGCATCCTACTATACACAAGTGTTGTGGATGAAGCAAACTTTGAAGGATATCAAGGTACTGTATGATGAGCCTATCCATATTTTGTGTGATAATACAAGTGCTATCAATATTTCAAATAATCCACTGATGCATGCTAGAACCAAGCATATATCAATAAGGTACCACTTTCTGAGAGAGAAGGTTGTAGATATAGAAGTGAAGTTGGAATATGTTCCAACAAAGGATCATATTACAATATTTTTGTAAAGGCTCTCCAACAGAGGTTAGGGGTAACTTCCCTTCCTTCTTTTTGCTAGATGCACTGTGGCGCATCTATCCAGGGGGAGTAATTCAGGCTATAACTTTTTCTTGGACTGATGGTGGCTACCTCTTAGGGGGAGCAGGTAGTGGTTGTTGCTAATAGGAGGAGAAGATTGAAAAGGATAGTTTGTGACCTAAGGGGGAGAAAAAGTTTCCCTTTGTCCTTGATGTCAAAGGGGGAGAATGAGAAGGTGTGTGTTGCTATCAATTCCAAAGGGGGAGACTGTTAGACATATGGCTATGTGGTTGTCATTGATGTCAACACTTAGTATGGTTAAACACTGATGTGGTTGTGTTGTTGATAACAACACCTAGTTTGGAAACTATGTTTGGATGCTTAAGATGATGATATACTATGTTCATAGTTGGTTACTAATGTTCATGGTTGGATGTCATGCCTTGATTTTAATGTCAAGTAAAGTTGTATTGAGCATGTTTGTGATCAACAGAGATGATTTCATGATAATATATTAAGATGGGAATTAGAAGCATTAAGATTAATGATAATATATTAAGATGAGAATTAGAAGCTATACTAAGGATGAGAAGATGGTTTTTATGACTTGTAGCATGTCGTATGATCCTTCCTATTGTTCCTAAGAAAGTATTTGTTGATATAAGCAGATTCTAGCCTCCAGAAGTTGGTGAAGGTTTCTGCTGCAGGGAGTTGCCTAGAAGATTGCTTGGTAAAATGCTCCACATTCCACTGCATTTGAATATATGGTCATGTACTTTAGAAGTTAAGTTTGAAAAATAGCTTGTAAAGGTACTAAATCCAAAGTTTCTGATCATTTTATCCTCCACAATGAAAATTATAAGTAACAAGGTTCCAATCTATGCTCTGGAAACATAATGTGATGATGAAGGCTGATTGGAATGCTTTTCATTCCTCTACATGTAAAGGTTTACTCATGCAATTTTGTAGACATGTTTAGATATGTTCAAGGCATGTTACTTTTTGATGTAATGTGTTCTGGTCATCTGTAAGTTCATTTTCCCAAGTGATAGTGAGCTACAGATAGTTTTGGATGTATAACTATTCCCAGGTCACATGATTGAAGGCGTGTGGTACAAATTTTTTGTTGTATAGTGATCAAGGAGTGTTTGATGATGTTTTATGGGTCAGGCCAACTCATCTAGAATAATTTCATGAAGATCTTTCTTGTTTCTAGTACAACACAAAGTTTTCATGTCAATTTGTGAAGAGTTATTGTTGTTGAGGCTGACTGAGGTATGTTGGTGATGTGTGCCACAAAGTTCTTGTTGTTCAGAGTTCAAGGAGCATTTGGAGATAGAGTATAGGTCCTATTGACTCTTTTAGGAGAAGTTCAAGCATTGTTCAATCTTTTATGAGTACTGCCAAGATGGTAATGTCTGATGTGCTACAAACTTCATGTCTTCTTTCTTAAGAGCAACCTAATTCAAATTTGTGAAATGTGTGGATGATATTCCTTGAAGTATGATGCTGTGAAGAATGTTTGGGACTGGGATAAGCATGTGTTGGGGTCTGCAAGGCATGTTTCTTTTTCTAGAGTGACGTGTAGTTCATGATAGGGCTTGCCCTATGCATGTTTCATGTTGTGTGATCTTTGGCAGACTTGAAAATTGTAATATTCTTATTGCATTGGCTTACTTGTAATGTAATCAATGTAATATCATGTATATATTGTAAACCTAGTTGATCTAGGTGAGGCATGATTGTGAATATGAGTATGTGAAGAGCAGAATATGAATATGATATGCAACTGAAGGAGAAAGACTAGAAGCAATAAGGGCTCTCCTGATTCATCTTGAAGACATTTTTATGACAGGATGGAAGTGAAGAGTGTGCCTAATTGATCCAATCATCAGAAGAAGAGTGAAGAGGGAAAATTGCAATCATCAAAGGTGTGAGCTTCATTGTCAGTTTCAGGTAGTAGGACTGTCATACTGTAATCTTTTCTGAGTTTGTTCTCAGATCAGGGAGTAGTAGTTTTCTTGGGAGTGAGCCTAAAATAAAGTCTTTAGGGAGTAGTATCTTTCTTGGGAATCACCCTAAAATAAAGTCTTCATGGAGTAGTAGCTTCCTTGGGTTGTAGCCCTAAAAAAAGGCAACAGAGAGTAGTAGCTTCCTTGGGTTGTAGCCCTAAAACAAGGTTGTAATTTTGAGCTTCATAAATTGTGAGTTAATCCTCAATGTGGTTTTTCCCCTTTTGGGGTTTTCCATGTATATCTGGTGTTATATGTGTTGATGTGCATTGTGTTGATCTTTTATGTTTATTTCAATGATGTAATGTTTAAGTTTTAATATGCTCTAGAGGTGTTAAAGTTTGTTTGGATAATGATTCACCCCCCTCCCTCCCTCTCTCAGTATATGGGAGTTCAACAAAATTCTTGCTTTCTTCAATGAGGATGGCAACGTTGTTCTATCTTAGTGTTGGAGATCTCCACACCTTTTTGATCATAAATTCATTGTTTATAATTTCTCCAAGAGTACCCATCTTATTGACCACATATTTTACTCTTACACAATAATCACTCTCACTTTCAGCTTCTTGCATCTTCAAGTTCTCAAATTCTCTTTTTAATGTCTGCAACTTCATAACTTTGACTTGATCACTACCTTGGTAAGCTTCTCTTAGAGTCTTCCAAGCATCTTTAGTTGTCTGTACACCTACAATTTTTGGAAATAGGCTCTTATCAAGTGCTATTTGAATGTGAAATAAAGTCTATGCATTCTTCTTCTTAGCTTCCTTCTTAGCTATTCTATGATTGGCTACAAGAGTATTCCAATTAGCTAGCTCATCATATCCTGTTTCTATAATTTTCCATAGATATTTCTTATAAAAATGTCACCATCTTGATGCACAAGTAATCATAATCACATCCATTAAATTCTAGGATTGACAAAGGGTTGGAATTTGACATGATAATTTTTTTAACAAAATCACTTGCTTTGATACCAAATCAAGATTTAAAAAAAAAACCAATATGACAGTAGATTAAAAAAACATATATGCACACACAGAAGAAACTTTTATTGTTGTTAAAACACATAGCACCTACAACACTTAATACATTATTTTTTAGCAAAGAAAACTATATGGAAAAAAAAGAAAACAAAGTAACCATAGAATGTTTTTACAAGCATTATCATATAATAAATAAAGTTGAGAAATCCCTAAAACAATTAACTAAAATTGACTAAAAAAATAGAAACTGCACATAACAGTGATGGCATGCAAAAGATAGAAGATCTCCAAAAGGCAAATCTCTCACATCAGTTATGCAATACTTTGCTTACGATTTTCCTGATTTTCCCTCAAGACTTAAATTTAGGTGGAAGATTATCATGTTTTGGCTGATAAACAACTTAGGTAGAACAAAGAAATGGTTGAACCATAAGTGAAATGCACCTCCTTTAAGTGATTGTTTTACTCTAAACATAGGCAGAATAAACAACCAATTTAGCAGTGTTTCAAAGTTTGGCAAAAAAAACCAATGGTTCAACCATAAGTAAAATGTGCCAAGTTAATTGACTATCATATGTGCTTCAAGACAAGAAGAGATCACTAAAGCCTTTGCCATCTTTGGATGTGAAGGAGAATGTTTGAGTGGCAATGCCATGTCCACCACACACTTGATCTACTTACCACTTTGATGATAAAATTTTTACACCATTTTGAAACTTCTGATTGAGGTTAGGTAATGGAGTTTCTAAGGTATGTGGATTCAGATGAAGTCACAAAGCACAATCTTTCATTAATGTTTTAGTATAGATTCAGACTTTAGAGAAGACAATACACAATTCATATTATGGTGGCATACTCATTTATAGTAGGTGTGCTTGTGTAACAAAAAGCACTGCCCATATGATGATACAATGCTTAGCCATTTCATACAGGTGCAACTATTATAAACAAAGGCTCTATTACAGTCCAGAGGTGACAACCTTCAGGGATACCACTATTTAAAAGATGAGTGGTGTTGTTTAAAACCCAAAGAATTAAAGAGATATGGCACATAATACATGATAATGTTGCATCTCATTCAACACAGTGGTGCAATTTATCCTTAAAAGTGGTCCAGGGTGGAATGTCAAGCAATGGAGTCCTTATCGAGCACAAACAAAATTCAATCCTTCTTGAGATCCCTTCATCATCTTATAGGTAGATATCAATGTCAGATCTCATTTTTATGAGAATCTCTAATAATGGAGGGACTGAAAGAACAGGTCAATGGAAAGTGTTACGTGTAGATTCATTCCATCTTTGGGGAATTTGTTATATGAGATAGGGCACCATGAGCAGTCCTTCCAACTATAAGACACACAACCAATACACCATTTTTGTAGGTGTGGAGGCTTTCAAATAAGTATATATGAAGTAGAGCAGCCATATAAAGCGAAGGATCAACTACATACATGATCAACACTATCATATGAAGATAGACATTACCAACAAAGGCCCATGCCACACTCTCACAATGTGGCCTATCATTTCCAATACGAGGCATTGCTTTAATATGGTGCACGGCTCAGCATTAATATTCAATGGCAGCGTGAAATATGTTGATGCATACTTTAAATTGAGGCACTCCATAATGAAGGTGATTGGTAAGAGTTAAGACGCCACATCTAAATCAAAACATAGTCATGGCCATTTCAAGTAATACTAATGTATATAGCCAATGCCACTGGTGGTTTCTTTATATCATATGGTGCCATCTTAAAAGGGAATCGGCTTGTGTGGTGGCATAGCTAGTTGAGGTTCATTTCTACACAAAGGTATATTAGCTAGTCCAAGAGGTGCAACATTCAAACCCATAAGGTGTGGCCTCATGACATCCAACATCAAATATCAAAGAAGTGGCCAATGTAAAGGCATCCAGCCTTGGTCTTTTAGAGTGAAGAGATAGTTCATTCCAAACCGACACTACCTCATACTAAGAAGATGGATGCTGACCATATGATGATGGCATTTTTACACTCAAGGAGGCTTGGCCTATCAGAGAGGCACCAATCTTGAAGCATAGCTTGCTACCACACAAAGCATCATCATAGAGAAAGACCACATTCTATATTTCAAGGACACTTAGCATATATAATGATGGTGTTGTTTTGACACTATGAAGTGCAAGAATTTCAAACTAGCGCTATCAAGTGATAAGTATAGTGCAAACAGTGAGATTGAAAATGAAGTCTCAGTATATCTAAAACAAAGCTAGCCAAAATAAGAGGCACATCTGATGAAAAAGAGATAGTGTGACCTCAGCTTCAACACAACTACTTCAAGTATAAAGACATAGGCATTACTAAGAGATGATGCAGGGACATAGTCTTAGGAATCCGAATAGCATTCAATAGTAGAGGCACTCGATATGAGTTTCAGGCACATAGATATGATGATCAACAACCTCTAAATGCATCAGCAACAGAAAATAGATTCATGGCATCAGGAAATAAGCGTAGACATTTAAAACTTCATCCTAGCAAAAGTGAAACTAGTTATAAAATGAAAAGACTTAGCTACTGTAGATGGAAGATGATCTAATGGTTCAGATGCAAACTGAAACAAGGCACCAGAGAATGCCAGATGTAACTCCCATAGAAGTTTGAAAAGAGGTAGAAAAGGCATCAGAGTGAAGCACATGGAAGCTGCAGAGTATAAGAAGCAAGGAGAAAGAATGGAGGTCACCACATGGTTAAACCCAAAGATAGATAAATCTAATATTTTGTTTCGTTTTAATAAATGCATCAAAGATTCATGTAAGCTGGGAAAGGATGAGTCATTGAAACAGGGTGGGCCCCTTCTACTTAAGATGAATGTTTTATTTTAAAGGTAAGAGTTTTCAGCTGAAAGCCACTAGGAGGCAGCGGATAACATATAAGGTTTTCTTTTATTTTATTAAAACTCATAAAATGAAAGCCACTGGTGAGTGAAATGAGTTTTAAAATAATATGAGCTTCTCAAATCAAATGGTGAGTTCCTGAGGCAAATTAAGCCATGCTTTATTATATAAAGATTAATTCTATATATGAAGACTATTTAAAGGCTCACATAAGGAGAAGGCACATGTAGCCCTAAAATAATGTGCAGCCACTTTCACGGCAGCCATAGTAATAAGCTGCGGAAAGAAACTTATACACATGCCAAAGAGGATGTAGGAAGATGCATTTTTTTCAGTCAAATAGAACAACTAGTTGCAGTTGCTGATACAGTTGCATTTGTCAGGATCAATGTCAGATTTTATAGGTAGTTACAGATATTTTCTAAGTAGTTCAAGATATTTTCTTTTGGGTTTTTGGCTATAAAATGTAGATCCGGGTTAGATAGAGAGAGTTCCACAGTGCTAGATAGATCAAAGAGTTTGGAGCAAGAGACATATATTTTCTTCTTGCCTCAGCAGTGCCTCTTTCAAGAGGAATGTAAACATTTATTTTGTGCAAATCTGGCCTCGGTAAATTGTTTTCATTTGAATAAAGAAGTGGTGTTCTATGCATATGAATGTATCTCTCTTCTTTCTTATTTTTTGTTTCCTTCCCTTTATTAGATCTATTTATCAAACTAGGTATTAATCATACATTTATGCTCTTTGGTTTCTAGTTAATCATTTAAGGTTTGACACTATGCAACTTGGTTAAGTTTCAAATCTGGCGCATCGCCATAGATTTAGTTTTTCTTTCATTGTATCTGTAATCTTGTTTCTTCTTCCCCTTTTCTCAAATCTCCTTTGAAAAATGGAAGTGCCAGCTTCCCTAAAATCTGGAGGTCACTCTCAGAAGTAATCCCACATTTCAAAGTTTCCCATGTTGATTGTTGGATCAGGCCCACAAATTTATACATCAACAGCTTTTGGCATGCTTAGTGGGACTGGATTCGAAGACTTGGGTTTTTGTTTTAACTAAATTTTTTTTCTTTCTATTTTGGGATTTTGGTGGTAAATCACAAAAATATATACTCATAGGATCATGAATCATCCATCTGGCAACTCTATTGGTGAATCTTTCTCAGATCTTTGCCTCTATAGACCATGGCAACCCTTGGCATCTATGTGCATTTGAGTATTCAAAGAGATCTACCTTTTGTGACTTGGGATTGAAGTCCTCTTATTCTTCAACAGTAGGGTCAAGTTCCTGACATAGCATGGAAGGCACTACCTCACTTTCTTGGATATGGCTCAATTTCTCCTATAGACCATATTCAAGATGTTGCAAGTTTATGCTCCATTCATAATGTCACAACTGAGAATCCTGCTTTCTTATTGCTAGCATCTTCTCTCAAAGGCAAAGCAAAAGAATGGTATAGAACTTTGACACCTGATTCAATCATTGGATGGGATCAGCTTGGAGGACTCATCTACAATCAGTTCAAGGAGAGGACAGATGTTAGCACTCTCATCCAGAATCTCATCACAATCAAAAGGCACCCAATGGAGCCCATACATGATTTCAATTCAAGATTTGATACGGTATGGAAGAAATTCTCTGTTGATATTAGACCATCTCTAGTCTTTGCATTTATTTACTATTTAAAGTCTTTAGACCCTAAGATCTCTGTAATGATACAAGTCCTAGGAGGTGAAACTCTACCTCAGTCATATGATCTTGTTGTTAGAGATGAAAACAACCTCATAGATGCTGGTAAACTACCTCCTCTACCCTTGAAACCATTGTTACCTCATGCAAATAACTAGTCTCAGACTCTTTCCTATAGCCAAGTGCATGTAGATTTTAACCCACCCACCCTCTCTGCTGATTTTTTGAATCATGAGGAGATGATGGAGGTAAAATAACTTATAAAAACCCTCTCCCATGAAATCAATGAGTTAAAAGATCAAAACATGTACCATGCTGATCCATATAATCTACCTCAAGACCTTTATGAATAGCAATACCAATATGATCAGTTCATAGAAGAAACACTCCCTCAGGCATAAAAGAGACTTCCTTATCCTTAGAATAATGCATTACAAACCTCTATAGCTACAAATCAGCCCATAAAAGGTTTAGATCAGGTTCTTTGTCACTTTGATGTATAAGAAAATATGAGTCTCAAAGATCAGAATGCAAGCAAGGAAGTGGCTCCTATCTATTTAGTGTGTCCTTCAGGTTATCAGCATCATGCATATGTGGCAAGGTTTAATTCAGAAACTCAGTCAAATCATGAAGAAGATTCATAAGTTGATTATGAGATGACACTTCTAGAAGTTGAAAAGTACTTCAAGAGAGGCTTTGAAGCTGAAAAGTATTGGATCCAGACTGGCGCTGGATCTGTATCTCATTTTGAGGAGGAGGTTGCTAATGACATTATACCACCTAAATCTACAAAGGGTGATTGTCTTTATTTCAATCATGAGTTTTCACATTTGGAAGGAGATAGCATAGAGATGCATGAGCAACTTTTGGAGAAGGATGAGGATTTATTATCGATCTTGCAACAAGGTTATCAGATTCTTGATGCAGAGGGTCCTACTATTGAACATACGAATGGTTCATTTACAAAGCCTCTTGTAGCAGATTATGAGGAAAATTTTAAAGAAAACGTAGATCTAAGAGTTGACCTGTTCTCTATTATTGAAAATGGTTATTGTCTTCTTCTTGATGAAGATTCACAGATGCAAGAAAAGATACAAGCAGATGAGGTCCGAAGAGACATCTGCAAAAGTGAGGAATCACATACTGAGTCACACACTGAGCCCTTCTATACACATTTCTTCTTGCAAGAGGGAATTCCAATTAGATTCAAGGTTGTGATTGGCAGCTCCACCATATGTACACCTATTTTGATGCTATCATGGGTCGCCATTCTATTGAAGAATCTGTAAAAGAGATCACTGAAGATGTTCTATTTACAGGAGGTTCCAAATGCAAATAGAGGGATGATCTTCAATGCTTTATTTTCCCTCCCTGCCCTCCACTAGAGCAAGAACATTATGTTGATCAGTCTATTTGGTATTTTTGTGCAAAAGATGAGCCTTTGGAGTGTAGAGATGCCAAAAGGTACAAAATATTGTTATACTTTTTCATATATTTCATCTGGTCAATTATTAGTGCAATATGGATCAATTAGAGAAACATCATTAGATATGGCAATTATTTTGTTGTCCTAGTTAATGGGCATATCCCTATGTGTCTAATATGTTAGTGAGCTAGAATTAGAAGTTCAAAATAAGCTACAATAGTAGCATTAGTTTTTAGTTTCAGTTGTTTTGTTTTCAATAAGTTGCTACTAGAGGATGAAGGATCAGTTTCTGTGTTTCAGCCATGGGCAGTGTCAGTGAATATCAGTTATAGTGTCAATTATGGAATGCGTTTAGATTAGCAGTACTTCAACTTCAGCTTCATGCATTTTCTAGGCAACTGGTATTCATGTGATAGCCACAATGTCAGTCAGTTTTGTGGATGTTTCAGTTTTAGAGTAATGTTTGACTCTTTGCCCAATGATCAAGGCACTGATATGCAAAACTAGAAATTATGGGTTCAGAGTAAGAAGCCTCACTCTCCCAGTCCATCACCAAGAACTGGTGATAAAATTTTTACACCATTTCAAAAATTCTGATTGCGGTTAGGTAATGGAGTTTCTAAGGTATGTGGATTCAGATGAAGTCCCAGAGCACAATCTTTCATTAATGTTTTAGTATAGATTCAGACTTTAGAGAAGACAATACACAATTCATATTATGGTGGCATACTCATTTATAGTAGGTGTGCCTGTGTAACAAAAAGCACTGCCCATATGATGATACAATGCTCAGTCATTTCATACAGGCGCAGCTATTATAAACAAAGGCTCTATTACAGTCTAGAGGTGACAACCTTCAAGGATACCACTATTTAAAAGATGGGTGGTGGTATTTAAAACCTAAAGCATTAAAGAGATATGGCATGGAATACATGATAATGGTGCATCGCATTCAACACAGTGGCACGATTTGTCCTTAAAAGTGGTCCGGAGTGGAATGTCAAGCAATGGAGACCTTATCAAGCATAGGCAAAGTTTAGTCCCTTCTTGAGATCCCTTAACTGTCTTATAGGTAGATATCAATGCCAGATCTCATCTTTATGAGAATCTCTAATAACGAAGGGACTGAAAGAATGGGTCAATGGAAGGTGTTACATGTAGATTCATTCTAGCTTTGGGGAATTTGTTATATGAGATAGGGCACCACTAGCGGTCCTTCCAAGTATAAGACACATAGCCAATATGCCATTTTTGTCAGTGCGAAGGCTTTCATAAAGCGAAGGATCAACTACATACAGGATTGGTGCTATCATATGAAGATAGACATTACCAACAAAGGCCTACGTCACACTCTCACAATGTGGCTTGTCATTTCCAATATGAGGTATTGCTTTAATATGGCGCACAACTCAGCATTAATATTCAATGGCAGCGTGAAATATGTTGATGCATACTTTAAATTGAGGCGCTCCATAATGATGGTGATCAGTAAGAGTTAAGATACCACATCTGAATCAAAACACAGTCACGACTATTTCAAGTAATAATAATACATATAGCCAATGCCAATGGTGGTTTCTTCATATCATATGGCACCATCTTAAAAGGGAATCAGCCTGTGTGGTGGTGCAGCTAGTTGAGGTTCATTTCTACACAAAGGTGTATTAGGTAGTTTGAGAGGTGTAGCGTTCAAAACGATAAGGTGTGGCCTCATGACATCCAACATCAAATATCAAAGAAGCGGCCAATGTAAAGGCATCCAGCCTTGGTCTTTTACAGTGAAGACATAGTTCATTCCAAATTGACACTGCCTCATAGTAAGAAGATGGACGTTGACCATATGATGATGGCATTGTTACACTCAAGGAGGCTTGGCCTATTAGAGAGGCACCAATATTGAAGCATAGCTCGTTGCCACACAGAGCATCAGTATAGAGAAAGTCCCACATTCTATATTTCAAGGACACTCAGCATATATAATTATGGTGTTGTTTTGACACTACGAAGTGCAAGCATTTCAAACTGGCATTGCCAAGTGATAAGTATAGTGCAAACAGTGAGAGATTCAAAATGAAGTCTCAGCATATCTAAAACAAAGCCAGCCAAAATAAGAGGAACATCTGATGAGAAAGAGATAGTGCGACCTCAGCTTCAATGTAGCTACTTCAAGTATAAAGACACATGCATTACTAATAGATGACGCAGGGGCATAGTCTTAGGAATCCAAATAGCATTCAGAAGTAATGGCACTCGATATGAGTTTCAGGCAACATAAAATAGATTCATGGCATCAAGAAATAAGCGCAGACATTTGAAACTTCATCGTAGCCAAAGTGAAACCAGTTATAAAATGAAAAGACTCAGCTACTATAGATGGAAGATGATCTAATGGTTCAGATGCAAACTAAAACAAGGCACTAGAGAGCACCATACGTAACTCCTACAGAAGTTTGAGAAGAGGTAGAAAAGGCATCAGAGTCAAGCATGTGGAAGCTATGGAGTTTAAGAAGAAAGGAGAAAGCACAGAGGTCACCACGTGGTTAAACCCGAAGACAGATAAATCTAATATTTTATTTCATTTTAATAAATGCATCAAAGATTCACGTAAGTTGGGCAGGTTAGAGGAGCGAGACCTAGAAAATACAAATCTATAGGAAGACTGTGGGAAGAATAGGGTTTACAGATCTAGAAACAGTTTCAGAGAATTCACTCACCAAGGACCTAGGCAATACCGCCCATGTCCTCTTACACTTTGTGAGTTCATATCTGGCATTTGGACAACATTTATAACATCTTTCTAGTTTATAGGTTCTGCAAGTTCCTTCAATTAGGACCTAGGAGATCCCGAATTGGTCTTCTGACATCTTTACTTTTGGGAGACAGGTTCTATCATCTTCTTGATCATCCTTGCGCAATTAGTTTCTTGATTATGATTGTACTTTCTCTATTATACTTAGATCTTTGTAGAACTAGGGTTATATGCATTATTAACCTAGTGTTTGATAAAAAGGATAAATTAAATTTGATCCATCTATAACATACCTGAGTACAAGATCAGTAGATGAGTCCACTTAGATTTGATAGTGATTTGGCTCGACCTCAAGTCCTTGCATGTTATATGGAAAAGGGTTTGATCTAGTGTGCATTCTATTTGTCATCATTCCCCTTTTTTATACCTAACATTTTGGTGAGCTTGTAGCTTCGAGCATTTACATCTTGTTGATTGTTCAAATCAGATTTTGCATTGATTTATTGCATATTTATCAATATTCATTTGAAAATCTTGCATAATTTTGAAATAGTGCACTATTTAGGCCTTCGAAAGATCACATTTTGGTAAAATTTTGCATTAGGGCTTCAAAAATTCTTTTACATGATCATATTAGTGGCATCAAATATTCATAAAATCTGATTTGGAATACTAATCTTATATCATTTCACATCCTTGATTTAGAAATTCATACTTTTGCAATTACCTATTGTGTATTTCAACATAGGAAATTAGACATCTCTTTCATATATCTTTGCAAGAAATCTAAAAGTTGTCTATATTGCCCTTTTGTGCAGCTCTTTTAACATCATAATCACTTTGTTTGTAGTGTCACTAGTGTGTTTTTGATCTTTGCAAAAGCTTCAAAAACCTAGTTTCCTCAAACTAGTGTCTTGGTGTACAAAAGTCTCACATAAATGGCATCTCCATGTCATTTCTCTTTGGTATCTTTGCATGCATATATCAAATATTTTGAACATTTTTAGAAATTCATTAATATGCATCCTTATGTTTTAGATATTAACATCTTTAAAGGCTCTTTACATGAAATCCTCCATTGCATATCTAATTTTGATAGCTTCATAACCCTCATGGGTGAGCATCCTTCAATATTAGAAGATCTAACTAAATTCATCTCCATGAATTGTCATGAGAAAGAGGATGGTGTTAGTCCTCCTTCTACTTATATTACAATTAATGATAATGCCAACGATCTAGTCTCTAATAAATGTGATGGTGACCTAGCTTTGTCTATTTCACCTAATGATTTGGATCCCTTTCCCAAAGTTGTTCCTACTTGTGAGGACATGTTGGCGCAAGAGGATGAAATTATTGATACATTCTTTAACATTACTCTACCCTTTCTTCATTCCAATGCTCTTCCTTTGAAAGGCTAGGTATTAATGGATGAAGAAAGGTCTCTCACATTAAATCCTTCGAGGATGGATGTTGAGCTTAGTCAAAATAAAACCAATATTAATTCAATCATCATTAATAGACTTATTCAACCTACTAAGGGGATAGTGAATAAGTGTACTAATGTTCCTAAAATCATTGTGCATGAGGAACCTAATATGCCTTCTTGCTTCAAATTGGTGATTATAGTTCAAGGTTCTCCAACACCACCTTGACTCCCAGGTTATATTCTCAATTATGCAAAACAAATTACTCAACAAAATCAAATGTATCAAAATGCGTTACAATGTTGGTTCTGAAAATGACAACACAAAAATCTAAAACATTTCTAAATCACATAGGCCAGGGATTGTCATCAAAGTGATAGAAAGAGGTTTATAAATAACTTAAGGGCTATTTTGGCCAATTGACAGGAATGGGTAGACTCCTTTACAACTCGATCTCAGCTTAAACTCTGGAGGTATATTACAAGGGGTACACCTAAGAAGGTATTAATATCAAACCTAGATGAACAACTAAAAACAACTAGACAACCAAACCTAACTCATCATCTTGACCCCAAAAGATATCGCTAAGTCAAGAACGACTGGCTGTCACAAAACCCTATATAGTTGATTCAACTGTACAAATGTACATGCACAAGAAATTTGGTTTTTCCCCTAAAGAACAAGTGAATGATTTGTTTGATTTAAAATATGTGCGATTGATCCATCCCCAATATAGACCAGTGTCTACACCATTGGGTAACTGAGTCATAAGCAATAAAGAGGAAGGAAATGGATTGAACTAGTATCAATAGAAGACTAAACTATATTGACATATATTTCTTAGATTACATTTCATACATTGGACATACTGAATTATCCAGAACCAAACTACAATGACCCATTTGCAAAAAAAGAGATGACTCAAAAAAAGCATGTATTGACTTGAATGTTGTCATGCATTATAAAATCTCTATTACAATCACACTAGCAACTGTGGTGAAGGAAAAAAACAAAGCTGCGACAATGCATTCCCTTGAATCATTAAAAATAACCATGGAGACATACCACTACATAAAAATGTGTATTACAACTCATTCCTACACTATATCAACTGCATTCCTCCATTCAATTCTCAAACATTATCCTATGCTTAATGCCCAAAAATCTCCCTTAGGCGCTTCTAGACCAAACAATTAGTTTAGTTACCAACCCTGAAAACATCTTGGAAACATGTATATATAGTTGTTAGTTCCTATGTAGCCCCTGGGTGTTGAAACTAAGTCAACATGCCAAGCCCATGCTACATTAAATATGGCCCATGGCCTCTATTAGAAAATCAATGGAGTAGAAGGAAAGCCCATATCCTGCATACTGATATTTTGTCCTTAGAAGGACCTGCCAAAAATATGATCACTAAAACACACCATCCTCCCATTAAATACGAGTACTTGCACATTGTTTAAGCCACCTGCAAGGTATATTATCCTATGGAAAATAAATTTCAGGTACGTATCTGCCTACACACTATTTCAATCATGGAAGCTGAGAGTAGATAGGGAAGTGAAATATAGTCTGCCAAAAATGCCCATAAATCTCTTATAGTAGTTTAAAACTATTACATTCATACTTATTTTATATTTTGTTTTTTCCCTTTAGTCGGTGAATTTAGCCTAACGCAAACCACTCTGGCGAATGCATTGGTTCACGAAGTACTCATCCACCCTATCAAGAATTGCCTTTTCTCTTCTTTCTACTTTTTCAATCCTTATCGGCAATTTTTTCATTTTTTGAACCAAACCCTAGTCTCCCTTTTGTTGGCAAATTCACCCCTTTCAAACCTTTTCTTTGTCACATCCTTTCTTCTTTGTCGGCAACTTCGCCCATCAGTGAACCTATCCATCGGGGAACTTATAAGTTCGCAAACTACATTTTTGCCGATGAAGGCACTTGTCTTCTCCTTTTCCTTGACATCTTCATCTTCCCTTGGAAGATTTTCCCTTTGATGGTGCCTTGTTCACTTTTCTTTAATCAGCAAATCCTCACAGTGATGAACTCTTTAGTAGGCAAACCAAATGGTTTGTGAACTAAACCTTCACTGATAAACTACCTTGAGCCTTCATTGCCATAGAAAATTTCAAAATTCCTTCTTCTTGTTGCTTCACCAAAACCACCTCTTTTGTTCCTTCTCTTCTATTGGAGAATCAGCCATCGGGAGAACCTTTCATTGGTGAGCCTTCAATTTCACCAACAAAGGACTTGGTTGACAAAACACTTCAAATTGTTTTCCTTTTTCTCTAAACTTTTGCTTTGCCCCTTTGTCAGAAAACTAGCAAATCGATTAACTAGGAAAAATGCAAATTCCTAAACTAGTTCACGAGTTCAAGAAATTGTCGATTCGTCGATAAAGGGAAGAAATGAAGAAATTTTTCTAAGGGAGAAAACTCATTTACTTTAGGGAGTTTTACTTAGAAATTTTTGATATAAAAACCTTATAAAATATCTCAGATCAGATCTAAATAGGGGGTTTTGAATGCAAGGGAAAAAATAGGGATTTTGAAAGGATTTTTGGAGCAAAATAGGGCATTTTGGGCATCGACATTGGCTCTGGTTGGGAATGTGTGACAAACAATGTCATAGTGAGGACCAACTATCTCTGGACAGACCAAAAACACAAAAATGAACAAGAAAAACAATGGAAATGTATTTACAAAACATTTATACAGGAAATCACACAGTCATGAGCATGAAGGCACAAAAGGAAAGTTGACTATGATCAAAATTTACAGGCACATGTAGGTCCAACTTGGACAAAAATGCTGCAACCACTTGCCTCTGTCAAAGACAAGATGAATATAGTAGCTAATCTCCCTCAAACCAAACTTGGACTTTTCACCCAGCTGCAACAATTGAAAACTATCCCCAGCATGTGCTAATATGCAACATATGCTTGTGGAGCCAAGGTCAGCTTCATCAATGAAATCATTACTCCATGGCAACCATAAAAGAGAGGTATTTGACCTATCCATATCCATATCATGCTTGTTCCAGTGGCAAGGGACCATGGAAAACTAAAATTTAGGTCAGCAACAAAAGAAATTAATGGAGACAAACTCCATTATCATGTGCCAGGCTATCATACCTACTGACCTCTTCATGCAAATTGAGGGAAAAAGAAAACACCTCCAATTCGCATGGCAAAGAAAATTGTGCCTGAATGTACTATTGATTCACAAAAGGAGGCACTTCATCTTGTAGAGCAAACTGGAAAGACTTCGGCTCAACTATACCTTCTGGTTGGGCTGCGACATGTTGAAACTCAAGCATGGACATGCCTCACTACTCATATAAATTAGTGTCCCATACAAAGGACTCAACATCCAATGCAACACCGACACATTCAAGAGCTGGCAAATTTTCCACATCAAAGTGGAAGCATTCATATTCATTTGTGTTAGTGTAGGAATATTAACACTATTACTTATTATTTAAATAACTAATTATGTGTATATTCCCCACATGGATTAAAGCCACTTTAGGTGGTTAGGTGTTGACTTGGAGAGCCCAACACAACTCTCTAACACACATGTCGACTCTCTTTCTTCCACCTCTAGTTGAGTGTTGAAGTTGACTCAACCTCTACTCCTATATTGTACACATATTGTTTGTCAATTTACTCCAATTTGTAATCAACAATGCGTTAGTCGATCGTGTTTCTAACATGGTATTAGAGCTATGTTAATTGCTTGATGGTTTGATTGGAGGCAAAAATCTCCTATTTGACAGAATTTTTTTGTAAAAAAATGCAAATTCTTTTTAGAAATTTGACATTTTGCAAGTTTTCGTTCATAGACTTTTTGTTGAATTTTTTTTTTTTTTTGCAAAATCAACCTTTTGTAGGTCTTCGTTTGTAGTTTTGGTGAAATTGTTTGAAGGGCATTTGTTTTTTGGCCTATTGGCATTTATCTACTTACCTGGTTTGAGGGTTTCATATACTGATTGTAGGAATATTTGAGCAGGCTCATAGCTGAGTTGTGGCATGAGAGATTCAAACGTGGGTCGACCAACATTTGGGGTGCAGTTAGGGCTGTGAAATCAATGGCCAATGTTTCCCTAGCCACGGCGGTGGAGGTCGAACCACATGGAGCCACAACATAATATTTGCTAGAGCAAATCGAAGACAACAGTCATCCAATGTTGAGGTCACCTGCATCTTGGAAATCTAACTCCTTGGTCATTGGTTTTTCAACAGAATATTCAAGGTAGTTTTATATCTGCAAGTCATGGTTTTTCATTGCTATAGTCACCTTCCACTTTCATTGCAAGTCAAGGTTGTGGATATTCCTATGGCTAGTAGTCTTCAATACCACCTCAACACCGCCCACTTCAAGTTCTAAGTGTTGTGTCACCATTTTCTAAGCATCGTCCCCCATGACCGAAGCTTGGTCAACTTCTCAATACATTCCAGAGTGTCAATCAATCATTTGGTTACTAAAGATTGTAGATTTTGGATATTCTAGGTCACCATTTTGAAGAGAGTCACCATTTTGATTCTTGGGCATTGCTTCACCAGACTCTACCATTTCACAGTGTTTGGGTGATGTCGTTTCAAGTACTTTGGCCAATTCAGCTTAGGATTCTAGTGGCCACCATTGGCAAGGTATCTCTATTCAAACCAACGCCACATTTAGAAGGTTTATTGTGGTTCATTGTTATGTTCATGTCACAGGAAACAAATTGATTTCCATTGGATCATTTCCAGCATCTTCACATGGCCTCTATGTGTCATGGTTTTCTAACACTCTGTTAACATTTAATGTTAAATATGTGACATTTGTTAACTTGCATATCTCTTTGAGGAATGTGGGCTCACATTCTTGCAATGTGGTCTGGGTTTGCTTTAACACACACAGCACCCTGAGAGCAATGCCAACATCACTACTAGGAGTCACAGTTTGATCAATTCTCAAACAATCTTCATAAGTTGTCCACTACCGCACTCACTTCCTTTCTTAATGCTAGTGGTATTTTAGTTAGTGGCAATTAATGTTTGGAGGTGGATTTCTGATACTATTTGATGGTTCTAGTTATGATGACATTTGTAAACAAAAAATTAATGCTCACTGTAGACATTTGTGCCACAACTAAACATATAATGTAAATCTTACACATATTGTAACATTAACAACTATTGTAAAGTTAACATTTCATCTTAACTATTAACAGCTATTGTAAAGGCTACATTAACTTTGTAACCGTTAGCAATTTATGCTAACCCCTAGACGTTAGTTAACTACCCAAACATAACATTTTCTTGATTGCTAGTGATAAGAAAACACCAAGCCACAACATATTTCCAGAGGAAACTCTTTTATGCCAAGTCAAACTGCAAGAGTGCTCTCAACATACCGAAGGAGGGTTTTTTTCTTTTTTCCATAACTTTCGCCCACAAAGGTGAAATTGGGCATATTTATAGTCGATGGGAAGCTGGTTTAGGTGCCAACAAAGTTGCATCGAGACAATTTGGGAATTGCCCCATTTTTCTCAAAAAAATTCCCTTCTTTGTACAACAAATTAATAATTTGAAAAACAATTGTATCTTTTGATTGGTAACTCAAAATTGAGTGCCTTTTTTTAGAAAGTAAATAATTTTTTGAGACTAATCTATTAGAAATGATTTTGCACTATCATTATAAAGTGTCATTTTTCATTCCAATTAGCTTTGTTTAACGTACTATCATTATAAAGTGATAAAATTTGGGGGGATAAAATATTGAATCATAGAGAAGTTTCTCAAGCAACAAACTAATATTGGGATAAAAATAGTGAATTATGGGGGTGTTCATAGAAGTGTGTAAAGAGCATATCCGAGTTGTGCCAAGAGCACTTCATCATTTTTCAACATTATTTTTCCGCATTGTATTGAGATGTGTCACGAACACTTCCACTACAACATCACTATCAGCTAATGCTACATGTGCATCTAGAGTAAATTCTTCAAGGACTTCTAGAAATTCATCACAATAGAAGATTGATATCAGTTCATTTACTTCTATAAATTTTAGAGTTGCTTCACAGAAGGCTTCTATAGAATATTCAAAGCAGGACTCCACATTGGATTTGAATTGTAGCCATATGGCATGCAATTAACATTCCACACATGGATCTTGCAAGTATTGCAAGACTATCACTTTCAATTGTATTATGTCAAGTACACACATCCATTGAGTCATGTCCAGTACACTTTTTTTTTTCTCTCTTTTGGAGGAAAGTTTTTTCCACTAGGTTTCCTTTCTTTCTCCACTTTATGAGAATGCTTACCCATCTTTATTTTTCTTACATGGGTACCTCATTAGGCCTAGTTGTCAGGACCCATCTTTATTTTGCTTACCTAAGCTGAGCTTAAGGGGGGTGATAGTGTAGGAATATTAACACTATTACTTATTATTTAAATAAGTAATTATGTGTATATTCCCCACATGCCTTTAAGCCACCTTAGGTGGTTAGGTGTCGACTTGGAGAGCCTAACACAACTCTCCAACACACATGTCAATTCTCTTTCTTCCACCTTTAGTTGATTGTTGAAGTCAACTCCTAAGTCGACTCAGCCTCTACTCCCATATATTGTACTCATATTGTTTATCAATTTACTCCAATTCATAATGAGTAATGCGTTTGTCAATCTTGTTTCTAACAATTTGTAACTCCATCAAGCTCTCGAACAAAACTTTCATATGTGTTGTTGCAACTTTCAATTTTTGAATCGTAAGCATGACTTAGGCTACAATCCAAAATATAAGTACATGAATCAAGATCATGAGACACATCAAATGAAGAACCATGTTCTTCCAATTGTCTCTCTATTTTATGTCCACCTTGGTAACTTGTTGTGTCATATTCACTGCTACAAACAAACTGCTAACACATATCTTCTTCCACATTCATTCTTATTTTGTTTCCTTGTGGCTCTGATGAAGCACACTCTACATGAGGAAGTGAACATACCTTGCACCAAAGAAATAGGTTCCATATGTGTCCACATGATCACCATCTTCACATTCTAGGGCAATCTCTACACATTGAAACTCCATGGATGCATCAACAACTATCTCTAATCAGTTATCATCATGTGTAGCAATCTCTAAATTATTCTTATGCAAGCAAACATCAACTACTTCATCATCACAAACATGAACGAAGGAGGACATTTAATTAAACAAGAAACATGCTTCTTGTTCATCCCATCTTCTACCAACCTATGTACACATTTCATACTCAGCTTTAGAAGATGATTCGTCTGACTGTTCATCACTGTACACAGTATCCTCATTATTTGTTGAACCATATACCTCAACATTAGACTAGAAATCACCATTGGTTTCATCATTCTCACCTTCACTTGATGTGCTATCCAATCAAAGGTAGGTGCATATATTGTCCTCATCATTTGCATCATTGTCATATGATGCACCATTTTCCACTCCTACCCTTCTAACTACACAATCATCATCATCTAGTGTTGTATTCATGTGATTTTCTATATCCACACTACTGTTGTTCAGATCAGCATGTTTATTATCAGAAATGCATGCATTTGTGGACAACAAACCCTTTATGTAGTCATCTCTCATTTTATCCATGGAGTTTAGGGACAAATATGCCTGTTGCATACTTGTTATTTGGAAATCTTCCCGTACATAGCTCAATCCAGTCTCATATGCTTCAAAAAACATATCAATGCAAGAGAGAATGTTAGGTCTAAAATCATTTGCGATATTGGAAAGGGAAACAACAAACCTATGACCAAACTCCCTTCTTGACTCTCTCTCTTGTCTTTTAATTTTTTCCATCTCTATGACAAGATTAGCAGGGTCAAGACCTTTGGAAAATTTATTTTCAAATGTTGCCACAAGTTCATTCCACAAGGCAAAGGATTGCCCGAGAAAACTTTGGATCCATTCTCTTTCCTTTCCATGCAAGGACCTAACAAAGAAGCTCATCCACATGTCTTCATCCTCAAACTGATGTTCTTTCATGGATTCTAAGAATACATCAACATGTGTGTCCCCTTCCCAAATATCATACCCATCAAACTTAGGCAACTCTTTGTAGACCTTGGTTGGCATACTCATTGTTTTGTAATCAACCCATGAGAGGTCTAGCTGATCATTTACAAGATCTAAGGGAGGATTAGGGAACTGATCAAACTAACTTTTTGGGGTAGTAGGGAATGCATTGGACTACATACTAGACTCTAGCAGCCTAATCTAATTTTTTGTTTCTTCTTCTTGTTGCAATAATGACTCAAACAGTTGTTTGGTTTTATTAATTTCATACTGTTGAACAACTAAGTCATTTTGATTGTGCATGGGTGCATATAAGTTTTAGTTTATATAACATGTAGGGCCATGATGGGAATATGTATCTCTAGGATGGTCATGGGAATCCACTCCAATGTAATTTCTAGGGTCTGAGACATAGGAAGACTCAGATGAAAGGGCAACCCTAGAATAGTCATATTCAACCATCCATGACTAAAACATCCTCTAATGTAGGGAAAAAAACTAAGGCATACAAATTTTTTCCATCAACATGACAGGAACAACAAATTTCAAAGGTCAAGAAGAAATCCATGTACCTCTAATTTCACCAGTTGTGTATTGAGATAGAGCATTCGAATCACTATCAACAACTAAGGTACAACATTAACAAAGTTTTTTTTTCTTTCACAGCAGAGTTGCCACCTCACTAAATGAGGAATTACCTTGAAGCATGATTGATCTTCAAGGCCATAAAACTAATTCTGGGTTTCTCAAACTAGTAGAGTCCGTATATCTTATTAACCCAATACTTTACTCTTCCCCGGTAATGGCGCCAAAATGTTAGTTCCCAAAATGACTGCAACACAAAACTCTAAAACATTTCTAAATCACCTATGCCAGGGATTGTTGTCAGGGTGATAGAAAGAGGTTTATCAACAAGTTAAGGGCTATTTTGGCCAACTGACAGAAGTGTATAGACCCCTCTACCCTTAGATCTCAACTTAAGCTCTAGAGGGATATTCCAAGGGGTATACCTAAGTAGGTATTAACATAAAAACTAGATGAATAACTAAAAATAACTAGACAACCAAACCCAACTCATCATCTTGACCCCAAAAGTTGTCACTAAGTCAAGAACAACTGGCTATCACAAAACCTCTATATAGTTGATTCAACTGTGCGAATATACATGCACAGGAAAGTTGGTTTTTTTTCCCTAAACCATAGGTGAATGATTTGTTTGATTTAAAATATGTGAGATTGATCTATCCCCAATATGGTCTAGTTCCTACTCCAATGGGCAACTAGTCATAAGCAATAAAGAGGAAGGAAATGGATTGAACTAGTATCAATAGAAGACTAAAATATATTGACATATATTTCTCCCGAGATTACATTTCATACATTGGACATACTTAATTATCTAGAACCAAACTACAATGACCCATTTGCAACAAAGAGATGACTCAAAACAAAGCATGTATTGACTTGAATGTTGTCACACATTATCAAATCTCTATTACAATTGCACCAACAAATGTGGTGAAGGAAAAATACAAAGCTGCAACAATGCATTCCCTTGATCATTACATATAGCCATGGAGAGATACCACTATATAAATATGTGCATTACAACACATTCTTACATTATATCAACCACATTCCTCTATTCACTACTCAGACATTATCCTCTACTTCATGCCTAAAATCTCCCTTAGGCACTTTCAGACCAGAGAATTGGTTTAGCAACCAACCTAGAAAACATCTCTGAAACATGTATATATAGTGTTAGTTCTTGTACAACTCCTAGGCATTGAAATTGAGTCAACATGCTAGGCACATGCTGCATTAAATATAGCCCATGGACTCTGTCAGAAAATCAGTGGACTAGACGGAAAGCCCATACCCTACATACTAATTTTTTTTCCTTAGAGGGAACTGTAGAAAATATGATCACTAAAACATACCATCCTCCCATTAAATTTGAGTACTTGTGCACTGTTTCAGCCACTTGCAAGGTACGTTATCTTGCAGAAAGTAAATTTTGGGTACATATATGCCTACACCCTATTGCAATCATGGTGGATGAGAGTAGACAAGCATGTGAAATATAGTCTACCAGAAATACCCACAAAGCTGTTATAATAGTTTAAAACTATTGCATTCATACTGATTTTATATTTTGATTTTTCCCTTTAGTCAGTGAATTCAGCCTGACACAAACCACTCTGGCGAAGCCATTGGTTTGTGAACTACTCATCCACCTAATCAAGGCTTGCCTTTTCTCTTCTTTCTACTTTTTCTCCTTATCGGCAATTTTTTCTTTTTTCAAACCAAGCCCTAGTCTCCCTATTGTCGGCAAATTCACCCCTTTTCAAACCTTTTATTTGTCACCTCATTTCTTCTTTGTCAGTAACTTTGTCCATCAGCGAACCTCTCCATCAGCAAACTTATAAGTTCATAAACTATATTTTTGCCAACGATGGCACTTACATTCTCCTTTTCCTTGACATCTTCCACTTCCTTTAGAAAATTTTCCCTTTGGTGTTGCCTTGTTCCCTTTTCTTTAGTCAGCAAATCCTCGTAGCAACAAACTCTTTAGTCAATGAACCAGATGGTTCACAAACTAAAACTTTCACCGATAAACTACCTTAACCATCATTGCCTTAGAAAATTTTAAATTTCCTTCTTCATGTTGCTTCAGTAAAGCCACCTCTTTTGTTCCTTCTCTTCTATCTAAGAATCAACCATTGAGAGAACCTCTCATCGGTGTACTTGGAGGTTCACAAACCTTCAATTTTGCTGACAAAGGACTTGGCCAATGAAACACTTCAAACTCTTTTCCTTTTTCTCTAAACTTTTCCTTCGCCCCTTCGTCGAAAAAATGGCAAATCGGTGAACCGGGAAAAATGCAAACTTCCAAAGTAGTTTGTCGATTTGGGAAATTGCTGATACGCCGATAAAGGGTAGAAATGAACAAATTTTTCTAATGGAGAAAACTCATTGACTTAACGGAGTTTTACTTAGAACTTTTTTATATAAAACCCCTATAATATATCTCAGATCAGATCTAAATAGGGGGTTTTGACTGCAAGGGCAAAAGTGAGGATTTTGAATGGATTTTTGGGGAAAAATAGGGCATTTGGGGAGCTAGATGATTTGGGCACCAAAACATTGCAACAACCCAACTACAATGTGGTTCCTCACACACACAATACATGAAATAATAAACAAAGTAAATGACAGTCAAACATTCTGATCACTTTACCAACTTTTCAACCTATGCTTCCTCGACCACCTCATCTTACTCATAATGTTGGTCAATATTGTGATCTTTTTGAGCAGCTTTGTGTTACTCCAACTAAGATCTCTCTTTGGGAATTCATACAAACATCACTTACATACCATGGAATGCTCCAAGAATCTTTACAAAAGATGATTATAACACCTATTGTTATGCCAAATGATGTAGTAGCTCTGTTAGATTGTATGCATGCGACAAAAATGGATATTTTGTTTCAACAACATGAATTACTGTCAATTGAAGTTCAAAACTAATATGATCCTCTTGTAATATCTGTCATAATAAATAAAAAGTTAATAAAGAAAACTATGATTGATAATGGATCAGCTCTTAATGTTTGTAGCATTGATGTGCTACACAAAATCAAGGTTAACACATCTTTAATCAAATCGGATAAACTTAACATTCGTGGCTTTAATAACATTGGTAGAAAATCACTAGGTACCATAACTTTACCCGTAAAGGCTCGACATGTGACATTATCTACCCTTATCCATGTCATGCCCGATGCACTTTCATATAACATCATTCTTGGTAGACCATGGATTCATGCCATGGGGCAAGTTTTGTCTACCCTTCATCGATCAATAAAGTTTATTTATGAAAATAAACGTCAAACCATTGAAGCTGACCTAGATCCGAAAAGTTGTTTACAAGTTAAGATACAAAAATAAGTTGTCAATCACAAGCTTCTCAATAACTTAAAAGATGATTCATCAATACCTCTTGTTGTACATAATGTTGTGCAAGATTCTAAAACTCCATCGAATGTACTTCTTGGTGATGATTGGGGTTCATTAGATTTTACTCGTTCCTTTATGGGGGAATATAAACTTACTAACCCTAATCTTGAAAAATCAAAAGTTGACTCGATCTCATCCAAGTAATCTTTGGAAATACCTAAGGAACCTAAAGTTTCTTTAGTAGCAAACAAAGACAATACACTTACACTATAGAATAGGGTGAGTGTGAGATCATGATGGGACAAATAGTGGTAATGGAGAAAAAAATTGTTCAATGAAAAAATGCTAACATTTAGACTAATATTTAGGTTTGGATGGAAAGGATGTTAATATGTCTAGCTCAACTATGGATTCCCTCTAAAAATGCCTTAGAATTACCTCATATTTAGGCAAGTGGGAGTCCCAAAACATTCCAAAGAAACTTGCAAAACCACCCATTTAGTCTTATCAATAGATCAAAGAGCTCTTGAGAGTTTAACAAAGTGCTACTAGTTGTGGTGAAGAGTGGTGAGGCCCTTAGGCTATGCATATGAACACATTTTAAAAGGATAAATAACAGTGTTTGGAAGTCTATTTTAAGGTAGTAAAACTTATTGAAAACTAGTTTTCACTATGGTAGTTTGATGGGAAAAAACGCTACCCCTAGCCGTAATGGAGCATGGAAAAAGAAATTTAACAGTTTGTAGGATAAAAATCTATTTAACACATGATTTTGTATCTAATATGGAGATTATGTAAAAGAGGTAAAGGAATTTAAGTAACCATAAATGATATACCTAAAGATTTTTTATCAATTAGCAATTGCTTATGCCTTTTCAAACTTCTCTTCAATGTTAAATAGTGTGGCATTACTTTTCATAGATACACAATCAAAAAATAGTGTCATCAACAAAACAAACAAAGATAATTCAAATTGTGTATATTGTGTTATTTTTCTCACCCCTAAAATTGCACCCTCATGTAAATTTTGGTGTGCATACTTTCCCAACAAATGTTTTAGAAATTGTAGTAAGGGAAAAATCACTTTTCTATAATTAGTCTTCTCCTTCTGAGAAGCAATATTACTTGGAAATATCTATCGGCATGCCCATTGCACATTTTTGTGCAATATCAAACCTACATAATCGTTTAGCTACTTGATAGGGAGCGCAAGCCCTAGGCTGAAACCTCTTTAGGTGATAACTCTCATCAACTGATCAACATAAAGACATATAGACAGTGTGTAAAACATGGTTAATTAGGACCTAAATAGTGCTTAGCAAGAAATAGAGAGTGAAGGGGAGACCAATAGAACCCACTCTCAAGTACAAAGACCACTCTCCATGGGCCAATTCTCAGTCACCACATAAGCGAAAGGAGTTCACTTAAGTTAAAAGTGACTAGATATACCATGTCAGCAATGAACTAGAACATAAAGTGAAGGGGAAACAATAAAGGTCTTATGTAAATAACAAAGGGTTACCATGGCTACAATTTTGGACCTCAATTAAATGAATAGGGCCACAAATCATGAAGATGTAGATGTCCACAACATGGACATAGGGGCAATTAAAATGACCTTGGTTAGAGAATATTAGTGACTCAAAGATTTTTCCTGTAGTGACCTCTATTCACAAGGCTGATTGTGAGGTTTCATCCTCCTCTTCAAACATTTTAGATTTTGAGGATGATAGCTCTCCTCCTCCATCACCTATTATGTCTTGATGGGCTCATCAAATGCTTGAGTCTACAGGTTCTCTTGTTGGGCATCCTTCAGATACCCATAGGATTCATTTATAACACCAAGATATTCTACATTCTTATATTGCCATAGCTTCATATCCATAGTCATTTCATGAAGCATTAGGTATTGTTGAGTGGGATCTAGGAATGGAGGACGAGTATAACTCTTTGATTTGGAACAAAAGATGGGATCTTGTTCCACTTACTAAGGGAAGAAAATTTATTCGATGTAAGTGGATCTATCAAACCAAATTTGTAGTAGATGAATTAGTTGACATGTTTAAAGTATGGCTTGTGGCCAAAGGTTTCTATCAAGTTCCTGGTGTTGACTATAATGAGACCTTTTCCCCCATCACCAAAATGAACTTCAATCGCTTGATAATCACTATTAATGCACCTCAAGGTTGGGTTGTACATTAAATGGATGTGAAGAATGCATTTCTTCACAAGGATCTACATGAGAAGATTTACATGGAGCAGTGATAAGGATTTGTTCAAGATTCTTCATTGGTTTGTAGATTACATAAGTCTCTCCATGGCCTTAAACAAACCCATAGGCTTGGTATGCCATGATGGACTCTTTTCTTCTCTCAGATGGGTTCTCTAGATGCCACTTTGATCCAAATGTCTACATATTGAGACATGAGGATGCTTTTCTTTCCTTGTCTCTCTAGGTTGGTGACTTAATTGTCACTAGGAGCACTTCATCCATCATTGTAAGTGTCAAGATTGCTTTGCATGATAGATTTTCCATGACCAACTTCTAGGTCTCTTGCACTATTTTCTTGGGATTGAGATCACTCGAAACTCTTATAGGATCTCTCTCGCACAACCCAAGTATGCTCTTGATATTTTTGCTTTGTTTTCACATGGTTTATTTTAAGCCTATACTGACTCCCTTTCTATCTAGAGTCAAGCTTGAGGTGAAGTGCTTCACACCATTGGTTGATGTCACTTTGTATCATTAGCTTTTTGGTAGCCTCATCTACCTGACTCATACTCACCCTGACATTTCACTTGTATTTATCATTGTTTCATGCTTAATGAAGGAGCCACATGAGCTTCATTGGAAGGCTACAAAATGAATTCGAGAATACATTCAGGGCACTCACAGCTACATTATTAACTATGTGGTAGGCACCAATTCAATCATGATTGGAGACACTAAATCTAACTAGGCTAGTGATCTTGATGATCACAAGTCCGCATCTGGCTACAATTTTCACCTTGGTTCTAGTCCCATTTGCTAGCAAAGGAAGAAGCAACACACCATTGCTCTTTATTTGATTGAGGCTAAGTATCAAGGAGCTATCAATGTCAACACTGAGGCTATTTCACTTTAGTATATCCTCACTGAACTTGGAATCACTTTTCTAAAGCCATCAGTCATCTACTATGACAACCAGAGTGCCATATAGATCTTGAAGAGCTTAGTACATCATCAACAGGCAAAACACATCAAGATCCACATGCATTTTCCTAGGGAGTTGATTCAAGTTCATATCATTGATTTGAGGCATTGGCCAACAAAAGAGCATGTTTCAAATATTTTCATCAAACCCTTGACTGAGAGAAAGTATGTCCATCTTTGGTCTCTCTTAGCAGTGCAGGACATCACTTTTGGGGAGGTCACTTAGCCCTTCCTGCTTCATCATCTCATGGGGAGTTTTTTTCCCACTGGATTTTCTCTTTCCTTTCTTGTTTGAGGGGATGCTTTGTACTTAGGTATCTCATTAGGATTAGTTGTCGGGACCCATCTTTGTTTACTAGAACTTAGGGGGTGTTAGTGTGAAAAAGGTTATTTAGCTGTCTAGTATTTTCCTGGCTAGTACTCCAATTGATCTCTCTTCACACTAGCTTAAGTTTACTTAGGGATATTTTCTTTTTATCCCACATTGGTTGTGTGTTTAGTCTCTTGGGAGGTAAATCCTATAAATACCCACCAATTGCTCTCATAAGAGTAATCGCATTCTCATTTTATGAATTACATTCTCTTGAGTAGAATAAACTTTATTCTTGCTCAATTCTAATTTCTAGTTTTTCTTTCCTTTATTAATTTGCATTCTTGGGTGGCTTTTAGCCAAATCTTACATATGAACATCTTTTGGTCATTGTATTTCTCCTAGAAGGGTTTCCCACACAAATCTTTGAGATAGATTTTGTGTAATCTTATGGATGGGAAATCCTACAATACTGTGTCCCACCTTTTGGCCAAAATGGGACATTAGAATCAACATTTTTAACAAAATTTTCACTTCTTGACACATGTAGCAACTAAACTATTAAGAATTTGAAGATGATGTAAACTAGTAATTTTTGAAATTTCATACGTAGATTTTAAATACATATTTTTAGGAAAATTAAGAAATGATTTGTAAATTTTTTTACGTAACTTTTAATAACTTACTTTTATAGTTAATAGTATTTTTTAAAAGTGATGTTTATACTATAAAACATAACTTTTTTTTATAGAAATTATAAAATTATAAAATTTTAAACATAGATTTGTAACACCAATATCTAGTACCCAAATATTTTTTCATAATTTTTTGTTGCATATTCTTTTTAATTTGTTTTTGAAGTGAGATTAATTATAATTTAGACATAGGTTTATATCATGTACCATAATTTTTTTGTATGTATCCAAATTATTATTTTTTTTGTTGAAACAAGGACATAAATACCTAATGCAAAAATACTTTTACAATTTTTTTCTCTATTTTTTTATTTTTCTGCATGTGCGGAATAAATACCTTGATGTTCAATGAAAAACCTATGTTCATTACAAAATAGAAAATAAATATAATAATCAAATGAAATATAATCAAAATCATACTTCTTAGAAAGCTTATACTAAGAGCTACGTATTTATAAAATAGAATTTATAAATGACTTCATTTGATCATCCAAAAGGTGAAGAAAAATTGGTATTTTGTTAGCATTTTGGTAAGTGTGGAGGAGACTCCATCGATTTAAGACTAGGGACATTTTTTCCAAGGGGGTTTTATCTAAGTGGGTTTTAGTCAACCTCTTCAATTAAACCCCTTTATATGTAACCCCTCAAGGCTTAACTCAATAATTTTTCTAAAAAAATTGTTATTTTAGACAAAAATCAAGATGTCCCATAAGTGGGACACGTTATTATGGAAGCACTCAAATGCATACTATTCCATTTACTATATACATGTTAGATAGATTCTTCAAGTATTATTGACAGTTGTCTAGATACATTTTCTAAAGTTTCTTCATTCTAGTTTATAACTCATCTACAATAGGGGTCAAAATCCCCAACAAAACTCTCAATTTTTAATATCTAAGCCTATTGATTTAATATTCTTATTAGTAATGAATAGTACAAAATTGATCACTTTCTTGAAGGTAAAGTCTAACCTTATGAGGTGGTTGGGACAAGCAATTTCTCCATGTGGTATGGTGGGAAAAAACCTACGCTCATCATGTACAACCATGTCGTCTAAGCTATCTATAATCCCTAGTATTAGCATGTCATTATTTAGTTTCTCCATTACCATTGATATATCCAATTAAAAACATGGGTTTAGGAGTTGACAATAGTATTGACTTAGAGTTATCATAACAAAATTATGTCTCGTTTATTGGAATGTGTTCACATGTTTTAGTATTACACAAGGCTTTATAATTCTACACATATGTGTCTATTTTGCTTGTAAAAGTTATATGCATCTCAAGGTTGGCATGTATTACATAGTCGTGTGTTCACTTGTTCTCATCATTTGAGTTTGTTCATTTGGTAGGTCTTCACAACCACCTATGTCATCCATTGTTTGATTATTTTTTCCATCTCTATATTGGTTTCAACTATCTTAGTTAAATTTATGATGTCACTATTAGAGTCTTTACAAGATTTAGATGAATAAGGCTCTTCACTCTTATTGTTAACAATTGGAATAGCAACATAAGCTAAATAACAAACCACATCTAGTGTGAGAAAAGCCCAATGTTGGTTGTATTGGTAAGTAAATTAATTTATTTGAGGCATACCACTCATATAGATTTGTTGGAGTGGGTTATAATTTTGATTTGCTTGAGAAAAATGTCTCATTTGGTGTTTTTGAGAACCATACATGTTGTCATTTTCTTGAGAAAAATAGCTCATCACATGCACTCTTTCATATTAGTCCATGAGATGAATGCTCGACACATATAGTATCTAAACGATTACATCTAGATATCAAACACTTTGTTCAAGTTTCTTTAGCACACAGTCCTTTACCATTCTTTTCGGGTTTGTTAGTTGTCCTATGAAATATGTATAGTTTTAGTCTTTAGTCCAACCTGTAAATGTTTCATGACTTACAAATTTGTGTGTCACCAAGACTTCCTATATTTGGTTTTTTCTACTAATCCAACAAACCCATTAGATTAGTATTTTTTTCTCTTGTTGTTAGTTGGCTCATGTCCATCTCATATTTACATTCATACTAAGTATATTTCTCAAAGTCATGTTTGATTATTTTGTTCTTGTCCAAACAGTTGCATTACCTATGTTCATTATGGAAAAATCATTATCTAAGTTACATGTTACACTCATGATAGTTAGTTCAAATTGTCTCAAGTGTCATAAAATTGATTTTTTATCCATGTTATGGTCCTTGGCATATACTATTGTCTTGTTTGTTTGACTTAAATTATTAAGGAATCATGTTTCCTTACTCTCACATTTCCACCTTCTACTATATTTCACATCTATATCCTTCTCAAACACATGCCTCTTTGTTATTTATGGTTGACCAACTAAGTTTGATCTACAAGTGTCATTAGGTTATGTCCATAATTTTCATCATTTTCATGTTTTCCCTCTAAAACTAAATGGACTGGGCATGGGTATACAAATTTCATAATAAAAAAGTAAACAAGGACTATTCCTTTTGCTATTTTTTTTAAAACTAGAAATAAAATTTTATTATATTCTAATATAACTAGTATATTTATATTTAAAAATATATATCTAAAGTACACGAAGCAATATCTCTTTTCCATAGTTTATTTCAAAAAGAAATTGGAAAAAAAAAAAACCAAAAAAAAATTTGAAAAAATAAAACACAAAAACTTAAAAAGAAATTGGAAAAAATAAAAAAATAAAAACCAAAAAAGAAATTGAAGATAAGAAAATCACAAAAACCATCAAACCAAAAAAGAAATTGGAAAAAAAAACTAAAAATCAAAAAAGAAAATGAAAATAAGAAAATCACAAAAACTATCGAACTAGAAAAGAAATTGGAAAAGAATATTTTTCCAATGAATCTTTTTTTTATCCATAATCTGTGGTCAAGGGGACTACTCCTTCTAAACTAAAAAAGACCCAAAATAACATTGAAAAGCAAGCCCTCCAACAGGGGAGCCACATCAAAAAGCAAGCCCTCTATAGGGGTGCCACATTGAAAAGCAAGCCCTCTAACAGGGGTGCCAGTGAAGATTACAAAATTAGAATCTACTAGCTTTGCTAGAGCCAGCAAAAAAAACCTATACTAAAATTTTAGACTTGCAAACTTTTCATCCCCAACTTATTATGGGACTAAAAATCCATAAGGCACTTACGAATATCTGCTAGAGCTACCAAATCCTTCTTTATATTTTGTACCACTGTCCACTTTCCATCAACCGTTCCTTCCCCTGGGGTCTCATAGGAATCTTGTATCTGTGAAAGTTGAGAATGATCTATAGGACCATTGGAAGCTGAAGAAGTCTTCACTGGATCTGTTGAAGCTTTAACTCCATTGGTAATTTTGAAGACAACTTCCTGGCAAATTGCCAAAGAAGGAGAAGCCTGACTATGAATAACTGCCCCTCTACTCGCCACAAGGTTCAAATCACTCCATGTTGTGTTCCTACCTTTTGCCAAGCCTGCTTCAGAAGGTGGAGTTGAAGGAACCATTGTGGTCATCGGGGGTTGATTGCCTTTAATTTTAACTTCATCATCTGAAGAGGGGGGAGTGCCCTCGAGAGGCCCCTCCACAGTAAAGTGTTGTGGACGGGTGTCTTCCCACCAAGTAGCATGTTTTCCTGAATGAGACTTTGAGATGTGGCAGTTGGTAGCGATGTGGCCAGTAGCAAAGCACCTTCTGCACATAAAGAGTAACCCTTCATAATCTAAAGACTGTGACCAAATTCAATCAGATATTTTAAAAGTAATGTTTGCATGCAAGGCTTAGAAGTATCGAGATCCATAAGGATGTGTGCAAAGGCTGTGTGAGTGAATTATGTAGTATCATGATCAACTGCTAAAAACCTGCCAAGAGTGTTGCCTATAGCCTCAAAGCAGGCATCAAACCAAAACTAGAGTGGTAAATTTGGGAGATGAATCCACACAAGCTTTACATTGAAAGACTCAGTGGAAGGGTTAAAATTAGGATGCCAAGGTTTGAGTGTGAGCAAATTCTGACCCCATGTCCAGAATTTCTCATAAAGGATAGAATCATGATCTTGCACTGAGTCAAAAATAACAACAAAGTAACCTTGAACACATGGATATATTTCAAGATTACCTTTCAAAAATGGCTTCCAGACATCGGTGACCCATTTGTGTAAAGCTGGAAGGGCTGGCCAAAGGCTAGTGAAATGACCAATCAACCCCTGAGAGGCAAAATAGGCTCCACTTTCACAGACTGCATTTCCTAGGGCATCCCCAAACTCCAGAACGAGGGAGACAATAGTGCAGATCAAGGATTTACTCTTCCCACTAGCCACAGAACTAGAATCTCCACCCAAACAAGGAGGCAAGCCAAGATGCATAGAAGCCACTGCCATAGAGCACTGCTCGTAATTTGAAGGAGGGTTGTTCTGCATAGGAAACCTAGAATTAGGGCATTTGGCATCACTGATGTCCTCCTAGAAAAGTCGGGGAAAACCTTTGCTAGAAGCTAAATTGGAGCCAAAAATGCAAACACCCACCGAAGCAGAATTCTGAGCTGGACGGAGATCTGAAGGAAGCGCTGCAACGTTCGGGAGGGGCGGGAGGCTCTGCAGAGCAAAAGCCATCAAGATACTATTGTTATTATTATTATTTAAATTGGGGGTAATGTCCCTCAATTGTTGACAGGGTAGAGGGCAACCTCCCAAGGTTTGAACTTGGGTTGTTAGCACTAAAGGCAAGAAGCCCCACTATTTCGCTACATGATCACCCCTAGGTATGGTCCCTCAATTATTGACACGGTAGAGGGCGACCCTGCGAGGTTTGAACCTGGGTTGTTGGCACTATACACAAGAAGCCCCATCATTTCACCACAGGGTCTCCCCTTTTTTTTCCAATAAATTTTATTTACACGAATTTATTTATTTAAATATTTTATGATTTTTATTTAGAGAATCTAAATGTTTATGGGAATCTGAATCTTTCAACCCTTGCTGTGAGCGTAAAACGCCTCTCGACGTAATAAATATATCTTATAAATTATTAATATATCTATAAATAAATTTTAATTTATTATATATGTATTTAGATATACTTTAAAAAATTCTAAAGAAAATACAATTATAATAAATTATATACAATCACAATAGATATTTAAAATATTCATAATCAATTTGCTATAATATCAATTTTGTTTTTCAAATAGAATTCGAGGTATTTTTTTCATTCAATTCTTTGGGACCACGATAAATATTCTATAGAACTAAAATAATTCAATATTATAAAATATCAAGAGACTTAAATCTGTATTTAATTGTGAACGTGTTTCAGCTAAACAATTGTAATGCAAAATTACTGAATAAAATAGAATTGAAAAAAATTAATTCAGAAAAATGTGATCGCACCATTTTGATATTTTTTTCCATTCCATCAGAAAAATGTGGAAGCAATGAACTCTATAAAGAATACAAAGTTCCAATGTCTTTTCTACGAATGTTTCCAAATGGCATTATTGTATGAAATTATTGGACTCTGTACGCAACACAAAATTTCAGATGTGTTTTGTAACGATACTGTATACTTGAAAATGACAAGCGTACGTAATTAGTTTCGATGAGAATTTTAGGACCTCACATTGTAATAGGAGATCAACCCGCCTTACATAAAACAAAAACTGCGTACTTTCAAGAAAACGGCCGTCAGCCTTGGTAACTAGTTAATCCTGCGAAAAATTAGTCTCTCCACCATTGCTTACAGTCATACACAGAACAAAAAGCCTGTAAGCAAGTCAGAAGAAGAAGTATCCCTGCGGCCAGAACAGTGAGGATCTGCCATGAACCATATATGTATTTATTTATGCACTGCTTCACAACAACGCTCCGTCTCTTGTTATAATGCTTGTTGACGTCCTCTATAACTTTGTCCAAATATTTTACTTGCGTTAATTTCACGCATTTACCCAAACCGTTCCACAGGCTTGCCACTTTCCCGTCGTCTGCCAAGTGATTGTAGATAATCCCGCTGTTTCTCAGCAGCCGAACATCTTCATCTTTGTCGATGATGCCGTTCATGAAATCAGTGTAGCGAGTGAAGATCAAAGCACCAGGAGCCGCCGAAGCCTCGAACGCCACCAGATTTCTGAGAACTACTTCAGTGTTGGAATCCAACCTCAATTTGGGAAGATAAAGAGTTGCAGTGGTTGGGTCGAAGCGGATTGTGGTGACGTCTCCCTGGGTTGGAAGGAATTTTACTCCCGCTGAGTATAAATCGGAGACGGAGGGAATCGCTAGTTCGTCGCGCGTAGGAGGAGTTTCCGCAGCGGAATATCCCCCTTCGTTATCTTTTTCCGCATCCTTTTCATCTTTGCTCTGAATTGAAAGATTTTTAAAACTGGAAACAAGATCTGTCACGAACTGGACGGGCCTTCCTTTCAAGAGACGCTGAGGCAGTGCTGAGACAAGATGAAAAAGGCTGATGTTTAACGAAGAGAGAGACTTCCATAAAGATTTCAGAGCACGCGTTAAGCATGTTGAATCCGGCAACGGGAAAATCTCGTCGCCATTTTCTATAGAAATTGTACCGTCCATGGCTGCTGCGGGGACAATAGAGTAGTGACCCCTCTCTTTAATACAGAGCTTTGAACTATCCGGCATCTTCAACATAAATGGAGACCATTCTTTACAGGCGAGACTTACCAGATTGCAGAGCCTTTCTTGAGCCTTCTCGTGAGAACCCAACTGCATTTCCAGCAGCTTCTCCAAGAGGAACAAAGGTAGCTGATTCTCGAGCATCATTAGATCTCTCATAATTGCATTGTGGATTGTGCTCCTGCCGGATGGATCTAAAACATTGCCCAGCCGCTTCACCTCGGAAAACATTTCTGAAGAAGCCTGGTCCACCCGACTGACGTAGAACTGCAAGCACTCAAGCACGAAGGAGGCGTCCAAAACCATCAGCCATGCGAGGGTTTCCTCCTTGTAGTCCAGGTATTTGTGGTAGCAGTTCCTGATCTTCCAGTCGTACTTCTTCACCTCCTCAACTATATTTTCGAACTTACAGTCACCTGTTATCGTTTTCTGAAATCTTCGTGCAGCAGCCACTTTATATCTCTCCATTTCGTACAGTTGGGATCTCCAGTGGTGATATGGTCCAATGGAAACGCACTGCGGAATATATGCTTCTGGCTTCACTGCCAACAACTCCTTGGGCACACCGAAAACCGATACACAAATCTCATTTTCTTCTTCTTGCTCGCCATGTATTTGCAGGCCTTCCTTGATTTGAATAACCCAGCGATCTTGATCGATCACTATTTCATCTGCGTTCTTTAATTCCATGATTCCAAGTGGAAAATGGATGAAGATCACAGAAAGCAATTGGCTACACTGGAGATGAAAATTAGATAACGATGGATCAAATATGGGAAACAACTGGGCAGAGGATCGTATATGTAGCTTCAGCCTCGACTCCAGCGAGCAAAGCAACGTTACCTTCACAGAAACTTCTATACTTCCAGAGAAGAATAGGAATTTAAGGTTAACACAAATTTCTATACCTCCAGCTTCACATGGTAAATGCTTTACACAAATTTCTCACGATTGGAAGATGAAATATCAACATAATTTTATGAGTCTTAAATTATGGTTTAGGGGCGAATAGTTTAAAGAGCAAACAATCCGTGCCACAGTAAATATCTTCCTTAAGAAGCCTTGTTTTTCTAGGAAATATAAATTACCCTATCATGTTCAACACCTCTACTTAAATATCATCCATTTTAATGGTCAAACAATCAATAGCAATTTTACACCTAAGGGGCAAATAGTTTAAAGACCAAACAATCCGTGCCATAGCAAATATCTTCCTTAAGAAGCCATGTATGTCTAAAAAATATTGTCAATCTCTTACGTGGGGGAGGACCCATATAATTACCCTACCATGTTCAACACCACTCTACTTAAATATCATCCACTTCAATGGTTAAACAATCAATAGCAATTTTACACCTCACTCACAACAAAAAATGGTAAATATTTGTCCTAATTTTATTGGCCAAAAGTGACCTTTGACTATTGAAATGGATGATATTTAAGAAGATGGAACCATGTTTATGTGTGTAGGTTAAGAAAGCACATATTAAAAAACCTGATGTAAATTAAAAAAAATTATATAAAAGGTAAATTATAATCAGTTAAAATTGATTGAGTTGAGAACAATAAATATAAATAAGATTATAATGTAGTTTAGGTCTTTCTTGGTTCGGAGCAGCTGATAATGAAGATGTGATTGTATAATATATTTAACGATTAGGTTTAATAATTTCATTTCTTATTTGTGTCCGTAGGGTTATAATGGTTTTGCTATGTAATTTTTGTACTGTTTTGGATTAAGTAGTCTAGTTGTGTTTGGTTTATGATGGTTTATATTCTATGTAATTTTATCTTTTGTGAAAATGTATTTTAGAGATTTGGTTTGGTCTATGAGTGCTTATATTGAATGTATTTTTATCTTTTGCTTAAGTGCGCTTTAGATTGTCTCCACTTTGCTTCCACTTACCACTAAAACAAATGAGGTGTTAAAAAACATCATTTGAATTTGTTGTAAATAGAAGGAAATATTAAACATCCTTGATGGTGTGTGAAGGTTTTCTCTTGATTTTATAGTAATTGAAGACAACAAGATATAATAATAAATAATGCCTAAAGCAGTATTTGTAAATTTTGTTGTAGAGATACTGATTGTTCTTTTTGGTATGCTCTAATGTTATTATTTTAATTTTTGGATGTTTGGATAATCCTATTTAATGATAACTAACTTCCCAAGACTTCTTTTTAAATATACAATTTTAAGAATTCCATTTAAATTATTAGATTGTTAATCAATAATGATCATAATTTTTAAAAAATTAATTAAAAAAATAGAAATAAATATGAATTAAAAAATGAAAGCCATACATAAAACTAGATCAACAAAAAAATCTTCATTTACAATCTATACGGAAAACAATTTAAATCACATATAAATTGTCAGTTGCCTGAAAGAATTCTCTCGGCTTTTCAAGACATTGAAAAAAAAAATGTGGTTCAAATCCATTTAGGTGTTCCGTTTCGGTCCGGTAATTCTGAGCCTTATTTTCAAGCATAAATGATGATAATTTGTTTTGGGTGAAGTTACTTGGAAAGAACATTCATTAAAGACAGATTGAATATAGAGTCAAAATGTCAAAGGAAAGTTGATCGTTTGGCACATGCCGGGTCTTAGTTTGAGACACGGTTGAGTCTTCCCTTGTCTAATCTAAAACGAGTGAACTGTCGAATTAGAATTGACTCAAAATTGCTAAGCGCCCATCTCTCGTAGTTAATAGTACCCTTTCAGGACTCAACAATATGTTGACTTTCAATTATTTTAAGCTTTATTAGTTGTAGAGCAAAAAAAAATACAACACCACTTCTTTCTTTCTTTTTTTTTTTGGTCTGGTGTTATTAATGAGTGACTTTAATATTTAATTTGTTTTTTATTTTAATTAATTTCTATTTTAAATGTCACATTAGATATATAATATTTTTTATTTTGAAATATATTTAATTCACTTTTTAAATATATTTCCCATTTTCCCATTCTAAATTAGATGACATTTATAATATAGTTTTTTATTTAAAAAATTTAGAACTCTTGCTTTCTAAAGATTGGCAATCTTGAGATATGATCTTTATTTATTAGTATAGATGTCTAAAGTTTAGAATTGTATATCAAAGATTGTAGATTTTTAAGGACATTTTAAAACACTTTCAATTTTTAAGATGACAGAAAATGAATATATCACTCTATATATGGCACATGCCAATCTCATTCAATATTAGTTACCATTCAATCTTTCTTGGCATCAAACACAATGTGATATATATATGTATGTATGTATGTATGTATGTATGTATGTATGTATGTATGTATATATACACGTACGTGTATATATATGTACATGTATATATATATGTGTGTGTATATATATATATATATATATATATATATATATATATATATATATATATATATATATATATATATATATATATATATATATATATATATATATATATATATATATATATATATAGATAGATAGATAGATAGTTCCCCACTTATCCCTCTTTTATCTTTACAATCAGAGGATTATAAGATACTGATATAATGAGATGTCAATCTTAGTTTGAACTTAGTTGTTATCCAACTCAAAATACATCTATCTTAGTTTGTATTTGTAAGTACTAAAATAAGATCAAACCTATATGGCAGTCCTACGATGACGTGGTAGTCACAACTCATGACCTATGAAGTTGTGATTTTACTTCTACTAGTGGTTTCACATCTTGATGATGTCCCCTTTATCTTTTTATCTTTTGTCCCTCTTGTTTTACCGTCTAGCCAACTTTGCCTACCTTCTAAACTACCTTGCTGACACTTTTCTTTTTGCCTATTTGGGGTCACCCCTAGTGTCTTTGGGTCGTAGGGATGACCCTGTACTCCTTGAAACATGACTCACACATAATTTTGGTTGAGTCATCTCTGACACAACACATGGACCTTCTCCCTGCTTGTAGTGACCTCCAAGTCACTCTCGCTCTCATGGCAAAAGCCAATCAAGTGGGGGCGAGACCCGGGTTATTTTATCCACATGGGAGCAGAACTTCACGAACAATGGTTGCCCTGATCTGGACCCTATAATTATTTTGGAGTTGCCTTGTTCTCTCTATAGCAGTTATTGTTGAAATGATGATATGACCCTAAGGGTCACTTGTGATTTATCTCCTATTAGGATTTCTCATATTCCAATACCTAGACAGATGTTAATTTGCTTCGTTTATGTTCCTAACATGTTGTAATCCAGCTTCGTGGTCTTGGAGACATTTTTGAATTTGTATGTGTTGTTGTACAACACTAATGATGTGTTGTTGCTCTTGTGTGAGTTGTGGTCTAGGGTTTATTTCCTCTAGCTCTTATAGAATTTCCTTAATCCATTGTCCTCTAAGTCCTAGGCACATTTGCTTGTTATTCTAAGAGAGTTGGTATTCTTTGACTTTCTTTGACCAAGATTGACTTAGAGTTGACTTTTGATTGACTTTGATTGTTTTACCTTGTGATGTTATCAAGGGTTTGTGTCTAGCGTGAATGTGACTACCTCATGATGATATCAAGTGTTTGAACGCTTTGAGTTTTCCTAATATTTTTGTTTTTGTATTTTTGTGTATGAAATGTAACTATATGATATGCTAGTTATATTTGTATTGTTCTTTAATAAATAAATCAATTTTATATGAATGCACTTTATGATGAATTTTACCTAATGCAATTATATTCTATTTTGTTTTTTTTTGTTTTTGACAATTTTTGAAATCTACTTTAAGAAAGCAATGAAAGATCTACCTAATGAAATCAAATGAATTAATCTATGAAAAGTAAATTCCTCTCTAATCTATTGTAATGAAATCAAAGGAAACTAACAATTCCTATCAAGAGAAAAATAACAAGTTACTTTCCTTAAGAGAAAACATTCATTATCTAATTACTATGAAAAGATGAAAAGAACTTGGAATAGCTTGGCGCATGAACTTTGTACTACCCTCAGAAATCATTTTTTGTTCAATGTAACCTCCTTGTCCTCTTATAGCAACGATATCCTCCTCTTGGGGGCAAGTGAGAAGATGGCAATTGAAAGGTAAGGATGCAAGCTTTTGAAATCTTGGATTGAAAAGAGCTAGATTGTGAGCTTACGGGTGCTATGAGAGCACTAATTGAGCACTATGGCTGTGCCTTGTGAGTAATATGAGAGAATGCAAATACTCCAACAAATCTTTTAAAAGATTGAATAGAAAAACAATGGAAAACAAAAGGCACGTGCATCCTATGTGAGTACCTAAGATGCTAATGGAGAGTAAATTACTATGAATGGTTGTAATTCTTCAATTTGCCTCCACTAATGATTAGAGGAGGGGGGTATTTATAGTGAAAGAAAAAAAATCAACTAGAAGCATGAATTGAAATTTGGAGTGAAAGCAATAAAATTGCAATGCATAAATTATGCACAATAGCAAGTTCAAATAGTGTAGAGAGGTTGACTCAACTTAGGAGTCGACTTCAACACTCAACTAGAGGTGGAAGAAGGTTTCCACCAAGTAGCGTCAGAGTGGCAACACATATCTTGGAGAGTTGTGTCAAACTCTCTAAGTCGCCAGGTGACCCACCTAAGTAGGCTTACGACATGTGTATTTTACCCAGATGAGGTAAAATATACACTAACACCCCCCTTAAGCATATATTAGGTGGGCACAAATAAGGATGGACCTTGGCAACTAAGCTTGATTATGTATCCATATACAATAAAAATATCTCATTAAGTGGAGATAAGGTAGAAAACTCTATGGGAATAAACTACCCTCCAAAAGAGAGAAAAGATGCATGAATTTGGAAGCTGCTTGTGTACCTCGATCTCGATGCTGAACTATGACTAAAATGACTCCATAGAAGCAAGTATCATGAAGATTTAGGAACATTAACCAAATTTAAGATGTGATCTAATGCAATATTCAAGTTCATTTAGCATAGCCTCTCAATGTGAGATGTGAATCAATGTGAATATGTTGCAAGATTACGGATCATTTACGATAGGCTCTCAATTTGAAATGTGTTCATAAGAATCAATTCATCCACCTATTTCTCAATCCCATCTTCTTTTAGTTACAACCTCATTGACTTAAACTATGTGACATAATCCTCTATAGTAATAGAGTCTCTTGGACTTATACTTATGAGGTCATAGCTCATGACTTCTTTGTTCGTTGACCTTCCCATTGGGTGTTTTCAAGGTCACAATATGAATAAAAAGTTCTTGGAGATAGTCATAATCACACTTATAAACCATGTAGATGAGATGTATTTTACAGACTTAGAAGTACGGAAAGAAAAATATTCAATGACACCCTCTGAATTTGTGGCACTTTATAACAGAGTGCGATTATAACCCCCTTTGCTTGATTACCCCTAGTTTTGGCACTTTACCATGTAGTTCTATAGGTCTAAGTAGGTTGATATAATCGAGCCATAATACTTAGCCTTCTTACAAAAAAATGAAATTTAACACTAAATTTTTAAAAGAACCTCAACAATTTCTCCAAAATAATTTTGCCCCTAATGTAAATTACCCCCATTTTATATTTTATAGTTCTTAGTTCCTGTAGACTAAAAATGTCTATATTTAGCACTATACAAGCATAATTTTAAAACCTTGAAAAAAATTAAAAAAACAAAATGGTAGCCCAAAAAACAAAACCCAAGTTAGGGAAAAATGGATGCCCAAAATGAGGGGCAGATTTAGGGTAGAAATGCAAAAGAGAAGAATTTGCAGGGGCGAGGGCAAACAAGATCATGGTGGCACCAAGGCAAGTACCATTTTTTGAACAGGGCCGAAATCCCACAAAGGAAGTAGGGGCAAAGCAATGCACAGATCAAAAAACATGCTTCCAATAAACTGAAACAGAGAGACCAAAATAGAGATGAAAATGCTCTAAAATGAGTTGAGGTCTTCTTCCTACACCGAACCAACACAAATCGTAGCCTCTTGAGGATCCCAAGCCAAGATCACATATATGAATGTGCCTCATATATTACAATATGCAGTCTATTATGGCAGATTTGGTGCAGAGTTTCCACCTTCTATGAGGGCGAATAGGGCAGGCATCAATCCATGCATTGTTGTGGGTGAAAGGGTGGGCCCCGTCTCTTTTGCCTCAAATTTGATAGCTAGTGCCTCCAAATTGTAGAGTTGGCCAAATCCAAGGAGAGCCCAAGTGGTCGGTGGAGGCTGGAGCTATGGCATCGAGTAACAGGTGTGGCAAATACGCTGGTCAAGGAGTATGGCGATGTTGGGCTAGCCATGCTATGGCGTCGAGCCAGCCATGGTATGGCATCGAGCCAACAGTAGTATGGATTTGAGCCAACCATAGTATGGCATCAAGGCAGCGGTGCAAATCTTCCCTCACAAGTGTGGCAAATGGCACCGACCGAGGCCATATATGTGCCTTCTCTTCAAGCTCTTTCTCTCGCTAGGCAGCGTGCCCCAAAATAGGTCATGATCCTCTCTCACCTAGCTTCCTACAAACTTGCATAGAGGTATCAACCTTCTCTAGAAGCATGGAAGAGAAATCTTTGAACAATCCTACTGTCACTGTCAATGGAACCCACAAACTATAGTTCCAAAAATGTCAAATATGATATAATGCCTCTACACACGCCTCCAAATCAGCCTACGCTTCTGAACAAACTAGAAAAACCTTGTCATAGCTGAGATTCATGCCTCTAAGATGAACCAGCTCACAAACATAACCTAGCTCTGATACCATGAAAGAAACAAGATCAATTAACCATGAACTGATCACAAATTTGGAGTGAAAACAATAAAATTGTAATGCATAAACTATTCACAATAGAAAGTAAAAATAGTGTAGAAAGGTTGAGTCAACTTAGGAGTTGACTTAAACACTCAACTAGAGGTGGAAGAAGGTTTCCAGCAAGTGGCATAAGAGTGGCAACACATATCTTGGAGAGTTGTGTCAAACTCTCCAAGTCACCACACAACCCACCTAAGTAGGCTTATGACACATGTATTTTACCCATGTGAGATAAAATATACACTAACATATAGGTTAGATTTGCACATGGGGGATAGAGATGATTGATGAATTAACTCTCTTCATTGGAGAGTTAACTTGCTTGAATTGATTAGTCAAACTCAATTAGTTTTCTTGTGAACTCAATTGATTGATGAGTGATCCGAGCTTAAAATATTACCACTCATGGAGGAATGGCTGTTAGGAGAAGTTAGAGAGGAATTAAACTTAGATCACATGGGCTAAATTTGGTTAATTGAGAGTGGTAGATGAGTTAATAATGGTCTTGTCTATGTTTAGCTGAAAATTGCATGCAAACTAGGTGAAAATAGATCTCTTTTTGGCTCAAATTAAAGGAGAAACTCACATTTAAAATCTTACAAGGGTCCCCCATGGGTCACCCTTTTGAACAGAATAGGTTGCATGGGGCTTACACCTAGGTTGGACATGGGGGTGACCAACAAATAATAGGGGACGACCCTAAAGGAGGGCACCTAGGTTTGATCTAACAATTGCATATGCTTATTAGAAGGTTGAAAAGGTGATCTATCACTGGATCTAGGATTTAGGATGCAAAAAGGGAGGGTCACGTGGGGGAGATCATCAGGTTAGTTGGGGGAGACCATCAAATAATAGGGGTGACCCTAAAAGAAAGAAAGTTGAGCAAAAACTAAAGCATGGGTTTTGTCTGTTAGGCTTTTTAAAAGCTTCCTAGGGTCAGACACCTTCAAAAAGGGGTGTCAAAAGGTGAAATTAGAAATAAAATGTGAAAACTAAGCATGTAGGCAAGGCAAAGAATGTGAAAAGAAAGAATAAATGAAGGGGAAATGAAGATGGTTAGAAACTTGAAGAATCAATAGAGAAAAAGAAAGACACCATGCATCACAAAAAGGAGTATTTCTGAGAGGGCTCTATTATTCGCATTTTTGTGTACACGTGATTAGGATTATACATCATCATGGGGTCCTCATGCAATCCTTGTGTTGTTTTAGTTCTTACATATTTTCCCCCTTTGGGATGGTAGTCTACATGAAAGGTAGGTATTATTTCCAAATAGGCCTTACTTGTCATCAATTTGTCATAATTGTACCTACAAAAAACTAGTATTAGTTTGACATTTGAGATATTAATGATAAACAATGAAATTTCAAATGAGAAAACATACCATGAGTTGTATCACAAGTTTGACTTGTTATCTTCTTCACCAATGGTGACCTGTAAGGATGCAAGGACACAAAATGGGGTGCAAAAATGCTACAAAAGCTAGAAATTAATCCTAAATGCATAATTAAAAACTAAGCTAAGAGATAAGAAGAGTGAAAGAATTTGTGAAGAGGAGTTGAATGCTGAAAAAATCATGTGTGTGAGAATTATCAAAAATCTTTCACTGAGGAGATGGCAACAGTGGCAATGAATCCTTCTTTCACTAAGAATCAGGTACGAATAGTGTCATTTTCTACTCTCAAAACCCTAGTTTAAATTTTATCAATTTGCTTACAAATGATTATGTTTCTGCTCATTTCTCTTATTGGATTGTACCTATTTTTTCATTTAGAGCATAAATACCTTTTTTGTTTGTTGAAATAAGGTAGAATCTTACTATTTTTATGAGTTTTTGGCATACTAGGGCATGGGATAGGGTTGCCTATAGTTGGTCCCTTTTACCAAGGTAGGTCACCTGGGGGTGACCCAAATGTTTCAACAGGGTCACCTGAGGGAGATCTAATCTAATAACATGGTCGCCTGGGGGAGATTTAACTTTATAAAAGGGGTGACCCAACCTACTTAATTGTGTCTAAAATTTGATATTTTGTGATTTTTGAATGACTCTCTTTTTCACTAATCTTGAGACTAAGCTTATCATTTATTTTAATTTTGTGAAGAATACATGCTTATTTTGTGACTTTTCTGATCTTGATGAGATCTAACACATGGTTTTTTATTCTTGGTAGGATGCTTACATTCAGTGGAATGCTAGCCATGACTAGATATGGGTTTCATATTATTTTGAGGCCCTTCCTTTAGAAGATTGTGATATTTTGAAGAGGGTAGGGCTTGATAAGATATATCGATGGCTTCTAGTTGTTCATCCCACCTTATGCATCTATTGTGACATTTTGACTTGCTCGGATGCCAACAAGAATACTTTCATATTTTTGTAGGTTTCAGCAGAGTGGACCATTACTCTTTATGATGTTTATCACATCCTAGGAGATTCTATGAGGGGACAACCACTTGTTCTTCCTCAGAGTGACTCACTTACTTCAAGAAGCAAATGTGGGCTTTCATCATGAGAGTATCTTATTATAAGACATGTACACAGGTCTATCTTACTTTAGTTTCTCGTCTTCCTATTTATCCTTTGAGGAAGTACCTCATTTGTTTGATTGCTTCAAAGGTGTGAAGAGATAAGGGATCATCCAGGATTAGATGGTGTTGAGCACCAATTATTCAGTGCATAGAGTGTAGTATTGTGTTTGCGTGGGTTGTCGACCAAGATTTTTATCATATTACATACTAAGCCACTCTTGCTTTCAGTCATCCCTCCTTGATCATGACATGGGTCTATGAGTACATTTGACCATTCTAGAGGGAGATACCACTTCTTGATCCTAGGATTCTAAGGGCTATCCAATGGGGTCGACCTGGCCATTTTAATGCTATCTTGCATTCATTACCCACTTTGACTAATTACAATATGATTTTTTATCCTTATATTGTCATGGAGAGTATGTGGCCTCGTGTTAGACAAATTAAAGAGTTTTGCACCTGGATGTGGTTCAACTTTCGGATCAGAATGGTCTCATCGAGCTACACCACATAGAGTGAGTCCTACAATAGTTAGGTAATGACTTTCAAGAGGACTTGCCTCCAGTTCTCATTTGTTATAGGTCTATTTAGGAGATGGGAGGTCTTGAGATAATGACAATCACATGTACTCACTTGACTCCTAGAATCTTGATTACTAGGATAGTTCATACAGTTCATAGCTTGAGTTCTAGTCATAGGGGAAGGAAAGGGTCTACTTCTTGCAAATTAATTGTTCTTGATTATTTAATTCTTTCAATGAGGATTATGATCCAGAGGGAGAGGATAGTGACGATGTTAGTGAAGGAGAGGATATAAACATTCTGTTGTGACGTGGTCCAACATCGCCCCATCAGCCGTGGGGATCCCTGCTTGGTGTTTTTGTCTGTGGTCTTGGTCGAAGTTTCTTATCTGGGCAAGGTAGTTTGCAGGTGTCATTGGAGTACATTGTAATCCATTTATTGGTTGGTAGAGGACTTGAAACACATAGAATGCCCTGACTTTGCATGAAGCATAATCATTTCAAATGCTCACACTGGCGGACATTTTCAATCACCTTGCACTGCATTGAGATGTTCTTGTATTGCACAGCATGCCCGCTCCCCCTAGATCCCCACCTAAATGAACTTGATTTACCTTCTGGCATTGCTGTTGATTTCCTATTCCCTTAGCAAGCTAAAAGACCGCTTGAGCGGATCTTCATGACTCGTCGAGAACTCTCCATGATTGGGTTAATCTTCGGTAGGCTCGAATGACAGTTTGGGCAGAGTATCTTTGGATGGCGTGATTATTAATGGACCTTTGGTGGTTATGCAGAACATCACAAGCATTCTACTCTCAGTATCAAGTCTGGTGTGAAGCATAACATCCGCTCCACGTTGATCACTTGAGTCTTGGTGAAGGTTAAGTGCGTCATAAGGCTTTCTTGAAACTTATGGTGCATCCACATAAATTCATGGAGGGACGGACTTTTGAGAGTCCACTGCAATTCTAAATTATGCACGTTGAAATGAAAAGACCGCCGGGATGGAGATAAGTCTTAGGTTCGCAAAGTATACTTTTTTTGGCCAAATATGGTGGGATCTCAAATGTTCACTCAAACCCGCTGAGGAAATCATTGAACATTTCTGTGCAGAGCGAATCTATTCTATTCTTAGCATACAATTAAATAGGCACTGCACTCTCAAAAATGCATGGATAGTGAGTTAATTAGGATTTGTGGCAGGAGTATTGAGGCGCATATCTTTTGAGTATTGGTTCGTCCTATTTTTAGCCCCATGATTTAATTCAAGTAATGTCATTTATGCGGTAGAGGAGGTGGAGCGCACTATTTATGCTAGTAAAATCTTTTGAACATTATTGTGAGTAAAGTGCCAACTTTATGAGCATACGTGGTATGCGCTATCCTCTAGAAAAGGTGATTTCACTGTGTGAGACGATAGGGATTCGAGGGTGTTTTATCATTTGTTCTAACAGTGAGCTTCGCCTCCTGCATTAGTATTTGGAAACCTGACTATGTTCATGAGTTTTGTCTGAATGGGTACTTGGACGTTAAACTAGTTAATATTACATAATCTGCCCGATGTTCTCAAAGCTTCCTGAGTACAGGTTTAAGAGTGTCTTCCTTGGTTGAAGTCTTCGAAAGTTTTAGAAAGATCACCTTCTATTGCTTGGAAATCGACCTCCCCTCCATTAAAGAACATAAGGGATTACAACACATGATTATTGCAGGTCCATTAGGAGATCAGATTTGACAGGGGCAAATAGGAACTAAGTGTGTTAGTGAGACATTTGGACATTTTGTTCTCATGGGAATCGCATTATTGTTTTTTGTTTAGCAGAGGGGTGAGATAAATTGAAATCTTGCATTCAAATAATCCTACATGTATTAAATGTAGGTTTTGTTACTATTATGTTGTTACTAAATGTCATTTTCAAGATTTTGACATAAGGCGGTTTTGCAGGTGAAGGATGAGTGCAAAAGACAGACAAGCATTGATGAGGAGTGACATGAAGGGAACGTGGCCAAAAACAAAAATCACTTCGAAGTGGTGAAACCTTTGTGACACCAATTTGGGGAAGACCAATATGGAAGAGATTCGGTAAAATTTGCACAAACCCAATCCATCGGATCTAGTTAGACGAATGTTGAAGAACGGGATTGTACAAGTTGCTTGTTTCCTGCAAACAATGCTATGGCCAGAACTGATGTTAGAATGCACCAAGAATTATAATCATGAAAAGAGATGTATTATGACTAGAGAGGGCAAAGTACTTGCTTATCTGAGAAAGGAGGCGATCGCAGAAGCTTTTGACATCCCCTGATACAACACTACTACATTCTGCGACAAGGAGCCTGCTTTGCAACTTTATTTGGCTGGACCTAAGAAATGTATGGAGGTAATAAACAATAGCTGGTTGGTGCAACCAAGGCCACATGTGAGTAAGGTGCCTAAAAAGTTTCACAAGTTGGACTTTCATCAAGAAATCAACTATATGGTTGTGCTTTTGAACCGCATCATGGGCTGCCCACAATCGGCAAATTTTGAGCCCTGGATGTTCTTCTTCATTGAAGAAATTATAAGTGGAAAAAGAATGATAGATTGGGCTGAAATGATCAGCAGCAACATCGATGATCAATTGAAGGGTTTATAGGAAATGAAAACATTTTACATGAGCTCATATATTATATATATGCTTGCCAGAAGCGAGAGATATCCAGGATTGCACTGCAAGGGGAGAGTTAGAAACAGAGAAGGATAGTACAAGGTTTATGATTGCTATCCTCAGCTGCACTTACAGGCTATATCCCATTACAGAAGGTTTAATGATGCCTTTTCCATGCATATTGTTAGATTGTTACAAGGTAGCACATGCAGGAGATTGTCGAAGGAGGCTATGAACTTCGTGGCAAAATACGGAAAGTGGTTTATTCAGTTTCCAAGATTCACATACATCAGTGTGGAGGGCTTCTCATCATTGCCTTACAGATTGCCTAGATACCCCACTGACAGAATGGTGTTGTTGGAAGTAACACGATAGCTGGTTACATTCGACAGAGTCCAGAGAAAGAGGAAGAAGACCACAACAAAGTTTCGAATCAGCATCGGGAGGCTTGAGGCTTGCATGTCATTACAAGCTGCTAAAAATTTAGAGATAGAGTTGTAGGCTTACAACTTGGTATGCCACAATGATGCATGCAGTAACTTTGATCCATTTGGCACAGTCAGACAAAAATTTGGGAGCAAATACGAACACAAACCGCAACTCAAGGATCACTAGATAGATACATATGATGACATAGAAATAAGAAAGAAAAGTTGCTACCGATTGTCTTTGGATTTGGTCAGATCAACAAGAGTGATCAACATTCTAGATCAGCTTAAGGAGAATCACAAAAGACTTTCACAAAGTTCGTATGAAGAGAAAAGGAACAAGCCCTTCACCATCAATTGGTCAGAGCAGGAGGCCACACGTAATGATGATTTGATGATGCCAATTGTATCACATACAAGAAAGTATGTAGACTTCCAGATTCACAGACTTCAAGAGAAGAATGTCCAATTGACTTACAACTTGATGGGAGGAGTTAGTGTACATTAGTCCAAGGATACTTCAGGAAGTGGGTCATCCAATAATTCCAATGGTTCAGAGGGAGAAGGTGATGATCCACATGAGGGTATTCAGCCAAGTAAGAGGGTAAAGACTAATGATCAGTAGGTAGTTAGTGCATTTTCAAGACAGAAGGGTAATAATATAATAAATATTGATGAAGATGAAGTGAGACATGATGATCAAAGGTCTTTGAAAATCCAAGATGATTAGGGAAACAAACAAGGTAATCAAATTGGTGAAGTAGTGTCAAAATCAGCTAAGGAACAAGAAGTGGTCATGATAGAAACAGAAGCTGAAAATCAAGATGACAAAGAGTTGTATGAGTTTGATGAGGAGGCTCTTCCCACTGTTCAGCATAAGGCAGTTCAAGAAGAAAGTTAGGAGGACCTGTCCAATCTGCCTGAGTGGTTAAGAGATCGAGTGAAGGAAAAGTCTATTATTGAAAGGGAACCCATACTAAGTTTGGAAGACTTGCTGAGCAGGGCCAAAACTGATAATGGAAAGCAGAAAATTACTAAATTCTTGAAGATCACAAGGGGCAGCTTGGGGTCAAGGCAAGTGCATATTGCTGTCCCAAAAATCAGCAAAGAGGCAGATGATGGCGTTCCGAGTGCATATGACATCAATACTTTTGATTTGGGACCAGCCACAACAGAGCAAGAGATAGAAGAGTTGGAAGATTCAGTTGTTGTCATCAAAGAAAGGCTACGGAAGGAACAAGAATAGAGGATTCAGTTAGAGAAGGATAAATTGGCATTTTAGCATTATATTCAGTAGTTAATGAGGCCACTAAGCCAAGCTGAAGTGATGGTTGCACCACTGGCTTTGCTCTTGCAAGAGTCTGTGGTTCATTTGGAAGAAATGAGGTCCTCTTCTCAAGTATTGCAGGACTGGGCAGCAAATTTCAAGATCAAGGCTGATAGGTTCGTGGATGAGATTGTGAAGTTGTACAAGGAGGCTGCTTCAACATTTGACAGAGTTTAGAATATTCTAATTACTTGTGCACAATTAAAAAATGTAATGGAAGAAGTTATGCCTCAGTTGAAAAGGCTGATTTATACTCCAAGTGCCACATTGTTGGATGAAGGGGTGATTGAGCGGGGTCCAACATATAATTTCCATTCTTGGTATTGTGCACTCAGCATAAAGGAACAAGTTCTAGGAAATGTTGAGAGTGACTGCACTCAAACAAGAGAGGTACTTTGGGAAATGCAAAACAAAATACTTGTTTTCGTAAACAGGGTAGTTGATTCCAATGGAGAGATTGATGAATACTTGCTGAAAGACAAGATGCATGCAAAGTATTTTTGGCATACACAGGCTATTTCGAGGGAGTTGTTGGATGAAATTTGCACACTTTCCACTTTCATGGGCACGTTTCAGACATCCATGGCTGGTTGGGAAATGACAGTTGTCAAATGTACAGAGGAGCTACAAATTGTAGAGGGCACCATTCAGACTCTACCAAGTGTCCCTATGGAGGAGATTACACGTGTGATCTCTGGATTTGTGGAGTTTACCACAAAAAGGAAAGGTCATAAATGAGGGTATTCCACTTAGTTGGTGCATCATTAATGCAGGGTCCAATTTTAGTAAATTTTGTAACCACTTTCCTATGTGGCATAATATGGGCCCTCGATTTAAAGTTTTAATCTTGGCCATCGATTGAGTTTTGGGGCCTATATAAACCCATTTTGCTCTCATTTGTAGGGGGAATGCTCTGAGAAATTGTTGCTCAAGACTCTGCTGAAATAAATATAAATTCATTGCTAAAATTTTCATGGTGATTTGTGTTGTTTCAAATGAATGCATGGTTTCTAAGTGTTCACTCATAGAATAAGATCCGTTTAGTTTGTTTTCAGCAATTTAGTTTTATGTTTTATGGAAGTTGTTGTTGCTGATTCATGTTTGGTGTCTCCATAGTTCATACAATTTATAATTTGTCGATGGCAGATTGTAGTGCATGGTTAGTCTGAACATCATCTGAGCTTAACTTCAATTACTTTGTGTATGGAAGTAATCTGAAAATCTTACTTTACCCTTAGAAGATAGCACCACTTTTGTGTAGTTGTTACCTTATGGCGAAGCAAAGTGTGGTTGAGATTCTGGTGAATCAGTGGTGATTGCTTGCATTTAGATTAGAGCCTTCTAAACTCATTTCCTTTTGCATTTTCTTTAAAATCTTGTTAGATTTAGATTCAAGAGCTTCCATTGTCATATCTTAAGTTATCGAATTGGTAGACCTTCAAAGAAGCTGTGTTACATGTTATCCAAGAGAAACAAGTTTCTTATTGTTGAGCATTTACGTAAGTCCCTTTGTGTCAAACAGTAATTCACATCCTACTGCTAAGTTATCAAAAGTCACAACACAAAAAGTAACTAATCAAGAACCTTGGAGTCTACTCATCTGATCACTTAGCTTAGCATTTGAGGGATTTTGTTCAAGAGAGGATAGAGTACACCAGTATTTTATTCTATGTTGTATGTGCAAGGAAAACACATCAACAGAATTGGCACTAGAAGGAGGGCCTCTCTTGGAATACAAAGTTAGACACAGTGGAGCACATTGTTTCTTTTTCACCTGAAAAACACCAGAGGATTCTAAGGTCTACACCGTAAACTTCAAAGGAGTTGATTGAGTTGGATTTTAATTCCAAAGCCAAGCGCAATAAGAAGACAAATCCATCAAGTGAAGGATCACCTAGTGTAAGGGTCATCGTAGATTTGTTTCAAACTCCACCACAAAATACAAGAATCGCTCAACCAAGTAATACACAAGGAGTTACGCAAATGGTTCTGGCACAACAAGCAAACTTTCCAATGGCTTGGCTTCCGGCAAATGCTTCTCCCCTTGCTACTTTCGCAAATTACCATGAAATGCCCAAAAGTCCTGAACAATTCTGCTCTAAATTTTAGGTAAGTGATGTGAACAGGACATCAATGGAACATATTAAGATTTTCGAGGATACTCTTCGAAATAGAAGAATTGAGCATGAGGATGTAGCATGTAGATTGTTTCCTTATTCACTGGGTGAAGATGCATACTTTTGATATATTCATCTACCTACAGGATCCATTAATAGTTGGCAAATACTAAAAAACACCTTTCTAGAAAATTTTAGGATTCCCATCACTCTGTCAGAGCTCTACAAACAGTTTGTTGATGTCAAGAGGCAAGAACATGAACCTATCAGTTCTTTCAATAATCATTTTCATAAGGCTTATACAAGGTTGCAAGCTCCGTATAATGTTGATGATGCAATGGCAAGGGAAGTATATTATGTAGCACTAGACTGCCTTACTTCCATGTTTGTGAAGAGAGCAACTGTACCTCCAACTACTTTAACGGAGGCCTATGCTGAGGCTATCAAAGTGAATACTGACTTGGGCATGAATACTCAAGGACCACTTAATCATATAGGACATCCAGCTATGCCAAATCAGATTCAAGGAATCAACCAAGATTTGACACAGCATACTCCTATAATGAATCCAATTCTGGCACCTAGCAATCAGATGGTGTTGCATCCAGGAGCACCCATTTCACAAACTTCACTAGCGCAACCTGTGTACTTACAAGGGTCTTCATCCTCTACAAGGAGTCAAGAAGAAAAGGATGAAATGAAAGAGTTAATCGATCAAGTGAAGAGATTATCCACTGAAGTTACCCATCTGAGAAATGAAAATAATCATTTACAAAATATGCAAAGGAGTTTTCAAGGAAATCAGAGGGATTAGGGAAATCACAATGGATATCAAGGAAATCAGAGAGACCAAGGAAATTATCAAGGTTATAATCAAGGATTCTAAAGACAAAACAAAACATGGAATACATCTCCAAATAATGGAAATGTTCCCTCTCCGTTGGAAAACAATTCAAATTCAGATTCTAGACCAGCAGACAAGGTGTTCTTAGCTAAGGTAGCTTTATCAAGTTGGTGTCGATTGCATAACACAAATCAGCATTCTGAGTTGTGGTGTACAGAGTTCAGAATAGCTGTTGATATATTTCAAAAGGAGATGCAAAACACGCAAGCTCAAGATGCTCCTCAAGCTATGACAGGATATGAGATTGTTCCTACAACAAGGTATGATCAAGCCTTGATCATTGAAGACTTCACATTTCCTCCGGTGATGGATTATGATGCAATGGAATACAATGGAAGGTTCCCTCCAGCATCTGCAAATGGACCAATTGAAGATTCAGATTATTACTCTCCATTCAGTAATGACTTTCAAGCTGAAGCAGTAGGGGAAGTACAAGCATTTCAACAATCAGCTAGGAATCCATCCCTAAAAGTTTATCAAAGAAATCATCGAGTACAGGATCCATTAACCTCTTCAGTTCCTCCAAACAACTTTCAAACTCCACCAAATCCAAATGCTAGTAATAATCCAAATTTTCCAAAGGATTCACCAAAGTATAGACAAAGGGATGCTGCTCAAAGAACCACTCCATCGTGAGAAGTTCAGCCATGAGACAATCCACAAGGAGCCAATCTTTCACGAGATGGCCCTACGACAAATAATGGATTGAAACATCTAAGTTTAATTGTTACTGAAGAATTCAAGAAAGTGAAAGTGAGCATGCCTTTGGTTGAAATGATGAGAATCCCTGAAATTAGAAACATAATTCTAAATAGCTTAAATGATACATCTATTCTAAGGAATGCTACGGCAGGCCCTTCTAACTCATCCCATGTTCAGAATGCACATGTTGTGGAAAGTGTGCCAGAGGGTGTTTCTCCATATATGAACTCAGTATGTATAGCCCAAGACCCTACAAAGGATATAAAAGAAGGAAGTATGAAGGATATAAAAGAAGGAAGTATTGTTAAAAGTGAAAAGATCATAAAAAATGAAAGGATTGCAAGAGATCAAATCTCACGGTCAAATGATGTGGAAAAGAACGCACATTTCAAGTTACCATACGAAAAGTCTGTAGTTTTCTATCAAGGAAGAGATGAGCCTGCCCCATTCCTATTATCGGTCCGTATTTTTGGGAAAATGTTACATAATTGTTTGATGGATTCAGGGGCATCAAGCAACGTAATGCCACTCACCATATGTAAAAGATTGGGTTTGATTCCTGCCCCAACCAGAAAGAAAGTTACACAACTGGATAAGACAAAAGTACTCGTGGTTGGAGAATTGAATAATATACACATGCAGTTGTCATCTGATCCAAGAATCCAAAGCTACATTGATATATCAGTTGTTGATATCCCAGGCGGATATGGCATGCTCCTGAGCAGAGATTGGTCAAGAAGATTGAATGGGTATGTAGCTACCGATTTCTCACACATGTGGCTACCATGGAAAGGAATTCCAAATCAAATCAGAATTGATAGTACTCCAAGATTGAAACTGATGATCACAGAATATGGTGAAGACAATGAGGTCCTGTTCCTAGAAACTGATCTTGGAAATTACAGGCGAAATACAGAAGAAGTCCTCATGCTACAAGGTTTAAGAATGAAAGAAGATGAAGGTCAGAATTCTTTCGATGAAACTGAAATTTTGCTTGATCACAATTATGAGTCTGCTTCTGATGAAGGAGATGGTACATTTGAAAATTTCCAAAATTTTGTACTCAAGAATGTTCAACAAGCAAATGTCAAAGATCTATTATTACCTAACTGGTGCCGGATACATAGTGCTTTTCATTCTGAGTTTTCTTGTGCTATGTGTAAAGTTGCCTTAGAGCAAGTATACAAGAAAGTCCCTCAAGCTGAAAAACCAGAAATTCTGGAAGTAAAGAAGGGAGCTGTCAAATTACCCACTAAAACTGAGATAATTGAAAAATTTGAAAAAAGTGATGATCAACCGAAGAAGGATCCAATTTCACTGAGGACTCCCAAGAAGGGTAAGGGAAAAGAAAATCCAAACAAAGTTTCAATTGATCAAGAAGGAAATCAAGTATGGACTTTATGTTTTGATGGGTCCAAGTCAAAACAAGGAGCTGGTGCTGGGTTCGAGTTAATCAATCCATCAGGTGAATCATTCTTGGCTGCGCATAGACTACAATTTCCATGTACAAATAATGTCGCAGAGTATGAATCATTAGTTCATGGGTTATTGATGGCTATCAAGAAAGGAGCTAAGATTCTACATGTTTACAGAGATTCTGAGGTAATTGTCAAGCAAATAAGAAAGAAGTATGTTTGTCATGATAAGAGATTAAAGAGGTATAGAAATTGTGTTTGGGATTTGATTGAAAGTTTTGATGCATTCAACATCAAATCAGTTTACAGATCAAAGAATCAAGTTGCTAATTCCCTAGCACAGGCTGCGAGTTCACTTACACCACTTGCCATGAATGGGTTGAAAAAGTTCACTATAGAGTTAGTCTTAGTACCATCAGTCCTTGTTAATGTTACAAATTTTCAGGTGTTCAATGATGATAAACACATATTGGATTTCATCACAAATTCTGTGGTTTTTGAGGCTCAAATCATAGATGAAGAAGATTTGGAACAAGCAAAATTTGATGCAGAGGGTATCTTGAACCTAAAAAATAACACAATACCACAAGGGATGGTTGAGTTAGAAAGACTCTTTGATTCAGATCAATTGAGTGCATTGAGAGAGAATAAGATTCAAGGAGATAAATGTGAACCTATCAATATGGGAACAAGTAATGAAGAGAAGAATGTGTTAATAGGAAAGGTGTGTAGACCTGAAGAAAAGGAAGGTATACTCAAATGCATGAGAGAATTCTTAGACATTATAGCATGGAGTTATGATGATTTAAAGACTTATGATACCTCAATCATTACACACACCATTCCTCTAAAACCCAACAGCAAGCCGTTCAGACAAAGGCAGATGCCTGTCAATCCACTTTTAGAACCATTGATATATAAAGAGGTAAAGAAGCTGTTGAATGCAAGGATAATATTTCTGGTAAGGCACTTAATGTGGGTCGCCAATCTTGTTCCTGTTCGTAAGAAAAATGGGGAGATAAGGTTGTGTGTGGATTTCAAGAATTTGAATAGAGCATCTGAAAAGGACAATTATCCACTGCCTTCATTGGATGAAGTTTTGCAAATTGTGAATGGTTCCCAGATGATGTCTTTCCTAGACGGATATTCAAGGTACAACCAAGTGATGGTGGAACCAGAAGACAGATTGAAGACTACTTTCACTTGCAAGTGGGGAAATTATGCATACAGGTGAATGCCATTTGGACTGATTAATGCCGGAGCAACCTTTCAAAGAGCTACGGACATTGCTTTTCATGATTTGATTGGAAAATGTATCATCATATACATGGATGATCTCACAGTTTTCTCTCGCAGAAGGGAAGATCACATAGAGGATTTGAGGAAAGTATTTCAAAGATGTAGAAAACACGGAATCTCACAAAATCCAAAAAAGTGTATGTTTGGAGTAACAGAAGGCAAATTATTGGGACATGTGATTTCATAGAAGGGAATTTCAATAGATCGAAGCAGAATAGAGGCTATTTCCAAGATTGACATGCCTGCAAGTAAGAAGGAGCTGAAGTCATTCTTTAGGAAGATAAACTTCATCAGGAAGTTCATTACAGGATTTGCAGAGATCGTTAAGCCATTGAATGACATGTTGAAGAAAGATGCGAAGATAGAGTGGACAATTTCCCCAAGAAAGGCATTTGAAGAAATCAAACAAGCTATTGCTGATGCTCCTGTTTTGATAAGCCTAGACTACACAAGGCCATTTTATCTATATTCATTTGCTTCAGAGCATACTTGTGCAGCAACTCTCACCCAGAGAAATGAAGAAAAAGATGAACACCCAATAGCTTTCATGAGCACACCATTGAAAGATGCTGAACTGAGATATCCCAATGTGGAAAAGCAAGCTTATGCACTGGTCAAAGCAATTAAGAAATTAAGACATTACATTTTGAGAAGTAAAATATATGCTATTGTTCCAGATGTGGCAGTCAAGACCCTACTTATGCAGAATGAGTTTGGAGAAAGAAGAGGCAAGTGGGTCACCACCATTTAAGAATATGATATTGAAATACAACCAATGAAGCTTGTTCGAGGACAAGGACTCACTCAAACGATTGCAAATGATGGACCAGGGTTGGTGCAACAAGTTTATATTCTTGAGGATGTATCACCTGATGAGTGGTACAATAACATTATATATTGTCTTCTAAATCAGAAGTGTCCGGCACATATGAATTCAACCCAGAAGAGAGCTTTGAGAATAAAAAGTCAGCATTTTATGCTCTAAGGATCAGTCCTATTCCGAAAGAATCATGAAGGGATATATTTGAGATGCCTAGGAAAGGATGAAGTAGGTCAGATAATGGAACACTTCCACATCAAATTTGGAACATGTCATGGGGGTGGTTTAGCTATAGCACACCAAATTCTGAGGGCAGGCTATTATTGGCCCACTTCATTTCATGATGCATATGACCATGTCAAGAGATGTCACACGTGCCAGGTAGCTACTTCAAGGGAAAGAAATCTAGCCATGCCACTTCAACCGGTGATCGAAGTAAGACCTTTTGCTCAATGGGGTTTGGACTTTATTGGTATGATTAACCCACCTTCCTCGGCACAACACAGGTATATTCTGACCACTACTGATTACTATACCAGGTGGTCTGAGGTTCATGCTTTAAAATTTTGTACTTTTGATGTTGTGATTAAATTTCTTGAAGAAAATATTATCACTAGGTTTGGATGTCCACTTGCACTTGTTTGTGATAATGGTCCTACTTTTACTTCACTAAAATTTTCTAACTGGGCTTTTGAATATGGCATTACACTGAAATTTTCATCAAACTATTACCCACAGGGAAATGGCCTAGTAGAATCCACCAACAAAAACTTGCTAGGTGCAATTAAGAAACTATTGGACAAAAACCCGAGAGATTGGCATACGCAACTTAAGTCTGCTCTTTGGGAAGACAGGACAAGAATACAGAGTTCCCTGGGTACATCCCCTTATCATCTAGTTTATGGCCAAGATCTTGTATTCCCAATCCAACTGAGAATTCCTACATTACAATTTATGCAAGATTACATGGAAGAAAATGACAGAGTCCAAACTAGGTTGTCACAACTGCTCCACTTAGAAGAAAAACAGGACATGGCACTTGAAAATTTTGCAAAACATCAAGGAGTTGTGAAGAGGTGGTTTGATAGACAAGCAAAGATCAAGTCTTTTCATATTTCTGATTTGGTTCTATACTGGGACAAAGCTAAAGAGAGAAAGGGTGGACATGATAAATTTGATAATCTTTGGAAGGGCCCTTACTAGATTGCCAAAATTTTGGGAGAAAATGCTTTTAAACTGAAAACACTCACTAGAGAATCTGTTCCATTGCCTGTCAATGGACAATTCTTAAAGCATTATTTCTAACCCTAAGTTCCTTCGGGGACCTATTTGTAAATAGTTAGGATAGTTGTTTCTTGCTTTCGTAGGTTAATTTTAGGGTAGGTTTGCTTCATTTTGGGCTTGTCTGCTTTTGCTGCAGTTTTTTGGTTTTTCCCGGGGTCCCATTTTTGGGTGGTTTTTACAATAAGAGCACTTTTGGTTGACTTCATGAGGTAATGCTAAGTATATTTTGAGAATAAATATTCATGAGATTCTTCGAGTCAGAAGGTAATTCTCTTTAGTCTATCTTTTTGTTAAGATCTGTACTTGACTCGAGAAGGGAATCATGCATTGTATTTTGACATGAAGGTCTTTGATTATATGTTTAAAATGTTTAATCTTTAAATGAATACTTTTTGTTTTCTTTTGATAAGCTTGCGTCAAATGGATAGATTCATTGCGGACTCCATTGTTGGCGTTCGATAGCATGTTACTTACTCTGGGAGGATAAATTGACTGTTTAGGGCGACTTGAATTGTTTTGAGATCTTATATCCTTTCACTTTTAAAATCTAGAAGTACCTAAGTAAATCTTTGTGATCTCACATTAAGTGAAAAATCTAAAGGTCCACCTTTGCCGCCATCGTAAGTCCACACCCAGCTAGCTGAGTTATCATGTAGCGGTACTGCATTGTACTCTACCAAGCAAAAGCATGTTGAAAATCAAAAGAAAAGAAAAGAAATGAAAGAAAATCACAAATCACACACCATAACTCAGTTAGATGGATGATCGAGTAATCTTTACTAGGGCTATGGACGCCTGACCGGCAGTAGGGCTCTGCTCAAGTGGAATTACGAGACAAACCCGTCGGGGATATAGATGCTTGCTGGCAGCGGGGCCATGTCCAGGTAGTTCATGAGGTGTGCACTAATCACGTAGCTTAATGCGGAGGAACTAAGGTGATCTTAAGTGCTAATGGATGGAAATGAACCCAATTGCACACACTTGGATCTTTCAGGATGAAAATGGTTGTCCTAAGCTTTTGATTTTGATGCCTTGATTAAGTTTTCATGTTTATTTGACCTAATATGTGGGTGCACGCAGGAATTTTGAAGTTTTGATTCTTGCTTATCTCTAGAGCACTTGAGGAAGTTTTAAATAAAATTTTTACCCTAAGAAATTGCAGAGATGAAATGTCGTGATACAATTTTTGACTCCTTTCTCTTTTTGAGTGCATCTCTTTACTATTAGATGGACTTGATGAGGTTATTTGATGATTTAGGGTTTTGAATGAGTCTTTATTCCTCAAATGTCCAAGAACATTTCTCTTGTGGAGTTGCCAGATGTTGTGACATGGTCCAACATCACCCCATCAGCCGTGGGGACCCCTGCTTGGTGTTTTTGTCTGTGGTCTTGGTTGAAGTTTCTTATCTAGGCAAGGTAGTCTGCAAGTGTCATTGGGGTACATTGTAATTCATTTATTGGTTGGTAGAGAACTTGAAACGCATAGAATGCCCTGACTTTGCATGAAGCGCAATCATTTCAAATGCTCACACTGGCGGACATTTTCAATCACCTTGCACTGCATTGAGATGTTCTTTCATTGCACAGCATGCCCGCTCCCCCCTAGATCCCCACCTAAATGGACTTGATTTACCTTCTGGCATTGCTGTTGATTTCCTATTCCCTTAGCAAGCTAAAAGACTGCTTGAGCGGATCTTCATGACTCGTCGAGAACTCTCCATGATTGGGTTAATGTTCGGTAGGCTTGAATGACCGTTTGGGCGGAGTATCTTTGGATGGCATGATTATTAATGGACCTTTGGTGGTTATGCAGAACATCACAAGCATTCTACTCTTAGCATCAAGTCTAGTGTGAAGCATAACGTCCGCTCCACATTGATCACTTGAGTCTTGGTGAAGGTTAAGTGTGTGGTAAGGCTTTCTTGAAACTTAAGGTGCATCCACATAAATTCATGGAGGGACGGACTTTTGAGAGTCCACTGCAATTCTAAATTATGCACGTTGAAATGAAAAGACCACCGGGATGGAGATAAGTCTTAGGTTTGCAAAGTATACTTTTTTTGGCCAAATATGGTGGGATCTCAAATGTTCACTCAGACCCGCTGAGGGAATCATTGAACATTTTTTTGCAGAGCGAATCTATTCTATTCTTAGCATACAATTAAATAGGCACTGCACTCTCAAAAATGCATGGATAGTGAGTTAATTAGGATTTGTGGCAGGAGTATTGAGGCACGTATCTTTTGAGTATTGGTTCGTCCTATTTTTAGCCCCATGATTTAATTCAAGTAATGTCATTTATGCGGTAGAGGAGGTGGAGTGCACTATTTATGCTAGCAAAATATTTTGAACATTATTGTGAGTAAAGTGCCAACTTTCTGAGCATACATGGTATGCGCTGTCCTCCAGAAAAGGTGATTTCACTGTGTGAGACGATAGGGATTCGAGGGTGTTTTATCATTTGTTCTAACAGTGAGCTTCGCCTCCTGCATCAGTATTTGGAAACCCGACTATGTTCATGAGTTTTGTTTGCAAGAGGGGATCCTTATGAGGTTTGTCTGAATGGGTTCTTGGATATTAAACTAGTTAAAATTACATAATCTGCTTGGTGTTCTCAAACCTTCTTGAGTGCAGGTTTAAGAGTGTCTTCCTTGGTTGAAGTCTTCGAGAGTTTTAGAAAGATCACCTTCTATTGCTTGGAAATCGACCTCCCCTCCATTAAAGCACATAAGGGATTACAACACATGATTATTGCAGGTCCATTAGGAGATCAGATTTGATAGGGGTAAATAGGAACTAAGTGTGTTAGTGAGACATTTGGACATTTTGTTCTCACGGGAATCGCATTATTGGTTTTTCTTTAGCAGAGTGGTGAGATAAATTGAAATCTTGCATTCAAATAATCTCGCATGTATTAAATGTAGGTTTTGTTACTATTATGTTGTTACTAAATGTCATTTTCAAGATTTTGACATAAGGCGGTTGTGCAGGTGAAGGATGAGTGCGAAGGACAGACAAGCATTGATGAGGAGTGACATGAAGGGAACGTGGCTAGAAACAAAGATCACTTTGAAGTGGTGAAACCTATGTGACACCAATCTAGGGAAGACCAATATGGAAGAGATTCAGAAAAATTTGCACAAACCCAATCCATCGGATCTAGTCAGATGAATGTTGAAGAACGGGATTGTGCAAGCTGCTTGTTTCCCGCAAACAATGCTGTGTCCAGAACTGATGTTAGAATGTGCCAAGTATTATAATCATGAAAAGAGATGTATTATGACTAGAGAGGGCAAAGTACTTGCTTATCTGAGAAAAGAGGCGATCGTGGAAGATTTTGACATCCCCTCATACAAAACTACTACATTCTGCGACAAGGAGTCTACTTTGCAACTTTATTTGGCTAGACCTGAGAAATGTATGGAGGTAATAAACAATAGCTGGTTGGTGCAACCAAGGCCACATGCGAGTAAGGTGCCTAAAAAGCTTCACAAGTCAGACTTTCATCAAGAAATCAACTATATGGTTGTGTTTTTGAACCGCATCATGGGCTGCCCACAATCAGCAAATTTCGAGCCTTAGATGTTCTTCTTCATTGAAGAAATTATAAGTGGAAAAAGAATGATAGATTGGGATGAAATTATCAGTAGCAACATCGATGATCAATTGAAGGGTTTATAGGAAATGAAAACATTTTACATGAGCTCATATATTATATATATGCTTCCCAGAAGTGAGAGATATCCAGGATTGAACTGCAAGGGGAGAGTTGGAAATGGAGAAGGACAGTACAAGGTTTATGATTGCTATCCTCAGCTGCACTTACAGGCTATATCCCATTACAGAAGTTTTAATGATGCCTTTTCCATGCATATTGTTAGATTGTTACAAGGTAACACATGCAAGAGATTGTCGAAGGAGGCCATGAACTTCGTGGCAAAATACAAAAAGTGGTTTATTCAGTTTCCAAGATTCACATACATCCATGTGGAGGGCTTCTCATCATTGCCTTATAGATTGCCTAGATACCCCACTAACAGAATGGTGTTGTTGGAAGTAACACGACAGCTGGTTGCATTGAGGCTTGCATGTCATTACAAGCTGTTGAAAATTCAGAGATAGAGTTGCAGGCTTACAACTTGGTATGCCACAATGATGCACGTAGTAACTTTGATCCATTTGGCACAGTCAGATAGAAATTTGGGAGCAAATATGAACACAAACTTCAGGAACTGGGTCATCCAATAATTCCAATGGTTCAGAGGGAGAAGGTGATGATCCGCATGAGGGTATTCAGCCAAGTAAGAGGGTAAAGACTAATGATCAGTAGGCAGTTAGTGCATTTTCAAGACAGGAGGGTAATAATATAATAAATATTGATGAAGATGAAGTGAGACATGATGAGCAAACGGCTTTGAAAATCCAAGATGATCAGGGAAACAAACAAGGTAATCAAATTGATGAAGTAGTGTCAAAATTAGCTAAGGAACAAGAAGTGGTCATGATAGAAACAGAAGCTGAAAATCAAGATGACAAAGAGTTGTATGAGTTTGGTGAGGAGGCTCTTCACACTATTCAGCATAAGGTAGTTCAAGAAGAAAGTTAGGAGGACCTATCCAATCTACCTGAGTGGTTAAGAGATCGAGTCAAGGAAAAGTTTGTTATTGAAAGGGAACCCATACTAAGTTTGGAAGACTTGCTGAGCAGGGCCAAAACTAGCAATGGAAAGCAGAAAATTACTAAATTCTCGAAGATCACAAGAGGCAGCTCGGGGTCAAGGCAAGTGCATATTGCTGTCCCAAAAATCAGCAAAGAGGTAGATGATGGCGTTCCGAGTGCATATGACATCAATACTTTTGATTTGGGACTCGCCACAGCAGAGCAGGAGATAGAAGAGTTGGAAGATTCAGTTGCTGTCATCAAAGAAAGGCTACGGAAGGAACAAGAATAGAGGATTCAGTTAGAGAAGGATAAATTGGCATTTCAGCATTATATTTAGTAGTTAATGAGGCCACTAAGCCAAGCTGAAGTGATGGTTGCACTACCAGCTTTGCTCTCGCAGGAGTCTGTGGTTCATTTGGAAGAAATGAGGTCCTCTTCTCAAGTATTGCAAGACTGGGCAGCAAATTTCAAGATCAAGGCTAATAGGTTCGTGGATGAGATTGTGAAGTTGTACAAGGAGGCTGCTTCAACATTTGATAGAGTTCAGAATATTCTAATTACTTGTCACAATTTAGAAATGTAAGGGAAGAAGTTATGCCTCAGTTGAAAAGGCTGATTTATACTCCAAGTGCCACATTGTTGGATGAAGGGGTGATTGAGTGGGGTCCAACATATAATTTCCATTCTTGGTATTGTGCACTCAGCATAAAGGAACAAGTTCTAGGAAAGGTTGAGAGTGACTGCACTCAAACAAGAGAGGTACTTTGGGAAATGCAAAACAAAATACTTGTTTTCGTAAACAGGGTAGTTGATTCCAATGGAGAGATTGATGAATACTTGCTGAAAGACAAGATGCATGCAAAGTATTTTCAGCATACACAGGCTATTTTGAGGGAGTTGTTAGATGAAATTTGCACACTTTCCACTTTCATGGGCACGTTTCAGACATCCATGGCTGGTTGGGAAATGACAGTTGTCAAATGTACAGAGGAGCTGCAAATTGTAGAGGGCACCATTCAAACTCTGCCAAGTGTCCCTATGGAGGAGATTACATGTGTGATCACTGGATTTGTGGAGTTTACCGCAAAAAGGAAAGGTCATAAATGAGGGTATTCCACTTAGTTGGTGCTCCAATTTTAGTAAATTTTGTAACCACTTTCCTGTGTGGCATAATACGGGCCCTCGATTTAAAGTTTTAATCTTGGCCATCCATTGAGTTTTGGGGCCTATATAAACCCATTTTGCTCTCATTTGTAGGGGGAATGCTTTGAGAAATTGTTGCTCAAGACTCTGCTGAAATAAATATAAATTCATTGCTGAAATTTTCACGGTGATTTGTGTTGTTTCAAATGAATGCATGGTTTCTAAGTGTTCACTCATAGAATAAGATTTGTTTAGTTTGTTTTCAGCAATTTAGTTTTATGTTTTATGGAAGTTGTTGCTGATTCATGTTTGGTGTCTCCATAGTTCATACCATTTATAATTTATCGATGGCAGATTGTAGTGCATGGTTAGTCTGAACATCATCTAAGCTTAACTTCAATTACTTTGTGTATGGAAGTAATCTGAAAATCTTACTTTACCCTTAGAAGATAGCACCACTTTTGTGTAGTTGTTACCTTATGGCAAAGCAAAGTGTGGTTGAGATTCCGGTGAATTAGTGGTGATTGCTTGCATTTAGATTAGAGCCTTCTAAACTCATTTCCTTTTGCATTTTCTTTAAAATCTTGTTAGATTTAGATTCAAGAGCTTCTATTGTCATATCTTAAGTTATCGAATTGGTAGACCTACAAAGAAGCTGTGTTACATGTTATCCAAGAGAAACAAGTTTCCTATTGTTGAGCATTTACGTAAGTCCCTTTGTGTCAAACAGTAATTCACATCCTACTGCTAAGTTATCCCAAGTCGCAACACAAAAAGTAACTAATCAAGAACCTTGGAGTCTACTCATCTGATCACTTCGCTTAGCATTTGAGGGATTTTGTTCAAGAGAAGATAGAGTATACCAGTATTTTATTCTGCGTTGTATGTGCAAGGAAAACACATCAACACATTCCTTGTGAGGAGGAAGCTGCCATAGCTTCTATTTGTGATCATGTACCAGATGATCCCTCTTGAGAAGAGGATGAGCCTCATAAGTACTCTTTCCTTTTCTCTTACTTTGTTTTTTTTTGCGCATTGGGTTGTTTGACTAACTCTCTCTTCTCTTCTTTTCCTTCTCTTCTTCAAGTACTACTGTGGGATGGGGGGAACTATTTTAAGACTCTAGCTTAGATCTTTTGGTTCAAATAATGGGTCATTCTTGTGAGTCTCTACTTGTTGATGCCATATTCCTTCTTGGGCCAGTCATCACACAAACATTCTTGCGCCTACATACTATACTAGTCAATAGATTACCTCTCTATAAGGTGAGATTAAGGAACTTAGAGCTGAGGATGTTGTCCTTTAGGAGATGGCAAGTCTTGGAATTCATAGAAAGGCTTCACGAGAAACATGATGGGTCCTTCACATGCACCTAGAAAAGTTCTCTCTCTTCCTCATAGGACCCACAAGGGTTCTAATACTACTAGTCATAGGAGACCTAGGTGTTGAAGCCCTAGTGGCTCTATTGGTCAAAATCATCCTGGAGTTCCATCTAGTTTTTGTTTATTTCTACTTTTCCCACTTTCATGGGGAGACATAGAGCATTTTGTCCTTTCATCTACACCTTAATTTGTACTGGCTTGTACTAGCACTCTTGGAACTCTTTTTATGATTATTATTGTCTTTATCTCTTGTGCCCATTGGTGATTTAGAACCTTTGTGATTATGATCTCTAATACTTTGACATCGAGATGTATAATTATTATGATATTTTTTATCTTTTTCAAAATATATGAATGCATGCAATGTATGAAATGTAGGGGCATGAGAAGGAATTCAACACATCTTACTCCTATGGAATGTCATGAGTTATGACATAAACTTATTGCTTTCAATTTTTTTATTTTTGGTATGATGAATGCATGATGGAGAAAACAATGTGACAACTCTTTAGTAATATTTTGACTTAGGGTATTTGAAAATTATCTTGGTATAGGAGATTTATTAACTTTCTAAGATAGGATTTAGAACTCAAGCAAGAATACGGGGAGATGGAATCCTTCTAAATTTTAGGCTTTCCTAAAGGCTAAACACTGATCCTTATCTAGACAAAACCCTTTGAGATGCTTTCAACTTGGACAAACAAAAATTCTATTAGTACTTGCTAGACTTAGATCAAAGATGGCCAACACAATAGACCTAGGGTAAAGGAAGATGGGCAAGAATAGAAGATGTCTTTAAAGATAGCTAGACTCCTAGCATTGCTTAGCTAGTGCATATGTGTGCTTTGTACCTCACATTCTCTGATAGATTGTCACCCTCATAGCTTCAAGCTTAAATTTATCTCGAGAGTATAGACAATCAACAATCTTCTTTGTTTTCACTCTTTTTTTTCATTTTTTGTATTTTGTATTATCTCACTTGAAGCTCTCATTTTTTTGATATTTTTGATGCTTTTTTTATGGGATTATTTGAAAATTTATTGATGCTTTGGGTATTCAATTGCTTTGGTGCTTTCCTTTGCTATAATCTCACTTTTCTCTCACTTTTATTTTTCTGATCACTCATATTTTATAATGTTTCTGTCAGAGTTACAATCTTCCTGACATTTTTGGCCAAGAGATATAAGGGGCTAAGTGCCACAAAAACTTTTAACTATCGAGTTGGACTTCCCTTCTACTAAGAAGAAATGGGGGAGGTCTACTTGCAAGCTTCTATTGATTAGTTTAGGTTTTAAGACTGACTTTGTTTAGACTTAACAACATGGATCACTAAGACTAGGATCAGTGTAGAGCTAAAAGCTAGGATATGATTAGAATCATTAGGGAATGTGAATAGGGGAATGATATATGGAAATTGTGAATATAAGGGATCTCAAAAGCTAAGAGGATCAACCTATACCTAAGTACTTTTAGACTCACCAAAACATAAATCCAACAATTGCATGTCACTCACAAGAATGCAGGATGAAACATAATGATAAAGCAAATGTAGTACTTTGATTTCTCATGATTTTCTAATTGTTTTTTGGATTTTTGGAATATTTGATTGTTTTGTGTTTTTATATTTTATAATTTTTTTCTACCTTTTAGACATATTATTTCTTGAGGTGAAAGGTGTTGACCGTCTCACCAAATTCTTCACCTTCCATTGTGTACAAAAGATAGGTGCCAGTTCTAATGTCTTGTTTGACCATATAAGGACCTTTCCAATCTGGTCTAAACTTGTGTCCTTCTCCAGCTCTTTTGTTAATTAGATTATCGATTCTAAGTACTAGGTCTACCACTTGGAAGGGTCTTGGCACAAATTTCTTTGTATTTCTTCTTGATCCATGTGAGGTAAGAATCATGTCTCTGCACCACCTTTAATCATTTCTCATCCATCATTTCTAATTCAACTAGCCTCATTGTGCAATATTCTTCATTGTCTTACAAGCATTGTAAGGATACCCTTTAGCTTGGTAATTCAACTTCTATTGGTAAGACTACTTCTGACCCAAAAGTTAGGGCATAAGGTGTCATTCCAATCGAGGTATGCACACTTGTTCTATAGGCCCACAGAGTAGGGTATAATTATAGGTACCAATCCCTCTTGAAGTCTTTTACAATCTTTAGCAAGATTTATTTGAGTGTTTTATTTGTTGCCTTCGCTTGACCGTTTCCTTTTGGGTAGTACACTGAGGCTGAGTTGTGATTGATCTAGAACCTTTCTTATAATTCCCAAACTTGTGGTTTTTTAAATGATGAGGTGTTATTTGTCACAATCACTTGAGGGATTCCAAACCAACATATGATTTATTTGAAGATGAATTTTCTAATTACTACTCTTGAAACAATGGTTAAAGGCATTTCCTCCACCTATTTGGTAAAGCATTATGTCACCATCATGATGTATAAATGTCCATTAGTTGAATGTGGGTAGATCTTTCCCACTAGATCTAAACCCCATGTAGAAAGGTGTGTACATTTTATATTTGCATGTGAAAGGTGTGTACCTCTTATATTTGCACTTGGTTCTTAGATTTAATTTACTATAGATGTCCCTATCTACCAACCTCATTAAAGGGTCAGGATTGCCTACCAAACTACTTGCACTCAAATGAGATGACTATGGCTAATGGTAAGCTCCCTATTGCAAAGAAAGTTCATAATATGTATATTTAGTATATTGGTAGGATAGTAGTCCTTTTCCATATTTTCTATGGAGTAAAAAGTGTCCACATGTCTTTTTACCTCCTTGTTTAGCTCCTAGGTCCTTGTGATTACATTATACATTCAAAATGTTTATCCCAACACAAAATTGCCTGACAAAAATGCAAAATGGGAATATGGGCCATTTGTTTTATCTTACCCTGGACCTAAAGAGGGTTGATGGACTTTGGTGGTACTACCCATGTACCCCCTTTTAGGTCTGGCCTGATTTAAAGGCATGTTAGCCTGGGACCTTTCAAAAGGTTTCTCCTTGTCGGCTCGTTTAGTTTAATTTCATGATTATGAGTGGGAAAGAATATATAAGTGTGTTTTTGGATTGATTTGTAACTAGGTTGGAAAGAGCATAACTTGAGATCTTGAAGGAAAGCAACCAAGAGCATTCATTGTGATACTAGAGCAGATTTTTGTGCTTTCATTGTGTTGTTATTGTAGATATGGAGCTACAATCTATTCTTCCTTAGGATTTCAAGGATCTTTATCATTCTAAGGGTTCATCAATAGGTGATATCAATGTTTGTTTATCATTATTTGAATCATCTCATTATCATTATTTTCAACCTCTACCCTAAGAGGGCACACACTGTCTATCAATCAATGGTGTTGGGAAGCTTGAATGCTCCCAGGATTTGACTAAGGCAAATCCCTAAACACCATAACCCCGAAAACCCTTTTTATTTTCTTGTGTGTAGGTTAGAGGAGTGAGACCTAGAAAATACAAACCTATAGGAAGACTGTGTGAAAAATAGGGTTTACAGATCCAAAAATAGTTTTAGAGAATTCATTCACGAAGGACCTAGGCAATACCGCCCATGTCCTCTTACACTTTGTGAGTTCATATCTAGCATTTGGACAACATTTACAACATCTTTCTAGTTTATAGTTTCTACAGGTTCCTTCTATTAGGACCTAGGAGATCCTGAATTAGTCTTCCAGCATCTTTACTTTTGGGAGACAGGTTCTATCATCTTCTTGATCATCCTTGCACAATTAATTTCTAGATTATGATTGTACTTTCTCTATTATACTTAGATCTTTGTATAACTAGGGTTCTATGCATTATTAACCTAGGGTTTGATAAAAAGGATAAAGTAAATCTGATTCACCTATAACATACCTGAGTACAACATCAGTAGATGAGTCCACCTAGATATGATAGTGATTTGGCTCGACCTTATCCTCGCATGTTATATGGAAAAGGGTTTGATCTAGTGTGCATTCTATTTGTCACCATTCCCCTTTTTTATACGTAACATTTTGGTGAGCTTGTAGCTTCAAGCATTTACATCTTGTTGATTGTTCAAATTAGATTTTGCATTGATTTATTGCATATTTATCAATATTCCTTTGAAAATCTTGCATAATTTTGAAATAGTGCACTATTTAGGCCTTCGAAAGCTCACATTTTGGTAAAATTTTGCTTTAGGGTTTCAAAAATTCTTTTGCATGATCATATTAGTGGCATCAAATATTCATAAAATCTAATTTGGCATAATAATCTTGTATCATTTCACATCCTTGATTTAGAAATTCATACTTTTGCAATTACCTATTGTGTATTTCAACATAAGAAATTGGACATCTCTTTCATATATCTTTGTAAGAAATCTTAAAGTTGTCTATGTTTCCCTTTTGTGCAGTACTTTTAACATCATAATCACTTTGTTTGTAGTGTCACTAGTGTGTTTTTTATCTTTGCAAAAGCTTCAAAAACCTAGTTTCCTCAAACTATTGTCTTGGTGTACAAAAGTCTCACATATATGGCATCTCCATGTCATTTCTCTTTGGTATCTTTGCATGCATATATCAAATATCTTGAATAGTTTTAGAAATTCACTAATATGCATCCTTATGTTTTAGATATTGACATCTTTAAAGGCTCTTTACATGAAATCCTTCATTGCATATCTGATTTTTGATAGCTTCATAACCCTCATCGGTGAGCATCCTTCAATATTAGAAGATCTAACTAAAATCATCTCCATGAATTGTAATGAGAAAGAGAATGGTGTTAGTCATCCTTCTACTTATATTACAATTAATGATAATGCCAAGGATCTAGTCTCTCATAAATGTGATGGTGACCTAGCTTTGTCTATTTCACCTAATGATTTGGATCCCTTTCCCAAAGTTGTTCCTACTTGTGAGGACATTTTGGCACAAGAGGATGAAATTATTGATACATTCTTTAATATCATTCTACCCTTTCTTCATTCCAATTCTCTCCCTTTGAAATACTAGGTATTAATGGATGAAGAAAGCTCTCTCACATTAAATCCTTCGGGGAGGGATGTTGAGCTTAGTCAAAATAAAAACAATATTAATTCAATCATCATTAATAGACTTATTCAACCTACTAAGGGGATAGTGAAGAAGTGTACTAATGTTGCTAAAATCATTGTGCATGAGGAACCTAATATGCCTCCTTGCTTCAAACTGGTGATTATAGTTCAAGGTTCTCCAACACCACCTTGACTCCCAGGTTACATTCTCAATTATGTAAAACAAATTACTCAACAAAATCAGATGTATCAAAATGCGTTACAATGTTGGTTCCCAAAATGACAACACAAAAATCTAAAACATTTCTAAATCACGTAGGCCAGGGATTGTCATCAAGGTGATAGAAAGAGGTTTATAAACAACTTAAGGGCTATTTTGGCCAACTGATAGGAATGGATAGACTCCTTTACAATTTGATCTCAGCTTAAACTCTGGAGGGATATTGCAAGGGGTACACCTAAGCAGGTATTAACATCAAACCTAGATGAACAACTAAAAACAACTGGACAACCAAACCTAACTCATCATCTTGACCCCAAAAGATATCCCTACATAAAGAATGATTGGCTGTCACAAAACCCTATATAGTTGATTCAACTGTGCAAATGTACATGCAAAGGAAAGTTGGTTTTTCCCCTAAAGCACAGGTGAATGATTTGTTTGATTTAAAATATGTGGGATTGATCCATCCCCAATACAGACCAGTGTCTACACCATTGGGTAACTGAGTCATAAGCAATAAAGAGGAAGGAAATGAATTGAACCAGTATCAATAGAAGACTAAACTATATTGACATATATTTCTTAGATTATATTTAATGCATTAGACATACTTAATTATCCAGAACCAAACTACAATGACCCATTTGCAACAAAGAGATGACTCAAAAGAAAGCATGTATTGACTTGAATGTTGTCACGTATTATAAAATGTCTATTACAATCACACTAGCAAATGTGGTGAAGGAAAAATACAAAGCTGCGACAATGCATTCCCTTGAATCATTACAAATAACCATGGAGACATAGCACTACATAAAGATGTGTATTACAACTCATTCCTACACTATATCAACTGCATTTCTCCATTCATTTCTCAAACATTATCCTTTGCTTGATGCCCCAAAATCTCCCTTAGGTGCTTCTAGACCAAACAATTGGTTTAGTGACCAACCCTTAAAACATCTTTGAAACATGTATATATAGTTCTTAGTTCCTATGTAGCTCCTAGGTGTTGAAATTGAGTCAACATGCCAAGCCCATCCTACACTAAATATGGCCCATGGCTTCTATTAGAAAATTAGTGGACTAGAAGGAAAGCCCATACCCTGCATACTGATATTTTATCCTTAGAAGGACCTACAGAAAATATGATCACTAAAACACACCATCCTCCTATTAAATTTGAGTACTTGCACACTATTTTAGCCAGCTACAAGGTATATTATCCTATGGAAAATAAATTTCAGGTACATATCTGCCTACACACTATTGCAATCATGGCAGCTGAGAGTAGATAGGCACGTGAAATATAGTCTGCCAAAAATGCCCATAAATCTCTTATAATAGTTTAAAACTATTACATTCATACTTATTTTATATTTTGATTTTGCCCTTTAGTCGATGAATTTAGCCTAACGCAAACCACTCCGGTGAACCCATTGGTTCATGAAGTACTCATCCACCCTATCAAGAATTGCCTTTTGTCTTCTTTCTACTTTTTCAATCCTTATCGGCAATTTTTTTTTTTTGAACCAAGCCCTAGTCTCCCTTTTGTTGGCAAATTCACCCCTTTCAAACCTTTTCTTTGTCACCTCCTTTCTTCTTTGTTGGCAACTTCGTCCATCAATGAACCTATCCATCAGGGAACTTATATGTTCACGAACTACATTTTTGCCAATGAAGGCACTTGTCTTCTCCTTTCCCTTGACATCTTCATCTTCCCTTGGAAGATTTTCCCTTCAATGTTGCCTTGTTCTCTTTTCTTTAGTCAGCAAACCCACACAATGACGAACTCTTTAGTAGGTAAACCAGATGGTTCACGAACTAAAACCTTCACTGATAAACTACCTTAAGCCTTCATTGCCATAGAAAATTTCAAAATTCCTTCTTCTTGTTGCTTCACCAAAACCACCTCTTTTGTTCCTTCTCTTCTATCGGAGAATCAGCCATCGGGAGAACCTTTCATTGGCGAGCCTTCAATTTTGCCAACAAAGGACTTGGTCGACAAAACACTTCAAAATTTTTTCCTTTTTCTCTAAACTTTTCCTTTGCCCCTTTGTCAAAAAACTAGCAAATCGATGTACTAGGAAAATGCAAATTCCCGAACTAGTTCACTAGTTCGAGAAATTGTCGATTTGTTGATAAAGGGAAGAAATGAAGAAATTATTCTAAGGGAGAAAACTCATTGACTTTAGGGATTTTTACTTAGAATTTTTTTGATATAAAAACCTTATAAAATATCTCAGATCAGATCTAAATAGGAGGTTTTGAATGCAAGCAAAAAAAGGGGATTTTGAAAGGATTTTTTGGGCAAAATAGGGCATTTTGGGCACCAACATTGGCTCTGGTTGGGGACGTGTGAGTAAACAATGTCACAACGAGGACCAACCATCTCTAGACAGACCAAAAACACAAAAATTAATAAGAAAAACAATGGAAATGTATTTACAAAACATATATAGTAAATCATACAGTCATGAGCCTGAAGGCACAAAAGGAAAGTTGACTGTGATCAAAATTTATAGGCACATGCAGGTCCAACTTGGACAAAAATCCTGCAACCACTTGCCTTTGTCAAAGACAAGATGAATAAAGGAGCTAATCTCCCTCAAACCAAACTTGCACTTTTCACCCAGATGCAACAACTGAAAACTGTCCCCAGCATGTGCTAATCTGTAACATATGCTTGTGGATCCAAGGTCAGCTTCATCAATGAAATCATTATTGCATGGTAACCATAAAAGATAGGTATTTGACCTATCCATATCCATACCATGCTTGTTTCAATGGCAAGGGACCATACAAAACTAAAATTCAGGTCAGCAACAAAAGAAATTAATGGAGACAAAACTCCATTATCATGTGCCAGGCTATCATACCTACTGACCTCTTCATGCAAATTGAGGGAAAAAGAAAACACCTCCAATTCACATGGCAAAGAAAATTGTGCCTGAATGCACTATTGATTCACAAGAGGAAGCACTTCATGTTGTAGAACAAACTGGAAAGACTCCGGCTCAACTATACCTTTTGGTTGGGCTGCGACATGTTGAAGCTCAAGCATGATCATGCCTCGCTACTCATTTACATTAGTGTCCCATACAAAGGACTCAACTTCCAATTCAACACCGACACATTCAAGAGCTGGCAAATTTTCCACATCAAAGTGGAAGCACTCATATTCATTTGTGTTAGTGTAGGAATATTAACACTATTACTTATTATTTAAATAACTAATTATGTGTCTATTCCCCACATCGCTTAAAGCCACTTTAGGTGGTTAGGTGTTGACATGGAGAGCCCAACACAACTCTCCAAGACATATGTCGACTCTCTTTCTTCCACCTCTAGTTGAGTGTTGAAGTCGACTCAACCTCTACTCCTATATATTGTACACATACTGTTTGTCAGTTTACTCCAATTCGTAATCAACAATGCGTTGGTCGATCTTGTTTCTAACATGGTATTAGAGCTACATTAATTGCTTGATGGTTTTATTGGAGGCAAAAATCTCCTATTTGATGGAATTTTTTGTAAAAAATGCAAATTCTTTTTAGAAATTTGACATTTTGCAAGTTTTCGTTCAGACTTTTTGTTGAAAATGTATTTTTTCTTTGCAAAATCAACCTTTTGTAGGCCTCTGTTTGTAGTTTTGGGTGAAATTGTTTGAAGGGCATTTGTTTTTTGGCCTACTGGCATTTATCTGCTTACCTGGTTTGAGGGTTTCATATATTGATTGTAGAAATATATGAGTAGGCTCATAGCTGAGTTGTGGCATGAGAGATTCAAACGTAGGTCGACCAGCACTTGGGGTGCAGTCAGGGCTGTGAAATCAGTGGCCAATGTTTCCCTAGCCATGGCAACGAAGGTCAAACTGCATGGAGCCACACCATAATATTTGCTAGAGATAATCAAAGCCAACAGTCATCTAATGTTGAGGTCGCCTGCATCTTGGAAATCTAACTCCTTGGTCATTGGTTTTTCAATGGAATATTCAAGGTAGTTTTATATCTGCAAGTCATGGTTTTTCATTGCTATAGTCACCTTCCACTTTCATTGCAAGTCGAGGTTTTGGATATTCTTGTGGCTAGTAGTCTTCAATACCACCTCAACACTGCCCACTTCAAGTTCTAAGTGTTGGGTCATCATTTTGTAAGCATCATCCCCCATGACCAAAGCTTGGTCAACTTCTCAAGACATTCTAGAGTGTCAATCAATCATTTGGTTACTACAGATTGTAGATTTTTGAATATTCTAGGTCACCGTTTTGAAGAGAGTCACCATTTTTATTCTTGGTTGTTGCTTCACCGGACTCTACCATTTCACAGTGTTTGGGTGATGTCATTTCAAGTACTTTGGCTGATTCAGCTTAGGATTCCAGTGGCCACCATTGGCAAGGTATCTCTATTCAAACCAATGCCCCATTTGAAGCATCTTCACGTGGCCTCTATGTGTCATGGTTTTCTAACACTCTGTTAACATTTAATGTTAAATTTATGACATTTGTTAACCTGTATATCTCTTTGAGGAATGTGGGCTCACATTTTTGCAACGTGGTTTGGGTTTGATTCAACACACATAGCACCCCGAGAGTAATGCCAACATCACTACTAGGAGTCATAGTTTGATCAACTCTCAACCAGTCTTCATAAGTTGTCCACTACCGCACTCACTCTCTTTTTTAATGCTAGTGCTATTTTAGTTAGTGGCAATTAATGTTTGGAGGTAGATTTCTTATACTATTTGATGGTACTAGTTATGATGACATTTTTAAACAAATAATTAATGCTCACTATAGACATTAGTGCCACAACTAAACATATAATGTAAATGTTACACATATTGTAACATTAACAACTATTCTAAAGTTAACATCTCATCTTAACTATTAAAAACTATTGTAAAGGCTACATTAACTTTGTAACCGTTAACAGTTTATACTAACCCCTAGAGGTTAGTTAACTACCCAAACATAACATTTTCTTGATTGCTAGTGATAAGAAAACACCAAACCACAACATATTTCTAGAGAAAACTCTTTTATGCCAAGTCAAATTGCAAGAGTGCTCTCAACATGCCGAAGGAGGGTTTTTTTTCTTTTTTCTATAACTTTTGCCCACGAAGGCGAAATTGGGCATATTTATAGTCGACGGGAAACTGGTTCAGGTGCCAACAAAGCTGCATCGAGACAATTTGGGAATTGTCCCATTTTCCTCAAAAAAATTCCCTTCTTTGTACAACAAATTAAAAATTGAAAAAACAATTGTATCTTTTGATTGGCAACTCGAAATTGAGTGCCTTTTTTTAGAAAGTAAATAATTGTTCGAGACTAGTCTATTAGAAATGATTTTGCACTATCATTATAAAGTGTCATTTTTCATTCCAATTAGCTTTGTTTAACGTACTATCATTATAAAGTGACAAAATATGGGGGCATAAAATATTGAGACATAGAGAAGTTTCTCAAACAACAAACTAATATTGGGATAAAAATAGTGAATTATGGGGGTGTTCATAGAAGTGTGTAAAGAGCATTTCTGAGTTGAGCCAAGAGCACTTCCACAGAGATATGTCAAGATCACTTCCACTACTACTTCATCATTTTTCAACATTTTTTCCCGCATTGTATTGAGATGTGTCACGAACACTTCCACTACAACATCACTATCACCTAATGCTACATGTGCATCTAGAGTAGATTCTTCAAGGACTTCTAGAAATTCATCACAATAGAAGATTGATATCAGTTCATTTGCTTCTATAAATTTCAAAGTTGCTTCACAGAATGCTTCCATAGAATATTCAAAGAAGGACTTCACATTGGATTTGAAATGTAGCCATATGGCATGCAATTAACATTCCACACATGGATCTTGCAAGTATTGCAAGACTATCACTTTCAGTTGTATTATGTCAAGTACACACATCCATTGAGTCATGTCTAGTACACTTTCTTTTTTTCTCTCTTTTGGATGAAAGTTTTTTCCACTAGGTTTTCTTTCTTTCTCTACCTTATGAGAATGTTTTTGTACATGGGTACCTCATTAGGCCTAGTTGTTGGGACCCATCTTTATTTTGCTTACCTAAGCTGATCTTAAGTGGGGGTGTTAGTGTAGGAATATTAACACTATTACTTATTATTTAAATAAGTAATTATGTGGATATTCCCCACATGCCTTTAAGCCACCTTAGGTGGTCAGGTGGTGACTTGGAGAGCCCAACACAACTCTCCAACACACATGTCAACTCTCTTTCTTCTACCTTTAGTTGATTGTTGAAATCAACTCCTAAGTCAACTCAACCTCTACTCCTATATATTGTACACATATTGTTTATCAATTTACTCCAATTCATAATTAGTAATGCGTTTGTCGATCTTGTTTCTAACAATTTGTAACTCCATCAAGATCTCGAAAAAAACTTTCATATGTGTTGTTGTAACTTTCAATTTCTAAATCATAAGCATGACTCAGGCTGCAATCCAAAACATCAATACATAAATAAAGATCATGAGACACCTCAAATGAAGAACCATGTTCTTCCAATTGTCTCTATTTTATGTCCACCTTGGCAACTTGTTGTGTCATATTCACTGCTACAAACAAACTGCTAACACATATCTTCTTCCACATTCATTCTTATTTTGTTTCCTTGTGGCTCTGATGAAGCACACTCTACATGAGGAAGTGAACATACCTTGCACCAAAGAAATAGGTTCTCATATGTGTCCAAATGATCACCATCTTCACATTCTAGGGCAATCTCTACACAATAAAACTCCATGGCTGCATGAACAACTATCTCTGGTCAATTATCATCATGTGTAGCGAGCTCTAAATTATCCTTATGCAAGCAAACATCAACTGCTTCATCATCAAAAACATGAATGAAGGAGGGCATTTAATTAAACAAGAAACATGCTTCTTGTTCATCCCATCTTCTACCAACCTATGTACACATTTCATACTCATCTTCAGAAGATGATCCATCTGACTGTTCATCACTGTACACAGTATCCTCATTATTCATTGAACCACATACCTCAACATTAGACTGGAAATCACCATTGGTTTCATCATTCTCACCTTCACTTGATGAGCTATCCAATCAAAGGTAGGTGTATATATTGTCCTCATCATCGGCATCATTGTCATATGATGCACCATTTCCACTCCTACCCTTCTGGCTACACAATCATCATCATCTAGTGTTGCATTCCTGCGATTTCTTGTATCCACACTACTGTTGTTCAGATCAATATGTTTATTATCAGAAATGCATGCATTTGTGGACAACAAACCCTTTATGTAGTCATCTCTCATTTTCTCTATGGAGTCTAGGGACAAATATTCCTGCTACACACTTGTTTTTTGGAATTCTTCCTGTACATAGCTCAATCTAGTCTCATATGCTTCAAAAAACATATCAATGCAAGAGAGAATGTTAGGTCTAAAATCATTTGGGATATTGGAAAGGAAAACAACAAACCTGTGACCAAACTCCCTTCTTGACTCTCCCTCTTGTCTTTTAATTTTTTCCATCTGTATGACAAGATCAGTAGGGTCAAGACCTTTGGAAAATTTATTTTCAAATGTTGCCACAAGTTCATTCCACAAGGCAAAGGATTGCCTAAGAAAACTTTGGATCCATTCTCTTTCCTTTCCATGCAAGGACCTAACAAAGAAGCCCATCTGCATGTCTTCATCCTCAAACTGATGTTCTTCCAGGGATTCTAAGAATACATCAACATGTGTGTCCCCTTCCCAAATATCATACCCATCAAACTTAGGCAACTATTTGTAGACCTTGGTTGGCATACTCATTGTTTTGTAATCAACCCATGAGAGGTCTAACTGATCATTTACGAGATCTAAGGGAGGAGTAGGGAACTGATCAAAGTAACTTTTTGGGGTGGTAGGGACTACATTGGACTGCATACTAGACTCTAGCAGCATAATCTAATTTTTTGTTTCTTCTTCTTGCTGCAATAATGACTCAAACAGTTTTTTGGTTTTATCAATTTCATACTGTTGAACTACTAAGTCATTTAGATTGTGCATGGGTGCATATAAGTTTTGGTTTATATAACATGTAGGGCCATGATGGGAATATGTATCTCTAAGATGGTCATGGGAATCCACTCCAATGTAATTTCTAGGGTCTGAGACATAGGAAGACTCAGATGAAAGGCCAACCCTAGAATAATCATATTCAACCATCCATGACTAAAACATCCTCTAATGTGGGGCAAAAAACTAAGGCATAATTTTTTTTTCCGTCAACATGACAGGAACAACAAATTTCAAAGGTCAAGAACAAAACCATGTACCTCTAATTTCACCAGTTGTTGTGTATTGAGATAGAGCATTCGAATCACTATCAACAACCAAGGTACAACATTAACAACATTTTTTTCTTTGACAATAGAGTTACCACATCACTGAATGAGGAAGTACCTTGAAGCATGATTGATCTTCAAGGCCATAAAACTGATTCTGGGTTTCTCAAACTAGCAGAGTCCGTATATCTTATTAACCCAGTACTTTACTCTTCCCCGGCAATGGCGCCAAAATGTTAGTTCCCAAAATTACTGCAATACAAAACACTAAAACATTTCTAAATCACCTATGCCAGGGATTGTTGTCAGGGTGATAGAAAGAGGTTTATCAACAAGTTAAGGGCTATTTTGGCCAACTGACAGGAGTGTGTAGACTCCTCTACCCTTAGATCTCAACTTAAGCTCTAGAGGGATATTCCAAGGGGTATACCTAAGTAGGTATTGACATAAAAACCAGATGAATAACTAAAAACAACTGGACAACCAAACCCAACTCATCATCTTGACCCCAAAAGCTGTCACTAAGTCAAGAACAACTGGCTATCACAAAACCTCTAAATAGTTGATTCAACTGTGCGAATATACATGCACAGGAAAGTTGGTTTTTTCCCCTAAACCACAGGTGAATGATTTGTTTGATTTAAAATATGTGAGATTGATCCATCCCCAATATGGTCCTATTCCTACTCCATTGGGCAACTAGTCATAAGCAATAAAGAGGAAGGAAATGGATTGAACTAGTATCAATACAAGACTAAAATATATTGACATATATTTCTCCTGAGATTACATTTCATACATTGGACATACTTAATTATCTAGAACCAAACTACAATGACCCATTTGTAACAAAGAGATGACTCAAAACAAAGCATGTATTGACTTGAATGTTGTCACACATTATCAAATTTCTATTACAATTTCATGAGCAAATGTGGTGAAGGAAAAATACAAAGCTGCGACAATGCATTCCCTTGATCATTACAAATAGCTATGGAGAGATACCACTACATAAATATGTGCATTATAACACATTCTTACATTGTATCAACCACATTGCTCCTTTCACTACTCAGACATTATCCTCTACTTGATGCCTAAAATCTCCCTTAGGCACTTTCAGACCAAAGAATTGGTTTAGCAACCAACCTAGAAAACAACTCTAAAACATGTATATATAGTGTTAGTTCTTGTACATCTCCTAGGCATTGAAACTGAGTCAACATTCTAGGCCCATGCTGCATTAAATATAGCCCATAGACTTTGTCAGAAAATTAGTGGATTGGAAGGAAAGCCCATACCCTACATACTATTTTTTTGTCCTTAGAGGGACCTATAGAAAATATGATCACTGAAACATACCATCCTCCCATTAAATTTGAGTACTTGTGCACTGTTTCAACCACTTGCAAGGTATGTTATCTTGCAGAAAATAAATCTTGGGTACATATATGCCTACACCCTATTGCAATCATGGTGGATGAGAGTAGATAGGCACGTGAAATATAGTTTGCTAGAAATACCCGCAAAGCTCTTATAATAGTTTAAAACTATTGCATTCATACTTATTTTATATTTTGATTTTTCCCTTTAGTCAGTGAATTCAGCCTGACGCAAACCACTTTGGCGAAGCCATTGGTTCGTGAACTACTCATCCACCTAATCAAGTCTTGCCTTTTCTCTTCTTTCTACTTTTTCTCCTTATCGAAAATTTTTTCTTTTTTCAAACCAAGCCCTAGTCTCCCTATTGTCGGCAAATTCACCAGGCTTTTCAAACCTTTTCTTTGTCACCTCATTTCTTCTTTGTCAGTAACTTCACCCATCAGGGAACCTCTCCATCAGCAAACTTATAAGTTTGCAAACTATATTTTTGCCAACAAAGGCACTTACCTTCTCCTTTAACTTGACATCTTCATCTTCCTTTAGGAGATTTCCCCTTTGGTGTTGACTTGTTCCCTTTTCTTTAGTTGGCAAATCCTCGTAGCAACAAACTCTTTAGTCAACGAACTAGATGGTTCACAAACTAAAACTTTCATCGATAAACTACCTAAACCATCATTGCCTTAGAAAATTTTAAATTTCCTTCTTCATGTTGCTTCACTAAAGCCACCTCTTTTGTTCCTTCTCTTCTATCGAAGAATCAGCCATCGAGAGAACATCTCATCAGTGAACTTACAGGTTCACAAACCTTCAATTTTTCTGACAAACGACTTGGCCAATGAAACACTTCAAACTTTTTTCCTTTTTCTCTAAATTTTTCATTTGCCCCTTCATAAAAAAACTGGCACATCAGTGAACAGAGAAAAATGCAAACTTCCAAAGTAGTTTGTTGATTCAGGAAATTGTTGATTCATCGATAAAGGGTAGAAATGAACAATTTTTTGTAATGGAGAAAACTCATTGACTTAAGGGAGTTTTACTTAGAACTTTTTGATATAAAACCCCTATAAAACATCTCAGATCAGATCTAAATAGGGGGTTTTGACTGCAAGGGCAAAAGTGAGGATTTTGAATGGATTTTTGGGGAAAAATAGGGCATTTTGGGAGCTAGATGTTTTGGGCACCAAAACATTGCAACAACCCAACTACAATGTGGTTGCTCACACACACAATACATGAAATAATAAACAAAGTAAATGACAGTCGAACATTCTGATCAATTTACCAACTTCTCAACCTATGCTTCCTCAACCACCTCATCTTACTCATATTGTTGGTCAATATTGTGATCTTGTTGAGCAGCTTTGTGCTACTCCAGCTAATATCTCTCTTTGGGAATTCATACAAACATCACTTACATACCATGGAATGCTCCAAGAATCTTTAAAAAAGATGATTATAACACCTGTTGTTATGCCAAATGATGCAGTAGCTCTGTTAGATTGTATGCATGTGACAAAAATGGATATTTTGTTTCAACAACATGAATTACCATCAATTGAAGTTCAAAACTTATATGATCCTCTTGTAATCTCTGTCATAATAAATAAATAGTTAATAAAGAAAACTATGATTAATAATGGATCGGCTCTTAATGTTTGTAGCATTGATGTGCTACACAAAATCAAGGTTAACGCATCTTTAATCAAATCGGATAAACTTAACATTCGTGGCTTTAATAACATTTGTAGAAAAGCACTAGGTACCATAACTTTACCTGTAAAGGCTTGACATGTGACATTATCTACCCTTATCCATGTCATGCCCGGTGCACTTTCATATAACATCATTCTTGGTAGACCATGGATTCATGCCATGGGGCCAGTTCTCTCTACCCTTCATCGATCAATAAAGTTTATTTATGAAAATAAACTTATAACCATTGACGCTGACCTGGATCCAAAAAGTTGTTTACAAGTTGAGATACAAAAATAAGTTGTCAATCACAAGCCTCTCAATAACTTAAAAGATGATTCATCAATACCTCTTGTTGTAGATAATGTTGTGCAAGATTCTAAAACTCCATCAAATGCACTTCTTGATGATGATTGGGGTTCATTAGATGTTACTCATTCCTTTATGGGGGAATATAAACTTACTAACCCTAATCTTGAAAAATCAAAAGTTGACTCTATCTCATCCAAGTAATCTTTGGAAATACCTAAGGAACCTAAAGTTTCTTTAGTAGAAAACAAAGACAATACACTTATACTATAGAATAGGGTGAGTGTGAGATCATGATGAGCCAAATAGTGGTAATTGAGAAAAAAATTGCTTGATGAAAAAATGCTAACATTTAGACTAATATTTAGGTTTGGATGGAAAGGATTTTAATATGTCTAGCTCAAATATGGATTCCCTCTAAAAATGCCTTAGAATTACCTCATATTTAGGCAAGTGGGAGTCCCAAAACATTCCAAAGAAACTTGCAAAACCACCCATTTAGTGTTATCAATAGATCAAAGAACTCTTGAGAGTTTAACAAAGTGCTACTGGTTGTGGTGAGGAGTGGTGAGGCCCTTAGGCTATGCATATGAACACATTTTAAAAGGATAAATAATAGTGTTTGGAAGTCTATTTTGAGGTAGTAAAACTTAGTGAAAACTAGTTTTCACTATGGTAGTTTGATGGGAAAAAATGCTACCCCTATCCATAATGGAGCATGGCAAAAGAAATCCTACAGTTCGTAGGATAAAAATCTATTTACCACATGATTTTGTATCTAATATGGAGCTTATGTAAAAATGGTAAAGGAATTTAAGTAACCATAAATGATATACCTAAAGAATTTTTATCAATTAGCAATTACTTATGCCTTTTCGAACTTCTCTCCAATGTTAAATAGTGTGGCATTACTTTTCATAGATACACGATGAGAAAATAGTGCCATCAACAAAACAAACAAAGATACTTCAAATCGTGTATATTGTGTTATTTTTCTCACCCCTAAAATTGCACCCTCATGTAAATTTTGGTGTGCATACTTTCCCAACAAATGTTTTAGAAATTGTAGTAAGGGCAAAATCACTTTTCTATAATTAGTCTTCTCCTTCTAAGAAGCAACACTACTTGGAAATATCTATCGGCATGCCCATTGCACATTTTTGTGCAATATAAAACCTACATAATCATTTGGCTACTTGATAGGGAGTGCAAGCCCTAGGCTGAAACTTCTTTAGGTGATAACTGTCATCAACTGATCAACATAAAGACATATAGATAGTGTAAAAAACATGATTAATTAGGACCCAAATAGTGCTTAGCGAGAAATAGAGAGTGAAGGGGAGACCAATAGAACCCACTCCTGAGTACAAAGGCCACTCTCCATGGGCCAATTCTCGGTCACCACATAAGCGAAAGGAGTTCACTTAAGTTAAAAGTGACTGGATATACCATGTCAACAATGAACTAGAACATAAAGTGAAGGAGAAACAACAAAGGTCTCATGTAAATAAAAAAGGGTTACCATGGCTAGAATTTTGGACCTCAATTAAATGAAAAGGGCCACAAATCATGAAGATGTAGATGGCCATAACATGGATATAGGGGCAATTAAAATGACCTTGGTTAGAGAATATTAGTGACTCAAAGATTTTTCTTGTAGTGACCTCTACTCACAAGGTTGATTGTGAGGTTTCATCTTCCTCTTCAAAGAGTTTAGATTTTGAGGATGATAGACCTCCTCCTCCATCACCTATTATGTCTTGAAGGGCTCATCAAACACTTGAGTCTACAAGTACTCTTGTTGGGGATCCTTCAGATACCCATAGGATTCAGTCATAACACCAAGATAGTCTACATTCTTACATTACCATAGCTTCAGATCCATAGTCATTTCATGAAGCATTAGGTATTGTTGAGTGGGATCTAGGAATGGAGGACAAGTATAACTCCTTGATTTGGAACAAGACATGGGATCTTGTTCCACTTCCTAAGGGAAGAAAATTTATTCAATGTAAGTGGATCTATCAAACCAAATTTGTAGTAGATGAATCAGTTGGGATGTTTTAAGCATGGCTTGTGGCCAAAGGTTTCTCTCAAGTTCCTGGTGTTAACTATAATGAGACCTTTTCCCCCGTCACCAAAATGAACTCCAATCACTTGATACTCGCTATTAATGCACCTCAAGGTTGGGTTGTACATTAAATGGATGTGAAGAATGCATTTCTTCACAAGGATCTACATGAGGAGATTTACATGGAGCAGTGATAAGGATTTGTTCAAGATTCTTCACTAGTTTGTAGATTGCATAAGTCTCTCCATGGCCTTAAACAAATCCACAGGCATGCCATGATGGACTCTTTTCTTCTCTTAGATGGGTTCTCTAGATGCCACTTTGATCCAAATGTCTACATCTTGAGACATGAGGATGCTTTTCTTTTCTTGTCTCTCTATGTTGGTGACTTAATTGTCACTAGGAGCACTTCATCCATCATTGTAAGTGGCAAGATTGCTCTGCATGATAGATTTTGCATGACCAACTTCTAGGTCTCTTGCACTATTTTCTTGGGATTGAGATCACCTGAAACTCTTCTAGGATTTCTCTTGCACAACCCAAGTATGCTCTTGATATCTTTGCTTTGTTTTCACATGGTTGATTTTAAGCCTATACCAACTCCATTTCTATCTAGAGTCAAGCTTGAGGTGAGGTGCTCCACACCATTGGTTGATGTCACTTTGTATCATTAACTTGTTGGTAGCCTCATCTACCTAACTCATACTCACCCTAACATTTCATTTGCAGTTGGCATTGTTTCGTGCTTAATGAAGGAGCCACATGAGCTTCATTGGAAGGCTATGAAATGCATTCTAGAATACATTCAGGGCACTCACAGCAATGCAATTAACCATGTGGTAGGCACCAGTTCAATCATGATTGGAGACACTAACTCTAACTAGGCTAGTGATCTTGATGATCACAAGTCCACATCTGGCTACGATTTTCACCTTGGTTCTAGTCCCATTTGCTGGCAAAGGAAGAAGCAACACACCATTGCTCTTTATTTGATTGAGGCTAAGTATCAGGGGGCTATCAATGTAAACACTGAGGCTATTTCACTTTAGTATATCCTCACTGAACTTGGAATCACTTTTCTAAAGCCATCAGTCATCTACTATGACAACCAAAGTGTCATACAGATCTTGAAGAAGTTAGTACATCATCAGCAGGCAAAACACATCAAGATCCACATGCATTTTGCTAGGGAGTTGATTCAAGATCATATCATTGATTTGAGGCATTGCCCAACAAAAGAGCATGTTTCAAATATTTTCATCAAACCCTTGACTGAGAGCAAGTATGTCCATCTTTGGTCTCTCTTGGCAGTGCAGACATCACTTTTGGGGAGGTCACTTAGCCCTTCCTGCTTCATCATCTCATGGGGAGTTTTTTTCCCACTAGATTTTCTCCTTCCTTTCTTGTTTGAGGGGATGCTTTGTACTTGGGTATCTCATTAGGATTAGTTGTCGGGACCCATCTTTGTTTACTACAACTTAGGGGGCGTTAGCGTGAAAAAGGTTATTTAGCTATCTAGTATTTTCTTGGCTAGTACTCCAATTTAGCTCTCTTCACACTAGCTTAAGTTTACTTAGGGATATTTTCTTTTAATCCCACATTGGTTGTGTGTTTAGTCTCTTGGGAGGTAAATCCTATAAATACCCACCAATTGCTCTCATAAGAGTAATCCCATTTTCATTTTATGAATTACATTCTCTTTAGTAGAATAAAGTTTATTCTTGCTCAATTCTAATTTCTAGTTTTTCTTTCATTTATTTATTTGCATTCTTGGGTGGCTTTTAGCCAAATCTTACATATGAACATCTTTTGGTGGTGGTATTTCTCCTAGAAGGGTTTCCCACAAATCTTTGAGATAGATTTTGTGTAATCTTGTGGATGGGAAATCCCACAATACTATGTCCCACTTTTTGGCCAAAATGGGACATTGGAATCAACATTTTTAACCAAATTTTCACTTTTTGACACATGTAGCAACTAAACTATTAAGAATTTGAAGATGATGTAAACTAGCAATTTTTGAAATTTCATGCATAGATTTTAAATACATATTTTTAAGAAAATTAAGAAATGATTTGTAAATTTTTTTAGTAACTTTTAATAACTTATTTTTATAGTTAATAGTATTTTTTAAAAGTGATGTTTATACTATAAAACATAACTTTTTTTTTAATAGAAATGATAAAATTATAAAATTTTAAACATAGATTTGTAACACCAATATCTAGTGCCCAGATATTTTTTCATAATTTTTTGTTGCATATTCTTTTTAATTTATTTTTAAAGTGAGATTAATTATAATTTAGACATAGGTTTATATCATATAACATAAGTTTTTTTGTATGTATCCAAATTATTATTCTTTTTGTTCAAACAAGGACATCAATACCTAATGCACAAATATTTTTACAATTTTTTTCTCTATTTTTTTTTTCTACGTGTTGCGGAATAAAGACCTTGATGTTCAATGAAAAACCTATGTTCATTACAAAATAGAAAATAAATATAATAATCAAATGAAATATATTCAAAATCATACTTTTTAGAAAGCTTATACTAAGAGCTACGTATTTATAAAATAGAATTTATAAATGACTTTATTTGGTCATCCAAAAGGTGAAGAAAATTTGGTATTTTGTCAGTATTTTGGTAAGTGTGGAGGAGACTCCTTCAATTAAACCCCTTTATATGTAACCCTTCAAGGCTTAAATCAATAATTTTTCTAAAAAAATTGTGATTTTAGACAAAAATCAAGATGTCCCATAAGTGGGACACATTCCTGTGGCAGCACTCAGATGCATACTATTCCATTTACTTTATACATGTTAGATAGATTCTTCAAGTATTATTGACAGTTATCTAGATGTATTTTCTAAAGTTTCTTCATTCTAGTTTATAACTCATCTACAATAGGGGTCAAAATCCCCAACAAAACTCTCAATTTTTAATGTCTAAGCCTATTGATTTAATATTCTTATTAGTAATGAATAGTGCAAGATTGATCATGTTCTTGAAGGCAAAGTCTAACCTTATGAGGTGGTTGGGACAAGCAATTTCTCCATGTGGCATGGTGGAAAAAAACCTACGCTCATCATGTACAACCATGTTGTCTAAGCTATCTATAATCCCTAGTATTAGCATGTCATTATTTAGTTTCTCCATTTCCATTGATATATCCAATTAAAAACATGGGTTTAGGAGTTCACAATAGTATTGACTTAGGGTTATCATAACAAAATTATGTCTCATTTATTGGAATGTGTTCACATGTTTTACTATTACACAAGGCTTTATAATTCTACACATATGTGTCTATTTTTTTTGTAAAAGTTATATGCATCTCAAGGTTGGCATGTATTACATAGTCGTGAGTTCACTTGTTCTCATAATTTGAGTTTGTTCATTTGGTAGGTCTTCACAACCACCTATGTCATCCATTGTTTGATTATTTTTTCCATCTCTATATTGGTTTCAACTATCTTAGTTAAATTTATGATGTCACTATTAGATTCTTTACAAGATTTAGATGAATAAGGCTCTTCACTCTTATTATTAACAATTGGAATAGCAACATAAGCTAAATAACAAACCACAGCTATTGTGAGAAGAGCCCAATGTTGGTTGTATTGGTAAGTAAATTAATTTATTTGAGGCATACCACTCATATAGATTTGTTGGAGTGGGTTATAATTTTGATTTACTTGAGAAAAATGTCTCATTTGGTGTTTTTGAGAACAATGCATGTTGTCATTTTCTTGAGAAAAATAGCTCATCACATGCGCTCTTTCATATGTCTATTTTAGTAATATACAAAAATTAGTCTAATAGTGTAGGATACTTGGGATGGATTGAATATTACTTATTGCGCTTGTGTGAAAACCTTCTTTGTAATATGAAGGAATCATTAAGGGGTATAAACTCTCTTGAACCTTTAGTAATTTATTACAACTAAAGGAAAAACCCTAGCATGTGCTAATAAGGTCTCTACTATATCTTTTCCTTATGGTGCTAATGTTGAAAATAGGTGCGAGATGGATTTAGTAAATGCCTAGTCAATAATATTGACTAAATCTACCTCTCCTTGGTTTCTTTATGATTATGCTTGCTTAATAACTTGTGGCAATTCTAGAATGACAATTAGTCCATGAGATGAATGCTCAACACATATAGTATCTAAACAATTGCATCTAGATATCAAACACTTTGTTCAAGTTTCTTTAGCACACAGTCCTTTACCATTCTTTTAGGGTTTGTTAGTTGTCCTATGAAATATGTATAGTTTTAGTCTTGAGTCCAACTTATAAATGTTTCATGACTTACAAATTTGTGTGTCACCAAGACTTCCTATATTTGGTTTTCTCTACTGATCCAATGAACCCATTAGATTGGTATTATTTTCTCTTGTTGTTAGTTGGCTCATGTCCATCTCATATTTACATTCATACTAAGCATATTTCTCAAAGTCATGTTTGGATAGGATTATTTTGTTCTTGTCCTGACAGTTGCATTGCCTATGTTCATTATGGAAAAATCATTATCTAAGTTAAATGTTACACTCATGATAGTTAGTTCAAATTGTGTCAAGTGTCATAAATTAAATTTTTATCCATGTTATGGTCCTTGGCATATGCTATTGTCTTGTTTGTTTGAGTTAAATTATTAAGGAATCATGTTTCCTTACTCTCACATTTCCACCTTCTACTATGTTTCACATCTATATCCTTCTCAAACACATGCCTCTTTGTTATTTATAGTTGACCAACTAAGTTTGATCTACAAGTGTCATTAGGTTATGTCCATAATTTTCATCATTTTCATGTTTTCCCTCTAAAACTAAATGGACTGGGCATGGGTATACAAATTTCACAATTAAAAAAGTAAACAAGGACTATTCCTTTTGCTATTTTTTTAAAACTAGAAATAAAATTTTATTATATTCTAATATAACTAGTATATTTATATTTAAAAATATATATCTAAAGTACGCCAAGCGATATCTCTTTTCCATAGTTTATTTGAAAAAGAAATTGGAAAAAAATTAAAAAAAAAAAACCAGAAGAAAATTTGAAAAAATAAAACATAAAAAACTAATAAAGAAATTGGAAAAAATAAAAAAATAAAAACCAAAAAAGAAATTGAAAATAAGAAAATCACAAAAACTATCAACCCAAAAAAAAAAATTGGAAAAAAATAAAAATAAAAACTAAAAAAGAATTTTTAAAAATATAAACTAAAACCTAAAAAAGAAATTGGAAAAGAAAAACAACTAAAAATCAAAAAAGAAAATAAAAATAAGAAAATCACAAAAACTATCGAACCACAAAAGAAATTGGATAAGAGTTTTTTTCCAATAAATCTTTTTTTTTTATCCATAATCTGCGGTCAAGGGGACCGCTCCCTCTAAACTAAAAAAGACCCAAAATAACATTGAAAAGCAAGCCCTCTAGTAGGGGAGCCACATCAAAAAGCAAGCCCTCTATAGGGGTGCCACATTGAAAAGCAAGCCCTCTAACAGGGGTGCCAGTGAAGATTACAAAATTAGAATGTACTAGCTTTGCTAGAGCCAGCAAAAAAAAACCTATACTAAAATTTTAGACTTGCAAACTTTTCATCCCCAACTTATTATGGGACTGAAAATCCATAAGGTGCTTACGAATATCTACTAGAGCTACCAAATCCTTCTTTATATTTTGTACCACTGTCCACTTTCCATCAATAGTTCCTTGCCCTGGGGTCTCATAGGAATCCTCTATCTGTGAAAGTTGAGAATGACCTATAGGACCATTGGAAGCTGAAGAAGTCTTCTCTAGATCTGTTGAAGCTTTAACTCCATTGGTAATTTTGAAGACAACTTCCTGGTAGATTGCCAAAGAACGAGAAGCCTGACTATCGATAACTGCCGCTCTACTCGCCAAAAGGTTCGAATCACTCCATGTTGTGTTCCTACCTTTTGCCAAGCCTACTTCAGAAGGTGGAGTCGAAGGAACCTTTGTGGTCACCGGGGGTTGATTGCCTTTAATTTTAACCTCATCATCTGAAGAGCAGGGAGTGCCCTCGAGAGGCCCCTCCATAGTAAAGTGTTGTGGACGAGCATCTTCCCACCAAGTAGCATGTTTTCCTGAATGAGACTTTGAGATGTGACAGTCGGCAGCGGTGTGGCCAGTAGCAAAGCACCTTCCGCACATAAAGAGTAACCCTTCATAATCTAAAGACTGAGACCAAATCCAATCAGAGATTTTTAAAGTAATGTCTGCATGCAAGGCCTTAGAAGTATCTTTGGTCTATGAGTGCTTATATTGAATGTATTTCTATCTTTTGCTTAAGTGCACTTTAGAATGTCTCCACATTACTTCCACTTACCACTAAAACAAATGAGGTGTTAAAAAACAACATCTGAATTTGTTGTAAATAGAAGGAAATATTAAACATCCTTGATGGTGTGTGAAGATTTTCTGTTGATTTTATAGTAATTGAAGACAACAAGATATAATAATAAATAATACCTAAAGCAGTATTTGTAAATGTTGTTGTAGAGATACTGATTGTTCTTTTTGGTATGCTCTAATGTTATTATTTTAATTTTTGGATGTTTGGATAATTCTATTTAATGATAACTAACTTCCCAAGACATCTTTTTAAATATACAATTTTAGGAATTCTATTTAAATTATTAGATACAGAAGTTAATCAATAATGATCATAATTTAAAAAAGAGAAATAAATATGAGAATTAAAAAATCAAAAGCCATACATAAAACTAGGACAACAAAAAATTCTTCATTTACAATCTATAAGGAAAATAATTTAAATCACATATAAATTGTCAGTTGCCTGAAAAAATTCTCTCGGCTTTTCAAGACATTGAAAAATAAAATGTGGTTAAAATCCATTTAGGTGTTTCGTTTCGGTATGGTAATTCTAAGCCTTAATTTCAAGCATAAATGATGATAATTTGTTTTGGGTGAAGTTACTTGGAAAGAACATTCATTAAAGACAGATTGAATATAGAGTTAAAATGTCAAAGGAAAGTTGATAGTTTGGCACATGCCGGGTCTTAGTTTGAGACACGGTTGAGTCTTCCCTTGTCTAATCTAAAACGAGTTAACTGTCGAATTAGAATTGACTCAAAATTGCTAAGCGCCCATCTGTCGTAGTTAATAGTACCCTTTCAGGACTCAACAATATGTTGACTTTCAATTATTTTAAGCTTTATTAATTGTAGAGCAGAAAACTACAACACCACTTCTTTCTCTTTTCTTTTTTTTGGTCTGGTATTATTAATGAGTGACTTTAATATTTAATTTGTTTTTCATTTTAATTAATTTCTATTTTAAATGTCACATTAGATATATAATTTTTTTTTTTGAAATATATTTAATTCACCTTTTAAATATATTTCCTATTCTAAATTAGATGACATTTATAATCTAGTTTTTTATTTAAAAAATTTAGAACTCTTGCTTTCTAAAGATTGACAATCTTGAGATATGATCTTTATTTATTAGTATAGATGTCTAAAGTTTAGAATTGTATATCAAAGATTGTAGATTTTTAAGGACATCATTTTAAAACACTTTCAATTTTTAAGATGACAGAAAATGAATATATCACTCTATATATGGCACATGCCAATCTCATTCAATATTAGTCACCATTCAATCTTTGTTGGCATCAAACACAATGATATATATAGTTCCCCACTTATCCCTCTTTTATCTTTACAATCAGAGGATTATAAGATACTGATATAATGAGATGTCAATCTTAGTTTGAACTTAGTTTGTATTTGTAAGTACTAAAATCAGATCAAACCTATATGGCAGTCCTACGATGACGTGGTAGTCACAACTCATGACGTTCGAAGTTGTGATTTTACTTCTACTAGTGGTTTCACATCTTGATGATGTCCCCTTTATCTTTTTATCTTCTATCCCTCTTGTTTTACCGTCTAGCCAACTTTGCCTACCTTCTAAACTACCTTGCTGACACTTTTCTTTTTGCCTATTTGGGGTCACCCCTAGTGTCTTTGGGTCACAGGGATGACCCTGTACTCCTTGAAACATGACTCACACATAATTGTCGATGAGTCATCTCTAACACAACACATGGACCTTCTCCTTGCTTCTTGTGATCTCCAAGTCACTCTTGCTCTCATGGTAAAATTCAATCAAGTGGGGGCGAGACCCAGAGTTATTTGGTCCACATGGGAGTAGAACTTGATGAACAACGGTTGGCCTGATCTGGACCCTATAATTATTTTGGAGTTTCCTTGTTCTCTCTATAGCAGTTATTGTTGAAATGATGATATGACTCTAAGGGTCACTTGTGATTTATCTCCTATTAGGATTTCTCATATTCCAATGCCTAGACAAATGTTAATTTGCTTCGTTTATGTTCCTAACATGTTGTAATCCAGCTTCGTGGTCTTGGGGGCATTTTTGAATTTGTATGTCTTGTTGTAAAACACTAATGATGTGTTGTTTCTCTTGCGTGAATTGTGGTTTGGGGTTTATTTCCTCTAGTTCTTATAGAATGTCCTTAATCCATTGTCCTCTAAGTCCTAGGCACATTTGTTTGTTATTCTAAGAGAGTTGGTATCCTTTGACTTTCTTTGACCAAGATTGACTTAGAGTTGAATTTTGATTGACTTTGATTGTTTTACCTTGTGATGTTATCAAGGGTTTGTGTCTAGTGTGAATGTGACTACCTCGTGATGATATCAAGTGTTTGAACGCTTTGAGTTTTCCTAATATTTTTTTTTTTCTATGAAATGTGACTATATGATATGTTAGCTATATTTTGTATTGTTCTTTAATAAATAAATCAATTTTATATGAATGCACTTTATGATAAATTTTACCTAATGCAATTATATTCTATTTTGTTTTTTGTTTTTGACAATTTTTGAAATCTACTTTAGGAAAGCAATGAAAGATCTACCTAATGAAATCAAATGAATTAATCTATGAAAAGTAAATTGTTCTCTAATCTATTGTAATGAAATCAAAGGAAACTAACAATTCCTATCAAGAGAAAAATAACAAGTTACTTTCCTTAAGAGAAAACATTCATTATCTAATTACTATGAAAGCATGAAAAGAACTTGGAATAGCTTGGTGCATGAGCTTTGCACTACCCTTAGAAATCATTTTTTGTTCGATGTAACCTCCTTGTCCTCTTACACCAACGATATCCTCCTCTTGGGGGCAAGTGAGAAGATGGCAATTGAAAGGTAAGGATGCAAGATTTTGAAATCTTGGATTGAAAAGAGCTAGATTGTGAGCTTACGAGTGCTATGAGAGCACTAATTGAGCACTATGGCTATGCCTTCTGAGTAATATGAGAGCATGCAAATACTCCAATGAATCTTTTAAAAGATTGAATGGAAAAACAATGGAAAGCAAAAGGCACATGCATCCTATGTGAGCACCTAAGATGCTAATGGAGAGCAAATTACTATGAATGGTTGTAATTCTTCAATTTGCCTCCACTAATGATTAGAGGAGGGTGGTATTTATAGTAAAAGAAAAAAGATCAACTAGAAGCGTGAACCGAACATAAATTTGGAGTGAAAGCAATAAAATTGCAAGGCATAAATTATGCACAATAGCAAGTTCAAATAGTGTAGAGAGGTTGACTCAACTTAGGAGTCGACTTCAACACTCAACTAGAGGTGGAAGAAGGTTTCCACCAAGTAGTGTAAGAGCGGCAACACATATCTTGGAGAGTTGTGTCAAACTCTCTAAGTCGCTAGGCAACCCGCCTAAGTAGGCTTACGACACGTGTATTTTACCCAGATGAGGTAAAATATACACTAACACCCCCCTTAAGCATGTATTAGGTGGGCACAAATAAGGATGGATCCTGGAAACTAGGCCTCATTACGTATCCATATACAATAAAAATATCTCATGAAGTGGAGATAAGGTAGAAAACCCTATGGGAATAAACTACCCTCCAAAAGAGAGAAAAGATGCATGAATTTGGAAGCTGCTTGTGTACCTGAATCTCAATACTGAACTATGACTAAAATGACTCCATAGAAGCAAGTATCATGAAGATTCAGGAACATTAACCAAATTTAAGATGTGATCTGATGCAATATTCAAGTTCATTTAGCATAGCCTCTCAATGTGAGATGTGAATAGATGTGAATATGTTGTAAGATTATGGAACATTTACCATAGGCTCTGAATTTGAAATGTGTTCATAAGAATCAATTCATCCACCTATTTCTCAATCACATCTTCTTTTAGTTACAACCTCATTGAGTTAACCTATGTCACATAATCCTCTATAGTAATAGAGTCTCTTGGACTTATACTTATGAGGTCATAGCTCATGACTTCTTTGTTCGTTGACCTTCCCATTGGGTGTTTTCAAGGTCACAATATGAATAAACATTTCTTGGAGATAGTCATAATCACACTTATAAACCATGTAGATGAGATCTATTTTACAGACTTAGAAGTACGGAAAGAAAAATACTTATTGCACCCTCTTAATTTGTAGCTCTTTATAACAGAGTGCGATTATTACCCCCTTTGCTTGATTAACCCCCAATTTTGGCACTTTATCATGTAGTTCTATAGGTCTAAGTAGGTTGATATAATCGAGCCCTAATACTTAGCCTTCTTACAAAAAAATGAAATTTAACACTAAATTTTTAAAAGAACCTCAACAATTTCTCCAAAATAATTTTGCGCCTAATGTAAATTACCCCCTATTTTGTATTTTATATTTCTTAGTCCTTGTAGACTAAAAATGCCTATATTTAGCACTATACAAACATAATTTTAAATCCTTGAAAAAAATTAAAAAAATAAAATGGTAGCCCAAAAAACAAAACCCGAGTTAGGGAAAAATGAGTGCCAAAAATGAGGGGCAGATTTAGGGTAGAAATGTAAAAGAGAAGAATTTGCAGGGTTGAGGGGAAACAAGATCATGGTGGCACCAAGGCAAGTACCATTTTTTGAACAGGGATGAAATCCCACAAAGGAAGTAGGGGCAAAGCAATGCACAAATAAAAAAACATGCTTCCAATAATTTGAAACAGAGAGACCAAAATAGAGATGAAAATGCTCTAAAATGAGCTGAGGTCTTCTTCCTACACCAAACCAACACAAATTGTAGCCTCTTGAGGATGCCAAGTCAAGCTCACATATATGAATGTGCCTCATATATTACAATATGCAGTCTATTATGGCAGATTTGGTGCAGAGTTTCCACCTTCTATGAGGGCGAATAGGGCAGGCATCAATCCATGCATTGTTGTGGGTGAAAGGGTGGGCCCCATCTCTTTCGCCTCAAATTTGATAGCTCAAATCCAAGGAGAGCCCAAGTAGTCGGATGAGGCTGGAGGTATGGCATCGAGTAACAGGTGTGGCAAATACGCTGGTCAAGGAGTATGGCGGTGTTGGGCTAGCCATGTTATGGCATCAAGCCAGCCATGGTATGGCATCGAGCCAACCGTAGTATGGCTTTGAGCCAACCATAGTATGGCATCAAGGCAGGGGTGCAAATACGCCCTCACAAGTGTGGCAAATGGCACTGATCAAGGCCATATATCTGCCTTCTCTTCAAGCTCTTTCTCTCGCTAGGTAGCGTGGCCCAAAATACGTCATGATCCTCTCTCACCTAGCTTCCTACAAACTTGCACAGAGGTATCAACCTTCTCTAGAAGCATGGAAGAGAAATCTTTGAACAATCCTACCGTCACTGTCAATGAAACCCACAAACTATAGTTCCAAAAATGCCAAATATGATGTAATGCCTCTACACACACCTCCAAATCAGCCTACACTTCTGGACAAACTAGAAAAAACCTTGCCACAGCTGAGATTCATGCCTCTAAGATGAACCAGCTAACAAACATAACCTAGCTCTGATACCATGAAAGAAACAAGATCAACTAACGATGAACCGATCACAAATTTGGAGTGAAAGCAATAAAATTGTAATGCATAAACTATTCACAATAGCAAGTAAAAATAGTGTAGAAAGGTTGAGTCAACTTAGGAATTGACTTAAACACTCAACTAGAGGTGGAAGAAGGTTTCCACCAAGTGGCGTAAGAGTGACGACACATATCCTGGAGAGTTGTGTCAAACTCTCCAAGTCACCTCACAACCCACGTAAGTAGGCTTACGACACATGTATTTTACCCATGTGAGATAAAATATACACTAACATATAGGTTAGATTTGCACATGGGGGATAGAGATGATTGATGAATTAACTCTCTTCATTAGAGAGTTAACTTGATTGAATTGATTAGTAAAACTCAATTAGTTTTCTTGTGATCTCAATTGATTGATGAGTGATCTGAGCTTAAAATATTACAACTCATGGAGGAATGGCTATTAGGAGAAGTTAGAGAGGAATTAAACTTAGATCACATGGGCTAAATTTGGTTAATTGAGAGTGGTAGATGAGTTAATAATGGTCTTGTCTATGTTTAGCTGAAAATTGCGTGCAAACTAGGTGAAAATAGATCTCTTTTTGGCTCAAATTGAAGGAGAAACTCACATTTAAAATCTTGCAAGGGTCCCCCATGGGTCACCCCTTTGACCAGAATAGGTTGCATGGGGCTTACACCTAGGTTGGACATGGGGGTGACCAACAAATAATACGGGGTCACCCTAAAGGAGGGCACCTAGGTGTGATCTAAAAATTGCATTTGCTTATTAGAAGGTTGAAAAGGTGATCTATCACTGGATCTAGGCTTTAGGATGCAAAAAGGGAGGGTCACGTGGGGGAGATCATCAGGTTGGCTGGGGGAGACCATCAAATAACAGGGGTGACCCTAAAAGAAAGAAAGTTGAGAAAAAACTAAAACATGGGTTTTGTCTGTTAGGGTATTTAAAAGCTTCCTAGGGTCAGACACCTTCAAAAACGGGTGTCAAAACATGAAATTATAAATAAAACATGAAAACTAAGCATGTAGGAAAGGCAAAGAATGTGAAAAAAAGGAATAAATGAAGGGGAAATGAAGATGGTTAGAAACTTGAAGAATCAATAGAGAAAAAGCAAGACACCATGCATCACAAAAAGGAGTATTTCTGAGAGGGCTCTATTATTCGCACTTTCATATACACGTGATTAGGATTATACATCATCATGGGGTCCTCATGCAAACCTTGTGTTGTTTTAGTTCTTACATATTTTCCCCCTTGGGGATGGTAGTCTACATGAAATGTAGGTATTATTTCCAAATAGGCCTTACTTGTCATCAATTTGTCATAATTGTACCTGCAAAAAACTAGTATTAGTTCGACATTTGAGATATTAATGATAAACAATGAAATTTCAAATGAGAAAACATACCATGAGTTGTATCACAAGTTTGACTTATTATCTTCTTCACCAATGGTGACCTGTAAGGATGCAAGGACACAAAATGGGGTGAAAAAACACTACAAAAGCTAGAAATTAATCCTAAATGCATAATTAAAAACTAAGCTACAAGATAAGAAGAGTGAAAGAATTTGTGAAGAGGAGTTGAATGCTGAAAAAATCATGTGTGTGAGAATTATCAAAAATCTTTCACTGAGGAGATGGCAACAGTGGCAATGAATCCTTCTTTCGCTAAGAATCAGGTATGAATAGTGTTATTTTCTACTCTCAAAACCCTAGTCTAAATTTTATCAATTTGCTTACAAATGATTATGTTTCTTCTCATTTCTCTTATTGGATTGTACCTATTTTTTCGTTTAGAGCATAAATACCTTTTTTGTTTGTTGAAATAAGGTAGAATCTTACTATTTTTATGAGTTTTTGGCATACTAGGGCATGGGATAGGGTTGCCCATAGTTGGTCCCTTTTACCAAGGTAGGTCACCTGGGGATGACCCAAATGTTTCAATAGGGTCACCCAGGGGAGATCTGATCTAATAACATGGTCACCTGGGGGAGAATTACCTTTATAAAAGGGGCGACCCAACCTACTTAATTGTGTCTAAAATTTGATATTTTGTGATTTTTCTATGACTCTATTTTTCACTAATCTTGAGACTAAGCTTATCATTTATTTTAATTTTGTGAAGAATACATGCTTATTTTGTGACTTTTCTAAACTTGATGAGATCTAACACGTGGTTTTTCATATTGGGTAGGATGCTTGCATTTAGTGGAATGCTAGCCATGACCAGCTATGGGTTTCATCTTCTTTTGAGGCCCTTCCTTTAGAAGATTGTGATATTTTGAAGAGGGTAGGGCTTGATAGGATATATCGATGGCTTCTAGTTGTTCATCCCACCTCATGCATCTATTGTGAAATTTTGACTTACTCGGATGCCAACAAGAATGCTTTCATATTTTTGTAGGTTTCAGTGGAGTGGACCATTACTCTTTATGATGTTTATCACATCCTAGGAGATTCTATGAGGGGACAACCACTTGTTCTTCCTCAGAGTGACTCACTTACTTCAAGAAGCAAATGTGGGCTTTCATCATGGGAGTATCTTATTATAAGACATGTACACAGGTCTAGCTTACTTTAGTTTCTCGTCTTCCTATTTGTCCTTTGAGGAAGTACCTCATTTGTTTGATTGCTTCAAAGGTGTGAAGAGATAAGGGATCATCCAGGATTAGATGGTGTTGAGCACCAATTATTCAGTGCATAGAGTGTAGTATTGTGTTTGCGTGGGTTGTCGACCAAGATTTTTATCGTATTACATACTAAGGCTCTCTTGCTTTCAGTCATCGCTCCTTGATCATGACATGGGTCTATGAGTACATTTGACCATTCTAGAGGGAGATACCACTTCTTGATCCTAGGATTCTAAGGGCTATTCGATGGGGTTGACTTGGCCATTTTGATGCTATCTTGCATTCATTACCCACTTTGACTAATGACAATATGATTTTTTATCCTTATATTTTCATGGAGAGTATGTGGCCTCGTGTTAGACAAATTAGAGAGTTTTGCACCTGGATGTGGTTCAACTTTTGGATCAGAATGGTCTCATCGAGCTACACCACATAGAGTGAGTCCTACAATAGTTAGGTGATGACTTTCAAGAGGATTTGCCTCCAGTTCTCATTTGTTATAGGTCTATTTAGGAGATGGGAGGTCTTGAGATAATGACAATCACATGTACTCCATTGACTCCTAGAATCTTGATTACTAGGCTAGTTCATACAGTTCATAGCTTGAGTTCTAGTCATAGGGGAAGGAAATGGTCTACTTCTTGTGGATTAATTGTTCTTGATTATTTAATTCTTTCAATGAGGATTATGATCCAGAGGGAGAGGATAGTGATGATGTTAGTGAAGGAGAGGATATGAAGATTCCTCATGAGGAGGAAGCTGCCATAGCTTCTATTTGTGATCATGTACCAGATGATCCCTCTTGAGAAGAGGGTGACCCTCATAAGTACTCTTTCCTTTTCTCTTATTTTGTTTTTTTTGTGCACTGGGTTGTTTGACTAACTCTCTCTTCTCTTCTTCAAGTACTACTATGGGATGGAGGGAACTATTTTAAGACTCTAGCTTAGATCTTTTGGTTCAAATAACGGGTCATTCTTGTGAGTCTCTACTTGTTGATGCCATATTCCTTCTTGGGCCAGTCATCACACAAACATTCTTGCACCTACATACTATGCTAGTGAAGAGATTACCTCTCTATAAGGTGAGATCAAGGAACTTAGAGCTGAGAATGTTGTCCTTTAGGAGATGGCAAGTCTTGGAATTCATAGAAAGGCTTCATGAGTAAACATGATGGGTCCTTCACATGCACCTAGAAAAGTTCTCTCTCTTGATCATAGGACCCACAAGGGTTCTAATACTACTAGTCATAGGAGACCTAGGAGTTGAAGCCCTAGTGGCTCTATTGGTCAAAATCATCGTTGAGTTCCATCTAGGTTTTGTTTATTTCTATTTTTCCCACTTTCATGGGGAGACATAGAGCATTTTGTCCTTTCATCTACTCCTTAATTTGTACTAGCTTGTACTAGCACTCTTGGAACTCTTTTTATGATTATGATTGTCTTTATCTCTTGTGCTCATTGGTGATTTAGAACCTTCGTGATTACGATCTCTAATACTTTGACATCAAGATGTAGAATTATTATGATATTTTTTGTCTTTTTAAAAATATATGAATGCATGCAATGTATGAAATGCAGGGGCATGAGAAGGAATTCAACACATCTTAATCCTATGGAATGTAATGAGTTATGACATAAACTTACTGCTTTCAATTTTTTTAGTTTTGTTATGATGAATGCATGATGGAGCAAAGAATGTGACAATCTTTAATAATATCTTGACTTAGGGTATTTGAAAATTATCTTGGTATAGGAGATTTATTAACTTTCTAAGATAGGATTTAGAACTCAAGCAAGAATATGGGGAGATTGAATCCTTCTAAATTTTAGGCTTTGCTAAAGGTTGAACACTGATCCTTATCTAGACAAAACCCTTTGAAATGCTTTCAACTTGGACAAACAAAAAATTATATTAGTACTTGCTAGACTTAGATCAAAGATGGCCAACATGATAGACCTAGGGTAAAGGAAGATGCTCAAGAATAGAAGATGTCCTTAAAGATAGCTAGACTCCTAGCATTGCTCAGCTGGTGCATATGTTTTCTTTGTACCTCACATTCTCTGATAGATTGTCACCCTCATAGTTTCAAGCTTAAATTTATCTCGAGAGTATAGACAATCAACAATCTTCTTTATTGTCACTCTTTTTTGTATCACTCTTTTTTTCATTTTTTGTATTTTGTATTATCTCACTTGAACCTCTCATTTTTTTGATATTTTTAATGGTTTTTGATGGGATTATTTGAAAAATTATTGATGCTTTGGGTATTCAATTGCTTTGGTGCTTTCCTTCGCTATAATTTTACTTTTCTCTCACACTTTTATTTTTTTGATCACTCATATTTTAGATTGTTTTTGTCAGAGTTACAATCTTCTTGATAGTTTTGGCCAAGAGATATAAGGGGCTAAGTGCCACAAAAACTTTTAGCTATCAAGTTGGACTTCCCTTCTACTAAGAAGAAATGGGGGAGGTCTACTTGCAAGCTTCTATTGATTATTGTAGGTTTGAAGACTGACTTTGTTTAGACTTAACAACATGGAATGATAAATGGAAATTGTGAATATAAGGGATCTCAAAAGCTAAGAGGATCAACCTATACCTAAGTACTTTTAGACTCACCAAAACAAAAATCCAATGAGAGCATGTCACTCACAAGAATGCAGGATGAAACATAATGATAAAGCAAATGTAGTACTTTGATTTCTCATTATTTTATAATTGTTTTTTGGATTTTTGGAATATTTGATTTTTTTGTGTTTTTATATTTTATAATTTTTTTGTACGTTTAAGACATATTATTTCTTAAGGTGAAAGGTGTTGACCGTCTCACCAAATTCTTCACCTTCCATTGTGTACAAAAGATAGGTGCCAGTTCTAATGTCTTGTTTGACCATATAAGGACCTTTCCAATCTGGTATAAACTTGTGTCCTTCTCCAGCTCTTTTGTCAATTAGATTATGGATTCTAAGTACCAGGTCTACCACTTGGAAGGGTCTTGGCACAACTTTCTTTGTATTTCTTCTTGATCCGTGTGAGGTAAGAATCATGTCTCTGTACCACCTTTAATCATTTCTCATCCATCATTTCTAATTCAACTAGCCTCATTGTGCAATATTTTTCATTGTCTGACAAGCATTGTATGGAGACCCTTCAACTTGGTAATTCAACTTCTATTGGTAAGACTAATTCTGACCCAAAAGTTAGGGCATAAGGTGTCATTCCATTCAGGGTACGCACACTTGTTCTATAGGCCCACGGAGCAAGGTATAACTATAGGTACCAATCCCTCTTGAAGTCTTTTACAATCTTTACCAAGATTTATTTGAGTGTTTTATTTCTTGCCTTCGCTTGACCATTTCCTTTTGGGTAGTACAATGAGGCCGAGTTGTAATTGATGTGGAACCTTTCTTATAATTCCCAAACTTGTGGTTTTTTAAATGATGAGGTGTTATTTGTCACAATCACTTGATGGATTCCAAACCAACATATGATTTATTTGAAGATGAATTTTGTGATTAATGCTCTTGAAACAATGGTTAAAGGCATTTCCTCCACCCACTTGGTAAAGCATTCTATCGCTATCATGATGTATAAATGTCCATTAGTTGAAAGTCGGTAGATCTTTCCCACTAGATCTAATCCCCATGTAGAAAGGTGTGTACATTTTATATTTGCATGTGAAAGGTGTATACATCTTATATTTGTACTTGGTTCTTAGATTTAATTTACTACAGATGTCCCTATCTACCAACCTCATTAAAGGGTCAAGATTGCCTACCAAACTGCTTGCACTCAAATGAGATGACTATGGCTAATGGTAATCTCCCTATTGCAAAGATGCTTCATAATATGTACATTAATGTATATTTAATATATTGGTAGGATATTAGTCCTTTTCCATATTTTTTATGGAGTAAAAAGTGTCCACATGTCTTTTTACCTCCTTGTTTAGCTCCTAGGTCCTTGTGATTACATTATACATTCAAAATATTTATCCTGACACAAAATTGCTTGACAACAATGTAAAATGGGAATATGAGCTATTTGTTTTATCTTACCTTGGACCTAAAGAGGGTTGATGGACTTGGGTGGTACCGCCCATGTACCCCCTTTTAGGTCTGGCTTGATTTAAAGGCATGTTAGCTTGGGACCCTTCAAAAGGTTTCTCCTTGTCGGCTCATTTAGTTTAATTTGATGATTATGAGTGGGAAAGAATATAATTGTGTTTTTGGATTGATTTGTAACTAGGTTGGAAAGAGCATAACTTGAGATCTTGAAGGAAAGAAAGCAAGAGCATTCATTGTTATACTAGAGTAGATTTTTGTGCTTTCATTATGTTATTATTACAGATATGTAGCTACAATCTATACTTCCTTGGGATTTCAAGGATCTTCATCATTCTAAGGGTTCATCAATAGGTGATATCAATGTTTGTTTATCATTATTTGAATCATCTCATTATCATTGTTTTCACCCTCTGTCCAAAGAGGGCACACATTGTCTATCAATCGATGGTGTTGAGAAGCTTGAATGCTCCTAGGATTTGACTAAGGCAAATCCTTAAACACAATAAACCTGAAAACTCTTTTTATTTTCTTGACACTGAACCTCAAGAACACATACTTCCATGACTATAAAACTAAAAAGATTGCTTCCGGACCTCCAAACCATGAACCACTTGAATTGAGGGAAAACACCAACATCCCAGACAAGCCTCTAGATCCCTAGATCACAATATGCTCATACCAAATGAATCTAGACCAACTCCTTGCCACTCTATCATTATAGAACAACTCCAGAAACCTATTTTACTCAGAGGGCCATAACTTTGCCAAATCTTCATGCAGACCTCTCAAATCTCAACTGGAGCAACAATAGACAACCCACTACATGCCCTTTAATCCACATACTCTGATCTTCACCTTACTAGAAATACTAATCACTCCTCTACACTATCTTCACTATTTCTGATAGAAAGATATGTTGACATCAATGACAACACATTAGGCACATATTTGAAACAATCTCCCCCTTTGTCACTGATGGCAACATATGATATGAAAAACTAATTCAACCATCAAGACACGAACTTCTCCCCTTTTCTCTTGTCACACCTACAACCGCTGTCTTCACTGCTCCCCCTTTCACCAGCAACTGCTTACTTCCAATTTTTTCACATCATATTTGTAATCATCTCTTCCCCATTTTATTTCAGATTGATTCTCCAGTGTTTGCATACTGACTACTCCTTAGAGTCATGTTTTCTCAACATCAATCTAGACTTCAAGATGTGATTGAGACTTCCATTGGAATGATGCACCTTTGTGCATCTTAGTTTTGACTCAGAGGGGTAATAACCCTTAACTTCTCTCTGAGATATTCAAAGGTATCTTTTGGAAGAGGCTTAGTGAAGATATTTACAATCTAATCTTTGGATGATACAAACTCTAACTTGACTTCATTCTAATTTACATTCTCTCTCAAGAAATGAAACTTGATGGATATATGCTTTGTTTTTTAATGCAACACTGGGTTCTTTGGGATACTTATTGCACTAGAATTATCACAAAAGATTGTGACTAGCTCCTCAAACACAACTCTAATGTCCTTCAACATTTGCTTCATCCATAGAACCTGAGTACAATTATTTGTTGCTGCTATATATTATGCTTCTGCAGTAAAGAGAGATATTGCCTTTTTCTTTTTTCTCATCTAAGAGACCGATCTTCTTCCGAAGAAAAAGGCACCACCACTAGTACTTTTTTTGTCATCCACATCTCCTGCCCAATCAGCATATGTATATGCATGAAGAGAAAAGTCATTTTCCTTTGGATACCACAATCCATAATCAATTGTCCCCTTGAGATATCTAAAAATTCTTTTGACTACCACAACATGGGATTCTTTTGGATCAGATTGAAATCTAGCAACAAGTCCGACGACGTTCATGATGTCAGGTTTGGTATGGGTCAAATAGAGTAATCCTCCAATCATTAATCTATACCTTTTCTGGTTTACCTTAGGAGAATCATCATCTTTACTTAACTTGCACCTGGTTACCATAGGTGTACCTACTGGCTTTGAATATTCCGTTCCAAACTTCTTCAGCAATTCTTTCACATACTTGGACTGAGATATAAATATACCTTTGTCTGACTGAACAATTTGCAGACCTAGGAAGAAATTCATCTCTCCAAACATGGGCATTTCAAATTCACTTTTCATTTGGTCAGCAAATGCTTTGCACATACATTCATTTCCACCAAAAATGATATCATCAACAATGACCTCAACAATTAGGATGTGCTCATGATTTATCTTGAAGTAAAGATTACTATCAGCCGTACCTTCGCTAAAACCTATCTTAAATAAATATTTGTCCAATCTTGTATACTAGTCTCTTGGAGCTTGCTTGAGTCCATACAAGGATTTTCTTAGTCTACAAACCATGTCACCCTAATCAGACAACTGAAATCCTTTTGGTTGCTCAATGTAGACTTTTTCCTCCAAATCTCCATTCAGGAATGCTGATTTGACATCCATCTGATACACTTTAACATATTTGAAAGCAGCAAATGCAAGAAATAATCTGACTGCCTCTATTCTTGCCACCAGAGCAAAAGTTTCTTCAAAATCAATTCCTTCTACTTGAGAATAGCCTTTGTATACCAACCTTGATTTGTTTCTTACAACTTCACCATCTTCATTTAGTTTATTCCGGAAGACTCATTTGGTTCCAATTATATTTTTGTCTTCTGGTCTAAGAACAAGATCCCAAGTGTGGTTCTTTTTAATTTGCATTAACTCTTCTTCCATTTCTTTTACCCAATTTTTATCAGTGTAGGATTCACCAACTGATTTAGGTTCAATCCTTGAAATCAAACAAATATCTTCTTGATCTTTAGTAGCTCTTTTTCTAGTTCAAACACCTTTATTTTTATCCCCTATGATTTGATCTTTAGGATGATTCATTCTTACATACCTGGGGGGTTTGGGAATTGCTTGGGCTTCTATTTCTTGAGCTTGTTCCTCAACATCTGTACTAATTCCTTGAGTCTCTGGAGTTTCTAGATCAATCTACATCTGAGTCAGAGTTTGAACTAACCTTCCTTGACTTTGACTTTCATTTTGATCATCTAAATCATATCTGTAGAACCTGGAATGTCCTTCCTTGCTCTCATCAACTCTAACATTAGCACTTTCAACAATATTTTTCAACCTCTTGTTAAAGCACCAGTAAGCCTTACTTTTAGTAGAGTATCCCAAAAATATTCCCTCATCACTTCTTGTATCAAATTTTCCTAAATACTCATCTCTTTTGATATAGCATTTACTACCAAAAACTTTGAAATATCTTACAGTAGGAGGGTGACCAAACCATAGTTCATAAGGGGTCTTACCAGAATTCCCTTTGATCTGCACCTGTTTAAGAGTGTAGACAGTAGTACTTACAGCTTCTCTCTAATAAACTTGAGGAACATTTGTTTCCATCATCATGGTCCTGGCAGCTTCTTGAATGGCTAGGTTCTTTCTTTCCACAACTCCATTTTGTCGGGGAGTCCTAGGAATAGATAATTATCTTTTTATGTGATGTTTTTCACAGAAAGCATCAAACTCACGGGAAGTAAATTCTCCACCTCTGTCAGATCTCAAACATTTCAATTTTTTACCAACTTCATTTTCCACCATCACTTTGAACACCTTAAATTTTTTAAGAGCTTCTAATTTTTCTTTTAGGAAGGTTACCCACATCATCCTGGAGTAGTCATTTATTAGCAAAATGAAATATCTATATCCTTGCAGACTCCTAATTCTAGCAGGGTGATAGAGATCAATATGTATTAGTTCCAATCATCCATTTCAAACTTGTTCCTTACTTTTGAATGAAATTTTTCTCTGATTGCCGAATTGACATTATCTACGCATGCTATTAGGCTTCACAAGTTTTGGAAGATATCTCACAGCCTAAGTGGTACTTATTTTGACAATATTATCAAAATTCACATGACACATCCTCCTGTGCCATAACCAACTTTGATCTACATGAACAATCAAACAGCTTTTGCTAGAGTTACTCAAATAAAAAATGTTACCTCTAGTTTGAGTACAAGATGCAATTTCAGTTCCGAAACTCTCCAAGATTCTACACTTTCCATCTTTGAATCAAAGATCATAACCTTTATCAACCAACTGTCCAACACTGAGAAGATTATGTTTTAGTCCTTCCACATACAGAACATCATTGGTGCTATTCTTACAATCAAAAGAGATGGATCCTCTACCACAGATTCTACCAACTGAGTTATCTCCAAATTTCACAAGCCCACCTTCATAATTTTCAAAATTCACAAACTTACTCTTGTCTCCAGTCATATGATGAGAACATCCACTATCAATCACTCATTCATCTTTCTCAATAACCTGAGCAACCAAGGTACTTTCCATATTTGCATGGCTAGCAGATTGAGTAGACACCAGATATTCTTCTTTAATGCCAATGAACACCCAATCATTTTTTTAGGGGAACCTCCATGATCATATTCATCATCTGTGAGTCCTTCTCTAGTTTCTTGGACATAGTAACATTTGTTCTAATTTTGATATCTGTTAGGGTTTGGTTTTGAAAACTTCTCTGAACATCTTGAGACAAAATGACCAATCTTATTACAAGCAAAACATTTGAGTGGAAATTTTCCTTCATACTTACTGGATCCTCTTGGGAATCTTTTAGCGAGAAGAGCTTCAAGATTAGTAGTTTTAAGTTTAATATATTCAAGATCCTTCCTTGTCTTCACTAATCTATTTGATCTTACAGAAGAGCTTTCACCTAGATCATATCTTTGTTTTCCATATACATTGGCCTTAAATGCAGATTCAGACTTGGGAAGAGAATCACCAAACCCACTTAATTCAAAAGATAAAGTTTTGCCAACCAGATGGTCTCTTGTAACATCTGAGACAATCCAAATCTCTTCTATAGCAGCTACCTTATGTTTGTATGAATCAAGTAAAGATCTGAGTACTTTTGATACAATCTCTGATTCTTCCAAAGTTCCACCAGCATACCTGATTCCACACACAAATTGATTTATCTTTTGCATGTAGATTGTGATGTTTTCATCTTCTCTCATCCTCATAGTTTCAAATTTTCCTCTCAGACTTTGCATCTTGGTACATTTGAAATATTTATCACCTTCATACAGAAATTCCAACTTTTTCCAAATTCCATAAGTCATTTTTAGACCAAAGACATTTGTCATTTCTGAGTCAGTCAGGGCACTCAACAAGGCTTCTTTAGCTCGAAGGTTATTTTCAACATCTTTGACTTGATCTAGGTTGAAGGACCTTTCTCTGGAGGTTTATACTCAACACTGGTTATCACCCAATAGGCATCACCCATACATTGTAAATGGCACTCCATGCAATTCTTCCAAATAGAATAATTTGTTCCATCAAATCTCGGACTATCCTTCTTGTAGGTTGACATCCTAGATCTCCTCAAGTGGTCAGGCTTTTATAAGAGTATCTAGCTCTGATAGCAATTGTTGGAATTAGACCGGACAACAAAGAGGGGGGGTGAATCAGTTGTCCCACAATTTAAACGTTTTTCTACTTTTAACCTCTTTTATTAACTTGCTACTAGATTAATGATGTAAACAATAAAGTATAGATCAACAACATAAGAGCAAAAATATAATCAATACACTTGACACCAAGATTTTGACGTTGAAACCCAGTTAAGGGAAAAACCATGGTGGGAGTTAACCCACAAAGATTTGTACCCTATTAAAAGTACTTTAGAAAAATAGAAGGCACATGCCTTTGGGTGCACTGCCCAAAGCTCACTACTTAAAAGAGAGGCTCACTGCCTATATAATTTATTTAGAACAAAATGAATTAACTGAGAAATAGCATCTACTGTATGCTTGGTTTAGTTTCAGTGAATGCTTAAAGACTTCTCCTTTGCCCCGAATTCTTGTTTACCATCTTCACACTCTATGATGCTCTTGCTCCTTTTCTTCTCTACTCTACTTCTGATCCTTTATTTGAATTTGATCTTTATTGCACAAGGATAATGTTTGACAACTCTTCAATAAGTATTAATACACTTCATCCATCTTGGAATGATCAACAAGGTTGGCCAAACTTAACCTGGATCTTTACACTATCGGCCAATCATAGCTAAGACTTGAATCTTCGTCTATTAACATGCCAGCTTCATAAAATGTTCTTTAGATCATCCACAATATGCTAGGAACATTCAGTTAGCTAAGACTGGGAAGAACAACAACAACTAAGAGAAAAACTTCAATCACAAGCTCCTTTGTCATTGCATACCTCCAACGCAACATCCACACAATCCAGAGACCACCATAAGCACAAATAAGTCAACAGGAATAGCCACACCACTTTGCATCATCAAAATCACTTGCATCTTCACACTGAACCTCAGAAACACATACTACCATGACTATCAAACTAAAAAGATTTCTTCTAGACCTCCAAACCATGAACCACTCAAGTTGAGAGAACACACCAACATCCCAGACAAGCCTCTAGATCCGCAAGTCACAGTATGCTCATACTGGACCAACTCCTTACCACTCTATCATTATAGAACAACTGCAGAAACCTATTTTACTCAAAGGGCCATAACTTAGCCAAATCTTCATTCTGACCTCTCAAATCCTAGTTGGAGCAACAATAGACAACCCAATACAGGCCCTTTAATCCGCATACTCTGATCTTCACCTTATTGGAAATACTAATCACTCCTCTATACTATCTCCACTGTTTCTGATAGAAAGATATGTTGACATCAATGACAACACATCATGCACATATTTGCAACATGCAAAGCCTCTATCCACATAAGAGACAAGACTAGAGTCATGACCCATGTAACTTTGGTAGAATGGATACCCCTCAGTCCTTAGCTCTTAGCCAAAGTGGTATCAACTTAGACTCATGCTCCTGAAACCAATACATTGCAAAAACAATATGGATTTTCTATAAAACCCTTCATATATATATCCACCACCAGTCTTAAACTATCCCCATTATCTATATATTACTAGACACAATAGGGATAGTTTTGAAGAATTGAGCCAATATCAATGGGATGAATGCAAGTATCAAATCAAAGTGAATTGATAGTTGAATAATATGAGTACATATAGGTGAAAGGTGTAAGTTAGTTAGCTAAGGAAAGGACTCCTCAAATCTAGTGTGAGTGGCTAGTTTAGTGAGAAACTTGATGACCCCTCTCCTAACCACACAACAACCTTGACACCTCAATGAGACATGTGTAAAGATTATGTAATGGCACACCTAAGTAGGCTTATGCCTAAGTGTATAAAATATATGAAATATATACACTAACACCCCCCCTTAAGCATAGCTTAGGTGTCCACAAATGAAATGGGTCCTGGCTACAAAGCCTAGTGAGGTACCCATGTACAATGCAAATATGAAATTTGGTCCCAGAAACTAGGCCTGATGAGGTACCCAAGTACAATGAAATCTCTCATAAATGAAGTAAGGTAGAAAACCCTGTTTGAAAAAAAAAACTATCGTCCAAAAGAGAGAAAATATGCATGAAATTATACAAGTGAAGAAGTACTACTTCTTTCACTAAATACAATATGTGATCCCCCAATAGGAGAGAAAATGATAGAAGGTCTATGAGACCCCCCATAATACATTTACTTCTATAGTGAAGTTGGATAGTTGACAATGGATGTAGATGTAGATCCAAGAACACCGAACAATGTTCCTTCCCTTGGGAAGAAATGAAACCACCTAAAGATGCAATACATCTTCCCATGCAAGAATATGTATGTATGATCTTGAATCATGCTGAAGTTGATCCAAGGATGATGATGCCCATGTCGATGTCTTCAAAGAGTTCTCAGGTGTCCCCATGTTGATGTCGAAGGATGCCATAATCAAATGAGGTCCATGCCCAATAGATGAGGATGATGATGATCCATAACCATGTGTACGATGATGTAGAGCATGAATTTCATAAGAGGACAATGTTGATGTAGCTTCATCAAAAATGTCATCAAAGAGAATGTTAGTTCCAAAAATAACTACAACCCAAAACTATAAAACATTCCTAAAACACCTGGGCCAGGGATTGTCGACAAGGTGGTAGGAAGAGGCTTATCAACAAGTTAAGGTGGATTTTGGCCAACTACAGGAGTGGGTAGACTCCTCTACACTTTGAGCTCAACTTAGACTTTGGAGGGATATTCCAAGGGGTATACCTGAATACGTATTGAGTTCAAACTAGATAAACAACTAAAAATATTGTACAACCAAACCTAACTCATCATCTTGACTCCAAAGACTGTCACTATGTCAAGGATGATTGGCTGTCACATAACCCCTATATAGTTGATTCAATTGTGTAAATGTACATGAATAGGAAGGATGGTTTTTTACCTTGAACCACAGGTGAAAGATTTATTTAATTTAAAAGAGTGTTTAATCCCTCTCCAATATGGACCTATGCCTACTCTATTGGGCAACTGAGTCATAAGCAATAAAGAGGGAAGAAAAGGATTGAACCAGCATCAATAGAAAACTAAAATGTATTCATAAATTTTTGTTAGATTATATTTCATGCATTGGACATACTTAATTATCCAAAACCAAACTACAATGACCCATTTGCAATAAAGAAATGAACCAACACAAAGCATGAATGGATTTAAATGTTGTCACATAATATCAAATCTCTATTACAATCGCACCAACAAATGTGGTGAAGGAAAATATACAATTGCGATTATACATTCCCTTGAATCTTTACAAATGGCCATGGAGACATACCAATGCATAAAATATACTTTACAATTCTTTCCTAAGCTGCATCAAAACACATTTTTTCATTTACTACTCAGACTTGCTTGATTTGAAGGGCCCTAAAACTATCCTTAGTCACTACAGACTAGACAATTGGCTCAAAGACCAACCCTCAAAACATCTACAAAACATGTATATATAGCATTACAATTTAAATTCATTGCACCAATATCCAATACCACACTTAGTCAATGAGGACGCACCATGCTGTATTAAATTCAGGCCCAGATATGTTAGAAGATTTACACATTGGGGAAGTAAAACCCATGCTCTGTCATCTTTGCAAATGATCAAAGAAAGATTGCTTGCACTCCAATTGTACTCTGAGCAATAAAGAGGGAAGGTTCTAATCCTTCCCTGCCACCTGCACATTGACTTCTCAAATTTATCCTTTATGCATTGAAGAGTTTCACTAAACCAACCACCTACTTAGCATTGTTCTGCAGGCTCATTAAATTCTAGATACAAATCAATTTGTGTGTCCCTGCAATCCTATCATGCATTCAAGGAATTAACTATTTCAATTATTGATAGCATTCCTAGTGTGTCATCCTCATTTTCTGTTTAGAGCCACCTAATCATTGACTGCACCTTTCTACATTTTCCTCCTAATAAGCCAATCTTCCTGTTTGCCAACATCCGCCAAAGTACTATTTGCTTTATCAGTAAAATGTGTTTTCTCAAACTAGAAAGAGGTGTTCTTCATCATATTTTTGGCCTTTTTTATGCCATTTTGGCAAATTTTCATTTTCTGGAACTTGGCTTGTGTTGCCCTCTATCGGCAACTTTTAACTTTTTTGAACTTTTCCATTTTCTGCCCTCATTCACCTTTTATCAGCAAAATCCATTTTGCCAAACTTACTCCTTTATCACTCTTATCAATGATTTCACACCTTTTACAACTTGGAGGCTATTGGCTTTTTATCGCCAAATCTTGCATTTACCTAACTAAGTTACTTGGTGCCTTTTCATGCTTTATCAGCAAATATCAATATTTATGAACTAGGCCTCCTTTGCCTTTTTTTTTTCTGCTTTATCAACAACCTTCACCTTTTCTAAACTTGAGCTATTCTGCCTTTATTGACAAATTCTCTCTATTGAGAATGTTAGGAACTTTGGCTTCTTTCTTCTTTATCTTTACCTTTTCAGTGAATCTATCAGTTTCAGAACTTGGAGAAGAGTACACCTTTTATCACCTTATTGAGAAATTTGTCTTTATCCAAACCTTTGATTTTTCCCTTTTTTCTCTCTCCTATCACCTTATCAGTGAAATAAGAAAAAAATGAACTTTTTAAAAAGTCTAGTATTTAGCTATTTTTCAGATAATACCTTGCCTTAGTATTTTTTCCCTCTATCAGCAAACTGGCTCCTTTCTAGAACCAAGAGCTTTGGGGTGCCACTTCTTCTTTATTGGCAAAAAAGACCTTTGTCGAACCACCTTTTTCATCTCCCTTTTGCCTTATAAAAAAACCTTATGTTCACTTTGTCCACAAAAAGGACCCACGCTGAGCTTTCCAACCTTCCTCTTTATCAGCAAATTTACTTTTTGCCAAACCACTTCTATTTCATTTTAACCATGTCATTAAAAGGCATATTAATGAACTACCAAAACTCTAAACTACTTCATTAGTTTAGCCTTCTGCCAATTCCCCAACAAAGCATCAATTTCTTCTCATGCCTTAACTGATTTTGCCTTTATCGGAAAAATAATTTTGACGAACCTTTTATCTTCCCTTGTTGAAGCCTCCTTGTTGCCCTTTATCGGCGAATGATCCATTAGCCAAACCCTTCATTTGTCGAACCTCCAACTTTGCCGACAAAGATTTCATTTGTCTTTAACCACTTCTTTGTCTTATCCTCATTCCACCCTTGGTAGCTTCCTTCTTCTTTCTTTATCGGTGAAGTCTGCCATCGATGAACTTCACTATCGACGAACCTCCAAGTTCTCTAACTCCAAAAATCATCGATAAAGGAACCAATCTCTTCCTTTGTCATGGTCCTTTATCTCCTTGTCACAAGTGTCACTCATTTTTCCCTTTCTTGCCTTATCAGTGAATCTTTTATCGGGATAACCTTCAGTCAATGAACTTGGAGGTTTTCTAACCTCTAGTTTCATTGATAAATAATTACCTTTGTTTTCTTTCACTGCCTTACAAAATTCCCCACCTTTGCTAGAGAATTTTTTCTATTCCTTCAATCAAGGAAGTGGTTGTTGGTGAAACTAGCGATCGGGGAACCTCTGGATTCTTGAACTAAACATAATGTTGAACATGCTTTTGCCTCAACCTCTTTGTTGCCATCCTACAGTATATAGTTTCTAGCAAACTTCATTGTCGGTGAACTGACAGAAAAAGGAACTTGTGAACAAGTTCATAGGTTAGGAATTTTGCCGATTTACTGACAATAAGGCAAAATATGTTTTTTTTTTTTGGGGGCGAAAGGGAACAAGACTTAACCATTTTGAGCAGGGCAAAAACATAAAGACCAAACTTTGATCAAAGATAACTTCTTTATTTGAAGGAATTTCAAGATGATTCAAAAGGAAAAGTTTTTGAGAATTCAATTCCCTATTCAATGGTGACCTTGGCTAGGAAATTTGCATAGGTTTTTTGATTTTGGGGGGAAAAAATGGGCACAATAGGAATAGAATTTTTGCAGATGCCAACACTAGCTCTAGTTACAGATGTGTGACAAGAAGTGGCATAGAAATGATTTAGAATATCTCTGGGTAGGCCAAAATAAAAATAATGAATAGGGGAAACACCCAAAACATACTTATAATAAGGGAATATATACAAGAGAACATACAGTCATAAGAAAAAATAACTGTAAGAAAAATTATAGATGACTATAGGCCAAAACTACACAAAACTAGTGAAGCTACTTGCCTCTGTCAAAGACAAGCCTATTGAAGGAGTCGATCCCCCTCAATCCCTTGCTACACTGATCACCCAACATTAGCAATAATTTTTTTTTGCAGTCATGCACAAGTAAAATATAATTATACAAAATATCATGTTGAAAATGGAAATGACTGTTATCAGGATTGTTGAAATGCACAAGACAACTGAGAGGGAGGGTGAATTAGTTGTAACCAAAACTGAACTTCTTATAAGCATCAACACATTAATCACTTTATCACTATTATTATGATTTAACCATGAAAGCATGAAATTAGAAACTCAAGCACATTCTCATATTCAACACATACATAGTTTTACATGGAAAACCCAATGAGGGAAAAACCATGGTGAATCTTAACTCACAATATAAATGATATATCAAATTTTACAACAAGGCTCACTATCAGAGGCTCACTCCCTTAGGGCTCACTGCCCAAAATGCTCACTACAAAAAGAAGGGGCTCACTGCCAAGAGAAGAGGCTCATTGCCAAAAGGGTCTCAATGCTAGAAGTAGAAGAAGATAGAAGAAGATAGTTACAATGAGAATGGCTCTCATAGCAACTAGGTATCGACAACAAACTTGACTAAATCTTTTGCAACCTATCTGCATCAAAATATATTCCTTTCTTCTCACTTTCACACTCACAAACATATCTGGATCATGCCTATAATAAATGATGCTTCTCACGTAGCCATTTTGTCTATCTCAACAACTTCCCTAGATTTACCGATCGTCTAATTCACATTTATACATTCGCAGTCTTGGAAACAATCTTTAACATTGGCACAAATAGTAAACATAGCCAATATTCAAATTAGGTCTAGACCTAAACATTCCTGTGGTGGAAAGGAATGAATGTGGGCCACACCACATGTTAGCAAGGACTCGAATGCAATCTCCAATGCAACAACATGCTATCACAAACTATGAAACATAATCGCAAGTAGTGAAAACAACCAAATCAGCCAAAACTTGTGTTAACACTAAGACCTTTAGGAACACGCTTCATCCATGATCTGAATTACACTTTGCAGACTAATAAAAAAGAAGGAACATGATCTAGAGACATCCACAAGCACATTAGAATCATCAAGAACTTTTGCACAACCCTTGAACATTCTATCTAGAAGATTCTTCAAACTGGAGCACTTAAACATTACTGTAAGCCACTGTCATAAAGGAATGATCGCTTGTAGAGCACCGAATCATGAAGGAACATAACATCATTCCAAACTTAATCTCAAAACCGCTGACTATAAAACCTAAATGTGGAGAGATGCAGAGTAGAATACATTTTCCCTGTCACCATTGAATACTTAGAAAAATAGTTTTTACTCTAGTGAACAAAACTCACTCAAATCTTCACACCAGAGGCTCAAACTTGAAACATAGCAAATATAGACATCCCTTAACATAACTTCAAAACTATAGACAAAGACATTCAATCTATAGAATATGTAGAGAAAAACACTGCACTAGTCTTCTCAGACACTTGATCAAACTCATCCAAACAACTTCCTTAGATGCTGAGCTTAGGTGTTGACATCAATGACAACACTTACTTCTCATACTTGCAACAAGGATATGGCAGTCATAGATGATAGGGCTCATCATCATGTGGACCCACATGGAAATGCTCACCTTCAAGATCCTTTTTAGTATGATGCATACCTAGACCTACATGAATATTAGCATGAAGGAAACTATCCTCTTGAAAATCAAGTTGACACGCATCTGGCTCAAAGGTGGCTTCCAATTGGGCCATGTCATATGATTGTTCATGTTCTTGCAACCAAGTTGCATCGCATATGCTAGTGTTTTCCTCCATAATTGAATCAAAGACTTGATTCAAATCCAATTCTGCAAGTTATCATCATACAGATTAGAAATTTGACACACTTCAAATGAAGAATCACCATTTTCAAGTTGGCTCCCCATTTTTTACTCCTTGACTCACTTTGTTGTATCATATTCATCGCTACAAATAGACTGATGACACACTTCTACTTCCACATTCATTTTTGTTTTATTTCCTTGTGGCAGAGATGAAGCACATTTTGCATGAGGAAGAAAACATGCCTTGCACCAAAGAAACAGGGTCTCATATGCATCCACATGATCACCATCCTCAAAATCTAGGGAAATCTCTTCACACTGAAACTCTATGGCCACACCAATAACTATCTCTAATTGGTTATCATCATGTGCCACCACCTCCACATCTACCTTAGGAAAGCAAATACTGACTACCTCATCACACATAGGAAAAAAGGAGGGAAATACATTAAACAAGAAATAAGTTCCTTGTTCACCATCCATTTCATTTACTTGTACACAATCAACATAACCAGTTTTATAAGCTAATTCAACCTGCTACTCACTCATGTACATAGTATCCTCATTGTTCACTGAGCCATAGACCTCATACTCCAGTTGGAAATCATTATCGCTTAACGAACCATCCATTAGAATGTTGATACATTCACTACTTTCATCATCTGCATCACGGTCATACTTTACACCAACACCTTCATCTACCCTCCTGCACACACAATCATCACCTGACACTATGCCTAGATCACATGAAACACCCTTGTCCCTATTGTCCACAACAACTTGTTCTTTACCATCCACTTTTGCACCTAAGGAAAAAGACTTTGCAATCATATCCCTCTTAGTTCTATCCACAATCAATAAATAAGTATGCCTATTGCATGCTCACTAGATTGAACTCCTCCCTTAGAGAACATGGGCTTAAGGTAACATCATAAGCTCTCAGATACATATCGATACAAATAGGAGGGTTAAGTGTGAAATCCCTTGGGATGTGGGACATGCCAACTATAAATCGGTGGCTAAGCTCCATGTTTTATTCTTCTTCCTACCTTCTAGGATAATATTTTCAAGTTTTTGGACAAGAACAATAGGGTACAAACCACTTGCAAATTCTTCAAATGTAGCCACTAATTGATCCCAGGAAGCAAAATGCTAGCCAGGGAAACTAACTAGCCACTTTCTTGCCACACCACCAAGAAATCTGACAAAGAATCTCATCCATATATCTTCATCTTCAAACTAGAACTTGTCCATGAAGTCTGAAAATGCCTTAATATGTGCCTTCCCATTATAAGCATCGAACCCATCAAATAACAGCATCTGATAGTAAATTTTGTTGGGCATGGACTAATTGACCCATGAAAGGTCCAATTGCTTGTATGCCTTTTCAGTTGCAATAGGAGGATGCTAAGGAAAAGAGCAACTGGGGATGGTAGGAAGGGGGTCGGATTGCACCCTAGACTAATGTAGCATGATCTGATTTTCTATTTTTTTTCTTGTTTTTGCAACAACACTAACAACTATTTAGTTTTATCAATTTAATATTTCTCCATTACTAGGTCACCTTGGTTTTACATGGGTCCATATAAGCATGGGTTTGTATAACATGCAGAGCCATGACTAGAATATGTATTGTTAGGATGGTCATGGGAATCCACACCCATATAGTTTCTAGGGTCTGATACATATGAAGATTTAGATGATGGAAAATCCCTAGGGTATCCATACTCATTCCATTTTGCCATGACTAAAACATTCTACAATGTAGGTCAGGAAACTGAAGCATAGAAACTTGTTCCTTCAACACAATAAGAAAACCAAACTTTAAAGGTTAGGTAGAAGAAAACCATGTACCCTTATTTTCACTAGCTATTACACCTTGAGATGGAACATTTAGATCACCAACAACAAAGTTAGGGTACAATAGTAACAAATGTTGTTCTTTGACAGCAGAGTCGCTACCTCTTTTAAAGAGGAAATCATTGAAGTGTGACTGATCTTTAGGGCCATGAACTGATTCTGGCTTTAGTTCACCAGTAGAGTCTTCTAATGATTTTAACCTAGCATTACATAGGTGCTAGTCTATTGGCATACGTTGAAAGGCTAACAACTTACCCACATCAATAGAAGTACTGCACAACTACAATGTGCAAACAGGGGTCTACAGAATAAATCAACCTTTTGTTTCAATCCTTAGCAATGGCACTAAAATGTTGGTTCCCAAAAAAATTGCAACATAAAACTCTAAAACATTCCTAAAACACCTAGGCTAGGGATTGTCGTCAAGGTGGTAGGAAGAGGTTTCTCAACAAGTTAAGGAGGATTTTGGCCAACTACAGGAGTGGGTAGACTCCTCTACAATTTGAGCTCAACTTAGACTCTAGAGGGATATTCCAAGGGCTATACCTAAATAGGTATTGAGTTCAAACTAGATGAACAACTAAAAATACTAGACAACCAAACCCAACTCATCATCTTGACTCCAAAGAGTGTCACTAAGTCAAGAATGATTGGTTGTCACATAACACCTATATAGCTTATTCAACTGTGTGAATGTACATGCACAGGAAAGATGGTTTTTTACCTTGAACCATAGGTGAAAGATTTGTTTAATTTAAAAGACTATTTAATGTCTCTCCAATATGGATCGATGCCTACTATATTGGGCAACTAATTCATAAGAAATAAAGAGGGAAGAAAAGGATTGAACCGACATCATTAGTAAACTAAAATCTATTCACATACATTTATCAGATTATATTTCATACATTGGACATACTTAATTATCTAGAACCAAACTATAATGACCCATTTGCAATAAATAAATGACCCAACACAAAGTACACATGGATTTAAATTTTGTCACACATTATCAAATTTCTATTACAATCACACCAGCAAATGTGGTGAAGGAAAAATTATAATTGTGATTATACATTCCCCTAAATCTTTACAAATGGTCATGGAGACATATCAATGCATAAAATATGCTTTGCAATTCCTTTCTATGCTACATCAAAACACATTTTTCTATTTACTACCCATACTAGCTTAATTTGAAGCCTTGAAACTATCCAGAGGCACTGCAGACCAAACAATTGGCTTAATGACCAACCCTCAAAACATCTAAAAAAATGTATATATAGCATTCCAATTCAAACTCATTGCACTAATTTCTAACACTACACTCAATCAATGAGGACACACCATGTTGTATTAAATTTAGGCCCAGATATGTCAGAAGATTTGCACATTAGGGAAGCAAAACCCATGCTCTGTCATCTCTACAAATGATCAGAAAAATATTTCTTGCACTCCAATTGTACTCTGAGCAATAAAGAGGAAAGGTTTTAATCCTTCCCTTCCACCTGTAACACTGACTTGTCATACTTGTCCTTTATGCATTAAAGAGTTTAACTGAACCATCCACCTACTCAACATTGTTCTATAGGCTCATTAAATTCTAGATACAAATTAGTTTGTCTATCCTTGCAATTATGGCATACATTCAAGGAATTAACTATTTCAAGTATTAACATCATTCCCAATGTGTCATTCTCATTTTCTGTTTTAAGCCACCTAACCAATGACTGCACCTTTCTATGTTTTCCTCTTGATCGGCCAATCTACCTAATCGCCAACATCTGCCAAAGTACTATTTTTCTTTATTAGCAAAATGCATTTTCTCAAACTTCAAAGATGTGTTCTTCGTCATAATTTTGGCCTTTTTTATGCCTTGTTAGCAAATTTTCATTTTCTAGAACTTGGCTTGTGTTGTGCTCTATTAATAACTTTTAACTTTTTTGAGTTTTTCGATTTGCTGCCCTCATTCACCTTTTATCGAAAAAAATCCATTTTGCCAAACTTACTCCTTTGTCACTCTTATCAATGATTTCACACTTTTTAGAACTTGGAGGCTATTTACTTTTTATCATCAAATCTTACATTTACCAAACTAAGTTACTTGGTGCCTTTTTATGCTTTATTGACAATTATCAATATTTACAAACTAGGCCTCCTTTGCCTTCTTTTTTTCTTTATTAGAAAATTTCACCTTTGTCGAACATGAGCTATTTCACCTTTATCGGCAAATTCTTTCTATTCAAAACCTTAGGAACTTTAGCTTCTTTCTTCTTTATCTTTACCCTATTGATGAATCTTTGATTTTCAAAACCTAGAGAAGAGTACACCTTTTATCACCTTATCAATGAATTTGCCTTTATTTGAACCTTTGACTTTTCCCATGTTGCTCTCTCCTATCGCCTTATTGGTGAAATAATAAAAACTTGAACTTTTTGAAATGTTTAGTCTTTAGCCGGTTTGTCAATAATACCATGCTTTAGTCTTTTTTCCCTTTATCAGCAAGCTGTCCCCTTTCTAGAACCAAGAACTTTAGGGCACCAGTTCTCCTTTATCAACAAAAAAGCCCTTTGCCGAACCACCTTTTTCATCTCCCTTTTGCCTTATAAAAAAACCTCATATTCACTTTGTCGGCAAAAAGGACCCATGCCAAACTTGCTAGCCTTCCTCTTTATCGACAAAAATAACTTTTGCCAAACCACCTCTATTTCCTTTTGACCATGTTAGCAAAAAGGCATATTGGTGAACTACCACAAATCCAAACTACTTCATTAGTTCGACCTTCTACCGATTCCCCAACAAAGCATCATTTTCTTCTCATGCCTTAACCAGTTTTGCCTTTGTCAGCAAAAAATCATTTTGCTGACCTTTTATCTTCCCTTTTTGAAGCCTCCTTTTTTCCCTTTATTAGCAAATGTTCTGTCAACTGAACCCTTCATCAGTGAACTTGGAGGTTCGTGAACCTCCAACTTCATCGACAAAGCTTTCTTTTGTCTTTAACTACTTCCTTGCCTTATCATCATTCCACACTGTGGCATCTTCCTTCTTTCTTTATTGGTGAAATCCACCATCAGCGAACTTCACCATTGATGAACCTCTAAGTTCTCTAACTTCAAACATTGTCAATAAAGGTACCAACCTCTTCCTTTGCCACGAGCCTTTATCTCCTTGTTGCAAGCTCACATCCTTTTGCCTTTTATCACCTTTTTGGTGAATCTTCCATCGGGAGAACCTTCAGTTGGTGAATTTGGAGGTTCACAAACCTCTAGTTTCATTGATAAAGCATCACCTTTGTTTTCTTTCACTGCTTTAGAAAAATCCCCACCTTTGTCAGAGATTTCTTTTCTATTCCTTCAGTCGAGCAAGTGGTTGTCAACAAAACTAGACGTTAGTGAACCTATGGATTCTTGAACTAAACATAATGTCAAACATGCTTTTACTGCAACCTCTTTGATGCTAGCCTGCACTATATAGTTGTCAGAAAACTTCTTTGTCAATGAACTGGCAAAAAAAGGAACTTGTGAACAAGTTTGTAGGTTAGGAATTTTGTTGATTTGCTGATAATAAGGCAAAATATGAAAAAATTTCTAAAGGGTGAAAGGAAACAAGACTTAACCATTTTGACCAGGGTAAAAACATAAAGACCAAACTTTGACCAACGATAACTTCAATATTTTAAGGAATTTTAAGATGATTCAAAAGGCAAAGTTGCTTAGAATTTAATTCCCTATTCAATGGTGACCTTGGCTAAGAAATTTGCACAGGATTTTTTGATTTTGGGGGTTGAAATGGGAACAATAGGATTAGAATTTTTGCAGGTGCTAATAGAGAGCATTGATGTTCTTAATGTGTGCTTCCATGTCATCCATGTGGGACTCTACAAAAAAACAAGTGATGTCAGGTAGAAATCTATCACAATCAGCAATTGTAGGAAGATTGATTTCCTATTTCAAAGAAGTGCTAGAAGCTTTCAAAGAAGTGAGTCTGAAATCCAATGAAGCAATAGTAGGAGTGATGACTTCTTATATGTCCATGGAACATTTCAATTTATGTATCATGATTAGGGATGTGAGTTGTGATCAAAGCAGGATCATGTGGGAATGGAGAAACATTGGAGTCTCCATATATCTCCCAAATTTTTATCCATAATGCATGTGGACAATCAATATTCATGATGGCATACAAAGTATAATTTGGTATATGCAAGCTGATTACTCCAAAAATATGATCACAATTATTAAACCATTTATCCTTTTGAGATTGTTTACCTGGTTCAGGGATAAGTCTATATAGATATTGCATGAGATTATGGAACCTGAGATGTTTCAAGATGTCTTCACACTAGGCCTTATATTTTCCCTTGTTTAGGTTGATTATATAAGAGTGAGTTTCATATCCCATGATTTTAGTACAGCTTAATTTGTTTAGACAATAGAAATCAGCACATTAAGCAACCCACTTTATAACTTTTTTTTTTATAATTCAAGTAGGTACAATGCGTGGGAAATAAAAAACATTAAAGTTTGCAAATAATGGTGCTCAATTTCAAGCTACTAAGCAAATGTTATTACAGAATTAGTTCCCTGTAAATGACCTAGATTAATGCATTTGCACTAAAAAGAAAAAAATGCCTATGGCAAGAGTTAGCCTAGTCATCCAACCATTCATTGGAAGTGGCAAAGATTGAAGAGTACAATGACTTGATTGTGAGGGGGTATTCGCCTCCTTCCAAACTGGAACTCACCCTTTGTCTTCGTCAGGCAAAAATACAAGGATTTATTACAAACCAAAATTCTTCAAAGCAATTTCCCCTATTTGGAAGGACCCCCCTTTGTAAAAAAAACATAATTTTAAATGTTTTTTTTGTTATATTCCTATTTTTTAATATCCCTATTTGGTTTAGAACTTAGTTCATGTAGACAATTACTTTTGACAAATTGCCTATGCTAAGTATTAGAAAAACAAAATTTTACATTGACCACTTGAGGCTATGCCCTCTTGATTTAGGGAAAATTAGGTTAGAAGAGAAAACAAAAAATATGTAGAGGGGCAGGAAAATTGGTAGCCAGAAGTAGAAGAGGTAATGGCGGCCAGATTGTTGTTGTTGAGCGCTTGGGCGCTGGATGACAGGAGAGGGAGGGGTTAGCCTACTTTGGACACCCCTTTTTCCCTTGGCAAAAAATGCCTCACACATAGGAATGGAGCTTATAATTTGTCTTATTACATCCAAATGAATTAGTAGGCATTCATTTTGAGTTCAAAAGATGATTTGTGATAATTCTTATCAATCCATCCATGTACAGATAGAGCCAGTCCTTTCACAAAAGTTACGGCTTTACTAGTACAGAAGAATGTGAATCTTGCCAATGCATCTTAAAATAAACAACTACACCAACAACATAAGAGACATAAAATACTAGACTCCATAATTCCTCATGATCATTATCGATGATGATATAGCAGATATCACTCATCCGTCATAGTCTTAGCCAATAGAAGAACAAAACATAGGGGTAGTGGCAAGTTTGAAGTTAGGGGCTTGTGGAAGGCTTTGTGTCTCAAGGCAACAACCTCTTGTGAAGTGGAGACACCTCCTGACAACAACAACACCCATGACTTGAGAACGAAGGACTTTAAATTGCCATACTCAAGTTGCACCAAAGCATGCCCTCACAGAAGATAACTCAAGTGCATTATAGAAGATGATTGCTCAAACACCACCCTTTTCACTTGATATGACCTCCTCTCGTGACCGGACTTCAAAACAAACAAACCAACAACAAAACCTTATCCTTGCTTTGATACCATGAAGAATTGAGCAAAGATCAATGAGGTGAATGCAAGTATCGAATCATAGTGAATTGATAGTTGAATAAGATGAGTACTTATAGGTGAAAGGTGGAAGTTAGTTAGTTGAGGAAAGGATTCCTCAAAACTACTGTGAGTGGCTAGTTTAGTGGGAAACTTGATGACCCCTCTCCTAACTGCCCAATAACCTTGACACCTTAATGAGATATGTGTCAAGATTGTGTAAGGGCACACCTAAGTAGGCTTATGCCTAAACTTGTATAAAATATATGAAATATATATACACTAACAAGTTTAAGGCCAATGTTTGATATATATATATAATTCTGCATTGGGGCATATTGTAGTTTCTGTTTAGTTGATACATAAGCTGAACCCAACAACTCTTTTAGCACCAGTCCATCTTTAGCATCTGGCCAAATACATTTAGTATACTATCAAGAGATAAAAGTAGTGTACTGTGTCAATGTTGCAGACTTACTCCAAACATGTGGGCATGGATTGCCACTCTACATATGATGCCATTTTCTCCCAAGATACTCTCCACCTATAATACATCCCATCAATAGAAATCTCTTCTTGGGGATAATCAATTATTGGAGTTGGATCTCATAGATGTTGGCATAGGAAAATCCCATATTGACCTCAGAACAAATGATTCGTGCTAATATAAAAAACCTAACGCTAAAGGCTCTTTCTATTCATGTTGTACCAAGAATAGTGAACATGTATGTAAAAAATTGGGAGCACAAATATTGGCAACCAAGAAAAATAGATACTTGGAAACTTGAGGAATGGAGAATCAACATGAACTGGTATAAAAATGATGGAAACTTTTGGAAATTTTCAGAATTAACATAAAAAGATTTCAAAAATTCTTGGAAACAGTATTAGAAACATGAGGAATATTTTGGAAAGATGAATTTCTAAGAAACTTCCAGAAACCCTTAGAAAACAATGGAAATTGCTACAAACAGTTTTACATTTGTCAGAAATGCTTATAAAAGTTACTCGCCCCTCAAAGGAATTTCCTGAAATTTCAAGAATAGAGAAATATTTCAAAAAGATTGAAAAAGGTTTCCAACCGTCTAGAAACTATTTTCAGGATTCAAAGATTTCTACCAATGTCTACATTTTCTACATATATAATCTACAAACTTCCCTGATACTAAAATTGCTCGCATTAACTAGAGATACTTTTTACCGATGCCTGCATTTTCTAAACACGTTATAAGGCAACTACAATATACTAAATTCCCATTTACCAAAAATGGCCCTCATCCACTAAGGATTCTTTCTACCAATGTGGTACATTTTCTACACATTTTTTATTGACTACAGCCTACTAACTACAAATGTCCACCAACATCGATATATATATATATAAGTGCGGACAAAGACAAAGCTATCAGAATTAGAGATCAAGACATAGGTCACAGCCTACAGATTTTGAAGACTGAGAAAGAAGATATAGAAAATAAAGAGGAGTGAGGCAAGCAAAGCTGCCGAACTAAGCGAAATCGACAATTGAGGAAAGTACAGCAGCAGATCAAGGTAAGTAAATCGATCATTTTCAATGGGGAAAGCTAAAAGAGAGAAGATAGAAAAAGAGTGGCAAAAAGAAAAAAATGATTTGGAAAGAGAAAGAAAGGCATTATTAATAGATGTACTAGACTACGAAAGCAAAATCTATCCTCTTGATATAGAATTGAAAAAAGTCAAAAGGAAAAATGAAGAGCTAGAAGAGCATTTAAAATTGTTTGATGAGGTTAAGAAAAGGAATGGAGAATTAGAAGAAAAGTTGAAACTGTTTGATGGTGTTAAAAAGAGGAATAAAGAATTACAAGAAAAATTTGATGAAATGAAAGAAAAGATAAAAAGGTTAGAAGAAGAAAACAATTTACAAAAAGATGAAATGTTAAGACTGAAAGAATCAAACAAGCTACAAAAAGAAGAAATATCAACATTGAAAGAAGAGAATGAATATTTCAGGATAAAACCATTAGCTTGTAATGTTTCATGTGATACTAGTGATTTATGTGATGTAGTAGAAGCTAAAGAATGCAAAGTTGACAAGATTGGATCGCCAAAATTTGCATGTTGTGATATTATTGATGAAGAATGAAAAGCTAAAGATGACAAGTTGTTTGAATCTAAAAATCATTGTAATGAAGAGAATGTTGGTTTCAAGATGATGAAAAGAATGGGTTATAAAGGACAAGGATTAGGTAAGTATGGACAAGGAATGAAGGAGCCAATTGAGCCAATAGTGAGGCCAAAATATGTAGGTATTGGATATGGAAAAATAGAGTATGTTACAGGCAATACAAGTGCAAACAAGTTGGTGCAATGTTTTCATTGTCATAGGCAAGGGCATAGCAAGGAGATGTGTTGGGATTTACATCCATGTAGTATATGTGGAATGAGAAATCATAGTGATAAGATGTGTTGGCAAAAAGAATGGAAAAATATGACAAAATGCATAAAAATAGATTGCGGATTTGTTTCTGGATTGAGTTGGCAACAAATTACAGGCATGCTAAAAAAGGTGCTCAAGTACAGATGTTCATTTGTGAAGGATGGCAATCAATCAAAGTTTGAAAGTTTGAGACATCGTACAAAGATGAAAGCTACAGATAGCCAGAGGACTTCCATTTTGAAGTTCTGAAAATTTGATGGACTGTAGCAGCAGTGGGTGAGATCTAGAGATCAGTAGATCTTAAAGAGTCCTCAGACTCAGAAGACTAGAAAGATTTGAAATGATAAACTTGTGGTCGAAATTAAGGGGAGTGTTGGAAAGTAATTTCTCCCACAAACAAAATTAAAAAGGAAAAAGACAAAAAGGTAAAAAGACAAAAGAAGAAAATAGAAAGTTCCTAAAGGAGTCCAGATAAGACAGAGGTTTCCAGAAAGAGGAGAGTTCTAGGTTAGAAAGTTCTAGAGGAAGTTTCCAGAAACAGATTGTTTCTAGATGAAGAATGGAAAAGCCTAGAAGGCATAGGCATGTACCAAAGCCCTCTATAAAAGAGGCATGATGTAACAGAGTTGAGTGAAGCGATTAAGCAAGTAATGATCAAGTGATCAAGTCAATGTATGTGAATGCAGCAGCATTCGTGATATGTAACCATGTTTTGATATAATGAATATTATGCAGTAGCACATTGTTGAGAATCATATGTTTCTATATTTTGTGTTTTATGTTTTATGTGTTTTGTGGATGTGATATCCACCACCCAACAAAATCATACCAAATCAGATGAAAATCTAAATTGGCAAAATGTTTCATACCTGTTATAAATTTCACCAAAACTACCATCCCATAACCTCTTTCTAAAAAGTACAATGTCACAAGGCCTCCCCTCCGAGAGCTCAAGTTCCCCTATAACACTCCTAGGTACAAAAATGGCAGGATGGTGTGCGTTCAAGCCTTCCTTCTTCAAACTAGCTTCAAAACTCTATTTAACGCCACCATAGTGGAAGCCGCCCAAACCAGGATAAGAAAATAGTAAAGGAGGAGGCGCCGACTGGGACTAGGCTTGCTGCCACCACCATTAAAAATATGATATGAAACCATCACAGCCACCAGCACCCATATGTTGAAATTCGAACCCGCACCACTTCTATTTGTCAAGTTGCAGAAAGAATAGTCTAAATTAATTTTTTTTATTTGTTTTTAAGGTTTAATTTATTTAGTTTATATTTTTCTATTTTTATTTACAGAAAGAAAATCACACTCTACCGTCTAAATAATTTTTTTTAATTTATTTTTTTTGGCTTAATTTATTTTATTATTTTTTCTGTTTTTATTTACAAAGAGAAAACCATGCTCTATTAAAAATATTTTATGATATTTATTGTCTTCTACCACACCAGAGCATTGATTTAGTTTTTATTAAATAGATACTATTTAGTTATTTTTATATTTATTTTTGAATTGTCCATAGGTTGTTGTGATCGGTGGTTCAAACCTCCATAGGTAGAAGAGCTTGTAGGCCATGGGTCTTTGTTGGTCTAGTATGTTCATAGGCTTTGTGCTTTTGTTGGGTCATGGAAAGAGATCTCTTGACTTGGATAAGGCTAAAAACCTGAGTAATTCTCAACAAAAGAAATACTTATTTTTGAACTATCATTTTTTTTTAAAACTTTGAAAAAAAATAAAAATTGAAGGACTACCAAATAAAAAACTACCCAAAGAGTGAACATATAATAACCTATCCACCAAATTATGCAAGCAAAGACCCAGCCATCCTTGGATCTTTCCAACATCTATTACTACTCCCAACTTCATTAGTATCTGCTCAATAATTCTCAAATTTACTGCTCCAACATAAAGAAAGGAAGGTTCCGAGAAGCGAAAATATGAATGAACATTGAAACGACCATCTCTAAACCAAGGGTCATTCCAGAAGTCCACTGCCCTGCCGGTTTTGAAATCCTAGAAAAAGGTAATTGACAACATATTGTTAAGCCGTCAAATAGTTATACTTACTATGTAAGGCGAACGCTAAATTACAGAGGACACTCGTTTTAGATTACGCAAGCAAAGACCCAGCCGTCTGTCAAACGATGGGAAGGATGAGTTTACCTGTGACATTTTAATTTTATTTGATTAGAATCTGCATTTCTTCGACGACCTCATCCAAGTACTCTTATACCTTTCATGACTTCACAAATATACAATCTGTATTTTCAACTTAATTCTTTACCAGGAACTTCACGAAAAACAAATTGTCTTCGTTTATGTCGAAAATAAAGCTTAAAATCACGTAATCATTTGGAAATCATCCCATTGCACGGTCAGATAGAGACAAGATAGTAATACTTACCTAACACTAACGGACACGAATTTGGTATACCTTGCTATTTTTCATAAGGGTATTTATAGGAACGCCTTAACCAGCCAGTGCGTTGACGACCAGCTAGTCAAAAACAGTACGGTGCCACACTCCCGGTCGAAAACATGCTGACGGTTGGTACGGACAACTTGGTCGAAGGAAACTATTTGTAGCTGACCATTAGTCGAAGTTTTTTTAGTCAACTATCAGGAAAGCCGTACAGTACAACTCACCGGTTATTTACGTGAGGCAGTATTTATATGAGCCTCTCCCCACATAAGCAATTGACAAGATTTCTTAGCACAACGGGGCTGCTTAAGGAACATATTTGTCAAGATACCGACAGTTAAATACTTCAAAATCTTCCCCGTTAAACCGTAGAATAAAATTCATAAAGTTTACATTTTTCATCTCGCAATCGTCTGAGATCTAGTACGCTGTTATTTAATTAACCTTTACTACTTTACAGGTTTTAGAGTAGATGGGCCTTGTCATAGGGCTCGGTGACCACCATGTGCGACTACCATCTGAGAGAAACAAGCAGCCTTAGGACTTTGAATGGAATCGTTTGTGTAAAGCATTTACCATGTGAAGCTGTATAGAAATTTCTGTGAAACTCAAATTGCTACTCTCGATGCAAGTATAGAAATTTCTGCGAAAGTAAAGTTGGGTTGTTCGCTAGAGCCGAGACTGAAGCTATAAATACGAACTTCTACCTAGTTGTTTCCCATATTTGAGCTTTCGATTATCTAATTTTCATCTCCTGCGTGTCCCAGATTCTTTGTGTGATCTCTAACCCATTTTCCACTTTGAATCATGGAATTAATGAACGGAGATGAAGTAAAGATCGATCAAGATCGCTGGCTTATTCAAATCAAAGGCCTGCAAATACATTGCGAAGAAGAAGAAGAAAAGGAGATTTGTGTATCCGTTTTTGGTGTGCCCAACGAGTTGTTGGCAGTGAAGCCAGAAGCATATATTCTGCAGTGCGTCTCGATTGGACCATATCACCACTGGAGATCCTAACTGTACAAAATGGAGAGATATAAAGTGGCTGATACGTGAAGATTTCAGAAGATGATAACCGGTGACTGTAACTTCGAATATGTACTGGAGGAGGTGAAGAAATACAACTAGCAGATCAGGAACTGCTACCACAAATATCTCGACTACAAGGAGGAAGCTCTGGCATGGCTCATGGCTCTGGACGCCTCCTTTGTGATCGAGTGCTTGTAGTTCCATGTCAAACAGGCGGACCAGGCTTCTTCAAAAGTGTCTTCCCAGGGGAAGCGACTAGGCAGAGTTTTAGATCCATTTGGCAGAAGTGCAATCCACAATGCAATTATGAGAGATCAGATGATGCTTGAGAATCAGCTACCTTTCTTCCTCTTGCAGAAGCTGCTGGAAATACAGTTGGGTTCTCAAGAGGAGGCGGAAGAAAAGCTCTACAATCTGATAAAACTGGCCTGTAAAGAATGGTCGCCATTTATGTTGAAGATGTCAGATGGTTCAAGGCTGTGTATAAAAGAGAGGAGTCACATACTGGAGTGTGAAAAATCTATTGCAGCTACTGATTATTAATTTCCTATCTTATAAGATTATTTGGCTTATAGCAAATATTAAATAATAATACAGCTGCAATTTCACGGAAAAATCACGGAAATAGAAAAATAAAATCAACACAATGTTTTGGACAAATTGTCCCTGGAAAAACCCCGAAGGGAAAACCAGTCAGCAGATATGAATTTTATTCAACTACAGGAAATCAAGAGATACAAAATTGCTTGCCTCTTACTGGCAGAGCTCTGGAAATTTCTTTCCTGTAAATTCCCTTCCCTCAATTGTTCCTGCTGAAATTGCTCCGGCAATATTTTCCTTCTCCGGCAATTCCACTGCTCTCCAACGCTATCACTGCGCCCTTTGCTTTCACTGCAAATCAATTTTCTATCACCGCAAATTTATTTATTTGCTATCGCTGCAAATAGTTCTCGGATCTGTTTTTTCCAAATGCCTATTGATCCTCTTTTATAATCCCCTCATTGGAAACCAATGGCCATGATTTAATTTTAATCAATGGCTAGGATTAATTAGACTCTAAACCCTAATATCTAGAAGTCTCTCGAGAAATCAATTATCTAGGTATGGAGATAATTATTCCAGCTGTGTTCCAGCCTCGTAATCTCCACCCGAGACTAGAACACCTGTCCAAGCTACAAAAATTAACACTCCCTCTTAGCGAGGAAGGTGTTCTGCATAACACCCAACTTACCTCTGAAGAAGATGAATTTTGCCTTCCCCAATGCCTTTGTCAAAATGTCTGCTACCTGCTGATCTGTAGGTATATACTGTAGCTGAACAACCCTCCGCTGTACACAATCCCTGATGAAATGATATCTGATGTCTATATGTTTAGACCTATCATGAAACACTGGATTCTCAGATAATCTGATGCAACTCTGATTATCACAGTGTATCACTGTAGTCTCAACCCTCTGACCAAACAAGGCTACTAGCAACTTCCGAAGCCATATAGCCTCACACGTTGCCATGCTAGCTGCTATGTATTCTCCTTCTGTAGAACTCAGAGCCACGGACTTTTGCTTCCTGCTGTACCAAGAGACAACTCCTAATCCCAAACTAAAGTAGCACCCTGAAGTGCTTTTCCTGTCCACCGCACTACCTGCCCAATCTGCATCAGTATAGCCTATCAACTTGATACCATCACCTCGAGCATATCTAATCCCATACTCGATTGTACCACGCAAATACCGCAACACATGCTTTGCCGCTATCCAATGCACTCTCTTCGGCTCAACCATGAACTGACTAAGAGAGTTTACTGCAAAGGATATATCTGGCCTAGTGTTGACCAAATACATGAGAGATCCAATCAACATCCTGTATAAGGTGGGGTCTACATCCTTTTCCTTGGATGTGTCTACCTTCTTCCAATTCGTGATCATAGGTGTAGACATGGCTCTGCAATCTTGCATCTCAAACCTCTTCAAGATTTCAATGCAGTATTTCCCTTGTCCAAGGAAAATCTCTCCATCTGTCTGCCACACTTCCATGCCTAGAAAGTAGTGCATAAGCCCCAAATCCTTCATCTCGAACTCTGCTGCAAGGTCCCTCTTGCACTCCTCTATAAGCCCTAGTGAACCTGTTAAAAACAAGTCGTCCACATATAGAACAAGAATGAGAATTTCACCCCCAACCACCAAGTAGTAGAGGTTAGCATCCGCCTCACTCTTCACAAAGCCTATTCCCTGCAAGTATCTATCAATGCGATCATACCACGCCCTGGGAGCCTGCTTGAGTCCATACAAAGCTTTCTTCAATCTGCACACGTGGGTTTCGCTGCTGTGTGCTACAAAGCCCTCTGGTTGTTCTATGTATACCTCTTCTAACAATTCACCATTAAGAAATGCCATCTTGACATCCATTTGATGGATCTGCCATCCCATATGCGCTGTAAGTGAGATTACGGCTCGTATAGAAGTATACCTGGCCACTGGAGTGAATGTCTCCTCATAGTCTATTCCCTCCTTTTGAGAGAACCCCTTGGCCACGAACCTTGCCTTGTATTTTTCGATGCTACCATCTGCACCATGCTTAATCTTATAGATCCAACGTGATCCAACCACTGCCCTATCTGTCGGTCTAGGCACAACCTCCCACACATCATTCTGCATTATTGAGGTATATTCCTCAACCATCGCATCTTGCCACACCTTTTGCTGTGCAGCCTCTTGATAGCTAGAAGGCTCACTATCTACCAACTGACTAACCAATGCCACATAGTCATTATACCTAGCTGGTTGTTTCCGCTGTCTATTACTCGTCCTAGGAGATCCCACAAACTCCTGAGTATCCTTATGTGTCTGTTGAACCTCACGGTTCCTCCTGTCAACTATAGAGGATGAAATATCAAACTCCATATCTTCTTGATGCATCTCTTGGATTTGCTGTATCTGTTGCTCCATACTCTGCGAACTCTCAGCACCTGAGCCTGTGCTTGTACTAGTAACTGTACTCGTGCTTCGCTGCCCCTGTTCTGGTTGAACAATCCTTGGAGCTTCTGTTGGCTGCTCATTCTGATCATCTGCTGGCAAATCTCTGGACCTCCTATATGCCTTGTCCTCCATGAATTTGACATCACGCCTGACTATAATCCTCTTGGTTCCTGGAATAAATATCCGATATGCCTTTGAGGTCTCGCTGTACCCCACAAAGTACCCTCTCTCTGCAGTCTGATCTAACTTGGAACGTGTAGCCCCTGGAATGTGACAAAATGCCAAACTCCCAAATATCCTGAAGTGACTGACATCTGGCTTCTTCCCTGAGAATGCTTCCTCTGGTGTCATCTTGCCCAATACCTTATGTGGAACCCTGTTCTGTATGTATACTGCTGTACTGCATGCCTCTGCCCATAAGTATCGTGGCATATCTTGGTCATACAACATAGCCCTTGCTGCCTCCGATATAGAACGATTCTTCCTCTCAGCAACCCCATTCTGCTGCGGGTTGTAAGGAACGGTCCACTCTCTCTTGATTCCTTCCCTGGTACAGAACTCCTGGAACTCTTTCCCTTTGTACTCGCCTCCATTGTCTGACCGAAGAACCTTTACCTTCCTGCCTGTCGAATTCTCCACAAGAGCTTTGAACTCCTGGAAGTGACTGAAGACCTCATCCTTGGTCTTCAAGAAGTATATCCAGGTCTTCCTGGAGAAATCATCAATAAAAGTAACAAAGTACTCATATCCTCTGAGAGACTTCGTTGACATTGGTCCACATATATCTGAATGTACTAGATCAAGAACCCCCTTGGATCTGGTGTCACTCCTTGGAAAAGCTGCTTTCACAAACTTCCCCAATACACATCCCTTACATACATCATCATGCTCTGTGCTCACGTCTGGAACACCTGTCACTGTCTCACGAAGCAATTTAAGTGCTCCATGATGTATATGGCCCATCCTTCTATGCCATAGCTCTCCTTGATCTCTAGGATTACTGCTGCTCACTAGTGCCTTAGGAGTATCAAACTGCAACCTATAAAGTCGGCCGCTCCTAACTCCAATAGCTATGGGTGATTTCCAATCCGTATGCTTAATTAAAACATGCGCCCCTCTAAAGAGTACATTGTAGCCTTTATCCTGAAGGACAGATATGGAAATTAGATTCATGCCCAAGCCTGGCACATACAACACATCATGAATGGAAATAGGCTTGCCATTCTCCCTCTGAAATAGAACAGTCCCTCTCCCAACTGGATTACACTTGGACTTGTTCCCCATCTGAATCTGGAATCTGATGTCCTCCTCCTTGTATCTGGAGAAGTGCTCCCTAACTCCTGTCATATGAAATGACGCCCCACTGTCTATATACCAAACACCCTGTGAGGTTGAGCTAGTCAGGCAAGCTATGAGTGCAAACTCATCCTCCATTCTACTAGAAAGCTCATCTACACTTGCTGAAGCTGCCGTCTGCTTCTTGCCCTTCTTTTCATTTTTCTTCCTTTGTGGGCAATCGCTGACATAGTGGCCGAACTCGTGACAGCCATAGCATTTGATCTTAGATAAGTCCTTCTTCTTCTCACTTTTTGAATTTGATCCTTTGCCAGACCCCTTCTTCGCTTTCCCTTTTCCTGCTAGGGCAACGTTTTCTTGTTCCACCTCACTTTTCTGACTATTACTGCTAGTTCCATTGACAAGACTTAGTCTAAGCTCCTCCTGAGTGAAGTCACTCCATAGTCGATCCCAACTCGGTAAGGTGTCTCGTCCATTAATAACTTGAACAAAGACATCCCACTGCTTAGTAAACCCATTCAGGGCTATTCGTACTAGCTCATCATCCTTTGGTTTGTCTCCAACAGCTGCCAATTCATCCTTGACAAGTCTAAGTCTGGTGAGGTAACTTGTGACGTCTTCTCCCTTATTCATCCGGGTATTCCTTAACTTTTCTCTGAGAATCAGCTTTCGGTTAAGGGTAGCATTCTGGTACAGATTCATAATGGCATCCCACATCGTCTTTGCTGTATCTAACTCTGCAATATGCGGAACAATATGATCCTTAACACCGTCAAGAATCAGCCTCCTTGCCTTGGCATCTTCCTTCTTATATGCTACGAGCTGTGTTGCGTCTGTAGGTATAGGTACAACAGTGGTCACATAATCCTTGATACCATTCTCTTCCAGCAATAAAGAAATTCTGGCTTTCCAGACACCAAAATTTGAGGCTCCATCCAATCTGTCCTGATCTCTTAAACCTGCTGAGGCCATCTCAAAAGAAAATAATAATTTGAAGAGGTCAAACTGGGTTTTATAAACCATAGATTATTTTTCCTTTCTCCCTGTGCCTGTTCTGCACTCAGATCTGCTCTGATACCATGTGAAAAATCTATTGCAGCTACTGATTATTAATTTCCTATCTTATAAGATTATTTGGCTTATAGCAAATATTAAATAATAATACAGCTGCAATTTCACGGAAAAATCACGGAAATAGAAAAATAAAATCAACACAATGTTTTGGACAAATTGTCCCTGGAAAAACCCCGAAGGGAAAACCAGTCAGCAGATATGAATTTTATTCAACTACAGGAAATCAAGAGATACAAAATTGCTTGCCTCTTACTGGCAGAGCTCTGGAAATTTCTTTCCTGTAAATTCCCTTCCCTCAATTGTTCCTGCTGAAATTGCTCCGGCAATATTTTCCTTCTCCGGCAATTCCACTGCTCTCCAACGCTATCACTGCGCCCTTTGCTTTCACTGCAAATCAATTTTCTATCACCGCAAATTTATTTATTTGCTATCGCTGCAAATAGTTCTCGGATCTGTTTTTTCCAAATGCCTATTGATCCTCTTTTATAATCCCCTCATTGGAAACCAATGGCCATGATTTAATTTTAATCAATGGCTAGGATTAATTAGACTCTAAACCCTAATATCTAGAAGTCTCTCGAGAAATCAATTATCTAGGTATGGAGATAATTATTCCAGCTGTGTTCCAGCCTCGTAATCTCCACCCGAGACTAGAACACCTGTCCAAGCTACAAAAATTAACATGGAGGTGCTCTACTACTTTATTGTCCCTGCAGCAGCCATGGACGATACCATTTCTAAGAAGAATGAGGACAAGAATATTCCGTTGCCGGATTCAACCTACGTATCGCGTGCTCTGAAAGCTTTATGGAAGGCTCTGACCTCATTAAACGTCAGCCTTGTTCAACTTGTCTCGGCACTCTCTCAGCGTCTCTTGAGAGGAAGGCCTGTCCAGTTGGTGACACAGTTGTCCACGCATCTTGTTTCCAGTTTTGAAAATCTTTCAATTAAGCGCAAAGATGAAAAGAATGAGGAAAAAGATGAGGAAAGAGGATATTTCTCCGAGGAAACTCCCCCTACACCCCCTACACGCGACGAACTAGCGATTCCCTCGGTCTCCAATCTATACTCAGCAGGAGTAAAATTCCTTCCAACCAAGGGAGACAACACCACAGTCCGCTTCGACCCTACAACTGCAACTCTTTATCTTCCCAAATTGAGGTTGGATTCCAACATAGAAGTAGTTGTCAGAAATCTTGTGGCGTTTGAAGCTTCGGCGGCGCCTGATGCGTTGATCTTCACTCGCTACGCTGATTTCATGAATGGCATCATCGACAAAGATGAAGATGTTCAGCTACTGAGAAACAGCGGGATCATATACAATCACCTGACAGATGACAGGAAAGTGGCAAGCCTATGGAATGGCATGGGTAAATGTGTGAAATTGACACAAGTAAAATATTTGGATAAAGTTATAGGGGACGTCAACAAGCATTATAAAAATAGTGTTGGATAACTGATGGCACTATGCCAGGTGCAGTTTCTATTTTAGAATTTCTATTTTCTTAGTTAGTTTCAGTTAGATGTTTTTTGGAATTTGCCAATTTTTGTATTGCATGTTAATGCATGTTAATGCATGTAAATCATGCTATCTTTGGTTTGTTAATTCTATTTTTTCTATATAGTTTCCTTTGTAGTAAATACATATACATTGTAACAAGAGTTGTAGCTCTCTATTTTTTTCAATAGCAATAAAAATAATTTTTCCTTTGTGTCTACATATATCTTATATGGTTTTTTGTTTGTTTCTCTTAAATCTGCTGTCATATTTGTTTGTTTAAAAATCTTCATTTGGTATCAGAGCAGGTGTTTTTGTTATAAAATTTATCATGTCAAATTTCAACTCTTTGCAAATCCCAGAATTTAATGGATGTGATTATGATTATTGGTGCATTAAAATGATGACTTTTTTTATAGGAAAATATTTATGGGAAATTGTAGAAATAGGATATGAAGAGCCAGCTGATTGGAATGCTCTTGTAGCCAATGATAGAACAGCTAAGGAAGCTAAGAAGAAGAATACACAAGCTTTATTTCACATCCAAATAGCTCTTGATAAGAGCCTATTTCAAAGAATTGCAAGTGCACAGATAGCTAAAGATGCCTCGAAGAATCTAAAAGAAGCTTACCAAGGTAGTGATCAAGTCAAAGTTGTGAAGTTGCAGACATTAAAAAGAGAATTTGAGAATTTGAAGATGCAAGAAAGTGAAAATGTGAGTGATTATTGTGTAAGAGTAAAAGATGTGGTTAATAAGATGGCTACTCTTGGAGAAACTATGGACAATGAAGTTGTGATCAAAAAGGTGTTGAGATCTCTAACACCAAGGTGGAACAATGTTGCCATCATCATTGAAGAAAGTAAGGATTTGACTAATTTTCAGTTTGATCACCTTGTTGGATTTCTCATGTCTCATGAAGAAAGATTGAGAGATTCATCTAGAGAAAGTAATGAGAAGGCTTTTGCTTCCAAAGTACAAATTACAAAGAATGAAAATGCTAGCACAAGCACCAAAAATAATCAAGGCTAAGGTAGAGGTCAAAATCAGAATTTTTCAAGAGGAAACAAAGGATGAAGAGGTGGTCCAAGAGGAAGAGGCAGAGACATATTTGATAAAATAAATGTTCAATGTTATCACTGCAATAGGTATGGTCACTTTGAAAGGGAATGCAAATTAAAAGAAGGTAATAACAATAGAAGTGCTAATTATGCTAATGAGAATGATGAAGCTTCTCCTAGTAATTTATTCATATCATATGACAAAGCTAAAAATAGCTCTAAAGAAGTCTGGTATTTAGATTCAGGTTGTTCTAACCACATGTCAGGAAATAATGAGATTTTTTCTACAATGGATAAAAGTTTCAAATCTAAAATTAAGTTTGGTGATGACAAGTCCTTGGAGGTTGCAACTAAAGGTTCTATGGAGGTGAATACAAAAGAAGGTAAGAAATGTGTGACTGATATTTATTACACTCCACAATTAAAGCATAATTTATTAAGTATTGGGCAGTTGTGTGAGAAGAATTATAAGGTGGTATTTGAAAATCAGCAATGTACAATTTATGATAAAAATAAGGCAATAGGGTGGTTACAGTAGTGCCTATGTCAAAGAATAGGATGTTCCCATTGAAGTTTGGTGAACATAGCAGCCATCTTGCCAATATGGCATATGAGGATAAAAGTTGGTTATGGCATCTCAGATATGGACATCTAAATTTTCATAGTTTGATGTTTCTCACTTCAAAAGCTTTGGTTTATGGTGTGCCTAAGGTTCAAGAACACAAGGAAGTTTGTGAAGGCTGTACTAAAAGAAAACATGCAAGAGAGTCATTTCCAAAAGGCAATGCATGGAGGGCCCATTACCCACTCCAATTGGTTTACTCAGATATTTGTGGTCCTATGCAGACAAAGGGTTTAGGTAAGTCATCATATTTCATTACCTTTATTGATGATTACTCATGAAAGTGTTGGGTTTATTTTTTGAAGACCACAGATGAAACCTTTGATACATTCAAAAGGTTTAAAGCCTTTCTAGAAAATGAAAAAGGTTGTAGGATCAAATGCTTAAGGACAGATCATGGAGGAGAATTTTGCTCAAGAGATTTTAGGAATTATTGTGATATGAATGGTATCAAAAGGCAACTCACCACTTCTTACACACCTCAACAAAATGGGGTAGCTGAAAGGAAAAATCATATAGTGGTGGAAATGACAAGGAGTATGCTACATACCAAAGGATTAGAGAATTCTTTTTGGAGTGATGCAGTTGCTACAACAGTGTACATTCTCAATCGGAGTCCTACTAGAGCACTTGACATGATGACTCCTTATGAAGCCTGGTATGAAAAAAGCCTAATGTTAATCATTTTAGATTTTTTGGTTGTTTAGCCTATATTCATGTGGCTAATCAAAAGAGACAAAAATTAGATCCCAAAAGTGAGTTATGCATTTTTGTTGGATATAGTGAGCAAAGTAAGGCTTACAGGTTGTATAACCCTCACACTAATAGCATTCTTGTTTCAAGAGATGTGATTTTTGATGAAGGGGGAGTTTATGGTAATCAAAAAGACCATGTTGAGAAGTCTAAATCTGTTTTGAATGGTGGTATTATTGCTGATATTGATCATGAGCAGCCAACTAATACTTCAATTCCAAGTGCTATACATCCACCAAATAGCCCCTCATCTAGTTCTTTAGTTTAAAGTACAAGTACAAATTCAAGTACAAGTCCTACAAGGAAGGTAAGAAGCTTAAGTGATATCTATCAAAGAAGTACAATCCAAGCACATGAAGAGAATCCTATAGGTGAAACAATAAATTTTGCTTTATTCTCACAATCCATTTTTTAACCATCATGTTATGAAGATGCATGTGTTAATGAAGTTTGGGTGCAAGCAATGCAAGAAGAGATGGATGCTATTCATAGGAATGGTACTTGGGAGCTTACAAAGCTTCCTCATGACAAGAAAAAGATTGGCACTAAATGGGTCTACAAGACTAAGTACCATAGTGATGGGAGTGTTGAAAGACACAAAGCAAGATTAGTTGCTAAAGGCTTCACACAGAGGTATGGCATTGATTATGAAGAAACATTTGCACTCGTAGCATGACAAGAGACTATTAGAATGTTGATTTCCCTTGCAGCCCAAAAGAAATGGAGTATCCATCACATGGATGTGAAAAGTGCCTTCTTGAATAGGTACTTAGATGAAGAAATTTATGTGGAACAACCACAAGGTTTTGAGGTGCAAAGAAAAGAACATCTAGTCTACAAGCTGAAGAAGGCCTTGTATGGCCTCAAGCAAGCACCAAGAGCTTGGTATGTTAGGATTGATGGGTATTTTCAGCATAATGGCTTCAAGAGAAGTGAGAGTGAGCCTACCATGTACTACAAACAAGAAGGTAATGATATTCTTATTGTGAGTTTGTATGTTGATGATTTGTTGTATATGGGCAATAGTTCTAAGATGAAGGATGAATTCAAGCATGCTATGATGAACGAGTTTGAAATGAAAGATTTAGGCCTTATGCAATATTTTCTAGGCATGGAGGTTTATCAAATTAAGGATGGAATTTTCCTTTGTCAAACAAAATATGTTAAGGATATGATGAAGAAGTTTGATATGGTTGATTGTAAATCAGCCTCCACTCCAATTTCTCATGGAGTTGTATTGTGTAGAGGTGATGGTGCTAAAAGTGTTGATGGGACAGCTTATAGAAGTGTTGTTGGCAGTCTAATGTTTCTAACCCACATAAGGCCTGATATTGCTTATGCAGTTTCTCTTATTTCAAGGTATATGATAGAACCCTCTGAATTACATATGAAGTATGCTAAAAGAATTTTGAGGTATGCAGGAGGAACTATAGTTCTAAAGGATTTAATCTAGTTGGTTTTAGTGATTCTAATTGTCTTACTTTGGGTTTTGGTTTGGTTTCTTGGAGTTCAAAGAAACAAAGCATAGTTTCTCTTTCTTCCACAGAGGCAGAATATGTTGCAGTCACCTCTATAGGTACTCAAGCATTATGGCTCAGAAAAATTCTTGAAGAGATTGGAGAAAAACAAGTTCAGCCTACAGTTCTCTTTTGTTATAATATCAGCACAATCAAATTGGCAAAAAATCTAGTGCATCATAGTAGAACTAAACACTTTGATCTGAAATATCATTTTATCAAAGATTTGGTGCAAAAGAAAGAAGTAGAACTCAGGTATATCAAGAATACAGAACAACTTGTAGACATTTTCACCAAGGCAGTTGCGAAGGTTTAGTTTTTGATGCTTTGAGATCGTATTGTGACTCCTCTCTGCATCAAGGGGAGTATGTTGGATAACTGATGGCACTGTGCTAGATGTATAGTTTCTATTTTAGAATTTCTATTTTCTTAGTTAGTTTCAATTAGATGTTTTTAAGAATTTGCCAATTTTTGTATTGCATGTTAATGCATGTAAATCATGCTATCTTTGGTTTGTTATTTATATTTTTTCTATAGTTTCCTTTGTAGCAAATACATATACATTGTAACAAGAGTTGTAGCTCTCTGGTTTTTTCAATAGCTATAAAAATAATTTTTCCTCTGTGTCTACATATATCTTATATGGTTTTTTTTTTTTTGTTTCTCTTAAATCTGCTGTCATATTTGTTAGTTTAAAAATCTTCAAATAGATGGAGCGTTGTTGTGAAGGACTACATAAACATATACATATTTGGTTCATGGCAGTTTCTCACTGTTGTGGCCACAGGGATACTTCTACTTCTCACTTGCTTAGAGGCTTTTTGTTCTGTGTATGACTGTAACCATTGGTGGAGCCACTCTAGTCTTTGGTAGGACTAAGCCAATTGGAAGAGCTTCCTCTCATATAACTAGTTACCAATGCTGACAGCTGTTTCTTTTATTTGATACACCGATTTCCATTTACTTTGGAAGGATACAACAGTTTTGTTTTCAAAGTGGGTGAAACTCCTATTACATTGTAACGTATTAGAATTGCCATGGAAATTTATTAGGTATACTGCCATTGTCAAGTATAGTACCTTAAAAAATACCCTTGAAATTTTGTGTTGCTTAAGAGAATCCAATGCTTCCGTACAATAATATCGTTTGGAAACATTCGTAGAAAAGACATCGAAACTTTGTATTCTCTGTAAAGTTCATTGCTTCCAGATTTTGCCCATGGAATCAAAAGAAATATCACAATGGGGTGAATTTTAAAGCCTAAATTTGGCGGTTGATCTGCCTGTGGTTATTCTTCGAAGGTGCCCTTAAAATACCAAGTCATACCTTAGTATAAATAAAATTTATATAAACTGTATATATATATATATATATATATCAACGTAATCATCCATATATGTAATACAATCTTTTTAAAAAATTTATTGTATTTTACACCAAAAATACCTAAATATGGTCATATGGCCATCAAATCAATTTAGGTCCTTGCTGTGCCATTAAATTTCTCTCATATTATATAAGGTTAATTTTTTAAAATTGTATTCTATTCAATAATTTTGCTTTATAATTGTTTAGATGAAACATATTCATAATTAAACACACATCTACATTTATTAGTAAGTTATATTATTGAAATTATTTTGGTTATATGGCATAGTTATGGTGGTAACAAAAGAGTATATGAATGAAGAAAATACATTTGACAATTTTTTTTAAAAATTCTTATAACAATTTGATTGTGAGTATTTTCAATATTTATTGTAATGGTGTTTCATGTATTATAGTTGTATTTTCTTTAAAACGAAATTACAAGTAAAATTAAATATATATTTATATTACAAATTAAAATTAATTAATATATATTTTAATATTTTATAAGATATATTTACTATCCTAGAATATAAAAATATTTATCTCTAGTTTTCAAATTTTTGTTAGTAGAATGAATATCACTTGTTTACTTTTGTAATTGTGAGATTTGTGTATTGATGTCAATTCCCATTTAGTTTTGGGCATATTTTCTTAATCACCTATTTTTGCAAAGATTAGCGTAATGGTAAAATTCAAAGGACTTCATTTAGTATTTATTTGAATGTCATAGGCTATATTAATCTTGTTTTATGAATTGATATATTAATGGCTTGCTTGAAAAATGATATGTTCAAAACAATTAGGAAGGAAATAATTTGTGATAATACTTTTTAATTATTTATTGAATATAGATATTAGAATGAAAGGATGTGGATAGATCTAATTGTGTGCCCATGAATACAAGTGATGATCTTAACTCCTAAGAATGCCATAACATACAGTTGATATCTAATATATATGGAGTTGGATAAATGACTAGAAAACTTAAGTGAACAGATTCTAAGAATCTTAAGGCATCGGATTGGATCATGTACACATTCTAGTCCTTGGACACCATTGCACCATGTGGTCATTTACAACAAAACATGTCTTTCAATACCTATACATTTTTTTGCCTATGTATATATCTATGTATGAAAGTGTAACTCTAAAGAACATCATTGAGAGCCTCCTACATAATGAGGGAAGTATTTAACTTCATTGATGACATTTAGACCCCTAGGTTGATTTGACAATATCTAGAAATTGATGCAAACTAGCTGATGTCTGATGAGACCTAAGACTAATGCAAGTTAGGTTTAACACTAATTGAGTTTGATTCAAACTAAGATTGTTAATTGGCTTTCTTATGATCCTTGGATTTTAGAGATTAAAATAGAAATAAGTTGACAAGTAATTGATATGCATAATTATTTTATTATGTATTTGATGGCAATTGAGATTAAACAATTACTAGTGTTGAATGAGATTGATATGTGTAATATTTGGAGTGATATTTCTTTTCTATGTTAGCTTCTTAATCAGTGAAAGTGTTTTAGGATGTTGTCCTTCAGGACACAACCTTAAACATGTAATTCTAAACTTTTAACATCCATACCAATAAGTAAGAATTTTTTCTTGGGATTATCATTCTCTAAAGGAGAATTTTAAAATTTTAAACTCCAAACTAAATTGTGTCATTTAATATAAAACAAGAAATTTACTTAAAATGGGTTAAATATATTCAGAACTTAAAGAGTTTTATATTCTAGTATAGATATCTAAAATACATCTCTCTATAGATATCTAAAATACATCTCTCTAAAAAATGTCGAGAGATATTAGGCTTGATTATTTAATTTTACTTGAGATTTTTTTTTAAAATATTTTATTTTATTTACATTATTTATTTTTATTTTTATTTGAACAATTATTTTTATTTACTTAAGAATTATTTTGTATTTTTTATAATAAGTGTAACATCCCGCCCCGCGACCCCGAAGGGTAAGGGCCAAAAGAGAATAAGATTTTTTTTTTGACATAACAGATAACATGCACAAGATATGATTACCGATTCGATATGTCGACAACAATCATGGCCAAGTATGGATGAAAGTACAACCCAAAGGAGGGGACTAATTCACCCTTGAGATGAGAATATTATAAAACTACATTTATTTTAAACACCAACCCAAATGTTTCTATAACACATTCCAAAAATAAACATGAATCTATAAACACCATAATACAAGTGGATCTGATACCAACATCGGAATCCATAAGCCAATTATAGAATAACATCACATTTCTTCTCCTAAAATTACATGATTACATCCATTCTTTCAAAAGAGTATAACTACATAAAAGAATATACAAGAACAATGACCTAGCCATGAATATGATACAATAATTGAATAAGTACATCAACTAGTAAGGTAACAGAGAGAAAGTACATCTCCAACTGGTGCCCCAAAACCTATACACCGGTCCCCAATGGTGGTGGCAATGCCTCCAAACCATGTGGACTCATAAGAGACCACCCCACCATGCTCAGAGATAGTCACAAGGCCAACAAAACCAATCACATAAGGAAGAAAAATACTTACACACACACAGAAGACATGGTACAAACATGGAAACCAACTCACAAGTACAATAACACAAGAGTACACTATCCACACCATGGGTACTACTTAGAACCACAATAGATACTGGATATTAAATATAGCATAGGGGAACATCATTGCATAGTTCCCACAATTTTGCTTTAAACTAACTCTCCTTTTTTAAAAAACACTGTTGACGAGTCTTGCAAGTTTTCTAATTTCGAGCTAATATTTTATCTAAATAATCAAGAAATCTCTTAGGTGGGACCTTTTTGACCATTAAGGGCTATGACTAACTCATTGACTTTTGTTATATTTCTTTTCTTTTGGTGTTCTTTTGGAGGATAGGTCTGTTGAGACATGAGGAGATAACAATGAACATTCCTTTCTGCTAAAGATGTCTCCTACAGCCTTCCAATCTATGAGATGCATACTAATGATAAAGAGTCATTCGTCAAATGCTAGGAAAGAGTCATTTTCAAGTATATCAGCTTCTTTTGTTTCTCATATTGTAAATTGTTTTGTCTGTATGCATCTAATTTAGGATTTGCTTTACCTTCACTACTATATGGAAAGGTGAGGAAAGACATGATAGGAATAGTAGTTGTGTAAACTAAATCCTCTAAGTTTCTAACAAATGATACTAGATGCACAGTAAGAAGGACATCGAAGAAGACCTTTAAATTACTAATCAATAAGAAATGAAGAACATTTTCTATCAAGTGATAATAGCTAGATAACATGGAAGAAATTGTAGGTGCTCCATCCATCACATGTTTATTCACTTCATAGCTTCTACATCTCTGTGTTTCAGTGCCTATCTTCTAAATTTTAGGTTGGCACTTACATTTGAATCTTTTCACATTCCGTCCCATATGGGACCCAACTAACATTAATTCCTTCAAACAATTAAGCAGAATATCTTCAAAACTATTAAGTGATTTATTTTCCTTTGCATCTCCATCCCTTAAATTGTATTCCAATCTCAATTCTATATTATGTGCTAAACGCAACAATGCTGAAAACTAGTCTTACAAAAAGCAAATATATTTATTACTCTGAACAAACACTAAACTAAACGGCATTATCTAGTGGACATTTAGCAATCTTCCTTTTATTTGAGCTGGCGAGGCTCAGTGATCAACCACTAGCCAGAATGTACTATGATGCCTTGGTTTAAAGCATAGTTAGGAAAATATCCAATAGAGAATATAGATAGCTCACTGGAGGCCATGTGATCCCCAAATTACCACTCATCATAGGAGGAATCATCCATTGATATTGACTTCAATCACCATTATCCATCTATCGAAATAAAGATCTCCTGTCATGTGGGCCTCTATAACATGCCATCGGGTCCTCAATTGTGGGATTACCATGGTTGTCCGTGGACAAAATGGTAGCCTGTTTGACATAATACCTCAAACATATGTTCCTCATGGGCTGCATTGATTAGAGGATATGCACAAAAATGGATTTGTTTAGAGAGACTTTAGAAACTTTTAAGCAAATGCAACTAGCGGATGTAAAGCCAGATGCCACAACCTTAGTCAGCATCCTCACTGCTCGTGCCAAAAAGGGAGCAATGGAATAGGGTATGGACATCATCAAAGCATGAAAGATAGAGGAATTTTGCTAAATCTTGTGGCTAAAAGACAGATTGATGAGTGTTGTGATCCAGTAAGCAAGAACAGAGCATGTAGCAAGGTCCGACAGTCAGGTCTGGATCTCTAAGAGGAAGTATCTCAGTAAAGTATGAACATGGGAAGTCAATAGGAGTACCATGACTAATATATTCTAGAGATTTAGCCTCCGGTGATGTAAGAGTGAAAAGATATGAACACCCAAGTGTTGGGTTCCTGTTTGGCAGAGTAGACTGAGGAAGAACTAACTAGCAGAGCATCAGACCTTAATCCAGATAAGATATTGATGGTGATCAAGTTTCTTGAGGTATCATTCATGATTGGCCGACATGATTGATGACTTCTATAAGCATCTCCTTGATACGCATCACTTGATAAGCAAGGATTCAACTGACAGATCAGAGTTTGGGAAAATATTGACTATTCTGGATGACGAGTAGAAAGATGATGAAATAATTAGTGCAGATATATATACCAGATGGATTTGGATGCAAAGGATTGTGTGGTGAATTGTGTAGTGTGAAGAAAAGCAGAGAGAAGAGTGGAAGCAGTAATACATGTCTGGTATGTGACAGGACCACAACACCAAAGAAGAGGAAGAATGAAGTGTAGTAGATTAGTGTATTGAGCCTAACCGGAATTGAACTTCAGCATATGTGGATGCTTCTCATTAGTTCAAGTATCTTGTTACTCTCTTTATAATTTGTAGATAGTGAGTCTCTTGTAGGCAGTGAGCCCTAATTGGCAAGTGCCATTTTGTACTATCTTATTCTTTTAATAGAGAATACAATCTTGGATTAATCACCCCATAGTTTTTTCCCTTAATAGGGTTTTCCATGTCAAAATCATTGTGTTATGTGTATTGAGTTTATATATGCTTTCATGGTTATGCTTGCTTATTTAATTTGATGTTGCATTAGTTGTTAAAGAAGAAAATAAAGTTAAATAATCAAGATAATTGATTCACCCCCCCTCTCAGTTATCAACAATTGGTATCAGAGCCAAGTTCCTCCAAGCAGAGCCTAACATCTTGAGGAAGATCTAGGAATTCAAATGGATGTGTATGGTATGATGGAACAACTTTAGTCTGCCCTTGATGATCTTGAGCAATGTCACTATGAAGTCAATAACTTGAGAGAAAGACTCAAACAAGCTGATGATTTCATAAATGAACTAAAAGAGAAACCGAGTATCTCTATGAAAAAGAGAAAGGAACTTCTTCAGCAATTAGCAAGTCAAAATGAAGCCAATGATACTAATGAAGATCTGAATGAGAAGAGTAAATTATGTGAGAAGCTATCAAAAGAGGTCATTATGGTAAGACATGAAATGGAATCAGGAGTTATGAAAATCACCCAAGAAATTGAAGAAAAAAGAAGGACTGAAGATAATTTAAAACAATCTCTCAAGGAGAAGTCAGAAGACTGCCAGAAAATAGATAGAATAATCAGGCATTTGGAATCTGATCTTGAAGAAGCTAGAGATAATGAAGAACAACTTGAGAATCAGATTGTCACTCTAAAAAGGGATCTTCAAACAGCAAATGAATACAAAGAGAAATTCAAGATAAGCTCTGCTCAACTTGAAGTTCTTCTTGAAAGCCAAAAGAGAGTAGATGACAAGCAAGGCTTGGGGTATGAGAAAGGTGAAAGCTCCAGATCTGGTCAGAAGAACTTTGGATCAGGATATCCAAGGAACAAGCCTAGAAGACCTCCGGTAAGGCAACCAAATGCTCAAAGATATCCTTCCTTCAATGGATACTTCCACAATTGCAATAACTTTGGTCATAAAGCAAATCAGTGTAGAAGAAGAATGAATCATACTAATTCATCCTTCTCTAGATAGTGTTTTAACTGCAAAAGGTATGATCACAAAACTCATGAATGTAGAAATATGCAAATGAACAATTCATTCTATGGTAGATGTTTTGCATGCAATAGAATGGGACATATGGCTAATCAGTGTAGATCAAGAGGATATCAGTCAAATATGCAAAGAAATATTGTTTGCTACAATTTCAATAGATCCAGTCATATTGCTAAATTCTGTAGAAGTAAGAATCAGGACAAAAAGGGTCTGTTGAACCATAATCAAAACAAGACAAAGGAAAAGAAAAAGTGAATGCGGATGAAATTCAAAGGGAGATGAACAAGAAATGGGTGAAGAGAAGTACAAAAAATGATGGGGATGGATCCGCACCAGAATCTGGTGCTGATATTCCTTCCGAAAACTAAATAGATGAGCTCTGGCTTAGGGGGAGTAACAAACGAAAAACATTTTCCCCCAGCTAATCAATAAGTGCCTGAAAGCGGTACATGAAAGGTTGCAGATCAAAGGGTTCTCAGACAAATATATAAATAAGCCATGGTAAAGATATGGAAGTTCTGTAAGAAGTTTTGAGAAGATTAATCTTTCAAGATTGATCTGGTTCAATAGTCATTTGGTAAGAACAAGGTTTTCATAGTTAGATCTGGTATGATTCAAATTTGAGGTATCTTGATCTATGGATAAATCGAATGATTGTGAAAGGTAGATAGATTGCTAATATCCACCAAGAATAACTTTAAGGGCATCTTAGTGATCCGAAAAAATCTCTCAGGACAAGGAGAACAGAGCAACCAAAATAACTTAAGGTATGCATTTATTGTAAATGAAATTAGGGTTTGCACAGAAGTAAAAGGGTTCTTTTGGTCATCATTTGTACATTTGCCTTCGAGAAGAAGAGAAAAGGAGTTCTACAAACAAATTGTCTCAAGCCTCTCAAAGATCAACAGCAGAAGTTAATTCTTCCAGCAATCTGATCTAGCACATTCCGTGAAACCTAGAAGCGTAAAAGGTATTTTTTGTTCTTGAAAACCTTTCTCTGAATCTTTTGAAAGATGGCAACTCTGAATGTTGTGAAGATCTCTAATAGGCCGCGCTCTAAATTCAAGAAACATCCATATAAATCCTTAGAAGTTGATCCCCTAGGCACCTTTTCAAGCATTCTGCATGCGGTTCTACATGTAGAAGATGTTACGGCATATATTCATGCAAACACTGAGGAATTTAGGGAATCCAAGTTAAGGGATATCTATCATAATTAGTTAATAGATGATGCTTTTGAACTTAAACCTCAGTACAAAACTATCTGGGACAAACATTTTGGACATTGCATCCATTTCCCTTGTTTTGCAGAAGATGAATGGGTCTGGTATGTTTTGAGCAAAGTGCATGACAACTTCATGTGGTTGAATAGGCCGTTTAAGATCACTAAAGATGCCATTAGGGCGGTAACTGGATTGCACTCATCTGGTGGGTTGCCTACTCTCAAATCTGTCAAAAACCAAATTGTGAGTGAGGCTACCAGATCAAAGTTTGACAAGAGAGAAATGACTATAGAAGATATCACTGATCTGGATATCAAATTTGCATCTATGATAATTGGCTATAAGATATATCATTCCAGCAGGGAGAATTCTGTATCCGGAACTACTGTATATACTACTTATGAAATGTTAAGAAAGAATGTTGACTATGATCTTTGTGAGCTCCTTCTAAACCAACTTTTGGAGAATCTATAGAATATAAAGAAGGATAAGAAGAACTCTTTCAAATACGGTGGCTTGATACTCTATCTATTTTTCTATTACATGAATGAGCTACTCGAATCTAGTGGTTGGATGTGGCAAAATGATAGACCAGTAGCCATACAAATCAGGGATTAGGTGATGCCAAGGCACAGAATATAGCACTATGGGGCTACTTCAAGAACTTTTAGAGTATGATGCAAGCAAGAGAGAGAATCCCCCAATCTCTAGTTGAAAAGTATAAGGATACAATATGCTTTATGGTAGAAACTGATCAATGCCTAATGGAGGGAGTAGAGCCGAGGATAGTCTGGATCATGCCAATGGGGTATGAAGTAGATGAGAAAATTGTAGAACTGCATATTCAACACATGCTTAGTTAACCCAAGGATCCTAAGGCAGAAAGGTTTGGAACCTTTAAAGAGTTGAGTGTGAAGATTCATGTGGAGCTAAGACAACCAGAAAAGAAAAGAAAAGTGAGGAGGGAAGTAGAAGAATTTGCCAAGAGGCATGGAATTTCAAAGGAGGCACTTGATACAAACAGAGAAAAGATGGAAAAAGTAGAGAAAGAAAGGAAAGAAACTGAAAAAGAAAGTGCTCCAGTGCAAGCCCCCTCCCAGACCAGATCCTCCAAGATCTCTACACCTACCACCTCTAAGAGCCAAAAGACATCAAAACCGGAAGCAAAATCATCTGGTAAAAGAGAAAAGAGAACAAAGACAAAGGCTACAAGATCATACACAAGCCTCAAGGATGATAAAGAGATAGAGATAGATGAGGAAGTAAAGAAAATGAAGAAGAAAAAGAAAACATCTGATGAATCCTCTACCGGTCAAGACAAGGAAGAGAAGGCTGAAGAATTTTTTGAAAAGCCTACTCTCTGCATTGATGATATAATCAAATCAATCACTGTGGATGGGAACTTGGAACCAATGACTAAGTTTTATGATGATTATAGTGAAACTAATCAGAAGATCCTGCAAGAAGCTACAGTTAGGTATTTAAACATCTACAACAAAGCATTCATTGAAATTATATCTCTGATTCCTAAAAGTTTAAAAAAGGAACTTGAAATAAGAAAGAACAATGCCATGGAAAAAGACCTAGAAATCTAAGAACAGATTGCTATCCAACTTTATCCCTCCATCACTCTAAAGCAAATAAACATGGTCTTCAAAGATTGCAAGGATGAGTTCTATAGCAAAGCTAGAATGAGTCAGCTTATGCTTGGGGAAACTGATAAAGTGGCAAAAGAAACTAAAGAGATCCTCAGGAATGCCTATAAAAGATTCAATATTCCTGTCATAGAGGACTTAGGTGATGAAACCTCTGCCATGGATGATAAAGAAGAATCTACTGAGATAGTGGCAGAAGAGGCAAAGGAGACAAGTGAAGAAAAAGCTAAGGACTTAGATTCCTCTATTCCGAAAGAGGAAGTCCAAGAAGAAGTAAATATCTCTCATCCAGATTCCCCTGCAGACTCTGGATCCAAAGGAGAAGAAAGAATAGAGGAGAAAACCAGTCAAGGAGAAGAAGTAAAAGAAAAAGGCCAAACAAAGAAGACTCCAGGCGATAGGTCTGAGACTACAGAAGGGAAGAAGACTCTGTCTCTGGCAAGAGACACTGCAGAAACTGTCAAAGATTTCTTGACCAAAGAGATGATGGAATTTGATGAACTAGAATTGCTTCAAGGACTATTCAATTTTGATTCTCTCTCCCCAGTTCAAACCATGAAGCTAGCATCCTTTACTCAAGCAAAGGCAAAAGAAAAACTTCTGAAGTCTCACATGGAAGACTGTGAGCTCATAGAAACTACATCCGGTGTATTGGAGAAGATCATGCCATCCTTCCAAAAGGATCCTTTAGCCTCCACATCTAGTAATCTAAAGTCTCTTGTAAATTCTATTAATACACATTTTGACTCTTTAGAGAAAACAACAAAAGAGAAAGTCTGGAAAGAATTTTTGGATAAGAGATTCTCCGAAGTGCAGGGTCTAATTTCAAATGATAGGAGAGTTATGGATATTGGGATAAAGAGCTTAGAAAATGCTCTCAAAGATGGTAGAGATATGTATAAATTTTGTTTATCCTGGCCCAAAGTGACCAAGGATATTGAGAAGAAAGTAAAAGAGCAAGAGGATAAGCTGTTAAGTTTATCTCAAAGTTTTGATCCTCTCTCCTCTTCCATAGTAAATCAAGAGTGTCAGACTATTGTAGTCACAAATGAAATAAAGAAGCTTGAGAAGGAGAAGAAAAATAGAATAAACAGGTTGAGTGAACTTAGAGGGATAATTATCCCTAAGTTAGAAGCCATGCATGAGGCTCTAAGTGATGCTTAGACCACAGCCCGGACTAGTGATCCGACAAATCTAAAAAGGGCAGAAGCTTTTGCATTCCTATTGAGTGGTCACATCTCAATTTTGGATAGGATGGAGAAGAGTTGGGTGACAGAAGTGGTATAGTTGAAGACCACTTTTGCAGATATAATTCAGTATATGTAAGTAAAACATGTATATATGTTTTATGCGGCCAAGTATAGATTATTTTTGGGGAATTTTTGTGTGCAGACCCTACCCTTTTCCATTGATGTCAAAGGGGGAGTGAGGATTAGTGAAAAATGTGGAATCCAGCTAAGAGAGAGCTCCGATAAAGTGTACATTAGAACAAAGCATCAGCCAAGGTGGAGTGTAGTGTGACAGTCATTTTTCACTAAGTGTTGCCATCAATGCTAAAGGGGGAGATTGTTGGCAAGAGACACGGTGTAGCTTCATGAGTGTTGTCATTCATGGCAACAAAGTTCATCCCACCATCTGCAGGACATAGTGTGCCTATACTAAAAGACAGATTGAAGAGTGTTGTGATCCGGTAAGCAAGAACAAAGCATGTAGCAAGGTTTGACAGTCAAGTTTGGATCTCTAAGAGGAAGTATCTCAGTAAAGTGCAGACTTGGGGAAGTCAAGAGGAGTACCATGACTAATATATTCCAGAGATTTACCCTCCAGTGATGTAAGAGTGAAAATATATGAACACCCAAGTGTTGGGTTCCTATTTGGGAGAGTAGACTGAGGAAGACTAACCAGTAGAGCATCAGACCTTAATCTGGATAAGATATTGATGGTGATCAAGTTTCTAGAGGTATAATTCATGATTAGTTGACATGATTGATGACTTCTATAAGCATCTCCTTGATACGCATCACTTGATAAGCAAGGATTTAGGTGACAGATCAGAGTTTGGGAAAATATTGACTATTTTGGATGCCGACTAGAAAGATGTTGAAATCATTAGTACGGATATATATACCAAATGGATTTGGATACAAAGGAGTGTGTGGTGAATTGTGTAGTGTGAAGAAAAGCAAAGAGAAGAGTGGAAGTAGTAATACAGGTCCGGTATGTGACAGGACAACAGCACCAAAGAAGAGGAAGAATGAAGTGCAGTAGATCAGTGTATTGAGCCTAACCGAAACTAAACTTTAGCATATGTGGATGCTTCTCATCAATTCAAGTATCTTGTTACTCTCTTTATAATTTGTAGATAGTGAGTCTCTTGTAGGTAGTGAGCCTCTTGTGAGCAGTGTGCTCGGGTAGTGAGCCCTAATTGGCAAGTGCCATTTTGTACTATCTTATTCTTTTAACAGAGAATACAATCTTGGGTCAATCACCCCATGATTTTTTCCCTTAACAGGGTTTTCCACGTCAAAATCATTGTGTTATGTGTATTGAGTTTATATCTGCTTTCATGGTTATGCATGTTTATTTAATTTGATGCTACACTAGTTGTTAAAGAAGAATAGAAGGTTAAATAATCAAGATAACCGATTCACCCCCCCTCTCAGTTATCAACATGTATGTGTCCATCATGGGAATGTGTATGAGACTTTTGGAATTGCACCAAAACTTCCACATAGGTCTTCCACGTTGGCATCAAATTGAAAGGTTTGATTGGAACTATGCTCTGCAAATCATGATTGGCAGTTACAAGCATTAACATACATAGGCCTCTACATCCCTTCAAACATAGTTTTCCTGGTGATTATCTTGTAAACAGTGTGATTTCTGTTACCCAATTTTAAATAACTAATACAACTGCTAAAAAAAACAACCCCATTTGTCCTTACAAACAATGAGCACAAAAACATAAATAATAGCCTCTCTAATTTTTTATGCCCCTTGCTCTCTATTCTTTTTTTTAATACATTCTATATAATGGCTGCAGATATTTTTGTGCAGAAATAGTATTATTAAAAAAAAAAATTCTATGGAATGATTTGGCAACTACCTCATGATCTTAATTATGCAAACCATGTTACAAAGATTGCATGTGTAAGAGGGTGCACTAAATTGGTAGGATGCCAGTTGATTTTCTCTGATGGAACTACAACTGTTTGTGCTAGGTAAAGTGTATTACTTGTTGCAAACACTAGGGAGCAAAACTCCCATGCTTCACTATCAGTTTGATATTCTCACAGCCTCCTACAAATCTTCTTCCAACTATGAATCCATGCTAAGCGGTAGAGCTCACACATTGTTCAGATATTCTGAATTAAATATATCTACTTATAAACTTTGCACTTCCACACTCCAATACAAACCTTTCCCTAACATATCACTTCCAATGTGAAACAACGAGGATAGGCTAACTGTGCATTGACAACATCTGTAAAACAAAAAATTCTAGGATTTCAAGGACGCAAATCCACTGCTCTTAGAAGCACCATTCTCAACATAGACATGCAAGAATTTGCTCTTGGGGCGGCTATCTCCTTTGATTAGTTTCTAATCAATAAAACACTAGCTATCTCCTTTCCTTATATAATATGTGGCTTTGTTTCTGTGATCCATAAATCTTTGAACTTTTTGCCAAATCTTCAAAATGCCCTTATATCTTCTCACACTAACCTTTTGTTCTTTCCATGTGCTAGTTCCCACGCACAACACAAGATCTATCAGTGTTCCCAACACTACCAAACTCCATCAACAAATCTTACACAAACTTCATTATCAAGACACTACAAGTTTGGAGATCACATTGCTCTGATACCATATGAAGAGGTAGTAACATCTTTATTGATTTATTCGGTGGTAGTAAACACATTTATAAGGAAGGTGTAGTTGTAACCGATAGTATCACTAACATCAGTAACCAACAATGCTAACACATCCGCCCCTCCATACATTTTAGTTAAAGAATAAATGGCAGACCCTAAAGCATTCATCAACTACATCATCAGTGGCAGCTACTCTATTACTAGCATTCTTTGGGGTTGTTCATCTAAACTCTCCTCACATTGTGCCCTTAAGCCCCCACTTTGTCCCTCCAATGTGGACTCCTCATATTGGGCCTTACCTGACCGCTCTTCTGGGGACATCTAAAACTTGCATATAGGGCAAGAGTTGTGCATCTTTAATCAGGAAAAATATAGTCAACATGATACAAATTCTTACATGGCAGCTGATGTTTCTTCTCCCCAAATATATAATCCACCTTACGCAAAGTGCATTCAAAGGCCCACTTGTAATTAATATGCCCTTCCGTAATCTGATCAACCTGAAAGTCAAATATTTTTCCTTGGTTTTCTCCATCTTTGAAATCCTACTCAGGGTTTTCCTCATCTTGAAAAATCAAATCAAACTCTCCAACCTCATGATCACCATCAATTTCATCTACCTAGGTTTTTTAACATCATCTAACTAATCCCCAAAACTTTCATTGTCTAATTCCAACATACTAAGGAAATCATTAATAACAGAATTAATTTCATAATCTAACTGATCCAAAAACCTTTTCTGGGCAGCCCAAATTTCACACAATGGTGAATCTATAGTAGGATGAACAACTCCCACTTGAGCATGACTCTCTATTACATAAAGGGTGCCTAATTTTCTTCCCCTTACAATTAACAAGGCCCCCTTTTTAACTTTCCATCTATTGGATTCAAAACTAATTTCACAACCTTGAGAACCCAATTGCTCAGCCAAGATTACATTTTGTTTAAGCTAAGGAACATATCTTACATCATGTAACAACCAACTATTTCCATTTTTCAATTTTAATGAAATATCCCCTTTAACAACAATATCGCAAGATTCATTGTTACCAAGAAAAACCTTATCGAAGTCACCAATTTGTAGAGTGACATGAAATGATGCTCCTAAATCAAGCACCCAAACATTAGTTAGAATTTCTTCTTCGGTTAAAATAAGAACACCTACATCTTCTTGGTATGCTACATTGGCTTCAACTTCTTTTGGATGTTCTATAGATTTCTTGTAAGACTAGCAATTCTTTTTTATGTGACCTTGCTTGCCACAAAACCAGCAACCACCATCTCTACCTTTAGATTTTGATCTTCCTTGTGACTTTCCATGCTCTATTGGACTCTTCTCTCTTTCTTTTGATCTTCCTCTATCTTCTACATTCAAAGTGCTACTCAATGTTGAAGTCTCACCCATGCTCTTCCTATGCATTTCTTCACTCAAAATTATACCAACAACACCATCAAATTTAAACATATTTGAACCAGAAACAAAATTACTAACTGCTATAACCAAGCTATCCCAGTTTTCTCGCAAAGAGGAGAAAATTAAAAGAGATTGAACTTCTTCATCAAAGCTTATTTTTACAGAAGCTAACTGACTAGTAACTGTGTTAAAATTATTTAAATAATCAGCTATAGAACAACCTTCAGTCATTTTCATATTAAACAACTGCTTGATTAAAAATATTTTATTCAATGCTAAGGGCTTCTCATACAACTTGTGCACAATACTCATTGAATCAACATATGTGGTTGCTTTAGATATGTTAAATGCTACAATTGGAGATAAGCACAATCAAATCGCTCCCAGTGCTTTTCTATCCAAAATATCCCATTCTTCATCTGACATATTTGTTGGTTTCTTTATTTTATCATGTAATGGTCTCCATAGATCTTTCTGGTATAGATAATCCTCCATCTGTGTCTTCCACAATGGATAATTATGGTCATTGAACCTTTCGATCTTTCATTCTTCAACCGACATTGCTCCCACTCAAACTCGAATCTCTCCTATGAAATGATCAAGCATAACTAGCTCTGATACCAATTGTTAAACAATAAATGGAAGATAAAAAATAGAATTAGAGATTCATAAAACAAGCACACAACACAAATTTATAGTAAACAATAAATGGAAGATAAAAAATAGAATTAGAGATTCATAAAAAAAGAACACAACACAAATTTATAGTGGTTCACCATAAAGGCTACATCCACTCTCAAGCAGGGCAATATATTATTCATTGTCTCTAATACATTACATAGAGCAACATGCTTTTTATAAACAAACATTACAATATTATCGAAAATGTGAAGAGTCAAGAATTATTGGAAGGAAAAACAAAGTGACTTTTGGGTTTCACATTCAACATATATCACATCACAAATGGTAATTTATTTCACTTTGATTTTTCAATCTCTTTTCAAGTTTTCTCCAAACTCTCTTCTGTCTACATGTGTATCATCAAGGCAACACATATAGAAATTTAGACCATGAACCTTTGGGTTTCTCTTCCCCTATTGAATTAGGAGCCAATAGAACAAGGTGCCTATGACATGGTGAAGATATGACAAGGTTTTGACATTGATTGCCCACATGTGGAATTCACAGTTAGGATTGTCATTGGTGATTCACTAGTCAGAGCCTCCTCTCGGGTCCTAAGGCTCTCCAATATGGCCTCAATCTTGTCAAATATCATGGACTTAGTTCAACAGGAAGATTTTATCGAATCAATTGGCTTCAGTGTCATCCATGAATATCTGCTTATCCTCAATAGGTGGAAGTGCACATTGGAAGAGTACAATTTGTTCAACAAATAAGCTCTAGTCAGTGGACTCTTTTCTATAAATTTGCTTTGCTTCTCCTCAGCTATGGCTTGTGTCTTTCATGACTTTTAGAAAGGGCTATGCTCCAACTATGGTAACACTTTGAAAAGTGCATTGGAAGTCTATCGTTTCCATCTCCTACTTGGGTTAGATGCTAAGGCCAAGTAAATTTGTGGTGCCATACGATTTCTATGTTTGCATGCACCAAACTTGGTGACATGACCTTTGTCAATGGTTCTACCTAAATTAATTGCTCCACCAATCACTCTCCCTCCATCTAAGAAATGTGATTCCTACCCAGACTAACATTTTTTATTGTCTGAAGTTTATAGTTAAGTTTTTTATATTTATTTGAATTGGTCAACACAATAATAAGTGCAACCCTCAGTGATGTTTTTTGTGGCTTGGCTCTTTTTTTTCTGGTTTTCATAGACTAGATCCATGTAATTACATGCTTTTTTATTAATCCACTATGGGTGTTTATACACTTTTTATTTTTTTAAAAACCCCATTCATCATGCTTTAAGAATACAACTTTTTAATGACTCACAATTTTATGTGGCTATTACCTTAGAATAGAATTGAGTTGGGTTAGTTGAAATATGTTGACAAATTTGACTTCTAATTATGGATGGATAAAATAGAAAATCAAGATATGTCTCTAGAAATATGTGTAGATGAAATTATATAGGGATGATGTTATTTGCTAATTTTTATATTGAAATGAGTCATGTATATGTTTTTCATAGCACAAATAATAGCCCTATCAAATTGGGCCAAAAACAAAGGGGAAAAGAGTATGCAATTTTTACCTTTACATTTTATTTTGTCTTTAACTTCCATGTGAACTATTACAAGAATATGTGTCAAAGTAAAATAAGTGGTCAACATGAAAGAAAATATTAAGACACTCATGAAAATGATATTGATAAGGGAATCAATTCTATGTACTATCCTCACTTTTGAGTGCTCTATCTTTAAATTTGTGAAACGCAAACAATTTAATGTGTAGACCCTTCATTCATTTAAAATATGCACAAATTACAACTTGATAAAAATTTCAACAATCAAGAAGAGGAATCAAATACTTGACAAGTAGATTCTACTTGGGGGAAAAAAGGATTTTCCTTAGAGCAACAAAAATCAATATAATATGACTTCTCCTAGAGTAAAAATGTAATATGATTATGCTTGGAGGAAAATTAATCATCATAACCATGAGTCAATCATTTCAATTGTTCTTACTAAAGAAATGCTAATAAAATTGGATACTCTCATTCCATTTGGTTGCATACAAGGTATCTAAGGAATTTGAAGAAAGGATAAAATTATATGACCATATAAATCCACATAAGCATGTAAGAATGAGTATATAATCATGTGATAGGAATGCAATCTAATATAGTATGCTGTGTTCATGAATTCATCCACATGAATGAGGGAGTAAGGTGCCCCTAAATTTTACCCTAATGAGGGCAACAACATTTATGCAAGTGTGATATATAACTTTGATAAACATTATTATCATAAAATTTAAGAATGTGCTCATAAGCATATGTAAATATAGGATCATGCTATAAACTATAATCATTGTAAGCCTAAGTGAATATGTAATTAGAATAAGGTAACATCAATGTAGGCTTAAAATCAAAAGTGATAATTAAAATATGTGATCATTACAAGGATATGATCCATAGGATAAACATGTGTAGAACATCATAAATGTATAAAAAAACAACTACCGTAAGTAGCATTTGCCCAAGTGGGGAAAACATGACATGTAAGGAACATGAAATAAGACATCAAACATAATATACCATGGGAATTGAGAATAAAATCCATAGGAAGGTGAGGTCCAAAACTAATGTGACATAATCAAAAGCCATAATAGAGACAAGGAAACAAAAGATAATGGAAAATGTGAAGAAAGAGGATTACATCATACATGGCATAAGAAAAGGACAAATCAAAAGTAGAACTTAGAAAACAATATGTTATTTTGTCAACATGATGAGTGGTTTCTAATTGCTCCATACTTTGCATCAACCCCAATCTAGAATAAAAATAAATACACAACACAAGAAGAATGTTAAAAATGAAGTTACATGAGCATATGTTCAAACACTACTTATGTTAACATGAACCATTAAAGGTGTCTTTGAATCATCCAAATGTTAACTTAGAATATTAAAATAAATAAATATAGAAGGAAATACTAATATAGATAAATAGATATTTAAATTAAGAATATACTCTCAATCTTGTTAGTACTCAATTTTTTTTACAACCCTAGAAAATTAACTTGCAATCTAAACCTCAGAAACATAGATCAATTCCAATTAAAATGGCAAGTCTCATCACTAGGTTGCTAGTGATTATGGGCCAACTAACAAGAGCAACCAACTCTTCTACACTTTTTCCTAAATATGACAAAGGAGGGTATTCCTAGAAATATTGGTAGTAGAATTAAAAACAAATGAATAGACTAGGTCACACAACCTAGTCACACCCTATGTGCAAGTATATCCTAATTATTTGTCACTAGATGTCTATCACACTAGCTTACTGCTCTTTGAAAACTAGATATACTTTCTAGAAGACTAACAACATGTAACACATGTAACTAAATATGTAGCACTAGTTTATATCCCTAAGATTAATCCCCTTATACCTTTCATACTTTATTTTCAATCTAGTTATCAAACATGTTATAATGCATCAACTTTTTCACCAAGACATTATCAAACATAGCATAGGCTAACAAATATTTAAACAAGTTCATCCCTTTTAAAAAAATTATCCCTTTTACTATAATTTAACTCATCCTTGAATATTGTGTTCGCCTTTATATATTTCACCTTTTGGACAAAACTGATGCTTGTGGCAAACTAGGAAAATTAGAGTAGAATGCACGTAAAACAAAAATAAATCTTCTCTATTTAGCTTCAAATCCATTGCAAGGAAAGTTTATATTTTCCTATATAGGTCTAGCATCAAAACTAACCCCTCACACCAAGCTTTTACAAATAAAACATCTCCTATTGTCAAAATCAAACATTTCAAAACATTTTCATGCCATACAAGTTGAGTCCTAGAATGCAAAATTGATCATAAAATGAAATCAGACATGTTGGGTAATAATTGTTTTCATAATTGATTTTTAAATCATAGAATTATAAATCTTAATGCATAACTTAGACTAGAATCACATTTAAAAAGTTCAAGTATAATTCAACTTTCATCCTCATAGCTAAGCACTAGTAAATGATGCTACACATGTCATGTATCAAAGAGCATATATTTAAAAAGAATAGGATGAGCACACATACATTTCACCAGTAGCTTTCAATTCATTCACATTATCTTACATAGTTTAACTATGTTCATCCTTTCAAGAAACACACATAACCACTACTCAAGGCATTGAAAACATGATTCTTAAGTAAGCCATTACAATATGTTTCAAACCATATCTCTACACAATAAAGAACTGGATGAAGATAATAAATTCCAATTAGATACACATGGTTATGACCACATATCCATAATATAATATCCATCAATTTACACTTCCAATTTTAAGACAAATTATATCTTAATACCTATACAAAATGTTTTCTTCAACATGTGTGTTTTTTATGACATTCATGTTTCAAATATTAATACATTAAAAATGTTTCCAAAACATTATCCATACGAGATTATTATTTAACACATTAATTCAAAAATCTATGAGAATTTACACTAATATTTATTACAACACATCATTATCCAACATTGGTGAATGGAAACAATTACAACACTATTTCCAAATTTATATACAACATTTTTTTACAATTATAAACTAAAAGTTAAGAACATAGGAACTTCTCCAAGCTCCCCATTTCACATAAAAACATCTCCAAATTTTAGACCAATCTTAGATGCCTACCACCCAACTATGTGGATCCTTGACGTGTGCCCCACTAGACTAGGAGGTGAGCTCCCAGTTTATGAAACACACACATGTCATATACATAGATTGGAGAAATACAAAACACAACATGTTAGAGTAGGTTTCTTATTTTCTTTAGTTGGATATTATTGTATTTTACTATATGTTTATTTAGCTTACTTAGTTGGAGAGAGTGGGTCATTCTAAGGGTAGATTTGATATTCCATGAGTGTAACTCTCATCTATTTTTGGGTAGTTGGACTTACTTCTCTCATTTGTTGTATTTGCCTCCTTCCTTTTCTATTTATGTATCCACTCATCTAGCTTGTATTTATTCATTGAATTGTAATCCCTTGATTAATACATTTGTGTTTCAATCCATATTGTTGCCTTGCAATCTTATGCTTGTCTCTTATTCTTGGAAGTTGTCATTATTCTATGTTTTATTCTTGAATTGTTTGTGAAATAGTGGTTTAAGCATTTATTCTACACTAGATGTGCATTCTCATGTCTTTTGTATAGCTTTGTAGTGTCTAGGGTAGATCATTCAATTTCAAATTTCTAAGAGATCCTTCCTTCTAGGGTTTTAGGTGTGATTTATTTATTAGTACATCATGTAGCATTTTGAGCTACACCATTACACTTGTGAACCATGTGAAAGTTTAGATTGGATTTTGTTTCACTCAGAATGGATTCTAGAAAGATAACCCTCATTTTAATGTTTTCTATCTATTTATCTAATTGAGTTTTGTATGTGGTAAGAATTTTGGGGCATCTTGTCCTAAATTAGACTACACCATTGGAGTCAATGACATAGAAAACCTTAAGTTTGACAATAAATGGGAATATTTTAGCACTTTATCTAAGGGATAGAAATTTTCTTTGATATACATTGTTCAAAAACCTATAAGTATTATGTATGGCTTATACAAGCCATACACTATACTACCTGTTAGGATTAAGGTACCATCAACCTTGTAAATCCTATGTAATTAATTACTCCTAATGTTGTTTATAAAATTCCATAAACAAAGAGGTATTGACCAAGTAGTGGTCTTGTTAGGGAAAACTGTCTTGTAAAATATTGTAATTTCATAGTCAGTCTGGATTTTTCATCATTAGGTCGTAAATCTAATGGTAGAAGTTATTTTAGGGTTTTCTTCCCTATATAGAAACACTATTTTAATGAGTGCATTGTAGTATGGTTGTAGAGAGTTGAGATTGAAAATCAGGTGTTGTTGGATTGAATACTGAAGAGGAGGTCATTAGTGATGTGTTGTAAACACTATTGAAGTTAATATAGACTGGTGTATCACTTCTTCTATGGAGTTTTTTCCTAAAATGGTTTCTCCACATAAATATTGTGTTATTTGTTCAGTTCTTTCATTCCTTTATTTATTTGTATTGCTGATTTGATTTCCTATAATCTCTATTTGGTTATGCACTAGATTACTATAAAAGTTTAAATTATATATCCATTCTATAGTTTTTCAAATTCATTTCTAACACTACCATCACATTAGTTCATGTTATTTGACATTTGGTCCTATTGCACACTCTTAGTACAAGGTCAATTTTTTTGTGGCTATTAAGGTTGTGTGGTAGTTTTATTGATGCCAAGGTACCTTTAGTGGCCAATTCATATAGCTCTAATTTTAAATAATTCACCCTGTACATGTTGTGGAATACATAAGTGTTCTACATGGATGACCCCAATTGCTCAAATATTTGAACCTTTTAACTAACCATGTCAATAAATTGTTCACAAACACTATGCATGCTCACAATGACCATAGACATAAGTTGAGAAATTTCTTCTCATGGTTTCACTCCCAAAGGCCTCCTCAAGTCATTTGTGGCCTTCATTGTAGTTATTGGGTTCTATATACAAAGGTTGTGTCATTCCCTAGTGAACCCAATTTTTAGGTTTTACTTCACGGTCCTAGGAGTTATAGAAAATTATACTCCTAATACATATTTTATGTTTTTATTAGCATGGTCATGCTCTCTAATCAACTGTGGGGCCTTGCCTATTATTTTTATAGATCTTGAGGTTATAAATTATGACTAAACAAGGGATTTATTTTAGATTGACACCTCACTCTTATTGTTCTATGTATTTAATATAGGGTATTAGCAAATGGTTGAGCTTGCACAATTGTATAGAGGTGTGCAATGCTACTACAAGTCTTGAAGTTTGACCAAGTTGATCCTTTGCACTAATTGGGATGGTTCTTCATGCCATGTTGTACTCCATTACAAATCCAATCTTGATTTATCCCATGAGCATGTGTAAATATTTTTCCTATAGAATGTGTTCTAACCATGACATGTTTCTCTTGTTGATGTAATCTTTATGAAAATTCTAACTATGCCTATGGGTTATTTTTAGGCTAAGAGATTGATTGAAAGTACTGTATAAGCTTGTATTGAAGTTATAATAAGATGATGGTTAGGTTGTAAACTTAAATGTTGTGCCCTATTGTAAATCCCCTATTTTTGATCAAATTTTTCTTTAGCATCAACTCTTGCATGTTTATTATGATGTCTCTTACTTTCAGTTTCTTGTAAGCTCATGAAAAGGAATTTAATTCATATTTTTGTTTATGTAATGGTGTCTCCATGGTAGACTAAATGATTTCAAGATTTGGTATGCTATGTCATGTTTGAAAACATATTTTTTTATTTGGAGATGTTGACTAGGTAACCTATGCAAGGGTTATAAAATGTTTGGAGCATTTTTGAATTCCTCTTTTCAACATTGTATGGATGTATGTTGTTTGATTATGGAATATGCAATGATTTTCATTCCATAATTTAATCTAAAAACACATATTCATTCAATTTACTAGTTGCATAATGATGTACCAATTTTAAATAAAACTACTAGAATGCACTAGTGTCTATTCTTAGATACTACATCTCTTTGAGTCCTATGTTAATTCAATTTAGAACATTTAAATTCACCCTTAAGATAAATTATAAGTAGTCTCTAAAAGCTAAGGGTTTCCATTGTTACCCTTAAACCTATTAAGTCTAAATGATGAAATATAAAATATTAAGAAATATCATTTACTCTAGAGTTTCACGTTTGATTATTTATGTCACAATTCACCATGTAACTATTTTTCTAATTCAAACTCATACTTATAATTCACTATACAAGTATACCAAACAACAAGTAATTTTTTCAATGTAACCTTTGTATTATCATTGTAACATACATTATTAGTACAAGAAATCTCAAAGTAAATGGTAACTAAAGTAGACATAGTCATCACATCATTGTTAGGTTCTAATGCATAATGAACCATATTCAGTACGTAAGAAGACTATTTAATAGATAGTACAACCTTTATAATTCTTAAGTCCACACATGATATCATTACAATAGTGGAAGAAAACTATTGAAAACCACACCATCAAGGCCCTTTCATACTCTAGAGTATATAGGTGTTATTTTTGGCTACACTAAAAATATTAAAATCATAGAGAATTACAATTTCTGGTAATCCCTTTTTTGAAGTTGACTTATGGACAAAGTGTACGAAGTCCACATAATTGAATAAAAATGAGTAGTGCAGATAAGTTCTTCAAAAAACATTCCTTATAATCATATGAATACATTGTCTCCTATTTGAGGTGTCAAATTGTTAGGCCATGAGTCCATAATAACCCTAGTGTAGTAAAAGATGATTAGGAGATGCAAGCTAAAGATTACCAAATCACAAGGTTGAATTTGGGAAAGCAAACCCAAGTGGAGGAAATAGCTTCATTCGATTCTGCTTATACCACTGTAAAATCAAGAATGGAAAAGGACAAGTAGACTAATGATAGTTTGAAGCTACATCTGAGTCAAATGAAGACATTTGTCAAGGGTCTTCTGGCACCCATTTGAGAACAACCAACTGCAATAGATGTTCCTATTTTGATGACAAAGCAAGAGGTTGATGCCTTACATGCTATGAAGGAGAAATCATTTGTGATTGATAGATGGGTGGAAAATTTCTTGGGGGAAGACTTTGATATTTTTGATAAATATTATCCATGTTATGATGAAGCCTACAAATTGGAAAGAGAGATAGATACCTTTGTTGAAAATCACAAGAAAGAGGATACAAAGTTAGAACAGATTTTGAGAACTCTTAAACAGGTTCAGAAAATGACTCAAGAGGAGTTAGTAGAATTTGAGGTTTTGCAAGACGAGGAGCCCAATTTTGTCAATTTTTGTGTTAAGGTCACCCAGTATAAGATTGAATAGATAGTTGAGTATCATCCTGCATTACTAAAGTTATACCAGGAAATATATGACTACATGGCCATTTTTGAAGCTTTTGTTAAAGTAGTTGTAGGTTCAAAAATTTATTTACATGATAAGTTTAGACTAGAGTCATTGGATAAAGTGAAGGATGTCTTCAAAGAGAAAATGGATGACTTGTTAAAAACTCCAGGTCTTGATGAGAATGTGATGGATACGTTTGTGGAATACAAAGCTAATTTTAATCTGACAGTGATAGACATCAGCAAGATGGAGAGGAAGTGTGAACATGTTTCTTAGCACATTGATACCTTCAAGTCAGAGCTAAATGGTTAGATGGCCCAGAGGTGGATAGAATAGACCAAATTTTGTAAAATTTTGTTGAGTATAAGAAGGCTTATGCTTCTATAGGGGCGTCTATCTCTCATTGAGTTTATTTTTAGACTTAGATAATTTTTGGTGTCAAATAATATTGTATATCCACTTTTGTAAAAAGGGAACCACTATTTTATAAAGTGGGCCCTACGAGATGTCTTTCTTTTTCTTTTTTCATATTTTTGAGTTGAAAAGTCAACTTAGAAGTTGACATGCAAAATCAGTTCTATTTTGGAATTGCTTTTTGAGTTGCATGAGAATGGTGACACAAACAAAGACAAAAGGTATGGCATGTAATTTAAGACTGTTGTGTTATTCTTTTTAAGGTGCCTATAAGAGGGGGGGACTCATTTTGTTGAACGGTCCAAAATTTGAAGAATTAGGCTATCAACCCATACTTAGAATTTTCAAGTTTTCCAGTAGGTAGCTAGTTTTTACAGTATTTTAGCATAGAGGAGATTGTTCTTTTGGAAATAGATTTGTATTTTTGGTGCTCATCGCTAGATTTATTTTCTTGTATTCAAGTTTGAAGAAATTAATACAAGATGGTTGTCATTTCCTTGAGATCTATCTTCATGTATTTATTTGAGAAATTCTGAAATCTAGGTTTCAAATTCTCAATTTTACTTCTGATTTGTGTAAAATACAGTAGTCAAAAAATATAATTCAATCTTATTTATTTGATAAATTCTTTGACTATTGCAAGTTGATAGTATGAATGATTGAGTTTATTAAACTGATTTTAATACTATAACTTAAGTGAATTTCTTTGATGACTGTGTTGGTATAATAATTGAAAAGACAAGTGTTGCATTAGTTACTTCTCATGTCCCTTATGATCTTTTGATTTTTATTTTAAAAACAACAATAAGTATAGATCAACTAATATCCAATTTGAATAACTATTAGAAAACCAAGACCCCTTGTTAAACTATCTACATTTACCCTATGCTTGCACAACATAGTTGCGACCCAACTCCCTAGACCTTGGGGATAGTTGATCCTCTTCCAGATTAGTTGTCTTTTTAGGAGAGGCAGGTTAAATCCCATCTTGTCTGTGTTGCATGTGTGTATTAAACAAACCATCAACACTACTATTATCCTGAAACAATGTTGTTGTATGTTCTTGTATAAAGTGTAGATCCTCCAAAATACGTTTGATCCATATTGCTTGACAACCTGTTGTTGTGGTAGGAATATATTCTTCTTCTACTAAAGAGAGAGCCATGATTGCTTGCTTCTTACTACTACTCCAAGATACAACTCCAAAACCAAATGAGGAAACATAACTAGATGTTGATTTTCTATCATCCACTAAACCAATCCAATCAGAATCTGTGTAACCAAATAGTTCACACTTTTTAGTAGAAGAATAATGGATGCCAAAATTGTGAGTTCCACTCACATACCTTAATATTCTTTTTATAGCATTCCAATGAGACTCATTTGGATCCTACATGACCTGAGAGATAAGGCTAACAACATACATAATATCATACCTAGTTGTAGTGAGGTACACGAGGCTCCCAACCAAAATCCTGTACAAAGTGGTATCTACTTTGGAACTTGCATCTTCCTTGGTTAATTTTTCACCAAGGGCTAAAGGAGTTGCAACTGCTATGCAAATTCGTTCTAAAATTTTTCAATAAATCAGCATCATACTTGGTTTGAGAAATAAATATACCTTCTAGTTGTTGTTGTACTTCCACACCCAGAAAATAATGCTTGAGTCCCAAATCTGACATCTCAAATTCCTGTTCCATTGCTATTTGAAATTATTCTAAAATATTTTTTTGATTTTCATAACAATAATGACATTAAGAGATAACTTACTACATCTTATACTCCCCAACAAAATGGTATTGTAGGAAGAGAGAACTGTACCATTATGGAAATGGAAAGAAGTATGTTAAAGTCAAAAAACCTTGCTAATTGTTATTGGGGAGAAGTAGTGGCAACAAAAGTATACATCTTAAATAGAAGCCCCACAAAAGCAATTTAGAACATCACTCCAAAAATAGTTTGGAGTGTTCACAAGCCTTATGTGGCTCATCTCCGTGTATTTGGCTATCTAGCATATGTTCATATTCAAGTTCAGAAGCGAAAGAAGTTGGTGCAAAATCCCAACTTTATATCTTTGTGGGATATTCTAATGCAACTAAGGGTTATAGATTTTATAATCCTGACACAAAGAAATGGATTGTGAGTTGGGATGTTGTTTTATATGAAGGGGGAGTATGGCAATGTAATAAAGGTGGAAAACAAAAAACACTAGTAATTATGAACATAGAAGATGACAGTGTTCCTCCTCTCCCCATAGGCTCAAGTGGAAGTTCAAGCTCCAACAGTAGCTCAAGTTTGAGTTCTTCAAAATCAAGTTCACCAAGTTCTTGTAATAGCTAAAATTTAGGTGATAGCTCCAATCCAACATCAAGTCCAAGCTCTTCAAGAAAGGTATGAAGTTTAAATGAAATTTACCAGAGGAGTACAAATATAAATCCAATTGTTATTTTTGCTTTGATTAGTCAAATTCAAGTTGAACCCTTTGTGTATGAAGAAGCAATAAAAGAGAAAGTATGGATTGATGCTATGAATAAAGAGATGGAAGTAATAGATAAAAATAATACATGGGAATTAGTGCAACTTCCAAAAGATAAACAAGTGATTGGTGTCAAATGGATTTATAAGGTAAAATATCATGCTCATTGTTCTGTGAAATGGCACAAGGAAAGATTAGTTTCCAAGGGATTTGCAAAAACACCTTGAGTAGATTATTTAGAAACCTTCACTCTAGTGGGAAGACTTGATACCATCAATATTATTATCAATTGTTGCACACAATAAGTGGCATGTATATCAGATGGATGTAAAATCAACCTTCCTTAAAGGTTATATAGATGAGGAAGTCAATGTGGAACAACCTATGGGCTATTAAATTTTAGGGAAAGAACAATTGGTTTACAAGTTTAAGAAAGCTCTTTATGGGTTGAAGCAAGCCCCTCATGCTTGGTATGTAAGGATTGATAGTTATTTCTTGAAGAAGGGATTCAACAGAAGCCCCTCAAAGCCAACCTTGTATGTCAAACATGTTGGTAATGATATTCTCATTGTTTGCCTTTATGTTGATGATCTTATTTATAAATGTAATAGTAAAAGTCTCTTGATGCCATAATTGTTACAAAAATTAGAAAAATATTTTGAAGTGAATTCTCCTCCTCTATCTATTCTAAGTATTTTGACGTAATACCCACTTTAATTCTCAACCATAGCCTTAAATTTCTTAAATCATTCAAAGGCTTCAGATTTTTGCTTAAGAAAATAGATCCATGTGTGGTGATAACAATCATCAATGAAAGTCAAAAAATAAAGATTCTTACCTAAAGATGGCTCTTGCATATCACCACAAATATCATCATACACAAGCTCAAGAGGATCTTTTGCCCTCCATGATTTATTCATCGAAAAACTATCTCTATGTTGCTTGCCAAGTGCACACCCTGAACAAACTTCTTCTTTTGCCTAAATTGCTAGAAGTCCTCTCAACATATTCTTTTTGTGAAGCAAACTCAATCCTTGAAAACTCAAATGTCCATAATGCTTGTGCCATAACCACAAATCATCTGTGGTTGCTTTGAGGGAATGCACATTAGTAGAAAGTAATGTGAGAGGAAATAACCTATTCTCTGTCATATGAGCCTTTTCTACAAGATGATAATTAGCTAATTTATCAAATATTTTGTAGCAATTATCTTCAAACACAACTTTAGAATTTTTTGCTACAAGCTGCCCAATACTTAAAAGATTATGTTGTAACTTTGGCACATGCAAAGTATCATGAATATAAGTAGTTCCTCCTTGCCTAGTCCTTACAGCAAGGGTACCTTTTCCCATCACATGAACCTCTTTATCATTACCAAATTTTACTAGACTTCTTACAAATTCATCTAATTTGACAAAAAATGTAGATTTACAAGTCATATGATTTGAGCAATCACTATCTAGGAACCTGTTGATGTGTTTTTTATGCACATGCAAACTCAAAATAAAATACCGATGTATTCTATCCTCTCTTGAACAAAGTCTCTCAAAGGCTGAACAATGTGATCCAATGAGACAGCTCCAAGGTTCATGATATGTCAAGTCTTGACTTGCAATGGATAGACTCAGTAGTTGATGTGATTTGATGAAAACTCATAAAGGGACTTACGTTGAATATACTCCTTATTCCAATCAAATATGTTATTCTCCTTCTTGTGAAGTGGAACTTCTTCTAACTAGCTACAAAAAGAAAATGCAAAAGGACAAGGGTTTAGAAGGCTAATCTAAGGACAATGAGATAATGAAACATGTCAAGATAGACAAACTCCTCATGAAACCAAACTTCGCTTCGCCATGAGAACCAACAACTACACGAAGCTGGTGCAATCTTCTAAGGCAACTCAAGGATTTTCATGTTGTAAATCTCTATCCAAACTCCCACTACTGGCACAGCTTGAATGAGCATCCACAACTGAACTGAACCAAATGTGGTTTAGGCTAACTTTGCAAAATGACTTATCAGTGACAAATCATAAAAAGTATGAACCATTAAGGAATTCATCAAATATCTCCACATAAAAACATTACATCAATGCACTTCTAATCTATTTCTAAGCTACTTGGAAACATTTCTCCATCACATTTGAGAATTTGAAACCATGCTAACATTCCATCACCACACAAAATCACCATGAAGCATTCAACAATGAGCTTGTATTGATTTTGGAAATATATTTTTTTACAACAATTTCATATGTCCTCTCAATGATTTTGAAAAGTCTCCTCTAATCTACTTCTACTCTAATAGTATCTACTCCTACTCCTTGAATCCCACTCTCTCCTTTGATAATTCCCTTACAAATGAGAGAAATAGGCCTTTTTATAGACCTCAAAATTACATGAATGGCCAAGATTGATTTGAGAATCGATGGCCCAGATTTTGACAACAAGGCAGTATGTCACAAAAATTTACTATCCTTAGAACATTGAATGTAGATTGATGACGTGGAAGACTATGATTGGATCAATGATGTGCACGTGCCACCTTAGCATTGAACAAACTGGTTTGATTTTCTTTGTGTTTATATTGCTCAGAATATTTTCCCAAATTTTGTCATCTTTTGGAGTAGTCTTTGAATTTCTAGATTTCACCTCTGGAACATGGCTGTTTTGAACTTGAAAACATGCGAATTTTGTCAAATTTCTTGTTGTTGTCGATCATGCAATTGTATAATTTATGGATTCGTGATGAGGTTGCTCATTTCTCTTATTCATGACTTTTTTGATGATATCATTGTGCAAGATGCAATATTCTGGTTCTGGAGGATTGGAAGTAGAAAGATGCCTTATGCATGAATTCTTGGAGTGACTTACGGCTGATCTTGATTGCGGAAATTCCTTCGTTTGGCGATGATACCTATTTCCTTGAATGTTCTTGAACAAGACTCCTCCATGCATTGAACTTCTCATGTGCAAGCCTTTCACAACTATCCTTCCCTATCACTTTTCATAACTGCTTGGCTGTCCTTCTCACTCATTGCTCAGCTGCATGAATATCCAGAATTAACATATTGAAATAATGCATAAAAAAAAGTGCAAAAGGATAAAATATCAGTACTTAACATATGCGGGATTTGAAAAATTCCAATTTAAATCACCTTGTTCTTTCACAAAGAAAATTACTAACATAGAATTTGTAAATCCAATACTGACCTTTCAACAAACTTTGCTTTTAACTCACCATTTTCTGCACTGTCACGATCTACTCATTAAATCACCATAGGAATGTAAAACTAAAATAAACAAATGCTCCTCAAATACCTACATCATTAGTTTTACAATTACATCCACTTGGTATTTAAACAACTCAATTTACTACCTGGGCAAATTTATTCAATTTCCTCGATCACAAGCCTATGTCTTGAATTTTCTGATAAAGAAAATTGATTTCGAAGGCACAAAAGTTGTCTGTGTCCCTAGGAAAAATCAATCATGCTCTCTAATGATACTTGAAAAATTCTATTATGGTGCTATTGATCAATGTCTAAATGGCCTCGAGAAAGGAAAACCTGCAGCCTTAAATCACTGTTTTGAATATCTTGCTTCCTCTACAAACATTGCAACCTCAAGTTTAAACCATGTTGAATGCTCTCATACTTAGGCGACACTGTTATATATTGGAAATTGATGCTGTTAAAATTGGAAAATGCATTATCACTCTCCACTAAAAATAGCCTCCCCACTCAGCAATGTGAATTCAAACTTGCAGTGAGTCATCAATGTACCCAAGTGATGCTCCTAAATGGCATATGGTCAGGCATTAATAAAGAGTTCATGCCTTAATTGCTCCTTAATAAGGACAACTATTTTTAGATAGCGTGAATCTTCTTACCTCATCCGCCTTATTTGAAATCATAACCGCCAGGAGAGAAATGAGGGGTCATCATGTTATTTGGTGGTGAATCTCTATTTTGCATACTTGTTATCAATCAACATCACCTAGCAGACCCTCCACTTCAATGTGCATAACATACAAACTACAATAGATTACCAAAAGTCCACTGCATCTACGTGCTATGAGTACATGTTTTACAACCAATTGAGGGAGTACATCTAAGTGGACATTTTAACCGCCAAGGCATAACACAAACAATGCCAACAGTTCAATAAAGTCTGCTAGCAGTGAACCTGAGTGGACAACTCGGAAGTGCTGTGCCATATTCAAACTATCCCAACATATTGAAAATGTTTGCCAAATCGGGCTCTAGTCTTTAAACATGAATCCACTCTTCGATTTATTCATCTCTTTACTAACTTGCTCTGGTAGTGAACTCAAATATGCTTGCACAGCCGCCGGTCTTGGAGGTTTCATAGGACACAAAAAAACTATCAAGAAGAGTTCGAGTAGACACTTGAGGCTACCGTGGATTGAGAAGAGAAAGGAAGGTTTGCAAGGAATATCAAATAGTCCTCCCGAGCGGACATTGGAGGCTCATATGAATGTCAAAAAATAGAAGTATTACAATGCATTGTCATAAGTCCATTTGAGCGGACTTTCGGATGCCCCATGGATTTGTTGCACAAAGCGAAGGTGAAGAGAATGCTTTTCCAAAGACCAAGCGGTCAACTAACACTCTACATGGAAGCTTGCATGGGGTGGACAAATTGGAATGTTATGCACATTGAGTGACTAGCGACTATGTCACATAACTATGAATCTATGCCCTGGGTAATTATTCCAAAACAAATATCCCATACCCTGTACACCCTGAGTGATCCCCTTTATGACCCTATGTAAAGATACAAACGCAAACACTCCATTAAAATACATCTATAGTGGTACTTCTAACCTTTGTCTATAATTTGAAACTTTAATCCTTGCTGATCCTTAATATGCACAGCCCAAATATTTGCCTTATATGGGCTTTGGATTTTCACCATTTGATCAAGACAAAAGTTCATTAACTGGAGTATGCTTTCAACAATCAGCATCGATCCCAATAATTACCTGCAAACTCATTACTGAAACAAAATAGATCAAACCAAAATTTGAAGGGGGTCCCCATTCTTGATGGAGAGGTGTTGTGGATACATCACAACATCTAGCGGCAATTCGAATAAATGTTCCTGAACATTTCAAAAAATAAAGACCCAATCCAAACCCAAAAATGTTAGACAATACCTTTAAAGTCATCAACCTGCTAGGAAACACACTTAAAAGGGAAGAAGAATTCTAGATTGGATCAAGACACTTCATAGTTAAGCATTTCCAGAATAGTGATTAATATAAAAATCTCAAGTGTTCCAAAGATAAACAAGAATCACAACTTCAAAATTCCTGCACCCACACATTAGGCCAAATAGACACACATACTTGATTAAAGAGTCAAAATCAAAAGCTTAGCACAACCATTCATATCCTGAAGTCCAAGTGTGTGCAATTGAGTTCATTCCCATCCATTGGCAACTTTAGATCATCTCACTTCCTTCACATTAAGCTACGTGATTGGTACACACCTCATGAACTACCTGGACATGGCCCCGCTACCAACGAGCGTCTATAGCCCTGATGGGTTTGTCTCATAATTCCACTCGAGCAGAGCCCTACTGCCGGTCAAGCGTCCATAGCCCCAGTAAAGATTACTCGAATGTCCATCTAACTGAGTTATAGTGTGTGATTTTTGATTTTCTTTTCATTTCTCTTTTTTTCTTTTGATTTTCAACAAGCTCTTACTTGGCAAAGTACAATGCAATACTGCTACCTATGATAACTCAGCCAGCTGGGTGTGGACTTATGATGGCGGCAAAGGTGGACCTTTAGATTTTTCACTTAATGCGAGATCACAAAGATTCACTTATGTGCCTCTAGATTTTTAAAAGCGTAAAAAGATATAAGATCTCAAAACAATTCAAGTCATTCTAAACAATCAATTTATCTTCCAAGAACAAGCAACATGCTATTCAAATACTAACAATGGAGTCCACAATGAATCCATCCATTTGATGCAAGTTTCTCAAAGGAAAACTAAGAGGTTAATAAATAGATTAAGATTTGGCATTTTAAACATGACAATCACAAGATGTCGGTGTCAAGACACAATATATGATTCCTTTCCGAGTCAAGTACAAATCTTAGCTAGTTGATAAAGTTAAAGAAAATCATCTTCAGATTCTAAAGAATTTCATGAAAATTTATCAAAGAGAGAAACTAACATTCGATAAGAATCAGGCTAAATGTGCTTAAAGGATAACAATGCCCACTTCACCAATGGGAAACCCACAAAAGCCAACCTAAACTAAGAAAAGCAAACAAAGACAAAATCAACTAATCAAGGCAAACCTAATCTAAAACAATAGAAAAGAAAACTTACTCTAAGCAAGCTATGTACAAAGCGCAGACACAACTCAAAAGACTGAAGTATATACAAGACCTCAAATGATTTCTCAAAATGAAAAGCAGTAATAAGGCACATGTGATGGTTCAGATTTTGGCAAATTTGTCCTTGAACTTGGAAATATATTCTCTGACAATGCAATCATCAAATTTAGAAAAAACATTTGCACAAAACTATAAGCTATGGCAATTCATTAGGACCATGATTTATCCAAATGCAAGCTGTCCTTCCTAAATTTCCATAGTCAAAATCATATTCTTCAAATTCATAATTTGGAAATTCATGATCTTCAAATTCATAATCTTCATCACTAGGAGCAGGGAAAGATACAACCTAGTGGTCTTCACCCTCAAGTAGCAATTCTCGTTCGTTGCTTATCAATGTGTCGGGAGGTCGAAGTTGGTGATGAATCATCCCACTCGCATCCGCAACATGCAAATCAACATTATAATCAATAGTGGGCATATCAAAATGAAAAGGTGAAAATAATGGAAATTTAGAAGCATGGAACATTTCACCTATTAATTCATCATAGATTTTCAGCAATGGATCCAGCATCAATTCGAATTGCTTTGTATATTTGGCCTCCATTTCTTCAACTTGTTCAATTTGGCATAGCTTTGACTGTACTTCATCTATGAGAGCGTCAAGCGCCCCTTCAAATTGCACTTGATTGTTAGGCTTGTGGATGATGGCTTGTAGCATATCTTCATGATCACTTCCCTTTTCAAGGCTTCTTAATACTTCTTGCAATTCATCTTGAATAATCTCTTCTAGCAACATGAATGAGTATGTAACCAGGAATTCTTCTTCTTGCAATGAACTTGAGTCACTTTCTTCTTTGATGGAGGAATCAACATCTTGTTCATCAATTACCTTTGTTTGAACATCTTTTGTTCCCTTTTCAACTTCTTCAGCAAGAAGTTCATTCTTACTTGGAAAAAGGTATGCAAACAGACTTTCCACTTGATTACCAAGTTCACTTATGCTATCTTCTCTGTTAAATAACATGGGAGCATCTTCTCCTTTGGGTGGTGAATTGATTTCTTGAAGGCATTTGCTCCACACATCATCTAATCTCAATTGTACTTTGGATTCTTCTTCCAACTTTAAATCTTGCTTCACTTGATGAATAGCTTCCTAACAAGATGAACACATGAGTTGTGAATGAGTGGTGTCATGAATCCTGTACCAACCACCTGGAATCAACATTTCTTCTACAAGCAGGTCCTTCTCAATACTTAGTCTCTTCTTGATCATTTCCTTAAAACCTATGAAGAACTCTCTTTCATCAAATAAGGCGTCGGGAACCACCTTTGTAGAAACAATCGGCTCATGTATCTATGAAAAAGAAATTTTCTCTTGTAATGCTAATTCCATCCTTGATAAAAATGTTAGGCAATATAGCTCGTCGTGTCCATTAGTACCGTGAATTCTACATCTCTTCCTTGATGCGAAGTCACCCAAACTCTTGGGATAGAGTTGTGCATTCAAATTCCACCAAAGCTGAAGAATATCATCTTCAGGATGATCATATTGCTGCCCACAACCATGAAACTGCTTCATGTATGCTGAGAAATCCATCCTTGTTTTTGGTATTTTTTTATTTTTTACTTTTTTAATTTTTTTGAAGTTTTATATTTTTTTGTATTTTCTGGCATAAGAGAGATCTAGCAAATCTTGAATTTAGCTTTGAAAGCTTACAAGGTTCCAATTCTAGAATTTAGAATTCATTCATGTACGTGGAATGAAAGAAGCAATGTAATTTCTTGTTCATGCCCTTTTACCCTAAGTTGAAATGTATGAAATTCTTCATTCTGGCCTCCTCCTTACTGAATTTTGTTGAGCAATGAATGATAAAACACCAGAATATGTTTGGAACAAATGCAAAAATTTGATATTCTCGCCCTCCTTCTAGCGCCAATTCTGTTGATGTGTTTTTTATGCACATGCAAACTCAAAATAAAATACCAATGTATTCTATCGTCTCTTGAACAAAGTCTCAAAGGCTGAACAATGTGATCCAATGAGACAACTCCAAGGTTCATGATATGTCAGGTCTTGACTTGCAATGGATAGACTCAGTAGTTGATGTGATTTGCTGAAAACTCACAAAGGGACTTATGTTGAATATACTCCTTATTCCAATCAAATATGTTATTCTCCTTCTTGTGATGTGGAACTCCTTCTAACCAGCTACGAAAAGAAAAATGCAAAAGGAGAAGGGTTTAGAAGGCTAATCTAAGGACAATGAGATAATGAAACATGTCAAGATAGAGAAACTCCTCATGAAACCAAACTTCACTCTGCCATGAGAACCAACAACTACACGAAGCCGGTGCAATCTTCTAAGGAAACTCAAGGATTTTCATGTTGCAAATCTCCATCCAAACACCCACTGCTGGCGCATCTTGAATGAGCATCCACAATTGAACTAAAACAAATGTGGTTCAGGCTAACTTAGCAAAATGACTTATCAGTGACAAATCATAAAAAGTATGAACCATTAAGGAATTCATCAAATATCTCCACATAAAAACATTACATCAATGCACTTCTAATCTATTTCTAAGCTACTTGGAAACATTTCTCCATCACATTTGAGAATTTGAAACCATGCTAACATTCCATCACCACACAAAATCACCATGAAACATTCAACAATGAGCTTGTATTGATTTAGGAAATGTATTTTTTTACAACAATTTCATATGTCCTCTCAATGATTTTGAAAAGTCTCCTCTAATCTACTTCTACTCTAACATCATCTACTCCTACTCCTTGATTCCTGCTCTCTCCTCTGATAATTCCCTTACAAATGAGAGAAATGGGCCTTTTTATAGACCTCAAAATTACATGAATGGCCAAGATTTTGACAACAAGGCAGTCTGTTACAAAAATTTACTATCTTTAGAACATTGAATGCAGATTGATGACATGGCAGACTATGATTGGATCAATGTTGTGCACGTGCCACCTCAGCATCGAAATAACTGGTTTGATTTTCTTCGTGTTCATATTGCTTAGAATATTTTCCCAAATTTTGTCATCTTTTGAAGTAGTCCTTGAATTTCCAATTTTCAACTCTGGAACTTGGCTGTTTCAAACTTGAAAACGTGGGAATTTGATCAAATTTCTTGTTGTTGTCGATCATGCAATTGTATAATTTATGGATTCGTGATGAGGTTGCTCATTTCTCTTATTCATGACTTTCTTGATGATATCGTTGTGCAAGATGCAAGATTCGGGTTCTGGAGGATTGGAAGTAGAAAGATGCCTTGTGCATGAATTCTTGGAGTCACTTATCAATGATCTTGATTGCGGAAATTCCTCTGTTTGGCGATGATACCTATTTCCTTGAATGTTCTTGAACAAGACTCCTCCATGCATTGAACTTCTCCTGTGCAAGCCTTTTGCAACTATCCTTCCATATCATTTTTCATAAATGCTTAGCTGTCCTTCACACTCATTGCTCACTTGCATGAATATCCAAAATTCACATATTGAAATAATGCATCAAAAAGGGTGCAAAAGGATAAAATCTCATTACTTAACATATGCGGGATTTGAAATATGCCATTTTAAATCACCTTGTTCTTTCACAAAGAAAATTACTAACACGGAATTTGCAAATCCAATCTTGACCTTTCAACAAACTTTGCTTTTAACTCACCATTTTTTGCACTGTCACGATCTACTCATTAAATCACCATAGGAATGTAAAACTAAAATAAACAAATGCTCCTCAAATACCTGCATCATTAGTTTTACAATTACATCCACTTGGTATTTAAACAACTCAATTTACTACCTAGGTAAATTTATTCAATTTCCTCAATCACAAGCCTATGTCTTGAATTTGCCAATAAAGAAAATTGATTTCGAAGGCACAAGAGCTGTGTGTGTCCCTAGCTAAAATTGATCATCCTCTCTGATGATACTTGAAAAATTCTATTATGGTGCTATTGATCAATGTCTAAATGGCCTTGAGAAAGGAAAACCTGCAGCCTTAAATCACTTTTTTGAATATCTTGCTTCCTCTACAAACATTGCAACCTCAAGTTTAAACCATGTTGAATGCTCTCATACTTAGGTGACGCTGTTATATATTGGAACTTGATGCTGTTAAAATTAGAAAATGCATTATCACTCTCCACTAAAAATAGCCTCCCCACTCAGCAACGTGAATTCAAACCTGCAGTGAGTCATCAATGTACCCAAGTGATGCTCCTAAATGGCATATGGTCAGGCATTAATAAAGAGTTCATGCCTTAATTGCTCCTTAATGAGGATAGCTATTTTTAGACAGCGTGAATCTTCTTACCTCATTCGCCTTATTTAAAATCATAACCGCCAAGAGAGAAATGAGGGGTCGTCATGTTCTTTGGTTGTCAATCTCTATTTTGCATACTTGTTATCAATCAGCATCACCTGGCAGACCCTCCACTTCAATGTGCATAACATACAAACTACAATAGATTACCAAAAGTCCACTGCATCTACGTGCTATGAGTACATGTTTTGCAAACTAATTGAGGGAGTACATCTAAGCGGACATTTCAACCACCAAGTCATAACACAAACAATGCTGGTGGTTCAATAAAGTCCACTAGCAGTGAACTTGAGAGGACAACTCGGTAGTGTTGTGCCATATTCAAACTATCCCAATGTATTGAAAATGTTCGCCAAATCAGGCTCTAGTCTTTAAACATGAATCCACTCTTCGATTCATTCATCACTTTTTTAACTTACTCTGATAGGGAACTCAAATATACTTGCACAACCGCTGGTCTTGGAGGTTTCATAGGACACAAAACAACTATCAAGAAGAGTCCGAGCAGACACTTGAGGCTACCATGGATTGAGAAGAGAAAGGAAGGTTTGCAAGGAATATCAAATAGTCCACCCGAGCGGACATTGGAGGCTCATATGAATGTCAAAAAATAGAAGTATTACAATGCATTGTCATAAGTCTGTTTGAGCAGACATTCAGATGCCCCACGGATTTGCCACACAAAGCAAAGGTGAAGAGAATGCTTTTCCAAAGACCAAGTGGTCAACTAACACTCTACGTGGAAGCTTGCATGGGACAGACAAATTGGAATGTTATGCACATTGAATGACTAGCGACTATGTCACATAACTACAAATCTATGCCCTGGGTAATTATTCCAAAACAAATATCCCATACCCCGCACACCCTGAGTGATCCCCTTTATGACCCTATGCAAAGATACAGATGCAAACACTCCATTAAAATGCATCTATAGTGGTACTTCTGACCTTTGTCTATAATTTGAAACTTTAATCCTTGCTGATCCCTAATATGCATAGCCCAAATATTTGCCTTATATGGGCTTTGGATTCTCACCATTTGATCAAGACAAAAGTTCATTAACTAGACTATGCTTTCAACAATCAGCATTGATCCCAATAATTACCTGCAAACTCATTGCTGAAACAAAATAGATCAAACCAAAATTTGAAGGGGGTCTCCATTCTTGATGGGGAGGTGTTGTGGATACGTCACAACAGAACCACACACCTTTTTGATGCTCCTTTGCCAAGTCACATGTGAAGAAAGTGAGGTGCTTTGCTTCTTTGAAAAGATCTTCAATGTAGTTGGCTCTTGACTTATTCAAGTCAAATTTCTTCTTTCTACACTCAGATTCATAGTGTCCATATCATTCACAATATCTGTATTGGATGTTCTCTGGTTCATAGAACTTCTTCCTCATCCTCTTCCTTTATTATTGCTTCTTCCTCTTCATATACCATGTCCTCTACTATTAGAAGGCTCCCCTTGAGACTTATTTGATGGAAAAAAAGGAGTTGTAGATTTTTCTTCAATTCTTATTGTAGACTAAAAAGCTTGTACCAAAGTCTTCATAGAATGTTGCATACACTCCTCATGAGACTGTAAAGAACTAACCAACTTTGCTACTTTGAATGTTGTTAGATCTTTTCTTTCTTCAATGGCTATCACCACTAGATCAAATTTTGGAAGAAGAGATCTCAATATTTTCTCTACTTTTTTTGTTCTGTTACTACTTCCCCTTGAGTCCTTGTAATAAAATCTTGAATGGACTCAGCTTCTTTCATCCTTAAATTTTCAAAATCCCTTCTAAAAGTTTGTAGCCTTACCAATCTCACTTTGTCAGATCCTTGTTATGCAATTTGCAATGCCTCCCATGCATCCTTTGATTTTGACATACCAGGTATATGAGGGAAGATTGAAACATCCAATGCAGATTGAATGGTGAATAGCGCTCGATCGTCCTTCTTTCTGTCTTCTTTCAACTGAGTTTGTTGGTTTGTTGTCAAAGCATTCAAATCATTCCTATTTGTAGGTTCAGTGTATCCTACTTCTACTAATTCCCAGAGATCTTAGGATAATAGTAGGGTCTTCATTTTGATACTCCAGTATTCATAGTTGTCTCCTACAAATAACTGAAGCTGGAAAGGGAAGCTACTGCAATTACTATTGGAGATAACTGATAAGCTGAAAATTGTCACCTGCAAAATAAAATTCCTGCAACCTGCTCTGATACCAATTAAAAGAAATTAAACAACACTTACACTATACTGAACTGAAATATTAAGTCTATTACATTTATATACTCCTTATTGAAAAAACACACTGAATTAATAATACTCAAAATTTGAATCTATTGTTCATTACCCGCACTGATATGAGTTTTTTAGCAATCTAAAACTAAAAACAAGCACTGCGATTAAAGCAGTTTTAGAAACAAAAAATCTGAAAATAGAACTCTAAGAAAACTAAGACCAAATTATGCAAGCAAAGACCCACCTGTTTGTCACAATAAGAACCATCCTTGGATTTTTCCAATATCTATTACTACTCCTAACTTCATTAGTACCTGCCCAATATTTCTCAAATTTATTGCTGCAACATAAAGAAAGGATGGTTCCAAGAAGTGAAAATACAAATGAACATTGAAATGGCCATCTCTAAAGCAATGGTCATTCCAGAAGTCCACTGCCCTGCTGGTTTTGAAATCCCAGAAAAGGTAATTGATAACATATTATTAAGCCGTCAAATACTTATACTTACTACCGAAGGCGAACACTAGATTCTAGAGCACACTGGTTTTAGATTACGGAAGCAAAGACCCAGCCGTCTGCCAAAGTATGGCAAGGATGAGTTTACCTGTGACATTTTAATTTTATTTGGTTATGTAAGAACATACCCAAAAAAACACCAAAAAAATAGGGCAAAACATAACACCAATGAACAGAGAAAACACAAGGCAAAGCAGAGTTGAATAACCCAGAAATATATTTATCTATCTTTCAATACATTACATCCAAACGGTATGTCTAACAACTATCCAGATGCTGTGTCTAGCAGCTATCTAGATGCTGTATCCAGCAACCATCCAAAGGCTGTGTCTGGCAGCTCTCTATAATTACATATATAGGTACAAAGTCCTTGAAGCCTGGAAGCTACTAGTTTTTTAGATAATTCTAAAACAACTCTTAGAATGTTCTTTTTTAAAACAGCTTCAGAAATATTCTAGCTTATAGAAAACTTTAGAAACATTTTATCATTTTCTAGACAATCTTAATCCTTAACAAATTAGAATCTACATTTATCTACGACCTCATCCAGATACTCTTTACCTTTCATGACTTCACAAATATACAATCTGTATTTTCGACTGTTAACTCTTTACCAGGAACTTCACGGAAAACAAATTGTCTTCGTTTATGTTGAAAATAAAGTTTAAACTCACCTAATCGTTTGGAAAGCATCCCATTGCACGGTCGGATAGAGACAAGATAGTTATACTTTACGGAGTACTAACGGACACGAATTTGGTATACCTTGCTGTTTTTCGTGAGGGTATTTATATGGGCCCTCTCCCCACATAAGCAATTGACAAGATTTCTTAGCCAAACGAAGCTGCTTAAGGAACATATTTGCCAAGATACCGATAGTCAATACTTCAAAATCTTCCCTGTTAAACCGTAGAATAAAACTCATGAAGTTTACATTTTTCATCTCGCAAGCGTCTGAGATCTACTACGCTGTTATTTAATTAACCTTTACTACTTTACAGGTTTTAGAGTAGATGGGCCTTGTCATAGGGCCCGCTGACCCCCATGTGCGAGTACAATCTGAGAGTAAAAAGCAGCCTTCGGACTTTGAATGGAATCGTTTGTGTAAAACATTTACCATGTGAAGCTGTATAGAAATTTCTGTGAAAGTTAAGTTGCTACTCTCGATGCAAGTATAGAAATTTCTGCGAAAGAAAAGTTGCGTTGTTCGCTGGAGCCGAGGCTGAAGCTACAAATACGAACTTCTACCTAGTTGTTTCCCATATTTGAGCTTTCGATTATCTAATTTTCATCTCCTGCGTGTCCAGATTCTTTTTGTGATCTCTAACCCATTTTCCACTTTGAATCACGGAATTAAGGAACGCAGATGAAGTAAAGATCGATCAAGATCGCTGGCTTATTCAAATCAAGGAAGGCCTACAAATACATGGCGAGCAAGAAGAAGAAAAGGAGATTTGTGTATCGGTTTTTGGTGTGCCCAACGAGTTGTTGGCAGTGAAGCCAGAAGCATATATTCTGCAGTGCGTCTCCATTGGACCATATCACCACTGGAGATCCTAACTGTACGAAATGGAGAGATATAAAGTGGTTGCTGCGCGAAGATTTCAGAAGACGATAACCCGTGACTGTAAGTTCGAATCTGTGATGGAGGAAGTGAAGAAATTTGACTGGCAGATCAGGAACTGCTACTACAAATATCTCGACTACAAGGAGGAAGCTCTGGCATGGCTCATGGCTTTGGACGCCTCCTTCCTGCTCGAGTGCCTGCAGTTCTACGTCAAACAGGCGGACCAGGCTTCTTCACAAGTGTCTTCGCAGGTGAAGCGACTGGGCAGAGTTTTAGATCCATTTGGCAGAAGTCAAGATGCAATTATGAGAGATCTGATGATGCTCGAGAATCAGCTACCTTTGTTCGTCTTGCAGAAGCTGCTGGAAATACAGTTGGGTTCTCAAGAGGAGGCGGAAGAAAGGCTCTACAATCTGATAAAACTCGCCTGTAAAGAATGGTTGCCATTTATGTTGAAGATGTCGGATAGTTCAAGGCTGCGCATAAAACAGAGGGGTCACATACTGGAGGTGCTCTACTACTCTATTGTCCCTGCAGCAGCCATGGACAATACCATTTCTAAGAAGAATGAGGACGAGAATGTCCGTTGCCGGATTCAGCCTACGTATCCCGTGCTCTGAAAGCTTTATGGAAAGCTCTCTCCTCATTAAACGTCAGCCTTTTTCAACTTGTCTCGGCACTCTCTCAGGGAACGTCTTAACCAGCCGGTGCGTTGTAAGCGACCGGCTGGTCAACGTTAGGTAGGGATAGTCGAAACAGCAAAATAACACATACGGCAGGCCGTCGACTGATTGAGGTCGAAGAAACATGTCGAAACCGTACATAAGATTGGTCAACTGGTGCAGTCAACCGCCCAACCGTACAGTCGGTGAGTTACAACTCACCGGCTGTTTACGGCTGGGCGCTCTCTCAGCGTCTCTTGAGAGAAGGCCTACCCAGTTGGTGACACAGTTGTCCACGCATATTGTTTCCAGTTTTGAAAATATTTCAATTAAGCGCAAAGATGAAAAGAATGAGGAAAAAGATGAGGAAAGAGGATTTTCCTCTGCGGAAACTCCCCCTACACGCGACGAACTAGCGATTCCCTCGGTCTCCAATCTATACTCAGCAGGAGTAAAATTCCTTCCAACCGAAGGAGACATCACCACAGTTCGCTTCGACCCTACAACTGCAACTCTTTATCTTCCCAAATTAAGGTTGGATTCCAACACAGAAGTAGTTCTCAGAAATCTGGTGGCGTTTGAAGCTTCGGCGGCGCCTGGTGCGTTGATCTTCACTCGCTACGCTGATGTTCGGCTGCTAAGAAACAGCGGGATTATTTACAATCACATGGCAGACGACAGGAAAGTGGCAAGCCTTTGGAGCGGCTTGGGTAAATGCGTGAAATTGACGCAAGTAAAATATTTGGACAAAGTTATAGCGGACGTCAACAAGCATTATAAAAACAGATGGAGCGTTGCTGTGAAGGAGTTCATGGCAGTTTCTCACTGTTGTGGCCGCAGGGATACTTCTACTTCTCACTTGCTTAGAGGCTTTTTGTTCTGTCTATGACTGTAAGCATTGGTGGAGCCACTCTAGTCTTTTGCAGGACTAAGCCAATTGGAAGAGCTTCATCTCATATAACTAGTTACCAAGGCTGACAGCCGTTTCTTCTATTACACCGATTTCCATTTACTTTGGATGGATACAACAATTTTGTTTTCTAAGGCGGGTGAAACTCCTACTACATTGTAACGTATTAGAATTGCCATGGAAATTGATTAGGTATATTGCCATTGTCAAGTGCGTACCTTAAAAAACACACTTGAAATTATGTGTTGCTTAGAGAATCCAATACTTCCGTACAATAATATCGTTTGGAAGCATTCGTAGAGAAGACATGGGATTTTTGTATTCTCTGTAAAGTTCATTGCTTCCAGATTTTGCGCATGGAATCAAAAGAAATATCACAATGGTACGAATCTCAGAGCCTGTGGTTATTCTTCGAAGGTGCCCTTAAAATACTAAGTCATACCTTAATATAAATAAAATTATATATAAACTGAATATATATATCAACATAATCTTCTATAAATTTTGAAGGGTCCATATAAAATCTTTCCTGTCATGAAATACGATCTTTTTAAAAAATTTATTGTATTTCATAGCAAAATTACTTAAATATGGCCATATGCCCATCAAATTTAGGCCCTTTTTCTCATATTATATAGGGTTAATTTTTTTAGATTGTATTCTATTCAATAATTTTGCTTTATAATTGTTTAGATGAAACATATTCATAATTAAATATACATCTACATCTATTGTTAAGTTATATTATTGAAATTATTTTGGTTATATACAATAATTATGTGGGTAATGAAAGAGTATATGAATGAAGAAAATGCATTTGACAATTTTAAAAAAAAATTATTATAACAATTTGATTCTGAGTATTTTAAATATTTATTGTAGTCATGTTTCATTTATTATACTTGTATTTTCATAAAAAGGAAATTACAAATAAAATTAAATATATATTTATATTACAAACTAAAATCAATTAATAGATGTTTTAATATTGTATAACGTATATTTATTATCTTAGAATATTAAAATATTTATTTCTTTTTCCAAAATTTTGTTCGTAGAACGAGTAGCACTTGTTTACTTTTGTAATTGTGAAATTTGTGTATTCATGCCAATTCCCATTTAGTTTTGGGCATATTTTCTTAATACCTATTGACACTTATTTTTGCAAAGATTAATGTAATGGTAAAATTCAAAGGACTTCATTAACTATTTATTTGAATGCCATAGTCTATAGTAATCTTTTTTTTCAAATTGATATATTAATGGCTTGCTTGAAAAATGATATATTCAAAACAATTAGGAAGGAAATAATTTGTGATAATGGTTTTTAATTATTTATTGAATATAGATATTAGAATGAAAGAATGTGGATAGATCTAATTGTGTGCCCAAGAATACAAGTGATTATCTTAACTCCTAAGAATGCCATGACATACAGTTGATATCTATTATATATGAAGTTGAATAAATGACTAGAAAAGTTAAGTGAATGGATTATGAGAATCTTAAGGCATCGGATTGGATCATGCACACATTCTAGTCCTTGGACACCATTAACAAAACATGTCCTTCAATACCTATACATTTTTTTGTCTATGTATATATCTATGTATGAGAAAGTGTAGTTCTAAAGAACATCATTGAGAGCCTCCTACATAATGAAGGAAGTATTGAACTTCCTTGATGACATTCAAACCCCTAGGTTGATTTGACAATATGTAGAAATTGATGCCAAGTAGTTGATGTATGATGAGACCTAAGACTAATGCATGTTGAGTCTAACACTAATTGAGTTTGATTTAAACTAAGATTGTTAATTGTCTTTCTTATGATCATTCAATTTTGGAGATCAAAATAGAAATAAGTTGACAAGTAAATGATATGCATAATTTTTTTATTATTGTATTTGAAGGCAACTGAGATTAAACAATTACTAGTGTTGAATGATATTGATAAGTAAGAATCATTTCTTGGGATTATAAATCATAAAAAGAGAATTTTAAAATTTTAAACTCCAAACTAAATTGTGAGTGTCATTTAATCTAAAACAAGAAATTTAATTAAAATGGGTTAAATATATTTAGAAGTTAAGGAATTTTATATTCTAGTATAGATATCTAAAATACATCTCTCTAAAAAATGTCGAGATATTACGCTTGAGTTAATGCCCCTGGTAAACTTTTTAACGTGACCAGTGACGTTGGTGACACTTCAAACCCGAGAGCTCGTTGGTCCAACGGGGGTTTGAACTCTGGTGGCTGCCACTACAACCGAGCGACTTAACCACCGAACCACGCCCTTATCAGCGCTTATATATATATATATATATATATATATATATATATATATATATATATATATATATAATTTTATTTACATTGTTTAATTTATTTTTATTTGAAGAATTTTTTTTATTTACTAAAGAATTATTTTGTATTTTTTTTAATAATATGTGTCGATTATGCATTAGATTTTATATATACCACATGATGATCTATGGATTACTATGACTATGGAATGCCTCTTAACATAATTATAATATAAAATTTAACGTTAAAATTAATTAATACCAAAAAGAAAAGAAATTAAATACTCAAAAAATTTATTAATGATAATCTTGAGAAAGAGGAAAACGGTGAAAGTTGTTATTTTCTCCTCTACAATTAATAAACTCTCAAACGCTGTATTGGAGAGGGATTACCATCGACTTTTTCAGTCTGTATTTCTTCGACGACCTTTGACCTTTTAACTCACTTCACGTGCAATCGATGTTTCAACTGGCTAATGAAAGAGAACAGCTGGCTGCTGAATGGATATCAACGGCTTTTGGCTTATGAAAAGGTCACTCACTATTGACCATCTCTTCACGAGTATGTCCGCAAAAGTCGAAAGGTCATTCCAAAAATCTATTTACGACGTACGATAACGCTAAATTTAAGAGGGCACTCGTTTTAGAATACGCAACGATGAGTTTACATGTGAATTTTAATTCTATTCGCTTAGAAAAAAATATAGAGTCTGTATATTTCGACTGTTATTCTTTACCAGAAACTTCACGGAAAACAAATTGTCTTCGTTAATGTTGAAAATAAAGCTTAAAACTACCTAATCGTTTCAAAACCATCGCATTGCACGGTCGGATAGAGACATGATAGTTATATTTACCCAATACTAACGGACACGAATTTGGTATCCCTTGCTGTTTCTCTTGAGGGTATTTATATGGACCATTTCCCCACATAAGTAATTGAGAAGATTTCTTAGCCAAACGGGGCTGCTTAAGGAACATATTTGCCAAGATACCGACTGTTTAAATTTCAAAATCTTCCTTGTTAAACAGTAGAATAAAATCCATAAAATTTACATTTTTCATCTTGCAATCGTTTGAGATCTACTACACTGTTATTTAATTAACCTTTAGTACTTTAGATGTTTTAGGTTAGATGGGCCTTATCATAGGGCCCGCAGTCCACCGTGTGCGAGTACCATTTGAGAGTAACAAGCAGTCTTCGGACTCTGAATGGAATCCTTTGTGTAAAGCTTTTACCATGTGAAGCTGTATAGAAATTTCTGTGAAAGTAAAGTTGCTACTATCGATGCAAGTATAGAAATTTCTGGGAAAGAAAAGTTGCGTTGTTCACTAGAGGTACAAATACGACCTTCTACTCGTATTTGAACAATTGTGTGTGTGTATATAATTCATTTAAAACATGTACTATCATATGATGGATAGTAAAACAAGAACATATATCTAATACAATGCTGATAGAATTAGGATTGAAATATAGTTCAGGAGAGGTCATCTCCAATTGCATTCTATCATCATGAAGGAAGTATTGCAAGGCTCCATTACTCAAATATATTAAAAAACTCAATAAGCAACAAGATGTCATTATCTAAGTGTTCATAATAAGCAAGTAGGAAGTATTTCGCATGTAAGAAAGCATTGGTAGACACATCATAATCATTATCTAAGAGATCTTCACCAGAGCTTGATATCTTCATGTAATGTAGGATAGATCAATGAAGCACTAATGAACTCTACATGAGAAGCTAATGAATTATCATTAAGGCATAAGCTTGAAGACATGATATTTCCACAATCCATGATATAAGAATGTAGAGCTTCTGGAAAAACAACACACAGTTTTTCCAAAAGCTCTACATTCTTAAGGCATAAGCTATCATCATGTGGGGTAGGAGTATATGAAATGATATCATAAGTATCCACAGATTCAAGATGACATGTAAAAGAATGGTTCTTAGTATATTCATCATTATGTATGACAACAAATAATTTATTCAAATCACATTAATATATGTGCACAAGACTATCATGACATATATGAAATTATACATCATCACTAGGTATACTAATGTAATGAATATATGAATCACATGATAGATTCTTGCTTAGTGTATGTTCATCATTCGCACAAGGCATATGATCATCATGGATGTATACATAGAAGAACTAAGCCTCTCTAACATAAGAGGATAAACATTAATCAATTGCCAAGGTATTTGATAATTTATATATACAAGCATGGAATTTGCACAAATGTCATTCGAAGGCTTATTCGATATATGGACAAATTTGAAAATACCAGGACACTAGTCAAAGCTTATATTGTTCTAATTGCAAGGCATGTGTTAGTTGACAGAAACATAATGGTATAAACATTAGTTTTTTAGTTAGTATGAAATGCTTTGATTTTTTATTCCAATAAATTTATGGCACTAAAAAAAATTAAATTCATGGAACAATAATCTTTAAGAAAAGATTTTTTCTCCTAGCAGGATCATCACCTAGAGGTCTAATGGCATGGCTCTTAACACAGATATAGGTATATTATGTACAAATCAAATCTAACAAAAGCCATTGAAGAAAAACCCACAAAAAATAGAGACACAAAGATACTTGTCTATCTAGATTCATTGTAAAACAAGCAAGAATTCAAATGCATCCTTACCTGCTAGTCACATGGTAGCAAAGAGGTGAGAGTAATTATGAGTTGAAGGGGCTGTAGCCTTTGTATTATTATCTATCTATTTCCAGCCATTACCTCACACCCTAAGGGAAGATGCAGCCATGGGTTACAACATTTACTATATATTATTATTACTACTTTAGATTAATTATCTTATAATGCAAAAACATGTTGTTTCAATTACAAAGACTATGTATTTTTTAGTTAGTCTGAAGTGCTTTGTTTGATTGATTCCAATAAATTTATGGCACTAAAACAATTAAAATTAGGGAACTATAATATTTAAGAAATGCTATTTACTCCTAGTAGCATGGTCACCTAGAGGTTTGATAGCATGGTCATTAGTAGGGAAACAAGTATATTATATGTACTAATCAAATCTAACCCAAAGCCACTGAAGCCAAACCCACAAAAAGAAAGACACAAATATACTTATCTATCTAGGTCTATTGCAAAAGAAGAAAGGATTCAAATGCATCCTTACCTACCAGTCACATGATAGTAGAGATGTGAGAGTAATTATGAGTTGCAGAGGGTGCAACCTTCATATTATTGTGTATCTATTCCTAGCTATTACCTCACTCTTGACGGAATGATGTGGCCAAGGGTAACAAAATTTGCTAAATATTATAATTACTCAAGATTAATTGTCATCTAATGTGATAAGTATACCAAGTTACAAAAATAGGTCATTTCCACTGTAAAGATGATGTAGCAAGATCATATACACAATATTGAATAATTCTTTCATCTTGAATAGGTTCATCTAGAAATAATGATGGCTTATGTGCACAATATCTAAAAGTGTCAATGCCATTGGATATGTTACCTTTCCACCAATACAAATTAGAGATCACATTTTGTAGATAGACATTGCTTTGGTTATTAGAGTAACAATGACATGTGAGAAGGCATATGTATTGGTCCAAGATAACTTAAAATAGTGTAAAATAGTACAAAACAATAGAAGAGTATAAAAACCAAAATCTGTTAAGATAAATGTTATTTCTAGATTAGTAATTAAATGTGCTAGTTCAATATAGGAGATCAAATATGCATTCTAAGAGTCATTCATGAATAAGAGTATAAAACAATATTAAATAGTAAAAGACTATAAGCTTCAAAATCTATAAAAATAAATGTTGTTTCTCAATTACTAATTAAAGGCCCTAGTTCAACATAGGGGATTGGAGATAAATTTTTTAAATCCATTGATGTGTGATGCTTTTGTCCACTTGGTGCCTACAAGATTGATAAAAAGATAGATGTTAGTATGTAATGTATAAATAGTCAGTGTATACAGAAAGAGAAGGTATTTTGTAATGAAGCATTATTGCACCTATCCATAGGAAGCAGTGACTATTTTGCAGTATAATTTATATTGACGATATTATTTTGGTTTAGTGTGAACTCATTTACAAAAAAAATCCGACAACATGAAGATGACTTCTGACTTGTCTTCAATGTACTGCTCATATTAGATAGTTTGTAAGTCTGACAACAACTATACAATAATAGAGTTGTCAAAGGTATAATGTATTGTCTGCTTCGTTTTAGTTGTTAGAACAACCTTGATATAGAGGCAATGAACATAGTTCACATTTTCATTGAATTTCATACAATGAGTAGTTTGGTCTTCCAATGCTATGTAGCTATCAAATTTGTAATTGCAATGAGGGAAAAATGCCTAGAAGGGGCCAGAAAATGCATTTGCTATTTTCAAGGTTCCATGGTCTTGCAAAAGAGAAGAAACAATGTTAATTGTATATTTACACAAGAAATTAGTTCATTATTTATGGTTTTCATAGACATACATATGTTTACAAAACAACCAATTTTTGTTAGCAAAGAAGAACATCTTATTGTTTTAAAATTAATTTATTTACAAAATAAAAAAATGTAAGCCCTATGGAAAAAATAAACTTGTACTTTGTGACATGATATAAAGTGCTGGAATAAAGTATTAGCAATGATTTAAAATTGAATATAAGTTGCAATTTAGCAGTCAGTGGTTAATTATCTCAAATGTTGACTGCAAAAAACTAGTAAGTCGATCAAGGGTTCTTTTAATGTTTAATTTTCTAAAGTATGTTGACTAACATGTGCAAAGGAAATTGTCCTTTGCATCAATTTGCCTCACAAGGTTTTTGAACAAAAGTGCTAGAAATTCATTTTAATGTACTTGTTGCACCATAAAAAAAATGGTGTGCCAAACTTTGATTCATTTGTATCTTATTTTTGTTGTAGATAAGGTTAGAATTATTGAATATGTAGGTTGTGCAATAGAAGTTGTAAATTAATTTCAATTGAACAATTGATGATATGTATTTACGTGTGCTTTGTCAATCTTAGAACTTCCATCTTTTATGTCAACAAGGTATTGGAATGCTATTTTTTTAGTGCCAACCACCAGTGGACTTATAGTTCTTGTGGCATAGTCACTTGTACTTGGGAGCAATTTCCTGATGGTTGTGCTTGGTACAAAATTGTAATTTTTACATAGCCACGGAATGGTCTTGATAGTGGATGAGCTACTCAGAATTAGTATACAATCACAGTCGACATGATCATAGTCATCTTGAATTCTTGAGAATGGTTTTGTTGGTTTTTTCCAATGCAGTCTTATACATTACAATGACATCTCCCTCAAAGAAACTTCCAACCCTATGAGCATTATGGTCTTTACTTGTTATTATATTTAGATTTCTTAATTTTGACCTACATAAATTAAAATAGAATAAGTTGCAACATTGAAATCTAATTTAGTATGTTTCTATTGAAAATAAATAATATCATTAACTTTTTTGAAGTTTGCTAGCTACTAGTTTGCATTGGGTCCTCTACTCTTTTGGCAATATCCATTTTCTCTTGCATTTAAAAATCCATGGGTTATTTTGAAATATACAACAACATTTATAACATGGATAACATGAAATGCTACAATGTTCAATGTTGTGGATGGAAAACATAGTATAAAATGAATTACCATTTAAGAAATACTTACAATAGGCTTTGCTAGCATACTATAGCAAAAGAAGTAGAAGCTTTTGCATCAATTCAATGAATTCAAACTATATTGAGACTATTGAACAATAAGAATTTAATAGTGTTTGTTTGCATAAGCTATATAAATTCTCTTTGTTTCCATGTAGTATTGAGTAATATAATTTTTTTGATACCTAATTTGATTTCAATTATTCAAATGTGGAGTAGATCAATTTTATTATATAGATATGCTTAATTACAAATTGTAGAAGAATCAATAGTGTGAATAAGATAAAACTTAATAAAAGTAGTCAAATGATCACTCCATTATGCTTATGATTTATAAACGCAAGAAGTCTATGTAGGATCATTTGACCATACATGATCAATCATTGGTCACAACAGAGATTGTTATTTGCATCACAGAAAGTGCATATTGTGGTTTTGCATATGATCTATAACTTGTTTTATATTTCTATTTTGTGTAGACATCCTGATGCTGAAATCCCCTATAATGTACAAAGTTTTGTATTAGCATTTGGTCTTGCATATAGATTACATATATTGATTAAATTATCCATTAAAGTTATTTTGGTTGTCATGGATTCTATAATTGTCGTTGAATATTGCATTTTTCTAGAGACAACTAGGTTCTTCTTGATTAAAGTCATTATGTCATGTACACTAAACATCGAGAAAAAAGTAAAATGATCAAATAGTTTGTTGGAATCTAGATGATGCATATGTGTTTCTTGTAAGAACAAAATATCAATGATATTATATCATTTTCATGCACAACGTCTTCAATATGGAAACACAAGATGTGAGTATTCAATGTACACAATAGTATTTTTGAGTCAGTGTTGCATTCCAAATGCGTATTTTCAAATTACCAATTTGCAGCCTCCTCAAGATGAGACATATTAAAGGACATTTTCTCTTTAATCTTGCTTTTTTTGTTAGAGGATTAAATGAGAATAGTACATAAATTATTTTTGTGCATGAGAGTGTTGTGTATGTTAATGCATGTTGTTTAATTCTAGTAGGATCAAATGCAAAACCTTGGATTGTAAGCTCTTGGGATCTATGTATAGTTCAAGCACAAGATAATTTGATTGGAAATTGTTTTCTTGTAGTTATTTTTTTGTTTCTAGATACTTTTTGGATAGGCCTTGCAATGTGAAGTATAGGTGTCCATTGTTTATGAATCAAATTTCTATAGTACTATGTCAATCTTGCCCTTTGTTGATGGCTAGGTCGCAAGTCATTAAAGTTGACCCAAACAATATCGAGGTCATTAAACTTAGCATATATGTTAAATGTTCCACCTGACCCATAGACTATACCATCTTGTGTGTCATAATTACTAGCATAGATTTCTATTACTATTTCTGGTTTCAATAGTATTTGAGATGCTAGACTTGTTGTGTGGTTATAGAGTCATATTTCATTGCAATTGTTATCATACTCATCAATTGCATTTAATATAGTTAACTCTCTAGGAACTATTGATAGCATCTTTTGATAGTGTTCATCAACATCTTTTATTCTATAAAATAGGAAGTTTGATTTAGGTATTCCAAATCATCATTTGTTTGTAAGCCTACATGTATTCTATTTAGTATGGAAATAAATTTTTCATCTCTTTGTCGCAAAGTTGTGTATTTTATTGAATTTTATATTCTCATTCCAAAAGCTGTATGGCATTAATTTAGTTAATGTTGGTGTATTTTCAAAGATAGCTAATTCAAGAATAACTTGTGCTTGTTATAGGAGTAAGTGCACAAAAATGGGGGACCAAAAGGGGGTCTTAAGATGCCCCTTTTTTTCTTAAATCAGGAAACATTGATATTGGATGAGAAATTGAAGATAGATACACTCAAAATTTGAATATGGAACAAAAAAAATTCGTAGTGCTCCAACTCTAGTTTCTAAACTACTAATTTTTTTGAAAAATGGTTGAGATTAATGGGTTCAAAAAGGGGGAGCACACAAATTGGTCTTGTTTTTCTCAAAAAAAATATAACATAGCATCTGGTGTGCTCCCCCTAAAATGTTAAATTTTTTTCTAGTATTTCAAGAATTGCTTCAGTGAGAAATTAGCTAACACCATGTAGTTTATCCTTATTTTTCTGATAATTTTTTCATGAATAATTGATTTTTTAGTAATTTTCAAAGTGGACACATCCTGAAAAATAGAAGATTAAGCATGCTCCACCCTAAAATTTTTGAAAACTAATTGAAAATAATTTGTTTTTGAATACATGTAGAATGGAGTCTAGTTTCTAAAAATGTAACTTATTTCAAATTTTGATGAATGGTTAAAAAAAGGTCAAAAATACTAGACACTGGTTCTTGAAAAAAAAGTATATACTAACAAAATAAATTAAAGATGAAACCTTTAATGTACTCAAAATGTAAAAAAAATTATATGGTTAGATACCTAACAGAGAGATCAAGATTATGGTGGTGTTTTTTTGGAGTTTTCATCGAAATAAGTGCAAACCTGCTGGGGAGCATGCTCCAGATTGTGTGGTTTTTGGTACAATCTAGAAAAACATATCTTTGGACATCCTAAACATAGCTCAAGACTTTGGGTTGGAAGCCCAAGACAAATCCAAGCCTTAGGCTTGGAAATAACCAAGGCAATGCATAACGTGATTGCATTATGGTGAACTTAAACACATCTCTCTCTCTCTCTCTCTCTCTCTCTCTCTCTCTCTCTCTCTACCCCCTAAACCCTAAACCCCTAAACCATAAAACCTAACCCCCAAACCCCTAAACCCTAAACCCTAAACCCAGGAAATCCTAAACCTCTATCTCCATATCTCTCCCCTATCTTCCTATTTCTATAGTCCCTCTACCTCTTAATATCTCTCCCTATGTCTCTAGACATGTCCCTCACTCTCTATCTCCTTATATCTCCCCTCTATCTCCTCTATCTCTTCCAATCTCTATCGGTCCCCTCTCTCTATCTCTTTCTAAACCCTAAACCCTAATCCCTAACCTCTAACCCCTAAACCCTAAACTTGGCAAACCCTAAACCCTAAATACTTCCCCTAAGCCCTAAACTTGAGCAACCCTAAACTCATAAACCCTAAATAATGCCCCTAAAGCCTAACCACTAAACCCTAATCTCTCTCTCTCTCTCAAATGACATAGGTGATTCAAACTCCAATGTGTGAGAGAGAGAGGGAGAGTGTGTGTGTGAGAGAGAGAGAGAGCGAGAGAGAATGAGAGTTTTGATTTTGCAAAATGTGCTCATGTTATACTGCGAGTCACGTTATAATGCGATCATGTTATAGGCTCGATAATACCAAGCATGTTATAATGCAAGCATGTTATAATGCATTTGCGTTATGACTTGTATGGGACCAAAAAGCTATGTGGTGACTTTTTGGTCCCTCATCTTTGTGCATATACCCATAGATCACCACAAGAAATTGTATCAAGGTTTCCAAAAAATGTAGTAGGCATTTACATCATATCTCTCAATGGTCTGTTAATGTAATGCAAGAATATTGCACCTAGGAATGAAATTTCATCTATCAAGACCACACACAATTTTTGATAATGCTTTGATATTCTATCCAATGTTTCCATATTCAATGGAATGAACTCTAACTTGTTAAAAGGCATGTGAAATGTTGAATGTAATGTGACTCCACCTATATTGTATGCTACTTTTCTTGTACAAGCAACTGTTATCCATTTTGGTTTGTTTGGGTCATTTTCAATGGTGTTATTGTATATGCGTAGGAGTGCTTGGAACATGGCTTTTGCAATGAATGTTGTTCTAGTTCCCGCTCCACTTGTTAGGAACAAGTGCAATGGATTTTTATTATCTTTTAAATTTTTCAATAGTATGTCTTTGACAATTGCTTGTTGCTCCTTATTTAACAATCATCTCAATTTTTAGTACTCATCATTGTCCATAATCTATGGGTGCTTGGTGTTGGTGTTTTCCAGCTGATTGTCCAAGTTCCCCTAAAAAGTTGCCATCTTTTGTCTACAAGGACCTTAGGTCAGTGGCCAATGAACAAGAGACAGACTCTAATGTCTCCTCTACACTTTTAGGATCTATAGGACCTAGGGGGTATCCCTTACTCAATACCCATATGGTGAATCTTGACTATAGCTAGATATTGACATTTTAGCAGATAATTCCTCTATTATGTAGACCAAAACTGTGAGATAAGTGTAAAGGGGCTGTCTTTGGATCCTACTTTAGTTGTGAATCAGAGGATTTGAAAACCTAAATCCTACTCCTAATATCCTATAGATTGGGGTTTTGAGTTGATCCAATTTTTATGTGTGTGGTTGCCATATTACGGTTTGACTCATAAATTTAATGCAAGCCTTTGATCAGTTCCTATCCAAGGGCATGGAGTTCAACTTAAAGCATGTAAACAAATTTCCATAAACCAAACAAACATACAAGTTTCAGATGATTATCTAATTCCTACCTTACAGAGGACTCTAAAGATTAGGTATTTCCATTGTCCATATGTACAAATATCCCTGTTATCACACATATTTCCTCACATTTAACTTAGAGCATTTTAATTATGTTCTTTAAATAGAAGCAAGAAGTTAAACATGTAATGCAACAAATATGCACCCCAAAATTAAAAAACCCTTAGTTACTTCATTATTAAGAAAGATGCAGATAACAAATGGAGACAATTAACAAAAACACATGCACATTGCATTACTCATATAAATTAATCTAAAACTGATAAATGGCTTCTAAAAACAAATACATTAAAATAGAACTCACAAGACCACAGAGAGAGCAACCAGCAAAAATTTTGTATTACTTTACTCCTCAAAGTCCCAAAACTTCCAACAATCTTACAAAGTGAGGCAACCAGCTTTTTATAGACACAAAACTTGGTGGGAGCATTCATTACATTTGTTGGTTTGGTGAAATTACAGTACAAAGTATCACTCGAGGACATTAAGGCATTTATTACATTAAGCCCATAAAAAGATAGAAAATAATATATCACATGGCACACAAATGATTTAAGGAGCTTAGCTACATGAATGCATGGGGGAGGTAGTTGCTCATTCATTTTAGGTACATTTATCCATACTTCTCCACCCACTCAGCATATGATTTCTCTAACGGCCATTAGAATGAGATCAACTTTGAAATTATGTCATTGTGTCTTGTGTATTGTGCATCCATCAAAATCTTCGGTTCTATACAGAACAATTCAAAATTTATTTCTAAGACATGCAATTTGTCCTAAGTTGAACTCAAAATCCTCATTTTGGGGTCTTCATCAGTGCACCAAGTAGATATTAGTTGGCTAGCATTGTCATTGAAGTTAGCCTTCCACTTGTCAAGACTTTTGATTTGTCCATCAGCCTACAATATACTAGGCATTATTTTCTTGTCTATCTTTTCCATAAACTACCTCTTCTCCCCCAAAACTTTATCGAGCTTCAAATAAAAAGCTACAACCCCTTCAAGAATTTCCAACATGTTAAGGGTTCGCTTCATCTCAGGTGGCACCAGTGCATCAAACCTTGCACACCTGATCAAGTCTCAACTCACTAGTCCTAGACAGCCACGATCTCTGCATTGCCCTGAGGCTTTCTTTATCCTACTCATGTTTATCTAATGTAGCTCTTAAATTAGAAGAAGACTTCCATGTCTCATCTATCCTTGCCACCACCTTGGTCAATCTATGGTTTATCAGATTGGTGACCATCTCCTTGAATGAACTCTTCTTCTCTTCTTTCAACCGCTTCACCTCCTCCTTTAATTCCCTTATTTCTGCCAACAGAGGCTCAGTTTCAGCTGGAAATGATTCTGCTGTTGGTATCACAAGTGGAGGAGTAAAAGTACCAGCCCCTAGTGATAGCTGCTCCTTGCAATTATTGAGCTCTGCAATTACCTATGCATATTGTAGCAACATCTCATCATGATCCTTCTATAGCTTATTAGTTACTGCCTCTGCAAATTGTTCAATTTGCACATTTAAACTTGTAGCTTGGTGAGAAGGGGTGTCAGATACCCTCTTAATTATTAAATCTGCTATTAACTCCCCCAATTCAATCCTAGGTTTATTGTTTCCTGGGGCCAAAGCCCATATTTTCAGTGTCTCGAACCTAGGATTGAAGGCTGTACCAAAGAGAGCCTTCTCTACTTGCTCATCTATTACATCTAAGTCTTCTTTGGTTATGGTGTCAAATGCAATTGCATCTGACAAAGTTCGGTGAGGAAGGAGCCAAATATTACTCTTAGCAACTAGTGACCTCCCCTCATCTAGAGTCATTTTGCTGATGGCCTAATTGACTTCTTTCAATGCCCTTTGGGTGATGGCCTCATATTTAGATGGATCAGTCCCACTCTTGGCATCCTCAATCTTCTTCTGGAATTCCTTATTTCTTACTTTCAGCACATAACTCCCAAATTCAGGAGTGTTAATGAATTCATCATCTTCCAAGAATTTGTTGCAATCCATCACCCTTACATCTTCTATAGCTATGGTTTGGCTTGTCATGGTCCTCATTGACCTATTTTTAGGAGAGGAGTAGGGCCTAATTCTATCAGGTGAATTCACCCAATGTGGAGCTCCTTGCACTTGTTCTTCTGCCTCTCCCTCTAAATCTACTATGTTAATTTCTTCCTCAACCTCCAAATCAATTATTTTTACTTTCTTGGCAGGGGGAGGATTAGTTGATTCTCTCTTTATAGTGTATCCTCCCCTTGAGCTGCTAGGCTGATAGGAAGGCCTTTCTTCACCTACAGAAGCTTTAGCAATCATTTTCTCTGCATTATCAAACATCTTCTGAATCCTTTTTATGGGGTCCTGCACCTCTTCAAAGGCAACTTGGTATGCAACATTTAGGTTTTTCCTCATCCTTTCTCTTGTCATTATTGTGTCCCACTTGATTCTTAAAGTATGGACACCATTCATTATGAAACCATTTTTGACAGTATCCTCATCAAAGTGGACCTGGTGAATGTACCTCAGTCTCTATTTATTAACCTTGACCCTTTTAATGAAACCCTCGGGGTCAAATACCCTAGGCTACTCCAAATACATCCCATAACACTGCAACACTAAATTAATTTGATCCAACCCACTTTTGTCAGTTGTTAAAAAGTCATTAAATCTGAGGGAGGTGTGGCAAAATGAACCTTTCTTGTGCTTTCTTAGATGCTCTTTATCTAATTCATTTAGATGCCTAATGATTTCCAAAAAATGTAATTCTCCTAGGTACATATTTAGGCAAAATGTGGGGAGGGGTCTCACACCCATAAACTCTGATGTAGGTGGTCTGCTCATGGTAAAACCAGTCACCTCAATTATAATCAATCCCCAAGTGAGGAGTTTTTTCCAAAAGCCTTAAAAAATCTAATACATATGGATGTAGCCTTTCTCCATCTGGCTCCAAGAAACTGAGAACTCTCCTCACAAAAATTTCTTCAAAGATTACATAGTCAGCATCAACACAATGTATATCTAGCATACATGTCTGCATTTGCACTTGCAACATATTTCCCTACGCATCTACCATTTTGACATGTAAATTTTGGTGCCAGATTCTTGACAAGGAAAACATAAGCATATGACACAACATGGAATACCATGTGAATTTAACATGGACATCCATAGTAAATAACTTTCCCTTGAGTGCTATCATTTGTTTGTGCATTTTATCTACAATATAGGAAGCATAATCATATGGTTCCCTAGTCTCTTGACTTTGAATATCCAGTACCATCATCATTAGAGAGATCATCATTCTATTAGAGGCATCCCTACCTAGCACCTAGTGAAAACTGTGATATGTCTTGACAAAGTAATGCATGAACAGAGTGCATTGGAAAGGTTCCTCTTCACTATGTGATATCTTCACCAACTTACCATCAATACCTCTCAGCTTGTGCTTGGCCAAGTTGAAATCTTTTTATGCACGCTTGACAATTTGATACTTTTTCTTTAGTGCACTTAGGTCAATCGGCTTACTACCTGCAGGGTTTAAGTTGAACATAGTGGCAATGAATCCCTTTGTGAACTTGATTATTTTCATGCCATTCCTTGCCAATATTCTCCTTGTTTGAGGGTCGTACCTCAGTACTATTGCTCTCACTAGGTCTGGATTAGGAAATACATTACGGAAGATTAGTTTAGATAGGTCAAAGCACCAAGCATGGCAGATTGGGGCTTTATAATCCATCCTGTGATGCCAATGTTCAAATAAAACCCAACCATTAACAGGCAATCAAGCATATCTACAATTGTAGCAATAGTCATGGAATTTTTCATTTGGTCCACTAAAACCATGCAGACTCAGAGATTTTCTAGCAGAGCCTGGGATTTGGATCATAAGATCCTCATCTAGACTACATTTAGAAGTGGAGGCTTTACCCGCTTGACTCGTTTTCTCTGATTATGTATTATACTAGGGCTTCTTATCCTAACAATTATCTACCTTCTCAATCAAGCAATCAACTTAAAATGTATCAGACAGAGTGAACTTACTAGTTTATGCTTGGAAAAGTTTGAATTTCTTTCTTTTCTCACTTGAGAATCTGCTGTGCATCCGAATTCTGCTTATGTTTGAAGAAATCATACAAAAGGCCCTAATTTTCCTCCTTTTCAAGCTTTGTAGCATAGGTTCTGGGGCATTAATAGAAGTAGCCTTGGCCTTAATCTCTCATTCATGTCACAAGGTGCCTTCAACGTTCTTCACAAAAATTTAAACATGCAACGTTGATCTAAGTTTGTCCTTATGACATCCATGGTTGTCATTTATCCACCAGATTTGAAAATCTGGGTCATCATAGTTGAAAAGTCTTTGGCGAATGAGAATAAGCCAAATCAGATGTACTTCCTTTGCTGACCACATCACTTTTTGTCCAATCGGGACACTTAGCACCATTTCGTAGTGTCAAAGCTAGAAATGGCCGACAACCTACCTATCCTGTGTGGGTGCGATAAAGCCTCCATGTGTCCACCTTTCATTTGCCTTTTACTTCTTTAATAAGATGATACCACATGTCACCATCTCTCGACCGCGTGGTGAATATTCCTTGCTTGTGAGATACCCTTGTGATGATGTATAGCCATTAGATTAAATCTTTTTTTTAGATCACTTCTTAGACTGACACTTGATAGCCTACAATTGCTAAGTGTAAGATGCTACAACTTCAACAAGTGTTGCTTTGTCACCGCTGTGCAAGGGGGATCGTGATGTCATGCAAGATGTGCTAAAATGCTGTGAAATACATTTATATTAAATCTTACAACCTATGCAAAGACTTAGGACTTAACTTTAATTTTTCACAGGTTATAAGGGGTAAGATTAGGACATGGGGCCAGTCACCTAAGGAATATAAAGGCTTCAAGTCATAACATAACTGACCGGGAACTCGCTATAGGTGGTCAATAGGGATTTAAAATATAAAGTACACAGAGCTTAGGAACTTAGGTTTAAAATATTTTTAAAGGCAAAGACTGATAATTTTATGAACCTAAAACCCTAAACCCTAATGTGTACCACCATTGGCTCTGACTGGGGATGTGCAAGCTTTCAAGTTGTAGCAAGGACCACTGGACTTCTGGTAGAAGACTAGACAAGAACAAAAGGAATGAACTGCACAAAATATACACTATCTACAACCTAAATACAATTATTTTACAACGTGCACAAAAAAGAACTTACTTATGAAAAGTAAGGTTTTAGGAATTTTCCATGCACATGAAACTCCTAAAGTTCACTGTCTAGTCCTTGAAGAAAATAGAAATCCTCTCCATAAGTGTTACTTATCAAATAAGGGCCAACCCATAATGGTTTGAATTGACCATGCTTGCCCTTATCCTGGTTCCTGGGATTACATACAAGAACCAAATCATTGGCCTAAAATTTTCTTTCTGTATTCTTTTGTCAAACAAATAATTCACTTTTTGTTGTTTCTTGATATTGGTCCTCTGAGCTTCTCTCCTAACTTCATCCAGTGCAATCAACTGATTCACTCTCTTAGCCATTGAGTCTTACATATCTTCATCACCTTCTTGAATGAACTTGTACACTAACAAGAGATTATTTACTGGCAACCTGGCCTCCATACCATATATGAACTCAAAAGGAGACTTACTAGTTGCCTTTTTCATTGTTACCTTGTCAACCCACAATGCCAACTTCAACTTAGAGTCCCATGCTCTTTTATTTTTATCAATTATCCTCTTAATTATCTTCATGAGACTTTTTTACTAGATTCTGCTTGGCCATTTCCCTGAGGATGATATGGTGAAGCATGAGACAAAGTGATTCCATGACCATTGCAGAAATCAACAAACTCACCAGACCTAAAGCACATTGCATTATCTATGACCAATTTTGCTGGTACTCCAAATATGATTAGTATATGTTCAAGGATAAAGTCAAGAACAACTTTGCTTGTGTCTTTCTTGGTTGGAATTGCCTTAATCCATTTGGTGAAATAATCTATAGCAACCAAAATCAAACTTTGTCCTCCATTTGACTTTTTTGCTATTTCTCCTATGAAGTCTATTCCCCATTGCTGAAATGGAGCCTCCACTATTATAGTCTTAAGAGGTAATGTACCTACATATTTAAGCTTTCCAAAAAATCTCTAGCAGGAATCACATTTCCTCACCATGTTGTGTGCATCAGAGAAAAGTGTTGGCCACCAGTATCCTACTGTGAGAATTTTATGGGTAGTAGTCCTAGCTGTATAATGTCCACAACACATCCCTCCATGCATATCAGTCAAAATATTCATGGCTTGATTTTTATCCACACATTTGAGAAACACACCATCAAGGTTCTTCCAATATAACTCACCTTGGAGGATAACATATTAGATAGCATGTAATTTTAGTGTTCTCTTTTGGTTATCACTCAAATTAATAGGACAATTTAGATTTTGCAAATAATACAAAATGTCTTTGTACCACTCTGATTTATGTAGTTCACAAGCTTGGTCCTGAACCATATTCACTTGGCATGCTTCCAAGTTTGATTTTTTCATTAGTTTAGCCAAATCTTGTCCTCTTACCAATTTAGTAATTTAAATTTCAATGTTGAACTCTTGAAGCTTGTTTATTCATCTACCTCTCCTTCTAGTCACTTCTTGTTGGGTGAATATGTCCTTCACCACTGCATGTGGTACATATGTTACAATTTGATCTCCAACCAAATAAGGTCTAAAATTCTTGACTGCTTTGACCAAAGCATAGGCCTGCTTCTGCATAATATCATATTTCAACTCTGCTACCTGCAAAGATTTACTAAAGAAGGCAAATTTTGGTTGTTCAAATCCATCATCATTTTTCTGTAATAAGCATGCAACAATTGTATGGAATGAAGCAAATGAAAACAATTGGAAGGGCTTAGAAAAATTAGGAGACTTTAGAACAGGGACAGTTTTGATAGCTTCTTTGATGCTTTGAAATGATTGGATTGCCTCACTTCCTCAAGATATGGATTCACCCTTCTTTAACATCCTAGATACAACCTTGGTAATCTCTACAAAGTTTGGAATAAATCTCCTGGCAAAGTTAATCTGTCCAAAGAATGAGTGGATGCCTTTAACTATCTTGGGCATCCAAAATTTATTAATTGTTGCAACCCTTTCTAGATCAATCCTAACTCCATCCCTTGACACTATGTGCCCCAAGAGTTTTCCTTCATTTACACCAAATGCACACTTCTTAGGGTTCAGGGAGATGCCATATTCTAGTGCCCTAATAAAAATTTGCTCTAGATGCATGCAGTGTTGTTCTTCCTTCTTTGAATAAGTAGTTAAATCATCCTGATATATAGCTAATATGGAGTCAATCAGTCCTGCAAAAGCAACATCCATCACTCTTTCAAAAGTAGCACCTGTGTTGGTTAATCCAAATTGAATTCTACATAAACATAAGTCCCCCATGGAGTTGTAAAGGAAGTCTTATATTATTCTGATTCTCTTACCTTCACCTGATCGTATCCTGAAAATCTATCCATCATGGATAGGAGTTCACACCCTATTACCTTTTGCAACATAGCTTCCATGTTAGGAAAGGGGTAATTGTCCTTCAAAGAAGACATATTCAAATTTCTAAAGTCTACACATAGTTTTATATCTCCATTTTTCTTTCTAACTGAGACAGGATTCAACACCCAAGTAGAGTGTCTTATAGGCTCAATGATTCCAACATTCCTAAGCTTCATAAGCTCTTCTTACATTTTGGGAGCTAATGTGGGATTAATAGGCCTTTGCCTCTGTCTGAATGGCTCAGCTCCAGGCTTAAGGGGAATTTCATGCTAAAATAAGTCTTCTCTAGATGCCTTCAAATTTTCATATGACCAGGCAAAGACATGTTTGTACTTTCTTAGTAATGCTATTAGCATTGCCCTTATATGTGGTTTCCAATGTTTACCTATATAGACTTTATTTGGAGCATTTTGTGTGCCCAATTTTATCTCCTCCAAGTCTTCCATGTGAGGAGAATAAGTCTTGGTGACCAATTGATCTCTATTGTCAAATGATCTTTCTAAGGCCACCAGCCCTCTTGGGATCTTATTGGTCTTGAGTTGTATCATTTCCTTTCCAAAAAGGGTTTCTTTTCCATCCACAACTTCCATGAAGTTATGGAAATCAATTTCCTAATTTTCATACTCATCAATATAATGCAGAAACTTTATTAAATCTTTATCATCCTCAAAGACTTGCCAACTACATACGTTGTCTGGCACTACTGGTCTAATCTTAATCTCAACATTTGTAATATCAGATAATGTGATATCATCTATCCTAATGGAAACATTAGCCAAGAAATCTGCCATAACATTCTTTGACCTTTCCATCCAACTTATTGAAAATGCATCAAACATTTCAATAGTTTCCCAAACAACATGTTTATATTGTTTTAACCTTTTATTCTTTGAGGCATATTTATCTCTTACTTGGGAAACTATTAACTCTAAATCTCCAAATACTCTGAACATCTTAATGCCATGCTTAAGAGCAACATTCAATCCTAGCAACATGGCTTCATATTCTACAATATTATTTGTGCAAGCACATTTTAACAGAAAGGAGAATTTGAGTATCATACTAGTTGGAGACAGAAACACCACTCGTGCACTAGAGCCCTCTTTTGAGAAGGAACCATCGAAGTACATGGTCCACAAGCTATTTTGGTTTTTCTATTTTTCAAGTTCTTCATCAATAGGTTCCTTTTTTTTCATCTTGATTAGATGACATAACCCTCAAATTATCATAATCAGTATCCACAAAACAAATTTGATCTTCTGGTTCTTGATCTTCAACTGTATCTGGTGCTCTTTCCTCTCTAAGAAGCTTGACATGATTACCATTCATGGTAATCATAGCATATGACAAATCTAATTGCATACTTCCTCCAATTAATGTTTCCCACCTCCTGGACAATAACATACCATATTGTGGCTTGATATCAACTACTGTCACATTCATTGTATAGTTTTTTCTGGATAGACTGCAAGCATAAATTCCACATTCTTCATAATCCCTATAACTGGCACTTCCCTAAAATCCATGGAATAACACTTTCCACATGCCTTGTCTATATTCAATCCAATTTGTTGCATAACAGCCAAAGGCATGATATTTGTTGAAGTGCCTGAATCAAGAATACAATTCTTGATCACTTTCCCATTAACAATAAGGGATACATAAAATGCTTCTACCTGAGAAGGGCACTTTGTTACTATTGTTCCTAGGTAGACTTAAGGAATTTCTTCTTCATCAACACTCATTTCTTGGATATTGCTCTGATCTTTAGCAGTGTTATCAGTCTGACATGACACCCCTGAGATCAAGGCCAACACCTTATTTTTGTATTCTTCAATTTTCATCATTTCCATCGGTGGAACTGAGACTTTCTTTTATGACAAGGCTTGAGTTATGTCAAATGGGGCATAATTTTGTATAGTAGTTGTAGCTTGACCCACATTTTTACTCTCCTCATGGGTGTATCCAACCTTAGCTTTTGTGCTTTTTTGAATATCATCCATAACATGTGAACTTTTAATCTTTTTCATATTTTGAGAAACCTTACCTTTTAAATTTTTAGTAGTTTGACCCAACCTCTCTTTTGAACCTCTCTTATTGTTATTAATTTGTTTTCTCTGTGGCTTAGGGTCCCTATGCTTATGCTAAGGTTCTTTTACAAAGATGCTTCTTGGCTGGCCTAAGTCACCTGCCTGAGCTTTATTCCTGAGGTTATAGTTGCTCTTAACTTGAGCTACTGTAGCAGCTGTGAGAGCCCTAATCTCTTCATTAGAAGGCCTTTTTAAGTTAACTAAAGGAATATATGAGTCATGGGCATAAACCTGGTGATCTTCATTTTCTTCATCTAAAAAAACTTGCTGATGGACCACATCCTTACAACACTTTCCTTCATTCACATTTGTTTCTACATCTACCTCATCAGAGGAAGAGTAGTCTCCACTTGCAGAAAGCATGTTAACATTATCATCTTCAATACAATGAGGTTCATTATACTCATCACAGGCATTAGCATCATTATAAAAGGAATGGGCAATCATACATTGTGACTGTTAATGAGGCATTTGACATATTATACATCATGGAGCATCTTCCATAATATTGATAGTTTTCTTCACGGGGTCAAGAGTTTCTTTAACATTCTGAAACCTTTGATCAGTTTTGTTGTTGGGAATAGGCTTACCATTGTACCAATTTGTATTGCATGGCATATCATATAATTGAGGTCTCTTTTATTACCTTTGATAAATCTATTTCTTAAGACCAAGCCCCTTTTCATTCTTAGCAAGCTTGTACCATTAATCCTTAAAAGTAGATGTCAAGTTATCTAACTTATCTTCAGATGTGGTGGTGTTATTGTGAATTTTTTGAGATCTGTTGATTCTCACATCATCCCTTCTATTTCCTTTACCTGATGCCCTCCTATTGTTTTCTATATTAGTTGCAATTCTGAAAGCATCTCTAAGGCTAGCTAGATCTTTGTCCCTCAGTTCATATGCAATCTTAGCATCAAAGGCATTTGTGTATAAAACCATACACATTGGTTCATTTGGTATCATATGAGGTGGCAATTTATTCAAAACTCTAGTAAATCTAGCATTGAAATAAGAGACTGGCTCATTTGACCCTTTAGCAATACTTGTGAACTCATTGGTAATGAAACTGGGGTTAATCTTATCTCCATACTATTCCCTAAAGATTCTTTTAAAATCATCCCATGATGTAACACTTTGATCAGGTAGACCTCTATACCATTATCTAGCCTCATCAGTCAAGGATTGCATAAATAATTTCATGAAAACATTCTCATGCTCTACCTCAAAATTATCCATGATATTGAGGAAAGCCTTCAGGTGGTCCTCTCCTGACACAACATTGTTTCCTAAATTTTTTGGCAATTCAGCCCTGATATGCTTATCAATAGGGTTTGGGTGTCTAGGAATGCTAGTGAAATCTAACTGTCTGAATCTGTCCAATAACATGGGTCTTCTACCAAATTGGTTGGTATTTACATTCTTGTTTGCATTGGCATTAACATTTTGATTTCTCACATGATTATGTGGTACCCTATTGTTGTTTACATTTTGTCTTTGATTATTTTGTGGATTCTGGTTCACATGCTGATTAAGCCCTTGATTATTCCTAAGGATATTTTGGTCATTCTATTGGTTCTGAGCCTCATTCACCTTATGGTTTCTCAACACACTTGCATTATTGAGGGTGGGAACTAAATTTTGATGTGCAGTTCTTAAGGCTACCACCTTCTATTTCATATCATCTCTTATCTTTAAGGATTGTAAATAATCGAGTTTTGCCCTGAGATTTCTAATTTCTTCTACTAACTCGTCTTCTCTTGGCATGGAAGTGTTGATAACTGAGAGGGGGGGGTGAATCAGTTATCCTAATTATTTCCCTTATTAAACTTTCCTTTTAATTGAAGCAGCATAAAATCAAACACAAAACATTAACCATGAAATAAGAAACACATGACACAGTATTTTTGACGTGGAAACCCTGTTAAGGGAGAAAACCACGGGGTGATTAACCCAAGAATTATTCTCTGTTAGAAGAATAGGAGATTACAAAAATGGCACTTGCCAATTAGGGCTCACTGCCCGAGCACACTGCTCACAAGAGGCTCACTGCCTACAAGAAGACACACTGTCTTACAAAGTGATAAGAATCACAGTCTTGAACTGATTGGAAGCATCTGCATATGCTGGAGTTCAGTTCCGGTTAGGTTCAGTATACTGATCTGCTGCACTTCATCTTTCCTCTGTTCTTTAGTCTGCTGTCCTTTCACATACCGGATCTTTCTTGTTACTTCTGCTCTATTCTGGACTTGTTCGCATATCCTCTCACACATTCACACCCTTTACAACTAAATCCATCCTCTATATATATCCGCACAAGTAATTTCATCATCTTTCTAGTTGGCATCCGGAACAGTCTAGTTTCTTACAAACTTAGTTCTGTCGGCTGAATCCTTGCTCACCAAGCAATGCGGATCAAGCATATACTTGTAGATATCATCAATTATGTCGGCCAAACATGATTCATGCCTCCGCAACCTTTATCATCATCTGTAACACATCCGGAAAGTAGTTTGATACTCAGTCAGTCAGTTCTTCCTCTGTTTTCACTGTCTCTCAGGAATCCGGTACTCAACTATTCATATCTTTTTCTTTGTCCATCTCCGGAGGCTAAATCCTTGGAATATACTACTCAAGATAGTCCTCTTGACTTCCCCAGATCCACACTGTGCCAAGACACTTCCTCTGAGAGATCCGGACCAATCTGTCGGACCTTGCCACATGCTCTGTTCTTGTTCACCGGACCACAACAATCTTCAATCTGACTTCCGGTAGAGATATATCATGACTTGCGGATATGTGGAATGACCTTTGTTGCCATCAATGACAACAACCATGAATCCATATAGTGTCTCTTGCCAACAATCTCCCCCTTTGGCATTGATGGCAACACTTAGTGAAAAATGACTAAGTGTTTACACTATGCTCCCCCTTTGCTGATGCTCTGTCTTTATATACAATTTCCGGAACTCCCCCTGAGTTGGATTCCTCATTTTTCACTGCTCCTCACTCCCCCTTTGACATCAATGGCAAAGGGTAGGGTCCGCACACCAAAATTTTCAAAAATTTTCTATATATAGCCGCATATTTACATACTCACATATACTGCAGAATGTCTGCAAAGGATGTCTGCAGTTGAACCATTTCAGTAGCCCAACTTAGCTTCATTCTATCCAAGATTGAAATGTGACCACTCAACAAAAATGCAAAAGCTTCTGCCCGCCTGAGATCTGTCGGATCTTTTGTATGGGCGGTGGTCTGGGCATCACTGATGGCCTCATGCATAGTTTCCAACTTAGGGACTATAATCCTTCTAAGTTCTCCCATCCGGTTGGTAATGTTCTTCCTCTCCTTCTCAAGATTCTTTATTTCATTCAAGACTGCAATAGTCTGACATTCTTGATTTATTATAGAGGAAGAGAGAGGATCAAAACTTTGAGATAAGCTTTGAAGCTTGTCCTGTTCCTCTTTTATTTTCTTGTCAATTGCAGCTGTTGCCTTTGACCAAGATATACAAAATTTGTAGATGTCACCGCCATCCTTAAGAGCATTTTCTAAGCTCTTTATTCCAATGCTTACAATCTTCCTATCCTTAGAGATTAATTCTAATATTTCAGAAAATCTCTTATCCAAAAATTCCTTCCGGACCTTTTCTTCAGCTGATTTTTCTAGAGAATTAAAATGTGTGTCAATACTGCTGACTAAGGTTTTTAGATTACCGGAAGTGGAGGCTGTCGGATCTATTTGGATTGATGGCATGATCTTTACAAGTACTCCGGAGGCAGCCTCTATCAACTCACAGTCTTCCATATGAGACTTCAGGAGCTTTTCATTTGCCTTGGCATTTGCAAATGAAGCTATCTTCATTGTTTGTACCGGAGAGAGAGAGTCAAAATCAAATGGACCTTTTAGAAGCTCCGGTTCATCAATCTCTAGAGTTTCTTTGCTCAAAAATTGTTGAACAGTTTGTGCAGTGTCTCTTGCCGGAGACAGATGTTTCTTTTCTTCTGCAGTCTTAGAACTGTCAACCTCTTTGTCTGTCACCACTGCTTCCTTCTCCTGCAATTGCTCTTCTTCTTTGGATCCGGAGACTGTAGGGGAAACCGGAGGAGAGATGCTTGCTTGTTCATGGGCCACTTCTTCTGGAGCAGAGGGTCCCAAGTCCTCACTTGTCTGTTCAGGGCTCACTTCTTCCGGAACAGAAGATTCCAAATCAGCAGCTGTTTCTGCACCTAAGTCCTCTACAACAGGAAGATTGAACCTTTTGAAGGCCTTCTGGAGGATCTCTTCTGTCTCTTGTGCCACTTTGTCAGTCTCACCAAGCATGAGCTGATTCATCCTGGCTTTACTTCTGAACTCATCTTTGCAGTCCTTGAAGATCATGTTCATTGTCTTGGGATCAATTTGAGAATACAGCTGAATAGCTATCTGCTCCCGGATCTCAAGATCTTTAGCATGAGCATTATTTTTCCTCACTTCCATTTCCTTTTCTAGGCTTTTAGGAATAAGAGATATTATTTCAATGAAAGCCTTATTATATATGTTAAGATATTTCACTGTGGCCTCCTGCAGAGTCTTTTGGTCTGCCTCACTGAAGTCATCATAGGATTCAGTCATTGGTTGAAGGTTTCCATCCACCGTGACCGACTTGATTATGCTCTCTAGTGACAGAGTGGGCTTTTCAACAGTTACCTCTGCCATTTCATCCTTGTCTTGGCCTGTGGAGGGCTTACCGGATCCTTTCTTCTTCTGTTTCTTTACTTTTCTTACTTCCTCATCTGATTCTGTTTCCTCTTCATCCTTTTGGCTTTCATAAGCCCTTGATGCTTTTGTCTTGGATCTTTTACCGGATGCCTGGACTTCCGGTTTTGAGCTTTTGGTTGTGGAAGGTGCAGATCTCTTTGATGATCTGGTCCGGGTGGGGGTTTCAACCGGAGCACTTTCTTTGCTTTTCTCTTCTTCCTCAGCCTTTCTCCTCTTTTCCCGGCTGGCATCAAGTGCCTCTTTTGAGATGCCTAGGCCTTGAGCAATGTGCTCTACTTCTTTTCTCACTTTTCTCTTAATCTCAGGTTCCCTGAGTTCTACATGTAATTTCACGCTCAGCTCCTCAAAGGTTCCAAACCTTTCTGCCTTAGGATCTTTGGGCTGACTTAGCATGTGTTGAACATGCAGCTCTACTATCTGTTCATCAACTTCATACCCCATGGGCATGATCCAGACAGTCCTTGGCTCCACTGCCTCCATTAGGCACTGATCAGTGTCAACCATAAAACATACTGAGTCCTTGTATTTCTCAATGAGAGACTGGGGAATTCTCTCTCTTGCTTGCATCATGCTCTGAAAGTTTTTGAAGTATCCCCATAGAGCTGTATTTCTCGCTTTTGCATCCCCAAGTCCATGCAAATAGTCTCTTATCTGGACTGCAACAGGTTTGTCATTCTGCCATACCCATCCACTTGTTCCGGGTAGCTCATTCATGAAGTAAAAGAATAGACATACAATGAGAGTACCATACTTAAAGGAGTTCTTCTTGTCTTTCTTGATTTTCTGTACATTTTCCATCAATTGGCTTAGTAGTAGTTCACAAAGATCATAATCTGCATTCTTTCTTAGCATTTCATATGCTGTGTATATTGCAGTTCCGGATACAGAATTCTCCCTGCTGGAGTGATAGATCTTGTATCCTATTATCATTGATGCATATTTGATATCCGGATCCGAAATATCTTCAATGGTCATTGCCCTCTTATCATATTTTGATCCGGTGGCCTCAGTTACAACGTTGTTCTTGACAGATTTGAGGATAGGTACCCCCCCGGAAGAGTATAGACCAGTTACTGCTCTAATTGCTTCTTTTGTGATCTTACAGGGTCTATCTAGCCAAAGGAAGTTGTCATGCATCCTGCTCAGTACATACCGGACCCATTCATCTTCTTCAAAGCTAGGGAAATGAATGAATTGCTCAAATTGTTTCTTCTGGATACCCTTATACTCTGGTTTGAGCTCAAAAGCATTGTCTATCAGTTGCTTGTGATAGAGGTCTCTTAATTTGAATTCCCCAAATTCCTCAATGTTTGCGTGTATGTAAACCCTAATATCTTCAGTATGTAAGACTCCGTGGGGAACACTAGAGAAGGCTCCTAGTGGATCTACCTCCAATGATTTGTAGGGATGTTTCTTGAATGAGGGGCGAGGTCTATCCGAGATCTTAACTATGTTTGGAGTAGCCATTCTTCAAAGATTTGCAGTGAGGCAATGAAAAATGAAGAATACCTTATGCGCCTTCGGTTTGCACGGAGTGGTTGGATTGATTTCTTTATGCAATAGCTTCGGCAGGAGATCCTTGGTGTGCTTGATGAACCTTGTTGCAGAGCTCCACTATTCGCTTCTTCTCAAGTGTAGAATGAGCAGATAACTTTTTGAGAAATCCCTTATATTGCTCCGCAAACCCTAATATCTGTCTGCAATAAATGCTTCACCTGCATTATTCCGGTTTACCATGTCTGGACAGCTTGGAGTATCCCGGATTAGTCCTGATCACTGAATATCATCCGGATCTTTAAATCATGAATAAATCTAGGTAACATATTACAAGAACATCCCAAACACTCTGTCCAATCCGCAAGACAAGATCGTGCACTTCCGGATCTCTCCGGACCTTTTTGTAATCCTTTATCATACCGGAGCACTTTCTTTGAACAGGTCTAACTTAATCGAACACAGCTTCTTCATAACTCCATGCGGACCTCTGAAAACTTGACTGAAGCATCTCAGGACTTATATCTACAAACCCTTTAATCCGCATCTTGTGCCACATCCGGCACAACTTGTTTGGCTGGGGGAACAGAATCTTCTTTGAGTCTCCCCCTGAGCCTGAGCTCACTTTTTAATTTCTGGAAGAAATATCAGCACCAGAATCTGGTGCGGATCCAACCTCTACATTCTCTGAGCTTTTCTTCACCCAAATCTTGCTCATCTGATTCCTAACTTCATCCGCATTCATCTTTTGTTTACCCTTGTCTTGATTCTGATTATACACCGGACCTCTTTTGTCCTGATTCTTGTTTCTGCAGACTTTAGCATTATGACCGGACCTATTGCAGATTTGGCAAATAACATTTCTTTGCATATTTAACTGATATCCCCTTGATCTGCATTGATTAGCCATATGACCTACTCTATTGCATGTAAAGCATCTACCTTTGAATGATTTGTTTACTTGCATAATTCTGCATTCATGGGATTTGTGTCCATACCTTTTGCAGTTGAAGCACTGTCCGGAGAAGGATGAATTAATCTGATTCATTCTCATTCTGCACTGATTAGCTTTGTGACCAAAATGGTTGCAGCTGTGGCAGTATCCATTGAAGGATGGATATTTTTGAGCATTTGGCTGTCTTACCGGAGGTCTTCTAGGCCTGCTCCTTGGATTTTCTGATCCAAGATTCCTCTGACCGGATCCGGAGCTTTCTCCTTTCTCATATCCCAAACCATACTTGTCATCAGTCCTCTTTTGACTTCCAAGAAGAACTTCAAGTTGAGCAGAACTTATCTTGAATTTCTCTTTATATTCATTTGCTGTTTGAAGATCTCTTTTGAGAGAGGTAATTTGATCCTCAAGTTTTTCTTCATTATCTTTGGCATCTTCAAGATCAGATTCAAGATGTCTGATAATCCTGTCCATCTGGTGGCATTCTTCTGATTTTTCCTTAAGAGATTGTCTTAGATTGTCTTCAGCCTTTCTTTTTTCTTCAATCTCTTGAGTGAACTTTATAGTTCCTGATTCCATTTCATGTCTTAACATAATGACTTCTTTTGATAACTTTTCACATAACTTGGTTTGCTCAGTCAATTCTTCATTTGTATTGCTTTCTTCACTTTGTCTTGCCAACTGTTGGAGCAGCTCCTTTCTCTTTTTCATAGAGAGACTTAATTTGTCTTTTAATTCCCTCATGAATTCATCAGCCTGTTTGAGTCTTTCTCTTAATTCACTGACTTCAGAATTTGACTGTTCAAGATCCTCAAGGGCAGTCTTGAGTTGCTCCTTTAAACCATATGCATCCATTTGAAATCCCAGATCTTCCTCAAGCTGTTAGGCTCTATTAGGAGGAACTTGGCTCTGATACCAATTGTTGATAACTGAGAGGGGGGGGTGAATCAGTTATCCTAATTATTTCCCTTATTAAACTTTCCTTTTAATTGAAGCAGCATAAAATCAAACACAAAACATTAACCATGAAATAAGAAACACATGACACAGTATTTTTGACGTGGAAACCCTGTTAAGGGAGAAAACCACGGGGTGATTAACCCAAGAATTATTCTCTGTTAGAAGAATAGGAGATTACAAAAATGGCACTTGCCAATTAGGGCTCACTGCCCGAGCACACTGCTCACAAGAGGCTCACTGCCTACAAGAAGACACACTGTCTTACAAAGTGATAAGAATCACAGTCTTGAACTGATTGGAAGCATCTGCATATGCTGGAGTTCAGTTCCGGTTAGGTTCAGTATACTGATCTGCTGCACTTCATCTTTCCTCTGTTCTTTAGTCTGCTGTCCTTTCACATACCGGATCTTTCTTGTTACTTCTGCTCTATTCTGGACTTGTTCGCATATCCTCTCACACATTCACACCCTTTACAACTAAATCCATCCTCTATATATATCCGCACAAGTAATTTCATCATCTTTCTAGTCGGCATCCGGAACAGTCTAGTTTCTTACAAACTTAGTTCTGTCGGCTGAATCCTTGCTCACCAAGCAATGCGGATCAAGCATATACTTGTAGATATCATCAATTATGTCGGCCAAACATGATTCATGCCTCCGCAACCTTTATCATCATCTGTAACACATCCGGAAAGTAGTTTGATACTCAGTCAGTCAGTTCTTCCTCTGTTTTCACTGTCTCTCAGGAATCCGGTACTCAACTATTCATATCTTTTTCTTTGTCCATCTCCGGAGGCTAAATCCTTGGAATATACTACTCAAGATAGTCCTCTTGACTTCCCCAGATCCGCACTGTGCCAAGACACTTCCTCTGAGAGATCCGGACCAATCTGTCGGACCTTGCCACATGCTCTGTTCTTGTTCACCGGACCACAACAATCTTCAATCTGACTTCCGGTAGAGATATATCATGACTTGCGGATATGTGGAATGACCTTTGTTGCCATCAATGACAACAACCATGAATCCATATAGTGTCTCTTGCCAACAGGAAGAAGTCTCATGGGGTTGTTAGTATCTCTTGGAGATTCTGTATCTTCAAATCTATCAGGAGGATCTAGAAAAGGGTGTTCTTGAAACACATCAGATCCAAACATCAACCAATCATTTTGTTGTTTTTCAAAAATGTCCTCAATATTTTCTTTTGTGGCTAAAAAATGTTGTTGTTGTCAAGAAGGCCTAACATTATTCTGAGAATCATCATTATTCCTAGGGCTTGGTGAACCTTCATGACTAGGTTGAACAGTTCCTTTCTTTCTATACATTTTTCTCAGTAATTCTTAGAACAAAGGGTTTTGCAGGGACCTTCTCCCATGCATACAAATTCTATTTTACCAACTAAGAGATTTTGTTCCAAGTTGCCACCCACTAATTAGATTTATACCTATGTTCCATGGTCCTTTTCAATTGTCCCCAGTAGAGTCACCAGTCTATTGATGTTTTTCCAATTGATTGTCCAAGTTCCCCTAAAAAGTTGCCATCTTTTGTCTACAAGGACCTCATATCAGTGGCCAACAAATAGGAGACAAACTCTAATGTCTCCTCTTTGCTTTTAGGTTCTATAGGACCTAGGGGGTATTCCTTACTCAATACCCGTATGGTGAATCTTGATTGTAGCTAGATATTGACATTTTACAAGATAAAATCCTCTATTATGTAGACCAAAACTATGAGATAAGTGCAAATGGACTATCTTTGGATCCTACTTCAGTTGTGAATTAGAGGATTTGAAAACCTAAATCCTACTCCTAATATCCTATAGATTGTGGTTTTGAGTTGATTTGATTTTTATATGTGTGTGGTTGCCACATTAGGGTTTGACTCATAAATTTAATGCATGCCTTTGATTGGTGCCTATCCAAGGGCACGGACTTCAACTTAAAACATGTAAATAAATTTCCATAAACCAAACAAACATACAAGTTTCAGAGGGTTATCTAGTTCCTGCCTTACATATGACTCCCAAGATTAGGTATTTCCATTGACCATACTTACAAATATCCCTGTTATCACACATATTTCCTCACATTTAACTTAGAACATTTTAATTCTATTCTTTAAACAAAAGAAAGAAGTTAAACATGCAATGCAGCAAATATATACCCCATAATTTAGAAAACCCTTAGTTACTTCATTCTAAAGAAAGATGCAGATAACAAATGGAGATAGTTAAAAAAAACACATGCACATTGCATTACTCATATAAATGAATCTGAAACTGATAAATGTCTTATGAAAACACATACATAAATTAAAATAGAACTCACAAGACCACAAAGAGAGTAACCAACAAAAATTTTGTATTACTTTTACTCCTCAAAGTCCCAAAACTTCCAACAACCTTACAAAGTGAGGCAACCAGCTCCTTATAGACATAGAACTTGGCGGGAGCATTCATTACATTTGTTGGTTTGGTGAAATTACATTACAAAGCACTGCTCATGGGCATTGAGGCATTTATTACATTGAGCCCAGAGAAAGATAGAAAATAATATATCACATGGGACACAAATGATTTGAGGAGCCCAGCTACATGAATTTAGGGGGGAGATAGTTGCTCATTCATTTCAAGTACATTTATCCATACTTCTCTACCCACTCAGCATATGATTTCTCTGACAGCCATTGGAATGAGATCAACTTTGAATTCTTGTCATTGTGTCCTCTGTACCGTACATCCATCAAAATCTTTTCTTCCTTACAGAACAATTCAAAAATTATTTCTAAGACATGAAATTTATCAAAAATTAAACTCAAAATCCTCATTTTGGGGTCTCCATCAGTGTAACAGGTAGATACTAGCTGACCAACATTGTCATTGAAGTCAACCTTCCACTTGTTAAGACTTCTGATTTGGCCATCAACCTCTAATACACTAGGCATTTTTTCTTGTCCATCTTTCCCATAAACTGCCTCTTCTCCCCCAAAACTTTATCCAGCTTCAACTGAAAAGCTACAACCCCTTCAAGAATTTCTAGCATGTCAAGGGTCAGCTTCATCTTAGGTGGTACCTTTGCATCAAACCTTGCACACCTGATTAGGTCTCTCAACTCACTAGTCCTCGGCAGCCACAATCTCTGCATTGCCCGAAGGTTTTCTTTATCTTGCTGATATTTATCTAATGCAGTTCTTAAATCAAAATAAGACTTCCATGTCTCATCTATCCTTGCCACTACCTTGGTCACTCTATGGTTTATCAAATTGGTGACAATCTCCTTGAATGAACTCTTCTTCTCTTTTTTCAACCTCTTCACCTCCTCCTTCAATTCCCTTATTTCTACCAGTAGGGGCTCAGTGTCAGCTGGAAATGATTCTACTATTGGTATCATAGGTGGAGGAGTAGAAGTACCAGCCCCTAGTGATAGCTACTCCCTGCACTTATTGAGCTCTACAATTTTCTATGCATATTGTAGCAATAGATCATAATAATCCTTCTGCAGCTTATTAGTTACCACCTTTGCAAATTGTGTAGTTTGCAAATTTAAACTTGTACCTTAGGGAGCAGGGGTGTTAGATACCCTCTTAATTATTACATCTATTGTTAACTTGCCCAATCCAATCCTAGGTTTATTATTTCCTAGGGCCAAAGCCCATATTTTCAGTGTCTCAAACCTAGGATTGAAGGCTACACCAGAGAGAGCCTTCTCTACTTTCTCATCTGTCACATTTGAGTCTTCTTTAGTTATCCTGTCAAATATAATTACATCTGACAAAGTCTAGTGAGGAAGGAGCAAGATATTACTCTTAGCAACTAGTGACCTCCCATCATCCAGAATCATTTTGCTAATGGCTTGATTGACTTCTTTCAACACCCTTGGGTGATGGCCTCATATTCAAAGGGACCAGCCCCACTCTTGGCATCCTCAATCTTCTTGTGGAATTCCTCACTTCTTAGTTTCGGCACATAACTCCTAAATTTAGGAGTGTTAATGAATTCATTATCTTCAACAGATTTTTTGCAGGCCATCACCCTTACATATTTTATATCTATAATTTTGCTAGGTGAATTCAACTTATGTGCAGCTTCTTGCACTTGTTCTTCTACCTCTCCTTCTAAATCTACTACCTTAATTTCTTCCTCAGCCTCCAAATCAATTACTTCTTCTTTCTCGATAGGGGAAGGGTTAGTTGATTCTCTCTTTATAATGTATCCCCCCTTGAGCTACTAGGTTGATAGGAAGGCCTTTCTTCACCTATAGGAGCATCAACAATCAGTTGCTCTACATTATCAAACATCTTCTAAATCCTTTTTATGGGGACCTGCATCTCTGAAAAGGCACCCTATGTTGCAAGTATGGGCCTAACTAGTGTTGTCATTGATGTCAACATACTTCTGTTGCATTAATGATAAGGATTGGATGAGCTGTGTGCTGAGGATATTGAGAAAATTAGTCTCAATCAGGAACTGTGAAGAACAGTGATGACAGTAAGATAAAATTCCAAGATAAGATGAGGATCATAGGATACGGTTTAAAGGGTTTGTATATATGTGTCTTAAGGTGATCCAGTAGAGATTTCAGAGGTTTGTATGAAGATCTAAAGAAGTTGTGGTCGCTCAAGTAAAACTGGTTCTGGTAGGTGTTCAGAGGTGACAGAGTGATACAGTAAGGTTCGGTGAGATCTGGAAATACATTATCATGTTCTGCAGATTTGAGGGAGTGTTGAGGAAGTCTTTGTAAAGTGTCAACTCAATTGGTTCATGGTTTGAAAGTCTGTAAGAATCTATTCCTTTGTGACAGTGATGACAGATTGTGTTCCTAAGGTTCCGGATTAAGGAGAGAAGGATTTCAGTAAGCAAATGGAGTATGGATGTTGTTGTTGATTTAGGCATGCTTGTGGAGGTCTTTGGATCATGTCTAGTTTGTGTTGGTGGTTTGCATTGGAGTGGGAGCTCAAAATTGAAGAATGACTTTTGGATGATAGTGTTCTTCATGAGACTGGCCGACTTGATGAGTTACACATCCCGTGGATGTTCTTGTAGTTGTTTGCTGACTTAGATGATTATTCCTAAGTTGATGTCTTACATAAATAAGGGATTGTAAAGTCATTTCAGAGTGTGAATGGTGGTGATGAGAGTGTGGTAGCAAGGAGAAGAGAGAAAGGCAAAGCAAAAGTATTGGGCTTAAATGGAACTATTTCAAGCATGGTGAAGATGCTATTTTCTAGTTCAAGTAGGTTATACTTATTATTTTGTAGATAATGTGCCTCTTATAGGCAGTGAGCCTCTTGTGAGCAGTGTGCTTAGGCAGTCAGCCCTAATTGGCATGTGCCATTTTGTTCTTTCTATTCTTCTAACAGAGAATACAATCTTAGGTATTCATCCTGTGGTTTTTCCCTTAACCAGGTTTTCCACATCAAAATCTTGGTGTCTCTTGTGTTAATGTGTTTTTGCTCTTGATTCATTGCATTGTGTTTCCATGATTGATTTATTGTTATGCTACTAAATTACAAAGTGGAGTTAAGTGTTTAATTGGAAGAAAAGTTTCGTACAACTGATTCACCCCCTCTTAGTTATCTGCCCTAAATCTAACAATTGGTATCATAGCCAAGTTCCTCTAAAAAGAGCTTAACCACTTGAGGAGATCCATGATGTCATCCTACAAGAAAGATAGTCTGAAGTTTGATAGAACTAATTTTCATCTTTGGAAAAGTCGCATGAAATGTCACTTGCAATGCATGGGAATGCAATACTGGACCATGGCTTCAACGAAGTATACTCCTCCATAGGGTGGTCTGAAAGCTCCAAATGAAATCATAGATGCTGAAAACAATCTACGGACTATTGAAGCTCTTCTAAGTGTATTATCTGATTCAGAGCTTTCAAATGTTGTTGACCTACCAACTGCTTTTGAGATTTGGGAAAAACTGGAACTCCTGCATGAAGGAGACAAGTATGTTAAATGTGCAAGGTTACAAAGTCTGAAAGGGAAATTTAAAAACCTGAAGATGAGAGAAGATGAAAATATCTCTACTTTTATGCTAAGAGTAAATGAGCTTGTTTGTAGAATTAGAAATGCTGGTGGAGTCTTGGATGAAAATGAGATTGTTGGCAAAATTTTCAAATCCCTTCCTACTTCTTAAAAAATCAAGGTTGCTACCATTGAAGAATTCAGAGCCCATACAACTGTCACAAGAGATCAATTGGCTGGTAAATTGGCTACATTTTAAATGACTGAGTTTGGAGATGCCACTCCTAAGACTGAATCTGCATTCAAAGCTAGTGCCTATGTAAAAGGAAAACAAAGGTTTGATCTGAGAGAACTCTTCAAGGAAACTATCATGGTATGAAAAAGCAAGAAAAGACCTGGAAGAAGAAGAAGAAGGTAAAACTGCTCATCTTGAAGCCCTTATTACAAAAAGATTGCCAAGAGGATCCGGTATGTATGAAGGAAAATTGCATTTTAAGTGTTTTAACTACAATAAGATTGGTCATTTTGCCTCAAGGTGTTCGGAAAGGTTTTCAAGGCAAAATCCTAACAAGCCAAGGTTCCAAAAGAACTGTTACTATGTACATGAAGATGATAATGAAGGAGTAACAAATGATGAATCAAAGATAGGAAACAAATCTGGAAATGAATGGGTGTTCATTGCCATCAAGGAAGAAGATCCAATGTCCTCTGTATCTGTCAATCATAAGACTGTGGAAAGAGTTCTGGCTGCCCAAGTTGAAGAGAAGGATGATTGTGTCATTGACAGTGGATGCTCTCACCATATGACAAGTGACAAAAATAAGTTCATAGATTTGGAGAGGTATAAAGCAGGAGTGGTAAAGTTTGGTGATAATTCTTCTAGTAGAATTAGAGGTAGAGGAACTATTTCTTTTGATGAAAGGAACAAAACTGGTAATGTACTATATGTTGAAGGTTTGAAGCACAATCTTCTCAGTGTTGGATAGTTGGTGGACAAAGGCTATGATCTCTGATTCAAGAATGGAAAATGCAAGATCTTTGAAAGTTTTGAAACAGAGATTACATCTGGTACTCAAATAAAAGGTAATATCTTTCATTTGGTTGGTACTGGTAAAAGTTGCTTATTTGTTCAAGTTGATCAGAGTTGGTTATGGCATAGGAGGATGTGTCATGTGAATTTTGATAACATCATCAAGATAAGCAACACTCAGGTTGTAAGAGATCTTCCAAAATTGGTGAAACCTACTAATAGCTTGTACAAAGAATGTCAGTTGGGTAAGCTGAGAAAAATCACATTCAAGAGTAAGGAACTGTCCTCTACCAGATTATTGGACTTAGTTCATACTAATCTTTGTGATTTGACAAGAATCAGGAGTATGCAAGGTGATAGATACTTCATGTTACTACTTGATGACTATTCCCAGATGATGTGGGTAACCTTTCTGAAAGAGAAATTAGAAGCTCTTGAGAAATTCAAAATATTCAAGGCTATGGTAGAGAATGAAACCAGATTAAAATTGAAATGTCTGAGGTCTGATAGAGGTGGAGAATTCACATTTGGTGAGTACATAGAATTCTGTGAGAAGCATGGAATAAAGAGACAGTTGTCTGCTCCTAGGACTCCACAATAGAATGGAGTAGTGGAAAGAAAGAACTAGACCATCTAGGAAACATCTAGGACCATGATGATGGAAGCAAATGTTCTTCAGATCTATTGGAGAGAAGCTATTAGCACTGCAGTCTATACTCTCAATCGAGTTCAAATCATAAGCAATACCGATAAGACTCCTTATGAACTTTGGTTTGGCATCACTCCTACTGTGAGGTATTTCAGAGTTTCTGGTAGCAAATGTTACATTAAAAGAGATGAAGATCTAGAAAAGTTTGATGCTAGAAGTGATGAAGGAATATTCTTGGGTTAATCTACTCAAAGCAAAGCATACCGGTGCTATAACAAGAGACTGAGAAAAATGATAGAAAGTACAAATTTGAAGGTTGATGAAGGAAATGAAAAACCCTCAAGGTTTTATGAATATGATGAAGATGATAAGAATGGTGTTCTAATTCAAGGAGCCCAAGCCTCCCCTAAAGTTTAGATTCAAACTGATCTAGTAAATCAGGAACAAGAGATGAATCTTAATTAGCTTGATCAAGAATCAAAAGTGCAAGAAATTTCCAAAGTTCCTAGGTATGTAAGACTGAACCACTCTGAAGATCAGATCATAGGTGATAAAAGAAAAGGTGTACAAACAAGAAGGAGAATTGCTCAAGATTAAGATGAGTATTGTCTGATTTCAAAGATTAAACCTAAGACGATGAATGAAGCTTGCAATGATGAAAACTAGACTAAAGCAATGGAGGAAGACCTGATGCAAATTGAGAAAAATCACATTTGGGATCTTGTTCCCAGACCTAAAAACAAGAATGTGATTGGAACCAAATGGGTCTTCCGGAACAAACTGAATGAAGATGGTGAAGTAGTCAGAAACAAAGCTAGATTGGTCTGCAAATGTTACTCCCAAGTAGAAGGAGTTGATTTTGAAGAAATTTTTGCTTCGGTGGCAAGAATTGAAGCAATCAAATTATTTCTTGCTTTTGCTACCTTCAAGGATTTCAAAGTATATTAGATGGATGTCAAATCTACCTTCCTAAATGGTGACTTGGAAGAAGAAGTATACATTGAGCAACCAGATGGATTTCAATTGTCTGATCATGGTGATATGGTCTGCAAGTTGAAGTAAGAACTGTATAGACTGAAGCAAGCCCCACGAGCCTGGTATGAAAGATTCCATAAGCATCTTTTAAAGATTGGTTTCAACAAAGGTACTGGTGATAGTAATTTGTATTTCAAAATTGATCATGAAAACATCTTGATTGTTGAAGTGTTTGTTGATGATATCATTTTTGGAGGAAGAGATAGTATGTGTAAAACATTTGCAAATCAAATGAAAAATGATTTTGAGATGTCCAAGCTTGGTGAAATGAATTTCTTCTTGGGTCTACAAATCACTCAAACAAAGAAAGGAATCTTCATTTCTTAGACCAAATATGTGAAAGAATTATTGAAGAAATTTGGGATGGAAGACTCAAAACCAATGAATACTCCCATGGAAACCAGATGTAAATTGGGCAAAGATGATGACTCTCCTAAGGCTAATCAGAAAAAATACAGATCAATGATTGGAGGATTGTTGTATCTCACTCACACTAGACTTGACATTATGAATGTTGTTGGTCTTGTTGCTAGATTCCAAGCCGATCCTAGAGAATCTCATGTCATGGCAATCAAGAGGATTTTTAGATATCTAAAAGGGATAGTTGAGTATGGTTTGTGGTATCCCAGAGATCATGATTTCTCTCTTCATGCATATATACATGCGGATTGGGCAGGAGATGTGAATGACTAGAAGAGTACTAGTGGTGGAGCATTCTTTTTGGGGGAGAGATTGGTTTCTTGGCTGAGAAAGAAACAAGAGGCAATATCTCTATCAACTGTACAGAAGCAGAATATATTGTAGCAGTAGGTAGTTGCACTCATGTTTTATTGATGAAGCAAATGCTAAGAGACATTAGAGTAGAGTATGAGGAGCCTATCACAATCTTCTGTGATAATTCAAGTGTAATAAACATATCTAATAATCTGGTGTTGCATTCAAAGACTAAACATATATCCATCAAGTTTCACTTTTTGAGAGAGTAAGTGAACAAGAATGAAGTCAAATTGGAGTTTGTGCCTTCCAAGGATTAGATTGCAGACATCTTTACTAAACCTCTACATAAGGACTCTTTTGAGTATCTTAGTGAGAAGTTAGGGGTTATTCCCCCTCCGGTGATGAACTAAGGTGCACTGGAGTGCATTAGTCCATTAGATATCATAGTCATATCTTGTGGTCCGGATTGATGATAGGGAGCTGCTACTCAAGGGGAGCAGCTGATATGATTCTGAAGTGTTGGAGTTGCAAGTATGAGCCCTTTGCCATTGATGTCAAAAAGGGAGAGAAGACATGTGAAAAATAAGTGGTTTCTGATCAAAGGGGGAGTAGTAAAAGAAGAGAACACATGTGAATGGTTGCTACTAATAGGGGGAGTTATATCAATAAGAAAAAGTTCTTGTCTTGAGGTCAAAACAGTTTTTCACATTGTATTTTGCCATCAATGACCAAGGGGGAGATTGTTACAAGTATGGGCCTAACTGGTGTTGTCATTGATGTCAACATACTTCTATTACATTAATGATAAGGATTGGATGAGCTGTGTGCTAAGAATATTGAGAAAATTAGTCTCAATCAGGAACTGTGAAGAATAGTGATGACAGTAAGATAAAAGTCCAAGATAGGATGAGGATCAAAGGATGCAGTTTAAAGGGTTTGTATATATGTGTCTTAAGGTGGTCTAGTAGAGATTTAAGAGGTCCACATGAAGATCTGAAGAAGTTGTGGTCGCTCAAGTAAAACCGGTTCCTGTAGGTGTTTAGAAGTGACAAAGTGATACAGAAAGGTCAGGTGAGATCCAGAAATGTATTATCCTATTCTATGGATTTGAGGGAGTGTTGAGGAAGTCTTTGTGAAGTGTCAACTTGATTGGTTCATGGTTTGAAGGTCCGCAAGCATCTATTCCATTGTGACAGTGATGACAGACTGTGTTCTTAAGGTTCCAGATTAAGGAGAGAAGGATTTTAGTAAGTAGATGGAGTATGGATGTTCTTGGTGATTCAGACATGCTTGTGGAGGTCTTTGGATCGTGTCTAGTTTGTGTTGGTGGTCTGCATTGGAGTTGGAGCTTGCAATTAAAAAATGACTTCAAGATGATGGTGTTCTTCATGAGACTGGCTGACCGGATGAGTTACACATCCTGCGGATGTTCTTGTAGTTGTTTGCCGACTTAGATGATTATTCCTAAGTTGATGTATTATATAAATAAGGGATTGTAAAGTCATTTCAAAGTGTGAATGGTGGTGATGAGAGTGTGGTAGCAAGGAGAAGAGTGAAAGGCAGAGCATAAGTATTGGGCTTAAATGGAACTATTTCAAGCATGGTGAAGATGCTATTTTCCAGTTCAAGTAGGTGATACTTATTATTTTGTAGACAGTGTGTCTCTTGTAGGTAGTGAGCCTCTTGTGAGCAGTGTGCTTGGGCAGTGAGTCCTAATTGACATGTGCCATTTTGTTCTTTCTATTCTTCTAATAGAGAATACAATCTTGGGTTAATCACCCCATGGTTTTTTCCTTAACTGGGTTTTCCATGTCAAAATCTTGGTGTCTCTTGTGTTAATGTGTTTCTTCTTTTGATTCATTGCATTGTGTTTCCATGATTGATTTATTGTTATGCTGCTAAATTACAAAGTGGAGTTAAGTGTTTAATTGGAAGAAAAGTTTTGTACAACTGATTCACCCCCCTCTCAGTTGTCTGCCCTAAATCTAACACCCTGGTATGTAGTATTCAAGTTTTTTCTCATCCTTTCTCTTGTTCTTATTGTGTCCCACTTGATTCTCAAAGTATAGACATTATTCATTATGAAATAGTTTCTAATAGTATCCTCATCAAAGTGGACCTGGTGAATGTACCTTAGTCTCTGTTTATTAACCCTGACCCTTTTAATGAAACCCTTAGGGTCAAATACCCTAGGATGCTCCAAATACATCCCATAACACTACGACACTGAATTAATCTGATCCCACCCACTTTTATCAGCTATCAAAAAGTCACTAAATCTGAGAGAGGTGGGGAAAAATGAACCTTTCGTATGCTTCCTTAGATGCTCTTTATATGATTCATTTAGCTGCCTAATGATTTCAAAAAATGCAATTCTCTTAGGTACATATTTAGGTAGAATTTGGGGAGGGACCTCACACCCATAAACTCTGATGCACGTGGTGTGCTCCTGGTAAAACTAGTCACCTGAATTATGATCAATCCCCAAGTGAGGATTTTTTTCCAAAGGCATTAAAAAATCTAATACATTTGGATGTATCCTTTCTCCTTCTAGCTCCAAGAAACTGAGAACTCTCCTCACAAAATGTTCTTCAAAGATTACATAGTCAACATCAACACAATACATATCTATCATACATGTCCACATTTGCACTGATAACATATTTCCCTATTCATCTGCCATTTGGACATGTTAATTTTGGTGCCACATTATTGACAAGGAAAACAAAAGAATATGGCACAACATGGAATACCATGTGAATTCAACATGGGCATCCACAATAAATAACTTGCGCTTGAGTGTTGTCATCTGTTTGTGCATTTTATCTACAATATAGGAAGCATAATCATATAGCTCCCTATATTATAAATGAAAGCAACACTACTTCAATAGAAATATGATACAAGATAAATTTTAGCAATCTTAAGTGTGCATTAACAATGGAGATTATAACAAAACATAAAACCCACTACAGAAAAGATGTCAATCATGAAGCATCAAAACAGTGACACAATGTTTACATGGAGAAAATTGTTGCGGGTAAAAAAATTGACTAGGAAAGAGGCACATGTTTTTATTAATCTCACCAAGATTGTACAATACATCAACTACATAACTCTCTCCACAAGTCTTCAATCCGAAAACATTCTAGCAGCACCTGAGTACCTAAAATCTATATTGCAAAAACAAATACATGGTAAATACTTATAGAAATATTTTCCAACTCATCCTAGGTATTCACCTTCTCTCTCCTAAGATTCTCCAACCTGTAAACATTAATTACCATCTTACAAGCATCTTACACTTGTCCAAAAATAGCCATTCAAAGGTTGGGGGCCCAAGACTAAATCTAGCCTCCTACAGCATCTTATGATGTGTCATAACCATCATAGATTCCACAAAAGATTATATTTCCATGATAGGAACCTTGGGCTAAACATAGCAAATATATAACTAACATATCCATCATATGCATCATAGAATCTCATAATCTTATGACAACTTGTAGTTGTCATAGATTCACATTACGAAACATTATGACAGTTGTCATACATGCCAAAAATAGTATATTATCCAAGGGAGCATGCCTATCTTCATTTACTTTGAGTTTTTACATTTGCCGCCAGTAAAAATCACTCCATAATAAACTCTGGTGACTCTGAAATTACCCCTACCAGTGAATCTAGTAAATCTCTTCATGGATAATTACAAATTACATAATAGATGGAATAAATACAATATTGGGATTTACAAGGTTAATGACAGCTTATCCCAACATTCTCCCACTTGACGTTATACATTGTAAATCAACCCCTAGAAAATTAAATGAAAAATAATCAGGCACTAGAAACAAGGCCCATGGCCTCTCTACACCATACGAACTTCTCTGTGCTCATAGGCTTGGTCAATGAATCTGCAACATTCTCCTTAGTGTCTATCTTCTTCAGCTCAATCTATCCATTTGCAAGCAACTCTTGAACAAAGTGATACTAAACATCAACATGCTTAGTCCAAGCATGATACATGGGATTCTTGGCCAAGTAGATAGCACTCTAGCTATCACAACCAATCTGAATGATGCTACAATCAAATCCAATACCTGTACACAATCTCCTCAAACAAACTGCCTCCTTAGAGACATGGGTAGTAGCCATATACTCTACTTCTGTCATGGACAAAGCAACTATGGGCCACCTCTTACTCATCCAATGCACTGCACCTCCAAACAGAGTAAACACATAGCCACTAGTGGACCTTTGACTATCCAAGTCACTTGTTCAATCTGCATCAACAAAACCTTGTATGTCCAAAGATTTATCAACACAATCAGTACCAAAATGAACCAAACAATGGTTAGGAGTACCAGAAAGATATTTAAACACCCTCTTTACATAGTTCCAATGTTGTCTACCAAGGTTAGACATAAATCTGCTCAAAACTCCCATTACTTGGGGAATATCTGGTCGAGTGAAAACCATTGTATACATCAAACTTCCTACAACCCTAGCATATGGCACATTAGACATATCCTCAAAATCATCCTCAGTCTCTGGATACATATCTAATGAAAGCTTAATACCAATGGGTAAAGGAACTCTAACTAGGTTACAGTCCTGGAAACTAAACCTCTGCAAAATAGTTTTCACATACTTACTTTGTGACAACCAAAGATTTATGTTAACTCTATCCCTCCTGATCTCCATTCCCAAAATATACCTTGCAGCACTAAGATCCTTCATTTCAAATGCACCTGAAAGTTGGGCTTTAAGCTCACTGATCATACCCTTAGTATTGATGATAAACAACATGTCATCAACATACAAAGCAATACCCAGTATAGAATCATCAACACAATGAATGTAAACACAGTGATCCTCCTCTCTTCTAAAAAAACCCAATTTCAAAACAAGTGAGTCAAACTTTTGATACCACATTCTGGGGGACTATTTTAGACCGTAAAGAGACCTCTTTAACCTGCAAACCAATGTTCTTTTCCTTTTACCTCAAAACTTGTAGGTTGTTGGATATAAATTTCTTCTTGAAGATCTCTGTGCAAGAACACAGTCTTAACATCCATTTGCTCAATCTCCCAATCATAAGCTACAGCAATGGAGAAGAGAAATCTAACAGAAATCAATTTTGCAACAAGAGAGAATATCTCACCAAAATCAACTCCCTCTCTCTGGGAGTAGCCCTTGGCTACCAGTCTTGCCTTGTACATCCCCAATGACCTATTTGCTCTAAACTTCTCCTTGAAGATCCACTTACAACCTATGGCCTTTCTTCCTTTGGGTAAATGAACAAAATCCTAGGTGTTACAAGAGTCTAAAGCCATCATATCCTCCTATATGGCTAGGTGCCAAGACTCACTATCATCTACAGAATTAGCTTCCCTATAGGATCTAGGTTCATTGTTAGTACTTAATAAAGCATATACACAACAGAAATCTAGTGGGCTATACCTATCAACTAGATTCTGTTGTCTAGTGGATCTCCTCAAGGGTGGAGTAAGAGAGTCTACTCGTTCTTCTGCATGATCATCTGTACCAACTTTTTCTATAACAATAAACTCATCTTTATCATAACTACTTGAATCTTCTTCTTCTTCTTCACCCCCCAATCCATCATTTTGTTCTTCCTGAGGTGCATCTTGCTGATCTAAATCAAAGTGCACCTTCTTTACCTTTTCTTCTTTCTCTTTTGGCTGCTTAGGTTTAGAAATAGCTCCAAGTTCCCTAAAAATAACATCTCTAGAAAAAGATAATCTTGCGGGTTAGTGGATTCCAAAGCTTATAACCTTTGACATTACCACCATATCCAATAAATGTACACTTTTTAGCCTTTGGATCCAACTTAGTTCACTTTGCCTTAGCCACATGGGCAAAAGCCTCACAACCCAAAACCCTTAAATGTGAAACAAAAGGTTTCTTACCTGTTCACACTTCATAAGGTGTTGAATCAAGATCCTTACAAGGAGATTTGGTTATCAAGTAGCAAGCAATACACAAGCCTCTACCCAAAAGCATTTATCCAACTATGCATAACTAAGCATACTTCTAGTCCTTTCCATAATTGTTTGGTTCATCCTTTCTGCAACACCATTCTGTTGTGGTGTATACGGAGTTGTATTTTGTCTGATTATACATGCATGCTTGTAAAACTCATCAAATTCCTTAGAGAAATATTCCCCTCAATTGTCAAATCTTAATATTTTTATCTTTAAACCTGATTAGTTCTCTACTAAGACTTTGAATTCCTTAAACTTAGTGAAAACTTTAGATTTATGCTTTATAAAATAAATACATTTAAATCTAGATACATCATCAATGAAGGTTACAAAATAATGAGATTTTCTAATAGATTCATTATCCACAGGTCCAAACACATCCATATGAATAATTTCTAACTTCTCTTTTGCTCTATTACTTCCTGAAGGAAATGATTTTCTATTTTTTTACCAAACACACAATGCTCATAAAAATGAAACTGCTCATCAAAATAGGAGAAACCATCCAACAAATTTTTATTCTTAATAGTTTTTAATACATTATTACTTGTGTGGCCCAATCTATAGTACCACAACATACAAGTGTTTTCAGAAGCCTCGAAACATAAGAGGCATTACAAACTATAGTGGATTCAAGCTTAAACAAGTTCCCAAATCTCTTCCCTTTTGCTACCACTAAGTTCCCTCTCGCCAATCTGCAGCCATGCTTGTCAAATGTCACATACATTCCCAAATCATTCAACTTCAAAACTGAAATCAGATTTCTAGTTAATCTAGGAACATACAAAACATGAGGGAGGGTTTTAATTGTTCCATCACTGAAAAATAACAATACCTTTCCTTTCCTAACAATTGAATATGAAGAGTTGTCACCAAGGTAGATATTACCTCCATCATATTCTTCATATGTAGAGAGCCATTCCTTATGTGGGGTCATATGAAATGAGCATCTTATGTCAACAAACTAGTGATCATTAGAAACAAGATTACATGTAGAAAGTAAAACTTCTTCACTTGCATGCGAGGACTTCTCTGAAGCACTCTCCCACTATTTCTTGGGGTTTTTGCACTCCTTCTTCACATGTCCCCTTTTACCATAGTGCCAACACTTAACTCTATTTTTTTTACCGGGAGTCTTAGACTAGCCCTTAGACTTGTCCTTAGCCCCTTTTTGATCTCCATTAGGTCCCCTTTCTTTAGACCTTCCCCTGACACCAAGAGCATCCCCTAAACTATCTGAACTCTTCTTCTTCAATTCTTGTGACAGTAGCACTGAAACAAGAGTATCCAACTTTGGATCTGCCAAGTTAGCAGTGGTAGCAAGGATAACATTCTCCCAAGACTCAGGTAAAGAACAAAGAAGTAAGATACATTTATGTTCCTCACTAACCTCAACATCTACTGAATCAAGCTGACTCAATAACAAAATAAAAGAATTTAAATGCTTTGAAACTGATTCACCTTCTCGCATTTTCATGGAAAATAATTTTCTTTTTAAATAAAGTTTGTTTACAATACTCTTGGCTTGGTAGATCTCACCCAACTGATTCCACAATTTGTATGTGGTCTTTTCTTTTGTGACATTCAGTAGCACAAAATCTGAAAGAAACAAATGGATGGTTCCCCATGCCTTCTTATCTAGTCTATCCCACTCATCTTGAGAGACATCGTTAGGTTTCTTCTCTTTTTGAATAGCCAACCATTGGTTTCTTTCTTCTAACAAATCTTCCATTTTCAGCTTCCACAACTCATACCCTGTTCAGTTGAACATCTCAATGTCCATTTGAGAGGTTGATGCAACAGTGGATGCAACCATAATAACAACACAGGATCTACAAAATAAACATAACCAAATCTCCCACTGTAGCTACAACTTCCACACTACCACCCAAAAGTCAAAGCTGGCCGGGCTCTAATACTAAATGTTAGAAATGAAATCAACATTACTTCAATGGAAATCTAATTCAAGATAAATTTCAGCAAACTTAAGTGTGCATTAACAATGGAGATTGTAACAAAACATAAAACCCACTATAGAAAAGATGTCAAACATGAAGAACTCAACACAATGACATAATGTTTACATTGAGAAAACCCTTGTAGGTAAAAAACTCCACCAAGAAAGAGGCACAATTTTGTATTAATCTCAACAAGATTGTACAATACATCAACTACACAACTCTCTCCATAAGTCTTCAATTCGACAGCATTTCGGCAACACCTGAGTACCTAAAATTTATATTGCAGATATAAATACATGGAAAATACTTATAGAAACATTTTTCAACTCATCCTAGGCATTCACCTTCTCTCTCCTAAGATTCTCCAACCTATAAACATTAATTACCATCTTACAAGCATCTTACACTTGTCCAAAAATAGCCATGCAAAGGTTGGGGGCCCAAGACTAAATCTGGCCTCTTACAACATCTTATGAGATGTCATAACCATCATAGATTCCACAAAAGAGTATCTATCCAAGATAGGAACCTTGGGCTAAATATAGCAAATATACAACTACCATATCTGTCATATGCATCATAGAATATCAAAATCTTATGACAACTTGCAGTTGTCATAGATTCACTTACTGAACATTATGACAATTTTCATACATACCAAAAATAGTATATTCTCCAAGGGAGCATACCTACCCTCATTTATTTTGAGTTTTTACATTTGCCAACAATAAAAGTCACTTCGTAATAACCTTTGGTGACTCTGAAATTACCCTTGCCAATGAAACTTGTACATCTCCTCATGGATAATTACAAATTACATATAATAAATAGAATAAATACAATATTGGGATTTACAAGGTTAATGTCACCTTATACCAACACCCTAGTGTCTTGACTTTGAATATCTGCTGCCATCATCATCAGAGAGATGGGCATTCTGTCAGAGGCATCCCTACCTAGGATCTAGCACAAACTGTGATATCTCCTGACAAAGTAATGCATGAACAAAGTGCATTGGAAAGGTTCCTCTTCACTATCTGATATCTTCACCAACTTACCATCAATACCTCTCAGCCTATGCTTGGCCAAGTTGAAATCTCTATATGCACGCTTGACAGTCTGATACTTTTTATTCAGTGCGCTTAGGCCAATCAGATTACTCACTGCAGGGTTTAAGTTGAACACAATGGCAACGTATCCCTTTGTGAACTTGATTATTTCCATGCCATTCCTTAGCAAGACTGTCCTTGTTTGAGGGTTGTACCTCAGTGTTATTGCCCTCACTAGGTTTGGATTAGGAAATACATTAGGGCATATCAGTTTATCTAGGTCAAAGTGCCAAACGTGGTCGACATGGGCTTTATAACTCATCCTACGATGCCAATGTTCAAATAAAACCCAACCAGGAATAGCAAATTGGGCATCTGTACAATTATAGCAATAGTCAAGGAATTTATCATATGGCCCGCTGAGACCATGCAGACTCAAAGCTTTTCTAGCAGAGCCTAGGAGTTGGATCATAAGATCCTCATCTAGACTATGTTTAGAAGTGGAGGCTTGACTGACTTGACCCAATTTCTTTGATTATGTATTAGACTAGGGCTTCTTATCCTAACAATTATCTACCTTCTCAACCAAGCAGTCAAATTGAAATGTATCGGGCATAGTCAAACATAGTGAACTTACTAGTTTATGCTTGCAAAAGTTTGAATTTCTTTCTTTGCTCACCTGAGAATCTGTTGTGTGTCTAAATTCTGCTTATGCTTGAAGAAATGATACAAAAAGCCCTAATTTTCCTCTTTTTCAAGCTTTGAAGCATAGGTTTTAAGGAATTAATGGAAGTAGCCTCAGCCTTAATCTCTCATTCGTGTCACAGGGCACCTTTAATGCTCTTCACAAAAATTTAAACCTGCGACGTTGATTTGAGTTTGTCCTTATGAGATCCATGGCCATCATTTACCCACCAGATTTGAAAATACTATATAATCGATTTATATTACACTATTATAAACTTCGCATGGTGCAGTTTAACCAATGATGACACCAAACTAAGAGAGATCAAGTAGAAAGATGAGTTTCACTTCAAAAATAATATATATTACATGATAGATTCTTCAGTAGTCTATTTGCAAGACTAAGAACAAAAAATAGTTTTCCATCAACATGCAATCAAAACTAAGAAATGCTATCACGTTACTCTCTCTCAATATCAAATTGTGATCACCGATAAATGAGAGACCATTGAACATAGTGATAACCTTCTAAGATGGGAAAGGAACAAACCTTTACATCAGACCATAATGACAAGAACAAGACCCAGATTTCATTAAGAAATATTCTTACTAATTATAACATTTCCAAACATTTCCTGGTAATGGTATCAAGACACCTATAACTATGATTCGAGTTAAGAAAACATAGAAGATAAACTATCTACTCTCTTCCATACCAAATTTATTGTCTCCCTCATAAATCAAAAAGGAAAATGATTCCAATGCTATTACCATGCCATCATACGGTAGTTTCTATTAAGAAAAAAATAGAGATCTAAATGCTACTGTTGGTAACATCTACAAAGATTACATGTCATTTTATCATTATTTTATCAGATAGTTTCTATCTTAAGACTAAAGGAATATGTTGGGAGAAGAGAAGATATGGGCATGAAAGATTTTAGTATTTCATCTTGGTGCAGATTAATTATCACAAATGAAGTACAATATATCCCTAAAGTAATGCAATAAAGGACTAGCCAAACATCAAACCAATGTCAAAGTTTTGGTACCAAATAAACTTACAGTGATTGAGTGATTATGCTTCCCTGATAAGTGTAAATCTAAAAGAATATCAGTGGCATGAAAGACACATTGTGATTTTCCACTCTTCTGGATCATCCGTTTGGTACCCTTTTCATCTTGTCAAAAACTAAAGGAAAATCCCCTAGTTTCCTACCAAAACTTCCTCCCAGAACTCTGCTCTCCCCCATTACAGTGTGGTGTATCCCCCTTCCATCTCCAAAAAAGCTAAGAATATATTTACTGTTCTATTATGAGCATGTGTAGAAGTTAATGTTCGCTATCTCAAAATAGATTGAATAGTTATGGAAAAGAACTAGTAGATGCAAATATCATACAATCAAAACGTATGCATTAAACTCACCTAAGTTGTTATGAATACGAAAATTTTTAAAGCAATAGATTAAACATGAGTAACTTTATGGGATGTGGCAATCTACACACATGCAAATATTATTAATTGCTAATATATTGATGCGTGGTGCTAGACTGGATAGTCAATCTAGCCATAGTGGGCCCACCAAGTGACTAAGAAAAGACAAAACATTATAAGGGATAACTCGTGGCATTAATTAAATCCAAATTCAAATTTCAACGGAATATGATCCTTCTCAGTATAGAAAGGGGTAAATCTCCATGTGAATATAACTATCAAAGGGACCAGGTTGTCAGCAACTAAAGAGAAAATACAACATCAAATTCCATAGATTTCTACATCACTGCAAGCACCAGTATTGTAGCATAGGTAGTTATAACAAATATACAAGATGTTCAACCCTTACAATGGATTAGTTAAAAAACGTAACACACTAGATTTATGATATGTCTAAATAGACTATGAAATGATATCAATGATGATCAAGAGAATTCACATGGTCAATTATAAATAGTGATGACGTTAATAGTAAATAAGAACAATGATCTATACTGATAACAAAAAAAAAAGGTGAGAAGATCAAATTTCCCTCATAAGGCTGCAGGTGGTAATCCACAAGGTCCAACATCTCTGATTCATACACCCACACATTTATACATCTATTCTTATCACTATGAGGTTATAGACCAAGCCTAAAGACTACTCATCGCTAAACATTACCATCCCAATAAATATAAAAATCTATAATTCCTTAACACCCATTCAATTATTACATGATTAAGGTTATTCCATTGTAAAATATTGAGAACAAAGAAACTAATAAATACATACCTTGCACATCACTAGATACTAATTAACATGGAAATATCCTAGTGAAGAAATCTCTCTAACATGTTGATCACCTACCAGTTTTCTATAAAATCCAGGTTCTCATTTACCCAGAACATGATACTATCTATCTCCAATTCCTTCTTTTCTTTTCTCTGAATTTCTGACAGGAGCCTTCTCCAATTCCATAGACAAGTATTTGCACAATCAAGGTAAAAATGGAGGGCACTACATCCTCCCCCCCTTAAACTTGACTTACTCCTAGAAGTCACAAACTAGGGTGGAAACATAACACATTAGTAGCAACATCAAGATGATTCATCTCATAAAATAATATGCACTAAAATATAAACTTATATACTTCATTTGCAACATAATCTACCTTTCTAGTTTTCAATGTCACATTTGTAACACAATCAAAACTTGCAATTAAAAAAAACATTCCTTTATATACACTACCATTGACATTCCTCTACCGATTTGCTGTTAAGCAATCGATAGTTCAGAATGCTACATTTTCACATAATACCAACATATTTATACACCTAGAACACTTTTTGTTTCACCTTCTTGAAGCATGGAACATAATTTATCATCTCGTAGGTACAATTTTCATAATTTTCCATACATTCATCACATACACACCAATATACATAACTGGGATCACATCACAAGGCTACACAAGGGTTCACCTGAATACCGAAAGTCGCATACTAATCCATGATACATAATCCATGAGCCAAGAGCCAAAATAAATCTCACATAATCCATACCTCACACTCAGTGGATTGTTGGTTTTAGGCCACACACATAGGGTGAGACTATCCAAACAAGACCACAATGACCTCTCTCTTGTTGCATAAGGTGATTAGCCTCCAAGAGATAGTCATCACACAAAGGCGGGTAGTGGTTCCTAGCTATATAACAGCCTCACATACCCCCATCCTCAAGGTTCCTTGCGTCTGCTTCCTCATATACACTCACCAAGTCTATCTCATACATCCTTGGAGAGGAATCACAATAAAACACATGGCTAATGTCAAAAATAATAAGGATAAACTAGTTTAGCCACCAAAGTCATAAAGAAAGATTTAAATAAAAATAATAATAAAGAAAGAAATGCATGTAATTTCAACACTAAATCAAATGTAACCACGAGGGCTACAAGAAAATAAGATCACAAAGTGTGGCTAAACCATCACAATCAAATAGAAACAAAGTGTTGGCCGTCACAATCACTACAAAATCATCAATAACCATAGACAAAGTCCACAATCTTAAAAATTGCACTATACAACACTGTGTGACTAGATACTAGCCACCAAACGAGGAAGGAGAAAACAATGTTAGGCTATAGCAGTAGCCCTCATGTGGTGTAGAGTGAGCATGCCATCCACATGGCTCAGAGTGTACTCCTCGGCTACACCCTACATCACATCATCACGTGGCATGGACTAACCAAGTGGCCTGCACACTCCTTGGTTGCCCGCATGGAACATGTACCTCGGCCACATCTCGCATTGCATCTTAGTGCGACATGGTCATACGCCAGCCAGAGAAGGTACGTACCAATCATATGCCACAAGTAGGCACATGCAGAACACACCCCACATAGCGACACCTCATGGAAAAGGCACACACAGGTACTCACCATAGCCAGAGGTATAGATGGCTAGGACCTACCCATATGCTAACCGACTAAACACTGTCGAAAGAAAACATGAGTATCCCTCTACAAGTGTGCAAGGCCCCATTACGCTCATCACACAAGTAGGCTATAACACAATCTTATAGTGCACCTTCACGTGTCTAAGCATGTGGCATCATGTCCTTAAGCCCATCTCGCTACCATCAACAACACAGCATCATCCCTAGCACTATGTTAGAACATCAGTGGAGTGTGGCATCGTATCTATTGCATCACGTCAGAACATGTGCAGATACGGAATCTATCTCAAGATGGGCAACGAATCTCCCTCCACATGCTGGACCTTAAAATATACATGGGGCACATGGTCCAACTTGGGTTATCCATGTAGGCCCTAGACCCCGGCCCCCAAGTGACGAATCATGTCATCACATAGTTCCAGTTGGGTTGTCCATGTAGGTCATAGACCCCGGCCCCCATATAACAACTTATGTGGCATATCATACCTTTTGTGAAGATAAGGTAAATTATCATCCAAGGAATGCCATCCAAATGCTCAAGAACTATGGGGATTAGGCTAACACATATGGATCAACTACACTGATCCATCATAAGAGGAAGTAGTGAGTACATTTCCTCAGGTTTGGTTGAGAGAGGGACCGTTGTGCATTGTCATAAGCATACGCTATACATTCCACCCAAGGAACTTTGTGGCTGCTACTACCCCTTCATAGACTGAGGGACTAGAGAACCAAAGAACATAATCTATGAATCTAACTTTTGGCTACTCTTTTATATATATTTTTTCAACCACACAAGGGTTGGTCATCAATCGGGTAACAAACATACAAACACACATAATAGTATGGTTAATTCCACACCTAAAATATACATATTCCCCATGGATGGGTACCCAATATCACCATCCCATAGGCACACAAAGCAAGTACAGGATATGCACAACACTCAACCAATACACAATCACTGGTTTCTCACATTTACAGGGAAAGATTTACATTTACATACACAATTCCATTACTATCATAAATACATTTACTTCCATAACCAATGTGATTCAAAATCATAACATTTCTTACTATCCACTTCCCTTTTCCAATTTTCTTTCACTCTACTCTTCTAGGACACTAAATGTCAATATCATCATTGTCTATCAAATACATCAAGCTAGGTGTTTAGATTAAAGTATGGTATCTAACACAAGGGTTCCTATCACATGCATAAGAAGAATTACATGGACAACCACATTAACCAAAGATCCCAGTGTTGAAACTTGACTCTGATACCAAATGTAATACCCCGCCATGCAACCCTAGAGATAAGTCAACTACAACATCATAAAAGGCAGATTTTTTATTTTTTATTTATTTTTAAATAGAAACAATGATAACCAAATATAACATAGTCTGATACAACAAGTTAACAAACATCTCTAGGGATAACATGACTGCATTATAGTAAATAAGAAATTTTCAGCAACATACAAAACTCATTCAAATTATATTTAATTACATGACTACGTTACTGATTACTAACATGATTTAACTAATAGTCATGGTTTGTTAAAAAGTAACAAATGAATACACACACACGCACGCACCATCTACCTAGAACTTTAGCAATAATGAACTCAATAGAATAATGAGATATCAATTTAAAAAGTTTATCTTAGTAAACATCAAATCAATAATTGGAATATATCAACATTCATCAAAATGAAATACAAATGTTTCAACAAGTTTATACATTTATACATCTTTACTGATACTACTAGATAGTCATCAGTTCGCCAAGTGGAAAGGTACCTCCTTAGCCCCAAAGTCTTGGATGGCTATAGATCCCAATTGCACATCTAATGAAATATTAGTCTTGCATAAATACAAATATCAATTGTATGAAATGACTAGCCTAAGGCCCTAAGGGCCGACCTAATGTCTCGGGGGCTCATATTGGCCTTGCCTACATACGCGTAGCACAGAGACATTGTAGTTTGATGACTTGTACTTGCAATCACACAACAGTATCATATAGATCAAACTTCTATGATGATAACATTAACTAAAACTTTCACATTACAATCCATTATTGAGGACAATAGAAGACTAAGTTTACCTATTCCACAATATTCTCAAGGAATTTCATCGTACAAAAGAAAACTAATTCTTTAATCAAGGCAACACTGTGCCATTTCCCTTTATAAGTCGACAATACACAATTCTATACAAATCTCTACCAAATCTCATAATACATAGGGCATCAAGAGGTTGTTTACAGAATGAAATTCTAACCATGAAGTTATTATTGGACTTGGGTTAACATCAAACAATAGCATAAATCAAATCCTGCATGTTATATGGCTACTAAATAAGTTTATTCACTAAACAATTGTCAATATAAATCAAGATAATGTTACTACTTAATCGAGGTTAAGAGGATGTGCAATACATCTTTAATCAAACTAAAGTTATCTTTAACTCCATTCACGTGGGATCCATCTAAAAGATCTTTCGAAAGAAAACATTCATGCTAAGACTTATGTGAAGCCATTTTTAGAAAGAAAACAATATTCTCAGCTTAGATAATCATAACCAGAAAACATAATTATCACTTCTAATCTATTCTTCTATTAGTATAAAACTTGATGCCTTAAATAAAATAAACAAATGTCTTTTTAGCCGAGACACCACCTCCAACTATCTGGAAGTAAAATATAATAGAAACAACAAGTCTTCTGCTATATAACAAAAATTTGATCAAAAGACAAAGTCACCTGGAATAATAAGTTGGCTAATATGTGACACATCTCATAGAGGATAAAACAACAAGTGGAGGGAGATACCAATACTAGTAATCGTTGTTCAATACATCCTTGGATCACAACTCCCATATTCACTTATTCTAAGTGGTAACCTTAAATCCTCTAGAAAAGTTTTGAGAACAAAGGTAAACTATTTAGAAGAATACTACAATTTATTAATACAAATCATAATTAACATAATACCAAAACATTCTGCATTAAAAATTTCCTAAGAGGCTCGAAATAACGGTGTATTGCATGTTTCTACTCACATACTGGATTATCTATTGAACCCAAACAACTTTATGCTTTTAAGATATCAGCCAGTAAGCTTGTCTCACTGTAGTGGAATATTAAACTTTAGAATGAGTGAATATTAGGTCTTAAATTCCTCGCACTACAGAATAGAATTGTATGAATACATGATACAAACTCTGCATCAGTCTACCTTAGGCTTGATGACCCACACCCTAGTTCAACCATGATGAAATCAGTTTCCAGCCACCATATGCCCTTTGACTTACAAACATTTGAATAGCATTGCTTCTTAAAGACAGAAGGTGTTCTAAGGACATAATTACTCTGGTATCCTAGCATGAACTTTAAGAGTAAACCTATAAATCACATTTTGGCCACAATGACTTTGAATACTCCGTAGAAGATATAAGAAAAAGCTTATACCTACTTACTTTGGGTGTTGGTTCATCATCATGACTTGTCAAAAAACTAAAGAAAACTAATGAAGAAATCCCTAAGTCTCTAAGCAAGAGATTATTTTGTATGCCAATGGGATTGTGAGCCAATGAGGTGGTATATAGTATATACTTTATAATCAATTTGTATTGCACTATTATAAGCTTCGCATGGTGCAGTTTAACCAATGATGACACCAAACTCAGAGAAATCAAGCACAAAAATGAGTTGCACTTAAAAAATAATATATATTACACCATAGATCCTTCGGTAGTCTATTTGCAAGACTAAGAACAGAAAACACTTTTGCATCAACATGCAATCAAAACTAAGAAATGCTATCGCGTTACTCTCTCTCAATATCAAATTGTGATCACTGATAAATGAGAGACCATTGAACATAGTGATAACCTTCTAAGATGGAAAAGGAACAAACCTTTACATCAGACCATAATGACAAGAACAAGACCCAGATTTTATTAAGAAATATTCTTGCTAATTATAACATTTCTAAACATTTCCTGGGAATGGTATCAAGACACCTATAACTATGATTTGAGTAAAGAAAACATAGAAGATAAACTATCTACTCTCTTCCATATCGAATTTATTGTCTCCCTCATAAATCAAAAAGGAAAATGATTCCAATGCTATTACCACGCCATCATACGGTAGTTTCTATGAAGAAAAAAATGGAGATCTAAATGCTACTGTTGGTAACATCTACAAAGATTACATGCAGTTTTATCATTATTTTATTAGACAATTTCTATCTTAAGACTAAAGGAATATGCTGGCAGAAGAGAAGATATGGGCGCAAAAGATATTAGTATTTCATCTTGGTGCAGATTAATTATCACAAATTAAGTACAATAAATCCCTAAAGTAACGCAATAAAGGACTAGCCAAACGTCAAACCAATGTAAAAGTTTTGGTGCCAAATAAAGTTCAGTGATTGAGTGATTATGCTTCCCTGATAAGTGTGAATATCAGCAGCATGAAAGACACATCGTGATTTGCCACTCCTCTGGATCATTCGTTTGGTGCCCTTTTCATCTTGTGAAAAACCGAAGGAAAACCCCCTAGTTTCCTACCAGAACTTCCTTCCAGAACGCCACTCTCCCCCGTTACAGGGTTGTGTATCCCCCTTCCATCTCTGAAAAAGCTAAGAATATATTTACTGTTCTATTCTGAGAGTGTGTAGATGTTAATGTCCTCTATCTCAAAATAGATCGAATAGTTAAGGAAAAGAACTAGCAGATGCAAATATCAAATCCAAATGTATGCATTAAATTGACTTAAGTTATTATGAATAAGAATGTTTTTAAAGAAATAGATTAAACATGAGTAGCTTTATGGGATATGGCAATCTACACACATGCAAATATTATTAATTGCTAATATATTGATGCGTAGTGCCAGACTGGATAGCCAATCTAGCCATAGTGGGCCCACTAGGTGACTAAGAAAAGACCAAACATGATAAGGGATAACTCATGGCATTAATTAAATCAAAATTTAAATTTCAACGGAATATGATCCTTCTCAGTCTAGAAAGGGGTAAATCTCCATGCTAATATAACTATCAAAGGGACTAGGTTGTCAGCAACTAAAGAGAAAATACAACATCAAATTACATAGATTTCTACATCACTGCAAGCACTAGTATTGTAGCATAGGTAGTTATAACAAATATACAAGATTTTCAACCCTGGCAATGGATTAGTTAAAAAACGCAACGCACTAGATTTATGATATGTCTAAATAAACTATAAAATGATATCAATGACAATCAAGAGAATTCACATGGTCAATTATAAATAGTGATGACATTAACTATAAATAGGAACAATGATCTATACTGATAACAAAAAAAATAGGTGAGAAGATCAAATTGCCCTTATAAGGCTGCAAGTGGTAATCTACAAGGCTCGACATCTCTGATTCATACACCCACACAATTATACATCTATTCTTATCACTATGAGGTTATAGACCAAGCCTAAAGACTACTCATCGCTAAACATTACCATCCCAATAAATCTAAAAATCTATAATTCCTTAACACCAATTCAATTATTACATGATTAAGGTTTTTCCATTGTAAAATATTAAGAATAAAGAAACTAACAAATACATAACTTGCACATCAGTAGATAGTAATGAACATGGCAATATCCCAGTGAAGAAATCTCTCTAACATGTTTGATCACCTACCAGTTTTCTATAAAATCCAGGTTCTCGTTTACCCAGAACATGATACAATCTATCTCCAATTCCTTCTTTTCTTTTCTCTAAATTTTGAATAGGAGCCTTCTCCAATTCCATAGCCAACTATTTGCACAATCGAGGTAAAAATGGAGGGCACTATAGATTTGACACCGACATATTCTCTAAGAAAGAGTCATTTTTGGACTGTGATGTCACTGGCTTGTATGGCCATTAGACTCCTTCGATGGCTACGCACTTTGTTAAGGATGGCACTGTGTGTGGCATCCCTCATTGACCTTTGTCACATGGCAAATGCTATCCATCATCAGCCTTAGATGGCCTCTATGAATGCAATAAATGATTGGTCTTTTGTGGCCGTTGAGGATTCTCTCTGGTTCTGCCTTTTGAGCTATTGTCGATGGTTTAAAAAAATGGCTTGTGTGGCTTGTCTCTATTTATAGTCTGTGAGCCTTCAAATGATTTTGGCCTATGCAGCCTGTGTGGTTCTTCCAAGTGAGGAACCACACTACCCTATGTGGGCATTTGAAGTAATAAGATGGACATAGAAATATTAAATAGAAAAACAACTGAACTAAGCAAAAACGTAGAGATGTAAACCTGATTCGCACAACAAGCAAACAAGATTTGTTGTTGACCATAGTGCTCTGATACCATCTGAGAACCAAGATCATGGAAAGACTATCAAACATGAGATTACAAGTGAGAACGAACAATTTGTATTAACAAATAACAGGTATAAATAGTAGAGGTTGCATACCCAACTCTCAACGAAACAAGGATAGCTGGCGATATTCAAAGCAAGAGAATAGCTTAACTACCCTAGGAAATAGAGGCGATGTGTCAATTCTATTGACACCTATTACAAATGACTCGCCAAGTTGAAAATGTCAATTGGTATCTGCTATAAGTCACCTAACTATGATTGAGTTAGTGTTAACTCATGGAGTTATACACCAACACTTTCACTCCAAATTTATGATCAGTTCATGCTTCGTTGATCTTTTTTCTTTCAATATAAATATCCCCCTCCTCTAATCATTAGAGGAGGTAAATTGAAGAATTATAGACATTCATAGTAATTTTCTCTCCATTAGCATCCTAAGTGCTCACCTAGGATGCACATGCCTTTTGTTTTCTATTGTTTTTCCATTCAAGCTTTTAAAAGCTTCATTGAAGTATTTTCATGCTCTCATATTGCTCACAAGGCATAGCCATAGTAGTCAATTAGTGCTCTCATAGCACTCATAAGCTCACAATCTAGCTCTTTTCAATCCAAGATTTGAAAATCTTGCATCATTACCATTCAATTGCCATCTTCTCACTTGCCCCCAAGAGGAGTACCCCACTACTGTAAGAGGAGAAGGAGGTTGTCAAACAAAAAAATATTTATGAGGGTAGTGCAAAGCTCATGTGCCAAGTTATTCCAAGTTCTTTTCATACTTTCATATTACTTAGATAATGAATGTTTTCTCTTAAGGAAAGTAACTTGTTGTTTTTCTCTTGATAGGAATTGTTAGTTTCCTTTAATTTGATTGCAATAGATTAGAGAGCAATTTACTTTTCATAGATTAATTCATTTGATTCCATTAGGTAGATCTTTACTTTCTTTCCTAAAGTAGATTTAAAAAATTGTCAAAAACAAAAAAAAATTAGAATTGCATTAGGTAAAATTCATTATAAAGTGCATTCATATAAAATTGATCTATTTATTTAAGAAAAATACAAAAATATAGCTAGCATATCATATAATTGCATTTCATACACAAAAATAAAAAAATAAAAATATTAGGAAAACTCAAATTGTTCAAACCCTCGATATCATCATGAGGTAGTCACATTCATGGTAGACATAAACCCTTGATAACATCACAAGGTAAAACAATCAAAGTCAATCAAAAGTCAACCCTAGGTCAATCTTGGTCAAAGAAAGTCAAAGAATACCAACTCTTTTAGAATAACAAATAAATGTGCCTAGGACTTAGAGGAGAGTGGGTCAAGGCAATTCTAGAAGAACTAGAGGAAATAAACCATAGATGACAAATCACACAAGAGCAACAACACATCATTAGTGTTGTACAACAAGACATACAAATTCAATAGCATCTCCAAGACCACGAAGCTAGATTACTACATGTTAGGAACATAAACGAAGCAAATAAACATCTGTCTAGGCATTGGAATCTAAGAAATCCTAATAGGAGACAAATCACAAGTGACCCTTAGGGTCATATCATCATTTCAACATTAACTACTATAGAGAGAACAAGGTGACTCTAAAGTAATGATAGGCCCCAAATCAGGCCAACCATTCTTCATGAAGTTCTACTCCTATGTGGACAAAACAACTCTAGATCTCACCCCCGCTTGATTGTCTTTTGCCATGAGAGAAAGAGTGACTTGGAGGTTGCTAGAAGTAGGGATAGTGATGTAGAGTGCACAATGGAAGCAGACAAAACAGATCAAATTATGAACTATTGAACTGGTTGAACCCTTGAACTCCTTGAACCGTCGAACTCTTTGAACTTTGCTTATCACCTTTGAACCTCACTTGTCAGCCAAACAATTACTATAGGCCATTTCAAGATTCACCACATTGATATACCGATGCTTTGTTAATATCAACTCATATACATCGCTTGACTTGTTATCACTAGTGGACTAAAGTTCATATGCACTGATTCACCGTCTCACCCAGTCACCAGTTGTATGTTCCACCACATATAATCTCAATATACATTGACGATATGCATTTGGTGGGACCTCCTTTCTTCGACATGACTTCAACCATCGGTGAACTCTAAACTCACTGGGCCAATACACTGATGAATCTCCCGTTAGAATTACTTTCTACCATCACTCCGATATAACTCGATCAGTAAGATCACCCTCTGTCGGTGGAACTTTTCCTTCGTGTGCCGATACACTTAGTCACCCCAATCACTCTTCATGTAGACTAAAACTATCACCCAGAATACTAAATACTTTGCCAATGACCCCCAGTCTCGCTAATGAAACTCTCACACTTAGGTAAAACTTCACTTTGCCTAACTTTCTGGTGCAGGAGCACCTTGGCAAATTAATATTGCCCTGGACAAATCTTTGAGTTTGATTAAATTTGTATGCTTCCACATTGTAATAAGGTTTACCAAGTCATTTTTATGTGTTTAGGTCATTAGGAGTTTCAAAAATGCAAAATATTGCAAACCATGTAAAGGTTGTCAATGTAAAATTAGAAAAAAGATGCAAACTTGGAAGGTGAAGTGTCATTTGGCTTTTGGTTTGCTCCAAATTAGTTATGAACTAAAGAGACATGTTTTAATGCCTTTAAAAGGCCTTGTAACCATGAAGAATTCGTGGGTGGTTGAAGATTTGAGCATGGAATGAGAAAAAATAATGTTTTCCTGTATTTTCCGTCAGAAATTTGTTGTCTTTTGCTATTGTAAGGCCCTATATGGAATTGAATGGATGCCTAATGGATTGAAAATGTTATATCCTTCAACCACCTTCCATTTGCTTCTTGTCCCATGCATTTTTATTTATTTTTGTGAAATATATGAGTGTTTTATGGATTGTAATTTTCTGATTTTCCCTGCAACAGTCCTGTTGCAGCATTTGATACAGTTTGGTACAGACATATACAGGAGCAACCCATATATGGTTGGAAAGATTATTGAGTCTACTTTCCATTTATTTTTGTTGCATCAAATTTCATTAGGATTTGAATAAGTTATGGCATTTTTATTGAGGGTAGGTCTGCAGAGTTTAATTTTCTAAAAATATAGTCTGAAAATATGCATGGTATGACTTGGTACGGCCTCACATTGATGCATATAATAGATGGATGGAAATATATGTGTTTCTATTTTACAATTCTTTTGGTTTGGTATAATTTCATTAAGTTTTGTGAGAGATATTGCAATTTTGGTGAGGGCAGGTCTGAACACTACCTAGGGTTTGTAGTTTTGGGAAAAGAGTCATAACTTTCTCTCCTACCATTGTATCTTCATGAAAATTGGAGGAAAAGTTGAGACATGGACTAGCTAGGACTCGAACCTAGGACCTTCCATTCGCTGCTGGAGTGCTCTACCACTGAGCTACTGGCCCCTCTTGGACCAGTCCATCGTCAGTCTGGGTGTGGCTTAATTCCAACACCAACACCCCCACTTAAGCCACACCTCTCATGTGCTTGGGGCTCCTAGCCTGGGCTAACTCTGATACCAAAATGATACAGAAGTAGGAGGACCAAAACTATCCTCAATAACATTAACAAATCAAAGAACTAATCCAATTGCTTTAATCAGGTTGAATAGAACATTAATACATACTTTTCCTCCAATTTTCATGAAGATCCAATGGTAGGAGAGAAAGTTATGACTCTTTTCCCAAAACTACAAACCCTAGGCAGCGTTCAGACCTGCCCTCACCAAAATTGCAATATCTCTCACAAAACTTAATGAAATTATACCAAACCAAAAGAATTGTAAACCAGAAATAGATATTTTTCCATCCATCTATTATATGCATCAATGTGAGGCCATACCAAGTCGTACCATGCATATTTTCAGACTATATTTTTAGAAAATTAAACTCTGCAAACCTACCCTCAATAAAAATTTCATAACTTATTCAAATCTTAATGAAATTTGATGCAACAAAAATAAATGGAAAGTAGACTCAATAATCTTTCCAACCGTATATGGCTTGCTCCTATATATGTCTGTACAAAACTGTATCAAATGCTGTAACAGGACTGTTGCAGGGAAAATCAGAAAATTACAATCCATAAAACACTCATATCTTTCACAAAAATAAATAAAAATGCATGGGACAAAAATTAAATGGAAGGTGGTTGAAGGATATAACATTTTCAATCCATTAGACATCCATTCAATTCCATATAGGGCCTTACAATAGCAAAAGACAACAAATTTCTGATGGAAAATACAGGAAAACATTGTTTTTTCTCATTCCATGCTCAAATCGTCAACCACCCACGAATTCTTCATGGTTACAAGGCCTTTTAAAGGCATTAAAACATGTCTCTTCAGTTTATAACTGATTTGGAGTGAACCAAGAGCCAAATGACTCTTCATCTTCCAAGTTTGCATCTTTTTTCCAATTTTACATTGACAACCTTTACATGGTTTGCAATATTTTGCATTTTTGAAACTCCTAATGACCTAAACACATAAAAATGACTTGGTAAACCTCATTACAATGTGGAAGCATAGAAATTTAATCAAACTCAAAGATTTGTCTAGGGCAATATTAATTCGCCAAGGTGCTCCTGCACCACTTTCGACTAAATCCTAGCACATAGAAATACTAAGGTGCGTACTGTGCAATACCTTCGACCCAGTTCTCTACACTATTAAACATAACACAACACATAGGAACAAGAACAGAAAATAAAAATACATATGTACACAATGAAGCCATTCCACTGGTTTCAACAGAAATCCCACCAGTGGAATGCTTCATCAATTCATACTTTGACAACTTGTAGAATAGAAATGACTACGTTACAAGAAAGGGAAATCTACCAATAGTTAACAGATTTTCACTCCATGAACAGAATAGAGTTTTTGTTATTCTTTTTGCATAGAATTGAACATATGCAACTGAACTTAGAACTGAACCCACATGTTCGGTCTACTGCCAATTTATCCCAATACAGTGGGAGATCAACCATTCATGACAGTTGGGGAAGGCTAACCGCTTCATATCCCCGAACTGTCCTTATTACAACTGAACACAAAAAAATTGAAAAACAACAATTGGTTTGTTTGACCTCATGACAAACAAACAACAAAATAAGCTGAGTTGTTAGGTGCCCCTGCACCATACTCTTGGGGTTTAAAATAACTCAAGTCCCTTGAGGAACCAAGTCTGAAATAGCAACCCCATGTCTGATGATATCCTCCTCGCTCATCTAGGTAGCATCTTCATCAGGCAAACCACAACATTTGACCAAATACTTCTTGTAGGTTTTATGCCTAGTCTTCTTCTGAACTTTGGTGTCCAAACTACATTCCAGTTGTACTGGTTGACTTGGTGGAATATTAGAAATCCACTCTGCATCCCATGCTTCTATCACATCTAAATCTGTAACATTGTCTCCCTTGAATGGAAACAGTTCTAACACATTGAAAATGGGTGATATTGCTAAACCTGGAGGAAGTTCAATTTCATATGCATTAGGCCCAAATTTGTGTACAATCTTGCATGGACCTATCTTCTTCATAAGAAGCTTCATGGGCTGCCCCTTTGGAAGTCTTTCCTTCTTTAGATATGCCATTACCATATCCCTAACTTTGTATTGGACATCCCTTTTCTTCTAATCAGCTCTCTCTTTGTATTTCCCTATGTTCTTCTGAATAGTTTCCCTTACAGCATCATGGATATCCTTCATACTAACTACAAAATCCTCTCCTTGTGCACTCCTTTTCTCCATGTTCTAGAGATCACTGAGCTCCAAAATTCCCCTTGGGTGAATCCCATATACAACATCAAAAGGACTCTTTCCTGTGCTCCGATTGACAGAGTCATTATATGCAAATTCTACTTGCGGGATGATCATATCCCATGCTTCTCCATGCTATTTAGTCAAACACCTCAAAAGATTACCCAATGATCTATTCACCACCTCAGTTTGTACATCCATCTGAGGGTGATAGGTTGACGTGAAAGATAATTGAGTGCTAAATTTCTTCCACAAAGTGTGCCAAAAATGTCCCAGAAACTTGGGATCTCTGTCAGTGACAATATTCAATGGTAAACCATGAATTTGAACAATCTCCTTAAAAATTAGACCAGTAATGTGTGATGCATCATTGGTACATTTGCATGGCACAAAATGAGCCATTTTACTAAATCTATCAACTACAACAAATACACTGTCAAAACCTCTTTGAGTCTGGGGAAGACCCAAAACAAAATCCATACTGATGGACTCCCATGGCCTTTGTAGAATTGGAAGTGGTTGATAGAGACCGGCATTGGATGAAGTTCCTTTTGCCCTCTAACAAAAGCTACAAGTTTCTACAAATTTCCTGACATCTGTTTGTATCTTAGGCCAGAAGTAAAGCCTTCTCACTTGTTCCAACATCTTGTCCAGTCCAAAATGACCTCCAAGACTACCACAATGCTTCTCTTTTATGATGTTCTCCCTCATGGAACACCTAGGTACACACAGTTGGCTGCCTTTGAACAGTAGCCCTTGCTATAACAAATATTCAGAAAAGTCAGAATGATAGGAATCTAAAAATTGTGAACAAACTACATATATCTCTTTGAAGTCCTCATCATCCTGGTATAGATTCTTGGGAGAATCCACTCTGACACTTTACAACTGAATTTCCTGTATAGTGCACTCTTTTGCTCAGAGCATTTGCCACCTTGTTGGCTTGTCCCTTCTTATGTTTGATGGAAAAAGTATATGCCTGGACTTGTTTGAGCCACTTCATATGCCTATGATTTAGCTTCTCCTGTGAATTCAGAAAACTCAAGGCATGGTTGTCAGTATAAACAATGAATTCCTTGGGCAAGTGATAATGTCTCCATTTTTTCAATGCTTGAACCATTGCATACAATTCTAGATCATATGTGGGATACTTTCTCTTAGCATCATTTAGTTTTTCACTAAAGAAAGCAACAAGTCTGCCTTCTTGACTCAAGACAGGACCAATGGTAAGGTTACTAGCATCACATTCCACAGTAAACAACTTATTAAAATCAGGAAAAACCAAAATAGGTTTCTCTGCTACCTTTTGTTTAAGAATCTCAAAAGATTCAGCTGCTGCTTTATTCCAAACAAACTTACATTTCTGTCCTCCTTTTATGGTATCTAGAAGAGGTGCACAAATGTGATCGAATCTCCTTATGAATTTCTTATAAAAGGTTGCCAAACCTTGAAAACTTCTTACATCACTTACAGTTTTAGGTGTTGGCCAAGATAGAATAGCATCTACCTTTTTCGGATCCATTTTCAAATTGCCCTGGGATATCACAAATCCAAGGTATGTGAGTTCTTCCTTCCTGAAGACACTCTTCTCCATATTAATTATTAGTTTCTCCTTATGCAACTTCTTTAGCACATGTTCCAAATGCTGCAAATGTTCTTCCTTTGTCCTACTAAAAATTAGAATATCGTCAAGATAGACAACAACAAATTTGCTAATAAAATCTTTCAATACCTCATTCATTAGAAGCATGAAAGTACTGGGAGCATTGGACAATCCAAATGGCATCACTACCCACTTAGAAAGACCCTTATTAGTCTTAAAGGCTATCTTCCATTCATCCCCTTATCTAATCCTGATCTGATGGTATCCACTTTTGAGATCAATTTTAGAAAAGTATCGAGCTCCACCCAAACAATCCATTAGGTCCTCTAATCAAGGCATAGGAAACCTATATCTAATGGTGATCTTATTTATGGCTCTCAAATCAGTACATAACCTCCATTTGCCATCCTTCTTGGGAGCTAAAGCTATAGGTACAACACACGGACTAAGACTTTTCTTCACCAAGCCCTTATCCAATAGTTCTTGCACTTGTTTAGCAATTTCCTCTTTCTGAGCAGGTGTCATTTTATAGGCTATCTTATTTGGCAAGGTGGATCCTGGGATGAAGTCAATCTGATGACTTATGTCTCTCACAGGGGGTAGTGTATTGGGCATAGCCTCCACCATGATACTCTTATACTTGTCTAACAATTCCTGCACTTCCTTAGGGACATTTTCCTTGTTGTTTTTAGACAAATCACAATTGTCTTTAGGTTTCAAAATCAGAGCATACCCCTGGGTTCCCTCTTCTTTCAAAGTATGGAGAAACTCTTTCCTAGTCACTAACATGATACTTGAGCCTACATTCTTGTCTACACCCTCTTCTAGTAAAGGATCCATCTTATACTATCTACCATTCTTGGTGATAACAAAGGAATTGGATTTAGCATTATGCTGGGCTTGTACATCATACTGCCAAGCTCTACCTAATAGTAAATGGCATGCATCCATGGGAATTATATCACACAACAGTTTGTCCCTATATTCCCCTATCTAAAATTCTACCCAATCTTGTTCATCAACCAAGACTTGTTGCCCTTTATTCAGCTAGGACACTTTGTATGGACTAACATGTGGCAATTTTTTCAAATTCAGTTTCTCTACCATTTCTACTGAAACTAAATTTTTAGTTGAGCCATAATCAACAATTACCTTACACCTTTTGCCGGAAACTTTACACAAAGTTTTGATTAGTGTCTTCCTCTGTGGTGGTTCTTTGTTCTACGGTACCTTCAGCATCATCCTTCTCATCATGAGATTATCTTCATCTTGTACTAGAGCTATGCTTCCCATAGGTGAAGTCACACTCTAATAATCTTCTTCTTGAATCAGCTAGCTCCTTCTCTCTCCTCCATAAGAGCTTGAGGCTTTCTCTGGACACTTGCCTGCTATGTGCCTAATTTGGTTTCAATTATAACATCTTCCTGTGAAGACATTAGGACCTCTACCTGGTCCACCAAATCTACCTCTCCCATTGGGTCTCCTTCCTCTGAAACCCCATTTAGAACCAGATTCTCCACTGTGTTCTTGCTGACTGGACTCCCCTTGATTCTTCTAGAACTAATTTCTGCCACCAAAGCTTATTTTGCCCCTTAAATTTCTTCCACCTCTGATTATGTTCTGTTGTTCTCCCTTTCTTTTCTGCTTCTCTTCTACTCTCAACGCCACTTGGAAGCACTTGTCCATAGTTTATGGTGTCAAGATGGTAATCTCATCTTGTATACTATACTTCAGGCCATTAATATACCTGGCAACTCTTCCTTTCTCGTCCTCAGCATGTCCACACCTTAGAGAGAATTTATGAAATTCCTTTGTATAGTTGGATACATCCATATCCTTTTGCCTGAGGTTTTGCATTTTCCTATATATCTGCACTTCATAATCTGTGGGTAGGAACTAAGCCTTGATCCTCTCTACCATCCGACTCCAGGATGAGATCATGCTCTTGCCACTCTTCACCCTTTCTCCCTGGGTGTAGTTCCACCACGTGAGTGCAGCACCTTTCAATTTCATCTTTTCAAACTTGACTCTTTTATTTTCAATTAGGAATGATATGATAACTCCATATGTGCATCCCCATGGGCATAAGCAAACAAACATGCTATCCCAAAAACAACTTCATAGAGCTATGCACTTGGTTTCCTTGTGTCATTTGGCAGGTCACATTAATATTTTGTAGGTATTAAATTTAGGATGATTATATACTATCCAACAGTAGATGAATATAACATACAACAAACAATTATCAAAACTTCTAATTATCATTACCGTGTTGCGCCATCTCTCCTATAATGGAATGAGAATGCAAGGTAAAATGGGTAATATCCCAACCATCCTACTACTTCCAACACAGTTGCATACAATGTAATATCTTCAATAGTTTCCAATTCATTGATACCAATAAATCATCATAAGTGAAAGATACAACCACATTATACTTGCAAATATTTAAATCACTGTCCACAAATTACCAGAAGTATCGATGACTATAACCTTGTTGTTTTTGTTATTATAAAATCACACAGCATGAATTACATAGAAATAGTCTAAAACAACAAAATACCTTTCATATTCTTCATAGCATTCATCATTATAGCTTCGTGGCAAGCACCAGAATTGGGAAATTCCAGACTCACACACCTCTATCAGAGAAAAGACCCAAAAGAATTGGACCAGTAACATTGAACAATTTCCCACATTACTGGTCCTGCATACAATTTATACAGATAGTTGATTAGCGACACCATTGAGGGTCTCAAAATAATCCATATATAGACTTTCCCTATCACAAACGAAAAGAAAACTGACTCTTGATTAACTACCCCCTTCAGTTACAACTTCCTTTTTCAAACTGACTCTTGAACTTCCTAATTAAATGACTAAAATGCATTAGACTATTTCCAAACATAATTAAGGCTCAAACATTACAAAATTTGCCTTTTAAAGGTATTCAGTGAACAAGGTGCTCCTGCACCATACAACCAACCAACAAAGATTTCCAACTCCCTTGGAAATGTATCTACAAAATGAAACTACATTTTCTTGCATCTTTGTCTGGCTTCATCTTTCACTTTGTCTCTTCAGCTTCAGGCTTCAAATCTTCACATCAATGGAATAGTGACCAACCAACCAACAATGGTAAACTACCATCAACATTTCAGAGCATCGTCAGGCTCCTTCTACTCCGAGCAATGGAGTACTCTCAGACTGACCAAATCCTCCACAACTACAACATAATGCTCAATCAAATGTCCATCCTACATGCTACTTCACAGACCCATTCCTCTCATTCAATAGTAGATCTTGGAGATGCACTACCACTCTCTCTTGTAGTGGCCTCACCTTGCACCCTCTTCTAGCCAAATCTCTATTGGTGAATGGTCTTGACACACCTCAACATCATCTGTCCACACTACAAGAATCCTATTCCTTCTCGCAACTAGATGGCATGAGCATCTGCAATAATCTAGCAACTACTGTCAGCCTTCAAAATACCTTCTATGATCTCTGCTTTCATAATAGTCACCAACCAAACATTTTGCTTTAATTCTTTAGTTTTCCTTCAACTCTTCACATGCCTTCTCAGCGATAGAAATCAAATACACAGCTACCTAGACCTTTTGCTATCTCTGATACCAAATTGATGCAGAGGCAAACTCTTATCCTTCCTAACATTCATTTGTATAATGGCTATCATTCCTTCCTTCACATATAGAAGGTGAAAAAAAGACATGTCTTCAAGAAAAATTGAATTTCCAATTTGGTCATTGAATGAAACTTCTATTAGTTCTGGCTGCATCAATTAGGAATGACATGATAACTCCATATGTGCATCCCCATGGGCATAAGAAAACAAACATGCCATCCCAAAAATAACTTCATAGAGCTATGCACTTGGTTTCCTCGTGTCATTTGGTAGGTCACATTAATATTTTATAGGTATTAAATTTAGGATGATTATATACTGTCCACCAGTAGATGAATATAACATACAACAAACAATTATCAAAACTTCTAATTGTCATTACCGTGGTGTGCCATCTCTCCTATCATGGAATGAGAATGCAAGGTAAAATGGGTAATATCCTAACCATCCTGTTGCTTCCAATATAGTTGCATACAATGTAATATCTTTAACAGTTTCCAATTCATTGATACCAATCGATCATCATAAGTGAAAGACACAACCACATTATAGTTGCAAATATTTAAACCACTGTCCACAGATTACTAGAAGTATCGATGATTATAACCTTGTTGTTTTCCTTATTATAAAATCACACAGCATGAATTACATAGAAACAGTCTAAAACAACAAAATACCTTTCATATTCTTCGTAGCATTCATCATTATAGCTTCATGGCAAGCACTAGAATAGGAAAATTCCAGACTCACACACCTCTGTCAGAGAAAAGACCCAAAACAATTGGACCAATAACATTGAACAATTTCCCACATTATTGGTCCTGCATACAATTTATACAGATAGTTGAGCAGCCACACCATTGAGGGTCTCAAAATAATCCATATATAGACTTTCCCTATCACAAACGAAAAGAAAACTGACTCTTGATTAACTGTCCCCTTCGGTTACAACTTCCTTTTTCAAACTAACTCTTCAACTTCCTAATTAAATGACTAAAATGCATTAGACTATTTCCAAACATAATTAAGGCTCAAACATTACAAAATTTGCCTTTTAAAGGTATTCAGTGAGCAAAGTGCTCCTGCACCAGAGAGGGTTCATGTGCTATGTCAGAGATCACTCATCCATAATTACACGAGTCATGTTTCAAGGAGTACAGGGTTGTCCATGCGACCCAAAGACACTAGGGGTGACCCTAAATAGGCAAGAAGAACAGGGTTAGGAATGCAGTTTAGAAGGTAGGGAAAGTTAGTTAGAAGGTAAAATAAGAGGGACAAAAGACAAATAGATAAAGGGAACATCATCAAGATGTGAAACCACTAGTAGAAGTAAAATCACAACTTCGAAGGTCATGAGTTATGACTTCCATGTCATCATAGGACTGCCATATGGGTCTAATGTGATTTAGTACTTACAAATACAAACTAAGATAGATGTATTTTGAGTTGGATACCAACTAAGTTCAAACTAAGATTGATATCTCATTATATCAATATCTTATAATCCTTTTATTGTAAAGATAAATGATGGATAAGTGGAGAACTATATATATATCATTGTGTTTGATGCCAACAAAGATTGAATGGTGACTAATATTGAATGAGATTGACATGTGCCATATGTAGAGTGATATATTCATTTTCCATCATCTTCTTAAAAATTGAAAGTGTTTCAAAATGACGTCCTTAAAAATATACAATCTTATATATACAATTCTAAACATTAGACATCTATACCAATAAATAAGAATCCTATCTCAAAATTGTCAATCTTTAGAAAACAAGAGTTATAAATTTTTTAAATAAAAAACTAGATTATAGATGTCATCTAATTAATTTGAAATGGGAAATATATTTAAAAGTGAATTAAATATATTTCAAAATTAAAAAAAAATCATATATCTAATGTGACATTTAAAATATAAATTAATTAAAATGAAAAACAAATTAAATATTAAAGTCACTCATCAATAACACCAAACCAAAAAAAAAAACAAGAGAAAGAAGGGGTGTTGCATTTTTCTCCTTTACAATTAATAAAGCTTAAAATAATTGAAAGTCAACATATTGCTGACACCTGAAAGGCTACTTTTAACTACGAAAGATTAGTGGTAAGCAATTTTGAGTCAATTCTAATTCGAGAGTTCACTCGTTTTAGATTAGACAAGGGAAGACTCAACCGTGTCTCAAAATAAGACCCGGCATGTGCCAAATAATCAACTTTCCTTTGACATTTTAACTCTATATTCAATCTGTCTTTAATGAATGTTCTTTCCAAGTAACTTCACCCAAAACAAATTATCATCATTTATGTTTGAAAATAAGGCTCAGAATTACCAGATCGAAACGGAACACCTAAATGGATTTGAACCACATTTTTTTTTCAATGTTTTGAAAAGCCGAGAGAATTTTTCAGGCAACAGACAATTTATATGTGATTTAAATTATTTTCCGTATAAATTGTAAATGAAGATTTGTTTGTTGTCCAAGTTTTATGTATGGCTTTATTTTTTAATTCTCATATTTATTTCTGTTTTTTTTAATTTTTTTTTTAAATTGTGATCATTATTTATTAATTTATATATTTACTAATTTAAATTGAATTATTCAAATTGTGTATTTAAAAAGAAGTCTTGGGAAGTTAGTTATCATCAAATAAGATCATCCAAGAACATGTAAAGATTAAAATAATAAGATCAGAGCATACCAAAAAGAACAATCAGTATCTTTACATCAACATTTACAAATACTGCTTTACCCATTATTTATTATTATTATATCTTGTTGTCTTCAATTAGTATAAAATCAACAGAAAATCTTCACACACCATCAAGGATGTTTAATATTTCCTTCTATTCACAACATAAACAAATGTTGTTTTTTAACACCTCATTTGTTTCAGTGGTAAGTGGAAGTAAAGTGGAGACATTCTAAAGTGCACTTAAGTAAAAGATAGAATTACATTCAATTTAAGCACTCATAAACTAAACCAAATCTCTAAAATACATTTTGACAAAAGACAAAATTACATAAAATATAAACCATCATAAAAGAAACACACCTACTACTTAATCCAAAACAATACAAAAATTACATAACAAAACCATTATAACCCTACAAACACAAATAAGAATTGAAATTATTAAACCCAATCACCAAATATATTATACAATGACATCTTCATTATCAGCTGCTCTGAACCAGGAAGAACCTAAACTACATTGTAATTAGTGTTCTCAACTCATTCAATTTTAACTGATTATAATTTACCTTTTATATAAATTTTTTAACTTACATCAGTTATAATCTGTGCTTTTTTAACCTACACAAATAAACATGGTGATATCGTGTTCAACATAGTAGGTAAATTCTAGCCCAGCAGTAAACAGTCGGTGCTTTGTAAACGATGCGCTGTACTGCTGGGCCGACCACTGCCTTAGTCGGAAAAACCTACAGACGGATTAGACTCAATCAACCTCGACTTTGCCGGCCATACATCTCATCGAATGATTTTTAACTGTTTTTGACGAGCCGTACACTTTTAGACGGGCTGGTAAAGGTTAATCGTAATTCTATGGGTCCTCCCTCACGTAAGCGATTGGCACTATTACTTAGAAAAACAGGGCTTCTTATGGAAGATATTTGCTATGGCACGGATTGTTTGCTCTTTAAACTATTCGCCCTTAAACCATAATTTAAGTCATAAATCTCCAATCGTCAGAAATTTGTGTAAAGCATTTATCATGTGAAGCTGATGGTATAGAAATTTCTATCAAACATAAATTGCTCTTCTTCGCTGGAAGTATAGAAGTTTCTGTGAAGGTAACGTTGCTTTGCTCGCTGGAGCCAAGGGTGAAGCTACATATACAATCCTCTGCCCGGTTGTTTCCCATATTTGATCTTTCGTTATCTAATTTTCATCTCCTGTGTAGCCAATTGCTTTTTGTGATCTTCATCCATTTTCCATTTGGAATCATGGAATCAATGAACGCAAATGAAATAGTGATCAATCAAGATCGCTGGGTTATTCAAATCAAGGAAGGCCTGCAAACACATGGCGAGCAAGAAGAAGAAAAGGAGATTTGTGTATCGGTTTTCAGTGCGCCCAAGGAGTTATTGGCAGTGAAGCCAGAAGCATATATTCCGCAGTGGGTTTCCATTGGACCTTATCACCACTGGAGATCCCAACTATACGAAATGGAGAGATATAAAGTGGCTGCTGCACGAAGATTTCAGAAGACGATAACCGGTGACTGTAAGTTCGAAAATATAGTTGAGGAGGTGAAGAAGTACGACTGGAAGATCAGGAACTGCTACCACAAATATCTGGACTACAAGGAGGAAACCCTCGCATGGCTGATGGTTTTGGACGCCTCCTTCGTGCTTGAGTGTTTGAGTGCTTCTTCAGAAGTGCCTTCCAAGGTGAAGCGGCTGGGGAAAGTTTTAGATCCATCGGGCAGGAGCACAATCCACAATGCAATTATGAGAGATCTAATGATGCTCGAGAATCAGCTACCTTTGTTCCTCTTGGAGAAGCTGCTGGAAACGCAGTTGGGCTCTCACGAGAAGGCTCAAGAAAGGCTCTGCAATCTGGTAAGTCTCGCCTGTAAAGAATGGTCTCCATTTATGTTGAAGATGCCAGATAGTTCAACCCTCCGTATTAAAGAGAGGGGTCACATACTGGAGGTGCTCTACTACTCTATTGTCCCTGCATCAGACATGGACGGTACCATTTCTATGGAGAATGGGGACGAGAATTTTCCGTTGCCGGATTCAAGCTACTTAACGCGTGCTTCAAATCTTTATGGAAGGCTCTCTCCTCTTTAAACGTCGGCCTGCTTCAACTTGTCTCGGCACTCCCTGAGCGCCTCTTGAAAGGAAGGCCTGTGCAGTTGGTGACACAGTTGTCGACACATCTTGTCTCCACTTTTGAAAATCTTTCAATCAAGCGCAAAGATGAAAAGAATGAGGAAAAAGATGAGGAAGGAGGATATTCCTCTGCAGAAACTCCTCCTACGCGCGACGAACTAGAGATTCCCTCCGTCTCCGATTTATACTCAGCGGGAGTAAAATTCCTTCCAACCCAGGGAGACGTCACCACAATTCGCTTCGACCCGACGACTGCAACTCTTTATCTTCCCAAATTGAGGTTGGATTCCAACACGGAAGTAGTTCTCAGAAATCTGGTGGCGTTCGAAGCTTCGGCGGCTCCTGGCGCTTTGATCTTCACTCGCTACACTGATTTCATGAACGGCATCATCGACAAAGATGAAGATGTTCGGCTGCTCAGAAACAGAGGGATTATCTACAATCACCTGGCAGACGACGGCAAAGTGGCAAGCCTGTGGAACGGTTTGGGTAAATGCGTGAAATTAACGCAAGTAAAATATTTGGACCAAGTTATAGAGGACATCAACAAGCATTATAACAAGACACGGAGCGTTGTTGTGAAGCAGTTCATAAATAAATACATACATGGTTCATGGCAGCTCCTCACCGTTCTGGCAGCAGGGATACTTCTGCTTCTCACTTGCTTACAGGCGTTTTGTTCTGTGTATGACTGTAAGCAATGGTGGAGAGACTAATTTTTTGCAGGACTAACTAGTTACCAATGCTGACGGCCGTTTTCTTTCATACACCGACTTTCATTTACTTTGGAAGGATACAGGTTTTGTTTTTTGTAAGGCGGGTTGATCTCTATAACAATTTGAGGTCTTAAAATTCTCATCGGAACTAATTAGGTATGCTGCGATTTTCAAGTATACAGTATCCTTACAAAACACATCTGAAATTTTGTGTTGCGTACAGAGTCCAATAATTTCGTACAATAATGCCATTTGGAAACATTCGTAGAAAAGACATTGGAACTTTGTATTCTTTATAAAGTTCATTGCTTCTAGATTTTTCTGATGGAATGGAAAGAAATATCAAAATTGTGCCATCACATTTTTCTGAGTTAATTTTTTCCAATTCTATTTTATTCAGTAATTTTTCTTTACAATTGTTTAGCTGAAACACATTCACAATTAAATACAGATTTAAGTTTCTTGACATTTTATAACAAGAGGCACATTGTGTCTGATTTCTGGGGATAATAATTTGTTGATTAAAATTATGGTTGGAAGTGAAGATAGTGATAATTGGAGCATGTGGACTATGATTTTGTTTATTTAATTTTTTAAAGTTTCAAAGTAGTTTACATAAATTTTCATACGTGATATTTTTATTGAAAATTAGATAATAATAGAAGAGGATCTCCATCCAACTAAAATTTTAATTTGGTTTTATTAAGGAGTTATTATTAGTTTTGAAATTGGTTTTGAACTAATTAAGATAGATATCATTGAAAATTTTGTAATTTGATTGAATTTACTATATTATAGGAGTTTTTTTTAATATTTTGTTTTAAGTTTGTGTAGGAAAATAGAGTAAACCTTACATAAAATAGTGGTCAATATTATTAACAAATTCTCATCATAATGTTAGGGAGTGGAGACAAAGCACTACTATTGCTACAACTATTAACGGAAGATTTTTTTTACTTCATTACATTGACACTTGACTAACTGTCAAATAATAGAACAGTGGACAACATTATTAGCAAGAGTGGACAAAAAAGTTATACTATTGCTACAGCAATCAATGGAATTTTTTTTTGCTCCATTGCATTGACACTCCAAAAAGCTTACATCAAACAATAAGACTATTCATAACTATTATCCAATAGAATGATAAATAAAATGATTTTTTTTATTTTGAAAGAAGTTTGGAAAATAATATATATTAGAGAATTTAGTCAAACTATTTTAATTCTGGCCTCTCATTGGTTGATTAAGTGCAAATTAATAAAACCTAACAGATGCATTATTATTCCTGCCCTCGGGAGAAACTAAAATTGAATTATTGTAGTTCCATAGAATATTTATGGTGGTCCCAAAGAATATATGAATGAAAAAAATACCTGGAATTCTATTTGAAAAACAAAATTAATATTATAATATGTTATTATGAATATTTTAAATATCTATTGTGATTGTATTTAATTTATTATGATTGTATTTCCTTTACAATTTTTTTTAGTATATATATATATATATATATATATATATATATATATATATATATATATATATATATATATAATTTATAAGATATATTTATTATATTAGAATAAAATAAAATTTTATTTCTACTTTTTATTATAAATTAGCAAAAGGAATAGTCCTTGTTTACTTTTTTAATTATGAAATTTGTATACCCATGCCCAATATGGACATAACCTAATGACACTTGTAGATCAAACTTAGTTGGTCAACCATAAATAACATAGTGGCATATGTTTGAGAAGGATATAGATGTGAAATATAGTAGGTGGAAATGTGAGAGTAAGGAAACATGATTCCTTAATAATTTAGGTCAAACAAACAAGACAATAGTATATGCCAAGGACCAAAATATGGATAAAATTTTAATTTTATGACACTTGAGATAATTTGAACTAACTATCATGAGTGTAACATGTAACTTAGATAAGGGTTTTTCCATCATGAACATAGGTAATCCAAGGACAAGAACAAAATAATCCTATCAAAACATGACTTTGAGAAATATGGTTAGTATGAACATAAATATGAAATGGACATGAGCCAACTAACAACAAGAGAAAACACTACCAATCTAATGGGGTCATTGGATCAATAGAGAAAACCAAATATAGGAAGTCTTGGTGACACACAAATTTGTAAGTCATGAAACATTTACAAGTTGGACTCAAGACAAAAACAATACATATTGTAAGGAAGCAAAGGTGTGTGGAAACACTTCCTACGCTAACCTTGAGAAGAGGGTTATGCAAATTTCAAATACAATATTACAAATATATCAAGGAACACATGAAATAGCATAAACGGAATAATAATATAACCATAACATAGTGATATACGTGTGGAAAACCCTTTCGGGAGAAAAACCCCACACTCCAAAACCTGCAAAATGTATTATCAAATCTCAAAATAGATTACAACACACTTGCAATGCAATTTCTTACAAGAGTCTTCATCTCAACTCAAACTAGAGGAATTTTGGCAGCATTCTGGCAACATACAGACTTGCAAACTAACTCACATCTCTCTCTCAAAAATAACTATCTCAAAGTACCACTATATATTCATTGCATATGAGAACATTCTAGAGATAAAGCATTTCTTTTTAGAAATATCTAATAAAATTTCATAAAAAACTTATCTCTATCTCCGTATAAAGATACTTCTCAAAATAGCCACTTTCCACTTATCATAAAATCTTCTATTCTTGGCTTGCTTTATTTTTTTTATTTCCATGCAAGGTTGAGACACTTTTTTTTTTTTAAATTGTTTTAATCTCTTGGTTTTTTCTATTTTTAAAATTCTTTATTTCTAACATTCTTCCACTTGTCAAACACCTTGCATAAGCCAATAGAAAATAGGTAGTTTATTTCTTGGGGCCAAAAGGCCCATTAATTTGGAACACCATCTGAACTTCACTATGCTCACGACCTTTGTTAATGCATCTGCAACATTCGCCATAGTCTCTACCTTTTGTAGCTTCACGCTACCATCCTCAACCATATATCTTACGAAGTGAAACTAAACATCAATGTGTTTGGTCTTGGCATGAAAAGTTGGGCTCTTTGCAAGGCAGATTGCACTCTAACTATCATAATAAGTTGTAACTGCACTGTGTTTCAACCCAATATATGAACACAAATGTTTCAACCAAATGGCTTCTTTACATGCATGAGTAGCTGCCATATACTCTTCTTCTATGGTGGACAAAGTGACCACAACTTGTCGCTTGCTCATCCAACTAATTGCACCACCATTAAGAGTAAATACATATGCACTAGTGGACCTTCTGCTATTGACATCACCAACCTAGTCTGAATCCACAAAACCACAAATACTCAAGGAATGCTAATCTCCTGTACCATGAAAACATATAGAGTACTCTGATGTATCCTACAAATATCTGAAGACCCTCTTAACTACATCCCAATGCACTCTTCCAGGATTAGACATAAAATGAGAAAGAACTCCCACTGTTTGGGCAATGTTTGGTCTTGTATAGACCATATCATACATTAAGCTTCCAACTGCACTCTGGTAAGGCACTTTGCTCATGTCTTCCATCTCTGATGGGGACATAGGACATTGTTAAATAGAGAGGTTCATTCCCAATGTAATAGGAACACAAAGTGGTTTACAATCCTACATGTTAAACCTTTGCAAAATTGAACAAACATACTTACTCTGGCCAAGCCATAGCTTTCTATTCTCATGATCTCTTCTGATCTCCATCCCAATTATGTGTTTTGCCACACCAAGATCTTTCATTTCAAAATTTGAAGAGAGCTAAGATTTCAATTATGTAATCAAACCTTTGCCTTTCCCAATAAACAACATGTCATCAACATATAAAGCAATTACTAGGAAATGATCACCATAAGATTTAAAATATACATAGTGATTAGATTTAGACCGCACAAATCCCAAACTCAACACATATGTATCAAACTTTTGGTACCACATCCTAGGACTTTGTTTAAGGCCATACAGAGATTTCTTTAACTTACAAACCAACTTGCTTTTACCTTTGACCACGTAGTGCTTTGGCTGTGTCATACAGATTTCTTCCTCCAAATCAACATGAAGGAAAGCAGTTTTCACATCCATTTGTTCAACCTCTAAGTCACAAGCTGCTGCAACAAATAATAAAAACCTAGTGGATGTCATTTTAGAAATAGGAGAAAAGATCTCACTGTAATCAATACCCTCAACCTGAGAGTATCCCTTCACAACCAACCATGCCTTATACTTTTCAACATTTCCATCTGAACTAATCTTTTTCTTAAACACCCATTTACATTCGACAGGTTTCTTTCCTTTGGGCAATAGAACTAAGTCCCATGTATCATTTCTTTCAAGGGCTTCCATCTCTTCATCCATGGCTATTTTCCAGGACTCTGCATCATTCATACCAAAAGCCTCTTGTACAAATCTTAGTTCATCAATGTTAGTACTCAAAGAAAATATACACTTCCAATCATCAGTTGAATACCCATACCTTTTAGGTGGTTGCTTATGCCTTGTAGACCTTTGAACAAGCTAAGGTGGAGGTTCTTCCACTTCCTCCTCTTATTCCTCTTCTGAAGATTCAAATCTTAATGAGCTCTTCTCAACTTCTAGTCTATCTTGGGGTCTCAATTCAAATTTCTCAGGCGTAGAAGGAAGTTGAATCATAACCTTTTTCTGTTCAATTTCTTTATGCTATTCTAGCTAAAAAGTAACAGGAGAAGATTTAGTCTCTCTAAAACTAATACTTCTCGAATAAATTACCTTATGTGCAACAGGATCCTAAAGCTTGTATTCTTTCACACCATAACTGTAGCCAATGAAGATACATTTGACACCCTTAGAATCTAACTTTGTTCTCTTCTCCTTAGGTACATGTGGATATGCCTTACAACCAAAACCTCTCAGATGTCTAAGTGAAGGATTTTTCCTTGACCATGCCTCCATTGGTGTTTTATCAATGAGCACTAATGTAGGAGATCTATTGATCAAATAACAAGCAGTGGAAATAGCTTCATCCCAAAACTTTTGTTCTAGACCAGTTCCACTCAACATGCTCCTAGCCTTCACCATCAATGTTCCATTCATTCTTTCTGCAACTCCATTCTGCTGCGAAGAACACAAAATTGTCTTTTGTCTTTCAATCCCACAATTTGTATAGAATCTATCCAAATTTATAGAACAATACTCACTGCCATTGTTAGTCCTCAAACATTTAATTTTCTTTCCAGTTTGAGTTTCTACCAAAGCCTTGAACTCCTTAAAATGACTAAAAACTTTAGATTTACTCTTTCAAAAATATACCCATGTTCTCCTACTAAAATTAGCAATGAAGGTAACATAATAAACAGATTTACCAATAGAAGCAACATCAATAGGACCAAATATATTTGAATGAATTAGATCCAAGATACATGAAGACTTATGATAAGATGAGTAAAACTGAATGTTGTTCTATTTGCGATAAACACAATGTTCATAGAAGTCAAATTATAGATTGCAATCATTTAACCCCTTAACAAGGTTCTTATTTTCCAGGGATTTCAAACCCTTCTCTCCAATGTGGCCAAGCCTTTAGTACCATAACATGGTCTTCTCTGTAGGCAATTTTGATTCTATAGACAGAGCACCCTTGGGTACCCAGAAGCCATGACCATCCGTAGAAGAGGAAAACATCTCTTTTTTCAATGAAGTAGTTACTAGCTTAATTTTATCAGAAGTGCTATTGTACTCAATTGTGCATGCATCAAGATGGTATAATGTACCCAATCTGCTTCCTCTTGCTATCACCATAGTACCTCTCACCATTTTCAAACCTACTTTAGAAAACTATACATGCACACCCACATCTATTAGCTCTCTAACAGATAATAAATTTCTTGCTACTCCTGGGATATACAAGACACCATCAAATCATCTAACTCTACCATCAAAAAATTTCACATGAATACTACTGCAGCCAACAATGTCAAGGAAAGAATTATCTCCCAAATACACCTTACCACCATCATAGTTTTCATACTTACTAAACTAGTTTCTATTATAAGTCATGTGGAAAGATGCACCTAGATCTATGAACCATGCATTATCACCTACACGACTAGCCAAGGCTGTAATAAAGCCCTCTCCATCTTCCTTTTTCAAATCAAAATCAGAATCTTGCTTCATCTTCTTCTTTTTCTTCTCTTCTTTACATTCCTTTCGGAAGTGTCTGGATTTACCATAGTTCTAGCATACTGCCTTGGACTTACCAGGATATTTTGATCTCCCCTTATTGTTGGACTTGGAATAGCCACACTACTTCTCATCTTTTCCTTGTTCTTTTGGTCTTCCTTGAACACTCAAAGCCTCTTTGGTACTCAGAGAGACCTTCCTTCTCATCTCTTCAGAGAGTAGAAAACCAAAAACATCCTCCATCTTCAAAGTGACTGAAGTGCTCCCAATGGCCATGACTAGGCTGTCCCATGAGTCTGGGAGCAAACACAACAAAGTTTGACACCTTTCTTCTTCTTCCATATTAACCCCAACTGAGGTCAACTGAGTCATCAACATATTAAAAGTTTCCAGATGCTCAGAAATATGTCCACCTTCTTCCATTCTCAAGGAATACAACTTCTTCCTCAAGAAAATCTTATTTACTAGAGATTTGGCTTGATATATTTCACCTAGCTTCTTCCATAGCTTCTTTGAAGTGGGTTCTTTGTGAACGTTTATCAGAATTGAGTCTGCAAGACATAGTCTTATAAGACCTTTAGCTTTTCTATCCATAACATCATATTTTGCATCCAAAACTGGATCCATAAGCCTTTGGACATTTTCATCCACTGCATCCCATAGATCCCGATCAATCAATAGATCTTCCATCTCCAGCTTCCACATTTCAAAATTTGTGCTAGAAAACTTCTCTACCTCAACTCTTCTAGATGTGCTCCCCATCTGCAATATAGAATATGAAATACTTTGCGCAAGCTCCCACTCAAACTTGATTAGCTCAAAAAGCCCTGTAACCAACAAATAGAACCAAAACTGGCCAGGCTCTGATACCACTTGTAAGGAAGCAAAGGTGTGCAGAAACGCTTCCTATGCTAACCTTAAGAAGAGGGTTATGCAAATTTTAAATACAATATTACATAGTTATTAAGAAACACATGAAATAGCATAAACAAAATAACAATAAAACCATAACACAGTGATATACGTGGGAAAAACCCTTTCGAGAGAAAAACCCCACACTCCAAAACCTGCACAATGTATTATCAAATCTCAAAATAGATTACAACACACTTGCAATGCAATTTCTTACAAGAGTCTTCACCTCAACTCAAACTAGAGAAATTTTGGTAGCATTCTGGTAGGTTACAGACTTGCAAACTAACACTTATCTCTCTCAAAAATGACTATCTCAAAGTACCAATATATATTAAATTGCATATGAGAACCTTCTAGAGATAAAGCATTTATTTTTAGAAATATCTAATAAAATCTCATAAAAAACTTATCTCTACCTCCACATAAAGATACTTCTCAAAATAGCCACTTTCCACCTATCATAAAATCTTCTATTCTTGGCTTGCTTTATTTTTTTATTTCCATGCAAGGTTGAGACACTTTCTTTTTTTATTTGTTTTAATCTTTTTTTTTTCTATTTTTAAAATGCTTTATTTCTAACACATATTTCATAGGACAACTAACAAATCCTAGAAAGAATGGTAAAGGACCATGTGCTAACAAAACTTGAACAAAGTGTTTGATATCTAGATGCTCAATGTGTGGAGCATTCATCTCATGGACTAACTATCAGTCTAGAATTGCCACAAGTTATTAAGAAAGCATAATCATAAAGAAACCAAGCAGGGGTATATTTAGTCGATATTATTGACTAGACATTTACTAAATCCATCTCACACCTATTTTCAACATTAGCACCATAAGGAAAGATATATTAGAGACCTTATTAGCACATGCTAGGGTTTTTCATTTAGTTGTAATAAATTACTAAAGGTTCAAGAGAGTTTATACCCCTTAATGATCCCTTCATATTTCAAATAAGGTTTTCACACAAGCACAATAAGTAATATTCAAGCCATCCCAAGTATCCTACACTAGTAGACTAATTTTTTTATAATACTAAAATAGACATATGAAAGAGGGCATGTGATGAGCTACTTTTCTCAAGAAAATGACATGTATGGTTCTTAAAAACACCAAATGAGCCATTTTTCTCAAGAAAGTCAAAATTATAACCCACTCCAACAAATTTATATGAGTGGTATGCCTTAGATAAATTAATTTACCTACCAATACAACCAACATTTGGCTATTCTCACACTAGATATGGTTTGTTATTTAGCTTATGTTTCTATTCCAATTGTTAACAATAAGAGTGAAGAGCCTTATTCATTTAAATCTTGTAAAGACTCTAATAGTGACATCATAAATTTAACTAAGTTAGTTGCAACCAATATAGAGATGGAAAAAAGAATAAAACAATGGATGATATAGGTGGTTGTGAAGACCTACCAAATGAACAAATTCAAATGATGAGAACAAGTGCACTCATGACTATATAATACATGGCAATCTTGAGATGCATATAACTTTTACAAATGAACTAGAAACATATGAGTAGAATTATAAAGCCTTGTGCAATACTAAAACATGTGAACACATTCCAATTAATGAGACATAATTTTATTATGATAACCCTAAGTCAATACTGTTGTCAACTCCTAAACCCATGTTTTTAATTGGATATATCAATGGCCATGGAGAAACTAAATAATGATATGATAATACTAGGGATTATAGATATCTTAGAGGACATGGTTGTACATGATGATCGTAGATTTTGTTCCACCATGCCACATGGAGAAATTGCTTGTCCGAACTACCTCATAAGGTTAGACTTGGCCTTCAAGAAGGTGATCAATCTTGCACTATTCATTACTAATAAGAATATTAAATCAATAGGCTTATATATTAAAAATTGGGAGTTTTGTTGGGGATTTTGACCCCTATTGTAGATGAGTTATAAACAAGAATGAAGAAACTTTAGAAAATGTATCTAGATAACTGTCAATAATACTTGAAAATTTTATTTAACATGTATGAAAGTAAATGGAATAGTATGCATCTGAGTGATGCCACAATAATGTGTCCCACTTAAGGGACATCTTGATTTTTGTATAAAATCACAATTTTTTTAGAAAAATTAATGATTTAAGCCTTGAGGTGTTCCATATAAAGGGGTTTAATTGAAGGGAGGTTGGAAAGAATGCCCCTAGTCTTAAATCAAACCCTCAATGGAGTCTCCTCCACACTTACCAAAATGCTGACAAAATACCAATTTTTCTTCATCTTTTCGGTGATCAAATGAAGTAATTTAGAAATTCTATTTTATAAATATGTATCTCATAATATAACCTTTCTAAAACGTATGATTTCAAATATATTTCATTTGATTATTATATTTATTTTCTATTTTCTAGTGAACATAGGTTTTTCACTGAACATCAAAGTCTTTATTCCACACACGCAGAAAAATTAAAAAAAAAAGGGTAAAAAATTTGAAAAATATTTCTGCATTAGGTATTGACATCCTTGTTTCAACAAAAAAAAAGAGAGGTTAATTTGGATACATACAAAAAAACTTATGTTGTATTGTATAAACCTATGTCTAAATTATAATGAATCTCAGTTCAAAAATTAGTTTAAAAAAGTATGCAACAAAAAATTATGAATATCTAGGCACTAGATATTGGTGTTACAAATCTATGTTTAAAATTTTATAATTTTATCATTTCTATATAAAAAAAAATGTTTTACGGTATAAACATCACTTTTTAAAAATACTATTAACTATAAAAATATGTTATTAAAAGTTACATAAAAAAATATACAAATCATTTCTTAATTTTTTTAAAAAAATATATTTAAAATCTACACATGAAATTTCAAAAATTACTAGTTCACATCATCTTCAAATTCTTAACGATTTAGTTCCTACATGTGTCAAAAAGTGAAAATTTGGTTTAAAATGTTGATTCCAATGTCCCACTTTGACCAAAAAGTGAGACACAGTATTGTGGGATCATCCATCCACAAGATTACACAAAATCTATATCAAAGATTTGTGTGGAAACCCTTCTAGGAGAAATACCACCACCAAAAGATGTTCATATGTAAGATTTGGCTAAAAGCCACCCAAGAATGCAAATGAATAAAGGACATAAAAACTAGAAATTAGAATTGAGCAAGAATAAACTTTATTCTACTCAAGAGAATGCAATTTATACAATGAGAATAAGATTACTCTTATGAGAGAAATTGGTGGGTATTTATAGGATTTACCACCCAAGAGACTAAACACACAACCAATGTGGGATAAAAAGAAAATATCCCTAGGTAAACTTAAACTAGTGTGAAAAGAGCTAAAGTGGAGTGCTAGCTAGGAAGAAAATATACAACTAAATAACCTTTTTCACACTAACACCCCCCTCAGTTGCAGTAAACAAAGATGGGTCCTGAAAACTAGTCCTAATGAGGTACCCTAATACAAAGCATCCCCTAAAACAGGAAAGAAAGGAGAAAACCCAGTGGAAAAAAAACTCCCCATCAGATGATGAAGCAGGAAGGGCTAAGTGACCTCCCCAAAAATGATGTCCTGCACCCCCAAGAGAGACTAAAGATGGACATACTTTCTGTCAGTCAAGGGGTTTGATGAAAATATCTGAAACATGCTCTATTGTTGGGCAATACCTCAAATCAATGATCTGATCTTAAATCAACTCCCTAGGAAAATGCATGTGGATCTTGATGTGTTTTTCCTACTGATGATGGACCAAGTTCTTCAAGATCTGGATGGCACTCTGGTTGTCATAGTAGATGACTGATGGCTTCAGAAAAGTGATTCCAAGTTCAGTGAGGATATTCTAAAGTGAAATAGCCTTAGTGTTGTTATTGATAGCCTCCTGATACTTAGCCTCAGTCAAATAAGAAGCAATGATGTGTTGATTCTTGCTCTACCAACAAATGGTACTGGAACCAAGGTGCAAATTGTAGCAAGATGTGGACTTCTGATCATCATGATCACTAGCCTAGTTAGAGTCATTGTCTCCAATCAAGATTGAATTGGTGTCCACTGCATAGTGAATAATGTAGCTATGAGTGCCCTAAATGTATTCTAGAATGGATTTGGTATCCTTCCAATGAAGCTCATGTGGCTCCTTCATAAAGCGTGAAACAATGCCAATTGCAAATGAAATGTTAGGTGAGTATGAGTCAGGTAGATGAGGCTACCAAAAAGATGATGATACAAAGTGACATCAACCAATGGTGTGGACCACTTCACCTTATGCTTGACTCTAGATAGAAAGGGAGTCAATACAGGCTTATAATCAACCATGTGAAAACAAAGCCAAAATATCAAGAGCATGCTTGGGTTGTGCAAGAGAGATCCTAGAAGAGTTCTGTGTGATCTCAATCCCAAAAAAATAGTTCAAGAGACTTGGAAGTTAGTCATGGAAAATTTGTCATGCAAAATAATCCTAACACTTGCAATGATGGATGAAGTGCTCCCAATGACAATTAAGTCATGAACATAGAGATCCAAAAAAAGAAAAGCATCATCATGTCTCAAGATGTAGACATTTAGATCAGAGTGGCATCTAGAGTACCCATCTAAGAGAAGAAAAGAGTCCATCTTGGCATACCAAGCTTGTGGGTTTGTTTAAGGCCATGGAGAGACTTATGCAATCTACAAACCAGTGAATAATCCTGAATAAATCCTTATCACTGCTCAATGTGAATCTCCTCATGTAGATCCAAATGTAAAGAAATGTACTCTTCACATCCATTTAATGTACAACCCAACCTCGAAGTGCATTAATAGAAAGTATCAAGTGAATGGAGTTCATTTTGGTGATGGGTGCAAAGGTCTCATTGTAGTCAACAATAGGAACTTGAAAGAAACCTCTATCCACAAGCCATGCTTTAAACTTGTCAACTGATTCATCTACTATGAATTTGGTTTGATAGATCCACTTATACCGAATAAATTTTCTTGCCTTAGGAAGTGGAACAAGATCCCAAGTTTTGTTCCAAATCAAGGAGTTATACTCTTCCTCCATTCTTGAATCCCACCCAACAATACTTGATGCTTCATGAAATGACTGTATAGATCTGAAGCTCTAGTAATGTAAGAATGTAGAATATCTTTGTGTTATGACTGAGTCCTATGGGTATCTGAAGGATCCCTAGCAAGAGTACCTATAGATTCAAGTGTTTGATAAGCCCAACAAGACATTATATGTGATGGAGGAGGAGATCTGTCATCTTCAAAATCTAAACTCTTTGAAGAGGAGGATGAGACCTCACAATCAAACTTGTGAGTAGAGACTACTAGAGTAAAAACCTTTGAGTCACTAGTAGAAGACATTATGGAGGAAGGAAGATGTGAGGACAAGCTAGGAGTGCATTCCCCAAATTGCACACTTTGGTCAACGAAGAGCTCATGTGTCTTAGGATCTAGAAGATGATATCCTTTTATACCATTTAGGTAACCAACAAAGATGTAAGGCCGACTTTGAGGTTCCAATGCCCTGTGTTTCTTTAAAGGTATATGAGCCCATGTAGGGGAGCCAAAAAATCTAAAAAGGTTTCATACCACACTAGGATTCAAAGGGAGTGATGCCCCTCAATGCCTTATGTGGAACCCTATTCTAAATGTGAGCAACATAGTTGATATCTTCTACCCAATACTTAGGTGTTAGGGAGCATGCGTGAATCATGCAGCCATCCATCTCCTTCAAGGACCTATTTTTCATTTTTACCACACCATTCTGCTAAGGTGTATAGGTGATAGTATGTTGAATATCTATCCCTGCAATAGTGCAAAATTATTCAAAATGATGGATCACATATTCTCTACCATTATCTATATAGAGAATTTTGATACACTTACTAGATTGCTTCTTGACACAAGCCTTTAACTCCTCAAATTGATCAAAATCTTTTCCTTTCTATAGAAGAAAGCAGACCTAGGTGTATCTAGAAAATTCATCAATAAAAGTGAGCAAGTAGTGATCCTTGTTGAAAGACAAGGATAGAAATGGACTTTCTGCATCACTATGAACCAACTTAAGGACTTTTAAAGCCTTCCAAGCCTTGCCTTTGTCAAACATGTCCTCAAGATGTTTTCCCAAGGCATAACTTAAACAAACTACATCTATGAAATTGATTTTAGGAAGACTTGTGACCATATCTTGCTTGCTAAGCTACTGTAGATAGTGGAAGTTGAGATGGACAAACCACTCATGTCATAGTTTTCTCACAGAATCTGAATGGGTGAGCATAGAAGTTAACTTTAATTTAGGAACAAAGTGAGAAAAAACATACAGTTGAGACTCATGATTAGCCATACCAACAAAAAGAAGTAGATTATCTTCAAGATTCTTGATGGTGATGGAATTTGGAGTGAACTCAACTTTTCTTACATTTTAGGCTATCTAGTAGACAGAGAGAAGGTTGGTTGGAAAATTAGGTACACATAGGACATCCTCAAAGATACCAATGCCTACATCAACAAAACCTTTCTTGATGAAATATACAGGAGTCAACCTCAATTAGAATTTAGGACACTAAACAAGGCTCCAATAAAGAAAACTATTCTCTATTAGAACCCATGTGATGTGATACACTTGATTCAAGAATGCACTATTGTGAAGAATCTACAGTACCAACAAGTGTATTAGCTTTCCCTTTTACTGAGTTTGAAGGAGTAGAAGATTACTGAGAAGAAGACATATTAATGTTATTCTTTTTAGGAATATGCTTCAGCTCATCGATATGCTTTTTGTTACAAGAATGTTCTTAATGACCAACCTTCTTCTAGTCACTACAAGTTGCTTGAACTTCGGTATGTTTGAACTTTGGTATGTTTGTACTAACCTTGGATATAATTTTTTTGTGGAGTGGATGAATAAACTTTATTGTTCACTTTATTTGAAATGTGCTTGAAAGAACTAAGATTCTTTTTTTTGTGTGTGCACAAATAAACTTTGGTTATCATTTTGTGTGGTGTATAAATAAATTTTGATTTCACTTTGTGTGAAATATGTGTACAAACAAACTTTAATGATGTTAATTTATGCATTTGTGTGTTAGTATGAACATTGACTTTCATTGTGTGTGTGTGTGTGTGTGTGTGTGTGTGTGTGTGTGTGTGTGTGTGTGTGTGTGTGTGTGTGTGTGTGTGTGTGTGTGTGTGTGTGTGTTTGAATTAACTTTGGCATTCACAATGTGGAGACGTGTGTGTGAATGAAATTTGGCATTCATTGTGTGTGTGTGAATAAACTTTGGAAATCATTGTGTGCATGTTTGAAAGTTAGCTTTCACATTCACTTCATGTGTGTGTGTGTGTGTGTGTGTGTGTAAACTTTGGCACTGATTGTGTGCATGTTCGAAAGTTAACTTTGGCATTCATTTCACATGGGTTTTTTTTTTTTTTTTTGTGTGTGTGTGTGTGTGTTTTCAAAAATCAATTATAGTATTACTTTTTAAGGTATTTCTATTTGAACAAAATTTGGCATTTGTTATCTATGTGTGGGCTTGAGAGAGCTAGATTTAATTTAATTTATTGTCTATGAAAGACCTTGCTCTATTAATTCTTAGGGAGCGTATGAACAAACTTTTCACATGAGTGGCCTCCATGATTCTTGAAAAAATCTTCACTCTAAAAACTATTAGATTCCTCTAAATAGATAGAAACCATAACCATCATAGATCCATCTACTAGCTAAGAAATACTTCCTAGAATTTTGTCAACACTGAAAACTCAAGTTGAAACCTACAACTTCAGAAGCTTTGAAAAGCCTTTTTTGATCTTATCACCCATATTCTTCATTAGGTGACATATTGACAACTACTGGCACAAATTTTGATGATCCTATCTTATTTCCCATGGCTTGGTTGTGAATGTTCCCGCTTTCAATTTTGTTATTTGAGTCTTTAAAGCATCAAAAGGGTTATTTCATATGTTAACTTTCACATGTGATGTGATTGAGCAAATGGATCTTTGAGTAATAATGCCATTAGAGACATCACTTTGCAATGAGAACTTTTCTAAGATGAAACTAGAAAAAGTTTGATTGGAATTTTTTGTCATCAAAATTTATTGTCTAAAAGTTGTTGAACAAGTTGTTCATAGGATCTTATGCTAATGGTAAGAATGTTAAAATGAGATTTTTTACTTGATGACCCCTTCAAAGAAATTGAAATTTGTTTACATCTACAAAAATAGAAGAAAAGAAATCCTTGCTTCTACTATTAATTATCAAGGATGAATTATTTTGGAGTTTGTAACAGTGATTGACATTCATATAGGAATTTGGCTTCACTCTTTCCATGCTTTCATCTCTCTTTTTGTTTTGGTAGGTTGACTAAAACAATGTGGCAACACCTTTGTGAAGATTTAAAAAAACCAATATGATAGCAGATCAAAAAAAAATATATGCACACATAGAGGAAACTTTTTATTGTTGTTAAAACACACATTACCTACAACACTAAATACATTTTTTTAGCAAAGAAAACTATATGAATAAAAAATAGAAACAAACTAATGATAGAATGTTTTTACATGCATTATCATGCAATAAAGAAAGTTAGGAAATCCCTAAAACAACTAACTAAAACAAACTAAAAAAATAGAAACTACACATAGAAGTGAGGGCATGCAAAAGGCAAATGTGCAAAAGATAGATATCTCACATCAGTTATCCAACATACTCCCCTTTGATATGGACAGGGCTCATAATACGATCTCGAAGTATAAAAAACTAAACCTTTGCAACTGCCTTGGTGAAAATGTCTGCAAGTTGTTCTTTAGACTTGATATACTTGAGTTCTACTTCTTTCTTTTGTAAAAAATCTATGATAAAATGATATTTCAGATCAAATTGTTTAGATATACTATGAAGCATGGGATTTTTGGTCAATTTGATTGTGCTCATATATCACAAAAGAGCACTATAGGTTGAAGTTATTTTTCTCCAATCTCTTCAAGAACATTTCTAAGCCATAATGTTTGAGTACCTGTAGAGCTGACTACAACATATTATGCCTCTATACAAGAAAGAGAAGTTATGTTTTGTTTCTTTGAACTCCAAGAAACTAAACCATAACTAAATGTAAAACAATTACTAGAGGTAGATTTTCGATCATCCACACTACCTCCCCAATCAGAATCACTGAAACCAACTAGATTAAAACCTTTAGAACTTTAGTAATGAATGCCAAAAATAAGTTCCTTTCACATACCTTAAAATTCTTTTGGAATCCTTCATATGTAATTTAGAAGGTTCTATCATGTACCTTGAAAGAAGAGAAATGACATAAGCAATATTAGGCCTTGTGTGGATTAGAAACATTAAACTACCAACAACACTTCTATAAGTTGTCCTGTTAACTCTTTTAGCACCATCATCTCTACACAACACAACTCCATGAGAAATTGGTGCTTTCTTGAGGCCATACAAGGCCTTCTCTAGCTTGTAGACTTGATGTTCTTTTCATTGCACCTCAAAACCTTGTGGTTGTTCCACATAAATTTCTTCTTTTAAGTACCCATTCAAGAAGGTAATTTTTACATACATGTGATAGATGCTCCATTTCTTTTGGGCTGCAAGGGAAATCAACATTCTAGTAGTCTCTTGTTGTGCTACAGGTCCAAATGTTTCTTCATAATCAATGCCCTACCTTTGTGTGAAGCCTTTAGCAACTAATCTTGCTTTGTGTCTTTCAAAACTACCATCACTATGGTACTTAGCCTTGTAGACCAATTTAGTGTCAATATTGTTATTATCATGAGGAATCTCTATAAGCTCCCAAGTATGATTCCTATGAGTGGAATCTATCTCTTCTTGCATTGCTTGCACCCAAACTTCATTAACACGTGCTTCTTCATAACATGATGGCTAAAAAATAGCTTGTGAAAATAAAGCAAAATTTATTGTCTCGCCTAAAGGATTCTCTTCATGTGATTGAATTGTACTTCATTGATAGATATCACTTAAACTTCTTTCCTTCCTTGTAGGACTTGGACTTGAAGTTGGAATCATACTTGAAACTGATGAACTAGACGACGGGCTATTTGGTGGATGTGTAGCACTTGGAATTAAAGTATTAGTTGGTTGCTCATGATCAATATCAGCAATAATACCACCATTTAAAATAGATTTTAGACTTCTCAACATGGCCTTTTTGATGACCATAAACTCCTCCTTCATCAAAAATCACATCTCTTGAAACAAGAATGCTATTAGTGTGAGGGTTATACAACCTCTAAGCCTTACTTTGCTCACTATATCCAACAAAAATACATGACTCACTTTTGGGATCTGACTTTTGTCTCTTTTGATTAGCCATATGAAAATAGGCTAAACAACCAAAAATTCTAAAATGAGTAATATTATGCTTTCTTGCATACCACCTAGTTTCATAAGGAGTCATCATGTCAAGTGCTCTAGTAGGACTCTGATTGAGAATGTACACTGTTGTAACAACTGCATCACCCCAAAAAGAATTGTTTAATCCTTTGGTATGTAACATACTACTTTCCATTACCACCACTGTATGATTTTTCCTTTCAACTACCCCATTTTTTTGAGGTGTATAAGTAGAGGTGAGTTGTCTTTTGATGCCATTCATATCATGATAATTCTTAAAATCTCTTGAGAAAAATTCTCCTCCATAATAAGTCCTTAAGCATTTGATCTTACAACGTTTTTCATTTTCCACAAGGGCTTTAAACCCTTTGAATGTATCAAAGGCTTCATCCTTGGTCTTCAAAAAATAAACCCAACACTTTCGTGAGTAATCATCAATAAAAGTAATGAAATATGATACTTACCCAAACTCTTTGTCTATATAGGACCACAAATATCTAAGTGAACTAATTGAAGTCGGTAATGTGCCCTCCATGCATTGCCTTTTGAAAATGACTCTCTTGCATGTTTTCCTTTAGCACACCCTTCTCAAACTTCCTTGTGTTCTTGAATATTTGGAAAACCATAAACCAGAGCTTTTGATGTGAGAAACATCAAACTATGAAAATTCAAATGTCCATACCTAAGATGCCATAGCTAACTTTTATCCTCATATGTATATTGGCAAGATGGCTGCTATGTTCATGAAACTTCAATGGTAACATCCTATTCTTTGACATAGACATTACTGTAACTACCATATTGCGTTGAGTTTTATCATAAATTGTACATTTTTTATTTTCAAATACCACCCTATAATTCTTGTCACACAACTGTCCAACACTTAATAAATTATGCTTTAACTATGGAGTGTAATAAATTTCTTTATCAATTTTCATACCTTCCTAAGTATGGACTGCCATAGTTCCTTTTTCAGCAACCTCCAATGTTTTGTCATCAACAAGCTTGACCTTGGATTCCAAACTCTCATAAATTTTAGAAAAAAACTTTTTATTCCTAGACATATGGTTAGAGCACCCTGAATCTAAATACCAAACATATTTGTCACAATTTTCAGCTTTACCATAAGATAAAAATAAATTACTTGAAGAAGCCTCATCACCCTCTTAAGCATAATTGACATTTTCATTGTTATTACCTAATTTTAATCTACAATCTCTCTCAAAATGACCATACTTGTTACAGTAATAACATTGGATATTTCTCTTATCAAATATGCCTCTGCCTCTACCTCTTCCTCTTGGACCACCTCTTCATCCTTTGTTTCCTCTTGAAGAATTCTAATATTGACTACTGCCTTGGCCTTGATTATTTTTGGTATTTGTGCTAGCATCTTCATTATTTGTAATTTGTACTTTGGAAGAAAAAACCTTCTCTTTACTTTCTCTAGATGAATCTCTCAATCTTTCTTAGTGAGACATGAGAGATCCAAAAAGGTGATCAAAGTGAAGGGTAGTCAAATTTGTTGCACATATGGCTATGTTGTTGTAATTGATGTCAACAATCAGTATGGTTATCACTGATGAATGGTTGTGTGGTTGATGACAAAACCTAGTTTGGACACTATGCTTAGATGCTTATGATGATGATATACTATGCTCATGGTTGGTTACTGATGTTCATGGTCGGATGTCATGGCTTGATTAATATCAAGTAAATTAGTATTGAGCATGTTTGTGGTTAGCAGAGATGATTTCATGATAATGTATTAAGATAGGAATTAGAAGCATTAAGATGAATGATGATATGTTAAGATGGGAATTAGAAGCCATGCTAAGGATGAGAAGATGTTACTGATGATCTGTAGCATGTTATATGATCCTTCCTATTGTTTCTAAGGAAGTATGTGTTGATATAAGAAGATTTTGGCCTCCAAAAGTTGGTGAAGGTTTCTGCTGCAGGGAATTGCCTAGAAGACTACCTAGTAAAATGCTCTACATTCCTCTGTATTTAAAGATATCATCATGTGGTTTAGAAGTTAAGTTCAACAGGCTATAAAGGTGCTAAATCAAAAGTTTTAGATCATTTTCTCTCTCGTAGTGAACGTTATAAGTAACAAAGTTCTGTTTTATGCTCTGGCAACATAATGTGATGATGAAGGTTAATTGAAATGCTCCATATTTCACCACAAGTGAAGGTTTTCTCATATAGTTTTGTGGACATGTCCAGAGATGTTCAAGGCATGTTACATTGTGATATCAGGTGTTCTTGTGGTCCACAAGTTTAGTTTTCCAAGTGACAGTGAGCTATAGATAGTTCTAGATGCCTGACTATTCCCATATCACATGATTGAAGGTGTATGGAACAAAGTATTTGTTGTGCAAAGTTCAAGGATTATTTGAAGATGTTGTATAGGTAAGGCCAAATTGTGTGGAAGAATTTCATGAAGATCTCTCTTGTTTCCAGTGCTGCACAAAGTTTTCGATTAGTTTGTGAAGAGTTATTGTTGTTGAGGCTGACTAAGGTATGTTGGTGATGTGCGCCACAAAGTTCTTATTATGCAGAGTTCAAGGAGCATTTGGAGATGGTGTATATCTCATGGTAACTCATTTGGGATAAAATTAAGCAATGTTTAATCTTTCATGAGTACCACCAAGATTGTAATGTCTGATGTGCTACAAGCATAAGGTGTTCTTGGTTAAGGGTGACAAAATTCAAATTTATGAAATGTGTGGATGATATTCCTTGAAGGATGATGCTGTGAAGAATGTTTAGGACTGGGATAAGTATGTGTTGGGGTCTGCAATGCATGTTTCTCTTTTTGGAGTGGCATGTAGTTGATGATAGTGCTTGCCCTATGCATGTTTCATGTTGTGTGATCTCTGACCGACTTGTAAATTGTAATATTCTTGTTGTATTGGCCGAATTGTAATGTAATCAATGTAATATCATGTATATATTGTAAACCTAGTTGAGTTACGTGAGGCATGATTGTGAATATGAGTATGTGAAGAGAAGAATATGAATATGATATGCATTATGATGTGCGACAAAAGGAGAAAGAGCAGAAGCAATAAGGGCTTTCATGATTCATCTTGAAGACATTTTTGTGACAAGAGGGAAGTGAAGAGGGTGCCTAATTGATCTAATCATCAAAAGAAGAGTGAAGAGGTAGAATTGCAACCATCAAAGATGTGAGCTTAATTGTTAGTTTCGGGCAGTAGAAGGATTGTCATACTGTAATATTTTCTAAGTTTATTCTTAGATCAGGGAGTATTATCTTCCTTGGGAGTGACCCTAAAACAAAGTCTTCAGGGAGTAGTGGCTTCCTTGTGAGTGACCCTAAAATAAAGTCTTTAGGGAGTAGTAGTTTCCTTGGGTTGTATCCCTAAAATAAAGTCAGTATGGAGTAGTACCTTCCTTGGGTTGTAGCCCTAAAACAAAGTTAGTAGAGAGTTGTATCTTCCTTGGGTTGTAGCCCTAAAACAAAGTTGTAATTTTGAGCTTCATATATTGTGAGCTAATTCTCACCATGGTCTTTCCCCTTTGGACATTTTCCACGTATATCTAGTGTTATGTGTTGATGTACACTATGTTGATCTTTCATGTTTATGTTAATGTTGTAATGTTTAAGTTTTAATCTACTCTCAAGTTTTTGATGTTTATTTGGATATTGATTCACCCCCCTCTCAGTATCCGAGTGTGTTCAACAATTGGTATTAGAGCCAAGTTACTCATAAGAAGCTTAATCACTTGAGGAAGGTCGGAGATGGCTCATAATGGATCTCAAAAGCCATGTGTTTAATAGAACAAATTATTCCTTTTGGAAGCTAAGGATGGAGAACTATCTATCTTCTCTAGGGTTTAGTGTTTGGAAAGCCATCAAGAAGGGTTACACTACTCCTACTTCTGAGCCTATAGATGCTGATAAGATTAGGTTGTATGATGACAATGCCAAGGAAAAGAGTGTTATCATGAGTGGGCTAGCTAATTCAGAACCTCTAAAGGAAATGCGTTACAAATCTGCTAAGGATGTTTGGGTAAAAATCAAAAGCATTTATGAAGGAGATGGTAAAGTGAATCAAGCTAAGATGCAAATCTTCAAGAGTAAATTTGAGACCCTGAGGATGACAGAAGATCAAGACATTGCCAGCTATATGCTCCGAGTAGATGAAATAGTCAATGGCATCATAGGTCTTGTTGGAGAAGTGAAAGAAGATGAGATTGTGAAGAAGATATTGAGAACTCTTCCTAAATCTTACAGCCACAAGGTATCTACTATTGAGGAAACTCAAGATTTCGATAAATATATAGTAGATCAATTGTTTGTCTCTCTCACAACCTTTGAAATGAGAGAATTTGACAAAGGTGCTCCAAAGAAGGTAGCAACATTCAATGAAAGTAAGAATATAGAAGATAAAGCAGCTGATCAAGATGATGACCTTGATGAGGTAAGGGTAAAATTTGTAAGAAGATTGAATAGGGGCACCAGAAAATACAAAGGTAAGTTACCTTTCAAATGTTTCAATTGTGGGAAAATTGGTCCTTTTGCTTCACAATGTCCTTTTAAAGAATGTCCTTTTAAAGAATCAAGGAGTAGTAACAAGAGAAACAAGTTCAAAAGAAGTTTTTATTCCATAGAGAGTAGTTGTTCTTTAGAAGATGAAGATCATGATGATTCAAATGATGAAACACTTTTCATGGCCTTGAATGTTGGTGACAAAAAGGATGTTTTTTAGAATTGTGAAAAGTATGAGACCTTGTTGAATGATCAAGATAATGAAAAATGAATGGTTGTATGGACTGCCTTTCATGCAAAAGAAGAAGCCAATACTTGGGTAATTGATAATGGTTGCTCTAACCACATGATTGGTGACAAGGAGAAGCTTATTAGCCTTGAGGACTGAAATGGTGGAGCTATTAAGTTTGGTGGTGATGAGTTAGAACAAATCTATGGAAAGGGTGCTATAACTATTGATGGGAAGAACATGACTGAGGATGTCCTCTATGTCAAAGCACTAAAGAATAATCTTCTTTGTGTCAGTCAGATGTGCAGTAAAGCATACAATCTTACTTTTTATTCCAAAGGATGTGAAATCAGGAAGGCAGGGTCTAAAAAAGTAGCTACATAAGGTATTAAGACATATGGAGATATTTATCATCTAAATGAGGTAAATGGAAGAACCTACTTACTGGCTCAATCTAGTGAGTGTTGGTTGTGGCACAAGAGAATGGGACACATCAACTTTGATAATATGGTAAAAATTAGCTCTATTCATGTAGTGAGAGACATGCCTAAGATAACCAAGCCTACAAACACATTATGCAAGGAATGTCAAATGACAAAGTAGACAAAGACAAATTTAAAGAGCAAGGATTTTTCTTCTTCAATGCCATTGGAGCTGATTCATACTAACCTATGTGTCCCTACAAGAATAAAGAGTCAACAGGGTGCAAGGTATTCAATGTTGCTTATTGATGATTATTCTAGAATGACTTGGGTTACTTTCTTAAGAGAAAAATCAGATGCCTTTGATAAGTTTAAGGTTTTCAATGCAATGGTTGAGAATGAAATGGATGCTAAGATCAAATGTTTAAGATCTTATAGATGAGGCAAGTTTACTTCAAATGAATTTGAATTTTTTTGTGAAGATCATGACATTAGGAGACATCTATCTACTCCTAGGACCCCTCAACACAATGGGATAGTGGAAAGAAAGAACAAGACTATGTAAGAGATGGCTAGGGCAATGTTGAAAGATGCAGATTTGCCTGATATGTATTAGAAGGAATCAGTTCACACTATTATTTACTTACTAAACATAGTACATTTGAGGGTCAATAACACTAAGACCCCTTATGAGCTATGGCATGCAAGACCTCCCACTATTAGATACTTTAGAATCTTTGGCAACAAATGCTATATTAGAAGAGATGAAGAAGACCTATGAAAGTTTGATTCAAGGAGTGATGAAGGGATCTTTCTTGGTTACTCAACCAGAAGTAAGGTCTATAGATGCTACAACATGAGGTTGGGAAAGATGATCGAATGAACAAATGTCAAGGTGGATGAAGACATGTATCAAATCTCACAATTACTAGATGACTGCAGATCTAATATATTCCCTATATTGAGAAAGAAGAAGAGAAAGAAGGAACAAGAACTAGAGCAAATCCCTAACATTCCAGAAAAGTATGTTCAAAAGAACCATTCAACAGATTAAATCATTAGAGATAAGAATGAAGTTGTGCAGACCAGGAGAAAGTTTGCAAAGGAAAATGAGCAAGTGAATTTGTGTTTACTATCAAAGATAGAGCCCAAAACCTTTACTGATTTTAGCAAAGATGATGGAAGGTTGAAGGAAATGGAAGAAGAATCGAATCAGATAGAGAAGAATTGGACATGGGAATTGGTTCCCAGACCAACCAATAAGAATGTTATATGAACAAAGTGGGTTTTCTAGAACAAGCTAAATGAAGATGGTGAAGTTGTGAGGAACAAAGTAAGATTGATGTGTAAGGCCTATTCTCAAGTTGAATGTATTGATTTTGAGGAGACTTTATCTCTAGGAGCCAGGATACTAGCAATCAAGATATTTCTTACCCTTACTGCTGAAAAGAATTTGAAGGTTTATTAGATGGATGTCAAGTCAGCATTTTTGAATGGTGATCTAGAGGAAGAAGTCTATATTGAGCAAATTGATGGTTTTTAGTTATCAGAATATCTAGACATGGTGTGCAGACTCAAAAAGGCTTTGTATGGACTCAATCAAGCTCCTAGAGATTGTTATGCTAGGTTGGATAAGTACTTACTTTAGCAAGGCTTCAGGAAAGATACCACAAATAGTAATCTTTACATTAAGGAAGAAGGAGACCTGATTTTTATAGTTGACACAGTATATATGTTCATGTTATTATCTTTGGTGGAGATGATGATATGTGTAAGAAGTTTGTAGAGGAGATGCAAAGAGAGTTTGAGATGTCTATGGTTGGTGAAATGTCTTTCTTCCTTAGGCTTCAAATTGTTCAGCTAGATGATGGTATCTTTATTTCTTAGGCTAAGTATGTTAGAGAGATGTTGATGAACTTTGGTATGGAAGACTCCAAACTAGTGAGTACTCCTATGGTCACTAGTTGTCACTTGAGCAAGAATGATGAGACATAGGAGGTTGATCAGACTCTCTATAGATCTATGATTAGATAATTATTGTACTTGACTACTTCTAGACCTGATATTACGCATGTAGTATGTGTGTTTGCTAGATATCAAGCTAATCCTAAGAAAACTCATGAGAAGGCACTAAAAAGAATTTTCAAATACTTAAAGGGAACTCTAGATTATGGCTTATGGTATCCAAGAGGTAATGACTTTTATCTGAGTGCTCACACTGATGTTGATTAGGCTAGTTGTGTTGATGATAGAAGAAGTACAAGTGGTGGTGCTTTGTTTTTAGGAAGCAGATTGGTTTCATGGCATACTAAGAAATAAGATTTAGTGTCCTTATCAACCGTACAAGTAGAGAATATTGTAGCAACATCTTGTTGTACACAAGTGTTGTGGATGAAGCAAACTTTGAAGGATATCAAGGTACTGTAGGATGAGCCTATTCATATTTTGTGTGATAATACAAGTGCTATCAATATTTCAAAGAATCCAATGATGCATTCTAGAACCTAGCATATATCAATCAAGTATCACTTTTTGAGAGGAAAGGTAGTAGAAAAGGAAGTGAACTTGGAATATGTTCCAACAAAGGATCTGATTGTAGATATTTTCACAAAAGCTCTTAGACAGGACACTTTTGAGTATCTCTGATAGAGGTTAGGGGTATTTTCCCTTCCTTCTTCTAGCTAGATGCATAATTATGCATCTATCCAGGGGGAGTAATTCAAGCTATATCTTTTCTTGGACTGATGGTGGCTAGCTCTCAGGGGGAGTAGGTAGTGGTTGTTGTTGACAAGGGGAGAAGGTTGAAAAGGAGAGTTTGTGACCTAAGGGGGAGAAGAAGTTTTCCTTTGTCCTTGATGTCAAAGGGGGAGAATGAACAGGTGTGTGTTGCCATCAATGCCAAAGGGGGAGATTATTACACATATGGCTATGTGGTTGTCATTGATGTCAACACTTAGTATGGTTATCACTGATGTGGTTGTGTTGTTGATGACAATACCTAGTTTAGACACTATGCTTATGATGATGATATACTATGTTCATAGTTGGTTACTAATGTTCATGGTTGGATGTCATGCCTTGATTAATGTCAAGTAAAGTTGTATTGAGCATGTTTGTGGTCAGCAGAGATGATTTCATGATAATATATTAAGATGGGAATTAGAAGCATTAAGATGAATGATGATATATTAAGATGGGAATTATAAGATATGGTAAGGATCAGAAGATGTTGCTGATGACATTTAACAAGTTGTATGATCCTTTCTGTTGTTCCTAAGAAAGTATGTGTTGATATAAGAAGATTCTAGCCTTTGGAAGTTGGTGAAGGTTTCTGTTGCATAGAGTTGCCTGGAAGACTGCTTGGTAAAATGCTCTGCATTACACTGCATTTGAAGATATGGTCATGCAGTTCAGAAGCTAAGTTTAGTAGGCTATAAAGGTGTTAAATCCAAAGTTTTTGATCATTTACTCCTCCGCAGTGAAAGTTATAAGTAACAAGGTTCCGATCTATTCTCTAGCAACATAATGTGATGATGAAGGCTGATTGGAATGCTTTGCATTCCTCCGCAAGTGAAGGTTTACTCATGTAGTTTTGTGGACATGTTTAGAGATGTTCAAGGCATGTTACCTTTTGATATCAGGTGTTCTGGTGGTCTGCAAGTTTAGTTTTCCAAGTGATAGTGAGCTATTGGATGTATGATTGTTCCAAGGTCACATGATTGAAGGTGTGCGGTACAAAGTTTTTGTTTTGCAAGGATCAAGGAGTGTTTGAAGATGTTGTATGGGTTATGCCAACTCATCTAGAATAATTTCATGAAGATCTTTCTTGTTTCTAGTACCACACAAATTTTCAAGTTAGTTTGTGAAGAGTTATTGATGTTGAGGCTAACTGAGGTATGTTGGTGATATGCACCACAAATTTCTTGTTGTGCAGAGTTCAAGGAGCATTTAGAGATAGTGTATAGGTCCTGCTGACTCATCTAGGAGAAGTGCAAGCATTTTTCAATCTTTTATGAGTACCACCAAGATTGTAATGTCTGATGTACTACAAGCTTCACGTGTTCTTTCTTAAGAGTGGCCTAATTCAAATTTGTGAAATGTACAGATGACATTCCTTGAAGGATAATGCTATGAAGAATGTTGAGGACCAGGATAAGCATGTGTTGGGGTCCGTAAGGTGTGTTTCTCTTTCTAGAGTGATGTTTAGTTCATGATAGGGCTTGCCCTATGCATGTTTCATGTTGTGTTGTCTCTGGCCAACTTGTAAATTATAATATTCTTGTTGTATTGGCCAACTTGTAATGTAATAAATGTAATATCATGTATATATTGTAAACCTAATTGATCTAGGTGAGGTATGATTGCAAATATGAGATGCATTATGATGTGCAACTAATGGAGAAAGAGAAGAAGCAATAAGGGCTGTCCTAATTCATCTTGAAGACATTTTTGTAATAGGAGGAAAGTGAAGAGTGTCTAATTGATCCAATCATAAAAGGTGTGAGCTTCAATGTCATATTGTAATATTTTCTGAGTTTGTTCTTAGATCAGCAAGTAGTATCTTTCTTGGGAGTGACCCTAAAACAAAGTCTTCAGGGAGTAGTAGCTTCCTTGGGAGTGACTCTAAAATAAAGTCTTCAAGGAGTAGTAGCTTCCTTGGGTTGTATCCCTAAAAGAAAGTTAGCAAAGAGTAGTAACTTCCTTTGGTTGTAGCCCTAAAACAAAGTTGTAATTTTGAACTTCATATATTGTGAGTTAATCCTCACTGTGGTTTTTCCCCTTTTTCGGGTTTTCCATGTATATTTGGTGTTATGTGTTGATGTGCATTATGTTAATCTTTTATGTTTATTCTAATGCTGTAATGTTTAAGTTTTAATATGTTCTGGAGGTTTTGAATTTTGTTTGGATACTAATTCATCTCCCTCCCCTCCCTCTCTCAGTATCCAATTGTGCTCAACAAAATCCTTTCTTTCTTCAATGATGATGGTAGCATTATTCCTCCTTGGTGTTAGAGACCGCAACACCTTTTTGATCACAACTTCATTGTTTATAATTTCTCCAAGGGTAGCCATCTTATTGACCACATCTTTTACTCTTACACAATAATCACTCATATGTTTAGTGTCTTGCATCTTCAAATTCTCAAATTCTCTTTTTAATGTCTACAACTTCACAACTTTGAATTAATCATCTTCCAGGCATCTTTAGTTGTTTGTGAACCTACAATTTTTGGAAATAGGCTCATATCAAGTCCTATTTGAATGTGAAATAAAGTCTGTGCATTCTTCTTCTTAACTTCCTTCTTAGTTGTTCTATCATTGGATGCAAGAGTATTCCAATCAGCTGGCTCATCATATCATATTTCTATAATTTCCCATAGATCTTTTCTTATCAAAAGTGTCATCATCTTGATGAACCAATAATCATAATCACATCCATTAAATTTTGGGATTGACAAAGAGTTGGAATTTTACATGATAATTTTTTTAACAAAATCAATTGCTTTGATACCAAATGAAGATTAAAAAAAACTAATATGACAAAAGATCAACAGATACATACATACATACATACATGCATACATACAAATATGTATGTACAGATATATATACACATATATATATACATATATATATACATATACATATAGATATATATATATATACATATACATATACATATACATATACATATACATATATATATATACATATATAGTATATATATACATATATACATATATACATATATACATATATGTATATATATATGTATTTATATATGTATATGTTTATATACATATATATATATATATGTATATATATATGTATATAAACATATACATATATATATACATATATATACATATATATATATATATGTATATATGTTGTTAAAACAAACAACACCTACAACACTTAGTACATTATTTTTTAGAAAAGAAAACTATATGGAAGAAAAAAACAAAACATACTAATGATATAATTTTTTTACAAGCATTATCATGTAATAATGAAAGTTGGGAAATCCCTAAAACAACTAACTAAAACTGGCTAAAAAATAGAAACTACACATAATAGTGAGGGCATGCAAAAGATAAATCTTCAAAAGGTAGATCTCTCGTATCAATTATCCAACACTTTACTTATGATTTTCCAAATTTTCCCTCAAGACTTAAATTTAGATGAAAGATTATCATGTTTTGGCTAATTGACAACATAGGTAGAATAAAGAAATGGTTGATCCATGAGTGAAATGCACCTCATTTAAGTGATTGTTTTACTCTAAACTTAGGCGGAATAAACAACCACTTTAGACGTGTTTCAAAGTTTGGAAAAAAGACCAATGGTTCAACCATAAGTAAAATGCAACAAGTTAATTGACTATCATATTTGCTTCAAGACAAGTAGAGATCACTAAGGCCTTTACCATCTTTGGATGCCAAGTAGAAAGTTTGAGTGGCAATGCCACATCCACAACACACCTGATCTACTTACCACTCTTCATGTGAATGACATAAAAACTAGATGATTTAATATCTTTGCTTTTGGTCAGATTTGTCCCATTTTAAAATTCCTACAAGTTTTTTTATCTCATTTTTAAAAGAATTTTTTTGTGTCCAAATCTACCACAAACAATCTATGTGCATCTAATATGTATCATAAGGCTCTGTATCTAGATAAGTAGATCTATAAAATGAATGCCCCCTAAATCATCATAGCTCTTAAGGTTCTTGTAAGAGGTGAGCACATACCCTGATGTATCTCCTTGTAAAATTAGTATTATAGATAACTAATAACTTGTATTCCTGTACTATTTGCCTTGGCCTTTGTCTAGAATGACCACAAATGGAAGAAGGGGTCATGTTGATTTTAAAGGTCCTTCGCTTAATCTTTAGAATTGATTTGAACAATTTAATTAGAAATTTGACTAAACTTCTAGTTGAATTTTGACACAGCACACTGTTACTCCGTGCTTCCCCAATATGGTTGATTGGAATTTTGATTATTTCATTGCAACTAGTTTTGTTTAGTAATAAAGTAATGAAAATCAAATAACTACAAAATTGTGTAAAACTTGAGGGAAAACAAAGACTAAAATTTACTCATTGTGCCTCTTTTGATCTGCTCACATATCTCCTCTCAATGTCTATTGTAGGGTTGCTCTTTGTCCTTTTCTTGTAGTTTTCCTAAAGCTCCTCATAGTGAAATGGGAATAATGAGGATTTTCAAGTTTGGGAGGGAGAATAAAAGGGTAGGGTACCCTTATGGAACCCCACCTTGGTTTTGTTGGGACAGTAAAAATTTAAAATTTTTGCTATATTCTCACTTCACCATATTTGAGTAAAATCATAAAACATCCCAAAACCATAGTAAAAATGCATCCCACAAGATGTCCATGGTTAAACAATGCAAAATTACTTAAATTTAAATCTATCAGCAAGACTTTGTGTTGCTTGTGTCGATGCATAAGAAATCAATGAAAATTTACTATCGGCATGAGAGTAAAGATCGGAAAGAGATTTGTAAGAGCTACCGATAGGAGAAGTAATACCGATGGCCTTTTATCGGTAAGAGAACCAAGCAGTTACACTGATCAGTATGACTAGTAATCATCGGGTGGTCCTTTAAAAGCTACCCCGACGGTATATATCATACCGATGAAATATATCGGCAGGAGTCTCACCGAATATCTCATGGCGACAAAGGCAACAATAACCATCAGCAAGAAATAAAACATCAAGATGAAAAGTAAATAAGTCTCCAATGCTCCATTCTCTTGGCAAAACAATAAAAAGGCACTTTCGGTGTGAGTCACACCAATACACATATCCGTTGGTGTAACTTAATATATCAGAATAAAGTAATGATATCTTGCTAACTCACAAGTCACAGTGATGAAAGGGTGTCGGTGACACTTTGATAGATTCTCTCTGATAAGGAATGTAAAGTAGCCATTGGGGAGATAATTGTGATCAGGTGATCTGAAAAGAATTACCCCGATGGTATATCTCACTCTGATGGAAATAAAGTCACACCCATTGATAAAAAGTTTTAACCATATCAGTGAGATATCAAGATGGTCATTTCAATCCAGAGTATAGAAGATTATCGGGAAGATAGCGAAGCTCAGGGAAACATAAAAAATATTATCCCGATGGTATTGATCTCCTTGATAACAAGTTGTTATCACACATATCAGTGAGACCCTCACCGATAGTCATATCAGTGGGACTCACTATATCGGAGGGAAATCTAAAACACACGGTGATGAAAGAAGTCATGCCGATGGTCGCGCCCACTTAAGATATGACTCAACATAGCATCAGGAATACAATTGAAAGCACCAATTGATTGTTCGCGCCATGAAGAGATATTAACGTCACCCAGACATTTTGAAAATCATGCCGATGATAGGAGTTATGGTGATGTGACATTTCACAGCGATGAACGACATTGAATTGATCAGAAAATTAAATGCATATAGGTGATGAAATATTTTAAAGATTATTGTAATTACAATTAACAAAGTTGTCTGAGAAGAAAATATAGAGGAATTCTTGAGGTGCAAGCAGAGGATTTCAAATCACAACCACAGAACAACAGTTACTTACATACAAACCATTGTGTATAGCCTGTGTTTGAATTTTCTATCAAAATTTGAATATGGATACTCTGAGAAAGGGTAAAGGTAGAAAATCACAAGGGGAAACTAGTAAATCTAAGAAACAAAAAATTGATCAAACCCCTGAAGAAAAAATAAAAGATAGAAAACTCAATTAGGACTTAATTGATCAATTGCCTGGGTCAACTCCTAAGGCCAGAAGATCTGCTCAACTTAGGGCAGAAGTTGAAAAATTAGAAGATAAATATGAGCGCTTGGGAGATATCTAGACCCTAATTAGAGGATATGAGCTTTTTAGATTCCATTATAATAGAAGGTTCAGGAATGCTCCTGTGTCAAACCCATGGCACTTTAATTTGGGAAAATTGGTTGTGCCTAATGTATTCCTAAGTGTCAAACTCTTCCAACTACTTGCCAGACAATATAGCCCAAGCCTGAAAGCTATATGCAATCCACAGGGGGAGCCAATTTTACATTTGTCAAGAAATGCCATTTGTGAAGTATTTAATCTAGATGATTTGTGCACTGACCCTATTATTTATGAAGACCTAGAGAGGGAATATTGGGGAATGGACACAACCTACAATGGATGGAGGTTGCCCATTCATAGGCCTAGAGTTGAAGGAGAAGTGATGCCTCTAACTGAAAATGAGGGTCCTCCTTTTCATGTAGCTATATTTGAACCATATATATAGCACACTTATTATTCTGTGGGCCAAGTCCTTGGTTCAGAGGTCCCTGAGTTCATGACCATCCCTTTAATGGTTATAGCCACTGATATTCAATGTCATAATGCTAGGCAGTTTGACTATGCTGCCTATGTTGCTAATAGAATAGATTCTGGCTTGTCTGCAATAAAAAACAATTCCCTGATATGCTCTTTTGAGCATTACTCACTGCTTATGCACATGGTGTTGTATTTTGGCCAGGAAGTAGGATTATGGCCAAGTGAACTTAAAGTTGTTGCTGCAGATAAGAAGGGGGAAAAATTGCCATTACAAATATGGACTAGAATATGGGATAGTAGATATGCCCACTCTAGTTATGCCCAATTTGAAGAACATTGTGTAAAAGTACTGTATGGATATTTCAACCACCCTTGTGAATACTCAATCACAACTGAGATAAAAAGGCTCCTCAGGCCAAAAGATTTTGGTGGCCCCCCTACTGTCACTCATAATTGGGGAGACTGGTATTGTTTTGAAGATGCTACTATGATAAGAGTATATGGTTTTGAAGACACTCCATTCATATTGCCCAAAACTGTCCCTAACAGAATTGCTTATTTAGATATAATTAGGCAGATGCATTGCTCAAATGTAATGCATTTGAGCTCACATGATAAACAGTCCTTTATGCCCAGCACTTTATGTTTTGGAGATTTTACTGTGGTGTCAAAAGAGGGTTATAATCTCATTATGGATAAGTTGATGCATTATGAGAAGTGCTGAGCCAAGGAAATGGTTTGACCCTGAAGGTTGTATTGACTCTGCACAAAGAAAACAAAATCTCAGTGGATACCTGCACATACCTTATCCACATGATGATGTTATTAGAAATTTAGAAGAGGCCGAGGTGGAGTTCATGATAGAAAAGTATAAAAGGGATCTAAGTGAGAAGAAAAAGAAGCTAGCAGAGATTAAGGTTATATCCTCTAAAATTGAAGGACAGATAGAGCAAGAAGAGCCACATGACAAAATAGTAGAAATGTCCAAAAGGAAAATGCTGCAATATCAGCCTCCTATTGTAATACATGATGACGAGGGGTTTGCTCATGAGGATCCACGTCAGATAGCCTATGATTCTTTCATTTCTAATGATAAATTTATTCACTCAAAAGAATTTAAGTCATTTTTGTACAAGTGCAAAGGAAAAGAAATTAGAGAATCAGTGGATGATGTCTCTGCTAATAATGAAAAGTAATTGTTAGATATGATGAAAGTAACAGTGGAGAAAAAGATGCAGGACATGACTCCTAGTAGGGGTAGACAATTGCTTAAAGATACAGGAGTTATGATTTTTCCTCGTCTTGACTTGAATTCTGCATTAGTTTTTGACAGTTTTCTAAATAGTGCAGATAATAAGTATAAACTCACCCTAGAGGGAGTTAATGAAGTATATATGGGTACAAGATATAATAATGATGAAAATTCATTGATGATATGGGTGTTATATCCACCTCAAAAGAAGACAACCATCATAGATATTGAAAAGGCTTTCGGCCATATCATGAGTTTAAAAGCAGGGGAAACTGACCCTCTGAGCACAGCAGATATTGGCATCAATATTACGAAATTAAAGAAAGCACAAGCTCAAGTGTTGATCAAGGAAAGGGATGCATATAAATTGAGCTATGAAAGATTAACAAAAGACAATGACTACTTGAAGGATGCAGTTAAGAGTAATTTGGGGCAATCAACAAAGAGATTGACTCAGGGAGAAAGCTCACAAGGCATTCAAGCATTATCCCTAGATCAGACATTGCAAATTCATATAGATACACTTGTCACTATGCTATAGAGCAGACATGCAAACATGATACACTGGTTCAATCTATTTTGGGATAATTTCTCTTAGAATTACAAAGCAGTTAAAGAACATGAGAGGCTTGAACAGAGAATGCAGGAGAAGTTGAATGAGATACAAAGTAAGGATGCTTCTGACAGTATAGGTATCTCCAATACAAAAGCATTGATTGAGAAACATCAGAAATACTACGATCAACTCAAAAGTGATGCTAAGGAAGGTGCTGAAGCTTCTAATGTAGGAGTGCCCGCCTTATTCAAGAATGATGGAGAACTAAAAAGCAAAGAAGAGTGGCATGTTGATTGTCAAACTATATTACACAAGGCTATGGGAGCTCTTAAAGACAGGAATTTTACATTTGGAGAAGCTTGCAAACACCTAGACAAGATGGTCACAATTGAAATAATTACAAGAAGTGCTACTAAATTTACTGATTCCCATCAAGATCAAGAGTACTTGGACCATCTGGCTAAAATTTACTTATGGCTTAATAGAGCCTAATCATAGTTATATAATAGTTGTTAATCTTGTCAAAAGGACTTATTGAAGAGTTATGTCTCTTCATAGAAATACCTATATAAGTTCAAATAATTGGTGGTGAAAGATCATCAGTAGTAGAATAGATATACATATATATATTTTACAATGTTTCAGAAAGACTATGTTGCATGTTTTATTTGAAGTAGTAGATTGAAGTTCTCTGATTCAGTGGTTCTATCTTGGTATCAATTGTTTGTTATAGTTACTCAATTATGTGGTTGTGTCCAGTTCTATATTTTCTTGTTATTCAAATTAATATATCAAGCATATATTTAATTTGTTAATACACATTTGCTATATCTGTGTGATTGAGTAAATTGGTTTCCATTTGAGGAATTAAATCCTTTTGATCAATCCCAGTAGCCTGGAAGTATTAAGTTTGGATTACTAAGTAGAGCCATATAATTAGGATTGTCATTCTGTCTCCAAGATAATATTATATGTTATTCTTGTTCATTCATTTCAATTGGTTCCTTCAAACAAGGATTAAAATACCTTCTGGTGAATTATAAGATATCTGATTATATTGATTAGATTATCAAGAAGAGTTTATCAGTCATTTCCTTGCACGTTTATACAAGTTATAAACTAAAGTTGTGCCAAACAATTAGAATTAGTACCCATTATAAGCCACTAGTCTTGGTTATTTATTCAACTCTGTTACCCTATAAAGCACTGGTCTTATTTACATTCATCATTTATAATCCTTTTTAGCTTATACAATTTCTATTAAACCATTCACTAGACCTTAGACATAATTAGATAGTAAGCTTTTCATCTATCTTACACCCTTTGCCATTGTGCTTGATTTACTAATCCAATCAAGTCATATAGTGTTAAGTTTACTTTAGTTACAAAGGTACACCCGCCTAGGTTTGCAGGACCTGAAGTGTAGGAAATCACTAAACCTTGAAGGTTGATTTCATCAAGTTAGTTCAAAAATGTTGCAAATCTAAACATAGACCCTGGCATACTCTTAGGATCAGCAACCTGCATTTTTGAGACCTAATAGGTTCCTTTTTTTATTTGTTTGTTTTTCTTCCTATTTAAGAGTTGGATTCCAAGAGGATGGCCCATCCTTAAGATAGTTTGAGGGACACTTGAATGGTCATGAAGATGGTTTGGTGTCCCTAGAAAAATGGAAGAGGGTGGGAATCCCACCAAAAAAAATAGAATTGAACTTCCCCAGCAAGTCTTTAGTTATCAACAAAAAATTTTGGACAATTAGGTGTCCCCTTTTTTCATTGAAAAGCATGGAACATTTTAGGGATAGCTCTTCAGGCCTATAGTTGACTTGTGGATGGTAGGGTCTTTGGCCCAACATTATCAATATCTTAGGGATTTTTTTTTAAAGTTCCACATATCTCTAGAATGATAGAAACAACAAAGAACATAACTGAAACCCAGAGACATTGCTCCAAGTTTTTCTATTTGTTTAATCTAATATTTTCATTATCATTGCTACATTTGTTTCTATATTCCTACCTTTAAAGATATGGGTTTTTCTTTGTGTGTGACAATAAATGATTTTTTTACTTTCTACTTAGCCAGCACACCAACTTTGGTAAATGTACCAATGTCTAGGCCCTACCCAAGTTTTCAGTAGCTTTCAATTTTAAACAGATATGAATTTGTCTCTGCTATCTTTCCCTATATTGTAAGATGCAATACTTGTAGACTCCAAAAACAATATTGGAAGCCATTAACATAGATAGACCATGAAGAGGCAAGTCAAGCTACAATCAATAGGACTCTTGGCAATTTAAAAAGCTTATGTGATTATTTGCTTTCAATCTCTATGGCATCATTCTAAATCATGTAAAAACTTAACACATACTTTATCCACTATTCTACTTCAAAATAGTGATTCAAGTTAATATAAATAAAGAAAGGATTAAAAAATGGTGAGGGCAGATAAAAATAAATCAGGAATCTAAAAATATAAAACAATTTAGTTCAAAATGAAATTTTGATACAACAACAAGAGAATGTTATTTCAAAAGTGGATGACGATGTTAAGCTTGTAGAGAATTAACCAATAGATAATCTTACAAATCCCAATCCTAATTGACATACATTCAGGTTTGATCGAGAATATGTTACATTCTTAACCTTTGAGGAAATATAGATACCTTTATACCAAAGATTATATGATAATTCAAAGTGACATATATTTGCAGTGTTGCGCTCCACATCCTATTGTAAGCCCAAACCATATCCAGGGTTCCCCTTTCACCTCATATAAGATGAACTAACATGGAAACATACTTCATTCTATGTCCAATAAACTACTTCTATTTGAGCACACTTACATTTATCTCTCGTTTCGTAAGGTCGGACTAAATTTAATTTACACAGTGACTGACTGTAAAGGATGGTTTCTCAGGGATGTGTTTGATAAGATATGGTAAATGAGTAGTCACAAGCTAAACACTTGTGAAAAGTGAAGAATTCATGGATTCTTATTGTGTTGAATCTTTCACCATTGACTACAGTTTACACTTGATTTTCTTCAACTGATGACTATTATATTCATTTGTGCTACATCATATTGCATCATAAATTGGGAAATATTTCATTAATGTCTCCAGTATATTTTGGGTGGAAATATTTCATCAAAGTCTCTTGTATATTTTGGTTATAAAACTTGAAACATGTTGGAAGAAACATTTCTTGCATTAGCTGCAATTAGAACAAAAATTGTGGAAAAATTCTTTTAAGTATGATTCATCATCAAATGCTAGTAGACACATAAGGGCTTTTGGTTTGCTAGGGAAGTTGAATGGTTTTGAATTAGCCCAACAGGGTTCAAGTCTTGTTGAGTGTAAAGACTCTGTCCACATAAGAGATAAGACCAGAGTCATTCCCTAGGTAACTTCGGTAGAATGCATACCCCTCTGTTCTTAACTCTTAGCTAAAGTGGTATCAACTTAAACTCATTCTCCTAAAACCAATAGGTTGCAAAAATAATATGGATTTTCTATAAAACCCTTCATATATATATATATATATATATATATATATATATATATATATATATATATATATATATATATATATCAACCACTAGTCTTAAACTATCCCCATTGTCTATATATTACTAGACACAATGGGGATAGTTTTGAAGAATTCAACAAAGATCAATGAGATGAATGCAAGTATCAAATCAAAGTGAATTGATAGTTGAATAAGTTGAGTACATATAGGTGAAAGGTTCAAGTTAGTTAGTTAAGGAAAGAACTCCTTAAAACTAGTGTGGGTAGCTAATTTAGTGGGAAACTTGATGATCCCTGTCCTAACTGCCCAACAACCTTGACACCTCAATGAGATATGTGTCAAGATTGTGTAAGAGAAAAACTAAGTAGGATTATGCCTAAGTGTATAAAATATATGAAATATATACACTAACACCCCTCTTAAGCATAGCTTAGGTGGCCACAAATGAAATGGGTCATGACTACAAAGGCTGGTGAGGTACCCATGTACAATGTAAATATGAAATTGGGTCCCAGAAACTAGGCCTGATGAGATGCCCAAGTACAATGCAATCTCTTATAAATGAAGTAAGGTAGCATACCATGTGGGAAAAAACTATCGTCCAAAAGACAAAAAATATGCATGAAATTATACAAGTGAAGAAGTAATACTTCTTTCACTAAGTATAATATATGATCCCCGCCATAGGAGAAAAAATGATAGAAGGTCTATGAGACCCCCCCATAATAAATGTACTGCTACAATGAGGATGGGTAGTCAACAATAGATGTAGATGTAGATCCAAGAACACCAAACAATGTTCCTTTCCTTGCAAAGAAATGAAACCACCAGAAGATGCAAGATATCTTCCCATGCAAGAAGATGTATGTATGATCTTGAATCATGCTGAAGTTGATCCAAGGATGATGATTCCCATTTCGATATCTTCGAAGAGTGCTCAGGTGTCCCCATGTCAATGTAGAAGGATGCTATAATCAATCAGGTGCATGCCCAATAGATGAGGATGATGACGATCCAGAACCATGTGTAGGACAACATAGAGCATTAATTTCTGAAGAGGGCAATTTTGATGTAGCTTCATCAAAACTGTCATCAAAGAGAACATTAGTTCCCAAAATAATTGCAACCAAAAAATCTAAAATATTCCTAAAACACCTAGGCCAGTGATTGTCATCAAGGTGGTAGGAAGAGGTTTATCAACAAGTTAAGGTGGATTTTGGCCAACTACAGGTGGGTAGACTCTTTTGCACTTTGAGCTCAACTTAGGCTCTTGAGGGATACTCCAAGGGGTATACCTAAATAGGTATTTATTTCAAACCAGGTTGGTGCAAGAGCACCCCTTCAACAATATAAATATGCACAAGAGGGAGAAGAATAAGACTTTAATATGTTTTAGACATTTCATGTTATCATGTAGCATTTGTATGTCATTGTCAAATGTAGCATTTTGTGTTGGCATTTTATGTTTGTAAACATCAAATTTGACACTTTAAACATGTTGGGTTATGTGGAGGATTAAACCAAGGTGTCTTATCATTAGGTGTTTTGCTGTCTTATGCAAAATAGGTGTCATGGGATTAGTTAGGATTTATGACTGTAATATTGGTTTAATCAAAATCCCGAAAACAGAGGAGGAGAGGTGGAGTCGGTAATAAAATAGGGAAGGTGGTCAAGGAATGGAGAGTTCTTCCACCTTCAGAATAATAAAACGTAGAAATCTCTATAATTAGCCTGTGTTTAAAAAAGTTGGAATGAAGAAATAGTAATTCTGCCAAGTGTGTGTTACAAATTCTGGATTCTGTGTAAATTCCCTGTATATTGAATTGTTCTGTATATTATCTCTATAGAATAGTTGCTTTGTATTTAATTTAGTTCTTTTGTGGTCGAGATGCATGATTAAATCCATTCCACTAGTGGATTTCTATGAAATCAATGGAATGGATAGTGTATATTAGTTTTCTATTTGTTTTCTTTTTTTGTTCGATGGGCATGGCATAGTAGAAATTGTGGAATCCGTTGCAGAGGAAGTTATCAGTGGTAATATCAAATGAACATTTGATGTATATACATCAATTGTATATGGAGACAGTCTGTGAATATATCACATTTGCATGTGTGCATCATCCTATGTATATGTTGTGGAAAATGGTATGTATAAAAGTCTGTTGGGTCAAATTTGTGTTGTTCACTAAATATACAATTCCTGTATATATCGCAAATGTATGAAGGTACATTTCCTATGTATATTGCTATCACATCTGAGTATCACCCTGTGTATATCGCCAGAGTATACTGGCAGATAATTCCTATGTATGTCAAAATGGTCTAAGGAGATACATTTCCTGTGTATATGTCTATTGTATGTTGTATGTAGTTTGTGAGTATATCACTATTGTATGTGAGTGTTAGTTTGTGTGTATACTGCATTTCCATATCGTTGATGTATGTTGTAAAGATTCAATGAAAATATACATTGCATATGATACAAAGGGTGACCGGCTTAGGTGGTACCTAGTTTGTATGTTGGAAGGATATTTGTCTGTAGATACAAGGGATGACTAGTGATAGCAGGGAGGAGAACTGGCTCAGTAAGTCAACAAAGGTATGTTGAAGAATGTATGTTGGAATATACATTAAAACATACATTTTCAAAAGATGCAAAAAGTGACCGGCCGAGGTGGTGATGAGAATGAATGTTGGAATGTTTTCTATCAACGGATGCAAGAAATGACTGGTAATAGGGGTGAAGAGGACCAACAATAGGGAGTCACCGATTGTATGTTCCATTTGTATATTTCATTTATATGTCAAGACATACATTGGTTTAAGATAAAAGTGCTAACCGACAGTATCAGGTAAGAAGCCTTCAGTCCACTAGGAAAAGCAAGTCATACTTTGTATATGAGATTTATTTATATCGGCCTTGTACATGAAGTTGTATGCAGTAAAACATACAACGGTAAAATAAGATCGAAGGCCCCACCAAATGCATATTCCGAATGTATATTTGGAATGCATATGAAGAGTGTACATTGTGAATGTACATTAGGATATACAAGTAGTGAGTATATCATAGTTGTACCTAAAAACAATTCATGTATATCCTACATTTGCATGTTGATGATTGTATATAGGAATGTACATTTTATTGTACATTTCATGGGGTGCAAAGGAGGACCGGTAGTAGCGGTCAAGGCGGGTGGAGATACAATGGGCTACCTGTGATAGAAGGTCAAGAAATGTATATACAAGCCGAATAGAGAATGCGACTATAAGCATTTTCACCATTGAATCGAAGGGCATTCTACTGTGTGCGGTCTATGATTTATAGGAGCACTTCATTGTTGATTTCAAAAAGGCTTTCCATTGTGTTACGCTCTACATCATAGTGGTATAAGAGTGAAGGAGTTTTCTTTGGGTAGAAGAAGAAGACAAGATGTTAGAAGGAGAAGGTTCAGAAACATACCTAGCAAAGATGACCAATGCTGAGTTGGTGGTCTTAGTGAGAAAACAAATGGCAGAAAGCAAAGCAGTTCGGGCTCAGAATCAGGCATTGAAAGAAGAGGTAGAGAAGTTGAGGGACATAATAGAAAAAGGGGAAGAAGATTCTGGTAAATGAGAAGATTGGGATGAAGAGGAGATCGAAAGGCAGGAAGAGATAGAGGTTCCTGCAGACCAGAGACCCTTACTTAACGCCCTCAAGTCCATAGAGAGAAGAACAATGGCTATGAAAATAGAATTGCCAATGTTTGCAGGAAAAATGGAACTTGATTCAGTGATGGAGTGGATAGATTCCTTAAATAATTTCTTTGAGACCAAGGAAATACCAGACCACCAAAGAGTGAAGATGGCTCAATCCAAAATGAAAGGGGCTACACTAACTTGGTGGAATTTCATCCAAGATGACAAGATGAAAGAAGGAAAGAACAAAGTTGCTACTTGGAAGAAGATGGTGGCTTTAGTGAAGGAAGCCTATGTTCCATTGGATTACAACATCCAATTACATAAGAGAAAACAAAATTTGAAGCAGAAGGAGGTAGATGTCAGTTCATACACAGAAGAGTTCATGAAACTATGTGTCAAGACAAAGGTAAAGGAGAGTGAGGAAGAGAAGGTAGCAAGATACCTCAATGGATTGAGATTTAACATCCAAGAAGACATAAGTCTGCATAATCTAGAGATAGTCCAAAAGTGCTACCAGTTAGCACTCAAAGTGGAAGAGAAATTAAAGAGAAGGCATGAGTAGAACAATAGATGAAAAGGGAGACAACAAAGAGGAGGGAGAAGCCCTTTTAGCGGCAAAGGAAATGGATTTGGATACCAAGGTGAATCCAATCAAAAGAACAATAGAGGAGACAACAGTCAACATCAAGGGGGAAGCTATAATCAAAGAGGAAACTTTAGGGGTAGAAGACCACCATTTAGAGGGAGATCTCAGGGCAGAGGACCTATCAGATGTTACAATTGCAATAAAGAAGGCCACATAGCTAGCAGATGTCCAGCAAAGGCAACAAGTTCAATAGGAGAAAAGAGGATCAATCTGATTGTCAAAGTGTAGCAAGCTCAAGCACTAATCAAAGTGTGAATCCTCGTGACAGTTATGGATATCCTGAGAAAGGATAATCTTTGATGATTAGAAGACCAATGACTACCATGAAGGTGCCTAACAAAGAACCCCCACAAAGGAAGTGTCTATTCATAACTACTTGCAAGGCAGGAGGAAAGGTATGTAAAGTTTTGATTGACTTTGGATCCACTGAAAATTTTGTGTCTTTTGAAATGGTAGAAAATATTAAGCATAGAAGACTCCCACATCCTTGCCCATACAAGATCTCATGGATCCACCAAGGTTAACAAACAATTGTGGAAGAACAGGATTGGGTAGAATTTCAAATTAGACCATATAAGGATAGATTATTGTTTGACATTGCCAAGATGGATGCTTGCCATCTCCTATTTGGAAGACTATGGCAGTATGACTTGAAAGCATACCATGATGGAGTTAGAAACACATATTCAATCACCAAGAATAGTAAGGTGATAGAGTTGCTACCATTGATGGAGAATGAGGTGGAATCAAAAGGAAAAGAAGTTAAGGTGATGATGGTAGAAGGCAAACAATTCATGAAAGGGATAGTAGAAGAGGGAGTAGTTGCATATGCTCTAATTCCATGCCTAAAGGTAAACAAGGAACAACAACAAGAATTCAAGGGAGAGAAGAGACAAAGGTTCATAGATCCTGTTGTCCAAGAGCAATTGGACAAGTACCAAGGCATCATCTCCGATGGAATACCAAGGTCCCTACCACCTATGAGGGACATCAGCCATTGCATTGATCTGATCCCAGGATCTACACTTCCAAACAAAGCAGTATACAAGCTTACACCAGAACAGAATGCAGAGGTAGCAAGGTAGATTGAGGAATTGTTGGGGATAGGCCTAATTGGCAAGAGTTTAAGCCCATGTGTAGTACCAGTTGTACTAGCACCAAAGAAGGAAGGCACTTGGAGACTTTGTACTAATTCAAGGGCTATCAACAAGATAACAATCAGGGATAGATTTCCAATTCCTAGGATAGAAGATTTGCTTGATTGCTTGGGGGGAGCTAAGTATTTCACAAAAATAGATTTAAAGAGTGGCTATCATCAGATTAGGATTAGGCCCAGAGATGAATGGAAAACTGCATTTAAGACCAATGAGGGGTTATATGAGTGGAAGGTCATGCCTTTTGATTTGTCCAATGCCCCTAGTACCTTTATGAGGTTGATGAATGAGGTCTTGAGGGAATTGATAGGTAAATTTGTCATAGTATATCTAGATGGCATTCTAATTTTTAGTAATACAAGGGAAGAACACCTGAACCATATAGACTTGGTCCTCAAAAGGTTACATGAAGAGTAGCTAGTGATCAACTTAGCAAAGTGTTTGTTCATGCAGGAAGAGATCATCTACTTGGGATTTGTTATCTCACATAACAAACTGAAAATGGATCAAGAGAAGGTAAGTGCCATATTGTCTTGGCCAACTCCTAAAACTTTGAATGATGTTAGAAGTTTCCATGGGTTAGCAACCTTTTACAGGAAGTTTATAAAAGGGTTTAGTCATGTTTGTGCACCCATGCTTGACACCATAACAAGGAGGACAAAAGTATAGGTTTGCTTGGACAAAGGAGGCAGATGATTCATTTGAAACATTGAAGAAAAAGGTGGTAGAGCAGCCAGTTCTTGCATTTCCTGACATTAATAAGATTTTTCAAGTAGAATGTGATGCCAGTCACATGGCAATTGGAGCCGTACTCAGTCAAGAAGGTAGGCCTATTGCATTTTTCAGTGAGAAACTAAATGATGCACATAAGAGATACTCATCATATGATTTGGAGATGTATGCTCTTATGCAGTCACTTAAAAAGTGGAGGCATTACTTGATTCCAAAAGAATTCATAGTGTTCACAGATAATCAGGCTCTTAGTTTCATCAATAGTTAAGAGAAGCTGAACCATAGGCATATGAAGTGGGTGGAAACTTTGCAAGCTTTCACCTTCACACTCAAGCACAAGAAAGGGGTCAAGAACAAAGTAGCAGATGCTTTGAGCAAGAGGGTTCTAACCATCAATCAGATCCAATTAGAGAGTGTTAGTATTGACTCTTTGAAGGCCATGTATGATGATGATGAAGACTTTGGAGAGATCTACAAGGTATGTACTTCCTTTCGAGACAAATATCATGTTGAGTTCTCTGAATTTCTGGTCCAAGATGGATTACTTTTTAAAGGTGGATAGTTATGTATTCCAAGGTGTTCTATGAGACTGAATATTATTCAGGAGAAACATTGTGGCACCATGGAAGGACATTTTGGTCTAGATAAGATTCTTGATCTTGTGAAGAGGCATTACTATTGGCCCAAGTTGCAATCAAATGTGAGGAAATTTGTGGAGGCATGTGTGATATGTCGAAAAGCAAAAGAGAGATCCACTAATGCAGGTTTGTATCAGTGATTACCCATTCCTTCTAGGCTATGGGAGAGCATAAGCATGGACTTTGTATTGGGTTTGCCTAGGACAAGGAAGGGAGATGATAGTGTTTTTGTTGTAGTGGACAGATTCAACAAAATGGCACATTCCTTGCCATGCAAAACCACTTGTGATGCTTCATATGTTGTAGACCTATTTTTCAAGGAAATAGTGAGGATACATGGATTGCCATTGAGCATAGTCTCAGAGAGAGATGTAAAATTTATTGGCCATTTTTAGAGGACTCTTTTAAAGAAGCTTGGCACCAATTTGTCCTTCTAATCATCCTACCATCCTCAAACAGATGGCCAGACTGAAGTTGTCAACCGTTCATTGGGAAATCTATTAAGGTGTTTGACAAGGCAACATGGAGAGAAGTGGGATAACATCCTACCACAAGTAGAATTTTCCTATAAAGACACCATTAATAGGAGCACAGGGAAGTCATCTTTTTAGGTGGTATATGGTATTCATCCAAGAGGTATTTTAGAATTGAGAGATCTACCTACAGGAGAGCCTATTAGTGTAGATGGAGAAACTTTTGCTTCAACTATCAAAGAAGTACATGATCAAGTCAAGAACCAGCTTCAACAAACTACATTGAAGTACAAAACATATGCTGACAAAAATAAGAGGGATGTAAAGTTTGATGTTGGAGACTTGGTGTGGGTTAATCTGAAGGAGAGGCTCCCAAAAGGAAAATATACCAAGTTAATGCAGAGGAAGATTGGATCATGTCAGATTTTGAAGAAGTGTGGGCAGAATGCATATGAGATCCAACTTCCTCCTGATCTTGGATTGTCACCCATTTTCAATGTATGTGATTTAACTCCATACAAGCAGAATATAGATGTAGAATAGGAACCATTATAGGATGCAGCAAATGATGATATTCCTCTGCATGATCCACCAAAATTGGAAAAGATCTTAGACTCAAGAGTGACAAAGAAGACAAGGAACAAAAACTACCTAGAGTACTTGGTGGCTTGGCAGGGGAAACCTGATTCAGAGGCAGTTTGGATGACTGATGAACAGATCACAAACAATGGGGCAAAATTTCAAACTTTGATCTCAAAGGGGCTTGAGATCTCTTCTCCCAAGGAGTATGGTGTAGGAGCACCCCTTCAACAATATAAATATTTACAAGAGGGAGAAGAATAAGACTTTAATATGTTTTAGACATTTCATGTTATCATGTAGCATTTGTATGTCATTGTCAAATGTAGCATTTTGTGTTGGAATTTCATGTTTGTAAACATCAAATTTGACATTTTAAACATGTTGGGTTATGTGGGGGATTAAACCAAGGTGTCTTATCATTAGGTGTTTTGTTGTCTTATGCAAAATAGGTGTCATGGGATTAGTTAGGGTTTATTACTATAATCTTGGTTTAATCAAAATCTTGAAAACAAAGGAGGAGAGGTGGAGTTAGTAACAAAACAAGGAAGGTGGTCAAGGAATGGAGAGTTCTTCCACCTTCAAAATTATCAAATGTAAAAAAAACTGTAATCAGCCTATGTTCGAAAAAGTTGGAATGAAGAAATAGTAATTCTACCAAGTGTGTGTTACAATTTCTGGATTCTATGCAAATTCCCTGTATATTCAATTGTTCTGTATATTATCTGTATAGAATAGTTACTTTGTATTTAATTTAGTTCTTCTATGGTCGAGGTGCATGATTAAATCCATTCGACTGGTGGATTTCTATGAAATTAGTGGAATGGATAGTGTATATTAGTTTTTTGTTTCTTTTCCTTTTTTGTCTGATGGGCATGGCAGAATAGAAATTGTGGAATCTGTTGTAGAGGAAGTTATTGGTGGGTATCTCAAATGAACATTTGATGTATATACATCAATTGTATATGGAGACAGTCTATGAATATATCACATTTGCATGCGTGCATCATCCTGTGTATATGCTGTGGAAAATGGTATGTATAAAAGTCTGTTTGGGTCAAATTTGTGTTGTTCGCTGAATATGCAATACCTGTATGTATGGCAAATGTATGAAGATACATTTCCTATGTATATCACTATCACATCTGAGTATCACCCTGTGTATATCGCCAAAGTATACCGGCAGACAATTCCTATATATGTCAAAATGGTCTAAGGAGATATATTTCATGTGTATAGGTCCATTGTATGTTGTAGACAGTTTGTGAGTATATTGCTATTGTATGCGAGTGTCAGTTTGTGTGTATACTGTATTTCCATATCGTTGTTGTATGTTGTAAAGATACAATGCAAATATTCATTGCATATGATCTACAAAGGGTGACCCGCTGATGTGGTAGCTAGTTTGTATGTTGGAAGGATATTTGTCTATAGATACAAGGGATGATTGGTGATAGCAGGGAGGAGAACCAACTCAGTAAGTCAACAAAGGTATGTTGAAGAATGTATGTCAAAATATACATTAAAACATACATTTTCAAAAGATACAAAAGGCAACTGGCTGAGGTGGTGATGAGAATGAATGTTGGAATGTTTTCTGTCAGTGGATGCAAGAAATGATTGGTAATAGGGGTGAAGAGGACCGATGATAAGGAGTCACCGATTGTATGCTCCGTTTGTATATTTCATTTGTATGTCGAGATATACATTGGTTTAAGATAAAGTGCTAACTGGTAGTATTATGTAAGAACCCTTCAATCCACCAGGAAAAGCAAGTCATACTTTATATATGAGATTTATTTATATCCGCCTTGTACATGAAGTTGTATGTGGTAAAACATACAACGGTAAAATAAAGACAGAGGGCCCCACCAAATGCATATTCCAAATGTATATTCGGAATGCATATGAAGAGTGTACATTAGGATATACAAGCAATGAGTATATCACAGTTGTACCTAAAAATAATTCATGTATATCCTACATTTGCATGTTGATGATTGTATTTAGGAATGTACATTTTATTGTACATTTCACGAGGTGCAAAGGAGGACTAGCATAGCGGTCAAAGTGGGTGAAGATAGAATGGGCTACCTATGATAGAAGGTCAGGAAATGTATATACAAGCTGAATAGAGAATGCGACTGTAAAGATTTTCACCATTGAATCGAAAGGCATTCTACTGTGTGCAGTCTGTGATTTATAGGAGCACTTCACTATTGATTTCAAAAAGGCTTTCCACTGTGTTATGCCCTGCATCACAAGTGAGGTGATTGTGAAACCGCAAAGTGAGTTCATTATTGCGACCTCACCTCAGCCTTCCATTGTGCCGCTTTAAGACTTATAACTACTGTAGAGGGAGAAGATCCCTCAAAGCGATTGAAACCTCACTTCTACAATTGTTCACATATATTTAGTTAAATAGTAGCAGTTTGATCTTCTTCCCACAACAAATGTACCAGGTTGGTTCCATGATAAGGAGGCACATAGTTTAGTTTGTTTTCCTCATAGCTTTGAGTGGTTCTGCAACAGACAGCTGAGACCAGCTAAAGTGTGAGTCGACATTGGAGTTTATTTGTCTACACTTTGTGACACTTCTAGGCTCAAAGGACTGAGTCAGGAAGTCTTAGAATTGATGTGAAGAGTTGTCTTAGTCTAGTGTCTAGGTTAGGATTTGTGCACACCAAAGTGCCAAACTTGGAGAGTCAGTGTAAGCTGAGGTGGGTGTCATTGTGTAAGTCAGCTTGAGCATTTTCTGCATTGCTAGACTCAGCTGTTGGGTTTTCAAACATTGTTGTAGGCTTCTTGCCATTTGTTCATATCAATAAAAAGGAAACCTTTCACCCCACTCTTGTGTTCAACTTTGCTTCTCCTTAACTCTTGCACTGTCTTGTAAATTTATTTCCACTGCATACATATCTTGTATATACCTGTGTCTGTGTTTGTAGAACGACTCTAACAGGCATAGTCCAAAGGCTCAAACTTGTAATATGTATAGTCTTGTTGAGTTGAGCTTGTTAGTGCCGCATTGGTCTCCCGTAGGTCAGTGACAGTTGGTATTAGAGCAAAAGAGAACTCGCTCCTTGTTAGAATAAAATTGTCATCAAAGAGAACATTGGTTCCCAAAATAATTGCAATCAAAAACTCTAAAATATTCCTAATACACCTAGGCCGGTGATTGTCATCAAGGTGGTAGGAAGAGGTTTATCAACAAGTTAAGGTGGATTTTGGCCAACTACAGGTGGGTAGACTACTTTGCACTTTGAGCTCAACTTAGACTCTGGAGGGATATTCCAAGGGGTATACCTAAATAGGTATTTATTTCAAACTAGGTGAACAACTAAAAATATTGGACAGCCAAACCTAGCTCATCATTGTGACTCTAAAGGCTGTCACTAAGTCAAGAATGACTAGCTATCACATAACCCCTATATAGCTGATTCAAATGTACGAATGTACATGCATAGGAAAGAGGGTTTTTTACCTTGAACCACATGTGAAAGATTTGTTTAATTTAAAAGAGTGTTTGATCCCTCTCCAATATGGACCAATGGCTACTATATTGGGCAAATGAGTCATAAGCAATAAAGAGGCAAGAAAAAGATTGAACTAGCATCAACAGAAAACTAAAATGTATTCACAAACATTTCTCAGATTATATTGCATACATTGGACATATTTAATTATGTAGAACCAAACTACAATGACCCATTTGTAATAAAGAAATGACCCAACACAAAGCATGTATGGATTTAAATGTTATCACATATTATCAAATCTCTATTACAACCGCACCAGCAAATGTGGTGAAGGAAAAAATATAAATGCGATTATACATTCCCTTAAATCTTTACAAATGGCCATGGACACATACCAATGCATAAATAATGCTTTACAATTCATTCCTACACTGCATCAAAACATATTTTTTCATTTACTACCCAAACTGGCTTGATTTGAAGCCTTGAAACTATCTTGAGTCACTACAGACTAAATAATTGGCTCAAAGACCAACCATCAAAACACTTAAAAAACATATATATATGATTACAATTCAAATTCATTGCACCAATTTCTAGTGCTACACCCAATCAATGAGGACACACCATGCTGTATTAAATTTAGGCCTAGATATGTCAGAAGATTTACACATTGGGGAAGCAAAACCCATGCTCTATCATCTCTACAAATGATCTAAGAAAGATTGCTTGCACTCCAATTGTACTCTGAACAATAAAGAGGGAAGGTTATATTCCTTCCTTGCCACCTGCAACATTGACTTCTCAGATTTGTCATTTATGCATTGAAAAAATTCACTTAACCAACCACTTGCTTTGCACTATTCTGTAGGCTCATTAAAATTTGGATAAAAATCAGTTTGTGTATCCCTACAATCATGGAATGCATTCAACGAATTAACTATTTCAATTATTGACAGCATTCCCAGTGCTTCATCCTCATTTTCTATTTCAAGCCACCTGACCACTGACTGCACCTTTCTACATTTTCCTCTTGATAGACCAATCTGCCTATTTGACATCTGCCAAAGTACTATTTTTCTTTATCAGCAAAATGCATTTTCTCAAATTGGGTAGACATGTTCTTCATCATATTTTTGGCTTTTTTTATGCCCTTTCAGCAAATTTTCCTTTTCTGGAACTTAGCTTGTGTTGCCCTTTATTGGAAAGTTTTAACTTTTTTAAACTTTTCCATTTGCCACCATCATTTTCCTTTTATCGATAAAATTCCATTTTGACAAACTTACTCCTTTATCACTCTTATCAGTGATTTCAAACTTTTTACAACTTGGAGTCTATTTGCTTATTATCAAAAAATCTTGCATTTACCGAACTAAGTTACTTGGCACCTTTTCATGGCACCTTTTCATGCTTTATTAGCAAATATCAATATTTGCAAACTAGGCCTCCTTTGCCTTCTTTTCTTCTTTATTGACAACTTTCACCTTTTCTGAACTTGAGCTATTTTGCCTTTATTGGCAAATTCTCTTTGTTCAGAACCTTAGGAACTTTGGCTTCTTTCTTCTTTATCTTTACCCTATCAGTGAATCTTTGAATTTCAAAACCTTGAGAAGAGCACACCTTGTATCACCTTATCGGTGAAATTACCTTTATCCAAACCTTTGATTTTCCCCTTTTTTCTCTCTCCTATCGCCTTATCAGTGAAATAAGAAAAAATTAAACTTTTAGAAAGGTCAGTCTTTAGCCAGTTTACTAATAATACCATGCCTTAGTACTTTTTTGCTTTATCAAAAAACTGGCCCCTTTCCAGAAGCAAGAACTTTGCAGCACCACTTCTCCTTTATCAGTAGAAAAGCCCTTTGTCAAACCACCTTTTTCATCTCCCTTTTGCCTTATAAATAAAAACCTCATGTTCACTTTTTCAACAAAATGGACCCATGCTGAACTTACCATCCTTCCTCTTTATCGGCAAAAATACCATTTGCCAAGCCACTTCTATTTCCTTTTGACCATGTAAAAAAAAAGGCATATCGGCAAACTACCACAAATCTGAACTACTTCATCAATTCGGCCTTCGACCGATTCCCCAACAAAGCATTAGTTTCTTCTCATGCCCTGATGGATTTTGCCTTTATTGACAAGAAATCATTTTGTTGAACCTTTTATCTTCCCTTGTTGAAGCCTCCTTGTTGCCCTTTATCAGTGAATGTTCCATCAGCCTAACCCTTCATCAGTGAACATGGAGGTTCGCGAACCTTCAACTTCACTAACAAAGCTTTCCTTTGTCTTTAACCACTTGTTTGCCTTATCCTCATTCCACACTATGATAGCTTCCTTCTTTCTTTATTAGCAAAGTCTACCATTGGTGAACTTTGCCATCGGCAAACCTTTAAGTTCTCTAACTCCAAACATCACCGATAAGGGCACCAACCTCTTCCTTTTTTGTGGGCCTTTATCTTGTTGTCGCAAGCTTGCCTCCTTTTGCCCTTTATCACCTTGTTGGTGAATCTTCCATTAGGATTGTTATCAACAAAGTATGCACCCAAATGCTAATCTATCAACTTAGCTACCTTTTGACACATGGGAACACTCCTGGGCCTATGGGTTGCCTAAAACTTGGAATGAACCTCCAGAGCGAGCTAGTTCTCTTGGTAACTTCACCTAATCTAAATGACTTTCTTAGAAAAGGGTTGAAAACATAGCTAAAATGAAATCTTAAAACCTAAGGATATTTTACTAGAATTTTAACTTATTCCAATGATCTCACTCACAAATAGCTTCTCAAGACAATAAATTTCACAATCTCACGTGCATACAATGCAAAATTGATTTGAATGAAGGTTTAAAATCAAACACAACATCCAACCTACATCATATGAACTTTCTGCATCCACACTTGCAATAATGGGACATAAAAAAAGGATCCAAAAGATAGAATCACAATGATAATATTTAACTATTACTGCAAAATGGGACAAGAATTGAGATAGGAATGCTTTGTTGTTTATATTGAACTGAAAGGAGTATATCAAACTAAGAATCTAAGTACAAAAGGTGTTTACAAAACACTCTGTAGGCAAACAAGAGAGGAAGAAACAAATATTCTGAACTTCTTTAAAAAAAACAAGTCTCTCTCCTACTTATAACTCCAAAACTCCCTAACAAAAAGCTAGAAAAAACTCTCAAAATAGCCATCGTTTTTCCATTTTCAAGCTCCACTACAAAGATACCAGAAAAAACATTGAAATGCCTCCAAACTAAAGAGAAAAGCTGCCAAAATGCTATCCCAAGTGGTCCCACCAAAATCTCCTCAAAATTAGGCTTTACTTGATCAATAAAAGCCTCCTTTTTGCCCATATCTTCTCAATTCTACCTAGAAGAAAGCAAAAAAAAAAGAATCTCCTTATATCTACTTGCTTTAACTGCATTAAAATAGCAATTATTTAAAAGCAATTTATAAAACATTGCTTTAAATAATGCTTTACAATATTTACAGTTTAATTTTACAGATTTTGCTTGATATGATACATTACAAAGCATTTGATTTTCTATAAAAATCATAAAAAATGTGAAGGCACCATTGAATTTTTTGATAAAAAATACAAGGCATAGGGCTTTGCCTCTAATAGATTTGCAAAGATCTCCTAAGGCAATGTTGTCATTGTTGTGGATTTACCTCCAAATATGGCAAAAGGGACCTCAAGATCTCAAGGCATAAAGCCTAGGCATCAATATGTGCAAAGGGGACATATTACCCCCGAGGGTATTAGCTATGACTTTGAAAATTAATTCAATGTGATAAAATTTCACCATTGAACTAGGGTATTATGAAACCCAAAGACAAAACACTTGAGTGCCCTAACTTTTTAGGCCCATTTTTGACATGTCTTTTTTGATGGAATGAACTCTTCCCGCGCCACCATGGAAGGTTAGTCTTTGAAGGGAAAACCTTTGATTCTTTGTTGTCTTCAAGCAAAATTTTCAAGATTTCTTATAGGAAAACATGGTAAAGTCTCTGCAACATTAGTTTGAACCATATTTCATCCTTATCAGAGGTTTTTTTGTACTCTCAATGCAGTGGCCATCACAGTCTTCTGATACATTTGCTTTGTGTTATTACTATGGTTTATTCTTTCTTTGTTTGAGGCCACCATGGCTGAGTAATTTGAACTTTTCAAAGGCAAAATAAAGACATGATTTCATGGCCTCATATACATGTCTTCACTCAAGAACAAAAAAAATAGGTAAGCCTTACCTCTCAACTCTGTAAAATTTCTAGCTTCTCATCACAAGCTCAGGAAACTATATGATGAAAGTATTTGACTTTCTATATTCTGCAAAGACATTCTGGGAAACCTCTATAGACCTTCAAGCTGTGAACTATATTCTGCATGTTGTTCAGTCCTGGGTATCACTTTGGTTGACAACTCAAAATCTTTTCAATTTGCTTTACATCTATGTTATCTCTTCTACATAGTCTTGATGTTTATGAACCACCACATATCTCTGGCCATGACTTAAGGATCACTAATAGTTGTATATGTCTTCATTTTGTGAAAAAAACTTGATCTGTAATACAACAAGAAAGATTTGGTGAAGTAAAACTGGGTAATAACACCCCAACAACTACGGCCATATACCATTCTGGGTTTGTCATGCTTCAAGATTTCTTAGTTTCAACAAAACCTCATGGCCTGAACTCTCTACCTTCCTCTGTATCTGCATTTATCCTACTTTGTATGAAGACACTCGACCCACTAGCTCAATTCAAGCATACACTCTGGTTACATTTGATGATGGAAGCATACATGTTATCTTATTCTATTGGTTAATGGTGGCACCTTTGTTCATCTGTCAACTGATATGTTTACACGTGATTGTTTTATCCTCATGATGACATAACCTTCTCATTTACATCTGTGACAGCCTATATATAAATGAAAACTATATATGATGTCCTCCTTTATGTTTATATCAGTGTGTCTACACTTGGTATGTCCTTCATTTGCTCACTATGATAGATAAGCTCATTTATCCTATATATACTTGGTATGACTACATTCAACTTTATATCAGATATTTTGTGTATATGCATGGCTATTCTGTGTATAACTTACAACTTCATGTGCTACCTCCTGTAGCTGCATCTATAATTTATGACCTTTCTTTACATACCAGAAAGTTAACATAGCACCTGATTTGTATTGTAGTTGATGAGAAAGGTGATGACTATTGTATTGCTATCAAATTATTTTCTTTGAAGAGAACCTTGTTAGTGCCTGAATTGACTGGTAGTTTTCTGAGCAATTTTCATTCAGGCACTCTCCCTAAGTATCCAAAAAATGCTCCAAGTATTGGACCTCCTCAGCAGTTTTCAGCAGCATCATCATGATATTTCCGAAGGAGGAGGTCATCATCATCATGTTTGTTTCGATGAAGGTCAGCATCATCATGTTCTCCGTCGACCGGTTTTCTCATCGTCATCATCATATTTCGCATCGGGTGATGTTTGGTTTTTTATCCTGGTGATGCTGATGTGCTACAGTGCGCCCTGATCTGCTTGCGAGGGTGATTCTTCAAAGTCTCCGGTGATCTTCCATTTATCACCTTGCGCAGGCATGATGATGATGTTGGTTATTCTTTGAGTTGCTCGACCTAACTTGTTCTTTCTTAAGGGTCGTCGTCATCATCATCGTATTTCCAGTTATCATCCTGCTGCTTGTGGAGGTCATCATATTTTCTGCCTTCATGATATTTCGCCGGGGTGATATTTTATCATCGGGTGATCTTGGTTAATATCATCCTGATGATGTTGTCGAAGAGTTCTAAGTGCGACCCGATATTCACTAGGGTCATCATATTTTGAACGTCAGGATGATCTTAGTCAATATCATCCTGATGATGTTGTATCACTTCTTGTTCGTTGTTTTGACATCCTGATGATGCTGACGTCATCCTTATATCAGGGTGATATCTTTTTATCTGCCTATCTGCATCATGATATTCCGAAGGAAGGGGTGATATTTTTATATCACCCGGATATATGTTTGCTCGAGCATCATGATGATGCTGATATCAAGGAGGTATCCGCCTGCTGGCTTCGCGCATTATCTACTGGGGTGATCTTTTCAAGCAGCATCATCATATTCAGTTATCGCCCCGATCTTTTAGTGGAGCTACAGTGCAACCTGATATTTGAACATCAGGAGGATATTTCCAAATATCCGGTTGTCTTCCGAATATCATGATGATGTTAATATGATGATGACGTCATCAAGGTCCGCGGGGGTCATATTTCTAACACTGATCATCTTGTGATGATCCCCTGATATTTGCAAACATGATGATGACGTCATCCGGATATGAGGAGGTGCGCAGTAGGCAGATATGATGATGACATCATCAGGATGTTCATCAGCCAGACTTTTGGAATAAGCTCAGCAGGAGGATGTTCCTCCGATGGATCAGGTTGTGCCGATTATCATGAAGGGTATATTTCAAATATCATGATGACGTCAGGGTGATATTTTGAACAACAGGATATCATGCTGCTGGAGGATGATGATGATGAGGTTATATACTGGTGTCGTCAGGAGCAAAAGCACCAACATGATATATGCTCATGACCTAGTATATAAAGTGTTATTGAGGTCATCGCGGGGTGCATGTGGGATATTGTTATCCTGCATTTTCAAACATCATGATGATGAATCTCGGTGGGAAATGCTTGCGATAGTCTATATGATGTTCTTCCCAAGGCCACGGGTTGGTGCGCCATTAATGGCGATTGTTGCAGAGATATGGGCGATGGCGTGGGTGGATCCTGTACCCGACTGGAGGTGTCAATCAGCGGACAGGGGCGCAGGGCTCAAGAAATCTTCCTGTCTCCTCCCCTACCTGCTGCATTCAAGTTTGGGCGCCAATCTAGTTGTGTTTGAGCGCCATTTTCATGATACTGTGTATCTGGCGGGATTTTTGGTCAACATTGTAATTAATTACTGAGCACCTACCTGGCTGTTATAAGCAGGTGGTGTTGCTCATTTGAAAGGTTGTTGAAAGTTGTAGATTTTTGGGCTCTGTAATCCATAACCAGCTGATCTGGTTGCTCTGTACAGTTTGTCTTGTGAGTTTATGTATCTCCTGTTGTAGGACTTGGCATGGATCCACTGATTTCATGGTTGACCTTATATGAGTAATGCTGTCTTAGCATGTGTTGTGTTAATTCTGTCTCCAGTATTGCATGTATCCTTCTTCTGGATCTCGATGTTTGCTTATGTTTAGATTCTAGAGCATAGAATTCCTATGTTGAATGTCTGATCTTTTAACCTCTGCTCAAGGGGCAGATTAAACTGTTTTCAGGTTGAACATTGGGAAGGGTATACTGCAGTAGGGATGCCATAAGTAGAGATGACTCAACACTCTGTATTGGGAGATATCTGTAAGGTAGATATCATGTGTATCCCCCTGAAATCCAGTTTTAGCTATTTATGCTGATCATTCACAGGTGTATGTCTACCGACTCCAAGCCCTGGATAGGCACCAATCATGCTATGTTCTTGTGTTATACACCATGTCCAACTTTGCATCCAAATTCATATCAAAACACTTCATACTTCCACCTGTTAGTTGTAGGAGTAGGATTGGGAACCCCCTGCATGCTCTCATGCCCAACCAGACATCATGTCCAAGAATGTTGCCAGCCTTGTGATCTATCATGCAGATCTTGGTCCATACATGAGAGTATTCTGCTTGTTGTTGTCAAGTTAGATCTTTCTATCTTTGAGCTAGTCAAGGTTACATTTTGAGTTATAGGGATACCCCCCTTGGTGCCGCAGAACCAGAAGTGAAGGGGAGGAGCTCACGCAACCTCCTGTATTCAGTTGGCCTGAATCTGCTTGTGCATTAGAAGTGGCAAACCCTAATGCTGATTCAGAAGAAATGCCAACAAAATGGCGACTCTGCTGGGGAGATCAATGTCATATCCATGAAAGCTTGAGTCTACAAGATTAAAAAATTAGACCTGGAAACTGTTTGTTGCAGCAGAGAAAAAAAGGTTGTATATGTGACTCTGCTGGTGGATGACCCAGAAAGAAAGAAATCAATTTGCAGCTTCAGCTTGTTTGAAGCTCATTCCTCTTCAAGGAGGTGGCGACTCTGCATCAAAGAACCTGATAAAAGAACCTGATAGAAGAATTTGCAGCTTCTGCAACATATCCAGGTATTTCATATTATTTGACAGATTCCCTATTTGGTGAGATAGCACTGGTTAAAAGGGAACATTGGTGAAAACAGAGCTTGCATGTTTCTGTTAGAACTTACACTGTGTTTCAAAGGGCATGCAATGTTGTTCAAAAGACTCATTTAAAGGACTTTAGGAAAGTTTGAAAAAACAGCCTAAACTTTGAGTGCCTAAAGTCATTGTTTGTAGAAAATCTGAGTAGAGAGGAGGGTTGCAATAACATAAAGGATGTATTATCTGCCTATGCACCCCTGTGAAGTGTCAAATGCAAGAATGTATAGTAGTCAGTCCCAACAATGTAATAAAAGAAGTTTCAACATAGACAGATATAAGCCCATAGATTTCAATGGCATTTGTGGCTATCCAAATGCTTTTCCACCTAAAATCAGAAATTTTTTGCCTAAATTTAAGGGTTTAAAGGATGAATCAGCTGAGAGACACTTGCAGCAGTTCATGAATGTGATGGATGACTTTGAGATTGACCATGAGGATGTGGTTATGAGATTATTTGTTCAATCTCTAGATGAAGATGCAAGGGACTGGTTTTCCTACCTTCCAGCTCACTCTGTCAGCTCTTGGCATGGTTTTAAATCTGCATTTCTAGTACAGTATGGTGAAAGAGTTTCTGAATATGCAGCCATTAGTGACTTCATGTACATCCATATTGAAGAAGACGAGTTGATCCCAGCCTTTAACCTCAGATTTATGAGGGCATTGAATAGAATTCTAGAATACATGAGACCTAATGATGCACTGTGCTTAGTTACCTACTTGGGAGCCTTTGATGGGAAAATGAGTTACAGATTAAGAGACAAGGAGCCCACCACATTGCATCAGGCACATCAGTTTGCATTAGATATTGAAAACAATTGGAGGTATGGAATACAAAAGGGTTATTTCTCTGAAAATTTTTGTTGTCCTGCAGCCCCCAGTGTTAATGAAGGATTTAATTTAGGAATTGATAATGAATGTCATAGCACTCACACCCCTGTTGTCCCAGTTTTTGCATCATTCCAAGTGGATGATGTTTCTATCATAGAGGAGGATGTCCTTTTTTGCCCAGCAAGTGAAGTTGAAAATAATAATTTTTCAAGTAAAATTTGCATACCAGTCCTAAACAAAGAGCCTTCATGTTTAAGTGATCCAGTTGTGCAGAGTTGTGATCATATGGATCAAGAATCAATATCAGTTTCATCAGGAAGTATTAGAGGGCTGGAAAATGATGCAGATTGTTCAACTTCAGAGTGCATTGAGACAGTAGCAATCTTGTATATGGGGCAATCAATTGATAAAAATGATATCCATGACCAGTGCATGGATCAGGTTTGTTTTTCTTATGACTCTAAATCTGATAGTAATGAAGAAGAATTGGAATGTCATGAAGAAGAAGCAGAGGCCTTTGTAGTGAATGTTAATCCCCTTTATGATGAGCCTGCTGATGTATATGATGTTGTGAGTCTTGACTTTCAGTGGTGCAAGATTAACCCTTTGTTTGAGGATGATGATACTGATTTGCAAGCTGTGAATAATGAATGTTCATCATCACCTGATTCAGACATGTGCAACATTGGGTGTGTGGATCAGGTTTTGTTTTCAAAATTAGTAGATATTAGGGGTCTCATATTTTCTGAGTATTTTGAATTGTTGGATCAGCTGGATGAATACCTGATAATATGCAGCAACCAGATAAATGATAAAGATTGCCAAGAGCAATATGATGTACTGTCTGAGGGATATAACATACATGTGTTGCCTAATGTTGAAGAATATTATGTGTATGGTTATATGTCTAATTCTGAAATCCAAAATGACAGAGTTGAAAATGATGGTGGCAAGCTTTCAAAACTGGTGGAATATCTTTTTAAGCAGGTGACATTATGGGCAGATTATGCCAGTCTTTTCAGTTGGGATTGGGATCTTTCAGCTTGGAATCAGGCATTTGACAAGAAAAAATTTTGGTTCTTCCTTTTTGGTTGCCCGGGGCCGCCAAAATGATGTTTAAAAATAATGAGTTTGGTGATGCAGATCAATATAACATCATGACTCTGTAACCAATGGATAAGGGACTGGTCTGCATCCCAGAGATCTGGAGTTCTCGCTGCAGGTTTTCACCTGCACGTCCCCAGACAGAGCCACTGTTAGTGCCTGAATTGACTGGTAGTTTTCTGAGCAATTTTCATTCAGGCACTCTCCCTAAGTATCCAAAAAATGCTCCAAGTATTGGACCTCCTCAGCAGTTTTCAGCTGCATCATCATGATATTTCCGAAGGAGGAGGTCATCATCATCATGTTTGTTTCGATGAAGGTCAGCATCATCATGTTCTCCGTCGACCGGTTTTCTCATCGTCATCATCATATTTCGCATCGGGTGATGTTTGGTTTTTTATCCTGGTGATGCTGATGTGCTACAATGCGCCCTGATCTGCTTGCGAGGGTGATTCTTCAAAGTCTCCGGTGATCTTCCATTTATCACCTTGCGCAGGCATGATGATGATGTTGGTTATTCTTTGAGTTGCTCGACCTAACTTGTTCTTTCTTAAGGGTCGTCGTCATCATCATCGTATTTCCAGTTATCATCCTGCTGCTTGTGGAGGTCATCATATTTTCTGCCTTCATGATATTTCGCCGGGGTGATATTTTATCATCGGGTGATCTTGGTTAATATCATCCTGATGATGTTGTCGAAGAGTTCTAAGTGCGACCTGATATTCACTAGGGTCATCATATTTTGAACGTTAGGATGATCTTAGTCAATAGCATCCTGATGATGTTGTATCACTTCTTGTTCGTTGTTTTGACATCCTGATGATGCTGACGTCATCCTTATATCAGGGTGATATCTTTTTATCTGCCTATCTGCATCATGATATTCCGAAGGAAGGGGTGATATTTTCATATCACCCGGATATATGTTTGCTCGAGCATCATGATGATGCTGATATCAAGGAGGTATCTGCCTGCTGGCTTCGCGCATTATCTACTGGGGTGATCTTTTCAAGCAGCATCATCATATTCAGTTATCGCCCCGATCTTTTAGTGGAGCTACAGTGCAACCTGATATTTGAACATCAGGAGGATATTTCCAAATATCCGGTTGTCTTCCGAATATCATGATGATGTTAATATGATGATGACGTCATCAAGGTCCACGGGGGTCATATTTCTAACACTGATCATCTTGTGATGATCCCCTGATATTTGCAAACATGATGATGACGTCATCCGGATATGAGGAGGTGCGCAGTAGGCAGATATGATGATGACGTCAGCAGTATATGATGATGACGTCATCAGGATGTTCATCGGCCAGACTTTTGGAATAAGCTCAGCAGGAGGATGTTCCTCCGATGGATCAGGTTGTGCCAATTATCATGAAGGGTATATTTCAAATATCATGATGACGTCAGGGTGATATTTCAAACAACAGGATATCATGCTGCTGGAGGATGATGATGATGAGGTTATATACTGGTGTCGTCAGGAGCAAAAGCACCGACATGATATATGCTCATGACCTAGTATATAAAGTGTTATTGAGGTCATCGCGGGGTGCATGTGGGATATTGTTATCCTGCATTTTCAAACATCATGATGATGAATCTCGGCGGGAAATGCTTGCGATAGTCTGTATGATGTTCTTCCCAAGGCCGCGGGTTGGTGCGCCATTAATGGCGATTGTTGTAGAGGTATGGGCGATGGCGTGGGTGGATCCTGTACCTGACTGGAGGTGTCAATCAGCGGACAGGGGCGCAGGGCTCAAGAAATCTTCCTGTCTCCTCCCCTACCTGCTGCATTCAAGTTTGGGCACCAATCTAGTTGTGTTTGAGCGCCATTTTCATGATACTGTGTATCTGGCGGGATTTTTGGTCAACATTGTAATTAATTGCTGAGCACCTACCTGGCTATTATAAGCAGGTGGTGTTGCTCATTTGAAAGGTTGTTGAAAGTTGTAGATTTTTGGGCTCTGTAATCCATAACCAGCTGATCTGGTTGCTCTGTACAGTTTGTCTTGTGAGTTTATGTATCTCCTATTGTAGGACTTGGCATGGATCCACTGATTTCATGGTTGACCTTATATGAGTAATGTTGTCTTAGCATGTGTTGTGTTAATTCTGTCTCCAGTATTGCATGTATCCTTCTTCTGGATCTGGACGTTTGCTTATGTTTAGATTCTAGAGCATAGAATTCCTATGTTGAATGTCTGATCTTTTAACCTCTGCTCAAGGGGTAGATTAAACTGTTTTCAGGTTGAACATTGGGAAGGGTATACTGCAGTAGGGATGCCATAAGTAGAGATGACTCAACACTCTGTATTGGGAGATATCTGTAAGGTAGATATCATGTGTATCCCCCTGAAATCCAGTTTTAGCTATTTATGCTGATCATTCACAGGTGTATGTCTACCAACTCCAAGCCCTGGATAGGCACCAATCATGCTGTGTTCTTGTGTTATACACCATGTCCAACTTTGCATCCAAATTCATATCAAAACACTTCATACTTCCACCTGTTAGTTGTAGGAGTAGGATTAGGAACCCCCTGCATGCTCTCATGCCCAACCAGACATCATGTCCAAGAATGTTGCCAGCCTTGTGATCTATCATGCAGATCTTGGTCCATACATGAGAGTATTCTGCCTGTTGTTGTCAAGTTAGATCTTTCTATCTTTGAGCTAGTCAAGGTTACATTTTGAGTTATAGGGATACCCCCCTTGGTGCCGCAGAACCAGAAGTGAAGGGGAGGAGCTCACGCAACCTCCTGTATTCAGTTGGCCTGAATCTGCCTGTGCATTAGAAGTGGCAAACCCTAATGCTGATTCAGAAGAAATGCCAACAAACCTGAATGAGATATTTGATTACTAGGTATATGGTAGCCACTTTCTCAACATCTTATGGTAACATAGTATGTTTTCTCCAACTCTGAGCATTACCAAAAGTGTGATTGAAACAGTGATAGCTAAAATAAAAAGGGGCTTAATGTTCTATAGCTCCACATTTGACAATAGTGGTTGCTCTATTTTATGATGTATCTGCCCTAACATTGCAATGCATACTGGGAGATTATTTCATCTGATTTTCTTGTGAACAACATACCTTTCTCCTGTGATTATACTTCATATGATGCATTGATTATTCTCTAATTAGCACAAGAGTGTTGTCCTAAACATGTAAGCACTTAATAAGGGCTGCATTCTGTCATGACCTTTATTTGAATTATTTCCTCATCTGAAAGGTTGCATGATGAGACTAGAATATTGTTGAATGTCTTGAATGCATACAAATGATAATGAGATAGACAATGAATGTAACCATGATATGGCAATGCCTCTTACTTAGATCATTGGGCAATCTTGAAAAGAGCTTAATGCTCTTTCATGGTTCTCATTTAAGAATACTTGAACTAACAATCATGGATGGGCATTAAGCTTGAAGCTCATGCACTAGCTTGATGCAACACTTGCTTTAGTTGAATATGTTCTATTTGAACACAATGAATATGAATTATTCCCTCCTAAAATTCAGGGGCAGTATGCTAGGTTCAACCCTTGTGGGAGCCCCTTTTACACCACATGGTATGATGTCTTCATATCAACAACACGATTTCACCTATACCTACATAGGAAATAAACATATTAGATTAAAATAGTGAAGCTCAATGCTCTTGTGATGTTTCATTTTTGTCGGTTCTCTTAGATATAGATGACTCTGTTATCTGATTCAATATATCAGAGGCAATGTATTATGTTTCTATTGATAGGCACATAGAGAGACTCATATCTAGAGCTCTAACAAATTTTCACAATCACTACAGGCTTCCTTGAAGATTAGGAGCAAGGATGGGAAAGCAACAGGAGAAACCACCTCAAGACATTAAACATGCAATGATGGCTATGTTTCTCCTTATTTGCTTCTTCATTCTTCAGATGCATAATACCTTCTTTATGATGTGCTAGTTCAGCTAGTCCCACAGTTTGTGTGGGACATTTGATCTCTCTTGCTTTCATTTAATGCAATGCTTATTCAATTTGGTATATCTCTTTTGCAAAATGAATGAACATTGTAATGTGAAATGAAATAACTCCTATCACTGATGAATCTTCTACAAAGCATTAACTGATACACTAGTTGTCTCTATTATGGTATAACAATGATAAAACTAAAACCTTTTTTCCTCTTTTCCTTTTCCAATCACTCCAAACTATGCATCAAATCATCATAGAAGAAAAATTTTAAGAACCTTTCATCTTAAATGAAATAAATGTTTTCATCTCTGCCAATTTGAGCTGTAGGTGAAAAATTGGTAACATTTCTAGCAATTTCTGCTAAATGCTTGCCTACTAAGCATACAGACCAGTTGCCTTAACTATCCATTGGGCATGAAGTAAAACTCTACTTATCTCAAACTTAGAAAACCATAAAACTATATTGCAAACTACTCCAAACAGTAGTAGAAATCCACACCGAAACAAACTAAAAGCAAACTATAAGGCCCTGGTGGCTAGAAAACATGTGCAAAAACACTTAGGGAAAGAAAAAAACTGAAATAAATGTACATGGAGCACTTATTAGCAGCAAATACTAATCTACTATGGTACAAATGTAGAACTTATCTTTAGAGGCATTGTTTGAGCTAGATCCCATTAACTAGGATATGTAGCACCTCTCCACTTAACTTGGAAAGTTAGAATGAATTGTACTCTTTGCACTCTGCGATTACATAAGGTCCATCCCAAATTGCATCAAACTTGGAATGTTTTCTAGGTCTGCTTCTCAGTTCATTCCACTTGAAAACTAAATCACCAATAATGAATTTTTTTGGCCTTGCCATCTTATCAAAAGTGCTCTTCGTTTGAGCTTGATGAATTTCAAGCTTTCTGAAGGCTTCTTTTCTAGTTTCTTCTAACTCCATCAATTGTGCTAGCCTTACTTCAATGGGCTACTCCTCCAACAACTCAAGTTCTTTGATGAAGGTCAGAGTTGAACTCAATTGAAATGGGTAACTTAGCCTCCTTACCATAAGTGAGCACATAAGGAGAGTAACCAGTGGCTCTCTTAGGAGTTATCCTATTAGCCCAAAGGGCTAACTTCATCTTCTCATGCCATGTCCTCTAATTGTCCTCTATGGTCTTTTTAATGATCTTAATCAGATTCTTATTGGTGGATTTTGCCTATCCATTACCTTGAGGGTAATAATTAGATGATGTATTAAAAAAGATATTATTCCTTACAGATCAATCAAAAATCCTTAAACCAATAAAATCCAATCCATTGTCATAAATAATTGAGTTAGGGATGCCAAATCTAGACACCAAGTCTTGATTAAAGTTTAAAACAACACATTCATTTTCTTCTTTCAAAGAAACAACCTTAGTCCACTTCATAAAGTAATCGGTTGCAATTAGAATCCATTTATGGCCTACACTTGAAGGTAGGTTGATGGGTCTGTTATAAACAAAGTATGCACCCAAATGTTAAACTCTCAACTTAGCTACCTGTTGACATGTGGGAACACTCTTAGGCCTGTGGGTTGCCTAAAACTTGGAGTGAACCTCCAGAGTGGGCTGGTTCCCCTAGTAACTTCACCTAATCTAAATGACTTCCTGAGGAAAGGGTTAAGAAGATAACTAAAAATTAAACTCTAAAACCTAAGGATATTTTACCAGAATTTTATCTATTCACTAACTTGACTCACAATTAGCCTCACAAAGCCTTTTATCCTCACAGTTTCACTAAAACAATACAATACATAAGTAATTTGCATGGAAGCTTGAAAGCTAGAGGTTTGCATGAAGGACAAACTCAAGTTTTATCACAAATTCAACCCACTAAATAGGCTAAACATAACATGCAACCTGCATTACATGAAAATCCCACACTCAATCTTGTAACAATGAGACATAGGAAACGGATTTGAAAATTGAATCACAATTGAATATCAAAGCATTGACTGCAAAAAATGAAGTAGAAAACATGAAAGAGGAGAACGCTTCTATTTTTATTGATCTGAAAGGAGTAGAAACTAAGTACAAAAATGTTTACAATGCTCTCTACAAATGAACGAGAGGAAGAAACAATATTCTAAACTAAGAAAAACCAAGTCTTTCTCCACCTTATATAGCCAACAGGCTTTCTAAAAAAGAGAATGGAAAAAAAACTCTCAAAAAGGAAACTTTCTAAGCCATTTTTGAGCTGTAAAGAAAAGCCTCTAAAATAGTGCCCAAAATGCCTCTAAACTGAGTGAAATAGTTGTCAAGATTCTTTTATCAAGTGGCCCCACCAAAAGATGCCAAAAATTAGGATTTATCTAACTGGAAACTGAAAAAGGAAACTCCAAACTACCTATCTTTATCCAACTCGCCCAAGGAGATAAAATAAGGAATCCTTATCTTTACTTTTCTAGCTGCATTAAAATAACAATTATTTAAAGCAATTTATAATTTTATTGCTTTAAACAATGCTTTACAAGTGATTTTTCATAGTTTTACTCCTGATTTGTCTCAATTTGATTCTTTACAAAAATAATACAAGCCTTATATGTTTCATCTTGCCAAGTATAATACATTCCATTTGGGCATTTGCTTTTCTATAAAAATCATAAAAATGTGAAAGGCACCATTGAATAGTTTGATAAAATAAAATCCTCTAGGGCTTGTCCTCCTGTCGATCTGCAAAAATATTAAGTCATAGTTGCAATTGTTATGGACTTACTTCAAATGGCAAAAGGGGCCATCGAGGTCTGAAGGCATATAACCTAGGCATCAAACATGTCTAAAGGGAAATAATACCCCTGAGGGTATTAGACAAAGCTTTAAAAAATTAATTCGATGCGATAAAAACACTATCTAACTAGGGCTTCAATAAAAACCCTAACAAAAAACAACCCAAGCCCTAACTTGCCAGGCTCATTTCAATTTCTCTCTTTCAATGAGAGGGCTCTGCCTATGCCACCATGGAGGTTAGGGTTTGAAGGGAAAAATCTTTGATTCTCTATAGTTTCTTCTCAAATTCTTGGAGATTCTCTATAGAAAACATAATGTAATAAGTTCTTTGTCAATATTAAACCATATTCTTTACATTTCAACACTAGTTTATGATCTTAGGCCACGACCATGAAGTTTTTTAATGCATGAATTTGTGTCTTTATTGCCATTTATCTTTCCTCTATGTGGGGCCGCCATGGATGATTGATCTAATCTTATTCGAAGGCAATATAAAAGAAAAAATGGGTGAAAACCCATGGCCCTGTGCACATGTCTCCTCTCCAAAGGAAAAAGAAGGTAAGCTCTGCCTTTGAACTCTTTATGATTTCTTGTTTCTCCTTGACATATGCTTATCACAATCCTAGGAAACTAGAAATAAATGCACTATTCTCTTTTACTCTGCAAAGACAATATAAAACCTTCCTACAAGGTTTAATCTACGACCATATTCCATTCTGGATCTGCAATAAAACAAGGTTTTGCTGCATACAAGTTCAACATGAATAGAACCTGGGGTTTCATCATTTTAATATGGAACACCTATATAATACTTTTGTCATGGGCCATGGCCATAGTTGTCATGCTCAAAATTTCTGAGTCTATAAAGAAAGCTCCACAGGCTCGAACCCTCTACCTTTCTTTGTATATGATGTTTCTCTATGTGGATACACATATATATTGCAAACTCTGCACTTAGAAATGAAATAGAATGAGCTAAAATATATGTTGTCCTCCTTTAGTATCTCTTGTACCTTTACATCGACACTAAGGTTTCATTCTTTTTGCCATGATATTATGTTTCATGTTTTATGTCTTCTCACTGATGGCATTATGAACTTTCTTCATGATCAATGTCCTTGATTTGCATTTTACCTAATCTTCTCATAATACTTATGCTCAAACACACTTATCTCAAAACAACTTATACTCTCATGGCTTACCATAAAAAAATATATATTTGAGAATTCATAAAACTCTTTCCTCACGACAATGATTTTGTATTGTTTCCTGTAGCTGCACCTATATCTTGTAATTTCTCTTTGATATTTAAACACTATAAGTATAACTACTCCTATTTCAAATGTATTGTATTATTTCATGACTCAGGAGTATGCTTGAGGCAGCATGAGCTTCCCTCTTCTTATGATCTTTCTCACATACAGAATAGCTGACATGGCATAACACACAGAAATTAAACCGTTTCTCCATAATATGGCTATCACATAGCTAATAATATGCTCTTTTGATTGTTGGAACAGTCATCTAAATGACTGATTTTGTTCCTCATGGCTATTTAATATATTCAATAGCAATCTTATACTTCATTCACAACCAAAAGTAGTAAATTCCTATTCCATTACTATTAAACTATTGCTTTATAATGAATCTTTGTTTGTAATACTCTTGAGGTGGTTGCAAATGTTGTTTATAATGATAAAATGGGCTTTGATTGCCAAGATGACTATATCCATGATGATTGTGGCATCCACAGTCTATATTCTTGTAAGTCATATACATCCACGCACTACATTTCACTTGATAGCATCAGAATATCTTTGCATGATGTCTAGAAAATAAAGAGACTTGCTCTTGTACTTTGTCATTATAAATGATATTTATAACTACCCTATTCATATTGTTGTCTCAAAGTCATGGCTACAGTTTGTCTTCTATCTATTTGATATTTTTACATTTATCCAATGCTTCCACTATGACATGCAAAGAAGAACTAGATATGTGAACAACTCAACATACCTGTCATTTGATTTCCATTGTTCATTTGTATTTTCCAATTCACAGGGTTGTTTTCTTGCACTCTTGACTTGGTTGCTATGAATGATCAATGTTTGAGGCTCTTGTAAACACTTAATGATTTACTCCTTCAGTAGAAATGTTTGAATTTGAGCATATGAACATGAATTTCTATTTCAATGCCCTTTTGAGATTCAAGTGCAGTATGTTGGGCTCAACCCTTGTGGGAGCCCATTTTTTACCACATGCTGAAATGTTTTTTCAGATCAGCAACATGATTTTACCTATACCTACACAGGAAACAAACATGTTAGTTTTAAAAAAAAGTGAAGCTCAATGATGTTTCATTTCTTCAAGCTCTCTTGCATATGGATGATTTAATATCTGATATAGTACACCATAGGCAATATATTATTTTTCTATTGATAGGCACATAGGAAACCAGGTCCGGAGCTCTAACAATCCTTCTTGTCATGATACAGGTTTATTCAAAGATCAGGAGCGAGGACGAGCTAGCTGCAATGAAGATTAAACCAAGACCTTAAATAGGCAATGATGGATATGCCTCTTTTCCTTTCTTATCTTTAGATGCATAGTGTATTTCCTATGTTTGTACTAGTTCAGCTATTCCGATGGCTTTTGTGGGACATTTGATTTCTCCTGCTTTCATTTAATGCAATGCTTATTCAATTTTTGTATCTCATTTGTAAAATTGAATGATTATTGTAATGAAATGACATATCTCTTATCCATGATGAACCTTTTGCAAAGAAATGAATGATAAACTGATTTTCTTTCTAATGATAAAACTAAACCCTCTTCTTTTCAAGCATTCCAAACTATGCAAACTATCATAGCAGAAAAATATTAAGAACTTTTCATCTTCTAATGAAACAAATACTTCAGCTCTGCCAATTTGAGCTATAGATGAAAATTTGGTAACATTTCTAGCAATTTCTGCTAAATGTTTGCCTGCTAAGCATTAAGACCAGTTCCCTTAATTGTCCATTGGGCATGGAGTCAAACTCTACTCCTCGCAAACTTAGAAAACAATGAAACTCAGCTATAAACTACTCCAAACAATAGGAGAAAACCAAACTGAAAGCAAACTAAAAGGCCCCTGGTGGCCAAAAAACATGTACGACAACACTTAGGGAAAAGAAAATAACTAAAATGAATGTGCCCTGAGCACTTATTAACTGAAAACACTAACTCTAACCTACTCTAACCAACCAAAGAAGCTGGTCAATCAAACCCATTAACTGGATTTGTAAAATAACTCCCCCTTCTAACCAGCATAGGATGTTTTGCAAGGTCATGAACAACTGACAAGAAGTGGAAAAAAAGAAGATACCCCACAAACTTCTGTGATGCTTCATGAATAGCATAATAAAACTCACTCACCTCTTGAGTCTGATCAAACATATTGCTGATTTGAACTGAATGTGTCTATTGTTCTTCAGTTGCAATCTGCTCCTTGGGTACACTCATAACCTTTTGAATCTTGTTGGTAACTTTGCTAGCTAAACCTCTGATGGGGCATCCTCTTGAAAGGATGAAGCCTGAACTTTTATCACTAGTTCCTTGTTGGTTACCCACTATTTCAATCTCATTTTTCTGATTGAGATCATTTGAGAACATGTCACCCAACCTTGTACATAACTCATCAATTATACTAGTATACAAAACTTCATTGAACCCATCATTAGATTCTTGATTCATAATAGGCTCTGAGGTATCCTCCTAACTAATTTATTGAGAAGTTGGAAAAATATCAAGAGCCATACTTTGAAAAGTAGTGTCATGCTTTTGCTCAATTTGAACAATGTTTACATGTACATCAATTTCTTGACTATCCAAAATAAGGATGCTCTCATTTACCTACTCACTAACCAATCCATTGTCTGAATGGCTTTCATAATTTTTCTGCTCAGAACTTCATAACTTTGTTAGTTCATATACATTCTCTTCATCTTTACTAATAAATAAAGGGAGCTCTTCAAATGAATAAATCAAATCTTGAGTTTGGATACCTCCTTGTGCCTCTTCAAGCTACTGTTCCACACTTTCTCCTTCAAAAGATGATGGTTTGACATCCAAGTTTGAAACAAAAATCTCCAGGTCATCCCAAAACATGTCTTCTTCATTCTCATTTCCATTTTCTAGTGAAGAGAGACTGTTTATTGCCTTGCTATATCCCTCTTGATGTATCAAAACATCAAAGTTTTGAACCTCTTCTTGCATTTTTGGAACTAGTATGGGTGTGATTTAAGATATGCTTTCTTCATCATCCACAAAAAATGGTAATTCATTAAATAGATCAATCAAAACTTGAGAACTATAAGCCATTCCTTGCTCTAGAATTTGTCATTCCTCAACTACAGCTTCTTTTATCTCTTACAGTAGTTGCTCCTAATTTTCTAGATTTTCTTCATCACTATGCCAACTGGATACTTCAAAGTAGTCGTCGATATTCTACTATTCCAATGAACTAAACCTCTCTGCACATGCCATATTCTTGTGTTCAACTGATAAAATGGTATGATCGACAGCAACCTCTTGATTTATATCATGTTGCACTGGTTGATCTTCTAAAAAATTTTCATAATCTTCCACAAAACAAGGGAGCTCATTACTAAAAACATTAAGAGATTCATCAAGAGAAGTCTTTTCTTGTTTAATCATCTGCTATTGCAAATGGTAAACTTCCAAAGTTAAATGCAATGGATTTACCTTTCTAAGCTCCTCGATGAGGAGTAAGGTATTCCAATCAAAGGGTTCACCCTTGGATTCCTCAGGTGGGGAAACTTGGGGAGCTTCTTGGATTTCTTGCAAGGAAAAATGTTGCTCAAGGGGTTGATCTACAGCTATACTAGGCTGAATATGATTGTTTTCCTCAACTTGCAAGGGATGAAGGCTTCTAAAACTTGGTATTTCAAGATTAAGATGTCAGCTTGAGGAATTTAGGACTTTATTCTTCCTAAAACTCATAATCTCAACTTTAGGAACACTAAGAGGCTCATTCTGTCTAAAACATGGAAACTTATACTTACAAACCTCCTCTTGAGTAGGCTATTCTAGAACGGTAGGAGTTGCTTGGGCTTTGTGCCTTTGTGTTTGAGTGAGCAAAAGTCTCATTTACTCCTCTTTTGCAAGCATCTCCCTCTCAAATTGTACTCTTAATGCCTCCATCTCCTGCTCATGAAGATAGGCTTGATAAGCCATCTCTTCCTATTGCTGATTATACTCATGCTACTTCTTAATCTCCCCTACCTGCTTTGTGAAGTCTAACAAAATGTGTCTAAGATCGATAATTTCATAATTTTGAGGCTGACTAGAAGATTGGGCAAGGGTGGATAGGTGGTAAACATTTGGAGTAAGTTGGTACCTTCCTGAAATAGGGTTATTTGGACTAAAACCAGCATCATGGCTAATTGGGTATCGTTGAAAAGAAGGTTGGTTGAATTATTTCCACAGTATGGGGTTGGGTATACATATTGACTATGAAAAATGGACATATCTACTCATATGAAGAGCTAGAAATAAGAATAAAAGATTGAATTTTGAAACATACCAACACTTGACCTATTAAAACTAGTAGATCTTCATCTAGAGTCACCACATGTGTTTGAAGAATTTGCCTCCGAAGGCTAATATTACTGGTGCATACACTAAGAACCAACAATGAAATGATGAGCTTTGAACTGTGAGAGTTTAAACTATCCCACCGGGCATGCTAAAAACTGTAATCAACAAAGTATGCACCCAAATGCTAAGCTATCAACTTAGCTACCTGTTGACACATGGGAACACTCCTAGGCCTGTCGATTGCCTAAAAATTTGAGTGAACCTCTAGAGCGGGCTGGTTCCCTTGGTAACTTCACCTAATCTAAATGATTTCCTAAGGAAAGGGTTAAGAAGATAACTAAAAATTAAATTCTAAAACCTAAGGATATTTTACTAGAATTTTATCTATTCACTAACTTGACTCACAATCAACCTCACAAAGCCTTTTATCCTCACAATTTCACTAAAACAATACAATACATAAGTAATTTGCATGAAAGTTTGAAAGCTAGAGGTTTGCATGAAGGACAAACTTAAGTTTTATCACAACTTCAACCCACTAACCAAGCTAAACATAACATGCAACCTACATTACATGAAACTCCCACACTCAATCTTGCAACAATAAGACATAGCAAAAGGATTCAAAAATTGAATCAAAATTGAATATCAAAGCACTGATTGTAAAAAATGAAGTAGAAAACATGAAATAGGAGAATGATGCTATTTTTATTGATCTAAAAGGAGTAGAAACTGAGTACAAAAATGTTTACAAAGCTCTCTGTAAATGAACAAGAGAGGAAGAAACAATATTTTGAACTAAGAAAAACCAAGTCTTTCGCCCCCTTATCTAGCCAAAAGCCTTTCTAAAAATTAGAATGGAAAAAAAACTCTCAAAAAGGCAACTTTCTAAGCCATTTTTGAGCTCTGAAGAAAAGACTCCAAAATAGTGCCCAAAATGCCTCTAAACTGAGTGAAACAACTGTCAAGATTCTCTTATCAAGTGGCCCCACCAAAAAGATGCAAAAAATCAGGCTTTATTTGACTGGAAACTGAAAAAAAACTCCAACTACCTAACTTTTTCCAACTCTCCCAAGGAGATAAAATAAGGAATATTTATCTTTTCTTTTCTAACTGCATTAAAATAACAATTATTTAAAGCAATTTATAATTTTATTACTTTAAACAATGTTTTACAAGTGATTTTTCGCAATTTTACTCCCTATTTGTCTCGATTGGATTCTTTACAAAAATAATACAAGGCTTATATGTTTCATCTTGCTAAGTATAATGCATTCCATTTGGGCATTTTATTTTCTATAAAAATCATAAAAATGTGAAAGGCACCATTGAATAGTTTGATAAAATAAAAGCCTCTAAGGCTTGTCCCCCACTCGATTTGCAAAAATATTAAGGCATAGCTATCATTGTTATGAACTTACCTTCAAATGGTAGAGGGACCATCAAGGTCTTAAGGAATATAACCTAGGCATCAAACATGTCTAAAGGGACATAATACCCCTGAGGGTATTAGCCAAAGCTTTGAAAAATTAATTTGATGTGATTAAAACACTATCGAACTAGGCTTCAATGAAAACCCTAACACAAAACAACCCAAGCCCTAACTTTTTAGGCTCATTTCACTTTGGTGCTTTCAATGAAAAGGCTCTGCCTACGCCGCCATGGAGGTTAGGGTTTGAAGGAGAAAACCTTTGATTCTCTATAGTTTCTGAACAAATTCTTAGAGATTCTATACAGAAAATGTAAGGTAATCAGTACTCTGTCAATATTAAACCATATTCTTTGCATTTCAACACTAGTTTATGATCTTAGGCCACATCCATGAAGTTTTCTAATGCATAACTTTGTGTCTTTATTGCCATTTATCTTTCGTCTATGTGGGGCTGCCATGGATGATTGATCTGAGGTTATTCAAAGGCAATATAAAAGCAAAAATGGGTTAAAACCCATGGCCCTATGCACATGTCTCCTCTCCAAAGAAAAAATAAGGTAAGCTCTACCTTCAAACTCTTTATGATTGCTTGTTTCTCCTTGACTTATGCTTATCATAAGCCCGGGAAAATGGAAATAAATGCACTATTCTCTTTTACTTTGCAAAGACAATATAAAACCTTCCTACAGGCTTTAATCTACGACCATATTTCATTCTGGATCTGCAATAAAACAAGGGTTTGTTACATACAAGTTCACCATGAATAAAACCTAGGGTTTCATCATTTTAATATGGAAAACTTGTATGAAACTTTTGTCATGGGCCGCGGCCATATTTGTCATGCTCAAAATTTCTGAGTTTGTAAGCAAAGCTCCATAGGCTTGAACCCTCTACCTTCCTCTGTATCTGATGTTTGTCCATATATATACACATACATATTGTAAAGTTTGCACTTAGAAATAAAATAGAATGAGCTAAAATATATGTTGTCTTCCTTTAGTATCTCTTGTAGGTTTACATAGACACTAAGATTTTATTCTTTTTTCCATGATATTATGTTTCATGTTTTGTGTCTTCTAACTGATGGCATTATGAACTTTCTTCATGATCAATGTCCTTGATTTACGTTTTGCCTAATCTTCTAATAATGCTTATGCTCAAACACACTTATCTCAAAACAACTTATACTCTCATGGCTTAGCATAAAAGAAATATATTTGAGACTTCATAAAACTCTTTCCTCATGATAGTGATTTTGTATTGTTTCCTGTAGCTACACCTTCTGTAGCTTGTAATTTGTTTTGACATTTAAACACTATAAGTATATTTTCTTCTTTGTTTCAAATGTATTGTAGTATTTCATGACTCAAGAGTATGCTTGAGGCAGCATGAGCTTCCCTCTTCTTATGATCTTTCTCACGTACATAATAGCTAACATGGCATACCAAGAAGTAAAATTGTTTCTCATAATATGGCCATCACATAGCTGATAATATGCTCTTTTGATTGTTGTAACAGTCATCTAAATGACTTATTTTGTTCCTCATGGTTGCTTAATATATTCAATAGCAATCTTATACTTCATTCACAACTAAAAGTAGTAAATGCCTATTTTATTAGTGTTCAATTGTTCCTCTATAATGCATCTTTGGTTGTCATACTCTTGAGGTAGTTCTAAATGTTGTTTATAATGACAAAATGGGCATTAATTGCCAAGATGACTATATCCATGATAACTATGGTGTCCATTGTCTATATTCTTGCAAGTGATATACATCCATGCACTGCATTTCACTTGATAGCCTCAGAATATCTTTGCATGATGTCTAGATAGTAAAGAGACTTGCTCTTGTACTTTGTCATTATAAATGATATTTATAACTACCCTATTCCTATTGTTGTCTCAATGTCATGGATGCACTTTGTCTGCTATCTATTTGATATTTCTACATTTATCCAATGCTTCAACTATGGCATGTAAAGAACAACTAGATATGTGATCAACTCAACATGCCTGACATTTGCTTTCCATTGTTCATTTGTATTTTCCAATTCACAGGGCTGTTTTCATTCACTCTTGACTTGGTTGCTATGAATGATCAATGTTTGAGGCTCTTGTAAACAATTAATGATTTACTCCTTTAGTTGAAATGTTTTAATTTGAGCATATGGACATGAATTTCTATTTCAATCACCTTTTGAGATTCAGGGGCATCATGTTGGTCTCAACTCTTATGGGAGCCCATTTTTTACCACATGCTGAACTGTTTTTTTAGATCAGCAACATGATTTTACTTATACCTGCATAGGAAACAAACATGTTAGTTTTTAAAAAAAGTGAAGCTCAATAATTTTTCATTTCTTCAGGCTCACTTGCATATGGATGATTTGATATCTGATATAGTACACCATAGGCAATATATTATTTTTCTATTGATAGGCACATATGAAACCATATCTGGAGCTCTAACAATCCTTCTTGTCATGATACATGTTCATTCAAAGATTAGGAGTGAGGAGGTACTAGCTGCAATGAAGATCAAACCAAGACCTTAAACAGACAATGATGTATATGCCTCTTTTCCTTTCTTATCTTCAAATGTATAGTGTATTTCCTATGTTTGTACTATTTCAGCTATTCTAATGGCTTGTGTGAGACATTTGATTTGTCCTCCTTTCATTTAATGCAATGCTTATTCAGTTTTTGTATCTCATTTATATAATTGAAAGATTATTGTAATGAAATGAAATATCTGTTATCCATGATGAACCTTTTGCAAAGCAATGAATGATAAATTGATTTTCTTTCTAATGATGAAATTGAACCCTCTTCTTTTCAAGTACTCCAAACTATACAAACTATCATAGTAGAAAAATGTTAAGAAATTTTCATCTTATAATGAAACAAATGCTTCAGCTCTGCCAATTTGAGTTGTAGGTGAAAAATTGGTAACAAGGTCCAATGAAGTCAAGATCCCATTTTGTAAATGGTTGTTCTACTTGAATAGGGTGTGGAGGCAAGGTTGTAAGCGGTTGCTTACCTGTAAATAATGAACTCTTTTCACACTTTCTAACCCAAGCAAAAGCATCCTTGAACAGATCTGGCCAGTAATAACCAGCCCTCATAGTTTTCAAGGTTATTGTCCTTACAACAAAATGACCTCCTGAAGGCCCATTCTGAAACTCCTCTAGCAGGTTACCAACTTGATTAGGCTCAATGCATCTTAGTAGAACACCATGAAAATATTTTCTATACAAAACACCACTAATAATATCATAGGGAATGGTCTGAAGCCTATAGTACCTTCTTTTTTCCCTATCCAAACCTTTAGGACATTCACCAGTCTGCAAATAGTGAATCATCTGCTGCACCCAACTAACATTGGGAGTTAGAATAGAAACTGACTCTATATTATTGAGTATTGTTTCATCATTTTCTTCATGTTCTTGGTTGTGCTCTCCATTTTCAGCAAGCCGTTCACATAAACCCTTTCTCTGAACAAGCTTAGCAACCTTACTATTGACATCAAATTCCATCACTTTAGTTACCCAACCAGGCCTTTTTTCATTTATTTCTCTGTTAAGTAAGAAACCCTTGACAGTTGGATGGGAAACCATTAACTGAATTCTATTATTAGATACCATATGTCTAAATTTATTAAGGCTCCTAACAATAGCAAATACATGCTTCCCAACAAATGAATACTTTACCTCATAATCATGCAATACCTAGTTGAAAAATTCCACACACTTCTCCAAGCCTTCACCATTCTGTTGGCACAACATAGCTGAAATGGTATCAGTACCTTCAAAAGCATACAAAATGAAATCTTTTTCATAGTTAGGATTAATGAGGGTTGGGACAGCTATCAGAGCTTCTTTAATCTGCTCAAAGCTTCTCTTACCCTCCTTAGTCTAACTGAAAGGTACATTTTTCTTAAGCATCGCTGTACAAGGCTGCAATAGTGCTGTAATGGTAGGGATGAATCTTCTCACAAAGTTGATTCTACCAAGAAAGCTCTGTAAGCCTTTCTTATGTGACGGTAGAGGTAAATCAAGAATAGCAACAACTCTTTCTGGGTCAATGGAAATACCATGTTATGAGATAATGTGTCCCAAGAGTTTACCTTCATGGATAGAAAATATGCATTTCTTTGGGTTAAGAGAAACCCCAAACTCTCTACATCTTTGAAAAATATGCCTTAAATGATCAAAATGTTCATTAGCATCTTTTGAAAAAATTGATATATCATCTAAATATACCAAAACAATCTTATTCATGAGGCCATGCAAGGCCATGCCCATTTCCCTTTGAAATGTTGCCCCCACATTGGACAAATTGAACTGCATTTTCTTATATGCCAAGGTACCCCACTTGGTTGTAAATGCCATTGTAAATTTGCTCCATTGAAGGAAGAGGATAGTGGTCCTTTAAAGAGGCTTTATTTAGATCATGGAAATCAACACAAAACTAAATCTCTCTGTTCTTCTTTCTAACAAGAACTAAATTGGAGAGCCAAGAAGTATGTTTAATAGGGAATATTATACTGCTTTGAACTAACTTATTCAACTCAACTTTCATCAGATGCTCAAGTTTTGGGCTAAGAAGCCTTTGCTTTTTCCTAACAGGCTTGGCATTAGGCTCTAACTCAATGGTATGTTTAGCTAAACTAGGATCAAATCCTCTTAAATCTTTATATTCCCAGGGAAAAACATCACTAAATTCTTGACATAACTAAATGAAAGATTGTTGTTGTACTCCAGTGCATACCTTTCTAAGCTTGAGAAGCTTACCTTTGAATATCTCAATTGCTTCATAATGTTCTTGTTTAATAGTCATGCTGCACTTGTCCTTTCTGACTTGGTCATCCAAATTAAACACATATTCCAATGTCACCAATCCCTTGAGCAGCTTGTTAGATTTTAGTTGCACCATCTAATTGTCATATTGCTGCTACCACTTTTGCTAGTTCTTAGTGGCAAACTCAGCTTCTACAATTATAAAACTTATAATCTACTTGTCACTATTAAAAACCTACCAACTTACATTGTTATCTAGTATAGATGGTCTTACAGCTACTTTTACGTACTTCTATACCTCTATACTATGAATATTAGTCAGAATGTCAAACTGAGATCTAATGGTAGCAAGCTTATTTACATGTTTATTTTGATTTCTAGGGATAGAAAGCATATTTAAATCATCAAAATCCTCTATTAGATCCTAAACATGATTCTTATACTTCTTGAGCAAATCATTTTTGTTAACATTTAAGTTTCTAACTCGATTTACAGTTAACTCAAAATCACCATAAACTTGTAAGCACTTGATACCTTTCTTTCTAGCCCATTCTAGGCCATGGATAAGGGCTTCATATCCAGCCACATTGTTTGTGCAGCTGAAACCAAACCTCAATGTTGAATGGTACTTATCTCCATCACGTGAAACCAACATGGCTCCTCCACCAGCACCCATTTTGCTTTTTGAACCATCAAAATATAGCTTCCAAAGCTGATTATGTTATTGTTTAGGTTGACTTTGATCCTTGATCAGATTTGGAATCATTGGAGTGGGCTCATGAATCATATAAATACCTAATCCTACCTCATTAGTGTGACAAAATGTGTCATCTTCACGATCCTTGACTACCCAGTCATCTAATTTTACATCCTCAATAGGTGTACTGGGGTCTAGGGCCATGGACTGATCCTCCTACCCATGGGTGATGTAGAGGTTAGCATTTATAGGGCTAGGGACATATGGTTCACTATGATCCTTGGCTAGAGGCTCAGAATTTATGGTAATTGCATACCATATCTTGTTCTAAAAAATAGATGGGACCAATCAGAAGATAAAAACCCACCCAACCTGGCAATAAACTCCCTAGAAAGGCAATTTGCAAAATGAGGTGGTAGGTCGATAACATGAATATCTTGATGGATTGCAAAATTGGGACAGGTATGCAAGGTAAGAGGTAAATTTTTAATCACCTCGATAGTCTTAACACCAGATCCATCTAGTTGAACTAATCCCTTCAAAAGAGGCTCATAAACTAGTCCTAGTTTATCAACTAAACTCTTGGGCATTACAGAACTACTTGCCCCATAATCTATCATGCAATTATTAACAACCTTATCCCCAATGATTAAAGTCAAATAAAAAGGATTCTTTAGCTCTTGAGTTTGTTGTTGCTCATTATTAATTTTTGGGTTGTTGGTAAGTACAACATTAGCTTTTTCTTGGTTAGTACCATCATAAATAGAAAGCTTAACTAAAGCATCTTGTAATAAAATCTTTTGACCAAGAATATGCAATCCATCCATTATCAACATGTTAACTATAGCCTTCTTAAGGTGTTCTACAACATTGAATGAAGCAAGACTCACCTTTTGTTGTCCTTTAATAGCAACAACAACATTTTGCCTTTGTAAAGGTTGTGTTTGCACTTTAGACTGATCTTTCCTGGGTACAAGTTGACCTCTTTGAAGAATTTGCACTTTTTTTTGTGCTATGGGGATAACTTACAATGAAGAAGCCTAAAATTTATCTTTGGCAGGCTGTTGTTGTACATATATAGCTTGTTGATCTAAATCAACAACCCTCTTCTTCAATCTTGTGTTGGTTGAAACTGGTACTTTAAATTTATTTTGGCCTTGGGGATAGCTTACACCACAAAATTCAATGCCCTTGCAATTCATTAAAGCCACATCAGAGTTATCGTGTTGAGCTGAAATCTCACTCGTGCCACCTTCCGAACCACTGTAGCTATTCTACACCATAAGAGCCTGATTCCTCATACCATTTGTACATGCAGCTTGGTTATGAGGCTAGTGACATAGATAGCACAAGTCACATTCTTATGCCATATTGTTCTAAGCAAGCACAAGTTCTTTTGAAGAGCTAATAGCATTAGGATTATAGGATTGGAAAGGTCTACGATTGAAATTTCTCTTTTCACCTTAAGAATCAACTTGAAAAGGTGGCATGTTTTGCTAATGTGAGACTTGATAGGGCTTATGCTCTTGGCCAACTTGCTTTCTGATACTAACTAATTCATTCCCAAAGGTTTTTAGTATGCTCTTGATCTCCTGAAATTCTTAGGATTGGGCTAGAACAACAGCTTCTTGAGCTACAGCTTGATATCCAATTGCTAGAACTGGCAGGACAACAACTAAAGGGGTTACATCCATGGGTACGAGTGGCTAGATTTTAGGAAAAATGGGCAAAGGAGGCCTTGGGGCTATTTTTCCTACTTGAATAAGGTAGTTTTTATTGGGAATTAAGGTGTCTCAACCTTTGCAAGTTTCTAGCATTTATTTTTTAATTTTATTTACTTTTTGCCTATTATATTAATTTGGATGCAAATCCTATTTCATCACTCTGTGGGAGTTGGCACAGTGATGTGTCAACCTACATGGAGGGTGACCACATGTACTTTTGTCCTCATATGAGGAGAGAGGCATCCCACCTTGTCGTAGAAGATTTTTACCATGTGTCGGCATCTTTTAGATGTTGTAAGAGGTTTATGATGCGTAAGAGTTATGATAGATTTCTATGATAGAATCTATAACATGTAAGGGCTAGAAATAGAAGATTCTATGATAGGTGAAGACAAGTGTCCAAAAGTGTCTTACATGGAGGAAGTAGGTGCCCAAGTTTGACTATGACAAGGTTGTAAGAGAATATGCTATAAATAGTAAGTTATGACAGATTCTCTTACAACTGTAAGAGTTGTCATATATGATGGATTTTATGACATTGTAAGAGCATCTATCATACCTTAACTGGGCAAATTTGGGGCACCCAAGTTGGGGGTTGTAAGGGATGAAAGAGAATCACTTACAAGTGTCATATGCATGTTTTATGGCCTTGGAAATTGGGCCACATGGATTTGGATGATTTCCTTGTGTGACTTGCTCTAGAATCTACCTCCATTCATACTACTTCTCTATATAGGTGCTTGGATTTGGAGATGTATAATTGATTGGACAAGTACTGTTATGCTACTGGAATATCTCTAGATATGAGTGTCAAAAACTCCTGTAAAGACTTGCATTGCAAGTGTGTTGTAAACATTTCTCTATTTGATAATACATTATGCAAGTTTTGGAGTGTGGGGTTTTTCACCCATAAGGGTTTTCCCCATGTATATCTTGTCTCTCTCCCTTTTGTCTACATTTTGTGTGTATGTGTATTACTATAATATCTCTGTTGTTTGGTTAATAACACTATAACTATAATGATTAATTTGAATTTGCATACTACTTCCCTTATTAGATTAGTGTAGGAAGTGATTTTTGCACACCTAGCTTCCTTTCACTTGGTATCAGAGCCTACCCAGTTTTGGTCCTAGCTGCTAGGTAGGGGTCTTTTTGGCTGATCTTAGATTGAGTGGGAGTCTGTACAGAGTATTCTAAAATCTTGTTGTAGGAAGGAGATGGCAAGCACATCCAGAATATTATAGGTAGAGAAGTTTAATGGCACAAATTTTGAGTTGTGGAAACTCAAGATGGAAGACATGCTTGTTGATCGAGACCTATGGGAAACTGTTAATGGCACAAAACCTATGGAAACTCCACAAGCTAATTATGATCTGAAATATCAAAAGGGGTAGGGTCTCATAAGACTCAGTTTAGTTGACTATGTCCTATTGAATGTCAATGAGGAGAAGACCATGAAAGAACTTTGGAAGAAGCTGGGAGATGTTTATCAGGGCAAGTTCTTGGTGAACAAGTTTTTCCTAAAAAAGAAGTTATTTTCTCTAAAGATGGAAGATGGAGGATCTGTTGCAGATTATATGAATGCTTTCAACATGATAGTTGCATAGTTGATATCCATGGGTATGAAAATGGAGGAGGAGGATTGATGTATGACCTTGCTTTGTTCTTTTCTAGATTCGTAAAATCATCTTGTAACAGCCATCGGAAGCACTACAACCACCTTCAAGATGGATGAGGTAGTGTCTTTGCTATCATCTGAAGAGATGAGGAGAAAGCCAACCGAGTCAGCTAAAGAGGCTCTTGTAGTTCTTGGAAGACCGAAGGAGAAACGAAAAAAGAAGGACAAGAAAGTTGAGAAGGGTAGATCCAAATCTCCTGGAAAGTTCAAGGCTCTCTATTGGAACTTTTGTAAATCTAGACATTTCAGAAAGGAATGCAAAGAGGAGAAAAAGAAGAAGAAAAAGAATGTCGCAGATTCAGATTCAAACAATTCACAAGATGATGGTGATGCTTTCATCGCAACATTGGCAACCCATGCATCTGATGATGTGTGGCTGATTGATTCTGGTGCATCTTTCCACATGACCTTGCATCGAGACTAATTTACAAAGTATAAACAATTTGATGGTGGAAGAGTGTTCTAGGGTGATGATTCTCATCTAAAGATTGTTGGTCATGGAAGAGTCTCAATTTAATTCCCTGATGGATGAGTGAAAGGGATCTCTAGGGTTATGCACATCCCAGGCTTCATACAGAACTTGCTCTTTGTAAGTAAATTGATTATTTTTTTGAAAGAAGGATGCAAGATGACATGAGGAGCTATGGTTTTTGTGAAGGGTACTCAGAGAGGTACTTTATTTTAGCTGGAGGCATGCATTTCACAATGCAATAGTTCTTCTGACTTGAAGAAAATAACTGCAGTCACCTCATCTCCATCATTGGAACCAGCAGTGAAAAGATTTCTTGTAACAAATTCTGGTGGTAGTGCATTTTGGGTACCTAAGAGTGCTCATGCTTTAGAAGTCAAGCTTCCTGTTGAGAAGACAATGTTATAGCATAAGAGATTTGGGAACATTGGTGAGAAGGGTCTTAGAACCCTAAAAAATAAAAACCTTGTTGAAGGGTTAAATGATTGTAATCTAAAGTTTGACTTTTGTGAACATTATATATATGGAAAGCAAAACCATGTTCAGTTTTACTCTACTTCTCACAAGTCTTCTAGTGTGTTAGACCTTATTCATTCTAATGTGTTTTCTCCTATTAGGGTTCCTTTGATTTCTAAATCTATATATTTTGTATCTTTCATAGATGATTACAGTAGAAGGACATAGATTTATTTTCTCAACACCAAATTTGAAGTCTTTAGTCCGTTCAAAGAGTTTAAAGCTTTTGTTGAGAATCAGACTAGTAAAAAGATTAAGTGTTTAAGAATTGACAATAGTGGTGAGTCTTTCTCCACATAATTGGATAAGTTTTGTAAAGAACATGGGATTGAAAGACATAAGACAACTCCATACACCGCACAGCAAAATGGAGTTGCAGAGATGATGAACATGACACTGATGGAGAAGGCTAGGATTATGCTTAGTGGAGCTATCCTCAAACAAAATTTTTGGTCTAAAGCTATTTCCACTACTTGCTACCTGGTAAAAAGGTCTCCTACATTAGCTCTTATTGATAAGACACCCATGGAGGTGTGGTCTAGTAGGAAGCCTTCAATCACACATCTTCATGTTTTTTGTTGTGAGACATATGCTCAAGTTACAAGGGAGAAGAGTTCAAAATTGGAGAACAAGGATGTTAATTGTATCTTCATTAGCTATGGTGTCGGTGTGAAAGGATACAAGCTTTGGGATCCTATGGTTGAAAAATTGTTGTATAGCAGAAGTGATATCTTTAGAGAGCTAACACCTTCTTTCGTTGTCCTACAACCAGAAGAGAAAGAAAAGAAAGAGGATGTGGTTCAATTTCTTACTACCCCTGAGAAGACTAAACTAATAGACCTTGTGAGATATGATGATGAGGATAGGTCTAGCAGCTCTAAAAGCTCATAAGAAGAACCATAACGTCAACCTCAACCTTTGAGGAGGTCTATACAAATAAGGAAGGAACTTGATAGGTTTGGTTATTCATTGTTTGATTCTAGTTGTGCTTTTGCCTTGCTTACTAACACTGATGAGCCTGAACTATGACAGAGGCTATGAACATGAAAGATGTAGGTTCTTGGAAGGAGGCCATGGAAGATGAAATGGCTTCTTTGGAGAAAAACAAAACTTGGGACTTGGTGCCTTTGCCTAAAGGATGGAAACCTGTTCGTTGTAAATGGATATTAAAAAAGAAATTTAGTTTAGATGGTAGTGTTGAAAAGTACAAGGCCAGACTAGTTGTTAAGTGGTACTCACAAGTGGAGTGGATTAATTATGGTGAAATTTTCTCTCCCGTTGCAAAGGTGACATCTATTTGGTTCTTTTTATCTCTTGTAGCAGATTATGACTTAGAGGTGGAGCAGATCGATGTGAAGACAACATTCCTTCATGGTGATTTGAAGGAAGAGATTTACATGTCACAGCCAGAGCATTACATAGAGAAAGGTAAAGAAATTTGGTTTGCAAGCTAAAAAAGTCTTTGTATGGTTTGAAGCAATCTCCTAGGATGTGGTATATGGAATTTGATGCCTTTGTGTTGTCCATTGGATTTTTGAGATTGAAATCAGATCATTGTGTGTATTATAAATTTGACAATGATCACATTCTCATCATTGCATTGTATGTTGATGATATGCTATTAAATGGGAATGGTAAGAATATGATTTCTGATTTGATGTCTCAGTTCTCAGCATAGCTTGAAATGAAAAACTTAGGGGCAGCTAGGTACATTTTAGGAATGGAAATTAGAAGAAGTGGAGCTAAATGAAAATTTTGGTTAAGCCAGAGTATGTGAAGACCGTGTTAGATAGATTCAGCATGCCAGATTGTAGACCATTGTGTGTTCCTCATTCTTTGGGGACAAAGTTATCTGTTAATGATTCTTCAAAATATCCTTCTGAGGTGGAGGACATGAGCAAAGTACCTTATGCTAGTGCTATTGGTAGTTTGATGTATGTTATGGTCTGCACAAGACCAGACATTACCCAAGTAATTGGAGTCCTTATCCGATTTATGGCTAAGCCTAGACAGGTACATTGGGATGTAGTAAAGTGAGTGTTTAAATATTTGTGGGTTATTTCCAAGTATTCCCTATGTTATCATGGTCATCCTATTGGACCTTTGCATTCTGTTAATATTTGTGGATTTGTGGATTCTGATTGGGCAGGTGACATTGACAGCAAGAGATCCACCAGTGCTTATGTGTTTACTATGTTCAGTGGTGCAATTAGTTGGATGAGTAAGTGACAACCTATGGTTGCTTTGTCCATGACAAAAGCTAAGTATATGGCAGCTACTCATACTTGCAAGGAAGCTAGTTGGCTTAAGAGATTCTGTTCAGATATTGGTGTTGGTGTAGGATAGATTACTATTTGTTGCGAGAGTCAGAGTTTGATTTACTTAGCAAAGAATCCAACTTTCCACGCCAAAACAAAGCATATTGATGTACAGTTGCATTTTGTGTGAGACATGGTAGAGGATAGGAAGGTGACATTCGAGAAGGTAGACACTTTGAAGAATGTTGTAGATGCATTCACGTAACTAGTGGGCAGAGAGAAGTTCAGAGTCTATGGGCCTCTTGGCCTATAGTAGTTAAATCCTATTATTTCCATTAGCTCTTGAAAGGTGTTCGACAAGTGGGAGAATGTTGTGAATTAAGGTGTCTCAACCTTTGCAAACTTTTCTAGTATTTATTATTTAATTGTATTTATTTTTTGACTATTATTGTAATTTGGATGCAAATCGTATTTCATCACTTGGTGGGAGTTGGCATGGTGATGTGTAATCATACATGGAAGGTGACCGCATGGATTTTTTTCCTCATATGAGGAGATAGGCATACCACCTTGTGGTAGAAGATTTTTGCCATATGTCGACATCTTTCGGGTGTTGTAAGAGGTTTATGACACATAAGATTTATGACAGATTCCTATGACATAATCTATGACATGTAAGGGATAGAAATGGAAGATTCTATGATAGGTGAAGACAAGTGTCCGAAAGCATCTTTCATGGAGGAACTAGGTGCCCAAGTTTAACTATGACAAGGTTGTAAGAGAATCTTCTATTAATAGTCAGTTATGACATATTCTCTTACAGTTGTAAGAGTTGTCATATATGATGGATTTTATGACATTGTAACAGCATCTGTCATACCTTAACTGGGCAAATTTGGGGTACCCAAGTTGGGGGGTTGTAAGGGATGAAAGAGAATCACTTACAAGTGTCATACACATGTTTTATGGCCTTGGAAATTGGGCCACATGGATTTGGATGAGTTCCTTGTGTGACTTTCTATAGAAGCTACCTCCATTCATACTACTTCTCTTTATATACAGGTGCTTGGAGTTGGAGATGTATAGTTGATTTGGCAGGTACCGTTATGCTACTGGAATATCTCCAGATACAAGTGTCGAAGACTCCTGTAAAGACTTACATTGCAAGTGTGTTGTAAACATTTCTCTATTTGATAATACATTGTGCAACTTTTAGAGTGTGGTATTTTTCACCTGTAAGGGTTTTTCACCCATAAGGGTTTTCCCCATGTATTGAAAGGAAGCTAGGTGTGTGGAAATTGCTTCTACACTAATCTAATGAGAGGATGAAAGTGCAAATTCAATTTAATCTTTATAGTTACATCTATGTTAACCCACTAATAAAGATATTATAGAAAACCTATACACAAGAATGTAAGATAGAAGAAGAGAGACATAAGATATACATGAGGAAAACCCTTATCAGGTGAAACACCCCACACTCCAAAACATAGCTCAAATGTACTCCGTAAACAAACAATGTTACAATATAGTTTTAGAGCCAATGCTCTTGCAGGAGTCTTCGACACTTGTATCTGGAGACAATCCAGCAGCATAACAGTACCTACCAATCACATAATACATCTCCTATCCAAAGCACATGTTTATATAGAAAATAAAAGGCAAAAATAGCTCTATCTTGAGATGGGCGTCCAACATGGCCTCATGATCCAGAAACCAAGCCTATGGAAACTTGTCCAACATTGTAGGATGTTCCTAACACTTGTCAAGTCACCCCATCCCAAGAGGTTGCCTATTCCTAAGATGGGTAATGACAGATACTCTTACAACAAAACCATCATAGCTATCATATCTTATAGCTGTAAGAGAATATATCATATATGGGCTATAAATAGCATATTCTCTTAGAACATGTCATAAACCACCTTGGGATGCCCAAAGATGCCTTCCTCAAAGATGCTTCTCGACACATGTCCTCACTGTTGTTATATGGAGCCTAATCAGACTCAGAGGTTATATTTACCCCACTTTTATCAGCGCGGTTTCCCCCCAAATTCCTACGGGGTCAAGGGGCAACGCCCCTTGCTGGGGTTTGGGGGCAGCGCCCCCAAGACGGGGTCTAGGGGCAGTGCCCCTGGCGCGTTCCCTATCGTGATACAGGGCGGGGTCGAGGGGCAGTGCCCCCGTGGGGGCTCGGGGGCAATGCCACCGAAACCTCACACAGTTTTTAATTATTTTATAATGCACCGGGAGTTAATTTTTTTTCATTGACCGACATAAGAAAACCCTATTTTGTAACTGACAAAAAGCTTGATAAAAAGCAGCTAAGGGTTAGGGTATTGAGTTGCAAGGATTGCTGATTGTAATCGGTTTGATTTACTGGATAATAATATTGGACTCTCTGTTTGGTGGATGTAGCTCGAGTTTGGGTGAACCACGTTAAAACTTGTCTCTCGCTATTATTATTTCTATGTATTTCCATTTCTCTATTTAATCTTTATTTGCATTTAATTGATATCTTCTGCCGGCTAACCCTAACACTCACCTATCATAGGATCTTCTATTTCTGACTCTTACATGTCATCACTTTGTCATAAGAATCTGTCATGACCGTTTTGGTCAATATTCCCTTACGCATTGTCCAAGATGCCAACACATGGAAAAATATTCCTACCACTAATTGGGATGCCTATCTCCTCATGTGAGGACAAATTTACATGTGGTCATATGCCATGTAGGATGACACATCACTGTGCCAACTGCTAGAAGATGACAACATAGGATTTGCATCCTAATTATACAATAGGCAATAAATAAATAAATACAATGAAATAATACAAAGAATTACCAAGGTTGATACACCTTAATTCCCAACATTCTCCCACTTGTCGAACACCTTGTAAGAGCCAATAGATTTAAAAGGATTTAACTGCTATAGGCTAAGAGGCCTATAGACTCTGAACATCATCTAAACTTCTTTGTGGCCACTGGTTTCGTCAATGCATCTGCAACATTCTCAAAGTGTCTACCTTCTCCAAATTCACCTACCCATCCTCTACCATGTCTTGTATGAAATGAAACTATACATCAATATGCTTTGTTCTGGCATGGAAAGTTGGAATCTTTGCTAGGCAAATTGCACTCTGACTGTCAAAACAAATTGTAATCTATCCTGCATCAATGCCAATATCTGAACACAATCTCTTAAGCCAAATGGCTTCCTTCCAAGCATGAGTTGCTGCCATATATTCAGCTTATGTTGTGGACAAAGCAACCACGGGTTGTCGCTTACTCATGCAACTAATTGCACCACCAAACATAGTAAATACACAAGCATTAGTGGATCTCCTGCTGTCAATGTCACCTGTCCAATCAAAATCCACAAATCCATGAATACAAATTGAATGCAGAGGTCCTATAGCATTACCATGATAGCATAGGGAATACTTGGAAGTACCTCTCAAATATTTGAACACTCGCTTAACTACATCCCAATGTACCCATCCAGGATTAGCCATAAATCGATTAAGGACTCCCACTGCTTGGGAAATGTCTGGTCCTGTGCAGACCATAGCATACATCAAACTGCCAATAGTACTAGCATAAGGTACTTTGCTCATGTCCTCCACCTCACTAGGAGATTTTGGACAATCATTAACAGACAACTTTATTCCCAATGAAATAGGAATACACAATGGTCTACAATCTACCATGTTGAACCTATCCAACATGATCTTCACATACTTACTTTGGCTTAACCAAAGTTTTATATTAGCTCTATCTCTTCTGATATCCATTCCTAGAATGTACTTAGCTACCCCTAGATTTTTCATCTCAAACTATGTTGACAACTGAGACATCAAATTAGAAATCACATTCTTACCATTCCCAATCAACATCATATCGTCAACATACAATGAAATAATAAGAATGTGATCATTGTCAAATTTGTAATACACACAATGATCTGGTTTCAATCTTAGATATCTAATCAACAACACAATGGCATCAAACTTCAAGTACCACATCCTAGGAGACTACTTCATACCATACAAAGACTTCTTTAACATGTAAACAAATTTTCTTTACCTTTCTATATGTAATGCTCTGGCTGTGACATGTAAATCTCTTCCTCCAAATCACCATGAAGGAATGTTGTCTTCACATCCATCTGATATAACTCTAAGTCATAAGCTATTGAAAGTGATAACAGGAACCAAATAGATGTCATCTTTGCAACAGGAGAGAAAATTTCACCATAATCAATTCCCTCCACTTGTGAATACCCCTTCACAACCAGTCTGAAGTTGTACTTTTCAACACTACCATCTGTACTAAATTTCTTCTTGAACACCCATTTACATCCAATAGGTTTTCGTCCATCAGGCAAAGACACCAAGTCCCATGTTTTATTCTTTTCCAAAGAAGCCATCTCATCTTCCATGGCCCCTTCTAGGAACCTGCATCTTTCATGCCCATAGCCTCTATCAAAATTCTAGTCTCATCAATGTTAGTAAGAAAGGAAAAAGAACAACTAGAATCACATAATGAATAACCAAACCTATCAGGTTGCTCCTCATTCATGTAGACCTCCTTAATGGCTAAGGTTGAGGTTCTGCTTCTTCTTCTGAACTTTTAGAGTTACTAGAGCTCTTTTCATCATCAGGTCTCACAGGGTCTGTTGGTTCAGTTTTCTTAGGGGTAGAAGGAAACTAAACCACAACTTCTTTCTTTTATGTTGTTCTAGCTTTAAAACAACGGAAGAAGGTGTTATCTCTCTGAAGATAAGACCTCTGCTATACAATACTTTTTCAGCCACAAGATCCCAAAGCTTGTATCATTTCACACCGACTCCATAGCCAATGAAAATACACTTAACAAACTTGTTCTCCAATTTAGACCATTTCTCCCTAGGCACATGTGCATATGCCTCACAACCAAAAACATGAAGATGTCTAACTGAAGGCTTCTTACCAGACCACACCTCCATAGGTGTCTTACCAACAAAAGCTAATGCAAGAGACCTGTTTACCAAGTAGCAAGCAATGGCAACAGCTTCAACCCAAAGCTTTTGTTCAAGGCTTGCTCAACTAAGCATTCTCCTAGCCTTCTCTGATGCAGAGTGAAACGCAACGGAGGCAACCTAACAGGAAGGAGCTGCCAACAAAACAAACAGCATGATAAACTTCTCTATCGGCTGAACCTCATCATCATATTCCCTAACAACACCAACTGCATCATCATATTTCAACAGCATCATCATATTTCTGATGATCGCAAATATCCTCCTGTCGATTACTGTTTACCTCCTCCGTTTGTCGCCTATCATCATCATCATGATAATCAACGGGCGCACACATCCTCCGGTTGCACTGTTCATCGGGTGCCAAATACAAGCGGCATCATCATGATATTCAATATCACCTTCGTCAGCAGGATATCCAAATATCCGGTTGTCCAAATATCCTGATGACGTTCCACTTCAACAACTTGCCTTCGATGCTTCACTGCCCGACGATACAAGCAACAGCATCATGATATTGTTCATCCGGTTCTTCGAAACCTCCTGATGATGCTATTACAACTTCCTGCCTACGCCAATACCTTTCCACTTAGCGACAACAGGATAAACTCGCATAGAGGGATTTCTTAATATCCTGATGACGATGACGTCATATCCTGATGACGATGACGTCACACATCATCCTGATGAACTCTTCAACACTTAGCCAAAAAAAACTCAACTTTCACACCCGCATCCGTTAGCGATATGCGGATGATGACCTTTCCCGAGAGATGATCCTGACTGCGATATATACATTGAGTATATATCCAACTCAAAACATCATGATGCACCTGCAACATGCAAATTTCAACAACTTCATGACCCGATCCTGATGGCGATGGATTCGCAGATGATGTTGCGGCTCGTTCCGACTGGAAACGCACATGCAGACTCCTGTGTATCCTTCCACTGCATGAAAACACTCACAACCGCATAATTTCACAAAGATCATGTGACGACCGGGCCGGATCACCTCCAAACCAAAATCTAACAGTTTATCTTCTAGACCTAGCACATGAGGATGCTAGGCTGATTTACAGCATGCTTCTAACAGATCTCCTGAACAATGCAATGCATAAACAGAAAACACAAATGCAATCTAAGCTATGATACAGGTCCATTCCACCGATTTGCAGGATCAACCGGTGGAAGGGTTGAAAGTGGTCATAAGCTTGCAAAACGGAAAGGAAATCAACACAGATGCAAACAGATAATGCAAAAGACGAGATCTTATTCAATTGAAATTCAGTGTCCTGAATACAGCTTCCCAATGTTTGAACTGCTCTCCTGAATATCTACTCAACACCAGTACATCAATATCAAAACTATATCAAAACTATATCTAAACCCTACAGATCGAAGGTATATATAACAAATCCTTCGAGTACTACTAACATCACTTCCCAGCGGCTGGGAGCTTCCAAGCGGCTGGGAGAGAGGACAGCTCAGATAACCTTATCCCGATCTCTAACTGCCTCTAACTGCCTACACATACTCCTATGTTGAACTATTACATAGCATCGGTCCAGTGGACCTTATTACATGATAAAGTCAAACATACTAAAAATAGACTATCCTGTCATCATGATGATAACTATCCTACATCCTGATCATGTATGTCATCATGCGGACCTATATCCTGATCATGTTATCCTATATCCTGATCATGTACGTCATCATGCGGACCTATAACAAACTAGCTGCCTCAAGGAGGCCAGTTGTTAGGTAGGTGCTTCGGCACCATTCTCCATCAGTGTTATGTTCATCCTCTCTGCAACTCCATTTTTTTGCAGGGTATATGGAGTTGTCTTATGTTTTTCAATCCCTTGCTCTTTACAGAACTTATCAAACTTTGCCAAACAAAACTCACCACCATTGTCAGTTCTCAAACACTTAATCTTTTTACTAGTATGATTTTCAGCAAAGGTTTTAAACTCTTTAAACTGACTAAAGACTTCAGTCTTGCTTCTAATAAAATAAAAACATGTCCTTCGACTATAATCATCTATGAAAGATACAAAATATATAGATTTGGAAATCAAAGGAACATTAACTGGACCAAACACATCAGAATGGATAAGCTCCAATGTACACTAGAAGACTTGTGAGAACTAGAGTAAAACTGAACAGGGTTTTGCTTTCCATATACACAATGTTCACAAAAGTTAAACTCAAGATTATAGTCATTTAACCCCTCAACAAGGTTTTTATTTTTCAGGGTCCTAAGACCCTTCTCACCAATGTGCCATATATTAAATGCCATAACATAGTATTTTTAGTAGGAAGCTTAACTTCCAAAGCATGTGCACTACCATCAAAATATGTTACAATAGATTTCTTCACTGCTCATTCAGATGGTAGGGATGAAGTGACTACATCTCTTTTCTTTGAGTTAGAAGAACTATTGCACTAAGAAGTGTATGCCTCCAGCTTAAACAAAATAGCTCTCCAAGTACGCTTCGTAAGCACCATAGATGCTCTAGTCATCTTGCATCCATCATTTGAAAAGAAAACCTGAACACCTGCATCATTCAACATACTTCCAAAAAGTAGGTTCCGTGCTAGGCCTGGGATGTGCATAACCCCAGTGATCTCCTTCACTCCTCCATCAGGAAATACATTGAGACTCTTCCATGACCAACAATCTTCAGATGAGAATCGTCACCCAGGTACACTTTTCCAACATCAAACTCTTCATACTTCGTGAACCAGCTTCGATGCGAGGTCATGTGGAATGATGAACCAGAATCTATCCACCACACATCATCAGATGCATGGGTTGCTAGGACTGTGATGAAGACATTAGCATCATCTTGTGACTTGTCAGAATCTAAATTTAGGGCTATCTTTTTTTTCTTTTTCTTTTCTTCTTTGCAATCCTTTTGGAAATGCCCCATTTTCCCACAGTTCCAATAGATATCCTTGGACTTTCCAAGAGATTTGGATCTCCCATGAGATTTGGATCTTCCCTTTTCACCTTTCTTGTCCTTCTTCTTCCCTTTCTCTTTGGGTATTCCATGAACGGCAAGAGCCTCTTTGGTCGACTCAGATGTCTTTCTCCACATTTCTTTAGATAATAGTGAAGACACCACATCTTCCATCTTGAAGGTGGTAGTGGTGCTTCCAATGGCCATGACAAGATGATCCCATGAATCTAGCAAAGAACAAAGCAAGGTCAGACACCGATCCTCCTCCTCCATTTTCACACCCACAGATCTCAATTGTGCAATAATCATGTTGAAAGAATTCATATGGTCTGCAACAGATCCCCTATCTTCCATCTTAAGAGAAAACAACTTCTTTTTCAGAAAAATCTTGTTGACCAAAGACATGGCCTAATAAACATCACCTAGCTTCTTCCAAGGATATTTTGTGCTCTTCTCCTCATGGACATTCAACAGGACAAAGTCAGCTATACAGAGTCTTATGAGACCCTTAGCCTTCCGATCTTTGAGGTCCCAATCATCTTGTGACATTGCTATAGGTTTTACACCAGATATGGTTTCGCATAGGTCAAGATCAACAAGCGTGTCTTCCATCTTAAGTTTCCATAACTCAAAATTAATGCCATTGAATTTCTCCACCTCTAATCTTCTAGATGTGCCTGCCATCTCTTTCCTACAACAAGATTATAGAATGCTATGTACAAAGCTCCCACTCAACCTAAGATTAGCTCAAAAAAACCTACCCTACAACTAGGACTAAACTGGCCAGGCTCTGATACCAACTGAAAGGAAGCTAGGTGTACAGAAACCACTTCCTACAGTAATCTAATGAGGGGAGGCGAGTGCAAATTCAATTTAATATTTATAGTTACAGCTATATTAACCCACTAATAGAGATATTGTAGCAAACATATACACAAGAATGTAAGACATAAGAAGAGAGACAAAAGATATATGTGGGGAAAACCCTTATCGGGTGAGAAACCCCACACTCCAAAATATAGCTCAAATGTATTCCATAAACAAACAAGGTTACAATACAGTTTCAGAGCCAATGCTCTTGTAGGAGTCTTCAACACTTGTATCTAGAGACAATGTGGCAACATAACAGTACCTTTCAATCACATAATACATCTCCTCTCCAAAGCACCTGTTTATATAAAAAATACAAGGCAAAAATGGCTCTATCTTGAAATGGGCATCCAATGGCCTCATGGCCCAAAACCCATGCCTATGGACACTTGTCCAAGACTGTAGAATGTTCTTGACACTTGTCAAGTCACCCCATCCCAAAGAGGTCACCTATTCCCAAGATGGGCAATGAAAGATACTCTTAAGACACTTACAACCATCATAGAATCCATCATAGTTGTCACAGCTTACATTTGTAAGAGAATCTATCATACATAGGGTATAAATAGCATATTCTCTTAAATTATGTCATAACCCACCTTGGGGTGCCCAAAGATGCCTTCCTCAAAGATGCTTCTTGGTACATATCCTCACCTATCATAAGATCTTTTATTTTTGACTCTTACATGTCATAACATTGTCATAGGAATCTGTCATGATCGTTTCAGTCAATATTCCCTTACACACTATCCAAGATGCTGACACATGGCAAAATATTACTACCACTAAGTGGGACGTGTTGTTATATGGAGACTAATCAGACTAGGAGGTTAAATTTACCCCACTTTTATTGGCACAGTTTCCCCCCAAATTCCTACGAGGTCAAGGGATAGCACCCCTTGTGGGGGTTTGGGGGTAGAGCCCCCAAGACGGGAGTTATTTTTCATTAGCTGACATAGAAAAAATGTACTTTTGTAACCGACAAAAAGTCATGATAAAAATGGCTAAGGGTTAGGGTTTCTGTTGATATTGTATTGTAGCATTTTGCAACAGTATTGAGTTGCGAGGATTGTTGGTTGTAATTGGTTTGATCTACTGGATAATAAGATTGGACTCTCTATTGGTGGATGTAGCCCAAGTTTGGGTGAACCATGTTAAAAATTGTCTCTCACTGTTATTATTTCTGTGTATTTCCATTCCTCTGTTTAATCTGTATTTGCATTTAATTGATATCTTCTATCAGCTAACCCTAACAAGTGGTATCAAAGTGGGTTGTGTTTAGTAGGAAGGTCTCACGGTTGAGTGGGAGTAATGGCAGATGAGGGTAAATAGAAGGTCAATAAATTCAATGGACAGAACTATCAATTATCAAAGTTGTAGATGGAGGATTATCTCTATCAGAAGGATTTATGGAGGCCGTTGGAAGGAGTATCCATGAAACCAGCAGGAATGACAGATGAGAATTGGGAACTTTTGGATAGAAAGGCATTGGGAACCATTCGGTTGTTCCTGGAACCATCTATGGCATTCAATATAACAGAAGCAAAGACAACAAGTGAATTGATGAAAGCTTTGGCTAAATTGTATGAAAAACCCTCATCCTTAAATAGGGTATTTCTCATTGAGCGTTTGTTTAATCTAAAAATGATTGAAGGTGGATCTGTGATAGATCATTTAAATATGTTTAATATGATTGTTAGTCAGTTAACTTCTATAAAAGTAAAATTTGATGAAGAGGTGAGGGCTCTCTTGGTTTTATGTTCTTTTCTAGAAAGCTGAAATAGCTTGGTAATGGCTATAAGTAACTCTATCTTTGGTTCAAACACTTTGAAATTTGATGATGTTTTTGGTGTTATCCTTAGCAAGGAAATGTGATGGAAAAGCTCAGGAGGGTCCACATCAAGTAGTATTTTGAATGTAGAAAGCAGGGGCAGATCAAAGGAGAGATGAAAAGGTTTTGGAGGTCATGGCAAGTCACGAGGAAAATCAAAGGATAAGAGATCCCAATCCAGAGGATAAAAGGATTGTTGGTACTATGGGAAACCAGGTCATCTAAAGAAAAATTGCTGGTCTAAGAAGAATAAAGGAGACAAAGAAGAAGGCAATAAGAAGGCAAATGTGGTAAATAATAAATCTAAAGATGATGCTTTGATTCTTTCCCTAGATAATGCTAATGATTCATGGGTTTTAGATTCAGGGGCCTCATTTCATGCTACACCCCATAGAAGTTTTTTTGTTGATTATGTCCAAGGGGTTTTTGGGCTGGTTTATTTGGGAGATAACTAACCTTGTCAGATTGTTGGAAAGGTAAGAATCAAGATTAAGTTGCAGAATAGGAATCATTGGCTACTACAAGAGGTAAGGCATGTTCCAAGGTTGAGTAGGAATTTAATTTCAATAGGGAAGCTAGCTGATGAAGGTTGCATAGTTACTTTCAGTGATAAAAATTAGAAGGTTTCAAAAGGTGTGAAAGTAGGCAGCTTATATCTTTGTACAGGTCATACTGTTCCTTCTACTTTAGCATATGAGTGAAAAATGTATGAAGGTACTTCATTCTAAGAAAGTTTTACTAGGTCTAAAATGTATTAATATAGATTTTTGTGAAAGTTGTGTGTATGGAAAACAAAAGAGAGTTAGTTTTCTCAAGGATGGGAAGCAAAAGAAAGATGAAAAATTAGAGCTTGTTTATACAGATGTATGGGGATTGGCTCAGATATCTTCTCTTGGTGGCTCTCGGTAGTATGTTGCATTCATAGATGAATCAACTAGGAAGGTATGAATTTATTTTCTTAGGTAAAAATCTGATGTATTTGAAACATTTAAGAAATAAAGAAGCTTGGTTGAGAATGAGATGGGTAAAAGACTAAAATGTCTCATATCTAATAATGGTGGTGAGTATTGTAGCAAAGAATTTGAAGATTATTGTTCCTTTAATGTAATTTGTAGGCAGAAAATAGTTCCAAGGACTCTGTAGGAAAATGAAGTGGTTGAATGCATGAATAGAACAATAATGGAGTGTGCAAGGACCATGAGATTGCATGCTTAGCTTCCTTTAAACATGTGTGTAGAGGCTATCGACACCACTGTATATTTAATTAATAGAGGTCCTTCGGTTCCTTTGGGCTGTTGTACTCCAGAGGAAGCGTGGATAGGTAAGAAGGTGAGTTATTCTTTTCTTAAAACCTTTGGATGTGAAGTATTTGCACATGTAGATTCTAAAAATAGAACCAAGCTAGATGCAAAATCAAAAAATTGTACCTTTGTTGGATATGGCATTGATGAATTTGGTTATAGGCTTTGGGATTTTAAAAATTAGAAAATTGTGAGAAGCAAAGATGTTGTATTCAATGAGAAGGTGTTGTATAAAGATCAACTGCAGCAGCATGAGAAGAAAGAAAAGAATTATGTGGTGATGGATGATACTCCAAATAGTGAATGTCCAGTGGTTCCTCATGCTCTGCAACAGCAACCAAAAATACCACAAACTCCAGTGAATGTTAGATGATCAACAAGGCTAAGTAGACCTCTTAAAAGGTTTTCTCCCTCTTTGTATTCTATTTTGTTAATAGATGTTGGTGAACTAGAGGGTATGATGAAGTTATGCAGGTGGATGGACATGTTCAGTGGGAACTTGCAATGAAAGAAGAAATGGACTCCTTGCTAAAAAATCAGACTTGGGAATTATGTAAGTTGCCTACGGTAAAAAAGCTTTACCAAACAAATGGGTTTATCGGATGAAAGAGGAAGATGGAGGTAAGAAAAGATTTAAAGCCAAGTTAGTTGTAAAAGGATTTGCATAGAAAAAGGGCATTGATTTTGATGAGATATTTTCTCCAATTGTTAAGATGACTTCTATTCGTACTATTTTAAGGATTATGGCTGCTGAAGATTTGCATTTGGAACAGTTTGATGTAAAAACTACCTTTCTCCATGGTGATTTGGAGGAGGAGATATACATGGAATAGCCCCAAGGATTTGAGGTGACAAGTAAGGAGAAACTGGTGTGCAGATTGAAGAAGAGTTTGTATGGCCTAAAAAAAGCACCTCGACAATGGTACTTGAAATTTGATAGTTTTATGACTGAGTAAGGCTACAGCCAGTGTAATTCTGACCATTGTGTTTATTTTAAGAGGTTGGATAATGACAACTACTTTATTGTATGTTTATATGTTGATGACATGCTTCTAGCGGGGTCTAACATGGATCACATAAGAGAGTTAAAACAATAGTTAGCATAGTCATTTTCTATGAAGGATTTGGGGGCAACAAAACAAATCCTTGGTATGAAAATTTGTAGAGATAGGAAGAATAGAAAATTGACTCTATCTCAGGCTAATTATGTTGAAAAGGTGTTGCAGAGATTCTATATGGAGAATGCAAAAGTTGTTAGCACACCTTTGCCTAGTCATTTAAAATTGACTAAGGAGATGTGTCCTAAGATACAAGAGGAGGAAGACAAAATGTCTAAGGTACCATATGCTTCAGCTATAGGAAGTTTAATGTATGCCATGGTATGCACGAGACCGGATATTGCACATGTTGTATGAGTCATAAGCAGGTATAAGAGTCATCCTAGATTGGAGAATTAGAATGTAGTAAAATGGGTTCTCAGATATTTGAGAGGTACATCCAATAAAAATGTATGTTTTGGGGGTGCTAATACTGATTTGGAAGGCTATGCAGACTCATATTTGGCAGGTGATATTGATACCAGGCGGAGTACTACAGGTTATGTCTTTACTATAGGTGGGACAACAATGAGTTGGATTTCTAAGTTGCAAAAGGTGGTTGCTTTATCCACCACAGAGGAAGAATATGTAGCCGCAATAGAAAAAAACAAGATGATATGGCTGCAATCTTTCATCAAAGAATTAGAAAAACAACAGGTTAATAGTTATTTGTTTACAAACAGCCAGAGTGCCAGACATCTTGCAAAGAATTTAGCCTTGCATTCAAAGACCAAACACATACAGTTGAGGTATCAATTCATTCAGTCGGTGTTGGATGATGGACAGTTACAGTTGGAAAAGATACATATAGATAAAAATCTAGCGGATATGTTTACAAAGGCAGTGACAAGGGAGAAGCTGAGCTCCTCTTTATCTTCAGTTGGTCTTCATGACTGAAAACAACAAAAATAGAATAGTAGAGTCTAGGTTGCTTATTTCTAGTGGGAGCTACAGAGTGAGCAGTGTTATGATCAGTCTCCAAGTGGGGGATGATATGGTGTGGAGTCTGATTAGTCTCCAAGTGGGAGATTGTTGTTATACAGAGCCTAATCAGATTTGGAGGTTAAATTTACCCCACTTTTATCGGCACAGTTTCTCCCCAAATTCCTATGGGGTCAAGGGGCAGCGCCCCCAAGATAAGAGTTATTTTTGTAACTAATAAAAAGTCATGATAAAAATGGCTAAGGGTTAGGGTTTCCATTGATATTGTATTGTAGCATTTTGCAGCGGTATTGGGTTGCAAGGATTGCTAGTTGTAATCAGTTTGATTTACTAGATAATAAAATTGGACTCTCTATTGGTGGATGTAGCCTAAGTTTGGGTGAACCACGTTAAAACTTGTCTCTTGTTGTTATTATTTCTATGTATTTTCATTCCTTTATTTAATATTTATTTGCATTTAATTGATATCTTTTGTTGACTAACCCTAATAGGATGCCTATCTCCTCATGTGAGGACAAATTTACATGTGGTCATATGCCATGTAGGATAACACATCACCGTGCCAACTCCCACAAGATGACAACATAGGATTTTCATCTTAATTATACAATAGGCAATAAATAAATAAATACAATGAAATAATACAAGGAATTACCAATGTTGAGACACCTTAATTCCCAACACGTATCTCTCTCTCTCTCTATCTATCTACATTTTGTGTGTATGTGTATTGCTGCAATATCTCTATTGTTGGGTTAATAACACTGTAACTGTAAAGGTTAATTTGAATTTGCATACTACTTCACTCATTAGATTAGCATAGGAAATTTTTTTTGTACACCTAGCTTCCTTTCAGTTGGTATTAGAGCCTGGCCAATTTTGGTCCTAGCTACTGGGTAGGGTTTTTTGAGCTGATCTCAGATTGAGTGGGAGTCTATGCAGAGTATTCTAAAATCTTGTTGCAGGAAGGAGATGGTAGGCACATCCATAATATTAGAGGTGGAGAAGTTTAATGGCACAAATTTTGAATTGTCAAAACTCAAGATGGAAGACATGGTGGTTGATCAAGACCTATGGGAAATCATTAATGGTACAAAACCTACGGCAACTCCACAAGTTGATTGGGACCTCAAAGATTGAAAGGATAAGGGTCTCATAAGACTCAGTTTAGTTGACTCTATCCTATTGAATGTCCATGAGGAGAAGACCGCGAAAGAACTTTGGAAGAAGTTGGGAGATGTTTATCAAACCAAGTCCTTGGTGAACAAGCTTTTCCTAAAAAAGAAGTTGATTTCTCTAATGATAGAAGATGGATGATTTGTTGGAGATCATATGAATGCTTTCAACATGATAGTTGCACAGTTGACATCCGTGGGTGTGAAAATGGAGGAGGATCGATGTATGACCTTGCTTTGTTCCTTGCTAAATTCATGGGATCATCCTGTAATGGCCATCAGAAGCACTACAACCACCTTCAAGATGGATGAGGTAGTGTTTTTGATGTTATCTGAAGACATGTGAAGAAAGCCAACCTTGTCGGTCAAATAGGTTCTTGCAATTCATGGAAAACCCAAGGAGAAAGGGAAAAAGATGGACAAGAAAGCTAAGAAGGGTAGATCCAAATCTTGTGGGAGATCCAAATCTCCTGGAAAGTCCAAGGCTCTCTGTTGGAACTATGGTAAATCTAGACATTTCTGAAAGGAATGCAAAGAGGAGAACAAGAAGAAGAAAAAGAATTGCACAGATTCATATTCTGACAAGTCACAAGATGATGGTGATGTTTTCATCATAGCTTTGGCAACCCATGCATTTGATGATGTATCACTAATTGATTCTGGTGCATCTTTCCACATGACCTCACATCAAGACTAGTTTACAAAGTATGAAGAGTTCGATGGTGGAAGAGTGTACTTGGGTGATGATTCTCATCTAAAGATTATTGGTCATGGAAGAGTCTCAATCCAATTCCTTGATGGATGAGTGAAGGGGATCTCTAGGGTTATGCACATCCCAGGCTTGGCATAGAAATTTCTCTTTCTAAATAAATTGAATGATGCAGGTGTGGAGGTTGTCTTTTTGAAAAAAGGACGCAAGATGACTAGAGGAGCTATGGTTCTTTCGAAGGGCACTCGGGGAAGTACTTTATTTCAGCTGGAGGCATCCATTTCACAATGTAATAGTTCTTTTGACTCAAAGAAAAGAGTTGCAGTCACTTCATCCCCATCATTAGAACTAGTAGTGAAAAGATCTGTTGTGATAAATTCTGATGGTAGTGCATTTTGGGTACCTAAGATTGCTCATGCTTTGGAAGTCAAGCTTCTTGCTGAGAAGACAATGTTATGGAATAAGAGATTTCACCACATTGGTGAGAAGGGTCTTAGAACCCTGAAAAATAAAAACATCATTGAGGGATTAAATGATTGTAATCTCGAGTTTGACTTTTGCAAACATTGTATATATGGAAAGCAAAACCACGTTTTGTTTTACTCTAGTTCTCACAAGTCTTCTAGTGTGTTGGACCTTATTCATTCTGATGTATTTGGTCCTATTAGTGTTCCTTTAATTTCCAAATCTCTATATTTTGTATCTTTCATAGAAGATTATAGTAGAAGGATATGGATTTATTTTCTCAGAAGCAAATCTAAAGTGTTTAGTCAATTCAAAGAGTTTAAAGCTTTTGTTGAGATTCAGACTAGTCAAAAGATTAAGTGTTTGATAACTGACAATAGTGGTGAGTTCTAGTCCATAGAATTCACTATGTTTTATAAAGAATATGGGATTGAAAGACATAAGACAACTCCATACACCCCACAACAAAATGGAGTTACAGAGAGGATGAACAGGACACTGATGGAGAAGGTTAGGAGTATGCTTAGTGGAGCTAGCCTTGAATAGAAGCTTTGGGCTAAAGCTGTTGCAACTGCTTGCTACTTGGTAAATAGGTCTCCTACATCAACTCTTGTTGGTAAGACACCCATTGAGGTCTAGTCTGGTAAGAAGCCTTCAATTAGACATCTTCATGTTTTTGGTTGTGGGGCATATGGTCATGTTCATAGGGAGAAGAGGTCAAAATTGGAGAACAAGGCTATTAAGTGTATCTTCATTGGCTATGGTGTCGGTGTCAAAGGATACAAGCTTTGGGATCCTATGGCTAAAAAAGTGTTATATAGAAGAAGTGTTATCTTTAGAGAGCTAAGACCTTCTTCTGTTGTTCTACAACCAGAAGAGAAAGAAAATAAAGAGGATGTGGTTCAATTTCCTACTACCCTTGAGAAGACTAAATTGATAGACCTTGTGAGACCTAATGATGAGGAGAGCTCTAGCAGCTCTGAAAGCTTAGAAGAAGAAGCAAAACCTCAACCTCAGCCTTTGAGAAGGTCTACACGAACAAGGAAGCAACCTGATAGGTTTAGTTATTCATTGCTTGATTCTAGTTGTGCTTTTGCCTTGCTTACTAACACTAATGAGCCTAGAACTATGACAAAGGCTACGCTCATGAAAGATGCAAGTTTCTGGAAGGAGGCCATGGAAGATGAAATGGCTTCTTTGGAGAAAAACAAAACTTAGGACTTGGTGCCTTTGCCTGAAGGATGGAAACCTGTTGGTTGTAAATGGGTGTTCAAGAAGAAATTTGGTGTAGATGGTAGTGTTAAAAAGTACGAGGCCAGACTGGTTGCAAAGGGGTACTCACAAGTGGAGGGGATTGATTATGGTGAAATTTTCTCTCCCATTGCAAACCTGACATCTATTTGGTTTATGTTATCTCTTGCAGCAACTTATGACTTAAAGATGGAGTAGATGGATGTGAAGACAACATTCTTTCATGGTGATTTGGAGGAAGAGATTTACATTTCATAGCAAGAGCATTACATAGAGAAAGGTAAAGAAAATTTGATTTGCAAGCTGAAAAAGTCTTTGTATGGTTCGAAGCAATCTCCTAGGATGTAGTATATGAAATTTGATGCCTTTGTTTTGTCCATTGGATTTCTAAGATTGAAATCAGATCATTATGTGTATTATAAATTTGACAATGATCGCATTCTCATCATTGCATTGCATCTTGATGATATGCTGTTAATTGGGAATGGTAAGAATATGATTTATGATTTGAAGTCTCAGTTGTCAGCACAGTTTGAAATGAAAAACTTAGGGGCAGCCAGGTACATTCTAGGAATAGAAATCAAAAGAGATAGAGCTAACATAATACTTTGGTGAAGCCAGAGTAAATATGTGAAGACCGTGTTGGATAGATTCAACATGGTAGATTATAGACCATTGTGTGTTCTTGTTTCTTTGGGGACAAAGTTATCTATTAATGATTGTTCAAAATCTCCTTCTAAGGTGGAGGACATGAGGAGAGTACCTTATGCTAGTTCTATTGGCAGTTTGATGTATGCTATGGTCTTCACAGGACCAGACATTGCCCAAGTAGTGGGAGTCCTTAGTTGATTTATGGCTAATCCTGGATGGATACATTGGGATGCAATAAAGTGAGTGTTCAGATATTTGGAGCGTACTTCTGAGTATTCCCTATGTTATCATGGTCATTCTACAGGACCTCCACATTTTGTTAGTATTCATGGATTTGTGGATTTTGATTAGACAGGTGACATTGACAGTAGGAGATCCACCAGTGCTTATGTGTTTACTATGTTTAGTGGTGCAATTAGTTGGATGAGTAAGAAACAACCTGTGGTCACTTTGTCCACAACAAAAGCTGAGTATATGGAAGCTACTCATGCTTGTAAGGAAGCCATTTTTCTTAAGAGATTGTGTTCAGATATTGGTGTTGATGCATGACAGATTACTATCTGTTGCAACAGTCATAGTGTGATTTTTTTAGAAAAGAATCCAACTTTCTATGCCAGAACAAAGTATATTGATGTACAATTTCATTTTGTACGAGACATGGTAGAGGATGGAAAGGCAACATTGGAGAAGGTAGACACTTTGAAGAATGTTATGGATGCATTGATGAAACCAATGGGCACAGAGAAGTTCAGATGGTGTTCAGAGTCTATTGGTCTCTCGGCCTATAGTAGTTAAATCCTATTATTTCTATTGGCTCTTGAAAGGTGTTTGACAAGTGGAAGAATGTTGGGAATTAATGTGTCTCAACCTTTGCAAGTTTCTAGCATTTATTATTTAATTGCATTTATTTTTTGCCTATTATTGTAATTTGGATGGAAATCCCATTTCGTCACTTTGTGGGAGTTGGCATGGTGATGTGTCATCCTACATGGAAGGTGACCACATGTATTTTTGTCCTCATATGAGGAAATAGGCATCCCACCTTCTGGCAAAAGTGTTTTTCCATGTGTCGACATCTTTTGGGTGTTGTAAGGGGTGTATGACATGTAAGAGTTATGACAGATTCCTATGACAGAATCTATGACATGTAAGGGCCAGAAATGGAAGATTCTATGACAGATGAAGACAAGTGTCTGAAAGCATCTTGCATGGAGGAAGTAGGTTCCCAAGTCTGACTATGACAAGGTTGTTAGATAAACTGCTATTAATAGTTAGCTATGACAGATTCTCTTATAGCTGTAAGAGTTGTCGTATATGACATATTTTATGACATTGTAATAACATTTGTCATACCTTAACTGGGCAAATTTGGGGCACCCAAATTGGGGGGTTAAAAGGGATGAATAAGAATCACTTACAAGTGTCATACACATGTTTTATGGCCTTCAAAATTGGGCCACATGGATTTGGACAAGTTCCTTGTGTGACTTGATCTAGAAGCTACCTCCATTCGTACTACTTCTTTTTATATACAGGTGCTTGGAGTTGGAGATGTATAGTTGATTTGATAAGTACTGTTATGCTGTTGGAATATCTCTAGATATGAGTTTTAAAGACTCCTATAAAGACTTGCATTGCAATTGTGTTGTAAACATTTCTCTATTTAATAATACATTGTGTAGGTTTTGGAGTGTGGGGTTTTTCACTCATAAGGGTTTTCCCGATGTATATCTTGTGTCTTTCTCTTCTGTCTACATTATGTGTGTATGTGTATTGCTGCAATATTTCTGTTGTTGGATTAATAACACTATAACCATAAAGGTTAATTTTAATTTGCATACTACATCCCTCATTAGATTAGCGTAGGAAGCATTTTCCGTACACCTAGCTTCCTTTCAGTTTTCTGTTCTAATAGCTATCTCAAAAGGATTAGGAAGAGTAAACCCTCCCATAGACTAAATCATTATAGAGATTTCATTATTTAAAGCCTTAAGGAAGAATAAAAATGCATGTTGTGGGGTAGGCTTTACCATTACAGGAATCCTATCCCAAGTCCTCTGGAAGCGGTAGTTAAAATCTGCCATGTGCTTGTGAGGAGCTGTTTTAATGGTACTCAGCTACTCCAATAATGACAAATGATTAGACTTGTCATAAAAATGTTGATGTAAACCATCTCCCAGATCATCCCATGGCGTGATTGAGCATGTTGTGAGTCCTCTAAACCACTGCAAAACTTTCCCTTTCAGTGATGTAGCCAAAAGCCTTAGTGCTACATTTTCTTGTGTGATATTATGCATCAAGCACAACGTTGCCACATCTTGGATATGCTCAATAGAAGTAGTATGATCATCTTCAATAAAAAATGGCAGACTTTTGAGGGTTGCAACTGGAATGTCTTCATGCTAAGAAATATTTAATGGGCTTCCCCCATTAAAAGATGTAAATGCAAAACTTCTAGGAATCATTGGTATTTGTACTACTAGCATAAGAATCCTACTTCTTTGTACTGGAGTTGGACGACTGAGTCTCAGAGGAGTAGATCTTGACCTCCTTGAAAAATAAAAAATTCTACTTGCTACCCTTCCCTTCCTTCTTGGTGGAGATAATTACAAATAATCAAATGGTATTCTTTTGATAAGTTGGTTGCACTAGATCTGCATGCAAAACTAGAAAAATGGAGTTGCCAGGTATATTTTGAAGCCTCCAAAGGATGGAAATACTATTGTATATACCAGAACAACAGCTTTAAGACTTGAAAAATTTCTCTGAAAATAAATTTTAGAGTCCCACCAGGTGTGCCAAAAACTGTTATCAACAAAGTTTGCACCTAAATGCTAAGCTATCAACTTGGCTACCTGTTGACACATGAGAACACTCCTGGGCCTATGGGTTGCCTAAAATTTGGAGTGAACCTCTAGAGCGAGTTGGTTCTCTTGGTAACTTCACCTAATCTAAATGACTTTCTGAGAAAAGGGTTGAAAAGATAGCCAAAATAAAATCTTAAAACCTAATGATATTTTACTAGAATTTTAACTTATCCCAATGATCTCACTCACAAATAACTTCTCAATACAATAGCTTTCACAATCTCACATGTGCATACAGCACAAAATTGATTTACATGAAGGTTCAAAATCAAACACAACATGCAACCTGCATCATATGAACTTTTTGCACCCACACTTGCAATAATAGGACATAAAAAAATGATTCAAAAGATAGAATCACAATGATAACATCTAACTATTAATACAAAATAAGACAATAATTGAGATATGAATGCTCCATTGTTTCTATTGAACTGAAAGGAGTATATCAAACTGAGAATCTAAGTACAAAAAGTGTTTACAAAACTCTCTACAGGTGAACAAGAGAGGAAGAAACAAATATTCTGAAATTCTTTAAAAAAAAGTCTCTCTCCTACTTATAACTCCAAAACTCCCTAAGAAAAAGCTGGAAAAAACTCTCAAAATAGCCATCCTTTTTCCATTTTCAAGCTCCACTAAAAAGCTACCAAAAAAAACACTGAAATGCCTCCAAACTAAAGAGAAAAACTGCCAAGATGCTATCCCAAGTGGTCCCACCAAAATCTCCTCAAAATTAGGGTTTACTTGATCAATAAAAGCCTCCTTTTTGCCCATATCTTCTCAATTTCACCTAGAAGAAAGAAAATCCAAAAAAAAAATTGAAGAATCTCCTTATATCTATTTCCTTTACTGCATTAAAATAGCAATTATTTAAAAGAAATTTATAAAACATTTCTTTAAATAATTCTTTACAATATTTGTAGTTTAATTTTACAGATTTGGCTTGATATGATACTTTACAAAGCATTTGATTTTCTATAAAAATCATAAAAAATGTGAAGGCACCATTGAATTTTTTGATAAAAAATACAAGGTGTAGGTCCTGTCCTCTAATGGGTTTACAAAGATCTTCTAAGGAAATGTTGTCATTATTCTGGACTTGCCTTCAAATATGGCAAAAGGGACCTCAAGATCTTAAGGCATAAAGCCTAGACATCAATTTGTGCAAAGGGGACATAATATCCCCGAGGGTATTAGCCAAGACTTTTAAAATTAATTCAATGTGATAAAATATCACAATCAAACTAGGGCATTATGAAACCCTAAGAGAATGCCCTAACTTTTGGGGCCCATTTTCACTTTGTCCTTTTTGACACAATGAGCTCTACCTGTGCTGCTATGGAAGGTTAGGGTTTGAAGGGAAAACCTTTGATTCTCTGTTGTCTCTGAGAAAATTTTTCAAGATTTCTCTCAAGAAAACAAGGTAAACTCTCTACAACATTAGTTTGAACCATATTTCATCTTTATCAAAGGTTTTTTTTCCTCTCAATGTCATGGCCATCATAGTCTTTTGATACATTTTCTTTGTTTTTTTACTATGGTTTACTCTTTCTTTGTTCGAGGCCACCATGGCTGAGTAATTTGAACTTTTCAAAGGAAAAATAAAGACAAGATTTTGCAGCCTCATATACGTGTCTTCACCCAAAAACAAAAAAAAACAAGTAAGCCTTACCTCTTAGCTTTGTAAGATTTCTTCCTTCTCATCACAAGCTCAAGAAACTATAAAATGAAAGTATTTGACTTTCTGTATTCTGCAAAGACATTATAGGAAACCTCTATAGGCCTTCAGGCCGTGAACTATATTTTGGATGTTGTTCAGTCCTGGGTATCACTTTGGCCGACATAGCTCAAAATCTTTTCATTCTCCTTTACATCTATGTTATCTCTTCTACACAGTCTTGATATTTATGAAGCACCACATATCTCTAGTCATGGCTTAAGTATCACTAATAGTTGCATTTGTCTTTATTTTGTGAAAAAAGCTTGATCTACTATATAACAAGCAAGATTTGGTGAAGTAAAACTGGGTAATGACACCCCAACAACTGCGGCCATATACCATTCTAGGTTTGTCATGCTTCAAGATTTCTCAGTTTCAACAAAACCTCATGGCTCGAACCCTCTTCCTTCCTCTATATCTGCATTTCTCCTACTTTGTATGAAGAGACTCAACCCACTAGCTCAATTCGAGCATACACTTCGGTTACACTTGATGATGGAAGCATATATGTTGTCTTATTCTATTGGTCAATGGTAGCACCTTTGTTCATCTGTAAACTGATATGTTTACACAACTATTTTATCCTCATGATGACATAACCTTCTCATTTACATCTGTGGAAGCCTATATATAAATGAAAACTATATATGTTGTTCTCCTTTATGTTTATATCTTTGTTTCTACACTTGGTATGTCCTTCACTTGCTCACTATTGCATATAAGCTCATTTATCCTATATATACTTGCTATGACTACATTCAACTTCATATCAAATATTATGTGTATAACTTGTGACTTCATGTGCTACCTCCTATAGCTGCATTTGTAATTTATGACCTTTCTTCACATACCAGAAAGTTAACATAGAACCTGATTTGTATTGTAGCTGATGAGAAAGGTGATGACATTGTATTGCTATCCAATTATTTTCTTTGAAGAGGACCTGAATGAGATATTTGATTACTAAGCATATGGTAGCCACTTTCTAAGAATCTTAGGGTGACATAGTATCTTTGCTCCAACTCTGAGCATTACCAAAAGCATGATTGAAACAATGATAGATAAAATAAAAAGGGGCTTAATGTTCTATAGCTCCATAGTTGACAATAGTGGTTGCTCTCTTTTATGATGTATCTGCCCTAGCATTGCAATCCATACTAGGAGATTACTTCATCTGATTTACTTGTGAACAACATACCCTTATCCTATGATTATACTTCATATGATGCATTGATTATTCTTTGATTAGCACAAGAGTGCTATCCTGAACATGTAAGCACTTAATAAGGGTTGCATTATGTCATGGCCTTTGTTGATGTATAAAATTGTAGGTCTAATCCAACAACAACATGGGAAACTCTGAAAACATGGGATTACTTCTTAGAATAACCTCTAGATTTTATGGAAGTCGGCTCTTGCTTTTTTCAATGGGGTTTCGGGAAAGGGCAAAACCAATAAGATTATAGATACAATGAAATAAAATACCTAATCCTATGGTGATACGCTGGATTTCAAATCAACCCAGTTGCACAATGACTAAACCCTAATAAAGTTAACTAGAAAAATTAAAGAGCTTACAGCATGATAAATTACCCAGTTTAAAAATAGATTCAATAAAGGCAAAGGAATAGAAAATAAGAAGCAAGAAATAGAAACAAACTCATAACTGCACAAAACACCTTCTCTCTTTATTTAAACTGAACACAAATTATAGAGGTAAAAATAACTTGCACAAAATAAATGTTACAATCCTCATGGAAGAGGCAACTGCTAAGGCAAAAAAGAAATATCTCCACTGCTACTAAAAATCTCTATGTCTAATCTATGTAGAGCTCCCTACTATCATAGATTTGATGTATATATAACCTAGAAAATCTTTCTCCAATCTCTTCTAACTGCCCAAAAAATCTCTTTGAAAATCCCATGAAATCTGCCGCAAAATCCAGCTGATAACTGTATCTGGCAACTGAAACTGGTTGTTCTATTTCTTCCTTATGGCTGGAAATACATTTTCCTCCATTCTTTGGCCTACGTGAGAAATTACCTTCTTGTTCCCCTTTTGTTGCTGCCATGCTTCTAGTAGCTTCATGTGAAAAATAAAACATGATTTAGGGCCGCATCTCTTTTATATCTCTTGTGAGGAGTCAAAGAGTCAAAAATATTAATAAAACCTTGGCTTGATTTATTTTGGGTCCCACTACATGATCTTATCTTTAGGAAGCTCTTTATATTTATTTCATTTTATCTACTCATGTCTCCTTAAATTTTAAACTCTTATCAAATTTAATAAAGCAGAACTTTATGTGAAGGGGGCCCACCGTATGATTCAACATTTAATAATGTTAATCCAGCTCCTTCCAACTAAGACTCACATGAAACTGCCTCATATTTTATGAGCTTTAATGAAAATAAAACAAAACATTTATCTATCTTCGGCTGCCTCCACATGGTGCTCTTGCGCTTGTTTTAGAGAAACATTTCATATTTGCTTTGCAATGGCCCGCCAGTGTGCCAAGTGGCAACTTCCTGTGCTTTCCTTCCCTTTATTCTTCCAGCCATTGATTCTACTATGCATTAAATGGTTCCTATAGCTTTTCAGTGGAGACTCATTTCTGCACCATTCAAATCCTTTGGATAGACATAGTTTCCTTATATGGCCAATCTTTGTATTGGAGCACCATGGCTTTCGATGAAAATAATTGTGCACTACTTTGGTGACCGCTTGCACCATATTTTGCATTAGTTTATATTGAAATGACTGTACCTATGTTCTATAAAGCTACACTCTATATATGGTAGCACCTTGATAATTAGTATAAAGCTCCACTTAATCTTTAAAAACAATGCCATCATTTTTTCAAACACCTCTATTTATATGTGCCTCAAGCTATAAATAGCTTGTGCCTTGAATTTATGTCATGATTGCATTCTATTTGAAACTAGCAGCATACCCTTTCTGAATGCCAATCTGTGCTGAGATCCATCTATCATATGTTGTGCTCTTCTTCTTGACTAATGCCTTGATGTATGGCTTGCTAAGGTTGTGCACTGTGTGAAAGGTGCACCTTATGTTTTAGTGGCATCCTCATGTACATAGGTTGAGACATTCTAATGGCTGTCTTTCTTTTGTTTTATTTCTTATCCTAAAGGCTACGCCATTTGCTTTGTCATTCTTTTATTCCTGAGTGCATCTTCATTTGGAAAGCATATGGCTGGTGTGATTCTTTACTCATGGCAGCACCTTATCATCATGGTTGCTCCTCATATTTTAGATGCCCCATTTGAGAGGCTGATATAGCTTTGGATATGCAATGTCCTTGGTGGTGGTTCTATTTCCAAGACCATGGCTTCTATTGTATGCTTCACTCAATAGAGGCCGATCCTCTCTCATTATTCTACTGCCGACTTCTTTATTTTTTTGTCTTATTTGGGCTATGCGAGATGCTCTCAAATTTGATATGGAGCTTCCATTATATAAGGCAGGTCCTAAACTTAGAGGTGAAGCCTCATGAAGCTAATGACATCTGTAGCTCATTGAAAATGCTTGGATTGTGTTTCATTCTTAATAGGGTACCATACTTATAATGGACAAGCCTTCATTCTCGATGCCAAGACCCTTCTTTAATATGGATGCATTGATCCCTTGAATGGTCACGGACTTTACTTGGCCCAATGGCTTACGCTATTAATTCTCAGGTTACTCCTCTATATGACTGCATTACTTTGATTTAGAAATAGTCGTGTCTATAATACTAAGGCCTCCCCATCTACTTTTGGATGAGTCTTTGGTAGTGGCTTATCCTTCTTGATATGGCCATGCTTCCTTTATAGAATCATGCCTCTGTTTGTAAGGCTACACCATACTTTAGACTCAATAGTGGCTATGATGTTTATGATAAAATAATCCAAGCATTGTGGAACTTGCAGAGCCATCATCTATAGCTAACTGCTTATATTGTCAATTAGAGACCGATCCTCTCTCATTCAATATGCTCTAAAACTTTTAGTGACAACCTCCTTTGATAGACCTGTAGTATAGTGTGTATTGGCTCACATCATTTGTGCCTTTCTTGACTCTTCATCGAAACTTTGTTTATCATCTCAGTGAAATTTCAAGGACTCGTATTATACTTAAGCACCTCCTTGTGCTATATGAAAATTATTTTTTTTCTGAATGTAACAGGTTAATAATATGGCTCCACTTGCCTCGATACCACTATGGACAAAGTAGTATGAAACTCACTATTTTGATTTTCTACCTTATTTAGAAAGTTTTGAAATGGTGTTTCAAAAAATGCACAAAAGTTCTTGGCGACTAGCTAGGAAAGTGAGCCTGCTCACTGCGAACCCTAGAAGAAATTGTGCCTTATTCATTGGGCATATAGACATATCAAGCTGAAACTAAAACCAATTGATTATCACTCAAACCTCTGAAATTGACACAAAACTAAACTTTTAAAATTGACATTAAATTGTACCACAAAAACTAATCATTCATCCTCATAGCAGCAACCAAAATTTATGAAAACAACTAATTGAAAACTAAAACTATGTTGTAAATGCAACTTATTCTGAAGCACTGAGACAAAATTACTGGCATATAAAATGCATAGGTAGATACCCATTCATGGGAATGGAAAAATAACTACCGGATCTGATGATGTTAGTCCAGTGAATCCACATTGAACTAAGAATTGAACAAATCAAATGCATGAAAAAAAATATCAGAAATTTGTACCTTTTGGCCTTTCTGCACTCTAAAGGTTCCTCTTTGTTATAAAAACACCAATCAGGCTAATCTATATGTTGTTCATACCTCAACGGAGAGTGGGGAGGGAAAATCAAATGTTGGAACTCATTTCTCTACTTGCATTTGAAAGCTTCTATTGATAGAACTTCATCAGTAACCTCTTTTGTAGACTCTCCAATAGAATGATGACTCACGATAGTATCAAAAATAGGTGTGCATGTGATAGAGCTGCCAATTACAACCTTGAATCTGATTGGGATTCCTTCATGCAAGGAAAAGGGTATATAATGTGACTTAGTATGTGACTCCTCACTTTTGCAAATGTCTCTTTGTACCTCATCATCTTGAATCTTTCCTTGTATCTGTGTGTCTTCATCAAGAAAAAGAGAATAACCATCTTCAGGAATAGAAAACAAATCAGCCCTTGTATCTACCTTTACTTTGAAATTTTCTCCATGATTACCTTTGATAGGCTTTGGAAATGAACCATACACTTGCTCAATTGTAGGATCTCCTGCATCCAGAATCTGATATGCTTGCTGGAAAATTAAGAATAAATCCTCATCTTGCTGCTCCAATTTCTACCCAAGCATCTCTATACTATCTATTTCAAGATGTGAAAACCCATCACAAAAATAAAGACACTCATTCTTTGTAGATTCAACAATCTCCTTTGCAACTTCTTTCTCAAGATGAGGTACAGATGTGGCATCACTCTCAACCCAATACTTTTCAACTGCAAAGCCCCTTATGAAGTACTTTTCAACTTCTAGAAGTTGCAATTTATAGACATCCTCTTAATCTAATTTATTAGTTATCTGAGTTGTTGAGTCACTCTTTGCCATGGATGCATGATGCTCATGATCATAAGAACACACTGAATAAATAGGAGTCACTTCCTTTCTTGTATCTTGATCTTTGAGACTTAGATTTTCTTCAATGTCAAAAGGACAAAGAACCTAATTTGTGACTTCTATGGGCTGATTTGTAACTATAGAGGCTTGTAAAGTATAATCCTCAAGACAATTGGGCATCATCTGATTATATTCATATTGTTGTTCATATAGACTTAGAGCCATGAAAATTGGATTGGCATTACACATGGCTTGATCTTTGAGCTCGTTGATCTCACAAGAGAGGGTCTTTATAAATTCTTTTACTACACTCATCTCCTCATGATTTGACAAATCAGCTCGGAGGGTGGGTGGATTAGAATCTATATATATTTGGCTATAAGAAAGAGGCTAAGATGGAATGTTTACGAGAAGCATTAATGATGCTAAAGGCATATGAGGCAGTTTACCAGCCTCTATGAGGTTGTTTTTAGCTCTAAAAGCTAGATCATATGATTGGGGTAGAGTATTACCTCCCAGGACTTGTATCAAGATAGATATTTCAAGGTCTAAACCCTTTAAATAATACAAGAATGCAAAAACTAGAGATGGCCTGATATCAACAAGGAATTTCTTCCATACCTTATCAAATCTTGAATTGAAATCACACATGCTCTTCGCAGGAAGTCTCTTGATGGTGATGAGATTCTAGGTGAGGATGCTAACATCTATCCTCTCTTTGAACTAATTGTAGATGAGTCCTCCTAGCTGATCCCATCCAATGATTGAACCAGGTGTCAAAGTTCTATACCATTCTTTTTCTTTGCCCTTGAGGGAAGATGCCAGCAACAAAAGAGCATGATTCTCAGTTGTGATATTGTGAATGGAGCCTAAACTTGCAACATCCTAAATATGATCTGTAGGACAAACAGATCCATCCCCAAGAAAATGAGGTAGTGCCTTCCATGTTGTGTCAAGAATATGACCCTATTGCTGAAGAACAAGAGGACTTGAATCCCAAGTCACAAAAAGTAGATCCCTTGCAGGAATATGCAGATGCACATATATACCAAGGGTTGCCATTGTCTGCAAATGAAAAGATCTGAGAAAGAGCATCTAGTAGAGTCACTAGGTGGAAGATTCATGCTCCCATGAGCAAATATTTTCATGATTTTCCACCAAAACCATAAAATACAGGAAAAAGATTGAATGAAAACAAAGACCCAAGTCTTTGAATCTAATCCCATTAGGTGTGCCAAAAACTCTTGATGCATAAATTTGTGGGTCTAATCCAACAACATGGAAAACTCTGAAAATGTGGGATTGCTTCTCAGAATAACCTCAAGATTTTATGGAAGCTAGATCTTCCTTTTTTCAATGGGGTTTTGGGAAAGGGTAGAAAACAACAAGATTATAGATACAATGAAATAAAACTCCTAATCCTTTGGCGATACACCAGATTTCAAATAAACCCAGTTGTACTATGACTAAACCCTAATAAATTTAATCAGAAAAATTAAAGAGCTTGCCGCATGATTAATTACCCAGTTTAAAAATAGATTTAATAGAGGCAAATAAATAATAAATAAGAAAAAAGAAACAGAAACAAACTCATAGTTGCACAAAACACCATCTCTCTTTATTGAATTTAACACAAATTACAAGGGTAAAAGTAACTTTCACAAAATAAATGTTACAATCCTCATGGAAGAGGCAACTGGTGAGGCAAAAAAGAAATATCTCTACTGCTGCTAAAAATATCTGTGTCTGATATGTGTAGAGATCCCTGCTATCACACATCTATTGTATATATAACACAGAATATCTTTCTCCAATTTCTTCTACCTGCCTAGAAAATCTCTTTGAAAATCCCATGAAATCTGCCCCAAAATCCAGCTGATAACTATATCTGGCAATTGAAAATGGCTGTTCTATTTCTTCCTTATAGCTAGAAATACATTTTCCTCCATTCTTTGGCCTGTGTGATAAATTACCTTCCCATTTCCCTTTTGTTGCTGCCATGCTTCTAGTAGCTTCCCGTGAAAAATAAAACATGATTTAGGGCTGCATCTCTTTTATATCTCTAGTGAGGAGTCAAAGAGTCAAAAATATTAATAAAAACCTTGGCTTGATTTATTTTGGGTCCCACTGCATGATCCTATCTTTAGCAAGCTCTTTATATTTATTTCATTTTATGTACCCGTGGCTCCTTAAATTTAAAACACTTATCAAATTTAATAAAGCTCAACTTTATGTGAAGGGGGCCCACCGTATGATTCTACATTTAATAATGTTAATCCAACTCCTTCCAACTAAGACTCACGTGAACTTGCCTCATATTTTATGAGCTTTAATAAAAATAAACAAAATATTTATCTATCTTCGGCTGCCTCCATGTGGTGCTCTTGCACTTGTTTTGGAGAAACATTTCCTCTTTGCTTTGCAAATGCCCACCAGTCTGCCAAGTGGCAACTTCATGTTCTTTCCTTCCCTTTTCTCTTCTTGCCATTGATTCTCCTGTGCATTGAGTGGTTCCTATAGCTTTTCTTTAGAGACTCATTTTTGCACCATTCAAATTCTTTGGATAGACAAAGTTTCCTTATATGGCCAAGATTTGTATCAAAGCACCATGGATTTCAATGAAAATAACTGTGCACTACTTTGGTGACCACTTGCACCATATTTTGCATTAGTTTATATTGAAAGGACTGCACCTGTGTTTTGTAAAGCTGCGCTTTGTATATGGCAACACCTTGATCATTAGTATAAAGTCAGTGTCATCTTTTAAAACAATGCCATCATTTGTTGGAACGCCTCTATTTATATACGCCTCAAACTATAAATAGCTTGTGCCTTGAATTTGTGTCATGATTGCATTCTATTTGAAACTGGCACCATACCCTTTGTAAATACCACTCGATGCCTAGATCCATATCATACATTGTGCTCTTCTTCTTGACTAATGCCTTGATGTATGGCTTGCTAAGGTTGTCCACTATGTGAAAGGTGCACCTTATGTTTTCATTTGGAAAGCCTGTGGCTAGTGCGATTCTTTACTCATGGAAGCACCTTATCATCACGGCTGCTCCTCACATTCTAGATACCCCATTTGAGAGGCCGATATAGCTAAGAAACTAGTATAGTTTGAAAGACGTGGATTTGGATATGCAACATCCTTCATGGTGGTTCTATTGCTGAGACCATGGCTTCTATTGTATGCTTCACTCAATAAAGGCCAATCCTCTCTCATTATTCTGCTGTTGACTTATTTATTTCTTTTGTCTTATTTGGGCTATATGAGATGCTCTCAAATTTGATATGGAGATTCTATTTTATAGGACATCACCTAAACTTAGAAGTTGAGCCTCTTAAAGCTAATGACATCTGTAGCTCATTGAAAATGCTTGTATTGTGTTTCATTCTTAATAGGGCACCAAACTTATAATGAAAAAGCCTTCATTCTCGATGCCAAGACCCTTCATTAATATGGATGCATTGATCTCTTGAATGGTCACGAACTTTACGTAGCCCAATGGCTTACGCTATTAACCCTCATGTTGCTCCTCTATATGACTGCATTACTTTGATTTAGAAACAGTCGTGTCTATAATATTAAGGCCTCCCCATATACTTTTGGATGAGTCTTTGGTAGCGGCTTATCCTTCTTGATATGGCCATGCTTCCTTTATAGAATCATGCCTCTGTTTGTAAGGTTGCACCATACTTTAGACTCAATAGTGGCTTTGATGTTTATGATAAAATAAGCCAAGCATCATGGAACTCACAGAGCCATCATCTATAGCTAGCTGCTTATATTGTTAATTAGAGACCGATCATCTCTCATTTAATATGCTCTGAAACTTTTAGTGACAACCTCCTTTGATAGACCTGCAGTATAGTGTGTATTGGATCACAGCGTTTGTACCTTTCTTGACTCTTCATAGAAACTTCATTTATGAGCTCAGTGACATTTCAAGGACTCATATTATACTTAGGCACCGCCTTGTGCAATATGAAAATTTATTTTGTTTTTGAATGTAACATGTTAATAATGTGGATCCACTTGCCTCGATACCACTGTGGAGAAAGTATTCTAAAACTCACTGTTTTAATTTTTTACCTTATTTAGAATGTTTCAAACTGGTGTGCGAAAAAATGCACAATAACCTTTAGTTGAATTATTTCCTCATCTAAAAGGCTGCATGATGAGACTAGAACATTCTTGAATGTCTTGAATGCATACAAATGATAGTGAGATAAACAATGAATGTAACCATGATGTGACAATTCCTCTTACTCAGATCATTGGGTAGTCTTTAAAAGAGCTTAATGCTCATTCATGGTTCTCATTTTAGAATACTTGAACTGACAATCATGGATGGGCACTAAGCTTGAAGCTCATGCACTATCTTGATGCAGCACTTCCTTCAGTTGAATATGTTTTATTTGAGCATAATGAATATGAATTATTTCCTCCAAAAATTTAAGGCCAACATGCTGGGCTCGACCCTTATGGGAGCCCACTTTACACTACATGCTATGATGTCTTAAGATAAACAACATGATTTCACCTATACTTGTACATGAAACAAACATATTAGATTAAAACAGTGAAGCTCAATGCTCCTGTGATGTTTCATTTTTTTAGGTTCTCTTGCATATAAAAGATTTTGTTATCTGATTTAGTATATCATAGGTAATGTATTATGTTTCTGTTGATTGGCACATAGAGAGACTCATATCTGGAGCTTTAACAAATTTTCAAAATGACCATAGGCTTCCTTGAAGATCAGGAGCAAGGATGGGAAAGAAACAACATAAACCAACTCAAGACATTAAACAGGCAATGATGGCTATGTTTCTCCTTATTGGCTTCTTCATTCTTCAGATGCATAATACCTTCTTTATGATGTGTCAGTTTAGCTACTTCCATGGCTTGTGTGGGACATTTGATCTCTCTTGCTTTCATTTAATGCAATGCTTATTTAGTTTGGTATATCTCATTTGTAAAATGAATGAACATTGTAATGTGAAATGAAATAACCCCTATCCCTGGTGAATCCTCTACAAAGCATTAAATGACACACTGGTTTTCTCTCTTTAGGCATAACAATGATAAAACTAAACCCTTTTTTCCTCTTTTCCTTTTCCAAGCACTCCAAACTATGCATCAAATTGTCATAGATGAAAAATGTTAAGAACCTTTCATCTTAAAATGAAATAAATGTTTCCAGCTCTCCCAATTTGAGTTGTAGGTGAAAATTTGGTAACAGGGAGAACCTTTAGTCGGTAAACCTAGAGGTTTGTATACCTCTGGTTTCACTAATAAAGCATTACCTTTATTTCCTTTCACCACCTAAGGCCTTAGAAAAATCCCCACCTTTGCCGGAGCTTTCTTTTCTATTCCTTTAGTTTGGGAAGTGATTGTTGGCAAAACTAGCCGTCAATGATCCTTTGGATTCCTGAACTAAACATAATGTCGAACATACTTTTGATGTAGCCTCTTTGCTGCCATCCTATGATGTATAGTTGCTAGCAAAACTTCATTGTCAGCAAACTGGTAGAAAAAGGAACTTGCAAAGAAGTTCATAGGCTAGGAATTTTTCTGATTTACCGACAATAAGTCAAAATATGAAAAAATTTCTAAGGGGTGAAAGGGAACAAGACTTAACTACTTTGACCAGGGCAAAAAAGACCAAACTTTGATCAAGGATAACTTCTTTATTTTAAGCAATTTCAAGATGATTCAAAAGGAAAAGTTGCTCAAAATTCAATTCCCTATTTAATGGTGACCTTGGCTAAAAAAATTGCACAAGATTTTTAGATTTTTTGGGGAAAAAATGCACAACAGGAATAGAATTTTTGGAAGTGCCAACACTGGCACTAGTTGGGGATGTGTGACATACAGTGGCACAACAAGGATACAGAATATCTTTGGGTAGACCAAAAGAAAAAAAACGAATAGGGGAAACACCCAAAACATACTTACAACAAGGGCATGTATACAAGAGAACATACAATCATAAGGAAAAATGACTGTAAGCAGAATTTCAAATCACTGCAGGCCAAACCTACACAAAACTAGTGAAGCTACTTACCTCTGTCAAAGACAAGCCTATTGAAAGAGTCAATCTCACTAAATCCCTTGCTACACTGATCACCCAACATCAGCAATAAAAACATTTTGCATTCATGCACAAGTAAAATATAATTATTCAAATCATCATGCTAAAAATTTAAATGACTATTATTAGGATATGGTAGCAATAGATGATAGGGCTCATCATCATGCTGACTCACTTGGAAGTACTCACTTTCAAGATCATTGTTAGCATGATGCATACCTAGACTTGCATGAATATTAGAGTGAAGAAAACTATCCAATTGAAAATTAAGTTGACACGCATCCAGCTCAAAGGTGGCTTCAAGCTGGGCCATGTCATATGATTGTTCATGTTCCTGCAACCTAGCTACACCGCATATGCTAGTGTTTTCCTCCATAATTGAATCAAAGACTTGATTAAAATCTAATTCTACACTATCATCATACAAATCAAAAATTTGAGGCACTTTAAACGAAGACTCACCATTTTCAACTTACTTCCTAGTTTTGTACTCATTAACACACTCTGTTGTGTCATATTCATTGTTGCAAATAGACTGATGACACACTTCTTCCACATTCATTTTTTTTTTATTTCCTTGTTTCGGAGATGAAGCACATTCTACATGAGGAGGAAAACACACCTTGCACCAAAGAAATAGCTTCTCATATGCATCCACATGGTCATCATCCTCAAATCCAGGGAAAGCTCTTCACACTGATACTCTATGGCCACTCCAACAATTGTCTCTAATCAATTATCATCATGTCCAACCACCTCCACATTTAACTTAGGCAAACAAATATTGACTGCCTCATCACACACATGAACAAAGGAGGGCAATACATTAACAAGTAACAAGTTCCTTGTTCACCATCCATTTCAATTACTTGTACACAATCAACATAACTGGTTTTACAAGCTGAATCAACCTGCTACTCACTCATGCACACAGTATCCTCATTGTTCACCGAGCCACACACCTCATACTCCAGCTAGAAATCATTATTAGATCTATCATTATTTCTTGATGAACCATCCAATAGAATGATGATGCAATCACTACTTTCATCATCTGCATTATTGTCATACATTACACCAACACCTTCATCTACCCTCTTGCATACACAATCATCACCTGACACTATGCCTGGATCACATGAAACACCCTTGTCCTTATTGTCCACAACAACTTGGTCATTACCAGCCACTTTTGCACCTGAGGAAAAAGACTTTGTAATCATATCCCTCTTAGTTCTATCCACATAATCAATGAATAAGTATGCCTATTGCATTCTCACTAGATTTAACTCCTTCTTTATAAAACATGGGATTAAGGTAACATCATAATCTCACAGATATATCAGGTCTAAAATCCTCTGGGATGTGGGATAGGGCAACTGCAAATCAGTGGCTAAGCTCTATGCTTGATTCTTCTTCTCTCCTTCTAATATTTTCAAGTTTTTGGACAAGAACAATAGGGTCCAAACCACTTGCAAATTCTTCAAATGTAGCCACTAATTGATCCTAGGAAGCGAAAAGCTAGGCAGGGAAACTAACCAATCATTTTCTTGCCACACCACTGAGGGATCTCACAAAGAATCTCATCCACATATCTTCATCTTCAAATTGGAACTTGTCCATGAAGTTTGAAAATGTCTTAATATGTGCCTTCCTGTTATAAACATCACACCCATCAAATAAAGGCATATAATAGTAAATTTTGTTGGGCATGAACTACTTCTCATAATTAACCCATGAAAGGTCCAATTTCTTATGTGTTTTCAGTGGCAATAGGAGGATGCTGAGGAAAAGACCAACTAGGGATAGTAGGAAAGGGGTTAGATTGTATCCTTGACTAATGTAGCATGATTCAATTTTCTAATTCTTTTTCTTTTTGTTGCAATGACTAATAGTTTGGTTTTATCAATTTCATATTGCTCCATTGCTAGGTCACCTTGGTTTTACATGGGTGCATATAAGCTTGGGTTTGTATAACATGCAGAGCGATGACTAGAATATGTATTGGTAGAATGATCATGGATATCCACACCCATATAGTTTCTAGGGTCTGATACATATGAAGATTCAGATGATGGAAAATGCCTAGAGTATGCATACTCATTCCATTTTGCCATGACTAAAACATTCTACAATGTAGGGTAGGAAACTGAAGCATAGAAACTTGTTCCTTCAATACAATAGGAAAAACAGACTTTAAATGTTAGGTAGAAGAAAATGATGTACCTTTATTTTCACTAGCTACTACACCTTGAGATGGAGCATTCAGATCACCAACAACTAGAGTACAATAGTAACAAATTTTGTTCTTTGATAGTAGAGTCACCACCTATTTTGAAGAGGAAATCCTTGAAGTGTGACTAATCTTGAAGGTAATGAACTCATTCTGGGTTTAGCACACCAGTAGAGTCTTTGAATGATTTTAACCCCGTATTACATAGGCACCATTTTGTTGGCATAAGTTGAAAGGCTAGCGACTTACCCACAACGATAGACTACACAACTACAACATGCAAATAGGGGTCTTCAGAATAAATCAACCTTTTGTTTCATTCCATCATAATGGCTCTAAAATGTTGGTTCCCAAAATAACTACAATCCAAAACTCTAAAACATTCTTAAAACACCGAGGCCAGGGATTGTCGTCAAGGTGGTACGAAGAGGTTTATTAACAAGTTAAGGGGGATTTTGGCCAACTACAAGAGTAGGTAGACTTCTCTACACTTTGAGCTCAGATTAGACTCTAGAGGGATATTCGAAGGGGTATACCTGAATAGGTATTGAGTTCAAACTAGATGAACATTTAAAAAAATTAGACAACCAAACCCAACTCATCATCTTCACTCCAAAGACTATCACTAAGTCAAGAATGATTGGCTGTCACATAAGCCCTATATAGTTGATTCAACTGTGCAAATGCACATGCATAAGAAAGACCATTTTTTACCCTAAACCACAGGTGAAAGATTTGTTTAATTTAAAAGAGTGTTTGATCCCTCTCCAATATGGATCAGTGCCTACTCTATTGGGCAATTGATTCATAAGAAATAAAGAGGGAAGAAAAGGATAGAACTGACATCAATAGTAAACTAAAAGGTATTCACATACATTTATCAGATGTATTTCATACATTGGACATATTTAATTATCTAGAACCAAACTACAATGACCCATTTGCAATAAATAAAAGACCCAACACAAAGTACACATGGATTTAAATGTTGTTACACATTATCAAATCTCTATTACAATTGCACTAGCAAATGTGGTGAAGCAAAAAATACAACTATGATTATACATTCCCTGAATCTTTACAAATAGCCATGAAGACATACCAATGCATAAAATATGCTTTACAATTCCCTTCTATGCTACATCAAAACACATTTTTCTATTTACTACCCAGACTATCTTGATTTGAACCCCTGAAACTATCCTGAGGCACTATAGACCAAACGATTGGCTCAAAGACCAACCTTGAAAACATCTAAAAAACATGTATATATAGTATTACAATTCAAACTCATTGCACCAATTTCTAGCACTGCACTTAGTCAATGAGGACGCACCATGTTGTATTAAATTAAGGCCCAGACATGTCAGAAGATTTACACATTGGGGAAGCAAAACCCATGCTTTGTCATCTCTACAAATGATTAGAAAAAGATTGTTTGCACTCCAATTGTCCTCTGAGAAATAAAGAGGAAAGGTTCTAATCCTTTCTTACCACCTACATATTAACTTCTTAGACTTATCCTTTATGCATTAAAGAGTTTCACTAAACCATCCACTTTTTTAGCATTGTTCTACATGCTCATTATATTCTAGGTACAAATTAGTTTGTCTATCCTTGTAATCATGGCATGTATTCAGGGAATTAACCATTTCAAGTATTGACAAAATTCCCAATGTGTCATCCTCATTTTCTGTTTTGAGCCACCTAACCACTAACTACACCTTTCTGTGTTTTCCTCCTGATTGACCAATCTACCTGTTTACCAACATCCACCAAAGTACTATTTTTCTTTATTAGCAAAATACATTTTCTCAAACTTGGAGGACATGTTCTTTCTCATAATTTTGGCCTTTTTTATGCCCTGTCGGTAAATTTTCATTTTCTAGAACTTGGCTTGTGTTGCTCTCTATCGGCAACTTTTCACTTTTTTGAGCTTTTCCATTTACCGCCCTCATTCACCTTTTATCAGAAAAAATCCATTTTGCCAAACTTAATCCTTTATCACTCTTTTTGTTGATTTCACACTTTTTAGAACTTGGAGGCTATTTGCTTTTTATCATCAAATCTTGCATTTACAGAATTAAGTTACTTAATGCCTTTTCATGCTTTATCAGCAAATATCAATATTTATGAACTAGGCCTCCTTTTCCTTCTTTTCTACTTTATTGGCAACTTTCATCTTTGAAAAACTTGAGCTATTTCGTCTTTATCAACAAATTCTCTCTATTCAAAACATTAGGAACTTTGGCTTCTTTGTTCTTTATCTTTACCCTATCGATGAATCTTTGATTTTCAAAACCTGGAGAAGAGTACACCTTTTATCATCTTATTGGTGAATTTGCCTTTATCCAAACCTTTGACTTTTCCCTTTTTTTCCTCTCTCCTACCACCCTATAGCTGAACTAAGAAAAACTTGAACTTTTTGAAAAGTTTAGTCTTTAGTCGGTTGCTTGATAATACCATGCTTTAGTCTTTTTTCCCTTTATCAGCAAACTGGCCCTTTTCCAGAACCAAGAGCTTTAGGGCACCAGTTTTCCTTTATCAACAAAAAATCCCTTTGTTGAACCACCTTTTTCCTTATTAAAAAATCTTATGTTCACTTTGTTGGCAAAAAGGACCCACGCCAAACTTGCCAGCCTTCCTCTTTATCAGTAAAAATAACTTTTGCCGAACCACTTCTATTTCCTTTTGACCATGTCAGCAAAAAGGCATATCGGTGAACTACCACAAATCTGAACTACATCAGTACGGCCTTCCATTGGTTCCCTGACAAAGCATCATTTTCTTCTCATTCCTTAACCAATTTTTCCTTTGTCAGCAAAAAATCATTTTACCGAACCTTCTATCTTTCCTTTCTGAAGCATCCTTGTTGCCCTTTATTAGCAAATGTTCTATTTGCCGAACCCTTCATCAACAAACTTGGAGGTTCACAAACTTCCAACTTCACCAACAAAGATTTCCTTAGTATTTAACCACTTCCTTGCCTTATCCTCATTCCACATTGTGGTATCTTCCTTCTTCTTTCTTTATAGGTGAAGTCCACCATCAGCAAACTTTGTCATTGGTGAACCTTTGAGTCATCGATAAAGGTACCAACCTCTTCCTTTGCCATGGGATTTTATCTCCTTGTTGCAAACTCACCTCCTTTTGCCCTTTATCGCCTTGTTGGTGAATCTTCCGTCATGAGAGCCTTCAACCAGTGAACTTGGAGGTTTGTGAACTTCCAATTTTGCTGATAAAGCATTACATTTGTTTTCTTTCATCACCTTAGAAAAGTCCCCACCTTTGTCAGAGCATTCTTTTCTATTCCATTAGTCAAGGAAGTGGCTGTAAGCAAAACTAGCCATTAGTGAACCTCTGGATTCCTAAACTAAACATAATACTAAACATGTATTTTTTGCAGCCTCTTTACTGCCAGCCTATGCTATATAGTTATCAGCAAACTGGTAGAAAAAGGAACTTGCGAACAAGTTCGTAGGTTAGGAATTTTGCTGATTTACAAACAATAAGGAAAAATATGAAAAATTTTCTAAGGGGCAAATGGGAACAAGACTTAACCATTTTGACCAGGGAAAAAATATAAGGACCAAACTTTGACCAAGGATAACTTCTTTATTTTAATGAATTTCAAGATGATTTAAAAAGAAAAGTTTCTCAAAATTTAATTCCCTATCCAATGGTGACCTTGGCTAAGAAATTTGCACATGATTTTTGGATTTTTGAAGTTGAAATGGGCACAATGGGAATAGAATTTTTGTAGGTGCCAACAGAGAGCACTGATGTTCCCAATGTGTGCTTCCATGTCATCCATGGGAAACTCTACAAAAAAATAAGTGATGTCAGGTAGAAATCTATCCCAATCAGCAATGCTTGGAAGACCGATTTCCTATTACAAAGAAGTTCTGGAAGCTTTCAAAGAAGTGACTCTGAAATTTGATGAAGCAATAGTAGGAGTGATGACTTCTTCTATGTCAATGGAACATTTTGTTTTTGTATCATGATTAGGGATGTGAGTTGTGATCAAAGTAGGATCATGTGAGAATGAAGAAACATTGGAGTCTCCATATATCTCCCAAATTTTGATCCATAATGCATGTGGATTGTTAATACTCATGATGGTATACAAAGTATCATTTGGTATATGTAAGTTGATTACTCCAAAAATATGATCACGATTATTAAACCACTTATCCTTCTAGGATTGTTTACTTGGTTCAGGTATAAGTCTATATAGATATGGCATGAGATTATGGAACTTGAGATGTTTCAAGATGCCTTCGCACTAGGACTTATAGGTTCCCTTGTTTAGGTTGATTATAGAAGAGTGAGTATCATATCCCATGATTTTAGAATAGGTTAATTCCTTTAGACAATAGAAATCAACACATTAGACAACCCTCTTGATTAGGTGACCCCCCATTTTTGACACTTTATAACTTAGTGTGTTTTACAATTCAAGTAGGTACAATGCATGGGAAATAAAAACACTAACATTTGCAAAAAACCATGCTCAATTATGAGCTACATAGCAAAAGTTATTGCAGAATTAATTTCTCATAAATGACCTAGATTAATGTATTTGCACTGAAAAGAAAAAAATACCTATGGTAAGAGTTAGCTTGGCCATCAAACCATTCATTGGAATTGACAAATATTGAAGAGTATAATGGTCTGATTGTGAGGGGGTGTTGGCCTCCTTCCAAACCGGACCTCACCCTTCGTGTTACATCCCCAATTTTTGTCTTACTAAAGTTTTCATTTTTACTGGGACATAAGTAAATCTATTGTGATGTTAAAGATTAATGTCATGAAAAGACATGTTTTGTATTGATTATCATTTATGAAATTATGAAAATGATTATGTTTATATCAATTTAATAATTGCTTATGAGATTTGATTTATTATTTAAGTCATGATGCACTGATCATAATTTGTTGGTTACAGGTTGAAATAGGAATACAGATTTTCAGATGACTCTCAAAGAAGAGAGAGAGAGAGTATCTTTCAAGGAGAGAGATATAGACCTTAGGTTATGAGTGGTCTATTTACCAAGATGAGTAAGATGTGTAACAAAAGTGTGAACCAATGTGTTGTGAGAGGTATGCCTTAACTTGTCAGTTTACTTATAAACCCAATCGATAGGTAATCGATACCTTACAAACCTTTGTAAGTTATAGAAAGTTGTCATAGTCATTAGTAGCATTAATGATGCCATTTGAAGGTGAACTATGGATATTTATGTTTAATGTAAATATTATGATGTTATTACCATAAAATGGTTCTCTTATTATTATTAAGTCACTTGAGGTGTTATAAACTATTCCTAACATTAAGACATTTTCGTTGCGTTAAGAAGACGTGAATATTGTTGACGGATTGTGATGGGGAGACAAGCTCACCCAATCACATTATCTGTAATCCTTTGTTTAAATATTATCATTTTATTGATTAAACCATAACTATCTAATAGAGGTGATGTTATGAAAATTATATTTGATGTAATCAAATATGTAAATGCCTTAGCATCGGATGAGGATAATACCTCATAATGAGTCGATGGTGTTATGCTTGAGTAGTCAAAGGCTTAAAAATAGGAGAGCCTTCATTATATTGAGTGGTGGAATGAACCACTTTAACTATTTATTAAATGAACAAATGTAGTTTTAATGCCTTGTCGGCCTCTTTGAAAGTAGAGCGGTGGTGATGCAGACCACATTTGTTGAAGCTCCCTCAAAGAATGTTCTTCCCATCAACATGTGTAGGGATATGCAAATTTATAACTATTAGTTGAAACTGAATCATGAAGCAGACTGCTTTGTATTCAATATGTTTCTAACTGCAAAGTGTGGAGGTGTGAAGTAAGGTGATTCTATAGGAGTCATCCCTGAGCCATTAATAACAATGACTCAGGTAAGCCATTGTTTATTAAAAAAAAGGGTTAAAAATTGGAGGGAGGTTATACTCTTTTGGTTAGATAGAGATATGAAGAAGGAAAGCTTAGCAGAGCATCAAGGGGAATGGAAAGAAGGAAGGTCTAAGAGTAGTGAAGAAAAATAGCTCAGTTGAAATCTCTACAAGTTAAATGTGGAAATTTTGACTGCCGATGAAGTGGAGAATCAATATAAAGATTGATAGAGAGGAATCAGATCACAAGCTGTTGAATAAGGGTAAGATTGGCAAGGATGATCTTTGGTTGTCGAAGAACACCTAATAGGTTCTTTTGTTATTTAGTGTCATTTAAATTGCTATATCTAAATAGCCTTATGATCTATATTGTGGATGGTTTCTAAGTTAAATTAATATCAGTGATATCCGGGTAGAAAATATAGGCAAATAACTCTCTTCTTGATCATATGATAAGTAAAGATACTAACGTTAATGAATGGTAGTTGGTATTTAAAATTGATCACTTTTATTATGTTTGAGAGTATAATGAAAATCTCATACTTCTTATACGATTATGTAATGATTTCACAATAGAGATAGTTTTAAGTTTCTGAGTAAACTATGTCTCTTAATATTTATAGATCTCCTCTATACCATATGCTATAGTTATTGGTAGAACATATATGTTTAAGTGGGATAGCTGTGGCTTGTAGTGATTATCTAAGATAATATAACTCCTTCAATTATAAGGAACCGTTGGGGTCTAGTTAGGAAATATTGATTCCCAATAAGCATCCCTTTATCTTTCAAAGATACATCAAGTATAATGACTTCTCTATATCTAGTTTAGGAAAGAAAACTTGTAATCATAGTTTCATCCTAGCTCCTTTTAGAGAGTGAAATGTGAACAAACCTCATAGAGGTTAGAGCATTAGGAAAGGTAACAACTCTAAGATAACCCAGTAGGGTGATAATTATTCTAAATACCATGTTATTTCCATAGTATGATATTCATTTTTCAATAGAACAATAAATGAGGAAATAAGAACCCTAGTGATGAAGATATTTGACTTTTGTCATATGGGAATATTTGCCTCAAAGCAATAACATTTAGAGTTGGGTTGAAAACCTATTCAGTATTTGATAGAACAACTTAAGGTTGTAAGTATTGATGTGTTAATGATCTAGCCATAGATGGAAAGGTATATTTAACCCTTTAGTTGAAAGAAGACTAATAGATAATTGTTCTTATGATATTCTTACTTCCTAGAATAAGTATGTTTGTAATTCCATTGGGTTGGGATAGGTTAAATAAAACCCAAGTTTAACCAATAAGGGTTAAATATTAATTGATGATACCTTTATGGTTATAAACCATTTTTAGTTATATCATGTGGGTAGACATTAAAGGGTAGAGAACCCTAAATTAATAAATGTTCATATTTATCTTATTGAAAAGAGATTTGTTATTAGTCGACAATGTTTAACCTTAGGTAGAGAAAACTATTTGTAGGGATTACAAGTTGACTTGAGATATAAGTCATAAGCCTTGGGTTTTGCAAGAATGTAAGAGGTACTATTAATGGTTAGTCAACCATAAAGTTTAGTATACCTTAATTGGTCACGACTTCTCTTAGTTATTACTTGTCGATAAGTGATGAATCTCCAATGATTGTAAAGATGCAAAGAGATACCGAAGAATAGATAGTCATTCCATAAGTTCTATGGAGCAATGACAATGTTTTGTGAATCCACCTAGGTCAGAATGGCTAGATTTGAGTTAGAAAAAACTCTTTAGTTAAACCTTAACTTGACCTACCTATGGCAATTATTTATATTAAATCGTAGATACAGACCATGATTGAAGGGACAAGTACCCTAACTATGTATATTTATTCTTACTTGTAAGAAAGGAAATAATTTCCTAGACTATGATGCTTAAACTCGGTAAGGTAATCATCTTAGTCATTATAAATTGATTTAAATTTCTTATGAGTCAATAAGTTGTGGACCTTGAGTATTGCAATAATGTAATAAGAATCCTCGTGAAGAAAGGTAGTCGATAGTGTCTGTGGAATATAGACAGTAAATGAAAACTTGTCTAGGTTGGGAAGACTAAAATGTTGAAGTTGTCAAGACTTTATAGTTATATATAATTGACCAAGACAAATTGTAGGAATATGATAGTATCCAAGTCAAGTTGGGATGGGTGAACATTACGACAACGTTCATTGCAAATGTCAATTTATATTGAAACTATGGCCAAAGTAATGTATATGTCTCTGCATGCATTGTCAGTTCACTGTATCTGGATTGCACAATCTATTGAAAATCATACTTAGCTAGAGAGTATCTAGGGTTGTATGATTGATAGAGATTGTGTAGGATACAACACTATGTACTCAGAAAGGCAAATTACCCCTGGTCACCTTTGGTCTATATTCCTCATGAATGGTAGGGCCACTTCCTATGTGGAATATGTGTGGGAGACCGCTGGTCTGTGGATGCAGGTAAATCACTAGAAAGATACTCTCTCTCTCTGGCAGAAGACATGCCAAGGCTTGTGATAAAGATGTCAGATTTCTGGATGCAGTATATCTTTGAGACTTGTATTTATTTAGACTATGTGAAACATTATCTATTGCAGATATTTGCAATTGATTTCTTTTGTAAACATTGTACTTGAGAAAGACAATATGGTTTATTGCATTTTGTAATGAGAAATTTTGTAATTGTAGTTACTTGATTATATGTTGAATAAAAGAAAAAAATTATCTATCTCATTATTACCTTGTTAAATTACTTTATGGTAAATTTCTTGATTTTACTATGTTTCTAGAATGTGGATGTTACACTTCGTCTTTGTTAGGTGAAAATACAAGGGTTTATTACAAAAAAAAATTATTCAAAGCAATTTCCCCTTTTTGGAAGGACCCCCCTTCGTAAAAAAAACATAATTTTAAATTTTTTTTTGTTATATGCCTATTTTATTATATCCCTATTTTGTTTAGAACTTAGTTCATATAGACAATTACTTTTGACAAATTGCCTATGCTAAGTAAGAATAACCAAATTTTACATTTACCACTTGAGGCCATGCCCTCTTGATTTAGGGAAAATTACGATAGAAGAAAAAACAAAAAAATGTAGAGGGGTAGGGGAAATTGGTAGCCAGAAGTAGAAGATGTAATGGTGGCCAAATTATTGCTATTGAGTGCTTGGGCACTGGATGAAAGGAGAGGCAGGGGTGAGCCTACTTTGGATGCCCCTTTTTGCCTTTGCAAAAAATGCCTCACACATAGGAATGGAGCTTAAAAGTTGTGTTATTGCATCCAAATGAATTAGTAGGCATTCATTTTGAGTTCAAAAGATGATTTGTGATAACATTTATCAATCCATCCATGTACAGATAGAGCCAATCTTTTCACAAAAGTCACAGATTTAGTAGTACAGAAGAATGTGAATCTTGCCAATGCATCTTAAAAATAAACAACTACACCAACAACATAAGAGACATAGAATACTAGACTCCATAATTCCTCATGATCATTATCGATGATGATATAGAGGATATCGGTCATCCACCATAGTCTTAGCCAATGGAAGCACAAAACATAGGGGTAGTAGCAAGTTTGAAGTTAGGGATGTGTGGAAGTCCTTGGGCCTTAAGGCATCAACCTCTTATGAAGTGTAGATGCCTCCCAACAACAGTAGCACCCATGGCCTAAGAACGAAGGACTTTAAAATGCCATACTCAAGTCGCACCAAAGAACACCCTCACTAAACATAGCTCAAGTGTATTACAGAAGATGATTGCTCAAACACCACACTTTCCACTTCATATGACCTCCTTTCAAGACCAGACTTTGAAACACACAAACCAACAACAAAACCTTATTCTTGCTCTGATACCATGAAGAATTGAACCAACATCAATGAGATGAATGCAAGTATTGAATCGAAGTGAATTGATAGTTGAATAATATTGGTGTATAACTCACATGAGTTATTCCTAACATAACCATAGTTAGGTGGTTTTCCTCACATGTGAAAAGACTAAGTCCTCTTGTTGAGTCATTAGTAGATGTGTTGCCTCATATTTGACACATCACCACTACATTTGAGGGTGGTTGAACCTTGAGCTATTCTCTCAGTCTCATTTTTACCATGTTCCCTATTCTTGTGGAGTCTTGTTCCTCAAACTTCACCTATTAATGCCTCTTCATTTGTAAAGCAATTCAATTCATTTTCAATATATTGCAATTGTCTTAGATCTCTAATCCATTGATCTTGGACTTCTGCTCACACATGGTATCAGAGCCATTGGAATAGCATCAAATCCATTGCTCGTCGACAACATCTCCATTGGTGAATCTCTGCAAACTCTTTTGCACTCTAGGCTCAATCTAACCTTATATCATTGTATTTTGAGGAGGTAAAAACTGGTTTTCAAAGCATATTTGAAACATTTTTGTGCAGGTTATAAATCGTCATTGTAGAGTTCATTGACTCTCACCATAGTGATGTCAAATCATAGCTAGGAAAGCCTCACACAAAGGCTTTTTTATCTAGTTTTTGTGCCTCACACAAATGCCAAATCAAGTGGCCTTCATACTACCTGTTCAAAGGCCAAAGTTGACCCTCTCTTAGTAATGCCATGACTCTACCTAATTTAGTGGCAATCACCCCACATTCCCTCAGCTATCGATGGAGTCATCACATAGAGGACGACGTACCCAACTCATCGCCCTTTTTGTGGAAATCAAGGCACATTGATGCCACTATTTTTGTGGCATTCTTAGTAAATAGTGTAAATCTCTTCCTCACTGCCATCAATTTCAGCTTTAAATCACCCTCATCTCACCCTCAATCGGGCCCCCAACGACTTCACACTCATCTGACATCTTCGACCTGTTCATCTGGCAGGAAAAAGTACACAGCATCAAGATCTGATGGGCATCAATCTGCAACACAAAGAAGTTGTTACTATTCACGTGACATAAGAAAATAAGGGGGTGACATAAGCAAAAAGGAGGAATCAAAAAGGGGAGGGGCACAAAGTTTTAAAAATTAAGCCCTTGGTCATATGGTTTTTTAGCGCTTGGTCACACTCTACCATAGGGGGCTTATTTTTTTTCCTCACAAAATTTTTTTCTCTCCAAATTTTTTCAAGCATATTGAAATTTCTTTTGACGTATGCAAAAATTGTAAAGGCTAGAACTTTTGCATACGTTCTCATAATCAAGTCATTCAAAAGGCAAAAGTACCTAATTTTTTGTCCTCTATCAGTCTATCTTGTCAATGCACTATTATTATAAAGTGCATGTGCATGTTAGTTTAGAGTGACAAAAACACTTCTTTAATACATTAAGCAATCTGGGGGGGAATATAAAACTAATCAATGGGGGGGATCTGTGTGTTCATATTGTACACTTCTTAGGGAAGTTTTTTTGTGTGAATGTCTATTTTTCTTTCAAAGTTTTCTACATCTACAATCTATGTGACTAAAAGGCATCATGGAGTCTATAGTTCCTATTCCTCCACTAACACCTTTCAATTATCATGATTGGAATCTTAAAGTTGGCCTTGTGCTAAAAAATAAGGTCCTATATAGGAAAACTATGGGAACAGAAAAAGAACCTAATGCGGCTAAGGAGAAAGAGAAGTTTTTCAACAAATGTGATCAAGCATTTAGATTTCTATGTTTAAATCTATCTCCATAATTATTGTTTCATGTCAAAAACTTAACTACACCTAATGAAGTGTGGGATAGTTTAAAGAAAAACTATTTGGAAAAATTGATGAACTCATAAGTCATGAATTGGAAAATCAACTCTTAGGTCTTAGTCCTAGAAATTACTCAACTTTAGAAGATTTCTTCACAAAGTTTAAATCTCTAAAGTTACAGTTACAAGATTGTGGAATTGACAAGAAATAGGATAAATTAATCCTTTCAGTACTTTCCAAATTAGGTCCAGAATTTTCTGTGTTTGTATCAATTTTCTATTCTATTAGAAGTGCTCTTGGAGCATCATGGAAAATGCCCACTCTAGATAAATTCATTTCTGATCTCACAAGGGAATAGGAGAAACTAATTCAGATGGGTTCTTTGAAGTCTACAAAGCCTCAAGTTCTAATTACAAGGAATGACAAGCCACAAACTTCAAATGGGTAGAAAAACACTAAGAAGGACAAGGATAGTAAGAAAACAAATTAAATTGATGATATCAAAAAGGATAAATCTTCTCATCAAAGTAAGCACATTTCAAAGAAGATAATATGTGCCTTTTGTAAAAAACCAGGGCATGATGAACATAAATACATGAAGAAGCAAATTAAAAGTCTCTCAAACATTGTCAAAAAGACTAACATTGGACTACCTGATTCTATCAAAGCATAGACATCAACTCAGGATAATAACAAGGACAAAGAGAAATCAAAAGGCAAATCTCTAGTTGTTATGTCATCTTCATCTACATCTCCATCATGGATTATTGATTCTGGTTCATCATATGGGTTCTTCTCAGGTTACATTCACATCCTTAGAGCCATCTAGAATATCTTCAGTCAACTTAGATGATGATACCCCAGCATTGCTTAAAGGGAGAGGATCTGTTGAAATTGAAGGAGGGATTTTTCCAAAAGTTCTAAGCGTACCTTCACTGTCAACTAATCTCCTTTCAATGTATCAAATAACACAGTTAGGGAAGAATATGAGAGTTCATTTCTCTCCAAATTTAGTTGAGATAAGAGAATTACAAAGTAATAACTTAGTTTCCATAGGGGAAGCAAATCATCAATCCAGATTGTATACCTTCTCAATTTTTTCTACAGATATTTCTCCAAAGGCATTACTAACTCATTCAGATGAGGTTACTAAATTATGACATGAACGGTTTGGCCACCTTAACTACCATTATCTAGAACAACTATGGAAACAAAATATGGTTAATGGATTACCAAAAGTCAAGTTTTCTAAAGGACTATGTGAAGGATGTGCACTTGGTAAACAACCTGAAGCAAAGTTTGACAAAAGAGAAACTTGGAGGGAAAAACAAGTCTTAAAACTTGTTCATAGTGATGTTTCAAGAGCTTTTCCACATCCTTCTTTTAGAAAGGCTAGATATGTTCTCACATTCTTTGATGATTTCTCACATTTTACATGGGTCAACTTCCGTAGACAAAATCATAAGTCTTTGATTCTTTTGAAGATTTCAAAGCTTTGTCTGAAAAACAATCAGGGAAAGTCATCAAGATTCTTTAGATAGATAATGGTAGAAAATATGTTAATAATATTTTTGAACAATTTTGCACAGCTAAAGGGATATATTTGCAATGCACAATTCCATATACCCCTTAACAAAATGGTGTAGCAGAACATAAAAATAGGTCCTTAAAGGAGATGGCAAACTATATGATTCAATCTAAAGGGTTAAAACCATCTTATTGGGCTGAAGCTATCAATTGTCCATGATACATTCAGAATGGAGTTCCTCATAAAGTCTTAAAAGGAATCACCCCCTTTGAAGCTTGGAAAAGGATGGAAACTAACAGTTGATTACTTCAGAGTTTTTGGTTCACCTACTATCACCCACATTCCTAAAGAACATCGCAAGGCAATGGATGCACAATCCAAACCATGTATCTTTGTTGGATATCATGAAGGTGTTAAAGGCTATCATCTACTACACCCAACCACACATGATTTGTTCTTTGAGTGAAGTGTCAAGTGTCAATAAACACCCCTTGAAACATTTCTTGACATTCCTCGACATACTATTGATTCTCTGAATAATGAAAATACCTTTGATAGTTCATATCATTTGCAACAATCTTATAGTTTACAAAGCAGTTCTTCTTCTTCTTCTAGTTCACATAGTGATGATTTAGAGAATTCATCATCAAGTTCAGGTATTGAATTAGAAGTTAACATATTTTCACCAAACTTAGCCACATCAAGATCTTCACAAGAAGATTCTCGAGTATAGAGTACTATAGATAGCAGACAAAATTAGACAGACTTTCAGGGGGAATCTCATGCTTTCTTTTCTTTAGTGTCTGATCCATAGACATTTAAAGAAGCATTAGGCATACCTAAGTGGGATGTTGCCATGAATGAGGAATATGATTCCTTAATCAGAAATCACACTTGAGACTTAACTTCTCTTCCCAAGGGAAGAAAAGTAGTTCGATGTAAATGGATATATCAGACTAAATATACAGTAGATGGGTTAGTTGACATGTACAAAGCATGGTTATTTGCAAAAGGATTTTCTCAAGTTGCAGTAATTAACTATATAGGAACCTTTGCTCCTATTGCAAAGATGACTTCAATCAGACTCACACTTGCTATAGCTGCAACACATGGGTGGTCAATACGTCAAATGGATGTAAAGAGTGCCTTTCTTCATGGAGACCTTGAGGAGGAGATCTACATGGAATAGCCACCAGGGTTTGTTCATGATTCATCCTTAGTATGTATGCTAAGGAAATCTATCTATGGCCTAAAACAAGCACCCAGGGCTTGGTATGGTAAGATGGATTCCTACCTTCTATCTTCAGGATTCACTCGATGTAATTCAAACCCCAATGTGTATCTTCTGCGGCATGATGATTCATTGTTAATACTAGTACTTTATGTTGATGACCTTTTAATCACTGGGAGTACTTCCTTCGCTATTGTGGCAGTAAAATAAACACTTCAAGAAAGGTTTGACATGATAGACTTAGGGTTACTACATTACTTTCTTGGTATTCAGATATGTCAATTAGATTCAGGGATAGTTCTTGCTCAACCTAAGTATGCTCTTGATTTACTTAAACATTTTCACATGTCAAATTGTAAACCATCTCCAACTCCCTTCTTATATGGTGTTCAGCTCGAGACATCTTATCCTACTCCATTAGTTGATACAACATTGTATAGACAACTAGTAGGCAGCCTCATTTACATAACACACACCAAGCCTGACATTACATATGTCGTTGGCTTAATTTCTAGATTTATCCAGGAACCTCATGAGTTGCATTGGAAAGTAGCTAAGAGGATTCTTAGTTATCTTCATGGTACAATTGCATTTGGGATACATTACAGAGTTGGTTCCACGGTTGATTTGGTTGCATTCACAGATTCAGATTCGGCTGGTGATATAGAAAATCACAAGTCTGCTTTTGGATACAATTTTTCACTTGGTTTGGGTCCTATTAGCTGGTCTAGCAAGAAGAAAAATGCTATTTCTATATCTTCTATAGAGGTAGAGTTCTTAGGAGATGTTAACTTATCTACTGAGGCCATATGGCTTCAAGGCATCATTTCTGAATTCGGCATTCATCTCAGACAACCAATGATTATCTATTGCAATAACCAAAGTACAATCCAAATATGCAAGAATCTGGTTCAACATCAATGAACCAAATACATTGAGATTCATATGCATTATATTCATGAGCTCATTCATGATCAGATCATCAACTTAGTATTCTGTTAGTCATCAGAACAAGTCACCAACATCTTCACCAAACCCTTTACAGAAATCAAGTTCATCCATCTACGAACTCTTCTTGGCGTGCAGTCTACATTGGCATCATCTTCATCTTAACAGAGCATCTAAAGTGCTCTCTTTGTTTTCTCTCTTTAGGAGGAAAGTTTTTTCCCATAGGGTTTCTTTCTTTCTCCATTTTATGAGAGTTTTTTTTTAAATGAGTATCTAAAATGGCACATAGCCGGGACTCATATTTCATAAACCCACCTAAGCTATGCTTAAGGGGGGTGTTGGTGTATAACTCACATGATTTATTCCTAACATAACCATATTTAGGCAGTTTTCCTCACATGTTGAAAGACTAAGTCATCTTGTTGAGTCATTAGTAGATGTGTCACCTCATATTCGATGCATCGCCACTACATTTGAGGGTGGTTGAACCTTGAGCTATTCTCTTGGTTTCATTTTTGCCACCTTCCCTATTTTCGTGGAGTCTTGTTCCTCAAACTTCACCTATTTATACCTCTTTGATTGTAAAGCAATTCAGTTCATTTTTAATATATTGCAATTGTGTTTGATCTCTAATCTATTCATCTTCAACTTCCACTCACACAAATGAAATGAGTACATGTAGGCAAAAGGTGGAAGTTAGTTAGTTGAGGAAAGGATTCCTCAAAACTAGCATGAGAGGCTAGTTTAGTGGGAAACTTGATGACCCCTTTCCTAACTAACTACCCAATAACCTTGACACCTCAATGAGACATTTTTCAAGATTGGGTAAGGGCACATCTAAGTAGGCTTATACCTAAACTTGTATAAAATATATGAAATATATATACACTGCAAGTTTAAGGCTCGTGTTTGACATTATATATAATCTTGTATTGGGGCATATTACAGTTTTTGTTTAGTTGATATAGAAGTTGAATCCAGTAACTCTTTTAACACCAATCCATCTTTAGCATATGGCCAAATACATTTAGTATACTATCAAGAGATAAAAGTGATGTACTGAGTCAATGTTACAAACATACTCCAAACATGTAGGCATGGATTGGCACTCGACATATGATGCCATTTTCTCCCAAGATACTCTCCACCTATAATACATCCCATCAGCATAAATCTCTTCTTGGGGATAATCAATTATTGGAGTTGGATCTCATAGATGTGGGCATAGGAAAATACCATATTGACCTTAGAACAAATGATCCATGCTAATATAAAAAACCTAACACTAAAGGCTCTTTCTATTCATGTTGCACCAAAGATAGTGAACATGCACGTGAAAATTTGGGAGCACAAATATTGGCAACCAAGATAAATAGATACTTGGAAATTTGAGGAATGGAGAATCAACATGAACTGGTATAAAAAATGATGGAAACTTCTAGAAATTTTTTGAATTGAAATAAAAAAGATTTAAAAACTTTCTAGAAACAATATTAGAAACTTTAGGAATATTTTGGAAAGATAAATTTCAAAGCAAGAAACTTTCATAAACCCTTAATAAACAACAAAAATTGTTGCAAATGCTTTGACATTTGTTAGAAATGCTTATAAATGTTTCTTGCCCCTGAGAGGAATTTCTTGAAATTTCAAGAATAGAGAAATGGTTTAGAAAGATTGAAAAAGGTTTCCAACCCACTAGAAACTATTATCAAGATTGAAAGCTTTCTACCAATGTCTACATTTCTACATATATAATCTACAAACTTCCCTAATACTAAAATTGGCTCACATTAACTAGAGATACTTTCTACCAATGCTTGCATTTTCTAAACATGTTATAAGGTGACTACAATATACTAAATTCCCATTTACCAAAAATGGCCCTCATCCATTAAGGGTTCTTTCTACTAATGCCTGCATTTTCTACACATTTTCTAGTGACTATAGCCTACTAACTACAAATATCCACCAACATCAATATATATAACAATAGTTGCAACATGCAAAATCATACGAAATCATATGAAAATCTAAATTGGGCGCAATGTTTCATACCTCTTATAAATTTTACCAAAACCACCACCCCATAACTTCTTTGTAAAAAGTACAATCTCACAAGGCCTCCCCTTTAAGAGCTCAAGTCCCCCTATAACACTCCTAGGTACAACAATGGTAGGATGGTGTGTCTTCAAGTCTTCCTCCTTCAAACTAGCTTCAAAACTCTATTTAAGGCCACCATAGTGGAAGCTACCTAGACTAGGATAAGAAAATTAAAAGAATCCTGCAAATCACAAAGATAAATCACAAGCACATAACAACACAATGAAATAGATGAAGTCACCTGATGCCTGAGATGAGCAAAGTAAGAGGGTACAAATAGGCTTGAGTAACCCTAAGTTAATGGGAGTCAATCCCATAACTTAAGGAGAGCTCAAGGAAATGTGGCAAGCTAAGTGGAGTGAAGGAATCTTCCTAACTACCACACACCTAGCTGAGGTGTCTTATGCCATGTGCATAAATGAGGCTTCCAAATGAAAGTGAAATGAAGCCAAATGCAATGTGTACACTAATACCCCCCCTTAAGCACAACTTAGGTGGGTGGAAAAGATGGGTCCTGGCAACAAGGCCTGATGAGGTACCCATTTACAAAAAACTCTTATAAGTGGAGAAAGGTAGAAAACCCAGTGGGAAAAAAAACTACCCCCCAAAAGAGAGAAAGCAAGAAGGGAAGAAGGATAGAAAGCCCCCCTCAAAGATGATCCAGCTACTGATGTAGACCACACCCCTAAAAGATTTCATAGATGGATGAACTTGCTCTCAACGAAAGGTTTGCTGAAGATGTCTGCAACCTGTGCTGAAGACTGGCAAAATACTAAGTCAATGACCTGACTATGGATGAGCTCTCGAATATAATGCATATGAATCTCAATGTGTTTGGTTCATTGACGCTAAACCAGATTCCTGCATATATGAATAGCACTCTAATTGTCACAATGAATGATTGTTGGTTTCTTGAAAGGAATACCAAACTCAGTAAGAATACCCTATAGCCAAATAGCTTTAGTAGCTGCATTAATAGCTCCCCTATACTATGCCTTTGTAGATGATAAAGAAATAGCAGATTGCTCTTTGCTAGAGCAATTGATAGGACCTAATCCAAGTGAGAAACTGTAACCTGAAGTGGACTTGTGATTGTCTATATCACCAACCCATTCTGAATCTGTGTAGCCAACCAAGGCAATCTTAGTACCAACTCTAAAGTGAATCCCAAAACTAATTGTACCCTGTAGGTAGTGAAGGATCCTCTTAGCTGCTTTCTAATGCAACTCATGAGGTTCCTGCATGAATCTGGAAACCATTCCTACTGCATATGAAATATCAGGCCTAGTATGAGTCAAGTATATGAGACTCCCAACAAGTTGGCGATACAAAGTGGCATCAACCAATGGTGAAGTACAACATGTCTTAAGTTTGACTCCTAATAGAAAGGGAGTTGGAGATGGCTTACAAGATGTCATGTCAAATCATGCCAACAAATCAAGAGTATACTTGGGTTGTGCAAGTGTGATCCCTGTATCAGATTGTGAAATCTCTATGCCAAGGAAATAATGCAAAATACCCAAGTCTATCATATCAAATCTGTCATGGAGAGCTGACTTCACTGTTGCAATAACAGAAGAACAACTTCATGTGATCAAGAGATCATCAACATATAGAACCAATATCAATAGTGAATCATCCTGATGGAATAGATACACATTAGGATCAGAATGGCATCTAGTGAAACCTAAAGTAAGTAAGAAAGAATCCATCTTGGCATACCAATCTCTAGGAGCTTGTTTGAGGCCATAGAGAGATTTCCTAAGTCTGTAGACTAAGGATGAATCTTGAACAAACCCTGGTGGTTGTTCCATGTAGATTTCCTCCTCAAGATCTCCATGAAGAAATGCACTCTTAACATCCATCTGATGTACTTCCCATCCATACAAAGTAGCAATAGCAAGTGTGAGTCTAATTGAAGTCATCTTAGCGACAGGTGCAAAGGTTTTAGTGTAATCAATACCTGTAACTTGTGAAAAACCTTTTACAACTAGTCATGCCTTATACTTATCAATTGACCCATCTACTGCAAACTTAGTTTCATATATCCATTTGCATCGAACTAGCTTCCTTCCCTTAGGAAGTGAAGTCAAATCCCAAGTGTGATTTCTAAGTAAGGAATTGTATTCCTCATCCATAGCATTATCCCACTCAGATATGCCTGAGGCCTATCTAAAATTTTGTGGATCAGAAGTTGAGGCAAAGTAGGCATGAGACCCCCCTAAAAATTTTACTCAATGTGTCTATCAACTACTGAATCCTGTGCCCATAAATCTACCCTATCAAGTGAATGAGATGGAGGAGACTCAAGTGCAGTTATGTCAACCTCTAATGCAATCCTAGAACTAGATGAAGATGAACCCTCATCACTATCCTCACTATCGTAACTAGAAGAATCTGAAGAAGACACTATATCAGGAATCTGTTGTGAATGATTTGAATCATCAAGGTGTAGTGAGCCCAAAGTATGATAAGAATTGTCAAGTGTAGAGTCAATGGAATTCTCATGCAACTTAACATTTCTCTCAATGAACAACTCATGTGTAGTAGGATGAAGTAAGTGATAGCCCTTAACACCATCTAGATATCCAACAAAAATACATGGTTTGGATTGAGGATCCATAGCCTTGCATTGCTCCCTTGGAATGCAAGCCATTGTTGGAGACCCAAAAACTCTAAAATGATCAACTACTGGTTTTTATCCTTTTCAAGCTTCAAAAGGTGTGATTCCTTTCAATGCTTTATGAGGTACCCTATTCTAAATGTAACTTGTGCAATTGATAGCTTTTGCCCAAAATTTTGGTGTAAGTTCTCTATGATGTATCATGCAGTTTGCCATTTCTTTTAATGACCTATTTTTACGTTCTGCAACTCCATTTTGTTGGGGAGAGTAAGGAACAATACGCTGCAATTCAATCCCCTCTGATGTGCAAAACTGTTCAAACCTATTGTTTACATATTCACTCCCATTATCTGTCCTTAGAATTTTGATAGATTTCTCAGATTGTTTCTCAACTAGGGCTTTGAAATCTTGAAAGCAATCAAAGACTTCGGATTTTTGCCTAAGAAAGTAAACCCATGTATATCTTGAAAAGTCATCAATAAATGTACAAACATATCTTGCCTTGGTGAAGGATGGTGTGGAAATGGTCCCGAAACATCACTATGTACAAGTTCTAAGACTTGTGATGCCCTCCATGCTTTGCCTTTGTCAAACTTATGTTTTGGATGCTTGCCTAGTGCACAACCATCACAAAGCCCCTTTAAAAGTTTGACATTTGGCAACCCTATTACCATATTTTGCTGATTCAATTGTTTGAGATAGCGATAGTTTAAATGACCAATTCACTCATGCCAAAGCTTGCTAATGCCATTGGAATGGGTAAGTAAAGCTTTTGGAGAAGTACTAGGAGAAAAACTAGAAAAGGTATACAATCTCAATTGATGATCTGCCTTTCCTGTAGCTACCATATTGTTTCTATACATGTCTCTGATTTCAACTCCATTTGGAGAAAATTCAATTGTCATTCCTTTTCCTAGATGAGTGATTTGATACACTGAAAGGAGATTGGTTAAAAGTGAAGGTACATTTAGAACATTTTGGAATGTTCCTCCTTCTACTTCAATAGACCCTCTTCCTCTAACCATTGCTAGAGTATCATCACCTAAGGTGATTGATGACATGCTACATGATTGCAAAGATGAGAACTCAACTTGTGATGATCCCATATGATGAGTAGCTCCTAAATCTATTATCCAAGATGGTGATGAGGATGCAGTAGCAACTAAGGCTTTGCCCTTGCCTTTCTCTTTTGCCTTTGACTTATCTTGATTTGATGAAGATGTGTTGATTGAATCTGGAACCCCTATGTTGTTCTTCTTGAGAAGATGTGTAAGGTGATCTATTTTCTTCTTCATACACTAATGTTCATCATGACCATTCTTTTTACAATAGGCACATTTGACTAACTCTTTCTTAGGTTTCCCTTGCTTAGAGTTGCCTTCTTTTTTTGAGTTATCAGTTTTGTTGTCTTTCTTAGAATCCTTATCCTTTTGATTTTGTTGTGTCTTACCCTTTGAAGATTGAGCTTTCTCATTTCCTGCAATGAGTGCTTGAGATTTACTAGTCTTCAAATTCCCCATCTGAATCATCTTATCTTGCTCCCTTGTTAGGTCAGCAATGAAGTCATCAAGAGTCTGGCATTAGCAGTCACTATTCATTGTTTCCTCTGCTCACCCTTACATCAACGACCTATTCATTTGGTCAAAAGGTTTGCGTATTGGTCAACACTTGGATTCATTGTTTTGCTAATTATGCAGGTTGTACTAGTAAAGGAGGAGGCACTGGCTAGGAATAGGACTATTTCCACCACCATTAAAAATATGATATGAAACCATCACAACCACTAGCACCCATATGTTGAAATTGGAACCCGCACCACTTCTATTTGTCAAGTTGCAGGAAGAATAGTCTAAATTTTTTATTTGTTTTTTTGGTTTAATTTTTTTTTATATTTTTTTTGTAATTTTATTTACAGAAAGAAATTCATGCTCTACCATCTAAATATTTTTTTTTAATTTATTTTTTTGGTTTTTTTTTTTTTTCTATTTTTATTTACAATTAAAAAACCATGCTCTATTAAAATTATCTTATGATATTTATTATTGTGTACCACATGAGAGCATTGATTTGGTTTTTATTAAATAGATACTATTTAGTTATTTTTATATTTATTTTTGAATTGTCCATAAGGGTGCGATGCGATGGTAAGTTCACTTGGTTGTTGTGATTGCCACCAAGGTCCAAACCTCTGTTGGCTAAAAGAACCTGCAGGCCATGGGCCTTTATTGGGCTAGTGTGCTCATAGGATTTGTGCCTTTGTTGGGCCATGGGAATAGATCCCTCATAACGGTCTTTCTTGGCTTGGATGAGGCTAAAAACTTGAGTAATTCTCAACAAAAGAAATACTTATTTTTGAACTATCACTTTTTTTAAATCTTTGAAAAAAAAATTAAAGGACTACAAAAAAACAAGAGACACATTGCATCAGGGTCTTGCCATTGTAATGTTGAATAAAATGAATGACATTGTAATTGATAATAAGTTTAAAGATTTAGTGGTAAAAGCATTTAGATTAATGAATTACTTACTGTAGAAGCCTCTCAACTTAATAAGTTTAAAGATTTAGTAGAAAAAACATTAGATTAACGATTAGTGTTTAGGGTATAAATATTAGTGTTTAGTGTATAGTTTTTAAGGTTTAGAGTTTAGGTTTATGATGAGGGTTCAATGTTGAGGGTTTAGGGAAAATTTAATTTTCAAGGTTTTAGTATTAAAAATGAACTTTGTGGAAAAATTTTAACTCGTAAACCATTTTACTTTATTAACATAATTGTATAAGATAAATATGTAAACAAACTTGTAATCTATTTTAACAAAATTGATTGTGAAAATTTCAAATTTGTTAATCTAAATGCTTTTGCTACTAATTCAAATCACTGCACCATTGGCAGGAACGTGATGCAATGCATCCTTATTATATGATATATTTAATATTAATACTAAATATATTATATTATTAAATATATAATACATTGAATAACTATCATTAATATATAAAATTTTATTTAAACAATACTTATTATATTTAAACTATTATTTAATAATTATTAAAGAATATTAATTAACAATTAATACTTTTCATACTATATTTAATATATATAATATTTAATAATTATTTCATATAATTTAAATATAAAAGCAAATTTAGTTGTTTGGATTTTTAAGAATATAGAATATTGGTTATTTAAAAAAAATAAAGTTGTCATTTAAAAAAAATAAGTCTGTTTTATTGAATCAATGCATATGAATAATTAAAATGTTCTCAAAAAAAATAATTACATTTTGGAATAATTAAAAAGCCTTTAATATGACCTGTGACTCATGGTATGGTTAACGATGGAGAATCAGGAACAAGAACATAATATAACACACTTTCATGGATTGCTATATTCACATTATGGATAGTTATTAAGGTAATTAATAATTTACAAACTGATGTATATTCACGTTTATGGACCGCTGGAGGCATTATATGGTGAGTACAAGATAGTGCCAACATGGTACTTATCTATTATATATGCATTGAATATTTAAATTGTAACAAAATTTAGATAATAATTCTATTTTTCACCCTTATTGTTTATAGGATTGTCCAATAAGGAAACAAATAAATCACATTTATCAAATTATCAAATAAGAAAATTAATTATAAACTATAGTATATTTGTAAAATGAAGTTAATACTCAATGTCGATTGGTCAAATAGCCAAAACAAATTGCATCACATGGATGCATAAATATTTCTGCCTTGCGAGGAACTAATAATAACAAAAAGGATCTTGTTGATGATCTCTATTAAAAAAACCAATAATCAATTAAATCCACTGCATTAAAAAATAAAAAATAAAAAAACCAATTTCTAATATAAACATAAATACGGGCCCTTAAATTGCTTGAGTTTTAAGTGGTTGCTTTGATTGCTTAGTATGTTTCCCTTAAATTCTATCTATCCTTTTGTTTAGTTGTAATTGTTGGTCGATTCCCAAGATTAATACGAAAAACTCTTATTGACATTTACTATGTACGGGTCTTCACTTTAATAAATATACTTGCAATACCCATTAATTTGCATTAGGGCCCTCGTGTATGGCCGAACATCAACCTCTACATATAGATGATATTGGTACTATGATCATTAATTGAATTTGCATCTTTAACTTTGCAAAATATAGTATTTATTTTGGGAAAAAAATTTCTAACCTCTAATTTATTGACAGGTACAATAGATAACAAGTTGGTACTTGGCATTGATTATTTTAAAATATAATAAAATTTAAAGAATAATTCTATTTTTCACATTACTGCTCACAAGATGAGCCAATAAAAAAACAGATAAATGACATTTATCAAATTTTAAATAAGAAAATTAATTGTGAACTATAATATGTTTGTGAAATGAATTTAATACTTTATAGTGATTGGTGAAATAGACAAAAGAAATTATATCACATAGATGCATAAATAATCCTACCTAAGAAACTAAAAATGAAGGACTACCAAAAAAAAAAAAAAACAGAGACTACCCAAAGAGTGAACATATTATAACCTATCCACCAAATTATGCAAGCAAAGACCTAACTATCCTTGGATCTTTCCAACATCTATTACTACTCCCAACTTCATTAGTATAATTCTCAAATTTACTGCTCCAACATAAAGAAAGGAAGGTTTCAAGAAGCAAAAATACGAATAAACATTGAAACGACCATCTCTAAACCAAGGGTCATTCCAGAAGTACACTGCCCTGCCGGTTTTGAAATCCCAGAAAAGGTAATTGACAACATATTGTTAAGCCGTCAAATAGTTATACTTACTATGTAAAGGCGAACGCTAAATTCCAGAGCACACTGGATTTAGATTACGCAAGCAAAGACCCAGCCGTCTGTCAATCTATGGCAAGGATGAGTTTACTTGTGAAATTTTAATTTTATTTGATTAGAATCTGCATTTCTTCGACGACCTCATCCAAGTACTCTTCTACCTTTCATGACTTCACAAATATACAATCTGTATTTTCGACTTAATTCTTTACTAGGAACTTCACCGGAAACAAATTGTCTTCGTTTATGTCGAAAATAAAGCTTAAAATCACCTAATCGTTTGGAAAGCATCCCATTGCACGGTGGGATAGAGACAAGATAGTTATACTTGCCGAATACTAACGGACACGAATTTGGTATACCTTGCTGTTTTTCATAAGGTTATTTATATGGGCCCTCTCCCCATATAAGCAATTGACAAGATTTCTTAGCCAAACGGGGCTACTTAAGGAACATATTTGCCAAGATACCGACACGTTATACTTCAAAATCTTCCCTGTTAAACCGTAGAATAAAATTCATGAAGTTTACATTTTTTATCTCGCAATCGTCTGAGATCTACTACGCTGTTATTTAATTAACCTTTACTACTTTACATGTTTTAGAGTAGATGGGCCTTGTCATAGGGCTCGCTGACCACCATGTGCGAGTACCATCTGAGAGTAACAAGCAGCCTTCGGACTTTGAATGGAATCCTTTGTGTAAAGCATCTACCATGTGAAGCTTAAGTTGCTACTCTCGATGCAAGTATAGAAATTTCTGTGAAACTTAAGTTGCTACTCTCGATGCAAGTATAGAAATTTCTGCGAAAGAAAAGTTGCGGTGTTCGCTGAAGCCGAGGCTGAAGCTACAAATACGACCTTCTACCTAGTTGTTTCTCATATTTGAGCTTTCGATTATCTAATTTTCATCTCCTGCGTGTCCAGATTCTTTTTGTGATCTCTAACCCATTTTCCACTTTGAATCATGAAATTAATGAACGCAGATGAAGTAAAGATCGATCAAGATCGCTGGCTTATTCAAATCAAGGAAGGCCTGCAAATACATGGAGAGCAAGAAGAAGAAAAGGAGATTTGTGTATCGGTTTTTGGTGTGCCCAACGAGTTGTTGGCAGTGAAGCCAGAAGCATATATTCCGCAGTGCGTCTCCATTGGACCATATCACCACTGGAGATCCCAACTGTACGAAATGGAGAGATATAAAGTGGCTGCTGCGCGAGGATTTAGAAGACGATAACCGGTGACTGTAAGTTCGAATCTGTGATGGAGGAAGTGAAGAAATTTGACTGGCAGATCAGGAACTGCTACCACAAATATCTCGACTACAAGGAGGAAGCTCTGGCATGGCTTATGGCTTTGGACGCCTCCTTCCTGCTCGAATGTTTGCAGTTCTACGTCAAACAGGCGGACCAGGCTTCTTCACAAGTGTCTTCGCAGGTGAAGCGACTGGGCAGAGTTTTAGAGGCAGAAGTGCAATACACAATGCAATTATGAGAGATCTGATGATGCTCGAGAATCAGCTACCTTTGTTCGTCTTGCAGAAGCTGCTGGAAATACAGTTGGGTTCTCAAGAGGAGGCGGAAGAAAGGCTCTACAATCTGATAAAACTCGCCTGTAAAGAATGGTCGCCATTTATGTTGAAGATGTCGGATAGTTCAAGGCTGCGCATAAAAGAGAGGGGTCACATACTGGAGGTGCTCTACTACTCTATTGTCCCTGCAGCAGCCATGGACAATACCATTTCTAAGAAGAATGAGGACGAGAATGTCCCGTTGCCGGATTCAACCTACGTATCCCGTGCTCTGAAAGCTTTATGGAAGGCTCTCTCCTCATTAAACGTCAGCCTTGTTCAACTTGTCTCGGCACTCTCTCAGCGTCTCTTGAGAGGAAGGCCTACCCAGTTGGTGATACAGTTGTCCACGCATATTGTTTCCAGTTTTGAAAATCTTTCAATTAAGCGCAAAGATGAAAAGAATGAGGAAAAAGATGAGGAAAGAGGATTTTCATCTGCGGAAACTCCCCTTACACGCGACGATCTATACTCAGCAGGAGTAAAATTCCTTCCAACCGAGGGAGACATCACCACAGTTTGCTTCGACCCTACAACTGCAACTCTTTATCTTCCCAAATTGAGGTTGGATTCCAACACAGAAGTAGTTCTCAGAAATCTGGTGGCGTTTGAAGCTTCGGCGGCGCCTGGTGCGTTGATCTTCACTCGCTACGCTGATTTCATGAACGGCATCATCGACAAAGACGAAGATGTTCGGCTGCTAAGAAACAGCGGGATTATCTACAATCACATGGCAGACGACAGGAAAGTGGCAAGCGTTTGGAACGGCATGGCTAAATGCGTGAAATTGACGCAAGTAAAATATTTGGACAAAGTTATAGCGGACGTCAACAAGCATTATAAAAACAGATGGAGCGTTGCTGTGAAGGAGTACATAAACATATACATATTTGGTTCATGCCAGTTTCTCACTGTTGTGGCCGCAAGGATACTTCTACTTCTCACTTGCTTAGAGGCTTTTTGTTCTGTCTATGACTGTAAGCATTGGTGGAGCCACTCTAGTATTTTGCAGGACTAAGCCAATTGGAAGAGCTTCATCTCATATAACTAGTTACCAAGGCTGACAGCCGTTTCTTCTATTACACCGATTTTCATTTACTTTGGATGGATACAACAATTTTGTTTTCTAAGGCGGGTGAAACTCCTATTACATTGTAACGTATTAGAATTGCCATGGAAATTGATTAGGTATACTGCCATTGTCAAGTGCAGTACCTTAAAAAACACACTTAAATTATGTGTTTGTTGCTTAGAGAATCCAATACTGCCGTACAATAATATCGTTTGGAAGCATTCGTAGAAAAGACATGGGATTTTTGTATTCTCTGTAAAGTTCCTTGCTTCCAGATTTTGCTCATAGAATTACGAATCTCAGAGCCTGTGGTTATTCTTCGAAGGTGCCCTTAAAATACTACGTCATATCTTAATATAAATAAAATCATATATAAACTGAATATATATCAACATAATCTTCTATAAATTTTGAAGGGTCCATATAAAATCTTTCCTGTCATGAAATATGATCTTTTTAAAAATTTTATTGTATTTCATAGCAAAATTACCTAAATATGGCCATATGCCCATCAAATTTAGGCCCTTTTTCTCATATTATTTAGGGTAAATTTTTTAAATTGTATTCTATTCAATAATTTTGCTTTATAATTGTTTAGATGAAACATATTCATAATTAAATATGCATCTACATCTATTGTTAGGTTATATTATTGAAATTATTTTGGTTATATAGAGTAATTATGGGGTAATGAAATAGTATATGAATGAAGAAAATGCATTTGACAATTTTTAAAAAAAATTATTATAACAATTTGATTCTGAGTATTTTAAATATTTATTGTAATCATGTTTCATTTATTATACTTGTATTTCTATAAAAAGGAAATTACAAGTAAAATTAAATATATATTTATATTACAAACTAAGATCAATTAATAGATATTTTAATATTGTATAAGATATATTTATTATCTTAGAATATAAAAATATTTATTTCTTTTTCCAAATTTTCGTTAGTAGAACGAGTAGCACTTGTTTACTCTTGTAATTGTGAAATGTGTGTATTCATGTCAATTCCCATTTAGTTTTGGGCATATTTTCTTAATGCCTATTGACACTTAATTTTGCACAGATTAATGTAATGGTAAAATTCAAAGGACTTCATTAACTATTTATTTGAATGTCATAGTCTATATTAATCTTTTTTTTCAAATTGATATATTAATGGCTTGCTTGAAAAATGATATATTGAAAACAATTAGGAAGGAAATAATTTGTGATAATGGTTTTTAATTATTTATTGAATATAGATATTAGAATGAAAGGATGTGGATAGATCTAATTGTGTGCCATGAATACAAGTGATTATCTTAACTCCTAAGAATGCCATGACATACAGTTGATATCTATTATATATGAAGTTGAATAAATGACTAAAAAAATTAAGTGAATGGATTATGAGAATCTTCAGCCATTGGATTGGATCATGCACACATTGTAGTCCTTGGACACCATTGCACCGTGTGATCATTCACAACAAAACATGTCCTTCAATACCTATACATTTTTTTGCCTATGTATATATCTATGTGTGAGAAAGTGTAGTTCTAAAGAACATCATTGAGAGCCTCCTACATAATGAAGGAAGTATTTAACTTCCTTGATGACATTCAGACCCCTAGGTTGATTTGACAATATGTAGAAATTGAAGCCAAGTAGCTGGTGTCCGATGAGACCTAAGACTAATGCATGTTGAGTCTGACACTAATTGAGTTTGATTTAAACTAAGATTGTTAATTGGCTTTCTTCTGATCATTCAATTTTGGAGATCAAAATAGAAATAAGTTGACAAGTAATTGATATGCATAGTTTTTTTATTATTGTATTTGAAGGCAACTGAGATTAAACAATTACTAGTGTTGAATGATATTGATATGTGAAATATATGGAGTGATATTCCTTTTCTATATTATCTTCTTAATTAGTGAAAGTGTTCAAGGATGTTGTCCTTCAAGACACAACCTTAAACATGCAATTTGAAACTTTTAACATCCATAACAATAAGTAAGAATCATTTCTTGGGATTATAATTCATAAAAAGAGAATTTTAAAATTTTAAACTCCAAACTAAATTGTGAGTGTCATTTAATCTAAAACAAGAAATTTACTTAAAATGGGTTAAACATATTTAGAAGTTAAGGAATTTTATATTCTAGTATAGATATCTAAAATACATCTCTGTAAAAAATATCAAGAGATATTAGGCTTGAGTTATTTCAAGAGATATTAGGCTTGAGTTATTTTATTTTACTTTAGAACATTATATATATATATATAATGCCCCTGGTAAACTTTTTAATGTGACCGGCGACGTTGGTACGACACGCCCGCCCTCCGGCTCCACACGAATGCTCACCTTATCCCCTAAAAAGAACACTTCAAACTTGAGAGCTCGTTGGCCCAATGGGGGTTTGAACTTTGGTGGCTGCCACTACAACCAAGCGACTTAGCCATCGAACCACGCCCTTATCGGCACTTTATATATATATATATATATAATTTTATTTACATTGTTTATTTTATTTTTATTTGAAGAGTTTTTTCGATTTACTTAAGAATTATTTTATATTTTTTTTAATAATATGTGTCAATTATGCATTGGATTTTATATATACCACATAATGATCTATAGATTACTATGACTATAGAACGCCTCTTAACATAATTATAATATAAAATTTAACGTTAAAATTAATTAATCCCAAAAAGAATAAAAATTAAATACTCAAAAAATTTATTAATGATAATCTTGAGAAAGAGGAAAAGGGTGAAAGTTGTTATTTTCTCCTCTACAATTAATAAACTCTCAAACGCTGTATTGGAGAGGGATTACCATCGACTTTTTCAGTCTGTATTTCTTCGACGACCTTCGACTTTTTAACTCATTTCACGTGCAATCGATGTTTCAACTGGCTAATGAAAGGGAACAACTGGCTGCTGAATGGATATCAACGGCTTTTGGCTTATGAAAAGGTCACTTCGCTACTGACCATCTCTTCACGAGTATGTCCGCAAAAGTCGAAAGGTCATTCCAAAAATCTATTTACGACGTACGATGACGCTAAATTTAAGAGGGCACTCGTTTTAGAATACGCAACGATGAGTTTACCTGTGAATTGTAATTCTATTCGCTTAGAAAACAATATAGAGTCTGTATATTTCGACTGTTATTCTTTACCAGAAACTTCACGGAAAACAAATTGTCTTCGTTAATGTTGAAAATAAAGCTTAAAACTACCTAATCGTTTCAAAAGCATCGCATTGCACGGTCGGATAGAGACATGATAGTTATATTTACCCAATACTAACGGACACGAATTTGGTATCCCTTGCTGTTTCTCTTGAGGGTATTTATATGGACCATTTCCCCACATAAGTAATTGAGAAGATTTCTTAGCCAAACGGGGCTGCTTAAGGAACATATTTGCCAAGATACCGACTGTTTAAACTTCAAAATCTTCCTTGTTAAACAGTAGAATAAAATCCATAAAATTTACATTTTTCATCTTGCAATCGTTTGAGATCTACTACACTGTTATTTAATTAACCTTTAGTACTTTAGATGTTTTAGGTTAGATGGGCCTTATCATAGGGCCCGCAGTCCACCGTGTGCGAGTACCATTTGAGAGTAACAAGCAGTCTTCGGACTTTGAATGGAATCCTTTGTGTAAAGCTTTTACCATGTGAAGCTGTATAGAAATTTCTGTGAAAGTAAAGTTGCTACTATCGATGCAAGTATAGAAATTTCTGGGAAAGAAAAGTTGCGTTGTTCACTAGAGGTACAGATACGACCTTCTACCCGTATTTGAGGTTTCCATTATCTAATTTTCATCCCGTGTGTCCAGCTTATTTTTGTGATCTCTCACCCATTTTCTACTTCAAGTCCTAGACCTAATGAGCACAGATGAAGTGATGATAGATCAAGATCGATGGCTTATTCAAATTGCCCACCGTAAACAGCCGGCACGTTGTGCCGACTGTTTTTTTCAAAATTTGACCTACAAAAAATGGCGACTGTTTTTACCGACCTTTTCATTCGACAGTACTTCATACTTTCTACTGATGCTGTCAGCTGAATTTCGACTAAAAACTGTTAGTTGACAAGATTTGGACAAAATTTAAAAAAAAACAGCCCACACAACGTGTGGGCTGTTTAAATTCTTCCTATTCAAATCATGGAAGGCCTCCAAACACATTTCGAGCAAGAAGAAAAGAAGGAGATTTGTATATCTGTTTTTGGTGTGCCCAACGAGTTGTTGGCAGTGAAGCCAGAAGCATATATTCCGCAATGCGTCTCGATTGGACCATATCACCACTGGAGATCCCAACTGTACGAAAAGGAAAGATATAAACTCGCTGCTGCGCGAAGATTTCAGAAGACGATAACCGATGACTGTAAGTTCGAATCTGTAATGGAGGAGGTAAAGAGATACGACTTGCAGATCAGGAATTGCTACTACAAATATTTGGACTAAATGATAGATAGTAAAACAAGAAAAGAGATCTAATAGCATGTCGATAGAATTAGGATTGAAATATAGATCATGAGAGGTCATCAATAACTTCATGCTATCATCATGAAGGAAGTATTGCAAAGCTTCATAACTTAAGTATATACGAAACTCACTAATCAATAAGATGACATTGTCTAAGTGTCTATAATTAGCAAGTACAAATAATTTTACATGTAAGAAAGTGTGACAAACATTGCTTGTACTAGAGCAAAGAAATAACTAGTTGAAATTTAATTTTAAAAAATAGCAAGGCTGAAGTAAAGATGTAGATATCAAGTTGAGTGCATTTATGATTAAAAGCATAGTTTTTTTATAAGTTAATTAAGGGATGAATACATTTTAGATATTTACATTAATTCAGAAAATAATTTAATTGCATTTGAACAATTGTGTGTGTGTGTGTGTGTCTATATATATATATATTATTCATTTAAAACATGTACTATTATATGATGGATAGTAAAACAAGAACATATATCTAATACAATGCTGATAGAATTGGGATTGAAATATAGATCAGAAGAGGTCATCTCCAATTGCATTCTATCATCATGAAGGAAGTATTGCAAGGCTCCATTACTCAAATATATTAAAAAACTCAATAAGCAACAAGATGTCATTATCTAAGTGTTCATAATAAGCAAGTAGGAAGTATTTCGCATGTAAGAAAGCATTGGTAGACACATCATAATCATTATCTAAGAGATCTTCACCAGAGCTTGATATCTTCATGTAATGTAGGATAGATCAATGAAGCACTAATGAACTCTACATGAGAAGCTAATGAATTATCATTAAGGCATAAGCTTGAAGACATGATATTTCCACAATCCATGATATAAGAATGTAGAGCTTCTGGGAAAACAACACACAGTTTTTCCAAAAGCTCTGCATTCTTAAGGCATAAGTTGTCATCATGTGGGGCAGGACTATATGAAATGATATCATAAGTATCCATAGATTCAAGATGACATGTAAAAGAATGGTTCTTAGTATATTCATCATTATGTATGACAGCAAATAATTTATTCAAATCACTTTAATATATGGGCACAAGACTATCATGACATATATGAAATTATACATCATCACTAGGTATACTAATGTAATGAATATGTGAATCACATGATAGATTCTTGCTTAGTGTATGTTCATCATTCGCACAAGGCATATGATCATCATGGATGTATACATAGAAGAACTAAGCCTCTCTAACATAAGAGGATAAACATTAATCAATTGCCAAGGTATTTGATAATTTATATATACAAGCATGGAATTTGCACAAATAAGTATAATGTCATTTGAAGGCTTATTCGATATATGGACAAATTTGAAAATACCAGGATGCTAGTCAAAGCTTATATTGTTCTAATTGCAAGGCATGTGTTAGTCGACAGAAATATAATGGTATAAACATTAGTTTTTTAGTTAGCATGAAATGCTTTGTTTTTTTATTCCAATAAATTTATGGCACTAAAAAAAATTAAATTTAGGGAACAATAATCTTTAACAAAAGCTTTTTTCTCCTAGCAGCATCATCATGTAATGATCCAAACTAAGATTTTAAATTGAAATCAGATCTGAAAATGAATTTATTTAACACCACCAAAAAAATTAATAGTTTCACCAAGACTAGCAAGCTAGTCATGCACATAACAACGCCGAACTAACACAAACTTGGCCAGAAATTAATGGGACTGATTTGATCTGATATTAGATGGATTTTACATCATTTTGGACTGTCATAACAGCCATAACATAAACAACAACCAAAATCCCAAATCTAGAGCAAATATGATCAAACCCACAAAAACTGCCAACACCGTCAATCACCGAAATACACCAAAAAACACCCAAACTGATATTGTTTGATTTTCAGATGGAAAGTACATGAAATATGGTCTGATATCATTAAAGTAACAACAGCAAAACCTATAGTACTCAGTAGCAATCTACACCACCAAAACTTCACAATAATGCTGAAATACACATTGGGTATTCTGACCCACAAAGCCAAAATCAACACAACTCTACCCACAACCTACAATACTAATCTTTGACATTAGAAAATAGGAATCTATAGCTAATACATAGAAAACCAAAGTAAATAACAACAGCAACTCTTCTCAACACTTCTAGAACTACCACGGCAACACAAGAACACCTGCACACACAAAAAATGGACACTGCCAGAAACTGCTGGAAACTACTCAATCCTTGAAGCTCTGTGCAACCTCTGGATGAAGCTACTCTTTGTGATCAAAGGTTTTATGTCCTCTGGCCGCCTGAAACTCATGGGTTTTCGTCCACAAGCCTCTTTACTCCAATGGGTTTTCATCCATTGAAGCCACAATCTACAAATCTGCAAGTTTGAGAGAGAAAAATATCAAATCAACAATAGCCCCAAATCACCAAAATTACATATTTTGTATCAATATTTCATGGGAGAGAGGGAAATCCAAGATTCCCATGTTTTTCCTTGATTCCTTGCTATTTTGGGGTATGACAGCTGTTATAAGTTGTCATACGTTATCATAAAATCCCCCACCACTTGTGATTTACCAAGATTTTTGAAATCTTCATGCAAATGGACACCTCATCAAACCCAATGCCCCTTTTTGAGTCTCAAAATATTTAATTTAATATTTAATTGTCCTTTAGAAATAGATATTAGTTGGACAATATTAAATATTAAATATTTATTCTTCCTATGCTTGCCTAATTAACCCATGGAAGAATAAGATGGGTTAATATTGACCATTAATTAATTATTTTAGAAAGGGGACATGACAAGTCCTCCCTCCTGGAAATTGCTTGTCCTTATGCAATGCAAGTTTAGATGATCAAGAATTTCTGGTCCTTCCCATGTTGCATCTTCCACTGGCAAATTCTTCCATTTGATCAAATATTCTGAAATGCTCTTGTTCCTCAATCTTTTATCCCTCGTTTCCAAGATCTTTTCAGGTATCAAAATGAACTTCCCTTCATCATCCAAAGGTGGTAAATCAGATGAAGGTACAATTTGCTGTCCAGGGACCTTCTTCAAACAAGAAACATGAAATACATTATGTATCCTACTATTTGGAGGAAGCTCCAACTCATAAGCTACCTCACCAATTTTTCTATGATCTTGTAAGGCCCAACGAACTTAGGCTTAAGCTTTTTAGCCCCGCTTTTCTTCAAAGAGCTTTGTTTATATGGCTGCAATCTAAGAAATACCAAGTCTCCCACCTCAAAAAATCTTTCTGTTCTCTTCCTATCTGCATATAACTTTTGTTGGTTTTGTGCTTGCCTCCAGTTATCTTTTAGTGATCTTATGATCTCTTGACTATGATTGATAAGATCACTAGCTACATGTACTCTACTATCTATAAATATCAAATCAACAAAAGAAAGTGCATCATAACCATAAAGAGCTCGAAATGGAGGCATACCAATTGACATATGATGTGATGTATTGTAACAATACTCTCTCAAGTGCAACCATTTGACCCAAGTAGTTTGCTGATCTGAAACATAATTCCTCAAATACCCCTCTATCCACTTGCTAACAATTTCTGTTTGTCCATCTATTTGTGGATGGTAACTTGTGCTTGGTGTGAGCTGTGTTCCTGTCAAGTGAAATAGTTCCTTCCAAAAAGAACTAAGGAACCTACTATCTCTATCACTAACAATGTTCTTTGGCAAACCATGCAGCTTAAATATCTCTTTGAAAAATAACTCTGCTACTTGAGGAGCCTTAAACTCTAAAGTGATGGGAAAGAAATGAGCATACTTTGTTAATCTATCCACCACCACATATATAGAATCCTTACCTTGTACCTTGGGAAGTCCTGTGATAAAGTCCATGGAAATGCTCTCCCATTTCTGTTTAGGAATTGGAAGTGGTTGTAGGAGACATGCAGGAAAAATTTGTTCTCCTTTGTTCCTTTGGCAAGTCATACACTCCCTAATATGCTTGTGGACATCCTCTTTTAGACCTTTCCAAGAAAATCTCTCACAGATCTACCTGTATGTTTTGAAAAAACCTTGATGACTAGCCAAGGGAGTATCATGGAAAGCTCTTAAAATCTTTTCCTTGATTTTTGATTCAGGAACAAGGAAAATTTGATTCTTGTAATAAATCAGCCCATCATTCACTATATACTTTTCATCTTCTACTAAAGTATCCAATAAATTAGATGCAAAGGTATTTTTAACATATTCAACAATGATAGAATCTTTCCACTCTGCAGAAATAGAAGATAATGAACATAAGGTTGGCTTCCTAGAAAGTGCATCCACTACCACATTTCTTTTACCCTTCATATATTCTATTTCAAAATCATATGCCTGCAGCTTGCTTACCCACCTTTGTTGATGATCATTCAAATCTTTTTGATCAAGGAAATACTTCAAACTATTATGATTAGTTTTCACAACAAACTTCCCACACACAAGATATTGTCTGAACTTCTCTAGTGCATGCATAATTGCCAACATTTCCTTGTCATAAATGTGATATGTTTTTTCTAGATTGTTTAGCTTCCTACTCTCAAAAGCAATTGGATGTCCCCTTTGAGTTAGGACAGCCCCAACACCTTCACCCGAAGCATCACATTCAACTACAAAAGGCAATGAAAAATCAGGAATAGCAAGCACAGGGCGTGAACTCATTACCTCCTTAAACTTGTCAAACGTTTTCTGAGCTTCTTCAGACCATGCAAAAGCTCCCTTCTTAGTCAAATCTGTTAATGGAATAGCAAGCTGAGAAAAACCTTTTACAAACCTCCTATAATAGCAACATAGCCCAAAAAATCCTTTCAACTGTGTAAGATTTGTAGGTGGAGGCCAATTAAGTATTGCTTGAATCTTCTGTTGATCTACTTGAACACCCTTAGAACTTATGACATATCCCAAGTAAAGAATTTCAGTTAGTCCAAACTCACATTTGGACAACTTAGCATAGAAAGATTGCTGCTCCAAAATACCCAAAACTGTATCTAAATGTTCCAAGTGTTCCTTCCAAGTTTTACTGTAGATCAATATATCATCAAAGAAAACCAAGACAAACTTCCTGAGTTGCTTGCTAAATACCTTGTTCATGCATGATTGGAAAGTTGCTGGTGCATTAGTGAGGCCAAAGGGCATGACCAAGAACTCAAAATGCCCATAATGACACCAAAAAGCTATCTTTTCCACATCTTTGTCTCTTATCTGAATCTGGTGATATCCCGATCTCAAATCAATCTTAGAAAAGTAAACATCTCCATGCAACTCATCAATAAGTTCATCTTTCCTTGGTATGGGATATCTATTCTTAATCGTTTTCTTATTCAAGGCTCTATAGTCAATGCACATCCTTAGAGTGCCATCCTTCTTCTTCACAAGAACTACAGATGATGCAAAAGGACTAGAACTTGGTCTAATGAATCCCATATCTAAGAGCTCTCTGATAGTCTTCTCTATCTCTTCCTTATAACCCCTTGGATGTGTGTATGGCATAGTTATAACAGGTTTCATATCTTTTTCCAACTCTATAACATGCTGAAACCCTCTATCTGGAGGTAATCCTGGGGGTATATCACTGAAAACAATGCTATGCTTATCTAAAATTTCTTGAATTTCAAAATAAAATTTACCTTTTCCATTTGGAGAGCTTGAAGGTTGGATCAAGCAAGTGGCTGCCCAAGCAACTTGTCCTCTTTTGAAAGTCCTCTCCATCTTCTTTGATGTCACCACTCATGGAGCTCCATTTGCAATCCCTCTGAGTGTAATCTCCTTGCCTTCTGACTGAAACTTGAACTCCATAGTTTGGTAGTTCTGATAGTGTCCTCCAATAGAGTGCAACCATTGAACACCCAAGACAACATCAGTTTCACCAATACCAACAACATAAAAATCATCACAAACCTTGTAGTCTCCCATAGTGATGCTTAATTGTTTGACCACTCTGGTGCATGGCATAGTGAATCCATCTGCAACAGTCACATTGAACCCTTCAAATTCTTCAGTCTTCAATCCTCTCTTCATTACTAACCCTTCATCAATAAAATTGTGGGTTGCCCCACTATCAATCAAAATAGTCATTCGCTGTCCCGCTAACACTCCACAAACCCTGAAAGGATGATATCTTGGTGCTCCTGAAAGTGCAGCTAATGAACCTTCCTTTTTAGTCTCCTCTTCGACCTCTGGTTTAGCATCCTCTATGTCATGAAACTCCTCATTACCATCTGAGTCTAAATACTTATCTGAGACAACCTCTATGTAATGGACTTGTCATTTTCCCAAACACCTATGTCCAGGGACCCAAGGCTCTCTGCAAGAAAAGCAAAGTTTCTTCCTCCTAAGCTCATTCCTTATTTCTTCATCCATCTTCTTTGCAGTATTAGGAGTTGTATGTTTTTGTATAGGTGCAACTGCATGGAATAGTTTCTTCTAGAATCCTCCCTTATGATGCCATGTGTTTGGTTTGGAGGAGTGTGGGAAAGCATTCTTTGGAATTGATGGCTCAAGGGTTAGAGCCCTCTTGATGGCTTCTTGCAAGGTGAGAGGTGTGAAAGATCTGACAAACCCCCTAAGAGGTTCGGTGAGCCCTGTGATGAATAGATGTACTCTTCTCTTCTCTGATATTTCAGGTACCATCACTACAATCTTTTGAAAGTCTGCTATATACTCACTTACTGAATTCTTTTTCTTAATTTCAGACAACTGGCTGAAATATTCTTCTTCTTCTTTCAGTTCATACCTATCAAGAATCCTTTGTTTGAAATCACCAAAGGTATGTACTTGGTCATGTCCCAAAGTAGTGCGACCATGATACCACCATTCATAGGCTTCTCCTTCCAAATGCAAAGTGGCAAACTGAACTACATCCTTCTCTGTCATGGGATTGAGCATAAAGTATGTCTCTATCTTTTGCAGCCAAGCCCTAACTGAAATCTTTTCACTTCCATCAAAGAAAGCTACGGTTAACTTACCCAACTTGTGTTTTAGTTCTTTATTTTGGCCTTTCCCCTTCTTTTGAGATTCACCTCTTCTAAGGAATTCTACATAGTCTTCCCAAGACATATCATTCTTGATCTCATCTGCCAATGCATTGTATTCTCCACGCCATTTGTTAAGGGTCTCTGCATTGAACAAACTAGTAGTTGCAGACTCAACTTGTTCAGGTTCCTCTTCAGGTAGGAATAAGGGTTTATTTGCAGCCCCTGAATTTTGTGTTTCAATTTCCTTCCCTTTTCCATTGTTACTATTGTTTGCACCCAAAGTACTACCACCATTATTTTCATTGTTGTTGTTGTTGTTGTTGTTGTTGTTGTTGTTGTTATTGTTGTTGTTTTGGATCCATTGCAACATTTGTCCAAAAATTTCATCAAGTCTGGTTTATGCCTCAACCATTTGAGTAAATTTCCTTGAAGCATCTTCTTCTTCTTCACCTCTTCTATCTGCCATTGTTTCCTCTAATTGCAATTTCCTTTGCTCTCTCCTCAAATATCTAATTTCTCTGTCACTCGGTATCATTAATCATCTGAATAACCTACAGGCTGGCAAGATCATGCTTGTATACCACTGTAATGATCCAAACTAAGATTTTAACTTGAAATTAGATCTGAAAATGAATTTATTTAACCCCACCAAAAAATTTCAATAGTCTCACCAAGACTAGCAAGCTAGTCATGCACATAACAATGCCGAACTAACACAAACTTGCCCAGAAATTAATGGGACTAATTTGATCTGATATTAAATAGATTTTACATCATTTTGGACTGTCATAACAGCCATAACATAAACAACAACCAAAATCTCAAATCTGGAGCAAATATGATCAAACCCACAAAAACTGCCAACATCGTCAATCACCGAAATACACCAAAAAACACCCAAACTGATATTGTTTGATTTTCAGATGGAAAGTACATGAAATATGGTCTGATATCATTAAAGTAACAATAGAAAAACCTACAGCACTTAGTAGAAATCTACACCACCAAAACGTCACAATAATGCTGAAATACACATTGGGTATTCTGACCCACAAAACCAAAATCAACACAACTCTACCCACAACCTCCAATACTAATCTTTGACAGTAGAAAATAGGAATCTACATCTAATACATAGAAAACCAAAGTAAATAACAATATCAACTCTTCCCAACACTTCTGGAACTACCACGGCAACACAAGAACACTTGCACACACAAACAATGGACACTGCCGGAAACTGCTAGAAACTACTCAATCCTTGAAGCTCTGTGCAACCTTTGGATGAAGTTACTCTTTGTGATCAAAGGGTTTATGTCCTCTGGCCACCTAAAACTCATGGGTTTTTATCCACAAGCCTCTTTACTCCAATGGGTTTTCGTCCATTGAAGCCACAATCTACAAATCTGCAAGTTTGAGAGAGAAAAATATCAAATCAACAATAGCCCCAAATCACCAAAATTACATATTTTGTATCAATATTTCGTGGGAGAGAGGGAAATCCAAGATTCGCATGTTTTTCCTTGATTCCTTGCTATTTTGGGGTATGACAACTGTCATAAGTTGTCATACGTTATCATAAAATCCCCCGCCACTTGTGATTTACCAAAATTTTTGAAATCTTCATGCAAATGGACACGTCACCAAACCCAATGCCCCTTTTTGAGTCTCAAAATATTTAATTTAATATTTAATTATCCTTTGGAAATAGATGTTAGTTGGACAATATTAAATATTAAATATTTATTCTTCCTATGCTTGCCTAATTAACCCATGGAAGAATAAGATGGGTTAATATTGACCATTAATTAATTATTTTAGAAAGGGAACATGACACATCACCTAGAGGTCTAATGGCATGGCTCTTAATATAGATATAAGTATATTATGTATAAATCAAATCTAACAAAAGCCATTGAAGCAAAACCCACAAAAAATAGAGACACAAAGATACTTTTCTATCTAGATTCATTGCAAAACAAGTAAGAATTCAAATGCATCCTTACCTACCAGTCACATGGTAGCAAAGAGGTGAGAGTAATTATGAGTTGAAGGGGGTGTAGCCTTTGTATTATTATCTATCTATTTCCAGTCATTGCCTCACACCCTAAGGGAAGATGCAGCCATGGGTTACAACATTTGCTATATATTATTATTATTACTTGAGATTAATTATCTTATAATGCAAAAACATGTTGCTTCGATTACAAAGACTATGTATTTTTTAGTTAGTCTAAAGTGCTTTGTTTGATTGATTCCAATAAATTTATGGCACTAAAACAATTAATATTAGGGAACTATAATATTTAAGAAATGCTATTTACTCCTAGTAGCATGGTCACCTAGAGGTTTGATAGCATGGTCATTAGTAGGGAAACAAGTATATTATATGTACTAATCAAATCTAGCCAAAAACCACTGAAGCCAAACCCACAAAAAGAAAGACACAAATATACTTATCTATCTAGGTCTATTGCAAAAGAAGAAAGGATTCAAATGCATCCTTACTTGCTAGTCACATGATAGTAGAGATGTGAGAGTAATTATTAGTTGCAGAGGGTGTAACCTTCATATTATTGTGTATCTATTCCTAGCTCTTACCTCACTCTTGAGGGGATGATGTGGCCAAGGGTAACAAAATTTGCTAAATATTATAATTACTCAAGATTAATTGTCATCTAATGTGATAAGTATACCAAGTTACAAAAATAGGTCATTTCCACTGTAAAGACGATGTAGCAAGATCATATACACAATATTGAATAATTCTTTCATCTCAAATAGGTTCATCTAGAAATAATGATGGCTTATGTGCACAATATCTAAAAGTGTCAATGTCATTGGATATGTTACCTTTCCACCAATACAAATTAGAGATCACATTTTGTAGATAGACTTTGCTTTGGTTGTTAGAGTAACAATGACATGTGAGAAGGCATATGTATTGGTCCAAGATAACTTAAAATAGTGTAAAATAGTACAAAACAATAGAAGAGTATAAAAACCAAAATCTATTAAGATAAATGTTGTTTCTAGATTAGTAATTAAATGTGCTAGTTCAATATAGGAGATCAAATATGCATTCTAAGAGTCATTCATGAATAAGAGTATAAAACAATATTAAATAGTAAAAGACTATAAGCTTCAAAATCTATAAAAACAAATGTTGTTTCTCAATTACTAATTAAAGGTCCTAGTTCAACATAGGGGATTGGAGATAAATTTTTTAAATCCATTGATGTGTGATGCTTTTGTCCACTTGGTGCCTACAAGATGCATAAAAAGATAGATGTTAGTATGTAATGTATAAATAGTCAGTGTATACAGAAAGAGAAGGTATTTTGTAATGAAGCATTATTGCACCTATCCACAGGAAGCAGTGACTATTTTGCAATATAATTTATATTGATGATATTATTTTGGTTTAGTGTGAACTCATCTACAAAAAAAATCCCACAACATGAAGATGACTTCTGACTTGTCTTCAATGTACTGCTCATATCAGATAGTTTGTAAGTCTGACAACAACTATACAATAATAGAGTTGTCAAAGGTATAATGTATTGTCTGCTTCATTTCAGTTGTTAGAACAACCTTGATATAGAGGCAATGAACATAGTTCACATTTTCATTGAATTTCATACAATGAGTAGTTTGGTCTTCCAATGCTATGTAGCTATCAAATTTGTAATTGCAATTAGGGAAAAATGCCTAGAAGGGACCAGAAAATGCATTTGCTATTTTCAAGGTTCCATGGTCTTGCAAAAGAGAAGAAACAATGTTAATTGTATATTTACACAAGAAATTAGTTCATTATTTATGGTTTTCATAGACATACATATGTTTACAAAACAACCAATGTTTGTTAGCAAAGAAGAACATCTTATTGTTTTAAAATTAATTTATTTACAAAATACAAAAATGTAGGCCCTATGGAAAAAATAAACTTGTACTTTGTGACATGATATAAAGTGCTGGAATAAAGCATTACCAAGGATTTAAAATTGAATATAAGTTGCAATTTAATAGTCAGTGGTCAATTACCTCAAATGTTGACTACAAAAAACTAGTAAGTCGGTCAAGGGTTCTTTTAATGTTTAATTTTCTAAAGTATGTTGACTAACATGTGCAAAGGAAATTGTCCTTTGCATCAATTTGCCTCAGAAGGTTTTTGAACAAAAGTGCTAGAAATTCATTTTAATGTACTTGTTGCACCATAGAAAAAAATGGTGTGCCAAACTTTGATTCATTTGTATCTTATTTTTGTTGCAGATAAGGTTAGGATTATTGAATAAGTAGGTTGTGCAATAGAAGTTGTAAATTAATTTCAATTGAACAATTGATGATATGTATTTACATGTGCTTTGTCAATCTTAGAACTTCCATCTTTTATGTCAACAAGGTATTGGAATGCTATCTTTTTAGTGCCAACCACTAGTGTACTTATAGTTCTTGTGGCATAGTCACTTGTACTTGTGAGCAATTTCCTGATGGTTGTGCTTGGTACAAAATTGTAATTTTTACATAGCCATGGAATGATCTTGATAGTGGATGAGCTACTCAGAATTAGTAAACAATCATAGTCAACATGATCATAGTCATCTTGGGGTGTGAAATGAATTCTTGAGATGCATATTGTTGACCCTAGAACTATCTTATCTTCATATTGTTGGATTGGGTTTATCCCTGGATATTGTGAATAAGAAGAAAACATGTTCTCCCAATTGTTTGTTGGCTTTGTATGCACATCTATTATGGGATAGGTATTTTGGTTTGTGTCATTGCCAGTTGTTTATATGTTTCTGCTAACCTTTGTATATTGGTTGTTTGCTAGATTTGTGTGTGTCTAGTGCAGGTAACACTGAAGGCATATCCCGAAGTTCTTGTGTTAGAATTAGCGGTGCCGCGCAGAGGTGTCAGGCGAGTTACCTAGACTCGATGGCTGACCCTATGATAGTATATTTAGAGTAATTGTCATCTCAACTTTTGCATCTATCAAATCAACACATAGCACCTCATGGGTTTTGTTGGTTTTTTCCAATGCAGTCTTATACATTACAATGACATATCCCTCAAAGAAACTTCCAACCCTATGAGCATTATGGTCTTTACGTGTTATTATATTTAGATTTCTTAATTTTGACCTACATGAATTAAAATAGAATAAGTTGCAACATTGAAATCTAATTTAGTATGTTTCTATTGAAAATAAATAATATCATTAACTTTTTTGAAGTTTGCTGGCTACTAGTTTGCATTGGGTGCTCTACTCTTTTGGCAATATCCATTTTCTCTTGCATTTAAAAATCCATGGGTTATTTTGAAATATGCAACAACATTTATAACATGGATAACATGAAATGCTACAATGTTCAATGTTGTGGATGGAAAACATAGTATAAAATGAATTACCATTTAAGAAATACTTACAATAGGCTTTGCTAGCATACTGTAACAAAAGAAGTAGAAGCTTTTGCATCAATTCAATGAATTCAAACTATATTGAGACTATTGAACAATAAGAATTTAATAGTGTTTGCTTGCATGAGCTGTACAAATTCTCTTTGTTTCCATGTAGTATTGAGTAATATGATTTTTTTGAGACCTAATTTGATTTCAATTATTCAAATGTGGAGTAGATCAATTTTATTATATAAATATGCTTAATTACAAATTGTAGAAGAATCAATAGTGTGAATAAGATAAAACTTAATAAAAGTAGTCAAATGATCACTCCATTATGCTTCTGATTTATAAACACAAGAAGTCTATGTAGGATCATTTGACCATACATGATCAATCATTGGTCACAACAAAGATTGTTATTTGCATCATAGAAAGTGCATATTGTGGTTTTGCATATGATCTATAACTTGTTTTATATTTCTATTTTGTGTAGACATGATGATGCTGAAATCCCCTATAATGTACAAAGTTTTGTATTAGCATTTGGTCTTGCATATAGATTACATATATTGATTAAATTATCCATTAAAGTTATTTTGGTTGTCATGGATTCTACAATTATCGTTGAATATTGCATTTTTCTAGAGACAACTAGGTTCTTCTTGATTAAAGTCATTATGTCATGTACACTAAACATTGAGAAAAAAGTAAAATGATCAAATAGTTTGTTGGAATCTAGATGATGCATATGTGTTTATTGTAAGAACAAAATATCAATGATATTATATCATTGTCATGCACAACGTCTTCAATATGGCAACACAAGATGTGAGTATTCAATGTACACAATAGTATTTTTGAGTCAGTGTTGCATTCCAAATGCGTATTTTCAAATTACCAATTTGCAGCCTCCTCAAGATGAGACATATTAAAAGACATTTTCTCTTTAATCTTTCTTTTTTTGTTAGAGGATTCAATAAGAATAGTACATAAATTATTTTTGTGCCTGAAAGTGTTGTGTATGTTAATGCATGTTGTTTAATTCTATTAGGATCAAATGCAAAACCTTGGATTGTAAGCTCTTGGGATCTATGTATAGTTCAAGCACAAGATAATTTGATTGGAAATTATTTTCTTGTAGTTATTTTCTTGTTTCTAGATACTTTTTGGATAGGCCTTGCAATGTGAAGTATAGGTGTCCATTGTTTATGGATGAAATTGCTATAGTACTATGTCAATCTTGCCCTTTGTTGATGGCTAGCTCACGGGTCATTAAAGTTGACGCAAACAATATCAAGGTCATTAAACTTAGCATATATGTTAAATGTTCCACCTGACCCATTGACTATACCATCTTGTGTGTCATAATTACTAGCATAGATTTCTATTACTATTTCTGGTTTCAATAGTATTTGAGATGGTAGACTTGTTGTGTGGTTATAGAGTCATATTTCATTGCAATTGTGATCATACTCATCAATTGCATTTAATATAGTTAACTCTCTAGGAACTATTGATAGCATCTTTTGATTGTGTTCATCAACATCTTTTATTCTATAAAATAGGAAGTTTGATTTAGGTATTCCAAATCATCATTTGTTTGTAAGCCTACATGTATTCTATTTAGTATGGAAATAAATTTTTCATCTCTTTGTCACATAGTTGTGTATTTTATAGAATTTTATATTCTCTTTCCAAAAGTTGTATGGCATTAAATTAGTTAATGTTGGTGTATTTTCAAAGACAGCTAATTCAAGAATAACTTGTGCTTGTTATAGGGGTAAGTACACAAAAATGGGGGACCAAAAGGGGGTCTTAAGATGCCCCTTTTTTTCTTAAATCAGGAAACATTGATGTTGGATGAGAAATTGAAGATAGATACACTCAAAATTTGAAGATGGAACAAAAAAAAAATCGTAGTGCTCCAACTCTAGTTTCTAAACTACTAATTTTTTTGAAAAATGGTTGAGATTAATGGGTTCAGAAAGGGGGAGCACACAAATTGGTCTTGTTTTTCTCAAAAAAAATATAACATAACATCTGGTGTGCTCCCCCTAAAATGTTAAATTTTTTTATAGTATTTCAAAAATTGCTTCAGTGAGAAATTAGCTAACACCATGTAGTTTATCCCTAATTTTTCTGATAATTTTTTCATGAATAATTAATTTTTTAGTAATTTTCAAAGTGGACACATCCTGAAAAATAGAAGATTAAGCGTGCTTGACCCTAAATTTTTTGAAAACTAATTGAAAATAATTTGTTTTTGAATACATGTAGAAAGGAGTCTAGTTTCTAAAAATGTAACTTATTTCAAATTTTGATGAATGGTTGAAAAAAGGTAAAAAATACTAAACACTGGTTCTTGAAAAAAAGTATATACTAACAAAATAAATTAAAGATGAAACCTTTAATGTACTCAAAATGTGAAAAAAATTATATGGTTAGATAGCTAACAGAGAAATCAAGATTATGGTGGTATTTTTTTAGAGTTTTCATCGAAATAAGTGCAAACCTGCTAGGGAACATGCTCCAGATTGTGTGGTTTTTGGTACAATCTAGAAAAACATATCTTTGGACATCCTAAACATAGTTCAAGACTTTGGGTTGGAAGCCCAAGACAAATCCAAGCCTTAGGCTTGGAAATAACCAAGGCAATGCATAACGCGATTGCATTATGGTGAACTTAAACATCTCTCTCTCTCTCTCTCACTCTATCCCCTAAACCCTAAACCCCTAAACCATAAAACCTAACCCCTAAACCATAAACCCTTAATAATGCCACTAAACCCTAACCCCTAACCCTAAACCATAAACCCCCAAACCCTTAAACCCTAAACCTTAAACCCAAGAAATCCTAAACCTCTATCTCCATATCTCTCCCCTATCTTCCTATCTCTATGGTCCCTCTACCTCTTAATAGCTCTCCCTATGTCTCTAGACATGTCCCTCACTCTCTATCTCCTCTATCTCTTCCAATCTCTATTGGTCCCCTCTCTCTATCTCTTTCTAAACCCTAAACCCTAATCCCTAACCTCTAACCCCTAAACCCTAAGCTTGACAAACCCTAAACCCTAAACTTGAGCAACGCTAAACCCTAAATACTTCCCCTAAGCCCTAAACTTGAGCAACCCTAAACTCATAAACCCTAAATAATGCCCCTAAAGCCTAACCACTAAACCCTAATCTCTCTCTCTCTCTCAAATGACATAGGTGATTCAAACTCCAATGTGTGTGAGAGAGAGGGAGAGTGTGTGTGAGAGAGAGAGAGCGAGAGAGAGTGAGAGTTTTGATTTTGCAAAATATGCTCATGTTATACCGCAAGTCACGTTATAATGCGATCATGTTATAGGCTCGATAATACTAAGTGTGTTATAATGCAAGCGTGTTATAATGCATTTGCGTTATGACTTGTATGGGACCAAAAACCTATGTGGTGACTTTTTGATCCCTCATCTTTGTGCATATACCCATAGATCACCACAAAAAATTGTATCAAGGTTTCCAAAAAACATAGTAGGCATTTACATCATATCTCTCAATGGTTTGTTAATGTAATGCAAGAATATTGCACCTATGAATGAAATTCCATCTATCAAGACCACACACAATTTTTGATAATGCTTTGATATTCTATCCAATGTTTCCATATTCAATGGAATGAACTCTAACTTGTTAAAAGGTATGTGAAATGTTGAATGTAATGTGACTCCACCTATATTGTATGCTACTTTTCTTGTACAAGCAATTGTTATCCATTTTGGTTTGTTTGGTTCATTTTCAATGGTCTTATTGTATATGTGTAGGAGTGCTTGGAACATGGCTTTTGCAATGAATGTTGTTCTAGTTCCCGCTCCACCTATTAGGAACAAGTGCAATGGAGTTTTATTATCTTTTAAATTTTTCAATAGTATGTCTTTGACAATTGCTTGTTGCTCCTTATTTAACATTCATCTCAATTTTTAGTACTCATCATTGTCCATAATCTATGGGTGCTTGGTGTTGGTGTTTTTCTAGCTGATTGTCCAAGTTCCCCTAAAAAGTTGCCATCTTTTTTCTAAAAGGACCTTAGGTCAGTGGCCAATGAACAAGAGATAGATTCTAATGTCTCCTTTGCACTTTTAGGATCTATAGGACCTAGGGGGTATCCCTTACTCAATACCCATATGGTGAATCTTGACTATAGCTAGATATTGACATTTTAGCAGATAATTCCTCTATTATGTAGACCAAAACTATGAGATAAGTGTAAAGGGGCTAGCTTTGGATCCTACTTTAGTTGTGAATCAGAGGATTTGAAAACCTAAATCCTACTCCTAATATCCTATAGATTGGGGTTTTGAGTTGATCCAATTTTTATGTGTGTGGTTGCCATATCAGGGTTTGACTCATAAATTTAATGCAAGCCTTTGATCGGTTCCTATCCAAGGGCATGGAGTTCAACTTAAAGCATGTAAACAAATTTCCATAAACCAAACAAACATACAAGTTTCAGACGGTTATCTAGTTCCTACCTTACAGAGGACTCCAAAGATTAGGTATTTCCATTGACCATACTTACAAATATCCCTGTTATCACACATATTTCCTCACATTTAACTTAGAGCATTTTAATTATGTTCTTTAAACAAAAGCAAGAAGTTAAACATGTAATGCAACAAATATGCACCCCAGAATTAAAAAACCCTTAGTTACTTCATTATTAAGAAAGATGCAGATAACAAATGGAGACAATTAACAAAAACACATGCACATTGCATTACTCATATAAATTAATCTGAAACTAATAAATGGCTTCTGAAAACACATACATTAAAATAAAACTCACAAGACCACAGAGCGAGCAACCAGCAAAAATTTTGTATTACTTTTACTCCTCAAAGTCCCAAAACTTCCAACAACCTTACAAAGTGAGGCAACCAACTTTTTATAGACACAAAACTTGGTGCCAACATTCATTACATTTGTTGGTTTGGTGAAATTACATTACAAATCATCGCTCAAGGACATTAAGGCATTTATTACATTAAGTCCATAAAAGATAGAAAATAATATATCACATGGGACACAAATGATTTAAGGAGCCTACCTACATGAATGCATGGGGGAGGTAGTTGCTCATTCATTTTAGGTACATTTATCCATACTTCTCCACCCACTTAGCATATGATTTCTCTAATAGCCATTAGAATGAGATCAACTTTGAAATTGTGTCATTGTGTCTTGTGTACTGTGCATCCATCAAAATCTTCACTTCTATACAGAACAATTCAAAATTTATTTCTAAGACATGCCATTTGTCCTAAGTTGAACTTAAAATCCTCATTTTCGGGTCTCCATCAATGCACCAGGTAGATATTAGTTGGCTAGCATTGTCATTGAAGTTAGCCTTCCACTTGTCAAGACTTTTGATCTGTCCATCGGCCTGCAATATACTAGGCATTATTTTCTTGTCTATCTTTTCCATAAACTTCCTCTTCTCCCCAAAAACTTTATCTAGCTTCAAATAAAAAGCTACAACCCCTTCAAGAATTTCCAACATGTGAAGGGTTCGCTTCATCTCAGGTGGCGCCAGTGCATCAAACCTTGCACACCTGATCAAGTCTCTCAACTCACCAGTCCTAGGTAGCCACGATCTTTGCATTGCCCTGAGGCTTTCTTTATCCTGCTCATGTTTATCTAATGTAGCTCTTAAATTAGAAGAAGACTTCCATGTCTCATCTATCCTCACCACCTTGGTCAATCTATGGTTTATCAGATTGGTGTCCATCTCCTTGAATGAACTCTTCTTCTCTTCTTTCAACCTCTTCACCTCCTCCTTCAATTCCCTTATTTCTACCAACAGAGGCTCAGTTTTAGCTGGAAATGATTCTACTGTTGGTATCACAGGTGGAGGAGTAAAAGTACCAGCCCCTAGTGATAGCTGCTCCTTGCAATTATTGAGCTCTGGAATTGCCTATGCATATTGTAGCAACATCTCATCATGATCCTTCTGTAGCTTATTAGTTACTGCCTCTGCAAATTGTGCAGTTTGCACATTTAAACTTGTAGCTTGGGGAGAAGGGGTGTCAGATACCCTCTTAATTTTTAAATCTGCTATTAACTCCCCCAATCCAATCCTAGGTTTATTGTTTCCTAGGGCCAAAGCCCATATTTTCAGTGTCTCGAACCTAGGATTGAAGGCTGCACCAAAGAGAGCCTTCTCTACTTGCTCATCTATTACATCTGAGTCTTCTTTGGTTATGGTGTCAAATGCAATTGCATCTAACAAAGTTCGGTGAGGAAGGAGCCAAATATTCATCTTAGCAACTAGTGACCTCCCCTCATCTAGAGTCATTTTGCTAATGGCCTGATTGACTTCTTTCAACGCCCTTTGGGTGATGGCCTCATATTGAGATGGATCAGCCCCACTCTTGGCATCCTCAATCTTCTTCTGGAATTCCTTATTTCTTACTTTCAGCACATAACTCCCAAATTTAGGAGTGTTAATGAATTCATCATCTTCCAAGAATTTGTTGCAATCCATCACCCTTACATCTTCTATAGCTATGGTTTGGCTTGTCATGGTCCTCATTGACTTGTTTTCAGGAGAGGAGTAGGGCCTAATTCTATCAGGTGAATTCACCCAATGTGGAGCTTCTTGCACTTGTTCTTCTGCCTCTCCCTCTAAATCTACTACGTTAATTTCTTCCTCAGCCTCCAAATCAATTATTTTTACTTTCTTGGCAGGGGGGAGGATTAGTTGATTCTCTCTTTACAGTGTATCCTCCCCTTGAGCTGCTAGGCTGATAGGAAGGCCTTTCTTCACCTGCAGAAGCTTTAGCAATCATTTTCTCTGCATTATCAAACATCTTCTGAATCCTTTTTATGGGGTCTTGCACCTTTTCAAAGGCAACTTGGTATGCAACATTCAAGTTTTTCCTCATCCTTTCTCCTGTCATTATTGTGTCCCACTTGATTCTCAAAGTATGGACACCATTCATTATGAAACCATTTTTGACATTATCCTCATCAAAGTGGACCTGGTGAATGTACCTCAGTCTCTATTTATTAACCTTGACCCTTTTAATGAAACCCTTAGGTCAAAAACCCTAGGCTACTCCAAATACATCCCATAACATTGCAACACTAAATTAATCTGATCCAACCCACTTTTGTTATTTATCAAAAAGTCATTGAATCTAAGGGAGGTGTGGCAAAATGAACCTTTCTTGTGCTTTCTTAGATGCTCTTTATTTGATTCATTTAGCTTCCTAATGATTTCCAAAAACTGTAATTCTCCTAGGTACATATTTAGGCAAAATGTGGGGAGGGGTCTCACACTCATAAACTCTAATGTAGGTGGTCTGCTCATGGTAAAACTAGTCACCTCAATTATAATCAATCCCCAAGTGAGGAGTTTTTTCCAAAGGCCTTAAAAAATCTAATACATATGGATGTAGCCTTTCTCCATCTAGCTCCAAGAAACTGAGAACTCTCCTCACAAAAATTTCTTCAAAGATTACATAGTCAGCATCAACATAATGTATATCTATCATACATGTCTGCATTTGCACTGGCAACATATTTCCCTATGCATCTACCATTTTGACATGTAAATTTTGGTGCCATATTCTTCACAAGGTAAACATAAGCATATGACACAACATGGAATACCATGTGAATTTAACATGGACATCCATAGTAAATAACTTTCCCTTGAGTGCTGTCATTTGTTTATGCATTTTATCTACAATATAGGAAGCATAATCATATGGTTCCCTAGTCTCTTGACTTTGAATATCTAGTACCATCATCATTAGAGAGATCAGCATTCTATTAGAGGCATCCCTACCTAGCACCTAGTGAAAACTGTGATATGTCTTGACAAAGTAATGCATGAACAGAGTGCATTGGAAAGGTTCCTCTTCACTATGTGATATCTTCACCAACTTACCATCAATACCTCTCAGCTTGTGCTTGGCCAAGTTGAAATCTTTGTATGCACGCTTGATAGTCTGATACTTTTTCTTTTGTGCACTTAGGTCAATCAACTTACTACCTACAGGGTTTATGTTGAACACAATGGCAATGTATCCCTTTGTGAACTTGATTATTTTCATGCCATTCCTTGCCAATATTCTCCTTGTTTGAGGGTCGTACCTCAGTACTATTGCTCTCACTAGGTCTCGATTAGGAAATACATTAGGGAAGATCAGTTTAGCTAGGTCAAAGCACTAAGCATGGTAGACTGGGGCTTTATAATCCATCCTACAATGCCAATGTTCAAATAAAACCCAACCATGAATAGGCAATCGAGCATATCTACAATTGTAGCAATAGTCATGGAATTTTTCATTTGGTCCACTGAAACCATGCAGACTCAGAGATTTTCTAGCAGAGCCTGGGATTTGGATCATAAGATCCTCACCTAGACTACATTTAGAAGTGGAGGCTTTATCGGCTTAACTCATTTTCTCTGATTATGTATTATACTAGGGCTTCTTATCCTAACAATTATCTACCTTCTCAATCAAGAAATCAACTTAAAATGTATTAGACACAGTCAAACAGAGTGAACTTACTAGTTTATGCTTGGAAAAGTTTGAATTTCTTTCTTTGCTCACTTGAGAATCTGCTGTGCATCTGAATTCTGCTTATGTTTGAAGAAATCATACAAAAGGCCCTAATTTTCTTCCTTTTCAAGCTTTGTAGCATAGGTTCTGGGGCATTAATAGAAGTAGGCTTGGCCTTAATCTCTCATTCATGTCACAAGGTGCCTTCAACGTTCTTCACAAAAATTTAAACATGCAACGTTGATCTAAGTTTGTCCTTATGACATCCACGGTCATCATTTATCCACCAAATTTGAAAATCTGGGTCATCATAGTTGAAAAGTCTTCAGTGAATGAGAATAAGCCAAATTAGATGTACTTCCTTTGCTGACCACATCACTTTTTGTCCAATCAAGACACATGGCACCATTTCACAGTGTCATAGCTGGAAATGGCCCACAACCTACCTATCCTGCATGGGTGCGATAAAGCCTCCATGTGTCCACCTTTCATTTGCCTTTTACTTCTTTAATAAGATGATACCACATGTCACCATCTCTTGACCGTGTAGTGAATATTCCTTGCTTGTGAGATCCCCTTGCAATGTTGTATAGCCATTAGATTAAATCTTTTTTGTAGATCACTTCTTAGACTGACACTTGATAGCCTACAATTTCTCAGTGTAAGATGCTACAACAAAGGGATGTAAGCCTAGATTCTTCAACAGGCGTTGCTTTGTCACCGCTGCGCAAGGGGGATCATGATGTCATGCAAGATGCGCTACAATGCTGTGAAATACATTTATATTAAATCTTACAACCTATGCAATGACTTAGGACTTAACTTTAATTTTTCACAGGTTATAAGGGGTAAGATTAGGACATGGGGCCAGTCACCTAAGGAATATAAAGGCTTCAAGTCATAACATAACTGACCAAGAACTCGCTACAGGCGGTCAATAGGGATTTAAAAGATAAAGTGCACAGAGCTTAGGAACTTAGGTTTAAAATATTTTTAAAGGCAAAGACTTATAATTTTATGAACCTAAAACCCTAAACCCTAATGGGTACCACCATTGGCTCTAACTAGGGATGTGCAAGCTTTCAGGTTGTAGGAAGGACCACTGGACTTCTGGTAGAAGACTAGACAAGAACAAAAGGAATGAACTGCACAAAATATACACTATCTACAACCTAAATACAATTATTTTACAATGTGCACAAAAAAGAACTTACTTATAAAAAGTAAGGTTTTAGAAAATTTCCATGCACAGGAAACTCCTAAAGTTCACTGTCTAGTCCTTGGAGAAAATAGGAATCCTCTCCATAAGTGTTACTTATCAAATAAGGGCCACCCCATAATGGTTCGAATTGACAATGCTTGCCCTTATCCTAGTTCCTGGGATTACATACAAGAACCAAATCATTGACCTAAAATTTTCTTTCTGTAGTCCTTTTGTCAAACAAATAATTCACTTTTTGTTGTTTCTTGATATTGGTCCTCTGAGCTTCTCTCCTAACTTCATCCAGTGCAATCAACTGATTCACTCTCTCAGCCATTGAGTCTTCATATCTTCATCACCTTCTTGAATGAACTTGTACACTGACAAGAGATTATTTACTGGCAACCTGGCCTCCATACCATATACGAACTCAAAAGGAGACTTACCAGTTGCCTTTTTCATTGTTACCCTATCAACCCACAATGCCAACTTCAACTTAGAGTCCCATGCTCTTTTATTTTTATCAATTATCCTCTTAATTATCTTCATGAGACTTTTTTACTAGATTCTTCTTGGCCATTTCCCTAAGGATGATATGGTGAAGCATGAGACAAAGTGATTCCATAACCATTGCAAAAATCAACAAACTCACTAGACGTAAAGCACATTGCATTATCTATGACCAATTTTGTTGGTACTCCAAATATGATTATTATATGTTCAAGGATAAAGTCAAGAACAACTTTACTTGTGTCTTTCTTGGTTCGAATGGCCTTAATCCATTTGGTGAAATAATCTATAGCAACCAATATCATACTTTGTCCTCCATTTGACTTTTTTGCTATTTTTCCTATGAAGTCTATTCCCCATTGCTGAAATGGAGCGTCCACTATTATAGTCTTAAGAGGTAATGTACCTACATATTTAAGCTTTCCAAAAAATCTCTAGCAGGAATCACATTTCCTCACCCCTTGTGTGCAACAGAGAAAAGTGTTGGCCACTAGTATCCTGCCATGAGAATTTTATGGGTAGTAGTCCTAGCTGCATAAAGTCCACAACACATCCCTCCATGCATATCAGTCAGAATATTCATGGCTTGATTTTTATCCACACATTTGAGAAACACACCATCAAGGTTCTTCCAATATAACTCACCTGGGAGGATAACATATTTGACATCATGTAATTTTAGTGTTCTCTTTTGGTTGTCACTCAAATTAGTAGGACAATTTAGATTTTGCAAATAATACAAAATGTCTTTGTACCACTCTGATTTATGTAGTTCACAAGCTTGGTCCTGAACCATATTCACTTGGCATGCTTCCAAGTTTGATTTTGTCATTAGTTTAGCCAAACCTTGTCCTCTTACCAATTTAGTAATTTAAATTTCAATGTTGAACTCTTGAAGCTTGTTTATTCATCTACCTCTCCTTCTAGTCACTTCTTGTTGGGTGAATATGTCCTTCATCACTGCATGTGGTACATATGTTACAATTTGATCTCCAACCAAATAAGGTCTAAAGTTCTTGACTACTTTGACCAAAGCATAGGCCTGCTTCTACATAATATCATATTTCAACTCTGCTGCCTGCAAAGATTTACTAAAGAAGGCAAATTTTGGTTGTTCAAATCCATCATCATTTTTCTGTAATAAGCATGCAACAATTGTATGGAATGAAGGAAATGAAAACAATTGGAAGGGCTTAGAAAAATTAGGAGACTTTAGAATAGGGGCAGTTTTGATAGCTTCTTTAATGCTTTGAAATGATTGGATTGCCTCACTTCCCCAAGATATGGATTCACCCTTCTTTAACATCCTAGATACAACCTTGGTAATCTCTACAAAGTTTGGAATAAATCTCCTGACAAAGTTAATCTATCCAAAGAATGACTGGATGCCTTTAACTATCTTGGGCATCCAAAATTTATTAATTGTTGCAACCCTTTCTGGATCAATCCTAACTCTATCCCTTGACACTATGTGCCCCAAGAGTTTCCCTTCATTTACACCAAATGCACACTTCTTAGGGTTTAGGGAGATGCCATATTCTAGTGCCCTAATAAAGATCTGCTCTAGATGCATGCAGTGTTGTTCTTCCTTCTTTGAATAAGTAGTTAAGTCATCCTGATATATAGCTAGTATGGAGTCAATCAGTCCTGCAAAAGCAACATCCATCACTCTTTCAAAAGTAGCACCAATGTTGGTCAATCCAAATGGAATTCTTACATAAACATAAGTCCCCCATGGAGTTGTAAAGGAAGTCTTATACTATTCTGATTCTCTTACCTTCATCTGATCGTATCCTAAAAATCCATCCATCATGGACAAGAGTTCACACCCTATTACCTTTTTCAACATAGCTTCCATGTTAGGAAAGGGGTAATTGTCCTTCAAAGAAGACATATTCAAATTTCTAAAGTCTACACACAGTCTTATATCTCCATTTTTCTTTCTAACTAAGACAAGATTCAACACCCAAGTAGATTGTCTTATAGGCTCAATGATTCCAACATCCCTAAGCTTCATAAGCTCTTCTTGCATTTTGGGAGCTAAAGTGGGATTAATAGGCCTTTGCCTCTGTCTGAATGGCTTAGCTCCAGGCTTAAGGGGAATTTCATGCTAAAATAAGTCTTCTCTAGATGCCTTCAAATCTTCATATGACCAGGCAAAATCATGTTTGTACTTTCTTAGTAATGCTATTAGCATTGCCCTTATATGTGGTTTCCAATGTTTACCTATATAGACTTTATTTGGAGCATTTTGTGTGCCCAATTTTATCTCCTCCAAGTCTTCCATGTGAGGAGAATAAGTCTTGGCGACCAATTGATCTCTGTTGTCAAATGATCTTTCTAAGGCCACCAGCCCTCTTGGGATCTTATTAGTCTTGAGTTGTATCATTTCCTTTCCAAAAAGGGTTTCTTTCCCATCCACAACTTCCATGAAGTTCTAGAAATCAATTTCCTAATTTTCATACTCATCAATACAATGCAGAAACTTTATTAAATCTTTATCATCCTCAAAGACCTGCCAACTACATATGTTGTCTGGCACTACTGGTCTAATCTTAATCTCAACATTTGTAATATCAGATAATGTGATATCATCTATCCTAATGGAAACATTAGCCAAGAAATCTGCCATAACATTCTTTGACCTTTCCATCCAACTTATTCAAAATGCATCAAACATTTCAATAGTTTCCCAAACAACATGTTTATATTGTTTTAACCTTTTATTCTTTAAGGCATATTTATCTCTTACTTGGGAAACTATTAACTCTAAATCTCCAAATACTCTCAACATCTTAATGCCATGCTTAAGAGCAACATTCAATCCTAGCAACATGGCTTCATATTCTGCAATATTATTTGTGCAAGCACATTTTAACAGAAAGGAGAATTTGAGTATCTTACCAGTTGGAGACAGAAACACCACTCATGCACCAGAGCCCTCTTTTGAGAAGGAACCATCAAAGTACATGGTCCACAAGCTATTTTGGTTTTTCTATTTTTCAAGTTCTTCATCAATAGGTTCCTTTTTTTTCATCTTGATCAGATGACATAATCCTCAAATTATCGTAATAAGTATCCACAAAACAAATCTGATCTTTTGGTTCTTGATCTTCAACTGTATCTGGTGCTCTTTCCTCTCTAAGAAGCTTGACATGATTACCATTCATGGTAATCATAACATATGACAAATCTAATTGCATACTTCCTCTAATTAATGTTTCCCACCTCCTAGACAATAACATACCATATTGTGGCTTGACATCAACTACTGTCACATTCATTATATAGGTTTTTTCTGGATAGACTGCAAGCGTAAATTCCACATTCTTCATAATCCCTATAACTGGCACTTCCCTAAAATCCATGGAATAACACTTTCCACATGCCTTGTCTATATTCAATCCAATTTGTTGCATAACAGCCAAAGGCATGATATTTGTTGAAGTGCCTGAATAAAGAATACAATTCTTGATCACTTTCCCATTAATAATAAGGGATACATAAAATGGTTTTACCTGAGAAGGGCACTTTGTTACTGTTGTTCCTAGGTAGACTTAAGGAATTTCTTCTTCATCAACACTCATTTCTTGGATATTGCTCTGATCTTTAACAGTGTTATCAGTCTAACATGACACCCCTGAGATCAAGGCCAACACCTTATTTATGTATTCTTCAATTTTCATCATTTCCATCAGTAGAACTGAGACTTTCTTTTATGAAAAGGCTTGAGTTATGTCAAATAGGGCATAATTTTGTATTATAGTTGTAGTTTGACCCACATTTTTACTCTCCTCATGGGTGTATCCAACCTTAGCTTTTGTGCTTTTTTGAATATCATCCATAACATGTGAACATTTAATCTTTTCCATATTCTGAGAAACCTTACCTTTTGAATTTTTAGTATTTTTACCCAACTTCTCTTTTGAATCTCTCTTATTGTTAGTACTTTATTTTCTCTGTGGCTTAGGGTTCCTATGCTTATGCTAAGGTTCTTTTACAAAGATGCTTCTTGGCTGGCCTAATTCACCTGCTTGAGCTTTATTCCTGAGGTTATAGTTGCTCTTAACTTGAGCTAATGTAGCAGCTATGAGAGCCCTAATCTCTTTATTAGAAGGCCTTTTTAAGTTAACTAAAGAAATATATGAGTCATGGGCATAAACTTGGTGATCTTCATTTTCTTCATCTAAAAAAACTTGCTGATGGACCACATCCTTACAACACTTTCCTTCATTCACATTTGTTTCTACATCTACCTCATCAGAGGAAGAGTAGTCTCCACTTGTAGAAAGCATTTTAACATTATCATCTTCAATACAATGAGGTTCATTATACTCATCACAGGCATTAGCATCATTATAAAAGGAATGGACAATCATACGTTGTGACTGTGAATGAGGCATTTGACATATTATACATCATGGAGCATCTTCCATAATATTGACAGTTTTCTTCACGGGGTCAAGAGTTTCTTTAACATTCTGAAACATTTGATCAGTTTTGTTGTTGGGAATAGGCTTACCATTGTACCAATTTGTATTGCATGGCATATCATATAATTGAGGTCTCTTTTAGTACCTCTGATAAATCTATTTCTTAAGACCAAGCCCCTTTTCATTCTTAGCAAGCTTGTAACATAAATCCTTAAAAGTAGAAATTTATTCAAAACTCTAGTAAATCTAGCATTGAAATAAGAGACTGGCTCATTTGACCCTTTAGCAATACTTGTGAACTCATTGATAATGAAACTGGGGTTAATCTTATCTCCATACTATTCCCTAAAGATTCTTTTAAAATCATCCCATGATGTAACACTTTGATCAAGTAGACCTCTATACCATTATCTGGCCTCATTAGTCAAGGATTGCATAAATAATTTCATGAAAACATCCTCATGCTTTACCTCAAAATTATCCATGATATTGAGGAAAGCCTTCAGGTGGTCCTCTCCTAACACAATATTGTTTCCTAAAATTTTTGGCAATTCAACCATGATATACTTATCAATAGGGTTTGGGTGTCTAGGAATGCTAGTGAAATCTAACTATCTGAATCTGTCCAATGACATGGGTCTTATACCAAATTGGTTGGCATTTACATTCTTGTTTGCAATGGCATTAACATTTTGATTTCTCACGTGATTCTGTGGTACCCTATTATTTTTTGCATTTTGTCTTTGATCATTTTGTGGATTCTAGTTCACATGCTGATTAAGCCCTTGATTATTCCCAAGGATGTTTTGGTCATTCTATTGGTTCTGAGCCTCATTCACCTTATGGTTTCTCAACACACTTGCATTATTGAGGGTGGGAACTAAATTTTGATGTGTAGTTCTTAAGGCTACCACCTTCTATTTCATATCATCTCTTATCTTTAAGGATTGTAAATAATCATGTCCTGCCCTGAGATTTCTAATTTCTTCTACTAACTCATCTTCTCTTGGCATTGAAGAAGTCTCATGGGGTTGTTAGTATCTCTTGGAGGTTCTATATCTTCAAATCTATCAGGGGGATCTAGAAAAGGGTGTTCTTGAAACATATCAGATCCAAACATCAACCAATCATTTTGTTGTTTTTCAAAAATGTCTTGAATATTTTCTTCTATGGCTAAAAAATGTTGTTGTTGTCAAGAAGGCCTAACATTATTCTGAGAATCATCATTATTCCTAGGGCTTGGTGAACCTTCATGACTAGGTTGAACAGTTTCTTTCTTTCTATACATTTTTCTTAGTAATTCTTAGAACAAAGGGTTTTGCAGGGACCTTCTCCCATGCATACAAATTCTATTTTACCAACTAAGAGATTTCTTTCCAAGTTGCCACCCACTAATTGGATTTATACCTATGTTCCAGGGTCCTTTTCAACTGTCCCCAATAGAGTCACCAGTTTGTTGATGTTTTTCCAACTGATTGTCCAAGTTCCCCTAAAAAGTTGCCATCTTTTGTCTACAAGGACCTCATATCAGTGGCCAACAAATAGGAGACAGACTCTAATGTCTCCTCTATGCTTTTAGGTTCTACAAGACCTAGGGGGTATTCCTTACTCAATACTCATATTGTGAATCTTGACTGTAGCTAGATATTGACATTTTACAAGATAAATCCTCTATTATGTAGACCAAAACTATGAGATAAGTGCAAAGGGGCTATCTTTGGATCCTCCTTCAGTTGTGAATCAGAGGATTTGAAAACCTAAATCCTACTCCTAATATCCTATAGATTGTGGTTTTGAGTTGATTTGATTTTTATGTGTGTGTGGTTGCCACATTAGGGTTTGACTCATAAATTTAATGCATGCCTTTGATTGGTGCGTATCCAAGGGCATGGACTTCAACTTAAAACATGTAAATAAATTTCCATAAACCAAACAAACATACAAGTTTCAGAGGGTTATCTAGTTCCTACCTTACATAGGACTCCCAAGATTAGGTATTTCCATTGACCATACTTACAAATATCCCTGTTATCACACATATTTCCTCACATTTAACTTAGAGCATTTTAATTCTATTCTTTAAATAGAAGAAATAAGTTAAACATGCAATGCAGCAAATATACACCCCATAATTTAGAAAACCCTTAGTTACTTCATTCTAAAGAAAGATGCAGATAACAAATGGAGACAGTTAAAAAAAACACATGCACATTGCATTACTCATATAAATTAATCTGAAACTGATAAATGTCTTATGAAAACACATACATAAATTAAAATAAAACTCACAAGACCACAAAGAGAGTAACTAGCAAAAATTTTGTATTACTTTTACTCCTCAAAGTCCCAAAACTTCCAACAACCTTACAAAGTGAGGCAACCAGCTCCTTATAGACATAGAACTTGGTGGGAGCATTCATTACATTTGTTGGTTTGGTGAAATTACATTACAAAGCACCGCTCATGGGCATTGAGGCATTTATTACATTGAGCCTAGAGAAAGATAGAAAATAATATATCACATGGGACACAAATGATTTGAGGAGCCCAGCTACATGATTTTAGGGGGGAGGTAGTTGCTCATTCATTTCAAGTACATTTATCCATACTTCTCCACCCACTCAGCATATGATTTCTCTGACAGCCATTGGAATGAGATCAACTTTGAAATCTTGTCATTATGTCCTATGTACCATACATCCATCAAAATCTTTGCTTCCTTATAGAACAATTCAAAAATTATTTCTAAGACATGCAATTTATCAAAAGTTAAACTCAAAATCCTCATTTTGGGGTCTCCATCAGTGCAATAGGTAGATATTGGCTACCAACATTGTCATTGAAGTCAACCTTCCACTTGTTAAGACTTTTGATTTGCCCATCAACCTCCAATACACTAGGCATTTTTTCTTGTCCATCTTTCCCATAAACTGCCTCTTCTCCCCCAAAACTTTATCCAACTTCAACTGAAAAGCTACAACCCCTTCAAGAATTTCCAGCATGTCAAGGGCGAGCTTCATCTTAGGTGGTACCTTTGCCTCAAACCTTGCACACCTGATTAGGTCTCTCAACTCACCAGTCCTAGGTAGCCACAATCTCTACATTGCCCGAAGGTTTTCTTTATCTTGTTGATGTTTATCTAATGCAGATCTTAAATCAGAATAAGACTTCCATGTCTCATCTATCCTTGCCACTACCTTGGTCACTCTATGGTTTATCAGATTGGTGACAATCTCCTTGAATGAACTCTTCTTCTCTTTTTTCAACCTCTTCACCTCCTCCAATTCCCTTATTTCTGCTAGTTGGGGCTCAGTGTCTGGAAATAATTCTTCTGTTGGTATCATAGGTGGAGGAGTAGAAGTATTAGCCCCTAGTGATAGCTACTCCCTGCGCTTATTGAGCTCTACAATTTTCTATGCATATTGTAGCAATATATCATAATAATCCTTCTGCAGCTTATTAGTTACCACCTCTACAAATTGTGCAGTTTGCAAATTTAAACTTGTACCTTGGGGAGCAGGGGTGTTAGATACCCTCTTAATTATTACATCTATTGTTAACTCCCCCAATCCAATCCTAGGTTTATTATTTCCTAGGGCCAAAGCCCATATTTTCAGTGTCTCAAACCTAGGATTGAAGGTTGCACCAGAGAGAGCCTTCTCTACTTTCTCATCTGTCACATTTGAGTCTTCTCTAGTTATCCTCTCAAATACAATTACATCTGACAAAGTCTAGTGAGGAAGGAGCAAGATATTACTCTTAGCAACTAGTGACCTCCCATCATCTAGAGTCATTTTACTGATGGCTTGATTGACTTCTTTCAACACCCTTGGGTGATGGCCTCATATTCAAAGGGACCAGCCCCACTCTTGGCATCCTCAATCTTCTTGTGGAATTCCTCACTTCTTCCTTTCAGCACATAACTCCTAAATTTAGGAGTGTTAATGAATTCATTATCTTCAATGGATTTTTTGTAGGCCATCACCCTTACATATTCTATATCTATAATTTTGTTAGGTGAATTCAACTTATGTGCAGCTTCTTGCACTTGTTCTTCTACCTCTCCCTCTAAATCTACTACCTTAATTTCTTCCTCACCCTCTAAATCAATTACTTCGTATTTCTCGGTAGGGGAAGGGTTAGTTGATTCTCTCTTTACAATGTATCCCCCCTTGAGCTACTAGGTTGATAGGAAGGCCTTTCTTCACCTACAGGAGCATCAACAATCAATTGCTCTACATTATCAAACATCTTCTAAATCCTTTTTATGGGGACTTGCATCTCTAAAAAGGCACGCTGTGTTGCAAGTATGGGCCTAACTAGTGTTGTCATTGATGTCAACATACTTCTATTACATTAATGATAAGGATTGGATGAGCTGTGTGCTAAGGATACTGAGAAAATTAGTCTCAATCAGGAACTATGAAGAACAGTGATGACAGTAAGATAAAATTCCAAGATAGGATGAGGAACAGAGGATACAGTTTAAAGGGTTTGTATATATGTGTCTTAAGGTGGTCCAGTAGAGATTTTAGAGGTCCATATGACGATCTAAAGAATTTGTGGTCGCTCAAGTAAAACTAGTTTTGGTAGTTGTTCAAAAGTGACAGAGTGATACAAAAAGGTTCAGTGAGATCTGGAAATACACTATCATGTTCTTTAGATTTGAGGGAGTGTTGAGGAAGTCTTTGTAAAGTGTCAACTCAATTGGTTCATGGTTTGAAGGTCCGTAATCATCTATTCCTTTGTCACAATGATGACAGATTGTGTTCCTAAGGTTCCGGATTAAGGAGAGAAGGATTTTAGTAAGCAGATGGAGTATGGATGTTGTTGTTGATTCAGGCATGCTTGTGGAGGTCTTTGGATCATGTCCAGTTTGTGTTGGTGGTTTGCATTGGAGTGGGAACTCACAATTGAAGAATGACTTTCGGATGATAGTGTTCTTCATGAGACTGGCCGACCTGATGAGTTACACATCCTGTGGATGTTCTTGTAGTTGTTTGCTGACTTAGATGATTATTCCTAAGTTGATGTCTTACATAAATAAGGGATTGTAAAGTCATTTCAAAGTGTGAATGGTGGTGATGAGAGTGTGGTAGCAAGGAGGAGAGAAAGGCAAAGCAAAAGTATTGGGCTTAAATGGAACTGTTTCAAGCATGGTGAAGATGCTATTTTCCAGTTCAAGTAGGTGATACTTATTATTTTGTAGATAAAGTGCCTCTTGTAGGCAGTGAGCCTCTTGTGAGCAATGTGCTCAGGCAGTCAGCCTTAATTGGCATGTGCCATTTTGTTCTTTCTATTCTTCTAACAGAGAATACAATCTTAGGTTAATCATCCCATGGTTTTTCCCTTAACCAAGTTTTCCACGTCAAAATCTTGGTGTCTCTTGTGTTAATGTGTTTCTGCTCTTGATTCATTGCATTGTGTTTCCATGATTGATTTATTGTTATGTTGCTAAATTACAAAGTGGAGTTAAGTGTTTAATTGGAAGAAAAGTTTTGTACAATTGATTCACCCCCTCTTAGTTGTCTACCCTAAATCTAACAATTGGTATCATAGCCAAGTTCCTCTAAAAAGAGCTTAACCACTTGAGGAGATCTAGCATGTCGTCCTACAAGAAGGATAGTCTGAAGTTTGATGGAACCAATTTTCATCTTTGGAAAAGTCGCATGAAATGTCACTTGCAATGCATGGGAATGCAATACTGGACCATGGCTTCAACAAAGTATACTCCTCCACAGGGTGGTCGGAAAGCCCCAAATGAAATCATAGATACTAAAAACAATCTACAGACTATTGAAGCTCTTCTAAGTGCATTATCTGATTCAGAGCTTTCAAATGTTGTTGACCTACCAACTACTTTTGAGATTTGGGAAAAATTAGAACTTCTGAATGAAGGAGACAAGTATGTTAAATGTGCAAGGTTACAAAGTCTGAAAGGGAAATTTAAAAACTTGAAGATGAGAGAAGATGAAAATATCTCTACTTTTATGCCAAGACTAAATGAGCTTGTTTGTAGAATTAGAAATGTAGGTGGAGTCTTGGATGAAAATGAGATTGTTGGCAAAATTTTCAAATCCCTTCCTACTTCTTATAAAATCAAGGTTGCTACCATTGAAGAATTTAGAGCCCATACAACTATCACAAGAGATCAATTGGCTGGTAAATTGGCTGCATTTGAAATGACCGAGTTTGGAGATGCCCCTCCTAAGACTGAATCTGCATTCAAAGCTAGTGCCTATGTAAAAGGAAAACAAAGGTTTGATCTGAGAGAGAACTCTTCAAGGAAACTATCATGGTATGAAAAAGCAAGAAAAGACCTAGAAGAAGAAGAAGAAGGTAAAACTGCTCATCTTGAAGCCCTTATTACAAAAAGATTACCAAGAGGATCCAGTAAGTATGAAGGAAAATTGCCTTCTAAATGTTTTAACTGCAATAAGATTGGTCATTTTGCCTCAAGGTGTCCGGAAAGGTTTTCAAGGCAAAATCCTAACAAGCCAAGGTTCTAAAAGAACTGTTACTATGTACATGAAGATGATGATAATGAAGGAGTAACATATGATGAATTAGAGATAGGAAACAAATCTGGAAATGAATGGGTGTTCATTGCCATCAAGGAAGAAGATCCAATGTCCTCTGTATCTGTCAATCATAAGACTATGGAAAGAGCTCTGGCTGCCCAAGTTGAAGAGAAGGATGATTGGGTCATTGACAGTGGATGCTCTCACCATATGACAAGTGACAAAAATAAGTTCATAGATTTGGTGAGGTATGAAGGAGGAGTGGTAAAGTTTGGTGATAACTCTACTAGTAGAATTAGAGGTAGAGGAACTATTTCTTTTGATGGAAGGAACAAAACTAGTAATGTACTATATGTTGAAGGTTTGAAGCACATTCTTCTCAGTGTTAGATAGTTGGTGGACAAAGGCTATGATCTCTGACTCAAGAATGGAAAATGCAAGATCTTTGAAAGTTTCAAAACAGAGATTACATCTGGTACTCAAATAAAAGGTAATATCCATCATTTGGTTTGTACTGGTAAAAGTTGCTTATTTGTTCAAGTTGATTAGAGTTGGTTATGGCATAGGAGGATGTGTCATGTGAGTTTTGATAACATCATCAAGATAAGCAACACTCAGGCTGTAAGAGATCTTCTAAAATTGGTGAAACCTACTAATAGCTTGTGCAAAGAATGTCAGTTGGGTAAGTTGAGCAAAATCACATTCAAGAGTAAGGAACTGTCCTCTACCAAATTAGTGGACTTAGTTCATACTGATCTTTGTGATCTGGCAAGAATCAGGAGTGTACAAGGTGATAGATACTTCATGTTACTAATTGATGACTATTCTCGGATGATGTGGGTAACCTTTCTGAAAGAGAAATTAGAAGCTCTTGAGAAAGGTTACCCACATCCAGTGAGTTCATAGAATTCTGTGAGAAGCATGGAATAAAGAGACAGTTGTCTACTCCTAGGACTCCACAGTAGAATGGAGTAGTGGAAAGAAAGAACCGGACCATCCAGGAAGCATCTAGGACCATGATGATGGAAGCAAATGTTCCTTAGATCTATTGGAGAGAAGCTGTCAGCACTGCAGTCTATACTCTCAATCGAGTTCAAATCATAAGCAATACCAATAAGACTCCTTATGAACTTTGGTTTGGCATCACTCCTATTGTGAGGTATTTCAGAGTTTTTGGTAGTAAATGTTACATTAAAAGAGATGAAGATCTAGGAAAGTTCGATGCTAGAAGTGAAGAAGGAATATTCTTGGGTTAATCTACTCAAAGCAAAGCATACTGGTTCTATAACAAGAGACTAAGAAAAATGATAGAAAGTACAAATTTGAAGGTTGATGAAGGAAATGAAAAACCCTTAAGGTTTTATGAATATGATGAAGATGATCAGAATGGTGTTCTGATTCAAGGAGCCCAAGCCTCCCCTAAAGTTTAGATTCAAACTAATCTAGTAAATCAGGAACAAGAGATGAATCTTAATTAGCCTGATCAAGAATCAGAAGTGCAAGAAATTCCCAAAGTTCCTAGGTATGTAAGACTGAACCATTGTGAAGATTAGATCATAGGTGATAAAAGAAAAGGTGTACAAACAAGAAGGAGAATTGCTCAAAATTCAGATGAGTATTGTCTAATTTCAAGTATTAAACCTAAGACGATGAATGAAGCTTGCAATGATGAAAACTAGACTAAAGCAATGGAGGAAGAGCTGATGCAAATTGAGAAAAATCACACTTGGGATCTTGTTCCTAGATCTAAAAACAAGAATGTGATTGGAACCAAATGGGTCTTCCGGAACAAACTAAATAAAGATGGTGAAGTAGTCAGAAACAAAGCCAGATTGGTCTACAAAGGTTACTCCCAAGTAGAAGGAGTTGATTTGAAGAAACTTTTGCTCTGGTGGCAAGAATTGAAGCAATCAGATTATTTCTTGCTTTTGCTACCTTCAAGGATTTCAATGTATATTAGATGGATGTCAAATCTACCTTTGTGACCGGTGACTTGGAAGAAGAAGTATACATTGAGCAACCGGATGGATTTTAATTATCTGATCATGGTGATATGGTCTGCAAGTTGAAGAAAGAACTGTATGGACTAAAGCAAGCCCTGAGAGCCTGGTATGAAAGATTCCATAAGCATCTTTTGAAGATTAGTTTCAACAAAGGTACTACTGACAGTAATTTATATTCCAAAATTGATCATGAAAACAACTTGATTGTTGAAGTGTTTGTTGATGATGTCATTTTTGGAGGAAGAGATAGTATGTGTAGAACTTTTGTAAATCAAATGAAAAATGAGTTTGAGATGTCCATGCTTGGTGAAATGAATTTCTTCTTGGGTCTACAAATCACTCAAACAAAGAAAGGAATCTTCATTTCTCATACCAAATATGTGAAAGAATTATTGAAGAAATTTGGGATGGAAGACTCAAAACCAATGAATACTCCCATGGCAACCGAATGTAAATTGGTCAAAGATGATGACTCTCCTAAGGCTGATCAGAAAAAATATAGGTCAATGATTGGAGGATTGTTGTATCTCACTCACACTAGACCTGACATTATGAATGTTGTTCGTCTTCTTGCTAGATTCCAAGCCAATCCTAGAGAATCTCATGTCATGGCAATCAAGAGGATTTTTAGATATCTAAAAGGGATAGTTGAGTATGGTTTGTGGTATCCCAGAGATCATGATTTCTCTTTTCATGCATATACAGATGCGGATTGGGTAGGAGATGTGAATGACAAGAAGAGTACCAGTGGTGGAGCATTCCATTTTAGGGAGAGATTGGTTTCTTGGTTGAGAAAGAAATAAGAGGCAATATCTCTATCAACTGCAAAAGCAGAATATATTATAGCAGCAGGTAGTTGCACTCAAGTTTTGTTGATGAAGCAAATGCTAAGAGACATTAGAGTAGAGTATGAGGAGCCTATCACAATCTTCTGTGATAATTCAAGTGTAATAAACATATCTAATAATCTGGTGTTGCATTCAAAGACTAAACATATATCAATCAAGTTTTACTTTTTGAGAGAGCAAGTGAACAAGAATGAAGTCAGATTGGCGTTTGTGCCTTCCAAGGATTAGATTGCAGACATCTTTACTAAACCTCTACATAAGGACTCTTTTGAGTATCTTAGGGAGAAGTTAGGGGTTATTGCCCCTCTGGTAATGAACTAAGGTGCACTGGAGTGCATTAGTCCATTAGATATCACAGTCATATCTTGTGGTCCGGATTGATGATAGAGAGCTGCCACTCAGGGGGAACAGCTGATATGATTCTGAAGTGTTGGAGTTCCAAGTATGAGCCCTTTGCCATTGATGTCAAAAAGGGAGAGAAGACATGTGAAAAAAAAGTGGTTTTTGATCAAAGGGGGAGCACTAAAAGAAGAGAAGACATGTGAATGGTTGCTGTTGATAGGGGGAGTTATGTCAGTAAGAAAAAGTTCTTGTCTTGAGGTCAAAACAAATTTTCACATCATATTTTGCCATCAATGATGAAGGGGGAGATTGTTACAAGTATGGGCCTAACTGGTGTTGTCATTGATGTCAACATACTTCTATTACATTAATGATAAGGATTGGATGAGCTGTGTGCTGAGGATATTGAGAAAATTAGTCTCAATCAGGAACTGTGAAGAACAGTGATGACAGTAAGATAAAAGTCCAAGATAGGATGAGGTTCAGAGGATGTGGTTTAAAGGGTTTGTATATATGTGTCTTAAGGTGGTCCAGTAGAGATTTAAGAGGTCCACATGAAGATCTGAAGAAGTTATGGTCGCTCAAGTAAAACCAGTTCTGGTAGGTGTTTAGAGGTGACAAAGTGATACAGAAAGGTTAGGTGAGATCCAGAAATGCATTATCCTATTCTGTAGATTTGAGGGAGTGTTGAGGAAGTCTTTGTGAAGTGTCAACTCGATTGCTTCATGGTTTGAAGGTCTGCAAGCATCTATTCCTTCGTGACAGTGATGACAGACTGTGTTCTTAAGGTTCCAGATTAAGGAGAGAAGGATTTTAGTAAGCTTATGGAGTATGGATGTTCTTGGTGATTCAGGCATGCTTGTGGAGGTCTTTGGATCATGTCTAGTTTGTGTTGGTGGTCTGCATTGGAGTTGGAGCTCACAATTAAAAAATGACTTCCAGATGTTGGTGTTCTTCATGAGACTGGCTAACCGAATGAGTTACACATCCTGCGGATGTTCTTGTAGTTGTTTGCTGACTTAGATGATTATTCCTAAGTCGATGTATTATATAAATAAGGGATTGTAAAGTCATTTCAAAGTGTGAATGGTGGTGATGAGAGTGTGGTAGCAAGGAGAAGAGCAAAAGGCAGAGCAGAAGTATTGGGCTTAAATGGAACTATTTCAAGCATGGTGAAGATGCTATTTTCTAATTCAAGTAGGTGATACTTATTATTTTGTAGACAGTGTGTCTCTTGTAGGTACTAGTGAGCCTCTTGTGAGCAGTGTGCTCAGGCAGTGAGTCCTAATTGGCATGTGCCATTTTGTTCTTTCTATTCTTCTAATAGAGAATACAATCTTGGGTTAATCACCCCATGGTTTTTTCCTTAATTGGGTTTTCCACATCAAAATCTTGGTGTCTCTTGTGTTAATGTGTTTCTTCTCTTGATTCATTGCATTGTGTTTCCATGATTGATTTATTGTTATGCTGCTAAATTACAAAGTGGAGTTAAGTGTTTAATTAGAAGAAAAGTTTTGTACAACTGATTCACCCCCTTCTCAGTTGTTTGCCTTAAATCTGACACCCTAGTATGTAGTATTCAAGTTTTTTCTCATCCTTTCTCCTGTCATTATTGTGTCCCACTTGATTCTCAAAGTATGGACATCATTCATTGTGAAAATAGTTTCTAATAGTATCCTCATCAAAGTGGACCTAGTGAATGTACCTCAGTCTCTATTTATTAACCCTGACCCTTTTAATGAAACCCTTAGGGTCAAATACCCTAGTATGCTCCAAATACATCCCATAACACTACAACGCTAAATTAATCTGATCCCACCACTTTTATTAGCTATCAAAAAGTCACTAAATCTAAGAGAGGTGGGGAAAATCAACCTTTTGTATGCTTCCTTAGATGCTCTTTATCTGATTCATTTAGCTGCCTAATGATTTCAAAAAATGCAATTCTCTTAGGTACATATTTAGGTAGAATTTGGGGAGGGACCTCACACCCATAAACTTTGATGCATGTGGTGTGCTCCTAGTAAAACTAGTCACCCGAATTATGATCAATCCCCAAGTGAGGATTTTTTTTCCAAAGGAATTAAAAAATCTAATACATTTGGATGTATCCTTTCTCCTTCTAGCTCCAAGAAACTGAGAGATCTCCTCACAAAATATTCTTCAAAGATTACATAGTCAACATCAACACAATACATATCTATCATACATGTCCACATTTGCACTGATAACATATTTCCGTATGCATCTGCCATTTTGACATGTTAATTTTGGTGCCACATTACTGACAAGGAAAACAAAAGCATATGGCACAACATGGAATACCATGTGAATTCAACATGGTGCAATAAATAACTTGCGCTTGAGTGTTCTCATCTATTTGTGCATTTTATCTACAATATAGGAAGCATAATCATATAGCTCCCTATATTATAAATGAAAGCAACACTACTTCAATAGAAATATGATACAAGATAAATTTTAGCAATCTTAAGTGTGCATTAACAATGCAGATTATAACAAAACATAAAACCCACTACAGAAAAGATGTCAATCATGAAGCACTCAACACAGTGACACAATGTTTAAATGGAGAAAATTGTTGCGGGTAAAAAACTTGACCAGGAAAGAGGCACAAGTTTTTATTAATCTCACCAAGATTGTATAATACATCAACTACATAACTCTCTCCACAAGTCTTTAATCCAAAAATATTCTAGCAGCACCTAAGTACCTAAAATTTATATTGCAAAAATAAATACATGGTAAATACTTATAGAAACATTTTCCAACTCATCCTAGGTATTCACTTTCTCTCTCCTAAGATTCTCCAACCTGTAAACATTAATTGCCATCTTACAAGCATCTTACACTTGTCCAAAAATAGCCATTCAAAGGTTGGGGGCCCAAGACTAAATCTAGCCTCTTACATCATCTTATGATGTGTCATAACCATCATAGATTCTGCAAAAGATTATATTTCCATGATAGGAATCTTGGGCTAAACATAGCAAATATATAACTAACATATCCATCATATGCATCATAGAATCTCATAATCTTATGACAACTTATAGTTGTCATAGATTCACTTACCAAACATTATGATAGTTGTCATACATGCCAAAAATAGTATATTATCCAAGGGAGCATGCCTATCTTCATTTACTTTGAGTTTTTACATTTGCCGACAGTAAAAATCACTCCATAATAAACTTCGGTGACTCTGAAATTACCCCTACCAGTGAATCTAGTAAATCTCTTCATGGATAATTACAAATTACATAATAAATGGAATAAATACAATATTGGGATTTACAAGGTTAATGACAGCTTATCCCAACATTCTCCCACTTGACATTATACATTGTAAATCAACCCCTAGAAAATTAAATGAAAAATAATCAGGCACTAGAAACAAGGCTCATGGCCTCTCTGCACCATACAAACTTCTCTATGCTCATAGGCTTGGTCAATGAATCTACAACATTCTCCTTATTGTCTATCTTCTTCAGCTCAATCTATCCATTTACAACCAACTCTTGATCAAAGTGATACTGAACATCAACATGCTTAGTCCAAGCATGATACATGGGATTCTTGGCCAAGTAGATAGCACTCTAGCTATCATAACCAATCTAAATGATGCTGCAATCAAATCCAATACCTGTACACAATCTCCTCAAACAAACTACCTCCTTAGAGACATGGGTAGTAGCCATATACTCTACTTCTATGGTGGACAAAGCAACTATGGGCTACCTCTTACTCATCCAATGCATTGTACCTCCAAACAGAGTACACACATAGCCACTAGTGGACCTTTGACTATCCAAGTCACCTGTTCAATCTGCATCAACAAAACCTTGTATGTCCAAAGATTTATCAGCACAATCAGTACCAAAATGAACCAAACAATGGTTAGGAGTACCAACAAGATATTTAAACACCCTCTTTACATAGTTCCAATGTTGTCTACCAAGGTTAGACATAAATCTACTCAAAACTCCATTGCTTAGGGAATATCTGGTCTAGTGCAAACCATTGTATACATCAAACTTCCTACAACACTAGCATATGGTGCATTAGACATATCCTCAAGATCATCCTCAGTCTCTGGATACATATCTAATGAAAGCTTAATACCAATGGGTAAAGGAACTCTAACTAGGTTACAGTCCTGGAAACTAAACCTCTGCAAAATAGTTTTCACATACTTACTTTGTGACAACCAAAGCTTTATGTTAACTCTATCCCTCCTGATCTCCATTCCCAAAATATACCTTGCAGCACCAAGATCCTTCATTTCAAATGCACTTGAAAGTTGGGCTTTAAGCTCACTGATCATACCCTTAGTATTGTTGATAAACAACATGTCATCAACATACAAAGCAATACCTAGTATAGAATCATCAACACAATGAATGTAAACACAGTGATCCTCCTCTCTTCTAGCAAAACCCAATTTCAAAACAAGTGAGTCAAACTTTTGATACCACATTCTAGGGGACTATTTTAGACCATAAAGTGACCTCTTTAACCTGCAAACCCAATGTTCTTTTCTTTTTACCTCAAAACCTGTAGGTTGTTGGATATAAATTTCTTCTTGAAGATCTTTGTGCAAGAACACAGTCTTAACATTCATTTACTCAATCTCCCAATCATAAGCTACAACAATGGATAAGAGAAATCTAATAGAAGTCAATTTAGCAACAAGAGAGAATATCTCACCAAAATCAACTCCTCTCTGGGAGTAGCCCTTGGCTACCAGTCTCGCCTTATACATCTCTAATGACCCATCTGCTCCAAACTTCTTGAAGATCCACTTACAACCTATGGTCTTTCTTCCTTTGGGTAAATGAACAAAATCCTAGGTGTTACAAGAGTCTAAAGCCATCATCTCCTCCTGCATGGCTAGTTGCCAAGACTCATTATCATCTATAGAATTAGCTTCCCTATAGGATCTAGGTTCATCATTAGTACTTAATAAAGCATATACACAACAGAAATCTAGTGGGCTATACCTATCAACTGGATTTTGTTGTCTAGTGGATCTCCTCAAGGGTGGAGTAAGAGACTCTACTCGTTCTTCTGCATAATCATCTGCACCAACTTTTTCTGTAACAATAGACTCATCTTTATCATAACTACTTAAATCTTCTTCTTCTTCTTCACCCCCCAATCCATCATTCTATTCTTCCTGAGGTGCATCTTGCCGCTCTAAATCAAAGTGCACCTTCTTTACCTTTTCTTCTTTCTCTTTTGGCTGCTTAGGTTTAGAAATAGCTCCAAGTTCCCTGAAAATAACATCTCTAGAAAAAGATAATCTTGCGAGTTAGTGGATTCCAAAGCTTATAACCTTTGACATTACCACCATATCCAATAAATGTACACTTTTTAGCCTTTGGATCCAACTTAGATCACTTTGCCTTAGCCACATGGGCAAAAGCCTCACAACCCAAAACCCTTAAATGTGAAACAAAAGGTTTCTTACCTATCCACACTTCATAAGGTGTTGAATCAAGATCCTTACAAGGAGATCTGGTTATCAAGTAGCAAGCAATACACAAAGCCTCTACCCAAAAGCATTTATCCAACTATGCATAACTAAGCATACTTCTAGTCCTTTCCATTATTGTTTGGTTCATCCTTTCTGCAACACCATTTTGTTGTGGTGTATATGGAGTTGTATTTTGTCTGATTATACATGCATGCTTGTAAAAATCATCAAATTCCTTAGAGAAATATTCCCCTCAATTGTCAGATCTTAATATTTTTATCTTTAAACCTGATTAGTTCTCTACTAAGACTTTGAATACCCTAAACTTAGTGAAAACTTTAGATTTATGCTTTATAAAATAAATACATTTAAATCTGGATACATCATCAATGAAGGTTACAAAATAATGAGATTTTCTAATAGATTCATTATCCACAGGTCCAAACCTATCCATATGAATAATTTCTAACTTCTCTTTTGCTCTATTACTTCCTAAAGGAAATGATTTTCTATTTTTTTTTACCAAACACACAATGCTCATAGAAATGAAAGTACTCATCAAAATAGGAGAAACCATCCAACAAATTTTTATTCTTAATAGTTTTTAATACATTATTACTTGTGTGGCCCAATCTGTAGTACCACAACATACAAGTGTTTTCAGAAGCCTCGAAACATAAGAGGCATTACAAACTATAGTGGCTTCAAGCTTAAACAAGTTCCCAAATCTCTTCCCTTTTCCTACCACTAAGTTTCCTCTCACCAATTTGCAGCCATGCTTGTCAAATGTCACATACATTCACAAATCATTCAACTTCAAAACTGAAATCAGATTTCTAGTTAATCTAGGAACATACAAAACATGAGCGAGGGTTTTAATTGTCCCATCACTGAAAAATAACAATACCTTTCCTTTCCTAACAATTGGATATGAAGAGTTGTCACCAAGGTAGATATTACCTTCATCATATTCTTCATATGTAGAGAACCATTCCTTATGTGGGGTCATATGAAATGAGCATCTTGAGTCAACAAACTAGTGATCATTAGAAACAAGATTACATGCAGAAAGTAAAACTTCTTCACTTGCATGCGAGGACTTCTCTAAAGCACTCTCCCACTATTTCTTGGGGTTTCTGCACTCCTTCTTCACATGTCCCCTTTTACCATAGTTCCAACACTTAACTCTATTTTTTTTACCGGGAGTCTTAGACTGGCCCTTAGACTTGTCCTTAGCCCCTTTTTGATCTCCTTTAGGTCCCCTTTCCTTAGACCTTCCCCTGACACCAAGAGCATCCCCTGAACTATCTGAACTCTTCTTCTTCAATTCCTGTGACAGTAGCACTGAAACAAGAGTATCCAACTTTGGATCTGCCAAGTTAGCAGTGGTAGCAAGGATAACATTCTCCCAAGACTCAGGTAAAGAACAAAGAAGTAAGATACATTTATCTTCCTCACTAACCTCAACATCTACTAAATCAAGATGACTCAATAACAAATTAAAAGAATTTAAATGCTCTGAAACTGATTCACCTTCTCGCATTTTCATGGAAAATAATTTTCTTTTTAAATAAAGTTTATTTACAATACTCTTGGCTTGGTAGATCTCACCCAATTGATTCTACAATTTGTATGTGGTCTCTTCTTTTGTGACATTCAATAGCACAAAATCTGAAAGAAACAAATGGATGGTTCCCCATGCCTTCTTATCCAGTCTATCCCACTCATCTTGAGAGACATCGTTAGGTTTCTTCTCTTTTTGAACAGCCAACCATTGGTTTCTTTCTTCTAACAAATCTTCCATTTTTAGCTTCCACAACTCATACCCTATTCAGTTGAACATCTCAATGTCCATTCGAGAGGTTGATGCAATGGTGGATGCAACCATAATAACGACACAGGATCTACAAAATAAACACAACCAAATCTCCCACTGTAGCTACAGCTTCCACACTACCACCCAAGAGTCAAAGCTGGCCAGGCTCTGATACCAAATGTTAGAAATGAAATCAACACTACTTCAATGGAAATCTGATTCAAGATAAATTTCAGCAATCTTAAGTGTGCATTAACAATGGAGATTGTAACAAAACATAAAACCCACTATAGAAAAGATGTCAAACATGAAGAACTCAACACAATGACACAATGTTTACATTGAGAAAACCCTTGTAGGTAAAAAAACTCCACCAGTAAAGAGGCACAATTTTGTATTAATCTCAACAAGATTGTACAATACATCAACTACACAACTCTCTCCATAAGTCTTCAATTCAACAGCATTTCGGCAACACTTGAGTATCTAAAATTTATATTGCAGCAATAAATACATAGAAAATACTCATAGAAACATTTTCCAACTCATCCTAGGCATTGACCTTCTCTCTCTTAAGATTCTCCAACCTATAAACATTAATTATCATCTTACAAGCATCTTACACTTGTCAAAAAATAGCCATGCAAAGGTTGGGGGCCCAAGACTAAATCTAGCCTCTTACAACATCTTATGACATGTCATAACCATCATAGATTCCACAAAAGAGTATCTATCCAAGATAGGAACCTTGGTCTAAATATAGAAAATATACAACTAACATATCTATCATATGCGTTATAGAATCTCAGATTCTTATGACAACTTGCAGCTGTCATAGATTCACTTACTGAACATTATGACAGTTTTCATACATGCCAAAAATAGTATATTCTCCAAGGGAGCATGCCTACCCTCATTTACTTTGAGTTTTTACATTTGCCAACAATAAAAGTCACTTCGTAATAACCTTTGGTGACTCTGAAATTACCCCTACCAGTGAAACTTGTACATCTCCTCATGGATAATTACAAATTACATATAATAAATGGAATAAATACAATATTGGGATTTACAAGGTTAATGGCACCTTATACCAACACCCTAGTGTCTTGACTTTGAATATCTGCTGCCATCATCATCAGAGAGATGGGCATTCTGTCAGAGGCATCCCTACCTAGGACCTAGCACAAACTATGATATCTCCTGACAAAGTAATGCACAAACAAAGTGCATTGGAAAGGTTCCTCTTCACTATCTAATATCTTCACCAACTTACCATCAATACCTCTCAACCTATGCTTGGCCAAGTTGAAATCTCTATATGCATGCTTGACAGTCTGATACTTTTTATTTAGTGCACTTAGGCCAATCAGATTACTCACTGCAAGGTTTAAGTTGAACACAATGGCAATGTATCCCTTTGTGAACTTGATTATTTTCATGCCATTCCCTACCAAGACTGTCCTTGTTTGAGGGTTGTACCTCAGTGTTATTGCCCTCACTAGGTTTGGATTAGGAAATACATTAGGGCATATCAGTTTATCTAGGTCAAAGTGCCAAACATGGCAGACATGGGCTTTATAACCTATCCTACGATGCCAATGTTCAAATAAAACCCAGCCAGGAACGATAAATTGGGCATCTCTACAGTTATAGCAATAGTCAAGGAATTTATCATATGGCCCGCTGAGACCATGCAAACTTAGAGCTTTTCTAGCAGAGCCTAGGAGTTGGATCATAAGATCCTCATCTAGACTATGTTTAGAAGTGGAGGCTTGACCGACTTGACCCAATTTCTCTGATTATGTATTAGACTAGGGCTTCTTATCCTAACAATTATCTACCTTCTCAATCAAGCAATCAAATTGAAATATATCGGGCATGGACAGACATAGTGAACTTATTGGTTTATGCTTGCAAAACTTTGAATTTCTTTCTTTGCTCACCTGAGAATCTGTTGTGCATCTAAATTCTGCTTATGCTTGAAGAAATGATACAAAAAGCCCTAATTTTCCTCCTTTTCAAGCTTTGAAGCATAGGTTCTGAGGAATTAATGGAAGTAGCCTCAGCCTTAATCTCCCATTCGTGTCATAGGGAACCTTTAATGCTCTTCACAAAAATTTAAACCTGTGTCGTTGATTTGAGTTTGTCCTTACGAGATCCATGGCCATCATTTACCCACCAGATTTGAAAATATGGGTCATCATAGTTGAAAAGTCTTCAGCCAATGAGAATAAGCCAAATTAGATGTACTTCCTTCACTGACCACATCACTTTTTATCTGATCGGAACACATGGCACCAGTTCATGGCATCATAGCTAGAAATGGCCCACCACCTACCTACCCTACATAGGTGCGATAAAGCCTCCACACATCCACCCTTCATTTGCCTTTTACTTCTTTAATAAGATGATGACATGTGTCACCATCTCATGACTGCACGATGAATATTCCTTACTTGCAAGATACACTTGCGATGATGCACAGCCTTTAGATTAAATATTTTCTATAGATCACTTCTTAGACTGACACTTGGTAGGCTACAGTTGCTCAATGTGAGATTCTACAAAAAAGGCATGTAAACCTATATTCTTCAATTGGTGACATCATGCAAGATGTGCTACGATGCTATGAAATGCATTTATATTAAACCTTACAACCTATGCAAAGACTTACGACTTAACTTTCATTTTTCATAGTTTGTGAGGGGTAAGACTAGGACATGGGGCTGGTCACCTAACAAATCTAAAGGATTCAAGTCAACTTAACTGACTGGGAACTCGTTGCAAGCGGTCAATAGGGATTTAAAAGATAAAGTGCACAGAGCTTAGGAACTTAGGTTTAAAATATTTTAAAGGCAAAGACTTATAATTTTATGAACCTAAAACCCTAAACCCTAATGGGTACCACCACTTGGAAATCTCAAAGGAATTAGAAATTAGGGTTTTATATTTTCTAGTATATGTTATTTCAAAATCCTCTTCTATTTTGTATTGTTCTTTGTTCAATTTTTTATTTTGTATGAAAGAATGGGTGTCAATGTAATGCTTTTCGGAGTTGACCTCATCAATATCTTTATCAAGGACACCCCATTTAGAATTGGTATTGTAATTGTATTTACAATGGTTTTATTTTACTATGTTTTCATGGTATGAATATGCATCATGCCATGATCTAAAACCATGTTTCAGTGTATTTTTATTTACTGTGAATGGTACATACAACACCAATTGCTCTTTGTAATGATTCTCCAAGTCAATATGTTTATTGAAATTGATAAACTAATTAACATTTGGCCAAGTATTTGGTTACAATGCCTATCCATTTTTCTTATATTCAGAAATGTATTTTGTAAGACAACTATGCATAATTGTTTCAGGCTGTGCTATGTAGTAATCAATCAAAGACTTGAAAATAACATTTTCCAACTCATCTATCTCTCTATTCAATTGTTCAAATGGATTTATTACAAAGGTACAATCATTATCAGCTCTTGTGTCAATGAATATATATCTCCTTATACTATGATTTAGTGGAAGTGAAAGAGCAATGTGAGCAACATGTTGTGAAGATATTTGTTGCAAGTTCAGTAATGCATTTCAAAGATTGGTTATCATCTTGACAACATCAATATTATTTGTTGATGGTCTTTACATATCCTTTTGAATGCATATGTCATTGATCTATCCACTTTTGTCATATATCAACTACAATACATTGTTGCAACATATTATTGATGCACAAATTGTGCATCTATGTTTTCTCTCCATATGTTAGGCATTTTTTTTATGAATGTATTATTCTATATTTGTGATGGTTTTCTTCTTAGAAATATTGTAGGCATGCAAATTGCCAATCTTATAGCCATTATGTATTCATCTTCATCCATATTAATTGCTTCTAGAAACATTTGGAAGGTGAAGGTTTCATCATAGTTAGACTCCTGCAACATTGAAAATATATTCTTTGATCTGAATATTAAAATTTCATTGTTTTCTTCTAATGGCTTGAGGACTATAGTATTTTTCATTGGTGGGTGTGTTAAATTATATTTGTAATACTACTAATTTGATTTTCTATATTGTTTTGTGTTGTAGTGCCTATGCACAACAACTATCTTAGGATATATATTCTTCGTATCAAAAGTAATGTACTTATCTACAAAAAGTTCAATATCTACAATACTCTTTTTTCCATATAATGGTGCATGTTTAATCCATAGTAGAAAATGGTCATGTCATTGCCACAATTTTGAGATTCAGTCACAGCAAAAGGATTGGAAACTTTTCTAAAGAAAGTATTGTCTGTGAATATCAATTACATTTCATTGTATTTATTCTATGTTTGTAGTAACATGCACATGTTATAGGATCTTGTTTTACAGGAAAAAATCTATTCTATTCATTTTTTGTGTCATATTGTACTTCTAATATTGAGTAATGTATATTGTGAAATTCTTGAAGTGTTTTTATAACGGCTACCAATTCTACTCAGAACTAGTAAATGTTTAAACAAAAAATGTAGGTGGACCAAGTTTTCATATCATAGCAAATACATTTTTAATTTGGTGAAAATAATTTTGAGATATATTTATTCTTTTAAAATCAGCATAGCCAATATCTAATTTCAATATCTTTTCTAGGTTAGGCTTATTCTTGACAACTTTAGCTACTAGCTTTCTACCTTTTAGCTATCCTTTATGAATTTTTATTCACATTGTAGATATAACTCGTTGAACGAGTATTTTGATAGTTTTAAAAAATAAATTTGTTGTGTGGTAAGGAAATTTCCTATTTGAGTTTAACAATTCCAATTGTATAAATTTCTTATACGAGAAACCTTTAACAATGTCATTGTCACATGCATGTCCAAGGAATAGTGTAGGGAAATTCATTTCATTAGCATACTTCTCTTTATCTAATAGGATAATGCCCTTTTTCTAGTGCAACTTCAATAATTTTCTCTTACATTTCATGTATACATCTGGACTTAGTAAAGTCATGGACCAAGGTATCATAAGGGTTTTGATGTTCTGTGTCACTTTTCAAGTCAATATCACATGCACTATTTTTATTTTCTACATCATTTTCACAATTAGTTTGAAGAGCTTCTTGTCAATCATTGTTTAACTGGATATTTTCTAGCTTATATAGATTCATCTTAATTAATTGGTATAAAGCTTTCATGATAATTTATAATCACACCATCCCATTTTGGTATGTATTTTTATATTGCATTCACTTTTTTAAGAGTGACAACAATTGTTGATATTTCACTAGTCGGTCATGGCAACACTTTTTATATCATTTCCATTTTAACTCATACATTGATAATAGTTCTAGACAACCCTATTTGGGGTCTTTTGTATCCTAGCTCCCATATTTGTGTAAATACAATTCTAAGTGAAGCAAGTTACTCTTCTAACTACATAAGCATCTTGACATATTGCAATGGTTTGTTCATTCAAATATTTTTAGGGCTTGCATATTTAGGAATCCTATGTTGTTTCAATGTTTGATGAAAATTGTGGAAAATAGATTTTATAACTATAGTATTATTATGTGTTGTCAGGTCATAATATATCTATTTTTCTTTGTCCTTGAAACTAATAATATCTTTTTTGAAATGCAAATTCTGGCATATTGTGCATACTTGTTTTGGGTGTCTTGTACTTTTCTTTGGAATAGTTCTATTGCTGACATTGAACCAATTTTTTTGAAGTAACATGTTTTGTTGTTTGGTTAATGCACATTTGTTGCTTGATTTTGTGTAGTGATGTAGAGTTGCAATCCATTTTCTTTTGTCCTTTTGCAAAGTTTCTATTGCAATGTGTTTGATTGGGCCTAATCAATTATTTTAATTTACAAAATGAAATACTTGATTTTCTATTAATTACTTGCATTCGATAAGGTAAAATTGGCTCAAAATGTCCATGTAGGGGATTAGCACCATGCAATAGGATAGAGTATGATTGACTCTAGGATGATTGATTGAAATGCAAATATTTTTTTTCTGTTGTCATTGACCAAAGGCATATTTGTATATCTAGCCACTTTGCAAGCTAGTGAATGCAAAATATGTCTCCCTACAGTCCAAGCTCTCCATGTTCTACACTTGGCATTGTAGAGAGTTGTATTCTATGCATGTACTCTTCAACATTATCTATACTATGCAATTCATACAACATGTGGCTATTCAATTCATAATTATACGATGTAACTTCTTCTATATCACCTTATGCAAGGCAAGATAAAAAGTAATCTATAGCTCCATTGTACAAATGAATTGATGTGTAGAAAGATTGAAGATGGAATTCTAGTGAGTCAGAAAGGTAATCCCCAACATTATATATAAATCTTCTGGAATTCTACAAACCCCCCATTTCTCAATACACAATCAATTTTGTGAATTTGAGATTTATTTGTCAATTCATATTCTTCAAAATCTATAAGTTGTTTTTGTTTCTAATCTATTGATAATCTTGTTCTTTTTATTTGTATAGTGAGACAAATACAATGGTCTGAATACTCAAACACTTGAAGGCATAGGACCTGCAACATGCCTAAAGTCAATGCTTAATTAGTCTAAATCATCCATAGTGAATAAATGTATCCATACCATTAAAATTTATAGAAAACCATAAAAGCAATATCAAAGTAAGTCTTAATAAGCACAACAAAAAAGAAGATGAAGCCTCTCACTTTTTTCCCTAACCATCCAAAAGAAAATAGCACCAAAGACCTCCAAGAAATTGAAAAATATTAGTGTAGGCTAGGTATAGTTATAATACATTTGATATATACATATACAACATGTATACTATTTTTATTTATACATATTGATAGCTACAATGGCCAAATGAGAGACTTCCCCTATAGGTAGTGCACAACCACTACAACTTTTTGTCTCTTTAGGGTTAAAATAAAATAATTTACTATTTAGTTTCATATGACTCTACTTCAAATACAGCAGCATGGTGCCTTCTTTGAATATTTTAGTTTTCTTTCTTTTGGCACCACATGTTACATTCATGTTGGAAAGTCCCCTTTTGGTTAAGGACTTTGCAACATAAGTAGTTGTTTTGAGGTTTTATTAATCTACTAGTGGATGTTAGAGGTTTTTTTTTTATTTATTTCAATCATGGACCACAAAGTCTTATCATAAATGCTAATTTTCTTATTTATAATTTTACTAGAGTGTGACCGTAAGGCCCACATGGTTTGACTCTAGTTAGCAAGAAACCTACTATGAGATTCACCTTGCCATCAGTCTCAAGATTAGTGTCATAAAATATCTCTAGAAATGTTGATTCTCAATTCCATTTTTTTGTTACACTATTTTTTTTCCAATTCATCATATTTTTCATCTTGTCAATGGATCATGAAGTTTCCCTTGAAGCTATTATGATATTTCTTTGAAGTAAATTTAATATTCAATAAAATAGGATACCACTTTGAATAGGTGACCTCCAATAATTAGAAAATAATATGTGAATTCAATATTAGAAGATATGATGGTTTGGGAGAGTCTCTCTCTCCTTATTTATATGCATAACTATGTAGGGACACACCCCTTCATCCTAACTCAATTATTTTAAGGAATAACTAAGACTATTAAATGAATATTAAGGTTAAGCATTCCCTAAGTGCTTAACTTATTATAATTAGGGATATATCATATTAGGATCATAACATTCCCATCACCTTCAAAAAAGTGTTTCCCTCAATGCTTAGTAACTCTAGAGTATTTTTCAATCTAAAAATATAGAAGGATGTTGATTTTTTGCTCTGCATGTCGAGCTAGGGCTTTCGTGCCCTAGCCCAATCCTCTGGTTTTTTCTTGGTCGTGCGAAGTGTGGGGAGTGCATGCATTTTGGGGAGGTCTGGGGTTGTGTTTTTTATCAGTGCAAAGTTTTTTCAGCGGCATCGGTGTCTCTTTCTCCCTGAGCGTGCGGGGGTTTTGTGCCTGGTTGGAGGCCGTGGGTGGGGTTTTTGTGCCTGGTTGGTTTGGGTCTGCAGTTCGAAGGCAGTGCTGGGTGGTGGATCGGTTAAACCCTAGTGGTGGTTCTTTTTTCTTGGGGGCCTGCTTGCCTGCCTTGGATCTTGTTTAGTTTCAATGCCGATCGGGGAGTCTTCAGGGGCTAGTCCCAAGATGGATTTTCGCTCAGCAGCAGTTGGTACAAATTCTCCTTCGCACGCTTCGAAGGTTTTTAATAATAACTTGTTCTCACCAAATCCAGGGTTGGTTGGTTTGGGTTTGTCTGGTGGTACTCGGATTACAAAGATCAATGGATGTCTTGAACGTTGTGAGGAGAGGCCAAAATTGGTTATCCCGCTGGAGATGATTGCAGAAGATATTGTTTATTATTCGAAGCATGCATTACTGTGCAAGTTTATGGGGATGCGAGTTTCTTTACAATTTCTTGAATCATGGGCCCAATGGACTTGGATGCCAGAGGGAGAAATGGAGGTTATGCTTTTAGCAAATAACTTTTTCATGGTTTCATTCAATTGCTTGGCAGATCGCAATAAGGCCTTTGAAGGAGGCCCCTATTTTCATAATCAGATTGGGTTATTCATTAAACCTTGGCATGCGGGATTCAATCCTGCTGAAGAGCTTCCGAACCGGGTTCCAGTGTGGGTTCGGCTTCCAAGGTTTCTTGTGGAATGTTGGCGGGATGATGTTTTACACTTGTTAGCTTCAATGCTAGGAAAACCAGTGGGTGCTTCATAGCAGACTCAAGTTAAAAAGGTGATGACTTTTGCTTGTATATGTGTTGAGATTGATTTAAGTAAACCCTTGCCAGATTCGGTGGATATGTGTGCGGGTCCTTACTCTTGGGTGCAGCAGTTGGACTATGAGACTCTTCCTTTTTGGTGCCGTCTCTGTCATGAATATGGACATTTACAGAGGAGATGCCCTAAGGCTAGGCCTGTGGACTCCCAGCCTTCGTAGCCTCCCCGCAATCCCCCTAGAGTTGAAAAGGGGAAGGAACCCATTCCTGGTGATGTGGATGGGGCTGATGGTTTCATTCCTGTCAAGGCTCAAAATAGGAATCGAGGTCAAAAGAGGACTTTGAAGGAAAGGCAGGATGAAGATTCTTTCAACAGATTTGAAGTTTTAGATGATCTCAGCCAGCAGGAAGTGAATCCAGGCTTGGTGAATATGGATCAGGGTGCTTCAGGTACAGGATAGGAGGGCCTTCTTTCTAAAGCTACTCAGGTTTTGCAGGATAATAGGGTTTTGCAAATGGACACAGACGTTCAAATGGAAGTCCAGGTGGAATCAGTTCCTATTATAGTAGGGAAGAAGGGTGGTGAGGATGGATCTCCTCTTGTTTCAAATGTAGGTACTGAAGGGGTGAAGATTAATAAGTCTTCTTCTTCTCATTTGGGTCTTCATCAAAAGGATCCAAAAAAAGGGGCTGGGGAGAAGTCTTCCAAGCTTGGTAGAAAAAAAGATTTGGATAAGATTAAATTAACAGGGGAAACTTTGGTAGAGTCAGGGTCTGTTAAGACTCTGGATTCTCATTTTTCGAGCCCCTTGAAATGATTGTTCTATCCTGGAATGTAAGGGGCTTGAACAGTGGCCCTTGACAAAAAGTTGTTCGTGATTTGGTTAGAAGTCAATCTCCTGATGTTCTTTTCCTGTAGGAGACTAAGTTATTAGTGGAGTGTATGTTTGGTTTAGTGCCTAAGTTGTGGGGGAGTGGAGAGTGCTAGTGTATTGGTGCTCAAGGGTCTGCTGGAGGAGTGGCTTGTTTATGGAATCCTCGAAGATCTGCCCCCTTTGGTGGTTGTCCTTTCAGTCTTCTATCTCTATGATTGCTTCTTGTTTTGAGACAGGGGAGTCTGTTCTCTTCTCCAATATCTATGCACCTACTGAACTTCAGGGTAAACAACTGTTGTGGTCCCATATCTGATTTGTCCGAAGCATGGTTCCTTTCCATCTGTGGATTATGGCTAGAGACTTCAATGCTATTTCTAAGTTGGCTGAGAAGAGGGGTGGTATTGTGAGGCTTGAGCCTTCTGCACTGCTACTTCAGGATAACATTTCAGCTTTAAATCTGGTGGATATCAAGCCCTTTAATGGCCAGTTTACTTGGAATAATCAGAGGATTGGGAATAACTGCATTGCGGAATGACTTGACCACTTTTTGGTTTCTTGCTACTGGGTTGGTGGGTTGTGGTCTTCTAGCTATGAAATTTTGGATTGGAGGGGATCAGATCATTGGCCTATCAAGCTGGCTATTTCTTCAGCTCGTGTGCCTTGGTCTCCTCCTTTCAAGTTCTAGCTTATGTGGTTGCGTGACTCCTCTCTCCATGAATATATTGTTGAGTGGTGGAGGTATGGTAGACCTTCTTATGGTACAGCAATGTATACTTTTGCTAAGTTACTTCAATTTGTCAAGTATCAACTTAAACGTTGGAATCGGCAGTGCTTTGGAAACATTTTCCATGCTAAGACTGCTGCCCATGCTGAGTTGGATGGTGTTACGAGGTTGATCAGGGAGGATGGAGTGACTGAGGACCTGCTTTGGGAAGAGACTAGGGCTTTGAAAGCATTGGAAGAGTGTGAGCTACGAGAGGAAGTTTTTTGGAAACAAAAGGCTCAGATTGAGTGGCTTCAGGAAGGGGATAAAAATACCGCTTTTTTCTTCAACTCAGTGAAAGCCAGGAGACATGGCAATTCTATTTCTACTCTAGTGAATGATAGGGGTGAAACTCTTTCTTCTTTGCAGGAAATCACATGTGAAGCTATGCAATATTTTGCTTCTTTATTTAGGGAGGACTCGCAGGGGGGTTCTGATGAGGAAGCTTAGGTCCTTTCTTGTATCCCTTCTTTGGTTTCTAGGGAGATGAATGAGCATCTTATGAGTGATATTTCGATTGAGGAGCTAGAGGGGATCGTGTTTCAAATGAAGAGGGGGAAAGCTCCTGGCCCTAATGGTTTCCCGATTGAGTTCTTTCAAGAATTCTGGGAGATTATCAAGTTGGACTTGTTGGTAGTTGTTCAGGAGTCTCATAAGAATAAATAGATGTTACGAGCTTTGAATTCTACCTTCCTTGCTCTCATCCCAAAGTGTGATGGGGCGGATAGGTTAAGTCAATTTCGTCCTATCTCTCTTTGCAATGTGATTTATAAAATTATCTCTAAATTGATTGCTGATAGGTTGAAAAAGTGGCTTAAAGTGCTGATTTCTGAGGAACAGAGTGGTTTTGTGGCGGGACGTCAGATTCTAGATGGGGTTGTTATTGCAACTGAAACCATTCACTCTATGGCTGATTCCAAAGATAAGGCAATGTTCATCAAGCTTGATATGGCTAAGGCTTATGACCGTGTTCGATGGTCCTTCCTTCGGAAGGTTCTTGGTGCTTTTGGTTTTGGGGATGCGTGGATTTATTAGGTTATGAGTTGTGTTACTTCAGTCTCCTTCTCAGTGTTAGTAAATGGTGAGCACTCTGATCTTTTTGGCTCCTCTCAGGGTTTGCGGCAGGGTGACCCCCTCTCTCCTTACTTGTTTCTTCTTCTTGTTGAGGGTCTGGGACGCTTGATAAGAAGGAATGTGGAGTTAGGTTTCATTTAGGGCTGGGGGTGGGGAGGTGGTTTACCTCAACAATCTCACTTGCAGTTTGTTGATGACACTGCTTTGATGGGTATGGCTACAATTAGGGAAGCTTTGAATTTGCGCAAGGTGTTGGATGTTTATCTTCTAGCTTCGGGCCAATTGATCAATGAAGATAAGTCTTCCATCTTTTTCTTCAATACTCCAGGTTCCATTCAGAGGTGAATTGCTCATATCTTGAGATTTCAGACTGGGGTTCTCCCTTTGACCTATCTTGGTATTCCCATCTCTATTGGATGACTTCCCAAGGAGTCTTGGCAGAATATTCTGGATAAATTTCATGTGAAAGTTAATCATTGGACCCATCGCTGGTTGTCCTTTGCGGGTCGTGTTCAGTTGCTCAAGTCTGTGGTGCAGGCCCTCCCCATTTATAGATGTATGATTCAGGTGGCCCCTTTGGGTTTTGTTAGGGAATTGGATTCCTTAGTAAGACAGTTTTTATGGGCTGGTAGCTTATTGTCCTCTAAATGGAGCCTTGTTAGATGGGACATTGTTTATAGCCCGAAGCAGTTTGGCAGCCTCGGGTTAAGGTAGTCATTGTTGTTAGGGATGGCGTTGGTTGCTAAATTGTATTGGCGGTGGTGTGTGGAGCAGGATGGGATCTGGGCCAGGATATTAACTCAGAAATACTTCCTAGGGATCCCTCAAATTGATATTCCTCGGTATCCACTGGTGGGGAAAGGCTCGATGATTTGGAGTACGCTCAAGAAAGGGGCAACTCTGGTCAAGGATGGTTTATTTTGGATTTGTAAAAGAGGGACAAAAGCTCATTTTTGGTCTGATTCTTGGGATGGTTTTCCTCCCATTGTTTCTCAGTTTCCTAATTTGGTGACTCTGTGCCAGAGGTTCTGTGAAGTTGGTTGGTCAAGGGTGAGTGACTTCAAGTCCTTTTCTTCTCATGGGCAGTTGGTGGTGGCAAGATGGAAGAATCCTGATGAGTGGCCTGTTGTTGGTATGGAGGAGGAGTGTGCTGAGCTTCATAGTATCCTTTCTCATAGACGTTGTAGCTCCCTCCAGGAAGGGGATGTTCTTTCTTGGTCTCCTAATTCGAAGGGTGTCTATACTGTTGCTTCTGGATATCAGGTGTTGTTATCTAACCAGCTGGAGGGGGTGGAGGTTCACTGGTGGAAGAAAGTGTGGAATAAGCTTTCTTGGCCGAAGTGTAACTACTTTATTTGGACTTTGGCTTGGACTAGGTGCTTGACTTGGGATAATATCTGGAAGCGGGGCTTTCAAGGTCCTTCTATGTGTGTTATGTGTGGATGTGGAGAGGAGGACTCCTCTCACTTGTTTTTCGGTTGTCCCTTGACTTTGCAGCTTTGGCATTTTTGATGGGACATTTGGAAAAGCCCCTGTGTTCATGCTTCATCCCTGGTGGATTTTTGGAGTAGTCTAGGTAGACCTCCTTCTATAGCCTCTTTCTTGCAAGATGTGTGGTATGTTGGGCCTTCCTTCATACTATGGCAGATTTGGTTGGAACGGAATCACAGAATATTTCGAGGTGAGAATTTGTTGATTCAACAAGTTTGGCACAAAATTATGAGTATGATTCGGGAGACAGTGGAATCTAAGTGTGATGTGGTGTTCCCTTTGGAGAAAGGAGATGCTGAGTTGGTGGATAGATTGGGTATTCAGGGGTTGTCTCCAGCTTCTGCTTGTGTCAGGAAAGGAAGGCGAGTGAAAAAGAAAGTGCAAAGGGTGGGAAGATGGCTTCCCCCTCCGTCTGGCATTCTGAAGCTCAATACTGATGGTTCTTCAAGGGGCAATCCTGGGCCTACTAGGATTGGTGGGACTGGCAGGGATTTTTCAGGATCGGTGGTTTTTCTCTACTCTGTTCATGAAGGATGGCAAACTATCAACCTTATGGAAGGTTTGGCGATCCTCTATGCTTTGGAGAGGGCTTATGCTTTGGGATGGTGCAAGGTTATCTGTGAGTCTGATTCACGGGTTTTGATTAATTTGCTAAATCCACAGAAGGTTTCTGATGTTAGTTGGCAGTTGGCTATGATGGTGCAACAAATTCTGCAGATAAGTTCTTTGATGGAGATGGTGTCTTTTGTCCATATTCCAAGGGAATGGAATAGGGCAGTAGATTGTTTGGCTAAGTGGGCTTCTGAGCATTTAGATGGTTGGAAGGTTGATGAATGGGAGCAGGTTCCTCATAAGCTCCGATATGACTTGGAGAGGATTCTTGCTGCGGATGGGAATGGTATTGGTGAAGGATGATGTTGTTTCATGCTTTGTATGGCTATTTCTTATGGATTACTAGGGCCTTGGCCCTTTGATGCTTTGTAATGTTCTTTTCTGAATTTCAATAAAGTTTTTACCCCTTTTATTTAAAAAAAAAAAAAAAAACTCTAGAGTATTTTCTATCGTTCCATGTTTTACTATAGCTAAAAATGTCATTGAAGAATACCAACACCAAGTTTTGAACAAATGGGTGGATCACTAAATTTATGAGTCTTTGAAAAGTTGATTAGGTATTAGTGACACCAAATAATAATTCGTAATGATTCTCACATGCTCTAAATGTATAGTATTACTTGTATCCTCTTCCTTTAGTTGAATTTGATGATAATAGATGTAAATCTAACTTAGTAAATAAAAATACAATATTATACTCATCTACCAATTTATCAGTACTAAGAATATTAAACTTATCTTTAATAGTGATCTTCTTGAGCTCCATATAATTTGGGCACATTCTCCATGACTCATCCTTCTTGTTAACCATAATCAATGGGGAAGAATAGGCACTTTTGTTTGGGATGAACAATACTTCTTGGTATTAATTCAATGGCTTGATCATGGTCTCTAATTGGAGGTACACACTTTGGTTCTTGAGAAACATGTTTATGGTGTCGAATGATTTCTTGAAGTTTTGGTCGATCTTGAGTCTTTATGTCTTGTGGTTCTCTAAAAAGGAGTTGTGCCCTTGTGTTGTAAGAACTTTTATTAGGCAGTTTATCCATCCTATGGTAGCTAATAATTTGATGTGGTGGTGATTGTATCCCTATAAGTTTATACTTATTTACATGTGTATTTAAAACCATGGATAAGTCTTGAAAATTGAAAAAAATTATTCTTAATTGTCTAAGCTATTTTACACCCAAAACTACATCTACTCCCCTAATTGGGATAAAGAACATTTCTGATTCTATTTGATAATTTCCCATAGATAGTGTTATATGATGGTATTTTGCACCGCAAGAGAGTTTTTTCTGATCATGAGCTATCATGACCTAAAAATTAGATATTGGATACACAAAACAATTGAGATCATTACCTAGTCTTCTATCAATAAAGTTGTGTGGAATACTTGAATCAACAAACATTGTTACCTTTTTCTTTTTTATATGATCAATTAATTTGAGTGTTTGTGGTGCACTTGTGCCATTCAATGTATGTACAGAGATAGTAGTACATTCTACTTCCTTAGAATTCTCATGCTCAAGTTCCACAATTGGTTCTTTCATTTCTACTTGTTTCTCTTGGTCAACCTCATTCTTGATAGTAATTAATGTTTTCTCATTATTAGTACACTTATGACTTCTAGGCCCATTTCCTATCACCGTTCCAACAAGAGGAAGAGAGATTACTAATTTGTCTTGGGTTAAATAAGTGTTACCAAATTGTGCTTGGTAGCCCAATTAGGCTAGGCTATAGTAGTTGTTTTCTAATGCTTTTACGAAGCAACAAATTACAAAGGAAGGGGTAGCAAAAAAATTAAGTGCATAAGGCATCCAACCAATATCTAGTGTCTTAATGGAGGACTAGTTTGAAGATCATTTACCAAGATCATTTAACAACTCAATTACAGTTGTTACATGATCCATATAAGATCAAAAAAGTACCCCAACAAGGTAGGAGGTATTCAAAGGATGAAAGGTAAATTAAATCTAAATTGTTCTTTACAGATCAGGTTTCAGATGTGCTCATTACAATCCATTCTTTGTAGTTTGGTATAGTTTCAGAAAAGTACTTATAACTTGTCAATTTTTCATGATTATAAACACATTTTGCATGCAATAATCTCCAGTTCATGTTATGCAATTCAATTACAAAGATAAATTATACACAAGTCACTACATGAGATGAAATAACTATTATATTCAAAAGAGAATTGTTTATATGATCCCACACAAGCTGTGGGAGTAACTGTATCTGATAAGATGTACAATAACAAGTACAAATTAAGAAAAGAAAGCATATAAAAGCAAGGATGGGACCTATCATTGCTTGAGTGAATGACAAATCTCACTGTTTGAGTCTGCATCAACATACCCAGCCATCCTAGTAATAGCTCCAAGAGAAGACCTGCAAGGGGAGAGAGAAAAATGATGTTAGAGCTTGAGGTACTATTTCTACTTCTATATATAATAATTCAAAGTGTACTTTGTATTTTACATCTGATTAGCAAAGTAGAATAGATAAACTAAACATCAGATGCATAAGATGAAGTAGAAAAGAGAAAATCAAATCAAACAATCAAATGAGAGGCTTCAACATCTATGCTTTCTCTAACTTGTTTGTTCAATGTGCAGATACAGGTATTTCATCATGAAGGAGACAATGTTCATGTAGGAGTTATCACTTTATATTCTTTCAGTAGATAAAGTAATCTAAGTAGCATGCATGAAAAGACATAATAAGGAGAAACAGATCAATCATGTTAGAGGAACATGGATGCAGAGTATCCTTACAATGAGTTCAATATTGAGGCAAGCTACTTGCTAGTTAAAACCATAGAATAGGAGAACAATCCTCTAAATGATAGTGTTGTAGCCAAAGATAGTTTGATAGATCATTTCAGAGGAAGCTATCAAGGTAAATGTAGGGATATGCAAGAGTAACTCCTCAAGACATGAATCTTAGTTGAAGTGCAACCTAATGACAGTCATACAGGCAAAGCTCAATGAGGTTGAGGAGTATTGCAAAGGATAAAGAGGCCCTCATTACATTGTCATAAGGTCCTAAAAGTCTAAATTCTATTAAGGAAGTAAGTCACCAAAGTAGTGATAAGGAAGCAACATGGTGAAGATAGTCAAAGAAACAAACCAAGTGCAAGGAGCAGTCCTAGATTATAGGTAGATAAAGGAACAAACATGCATTGTAGAATACTATCTTAGGATGAAGGTGCAGTTATTTAGAGGACTATCATGATAGGTAATGACAACCAACATGAAGAATACCTTAGTAGAGCCATGTAGGGTGCAGTAGAAAAATAGCAAGGATCATCAGCAAAATAGTCAAAAGGAGCACCATGGCTTGAACATGTATGGTAGAGATCTAGCAATTAATAGTCATTCATCTGCAAGTCCATAGCCAACACATGTTATTACATAGGTTACTCAGCAAACAAATGAGAAAGAACAGTTCATAGTATGATGACTGATGTAGGGTTCGGGGTATCCAAGCTATCTAAGTATGTGCCAGTAGTTTGAAGAAGATAGATCTATGGGAAAGAAATAGGTTGAAGTTGCCACTACTTCAAATGGGTTTCTATCTTTCAACTTGTGCTTCTTGGCATAAATAGGATGGACACCAAATCACTCATGACAATTTTAGAAGGAGGTCCATACCCTCACTGTTCATCAATATACCATGAACAAGTTGTTATAAGACTGATGCCAAACTCAGAAATAGCAATGATTACTACCAACAGTTCTAAAGTGCAATTAGCAAAGGTTGAACTACAATCACCAAAGATCAAAATGATATGCATGTGATTGATATCATTGAATAGTGTTTGATAGAGAAGCAAGCAACATGGGGAAAAATAGTCTAAAATTAGTCTATAGATATAAAAAAGAAAATAATAGATTTCATAAACAAAGGAGGACAATCATTAAAAGATTATTATACACAGATGAAAACAATCATTCAAATATTGTTATTCAAAACCTTAGACATTAATTTTGAGAGAAAAGACTTTGAAGGAGCAGATCACTATAAAGGACAGCCAAAAACTATTAAGGATGGGAGCTAGTGCAAAAGAATGATGCAAACTCTAGCATACATGAGGGAGTTCAAAGGATGATAGAGGAGAGAGGGAGAGACATTTCAAGTGAAAATGGACAAATATGAACATCATAAAAAATATATATATAATGCTTCCAGTGATCTTGAACACATTATAGGGACAATAAGAGCTATATCTAAAATGAACAATGAAGACTATAATGCCGAGGAAGTAAAATCCTCAAAGAGAAGCCCATCCAAAATGAACTTAGATGGGACTACAAAGGTTGTGGAAAGAGGGATGGAGAAGTGGTTGAAAAATTTAGTAACTCTAAGAAGAATGCAAGGGATGAAGAAAAGGAACAAAAAATATTCACCTTTCTTGTGAAACTTCACCTCGCTTTGGAAACAAGGCTCTGAATAGTAGGCTCAAATCAAAGACTTAGGCTTCCCTAAAATTTCTGATACAAATTAGTCTCCAAAAGACCAACATCCTTCCCTGCAGATGTTGACTATATGCTAAAGAAGGAAACAATCCCTCAGTTTGACACAAGCGATACAAACCATTCATTGAGATCAAATGAAGATACTGATAAAGACTGCAATCAGAAATTAGGATAAAAAGATAAATTGTACAATAATGGCTTGTCTTATGTGAAAAAATCTCAAAAGGAAAATCAAGATGTTCTTCATTTTACAAAAAATAAGGAGGAACTCTTTTCTAAGTTTAACCTATCAAAAGATGACTAGCAACAACCTTTTAAAATAGCATAATAGGAAGACAAAGTTTTTCAGTCAAGCAATGACTATGATTACAAGGAGTCTCTGAGCCCAACTTATGGAACGATGCATGAATAGTTTGTTTCTACATCAAGTGTTGCCGAAAGACTAAGACACCAACATACAAACTCAAAACCAATTAGAACCAAGGCACCACCTCTTATGGATGAAGGAGCATAATAAGTATTAGGTTTCAACTGAGTCACTTCAAACATCATCATGGCACAAGCAGTCCTTTCCAATAGGGCATAGTATAAATAAGACTTGCGACACAGAGAAGCCAATAAATTAAGAAAAACTTCAGTGTTTTTTTTTTCATTATCTTTTCAAGAGAACAACAGAGAGGTAGAAAATGCTTACTAGTGAGACAGCCTTCTGAAACAGTCTTTGAAGAGTCCTTAACAGAAAACCTTCAGAAACCTTATGATAGCATAGGATGCAGAACATGAAAGAGATGAATAAAAAGTGATGCAAAATGAGGTGACTTTAGGGTTTTAAGATAGTGTTTTTGCTCATAAGGAAGCCTGAGCCCTAAGGGCATTTGATACTTTTTGTTTAAAGAGAATCATTAAACACTCATAAAGGTCATGGTGAAAACATAAAAATGATGATGTCTAATGAGTTTAGGGAGGTTTGTGGGAGTCATAAGGGTAATAATATTACTTTTTGTCATTTTCATTGATTTTACAGCCTTAAAACAGTAAAAAGTAAGCAGGATTAGGGTTTTGTAACAAAAGGCAACGAGGGGTTTTGACTTGATTTTTGACTAAGGCCAATATGAGTAGGGATAAGATATTTTATGAGACCTAGGACATAATAGAATATTATTTTTTCATGGAGAATGGATGGAGGGGGTATTTTTTTTCTTAAGAGCTATTATGTAATGAAAAATCCCTTATATTTTTGTATGGTTAAATGATAAAAAACAATGTAACTTAACACCTAGTAAGTACAATAAGCATAATAATCACCTTAATACTTGATAAAAAATGTACTAGAAGGATATGTAAGCATTAGATAACACTTATTAAGGCATAGTCATGTTATTGCCTCTAATATTTGTTAAATTATATCTTTTTTAGCCACCTAATCATACGAAGACAAAAGGAGAAGTTGGACTAAGGTATCAAACTCATGCAGGGATAGAATTGAGTTCTATTTTTGTCTTGGGGTCAAAGAGGGCTATTTTTGGCATTTTTTTGGTCAAGGACCCTAAGACTTGGAGTTTTGAGCTATTTTTGTTCATCCTGGAGGAGTTTTCGAGCCTAAATTGTAGGCAAGCTTTCACTTGTGTTTGTCCAACAACTTGGAGATGTTCTTTGGGACTTATTCATGCACATTTGGGAGTCCAATTCATCTGGAGTTGACTGTCCATTCATTTTTTTGGGTATAGTTTTGTATTATATGGAAAAAGATTATACTTTTTTTCCTTATTTCTTGCTTTTTTGCCATTGCATTTTGTAGAGAGGGAGATTATCTTGTAACTCAACCATTTTTCTAGTTTCTACAGTAGAAGCAGCTTATTTTCCAGCAGTTTATTGTTATTTTATAGAGATTCCTTCCATTTTATAATACAATCAGGGGTTCTTCTATCTAAATTCAAGTGTCTTGTTTATTTAGTGAGTGATTTGATAGGAATTTTCTATGTTTTCTTTCAAAACCTCTAAATTCATTGTCTCATTTATTGGATGCAAGTATACAAATTTTAATTAGTTTGGATTGTAAGAATTGTTAGATTCAGGATAGACAACTGAGAGGGGGGGTGAATCAGTTGTCCAAAACTTTCTTCCAATTAAACACTTAAATCCACTTTGTAATTCAGCAGCATAATAATAAATCAATCATGGAAATACAATGCATTAAATCAAGAGAAGAGAAACATTAACACATGAGACACCAAGATTTTGACATGGAAAACCCAGTTAAGGGAAAAACCACGGGGTGACTAACCCAAGATTGTATTCTCTATTAGAAGAATATAAAGAACAAAATGGCACATTCCAATTAGGTCTCACTACCCAAGCAAACTTCTCACAAGAGGCCCACTACCTACAGGAGACACACTGTCTATAGAATAATAAGTATTACATATTTGAACTGAAGAATAGCATCTTCAAGATACACTTGAAATGACTTTACAATGCTTTATTGATACAAGACATCAACTTAGGAATAATCATCAAAGTCGGCAAATAATGCAGAGGTAAAGGTAGTGGTTGGAGAAGTTCACTCAATGAACTTGGTTGTCGAAGCTTCCTTCTTAATGTTTCCAAAGGTGGATTGTTTATAGACCTATACAAGGCCTTTTCAAGTGATTGATCTACCCTAGGACCACACCTAGGTCCACCACACAGGCTTCTCAACACTCACCTTGGGGAGTCACTACTTTACCCAAACAATCAACACATTCACCTTCAAGGATAGCATTCCACTCCTAACACCTATGCTAGTAGGATCTTCATGCAAAACTTGGCATGAGATTGTTTAAGACACGGAGAATAACAAGGTCTCTGACCCCAAAAACTCAAATTCTATGCCAACACTGATAAAGGACAGTAAACTGTGTATGACTGTCATAAAGACAGGATTCTAGGTTGGCTCATTCCTTGTAGCCTAAACATTGATTAAACCATCAATAACCTCTCAAAGGTCTCAAATGACCAATAGTGCCTAATGCATACCAAATACCCAATGTGAAAAGAAACCATTTTCCCACATGCAGACCCACATTGTACTATATAGGACAGGGGATAGCAAATTACTATGTGGTTGTCCTATGACAGTGTCAAAATGACAGTTTAATCCTTGCAGCCTTTGTGAACAATTAAACCTGCATCATACTCCTATATCAATAAGGATCTTCTCATCAAACACAACATGTATCTATAGAGGATAGGACCAACAAGAAATTGTTGAGAAAATGACTACAATTTGTACTATATAGGACTGTTGACAGCAGGTTACATGTGACTGTCTTAAAATAGTGCCAAAAAGAAGACTATTCTCTTGTAGCCTTGAGAATGACTACCCCAAGATGTTTCCTTAGACCTTCAAAAGGCAATCAACATAATTTACCTATTCCAAACTACATTATGAACTTGCACCTGCCCTCCAAACTGTAGAACTGTACTCTGTGACAAGTTAGAATAACAACAAACTGTTCCTTTCAATGAAAAGGCCTATTCTTGAAGGTTGTAAGAAAGAAGTGTATCAAACTTGCATATACCAGACCTACCAAACAGTCGTATAGTCTTGTCCTCACCACAAGACATCAGATTCACCATGTATTAATTCTTTCTTATGACTGTCATCAGCATTTACAACGCTGCCATTGTTTCCTACTAACTAGTCACTATTTTTTACTAGCTAGGATCATGCCAGATGCTTGGAAGAGGAGTCTTCAACCTGCAAACCATGGAAAACAATAAAACCTAACCTAATCTTCCCCATCCTTCTGAAAATGGTTGAAACTTTTAGAGCATAGAGGAAGAATTCACCATTTTTGGACACAAACCCTAGCTAAGAGGGTTTCAGAATAGTTTTTGCAAATTAGATTGTTTCTACCTTCTACAAGAGTGTCAAGAGCTCCAATTAGATGCAAAAGAAAGGTGTTTGATAGACCTAACACATTTTCAAGATTTTAATTCATAAATAGTCCGTACCAGGCCATACAAAATGGTTGTTCTCAAACAAAAATAGAAAAACATAGTTTTTTTCTTAATAAACTCCTCCTCTCTATTCATTATTGGCATGTTTTTACAAACTAAAGTTTATAGGAAGTTTTCCCCAACATTTCCACTTCCTTAAAATCCATACAACTGCCCATAAAAGGTAGTGAACCGATGGAAGTGGTTGTTTTACATAAAAAAACAAGTTTCTATAAGAGCATTCCTATAAAATAGGCCTAAGTTAACTCCATATTGGACTAGTCAATCAAATGACTAAGCCTTTATTACAAAACAAGAAAATGGCTTTCAAAGCCTTAGGAAAAACCAAAATTAACAAGGTCACAAAATGTTATAGTCATAAAAATGACTAAAACTGAAGCTCCTGCACCATACTCCCCCTGTGGGAAAAACTCAAGTCCCTTGAGTTGCCAATTGTTGAAGTGTCATGCCATGCTTCAAGACATCTGCTTTAGCCATCTAGGTGGCCTCTAAGTTAGGGAGATCCTTCCTTTTCACCAAGTAGTCCTTATAGACACCTCTCTAAGTCTTCTTGATAACTTTGGAATCCAAAATGCACTCCAACTGTAAAGGTTTGCTTGGAGGCAAATCCTTGATCCAATCAGTATCTTCAACCACCACATCTGATCCACTTTCATTAGCTAATGGAGGTCTCAAAGGAAAAAGATCACAAACATTTAAAATTGGAGAGATACCAAGGCCATTTGGTAGCTCAATCTCATATGCATTTGGACCGAATTTGTGCACTATTTTGCATGGTCCAATCTTCTTCATCAGGAGTTTAGTTGGCTGAACCTTTGGCAACCTTTCTTTCCTTAGATATGCCATAACTAAGTCACCAACTTTGAACTATACTTCTCTTTTCTTCAAATCTTCCTTTTCTTTGTACTTTGTGACTGATTTTTCTAGTTGCAACTTGACTTGATCATGGACTATTTTCATGGAGGCAACAAACTCTTCACCAAGTGCACTCCTTCTATCTCAACCTTGGAGATCCTTCAACTCAAGTGGCCCTCTTGGATGAAAGCCATAAACTAGATCTCAAAAGGACTTTTACCAGTGCTCCTATTCCTTGAATCATTGTAGGCATATTTAGCCTGACTGATAACCAAGTCCCATGCCAAACCATGCTGCTTTGTAAAGCACCTTAGAAGGTTTCCAAGTGATCTATTAACCACCTTAGTCTGACCATCAGTTTGTGGATGGTAGGCTGGTGAAAAGGACAACTATGTGCCCAGCTTCTTCCACAAGGTCCTCCAGAAGTGACCTACAAACTTAGAATCTCTGTCAGTTACAATGGACAATGGTAAACCATGTATCATTACTACCTCTTTGAAAAATAGACCTGCAACATGAGATGCATCATTTATGCATTTAAATGGCACAAAATGGGCCATCTTGTTGAACCTATCAACAATAACAAACACACTATCCACCCCTCTGGCTGTCCTAGGTAACCCAAGCACAAAATCCATGCTGATACTTTCCCAAGGTTTGTTGGGAATGGGAAGGGGCTGGTATAGACCTACATTTGAAGACACACCTTTGGCTCTTTGATAGATTGCACAACTAGCTACATATTTTCTTACATTTGATTGCACCTTTGGCCAAAAATAGAACATTGTGACTTGTTCTAGTGTCTTGTCTAAGCCAAAATGTCCTCCTAAAGAACCATTATGCTTCTCCTTGATGATGTTGTCCCGCATGGAGCACTTAGGGACACACAACAAATTGCCTTTAAACAAGATGCCTTCCTGTAAAACAAAATCTGCATACTCTCCATGGAATGTATTAGCCAAGTTCACACAAACATCATAAGCCTCTTTGAAATCAGAATCTTCTTTATACAGCTCCTTTAAATAGTCAATACCCATGCTTTCTAATTGGATTTCATGAATAAGAAGCAACCTCCTACTTAATGCATCAGCTACCTTATTAGCGACACCTCTTTTGTGCTTAATTGTGAAAGTATAAACTTGTAGCTGTTCCATCCATTTAACATGTCTAGGGTTCAATTTTTCTTGACTGTTAAGAAAGCTTAAAGCATGATTGTCAGTAAACACAATAAATTCTTTGGGTAGCAAATAATGTCTCCATTTCTTAAAAGCTTTCACCATTGCATAGAGTTCTAAGTCATAGGTAGAATACCTTTGCTTGGCTTTATTCAACTTTTCTAAAAAGAATGCCATCAGATGTCCTTCTTGGTTGAGAACAACACCAATAGCTTGCTAACTTGCATCACACTGAACAACAAATACCTTATCAAAATCAGGGAGTACTAAGGTAGGTAACTCAGCCACCATTGTTTTCAACAACTCAAAACTATCATCAGCTTCCTTTGTCCACTGAAATCTACATTTGACTCCACCCTTGATGGTGTTGAGGATGGGAGCACTAATGTGACTAAAACCTCTGATAAACTTACTATAGAAAGTCACCAATCCATGGAAACTTCTCACATCTCCCACTATTTTTGGGGTAGGCCAACTAAGAATAGCCTCAACCTTAGAGGGATCCATCTTCAAACAACCATTAGAAATGACAAATCCCAGGTATACAAGTTTAGTTTTCATGAACTCACATTTGTCTAAGTTGATCATCAACTTGTGCTCATGCAGCTTCTCCAACACCTGACCAACATGCTTCACATGGTCTTCCCTTGTCCTGCTGAAGATTAGTATGTCATCAAGATAAACAATAACAAATTTACCAATGAATAAAACTAATACCTCATTCATCAGCAGCATAAATGTACTTGGTGCATTGCTAAGACCAAATGGCATAACAAGCCATTCATAAAGACCTTCATTGGTCTTGAAAGCAGTCTTCCATTCATCTCCCTATCTGATTCAAATTTGATGATATCCAGATCAAATCAATCTTTGAGTAATAGCATGATCCTCCCAGATAATCCAAGAGATCTTCAATCCTTGGCATTAGGAATCTGTACCTTATGGTGATCTTGTTTATGGACCTGGAATCTGTGCATAGCCTCCACTTTCCATCCTTCTTAGGAGCAAATACACTTGGAACTACACAAGGACTTAGACTCTTCCTAATCAGCCCTTTCTCTAGGAGATCTTGAATTTGCCTTTCCACCTCTTCATTTTGTTGTGGAGTTAGCTTGTATGCAGCCTTGTTAGGCAATGTAGCACTAGGTATTAAGTCAATTTGATGACTAATATCCCTCATGGGTGGTAAGGAGTTGGGAACTTCCTCTACCACAAGGTCTTGATACTTATCCAGAAGTTGCTACACTTCCAATGGAATCTCCTTCTATTTTTGATCTTGCTGATCTAATCCACTCTTGGGCTTCATGACTAAGGCATACCCCTGATTGTCATTCTCCTTCAAGATGTTTAGGAACTCATTGCCATTCACCAACATGACACTGTTGTTATTTTCCTTCCCCCTAGGCTACTCCAACATAGGATCCATCTTGAATGGTCTTCCATTCTTGGTGATGATATAAGTGTTCTTCTCACCATCATGCTGAGCTTTAACATCATACTACCATGGGCGGCCAAGAAGCAGGTGACATGCATCCATAGGGATGATTTCACATAACACTTTGTTCCTGTAGTCCCCAATTGCAAATTCAACCCAAGTTTGTTCCTCCACCATGAAACTTTGGTTTTTGTTCAACCAAGAAATCTTGTGAGGACTAATATGAGGCAGCCTCTTCAACTTGCACTTCTCAGCCATCTCAATGGATACCACATTCTTAGTAGACCCTGAATCCACTATGATTTTGCAGAGTTTCCCATAGGCTAGGCCTTGGGTTCTGAAAAGATTCTTTCTCTGAGGGGGCTCTTGCTTCAATGGCATCTTCAACATAGACCTTTTTATCATCATACTCTCTCCATCTAAAATAGGTGCAGCACTTCCCATTGGTGAATTCACACTTTCATAGCCATCATCTTTCACTAACTAATTTCTCTTCCCACTGTCATGAGAGTTGTTGGCTTTCCCTGGGCATTTATTCATTGTATGGCCAACTTGGTTGTAGCCATAACATCTTCTAGTGAAGACTCCTGGTCCTCTACCTCCTCCACCATTTCTGCCCCTGATATTAGGACTTCTCTATCCTCTTAAGCCTCCTCTATGCTCTATTACTGATTGTGTTTCTTGCTAACTGTTATTTTCAGTTTTGTTGAACTGTCCATGGCCAAAATTACCTCTTCCTCTTTGGTTTTTGCCACCTCTACCTCTGGCACTTTGTTCACCCTTCCTTCTCAGCTTTTCCTCTACTCTGGAGGCCAATAAGAAACATTCATCCACTGTCTTTGGTAACACCAAGCTTATCTCATCTTGCAAATTGTATTTCAGTCCATTCAGGTACCTAGCCACCATCCCTTTTTCATCTTCATTATGATTGGCCCTCATACTGAGTCTATGAAATTCTTCTGTTTAGGCAGCCACATCCATGTCTTTTTGTCTTAGATTCTGAAACCTCCTTATGATTTGAATCTCATAGTTAGGTGGCATGAACTTGCTTCTGAGCATAGCCACCATTCTACTCCATTTAGTGATGGGACTCTTCCCAATCTTCTCCCTCTCACTCTGCATATAGTTCCACCATACAAGTGCAGAACCTCTTAGCTGTGTCTTCACAAACTTGACCTTTTTGCTGTCATTGAACTCCTTGTAATCAAAGAAGTTGCACATAGCTTCTATCCAGTCAGTGAGAACATCTCCATCCAACTTGCCCTGAAAGGTAGGTGCATCCATCTTGGGATCACCACTGTCTCCATGAGCACCCTTAAGTGCATTCAAGAAGGCTTTCTGATCTACAGATAGATCCTGCTCCAGAGGATCCTCTTCTACCTCTAACTCTTCATTTGTGTTAGAAGAACTTCCCTCTTCTTTGGTCTTGCCCTTAGACTTCTTCTCTTCTTGCAATTTTGCTTCTTGCAATCTTGCTTCTTGCAGTCTTGCTTCAACCTTCTCTTCCACCAACTTCTTGATGGCATCTTGACTCATTGTCTTGGGAGGCATTGTACTAGCCTATGTTTCAATTTCCTCTTTTGACATACACTTGCTTCCAATCAGAATATTGGCTCTGATACCAATATAATGCAGAGGTAAAGGTAGTGGTTGTAGAAGTTCACTCAATGAACTTGGTTGTCGAAGCTTCCTTCTTAATGTTTCCAAAGGTGGATTGTTTATAGACCTACACAAGGCCTTTTCAGGTGATTGATCTATCCTAGGACCACACCTAGGTCACCACACAAGCTACTCAACACTCACCTTAGGGAGTCACTACTCTACCCAAACAATTAACACATTCACCTTCAAGGACAACATTCCACTCCTAACACCTATGCTAGCAGGATCTTCATACAAAACCTGGCATGAGATTGTTTAAGACATGGAGAATAACAAGGTCTCTGACCCAAAAAACTCAAATTCTATGCCAACACTGACAGAGGATAGTAAATTGTGTATGACTATCATAAAGATAGGATTCTAGGTTGGCTCATTCCTTGTAGCCTAAACATTGATTAAACCACCAATAACCTCTCAAAGGTCTCAAATGACCAATAGTGCCTAATGCATACCAAATATCGAATGTGAAAAGAAACCATTTTCCCACATGCAGACCCACACTATACTATACAGGATAGGGGACATCAAATTACTATGTGGCTGTCATATGACAGTGTCAAAATGACACTTTAATCCTTATAGCCTTTGTGAACAATTAAACCTGCATCATACTCCTATATCAATAAGGATCTTCTTATCAAACACAACATGTATCTACAAAGGATAGGACCAACAAGAAATTGTTGACAAAATGACTACAATCTGTACTATATAGGACTGTTGACAGCAGGTTACTTGTGACTATCTTAAAATAGTGCCAAAAAGAAGACTATTCTCTTGTAGCCTTGAGAATGACTACACCAAGATGTTTCGTTAGACCTTCAAAAGGGAATCAACATACTTTACCATTCCAAACTACATTATGAGCTTCCACCTACCCTCCAAACTGTAGAACCATACTCTGTGACAAGTTAGAATAACAACAAACTGTTTCTTTTAATGAAAATGCCTATTCTTGAAGGTTGTAAGAAAGAAGTGTATCAAACTTGCATATACCAGACCTACCAAACAGTCATAAAGTCTTGTCCTCACCACAAGACATCAGATTCACCATGTATTAACTCTTCCTTATGATTGTCATCAGCATTTACAACGCTGCCATTGTTTCCTGCTAACTAGTCACTATTTTTTACTAGCTAGGATCATGCCAGATGCTTGGAAGAGGAGTCTTCAACCTGCAAACCATGGAAAACAATAAAACCTAACCTAATCTTCCCCATCCTTCTAAAAATGGTTGAAACTTTCAGAGGATAGAGGAAGAATTCACCATTTTTGGACACAAACCCTCACTAAGAGGGTTTCAGAACAGTTTTTGCAAATTAGATTGTTTCTACCTTCTACAGGAGTGTGAAGAGCTCCAATTAGATGCAAAAGAAAGGTGTTTGACAGACCTAACACATTTTCAAGATTTTAATTCATAAACAATCAGTACCAGGCCGTACAGAATGGCTGTTCTCAAACAAAAATAGAAAAACATAGTTTTTTTCTTAATAAACTCCTCCTCTCTATTCATTATTGGCATGTTTTTACAAACTATAGTTTATAGGAAGTTTTCCCCAATGTTTCCACTACCTTACAGTCTGTACAACTACCCATAAAAGGTAGTGAACCGATGGAAGTGGTTGTTTTACATAAAAAAACAAGTTTCTATAAGAGCATTCCTATAAAATAGGCCTAAGTTAACTCCATATTGGACTAGTCAATCAAATGACTAAGTCTTTATTACAAAAAAAGAAAATGGCTTTCAAAGCCTTAGGAAAAACCAAAATTAACAAGGTCACAAAATGTTATAGTCAAAAAAATGACTAAAACTGAAGCTCCTGCACCAGCAAACATTACAAAGAAAATACATAAATACATCATGACTAATTATAAAAGACTTCATGCAGATCAACATAATGTCGGCCACACAGATCTGAGACTTCAATCTTCTTCTAGGAACATGCCAATCTTCACATAACATCTTCAAGAGTATCCACATGATGTGTAAGTCATCCGGTCGGCCAGAGTTAGGAAGAACATCATCATCCAGAATTTATTCTTCAATTGCAAGCTCAAACTCCAATGTGGACCACCAACATGAACTGGACACGATTCAAAGACCTCCACAAGCTTACCTAAAACACCAAGAACATTCACACTACATCTACTTACTGAAATCCTTATCTCCTTCATCTATAACCTCAAGAACATAGTCTGTCATCACTGTCACAATGGAATAGATGCTTGCAGACCTCTAGACCATGAACTAATTGAGTTGTCACTTCACATGGACTTCCTAAACACTCCACCAAATCTGTAGAATAGGATATTGCATTTCTGGATCTCATCGGACCTATCTGTATCACTCTGTCACCTCTGAACACCTGCAAGAGCCAGTTTTACTTAAGTGGCCATAAATTCTTCATATCTTCATGTAGACCTCTAAGACCTTTTCTGGATCATCTAAAGACACATATCTACAAACCCTTTGAAGCGTATTCTATGATCTTCATCTTATCTTGGATCTTTACCTTACTGTCTTCACTGTTCTTCTCTATTCCTGATATGACTAATTTTCTTAATATACTGAGCAAACAGTTCATCTAATCCTTATCATTAATGCAATAGGAGTATGTTGACATTAATGAAAACACCAGTTAGGCCCATACTTGTAACAATCTCTCCCTTTGTCATTGATGGCAACATATGATGTGAAAAATTGTTTTAACCACAAGACAAGAACTTTTCTTTACTGACACAACTCCTCCTATCAACAACAACCATTCTCATGTCTTCTCTTTCTTTACTGCTCCCCCTTTGATCAGCAACCACTTTTTTTTCACATGTCTTCTCTTCCCCTTTGACATCAATGGCAAAGGGCACATACTTGCAACTCCAACACTTCAGAATCATATCACCTGTTCCCCCTGAGTAGTAGCTCCCCATCATCAATCCGGACCACAAGATATGATTGTGATATCCACTAGACTAATGTACATTAGTGCATCTTAGTTCATCACCGGAGGGATAATAGCCCCTAACTTCTCCCTGAGATCCTCAAAAGAGTCTTTAGGTAGAGGTTTAGTAAAGATATCTGCAATCTAATCCTTGGAAGGCACAAACTCCAATCTGACTTCATTCTTGTTCACTTGCTCTCTCAAAAAGTGAAACTTGATGGATATATGTTTAGTCTTTGAATGCAAAACTAGATTCTTAGATATAGTTATTCCACTTGAATTATCACAAAAGATTATGATCGGCTCCTCATAGTCCACTTTGATGTCTCTTAGCATCTATTTCATTTACAAAACTTTAGTGCAACTACCTACTATTGCAATATATTCTTCTTTGGTTGTGGACAGAGATATCACCTCTTGTTTCTTGCTTAGCCATGAAACCAATCTCTTCCCCAAAAAGAATGCTCCACCACTGGTACTCTTCCAGTCATCCATATCTCCTACCCAATCCACATCTGTATATGCATGAAGAGAGAAATTATGATCTCTAGGATACCACAGACCATACTCAACTATCCCTTTTAGATACCTAAAAATCCTCTTGATTGCCATGACATGAGATTCTCTAGGATCAACTTGGAATCTAGCAACAAGACCAACAACATTCATAATGTTAGGTCTAGTTTCAGTGAGATACAACAATCCTCCAATCATTGACATATACTTTTTCTGATCAGCCTTAGGTGAGTCATCATCTTTGCTTAATTTACATCTGGTTGCCATGGGAGTACTCATTGGTTTTGATTCTTCCATCCCAAATTTCTTCAACAATTTTTTCACATATTTGGTTTGAGAAATGAAGATTCCTTTCTTAGTTTGAATGATTTGCAAACCCAAGAATAAATTCATTTCCCCAAGCATGGACATCTCAAATTCACTTTTCATTTGATTTGCAAAAGTTTTGCACATACTATCTCTTCCTCCAAAAATGATATCATCAACAAATACTTCAACAATAAAGATATTTTCATGATCAATTTTGAAGTACAAATTACTGTCAGTAGTACCTTTGTTGAAACCCATCTTCAAAAGATGCTTATCCAATCTTTCATACCAGGCTCTTGGGGCTTGCTTGAGTCCATACAGTGCTTTCTTCAACTTGTAAACCATATCACCATGATCAAACAATTGAAATCCATCCGGTTACTCAATGTATACTTCTTCTTCCAAGTCACCATTTAGGAAGGCAGACTTGACATCCATTTGATATACTTTGAAACCCTTGAAGGAAACAAAAACAAGAAATAATCTGACTGCTTCAGTTCTTGCCACCAGAGCAAAAGTTTCTTCAAAATCAACTCCTTCTATTTGAGAGTAACCCTTGCAGACCAATCTAGCTTTATTTCTGATTACTTCACCAACGTCATTCAGTTTATTCTGGAAGACCCATTTGGTTCCAATCACATTCTTATTTCTAGGTCTAGGAACAAGATCCCAAGTGTGATTTTTCTCAATTTGCATCAGCTCTTCCTCCATTGCTTTAGTCCAGTTTTCATCATTGCAAGCTTCATTCACTGTCTTAGGTTTAATCTTTGAAATCAGACAATACTCTTCTAAATCTTGAGCAATCCTTCTTCTTGTTTGTACACCTTTGCTTTTATCACCTATGATCTTATCTTTAGAGTGGTTCAATCTTACATACCTGGGAACTTTGGGAGTTTCTTGCACTTCTAATTCTTGAACAGGCTCTTGCAAACTCATCTCTTCTACTTGATTTACCGGATCAGTCTAGATCTGAATCTTAGAAGGTGATTGAACTCCTTGGATCAAAACATCATTTTGATCATCTTCATCACATTCATAAAACCTTGAGGGTTTTTCAATCCCTTCATCAACCTTCACATTTGTACTTTCTATAATCTTTCTCAATCTCTTGTTATAACACTGGTATGCTTTGCTTTGAGTAGAATAACCCAAGAATATTCCTTCATCACTTCTAGCATCAAATTTTCCTATATCTTCATCTCTTTTAAGGTAACATTTGCTACCAAAGACTCTGAAATACTTCACAGTAAGAGTGATGCCAAACTAGAGTTCATAAAGAGTCTTACCGGTATTGGTTCTGATTTGAGCTTGATTAAGAGTGTAGACTGCAGTGCTCACAACTTCTCTCCAGTAGATCTGAGGAATATTTGCTTCCATCATCATGGTTCTAGATGCTTCTTGGATGGTCCAGTTCTTTCTTTCCACTACTCCATTCTATTGTGGAGTCCTAGGAGCAAACAATTGTCTTCTTATTCCATGCTTCTCACAGAGTTCTATGAACTCACCGGATGTGAATTCTCCACCTCTATTAGACCTTAGACATTTTATGTTCAATCTAGTTTCATTCTCCACCATAGCCTTGAATATCTTGAATTTCTCAAGAGCCTCTGATTTCTCCTTCAGAAAAGTTACCCACATCATCTGGGAGTAGTCATCAATTAATAACATGAAGTATCTATCACCTTGTACACTTCTAATTCTTGCCAGACCACATAAATTACTATGAACTAAGTCTAATAATCTAGTAGAAGACTGTTCCTTACTTTTGAATGTAACCCTACTCTGTTTGCCTAACTGACATTCTTTACACAAGCTATTAGAAGGTTTCACCAATCTTGGAAGATCTCTTACAGCCTGAGTGTTGCTTATCTTGATGATATTATCAAAATTCACATGACACATTCTCCTATGCCACAACCAACTCTAATAAGTTTGAACAAATAACCAACTATCAGTACCAACCAAGTGGAAGATATTAGCTTTAGTTTGATTACGGGATGCAATCTCTGTTCTGGAACTTTCAAAGATCTTGCATTTTCCATTTTTGAATTGGAGATCATAGCCTTTGTCCACCAACTGTTCAACACTAAGAAGATTATGCTTCAGGCCTTCAACATATAGTACATTATTGGTTTTATACTTTCCACCAAAAGAAATAGTTCCTCTACCTCTGATTTTGCTAGCAAAATTATCACCAAATTTTACCACTCCTCCTTCATACCTTTCCAAGTCTATGAACTTATTGTTGTCACCTGTCATATGGTGGGAGCATCCACTATCAATGACCCAATCATCATTTTCTTCTACTTGGGCAACCAGACGTCTTTTTACAACTTTCTAATTCATAGATTTAGAGGGCATTGAATCTTCTTCCTTGATGGCAATGAACACTCAGTCACTTCCGGATTTGTTTCCTGTCTCTGAGTCATCATCTGTTACTCCTTCATCATCATCATCTTCATGAACATGGTAACATTTCTTTTGGAACCTTGATTTGTAAGGGTTTGGCCTTGAGAATCTGTCCAGACACCTTGAGGAAAAATGACCAATCTTATTGTAGTTAAAACACTTAAAAGGCAATTTCCCTTCATACTTACCGGATCCTCTTGGTAGTCTTTTTGCAATAAGGGCTTCAAGTTGAGCAGTTTCTGCTTCCTATTCTTCCAGGTTTTTTCTTTCTTTTTCATACCGTGATAATTTCTTTGAAGAGTTCTCTCCCGGATCAAACCTTTGTTTTCCTTTTACAGATGCACTATCTTTGAATGTAGATTTAGTCTTGGGGGGGCATCTCCAAACTTGGTCAATTCAAATGCAACCAATTGATCTCTTGTGACACCTAAATGGGGTTTGAATTCTTCAATGGCAGCAACCTTATATTTGTAAGAATCAGGAAGAGATCTGAGAATTTTGCTAACAATCTCATCTTCATCCAAGACTCCAGCAACACATCTAATGCCACAAACAAGCCCATTTACTGTGGGCATAATTGTAGTGATATTTTCATCTTCTCTCATCTTTAGGTTTTTGAATTTCCTTTTAGACTCTATAGCTTGGCACATTTCACATACTTGTCTCCTTCATGCAAAAGTTCCAATTTTTGTCAAATCTCATGTGCAATTTTTAGATCAACAACATTTGTCAATTCTGAATCAGATAAGGCACTTAGAAGAGCTTCTTTAGCCCATAGATTATTTTCAGCATCTCTGATTTCATCTACGGTTGTCGGACCATTTTGTGGAGGAGTATACTTCTTTGAAGCCATAATCTAATACTGCATTCCCATACGTTGCAAGTGACATTCCATACGACTTTTCCAAAGAGTGAAATTGGTTCTGTCAAACCTTAGACTATCCTTCTAGTATGATGACATCCTAGATCTCCTCAAGTGGTTAAGCTCTCTTAGAGGAACTTAGCTCTGATACCAATTGTTAGATTCATGATAGACAACTGAAAGGGGGGGTGAATCAATTGTCCAAAACTTTCTTCCAATTAAATACTTAAATCCACTTTGTAATTCAGTAGCATAATAATAAATTGATCATGGAAATATAATGCATTAAATCAAGAGCAGAAACACATTAACACATGAGACACCAAGATTTTGACATGGAAAACCTAGTTAAGGGAAAAACCACGGGGTGACTAACCCAAGATTATATTCTCTATTAGAAGAATATAAAGAACAAAATGGCACATACCAATTAGGGCTCACTTCCCAGGCACACTGCTCACAAGAGGTCCACTGCCTACAGGAGACACACTATCTACAGAATAATAAGTATTACATACTTGAACTGAAGAAGAGCATCTTCACCATGCTTGAATTAGTTCCATTTAAGCCCAAAAATTTTTCTCTGCCTTTCACTCTTGTCCTCTCTACCACACTCTCATCTCCATAAGATACACTTTGAAATGACTTTACAATCCCTTATTTATACAAGACATTGACTTAGGAATAACCATCTAAGTCGGCAAACAGTACAGAGCAAATACATAAATACATCATGACTAATTACAAAAGACTTCATGCGGATCAACATACTGTTGGCCACATAGATCTGAGACTTCAATCTTCTTCTAGGAACACGCCAATCTTCACATAACATCTTCAAGATCATCCGCAGGATGTGTAACTCATCCGATCAACTAGAGTTATGAAGAACATCATCATCTGGAAGTTATTCTTTAATTGCAAGCTCAAACTCCAATGTGAACCACCAACATGAACTGGACATGATCCAAAGACCTCCGCAAGCTTGTCTAAAAAACCAAGAACATCCATACTACATCTACTTACTGAAATCCTTATCTCCTTCATCTGAAACCTCAAGAACACAGTCTGTCATCACTGTCACAATGGAATAGATGCTTGCAGACCTCCAAACCATGAACCAATTGAGTTGTCACTTCAATGGACTTCCTAAACACTCCACCAAATCCATAGTATAGGATATTGCATTTTCAGATCTCACTGGACCTATCTATATCACTCTATCACCTCGGAACACCTGCCAGAACTGGTTTTACTTAAGTGGCCATAACTTCTTCAGATCTTCATGTGGACCTCTAAAATCTTTTTTGGATCATCTCAAGACACATATCTACAACCCTTTGAAGCGCATCCTCTAATCTTCATCTTATCTTGGATCTTTACCTTACTGTCTTCACTATTCTTCTTTATTCCTGATATGACTAATTTTCTCAATATCCTCAGCAAATAGTTCATCCAATCCTTATCATTAATGCAACAGGAGTATGTTGACATCAATGACAACACTGGTTAGGTCCATACTTGCAACAATAATAGGTGTATTGGAGAATGTCTGTGAGTTATATTGTAGATTAAAGTCAAAATATTGGTGCATCACTCACTTTGGATAGATTTTCAGTTTAGTTCTTAGTTTATTCAGGTTTTCTTCTATCTTTTTCCTCCATCAAATTACAAATCTAAAGGTCATTTAAAGGGAGCCAACTCTTCTGAAAGTTTATTCTTGAAATAGAAATACCCACAGTCTGAGAATGATCTCATGTTACATGTGATTGCCAAACTTGTAAAGGCCTAGCATTCAAGGTGCAATCCTTTGTGACAATAGTTTTTAGCATGCTCGGTGGGACTCTAAACTAAGTTTAGGCCACTAGATACCATTTCTATTGTTGTTTTGGTATAGACAATAGTGTTTCTTGACCTTTTCAAGTTATAAACACATACTTGGCGACTCTATTCTTTAATTTTTAGGCAAATCTAGTGTGAACAACACATAAGAAGAGTGCATACTGAAGGATCTGGTGTTTTCTTCAGTGTCATCATCCTTTGGAGGCAAAAAATCATCAAACACCATGGCGACTCTAAGTATATATAAGCTAGTTTTAGTAGCACATGTATCTATAATGAATCAGGTTGGTGTTGTCTTTTAATGTTCATGTTTTAATGGTCATATGATTCAAAACTTTCATGTAAAATTTCTAGATATTGCAACAATTATGGTGATTCTCTACCATATAATGAAAATCCAAGATTTAGGCCCCCAAACAATCATTTCCTTCAATATAACCAACATTATCAGCCTTCTAGCCAGCCATATCAAATTGAGAATGCCACTAGTTTCATCCCAAGCAGCTACGCAATAGCAATATATTGACATGCTAAACATGCTTACCTCCCACCCAACCCTACTCAACCTTCATGGTAGCCTACCTATGCCCATTACCACTCCCAAAAAGAGTATTTTGATCCCAATCACCATGTTTTTTCTGTTGATCATCCTTAGTATGAGGATAGCATGAGAATTCAAGATATGACTTTAGATTTGCAAAAAACTAGCATGAGTATTTAGGATTTCACTCTAGACCTTTAAAAATAGTTAGATGATATTGAAAGAGATCAAGAATATAACATGCAGTAGGAGGAACTTGCTTACCAAGCTTTTCTCCAATAGTAGGAACAACAGTCTTATGAAGCGTATTTTTAATAGAAAGACATGGAAGAGAAGAGAAAATATGCGGAGGAAGGTTTAAATAGGTAGATTTCTATTGTGGAAGAACAAATGAGACAACTTTTGGCTCAAGTTCAAAGACCCAAAGCCCAAATTCCAAGTTTTAGGAGTGATCCTTCAATCCAGCAGCCAATTCATAGCCAAGAGCATCCATAATGCCTTATAATGAGATTAACAATGAGCAAATTTGTCCTACTTCATGAGCTAAAGATTTTTGTAGCTCTTTTTATGCCGCCAAATCAGAGAAATCAGGCATAGAGCAAGGGGTTATTGTTGTTTATAGTGTGTTACCAGATGAAAATGAGAATATTGCATGTGTAGAGGAGATTGGTTCAGGTTTGGCACTGCATCCTTTACATTTTGACTCATTTGAAAAGTTTTTTGAGGTTGTTTATGAGACAAATAAAAGTAGAGTACAATGGTTACAAGGTCAAAGTCTTCAATTGCAAAGGAAAATTGCCCAAGTTCCAATGGGGAATAAACTAGATAAAGAAGAGGATTTAGTTTCTTTGTTTGATTAGCTGCCTTCTTTTGTTGGTAATGACAAAGAGAGCACATAGAGACTCATCTTATCAAATGATTTACAACAGCTAGAAGACTTGATAAAACATGGCATACTACTGGTACATGAAGGCAGGGATGAGGATGAAGCCCCAATTCAGCTAGAAGAATAGGAGGATAGTCCTATTTTAGAGGCTAACAAGCTCATTTTACATAGAGATAAGGTTGGCTACCAGGTTGAGCAAATAGCGATATCAGAACCAAACATTCAAGAGAGCTGTGATAAGGTTGAAATCAGTCCTATTATATAGAAAAGTAAAGAAGAATTAGATGATGATTTGTTTTGGGATGAATTAGATGAGTTTTGTTCAAATTTAGATGTCAAACCAACATCTCAGGAGGAAGAAATTCATGAACAACAAGAACAACAAGTGGAGATTACTACTTTTTTAGAGGTTTTTGGTCAGCAGGAGGAGGAAGGAGCAGCAAATCATCAAGAACAAAACAACACTATGTGCTTGAGCATGAGTTTTTCAACAAGATGTCCTATTCAACATCTAGCCCAATTTGGAAGCAACAATGAAGAGATATTATCTATCATGTTGGATTCTAGGCATGAAGATGAGTAGCAAAAAGAGGAAAATCAGCTTGTTTATCCACCACAGAACAACTATATTTTCAGTCAAAACAAGTGGGTATGTGCTTTTGTTCTTTTTCTTGAAGAGGTATTACACAAGATATTCGATTGCCCACCCTTCCCATAGCCCTTGTTAGCTACTCAGAGGTATAAAAAACATCTCAGGTTGATTAGAAAATGGAGATATTTTGTAGAACTAGTTAATGGTTTTGATTAGCCAGCTAATTTCATTTGTTTGCTGTAGGTAGGTAGGCATTTTAGTTTAGTTTTACTTTCTAAGAAGTGTAGATGCATAGCTGGAAGGTTTTGTTTGAAGCCAACATTGTTTTGTTTTAGTTTTGTTTCTACTGCAGCATTGTTTTCCTCGCAACTAAGTTTCAGGATGGTTTTCTGAGTTGATCAAGCTAAAAAGGGACTTGATTGCCCAAAGGTTTCACTAGGCAATTGGCCTTGGAGTTTTAGCAAGTAAAACTGACGTAGAGGTCACAAAAAATGTTACCAAATTATGCATGGAAGCCTAATTAAGCTGGGCTATAGCAGTTGTTTTCTAATTCTTTCAGGAAGTAAGTGAGTTCAAAGGAAGGGGTAACAAAAAATTTAAGTGCATAAGGTATCCAACCAATATCTACTATATTGATGGAGGACTAGTTCAAAGATCATGTTACCAAGATCATTTAATAGCTCAATTAGAGTTGTTACATGATCCAGATAAGATAAAAAAAAGTGCCCCAACAAGGTAGGAAGTATTCTAGGGATGACAGGTAAATTGAAACTAAATTCTTCTTTGCAGATCAGGTTTCAGAGGTGCTCATTATAGTGTATTCATTCTTGTTTGGTACAGTTTCAGAAAGGTACTTATAACTTGTCAAATTTTCATGATTATAAACACATATTGCATGCAATAATCTCAAGTTCATGTTATGCAATTAATTTACAAAGAGAAATTATAAATAAGTTACTATATGAGATGAAATAACTATTATATTCAAAAGAGAAGTGTTTATATGATCCCACACAAGCCTTGGGAGTAACTGTATCTGATAAGATGTACAATAACAAGTACAAAGAAAGAAAAGAAAAACATATAAAAACAAGGATGGGACCCACCAATGCCTGAGTGAATGACGAATCTCATTATTTGTGTACACATTAGCATAGCTAGTTGTCCTAGTAATAGCTCCGAGAGAAGACCTTCAAGGGGAGAGAGAAAAATGATGTTAGAGCTTGGGGTACTATCTGTGTTTCTATATACAATAATTTAAAGTGTACTTGCTATTCTACATCTGATCAGCAAAGTAGAACAGATAAACTAAACATCAAATGCATAAGATAAAATAGAAAAGAGAAAATTAGATCAAACAATCAAAAGACAGGCTTCAATCTCTATGCTTTCTCCAACTTGTTTGTTCAATGTATAGATACATGTATTTCACCATGAAGGAGACATTGCTCATCCAAGATTTATCAATTTATATTATTTCAAAAGCTAAAATAATCTGAGTAGCATGTGCATGAAAAGGCATAATAAGGAGCAGCATATCAATCATGTCAGAGGAACATGGATGCAGAGTATCATGACAGTGAGCTCAATATTGAGCCAAGCTGCTTGCCAGTTAAGACCATAGAAAAGGAGAACAGTCATCTAAATGACAGTGTTGTAGCCCAAGATAGTTTGTTAGATCATTTCAAAGGAAGCTATCAAGGTAAATGTAGGGCTATGTAGGAGTAACTCCTCAAGACATGAACCTTAGTTTAAGTGCAACCTAATGAGAGTCATACAAGTAAAGATCAATGAGCTTGAGGAGTATGGAAAAGGACAAAGAGGCCTTCATTACATTATCATAAGGTCCTCAAAGTCTAGATGCTATTAAGGAAGTAGGTCACCAAAGCAATGATAAGGAAATAGCATGATAAAGATAGTCAAAGAAATAAACCAAGTGCAAGGAGCAGTCCTAGATTATAGGCAGATAAAGGAACAAATAGGCATTGTAGAATACTATCTTAGGCTAAAGGTGCAGGTATTTAGAGGACTATCATGATAGGTAATGACAACCAATGTGAAGAATACCTTAGCAGAGCCATGTAGGGTACAACAACAAAATAGCAAGGATCTTCAACAAAATAGTCAGAAGGAGTACCATGGCTTAAACATGTATGGTAGAGATCTAGCACTTAGCATTCATTCATCTACAATTCCATAGCCAACACATGTTATTACACAGGTTACTCAATAAATAGATGACAAGGAGCAATTCACAGTATGATGACTGATTCAAGGTTTAGGGTATCGAAGTCATCCAAGTATGTGCAATTAATTTGAAGAAGATAGCTATGTGGGAAAGAAATAGGTTGAATCTACCACTACTTCAAATGGGTTGCTATCTTTTAACTTGTACTTCTTGGCACAAATGAGATGGACACCAAATCACTCATGAAAATTTTAGAAGGAGGTCCATACCCTCCCTATTCATCAATATAACATGAACAAGTTGTAAGAAGACCGATGCCAAACTCAGGAATAGCAATGATTTCCTCTAGGAGTTCTAGAGTACAGTCAACAAAGGTTAAACTACAATCACAAAAGATTAACATGATATATATGTGATTGATATCATGGAATAGTGTTTGATAGAGCAGCAATCAAACATGGGGAAAAGCAGTCTAAAATGAGTATATATATATAAAAAGGAAAATAATAGATTTCATAAACAAAGGAGGACAGTCATTAAAAGACTATTATACACAGATGAAAATAGTCATTCAAATACTATTATACAGAACCTAAGACAATCATTTAGAGATAAAAGAATTCCAAGGAGTAGATCGCTATAAAGGATAGGCAAAAACTATTAACGATAGTTGTATCCATGATAGATGGTTAGGAAAAGGTCACCATAGAGCTAGTGCAAAAGAATGATGCAAATTTTGGCATACATGAGGGAGTTCAAAGGATGACAGAGGAGAGAGAGAGACATTTCAAGTGAAAATGGACAAATAATACATCCAAATATGAACATCATAAAAAATATAATGCTTCCAAAGATCTTGAACACATTACAGGGACAATAAGAGCTACATCTTTGGTGAACAATGAAGACTATAATGTTGAGGAAGTAGAATCCTCAAAGAGTAGCCCATATATAGGACTACAAAGGTTGTGGAAAGAGGGATGGATGAAGTGGTTGCAAAAGGTAGTAACTTTGAGAAGAATGCAAGGGATGAAGAAAAGAAAAAAATATTCACCTTTCTTGTGAAGCTTCACCTCTCTTCGGAAACAAGGTTGCAAATAGTAGGCTCAAATCGAAGAGTTATGCTATCCCTGAAGCTTCTAATACAAATCAATCTCTAAAAGACCAACATACTAACAATGTTGTAGTTAAAAAGCAACATGTTGTGGATCAAAAACTTGTTCAGAGAAGAAATGGATCTGCAGATGTTGACTATAAGGTAAAGGAGGCAATAATACCTTTATTTGACATGAGTGATACAAACCATTCATTGAGATTAAATGAAGATACTGATAAAGATTGCAATAAAAAATAAACATAAAAAGATAAATTGTACAGTAATGGCTTGTCTATGTGAAGAAATATTGAAAGGAAAATCAAGATGTTCTTCATTTTACAAAAAAAAGGAGGAACTATTTTATGAGTTTAACCTATCAAAAGATGACTAGCAACAACCATTTAAAATAGCATAATAGCAAGACAGAGTTTTCAGTCAAATAAGGACTATGATTGCAAGGAGTCTCCAGTTCTAACCTATGAAATGACACATGAATAGTTTGTTTCTACATTAAGCATTGCCTAAAGACTAAGACACCAACATACAAACTCAAAGCCAGTTAGAACTAAGGCACCACCTCTTATGCATGGAGGAGCATAATAAGTATCAGGTTTCAACTTAGTCACTTTAAACATCATCATGGCACAAGCATTCTTTTCCAATAGGGCACAGTATAAATAAGAGTCATGAAATAGAGAAGTCAACAGATTAAGCAAAACTTGAATGTTTCTTCTTTTCATTATCTTTTCAAGATAACAACAGAGAGGTAGAAAATGCTTACCAATGACATAGCCTTCTGAAATAGTCTTTGAAGAGTCCTTAAAAGAAAACCTTCAGAAACCCTATGGTAGTGCAGGATGTAGAGTATTGAAGAGTTGAATGAAAAGTGATGCAAAATGAGGTGAATTTTGGGTTTGGAGATAGTGTTTTCACTCATAAGGAAACTCGATCCCTGAGGGCATTTGTGACTTTTTGTTTAAAGGGAATCATTAAACACTCATAAAGGTCAGGGTCAAAACATAAAAATGATGATGCCTAATGAGTTTAGGGAGGTTTGTGGGAGTCATAAGGGTAATAATATTGCTTTTTGTGATTTTCATTGATTTTAGAGCCTTAAACAATCAAAAATAAGTCATGATTAAGGTTTTGTAACGAAAGACAATTAGGAGTTTTGACTTTATTTTTTACTAAGGCCAATATGAGTAGGGATAAGATCTTTTATGAGACCTAGGGTAGAATAGAGTATTATTTTTGCATGGAGAATGGATGGAAGGGGTATTTTTTACCTTAAGGTCTATTATTGTAATGAAAAGTCCCTTATATTTTTGCATGATTAAATGAAAAAAAACAATGTAACTTAACACCTATTAAGTGCAATATGATAATAATTTCCTTATTAAATGGAGGAGTTTTGGGGCCTAAATTTTAGGCTTTTCACTTGTGCTCACCCAACAACTTGGAGTTGCTTTTTGGGACTTATTCATGCACATTTGGGAGTCTAGTTCATTTGGAGTTGACTACCCATTCACTTTTTGGGGAAAAGTTTTGTATTATATAGAAAAAAGATTATGCTTGTTTTCCTTAGTTCTTTCATTTTTGCTTTTGCATTTTGCAGAGAGGGAGATTGTCTTGTAACTCAACCATTTTTCTACTTTCTACAGTAGCATCAACTTATTTAGCAGTGGTTTATTGTTATTTTGTAGAGATTCCTTCCATTTTCTAATACAATAAGAGGTTCTTCTATCCAAATTCAGGTGTCTTGTTTATTTTGTGAGTGATTTGATAGGAATTTTCTATGTTTTGTTTCAAAACCTCTGAATTCTTTATCTAATTTATTGGATGCAAGTATACAAATTTCAGTTTATTATAGCTCACAGCTTGTGCAAGGTTCTTATGCCTTTCTATGAATCACTTATGTGATGGATTTGATCAGTTTTGATTGTAAGAATAGGTGTATTGGAGAATGTTTGTGAGTTATATTGCAGGTTAAAGTCAAAATATTTGGTGCATCACCCCCTTTAGATAGATTTTCAGTTTAGTTTTTATTTTATTCAAGTTTTCTTCTATCTTTTTCCTCCATCAAATTACAGATCTAAAGGGCATTTAATGGGAGCCGACTCTTCCAGAGGTTCATTCTTGAAACAGATAAACCCATAGTCTAACAATGTTCCCATGTTGCATGGGATTGCCAAGATTGTAAAGGCTTAGCATTTAGGATGCAATCCTTCATGACAACAATAAGTTATTCCCATTTCTTTCAATAGAATAATTTTTTTCTTTTAATCCCATGGTTTGACCTTAAGTGGAACTTCTAGTGCTGCAGTTTTGTTGCTTAATTTCCACATTTGGCTCTATTGTAGCCATTTCTCTCGTTTCTTCAACCTCAATTTTGATAATTGTTATTTTATATCACTATTGGCATAGTTATGACCCCCAGACCATTTACTATTACAATTTGAGCATAGATCATGTTCTATTTTATTTTCCTCTTGTCAAGGAGAGTGATTACTAATTTTTCTTAGTTTAAATAAGTTGTCCTCATTTTTATCAATAGGATTAGTCACAATTTTATCTTCCAATCATATGGTTTGACCTTGTGTGGAACATTTGGTGGTGGATTTATGTTTCTGAATATGCAATGTTATTTGTATAACTCTCCTAACTATTCAAGGTTCCAACAAACAAACATCATGCTTTTGATAAGTCCATTTATGTAGAGTTGTAGCTTTTTATAAGGTGTAACATACCTCATACAATTTGGAAATTACTCACAAAATTTACTAAGAAAGTAAATGAACATGTTGAACCATGAGTGAGATTTTTTTTATATTAACATTTGCATATTCACAAATAATTAAATACATATATTTTCTGAATATTTTTCAACCTTGAAAATACATTAAATATTCAAAGATAAAATCATAGTGGAATCATATCACTTTACAATTATAAATAATTTGCACTTGGCAATATGATTGATTACAAAAAATTGAAAATTATAAGTCATAACATGAAGTATACTGCATCTGAAATTTTGGTATTTATCTCACAAGTCTTGGTGAGTCTTCTTCTATAGAGGGAGAGCATCATCCAAGTGCTTTACCTCCAACCACAGACTGGCAGTCCCCCACTCATCTTCCATTCGGAAGTGGCCCTACCCTTCACAAAGTGTATAGACATAAGGAACCAATAGGTTGTCATCTGACTTCTAGTGGTGTGTCATATGTAACTCAATCAACCATACAACTCTAGACATTCTTCTAGCTAAGTATGATCATTCTGACATGTTACGCAATCTAGACACAGTGAACCGACTAATGCATGTAGAGACAAATGCATCACTTTGACCAAAGTTTCTCTATAAATAGACACTTGAAATAAACACAGTCATGTGTTCACACACTTCTAAATCAACTTGAAAAATACCTCATCCTATAGTTTGACTTCCTTGACTAGTAAATCTAGAGATGGACTGTCTTGACTAAACTCAAATCTTAGTCAATTTGACTTAGAATCTAACCCTTAATCTAGAATATATGCAATATGTAGGTTTTAAATGATTTTAAGCTTTTAGAGACTCCCAAATTACATGTACTTGCAAATATTAGGGTTGATGACTTCCCATCATACTACTTAAAGACTCAAAGTTTGAGCACTTTTGTGTATTATATCAAGTTTCAGACTCTGTCATGAAATCATTTATTTAATCATAAGGCTTCACATTTTCTTGACCATTCACTATTGACCATATTAAACAATAGGCCAATTCAATACATTATAATAGATTAAAAAAATTTCAATTTTTTGAAACCCTTCTAGGTTGATTCTAGGGTTTTAACTTCTCTAAACCAATACAATGAAATACCAAAAATTCTTGTTTTCCAAAAGTAAAAACTTATAATAATATAACATAAAATCAATGGCCTCTAGTCTTCTCTTGACCATTTGGCCATCACAACTCTCATAACATGTATAAACATAGTACATGAGGTATATCCTCATTCCTATAAGCTCTTAAGGAATACTACCATTATCATAAGTACTCTTGACTAAGTTCAATATTTCAACCTAAATAGGTTTGAGTCTAGAATAATAATATGAGAGTTTCGACCTCTTGGTCTTTTTAAGTCCATTGAATTTTGATATAGAATAGGTTATGAACTCATGTATAACATCCTTTGAATATAGTGATAATACTTATCATTGTTGTAGAATGCATATGTGATAATATATGACTATCCTTAGGTGTTTCCAATGATACCAATATCATTTCTATTTATTATAAAATAAGTGTATATCTATCACAAAATCCTTAGATGGTAATGATAAAACTTAGATATAATTCATTGTGAGATATAAATCTATCTCTGTCTAAACTTACTCATCTCAACTCCTAGGTTTAAAACAAAATTTAGTTTCTACAATTTATAATATAGATTTCAACAAAGTTTTAGTGTTTTTGATGACAAAAGCAATCTATGATTGCTTGAGTGTATATATAGGTAAGAGATAACTTTCTACAGACTGAAATCCTCTAAATAAACAATGTTATTCAATACCTTCTTCCATAATTTGGTGTCTATCAAACGACAAAGTTTACTACTCTATGAGTTTGATGATATAGAACAATAACAAGAAAAGTTATATCTTCATAGTATTCCCACTGTTCAAACTATAGAATTCTACTGTTTATACTCTATTATTTAAAAAAATACTTTAATGACATTACTCAAACATACATTCAAACTCTATTGTCTCCTGCACTTTGAGTGTTGTCTCAATGCTAAACACGATAATTTCGCTATTAACCTACGTAACTAAGTTTACATGATAATTTTTATTATCAAAGTTCAGTGTTTTGCATAACTCTAAATACTTTTCTCTAGGTAAATACATCTCTGTAAGTTGATACAAAATACAATTATCGTATTCAAAGAATGATATTATTGTTTAAAAGAGATATCTTACTTTTGTTGGCAAGAGACACTACTACGCATGACAGGGGTTGTCATTGATGGAAACTAAGTCTATCCTATACATCTCCATTACATGATTTGTTCATACAGGAAGTCAGAGTGAGGATTTGTCTAAGTCTAGAAGTCAGAAACAGAGCATGTGACAGGGTCTGGTATCTTAGTCTAGATCTCTCTGGTAGTAAACCACAATGTGTAGAAAATATGAGGGAATAATAAGGACTATCAAGAATATCTAAATACTAGAATTTATCCTTTGGTGATAAATGATTCAAAAGTTATAAGGATTTGAGTATCGAGTTCTAGTTAGTTAGCACAGTCAGAAGAAGAATAGGGTGACCTAGTATTTGATCTTGGTTTGGATGCAAAAAAATGTTGGATAAGCAATTAGAGATAATCAGTGGTACTGGAGGACATGATTGATGATCTGGGAACACAAGATTTTGGTCTGCGTTGTTATTTGTGCATGGATTTAGCCAACAGATCAGAGTTCTTAATAAAAGTTCTATGTCTTCTTGAAGCCGACTATGTTGATAGAATTACTTAAATGCTAATATATATAGCCGATGGATTCGAGTCTTTTGGAATGTGTGTGTGTGTGGTGTGTGATGGAGTAAGTGTGAAAAAGACAAAAAGAAGTGTGAAGGAGAAGAGATCTGAGTATCAGATCATGGTAGATCAGTAAACAAGGTAGAGCAAGGATGAAGTGTGTAAGATAGGTATTTTGTACTTAACTTGAACTAAATTTCTGCATTGGTAGATGCTATTCATTAGTTCAAACACTCTGTAATCTTCTTGTAATCATTTTTGTAGGTAGTGAGCCTTTTTGAGTAGTGAGCTCTAGGCAATGAGCCTAAAGGCATGTGCCTTCCCCATTTGTAATACTTTTAATTGAGTATATTTTCTTGTTTCTTAATGCCCACTATGGTTTTTCCCTTAACCAGGTTTCCACATCAAAAATCTTGGTGTCAACTATATTAATTGTACTTTTGCTTATGTGTCTTTGATTCATGCTTTTATGGTTACATCTTTAATCTGTTAAAGAAGAATTAATTGCACCAAGTGTAAAATTTTTGAGACAACTAATTCACCTCCCTCTCAGTTGTCAACCCTTATTTCAACAATTGGTATTAGAGCTAAGTTCCTTGGAAGAAGTTTAACAACTTAAGAAAGATCTGGGAAGGAGTTTCAATGGGTTCACTAAGAGAACAACTTCAATTGGCTTTAGAAGATCTTGATCGCTCCAAAGCAGAAATAGATGATCTGAAAGCAAACCTTAAGAATGCTGATGATTGCATTGACTTGCTAAAAGAAAAATGAAAGAATCAATGGAGAGAAGGAAGGAGCTACTTCATTAGCTAGCTAATCTTACTAAAGAAAGTGGCATGAATGAGGCTTTGGAAGAAAAGAAAAAGCAATGTGAGAAGTTGACAAAAAAAGTTTCTATTCTAAAACATGAGATGGAATATGAGGTGATGAGGTTAACCAAAGAAATTGAGGAAAGGAAGAAGAATGAAGAAGACCTGAATCAAACTCTGAAGGAAACAATAGAAGAATGCTGCAGAATGGATAGAACAATTGGCTACCTAAAATCTGATCTACAAGAATATAGATATAATGAGAAACTTGAAAGGCAAATTGTCACTCTCAGACATGATCTAGAAATTGCAAATGAATACAAGGAGAAGTTCAAGATAAGCTCAGCTAAACTTGAAGTGCTACATGAGATTCAGAAGAAGGCTGATGATAAGCATGGTCTTGGGTATGAGAAAGGTGAAATCTCTGAATCCAGACAAAGAAATTCTCAATCAAGGAATGGGAGAAACAAAACTAGAAGACCTCTGGTAAGACAACGTAATGCTCAAAAGTATCCATCTTTCAATGGAAATTATTTCAATTGCAATAAATTTGGTCATAAAACTACTCAGTGTAGAAGCAGAATAAATCAAAGTGGTCCATCCTTCTCTGGTCAATGCTTCAAGTGTAAGAGGTATGGTCATAGATCCAACGAATGCATAAGTATGATAATGAACAACTCTAACAATAGAGGAAATGGTAATTCTTTCAATGGCAAATGCTTTGCATTCAATAGAATTGGACATATGGCTAATCAGTGCAGATCAAGAGGAAATCAATGAAAAGGGAAAATAAATGTTGTGTGCTTCATTTGTAACCAATCCAGTCATTTTGTAATATTCTGTAGAAGAAGGAATAATGAAAGAAGAGGTCTAGTAAACAAAAAACTAGATGAGTAGAGACAAGACAAAGGCAAGGGAAAAATTGATGTGAATGAAATCCAGAATGAAATGAGAAAGACATGGGTCAAGAAAAGTGTTATGAATAATAGTAATGGGTCCACACCAGAATCTGGTGCTGACAATTCCTTTGGGAATTTAATTAGGAGCTCTGGCTTGGGGAGAGATGCATTAAAAATTAAATTCCCCTAGCCAGTAAGTGGGTGTCTAAATCTGGCTTGATGAGAGAAAATAATTTGGGTTAGTACATATCATTTGAAAGGATTTTTGGAAGAAAAGAAGTGGATATGACTATTTGTGAAATAATTGAAGGTCGACTGTATACAGAAACAGTGCAACTGGATGTGTTAGGGTAGAGTATTTATTACAAAGGCAAATTAGGTTTTGTGGAGAATAAAAAGGTTGTTTAATCTTCATTTGAAACACTTTGTATTTGAAGAGAGTAAGAAGAATAGTGTCTGAGCTAAGATTTCAAGGATTTGAAGTGTGACTGATGAATTTGTCCTTCAACCCTAATTTCGTGAAAAAGGTATTTATCTACTAAGTTTTGAACTTGTAATCTTTTGCAATGGCTACACCTTTGGTTGTTGATATTATTGAAAGGCGTCGACCCAAATTTAAAAAGCATCGACACAAATCAATAGAAGTTGACCCATTAGGTGCATTTTCAAGTGTTTCGTATGGTGTGCTGCATGTTGAAGATATTAGGGTCTATATTCATGCGAGCATAGAAGAATTTGGGGACTCAAGGTTTGTAGATTTGTTTGAAAGTCATCTAAGGGATGAAAATCACAATCTTAAACCCAAGTATAAGGCACTGTATGATAAATATTTCATTCAGATTATGGGGTTTCCAACATTTGATGAATATGAATGGGTCTAGTATGTCTAAGTTGAATGCATGATGAGTTTTTGTGGGTGTTGAAACCATTCAAAATTACAAAGGATGCTCTTAGGATTGTGACTGGGTTGAATTCAACCAGTGGTTTACCCATGCTGAAATTCATGAAGAGCTAGGCTGTAACTGATGCAATTGGTGCCAAATTTGACAAAAGGGCAATGACCATTAATGATATTATTGATCTGGATGTCAAGTTTGATTTAATGGTAATTGGTAACAAAATTTATCATTCCAGTAGGGAGAACTCTGTCTCCGAAATGACCATATATGTTGCATACAAAATGTTAAAAGAAAATGCAGATTATGACTTGTGTGAATTATTGCAGAACCAACTAATTGAGAACTTGACAAAAATCAAGAAAGATAAGAAAAACACTTTTAAATATGGTACATTGGTTCTATGTTTATTTTTCTACTTTATGAATGAGGTACCTTGAGTAAAGGGTGTGCACTGGACTAATGATGAGCTAGTTGCTATTCAGATCAGAGATCATCTACATAACATTAGTGACTATAAAGCATAGAAGATTGTAATCTGGGGATACTTAAATTTTTTTTAGAATATGATGCATTCTAGAGAAAGAATCCCTAAATCAGTTGTTGAGAAGTACAAGAATGAAATATATTTCATGGTGGACACTAATCAGTGCTTAATGGAAGCAGTAGAACCTAAACTATTTGGATCATGCCCATGGGGTATGAGGTAGATGAGAAAATTTTGAATATGTATGCTCAACACCTCTTGAGCAAGCCAAAAGACACAATAGTTGAAAGATTTGGGACATATGAGGAGCAAACTATGAAACTACATGTTGAACTCAAAAAACCTGAAACCAATAGGAAAGTAAGGAAAGAAGTTGAGTAGTTGGCCAAGAATCTAAGCCTCACCAAGGAAGATGTAAGGAAATTTAGGGAAAGAACTAAAAAGGCTGAGAGGGAAAAGAAGGATAAGAAACAAGTAAGTTCTCTAGTAGAACGCTCTTCCACATCAAGGACCACTAGGAGCTCTAATGTTGTCCCTATTCCCACAAAACTTGCCAAGTCTGAGAAATTGGAAGACATATCATCTGATCAAGAAAAGAAAAGAACTAACCTAAAGGCAAAGAGATTATATGATTGCTTGGAAAAGGAGGATGAATAAAAGAAAAACATAGATGATGGGCTTAGGGAGCTAAAGGCCATAGGTGCTAAAACTGTTAAAGTATCTGAAGAGAAGCCTTCTAAACGTAAGAAGACAAATAAGAGGTAGAAATCAAAGGATGATGTTAGGAAACAAATTCCCTCTATGAAAAACATTGTCAAGACAATGTCCGTTGATGGGAATTTAAAACCATTGACTAAATTCTATGATCTTTACAATGACACTGACACAAGACTTTTGGAAGAAGCCACTATCAAATTATTGAATGTATTCAATTGAGCACTGGTAGAAATTTTGTCAGAAGTTCCAAAAGGCTTAACAGACATCTTGGAAACAAGAAAAGAAGCTACCAAGTCAAAATATATGGAGCTGAGGGAACATATATTGACCACCCTATGTTTGGTGATCTCTAGCAGAGAGGCAGATAAAAATTTTAAGGAGGTCAAAAATGAATTTAGGAGTAAGAAAAGAATGAACAAACTGATGATTGGAGAAATAGAAGTAGTCCAAGAAACTAAACAAATTTTGAGAAAAGCATTGGACAAGAACAAGTTCTTTGTTGTGTCAGATGAACCTGCTAATGACACACCAGTCCCAGATGTTGAAGAGTAGCAGAAGGATGACCAACAAGTTGGATTAGATGACTCCTCTATCCCTAAAGAGGAAACGATAAATAAGGAAGATGAAAAGATTATAGGTGAAACTGCTAATGCATTAGGTATTCTAACTCCTCTGCATCATTCTAACAAATAGGATATAGAGATGAATATAGAAACAGATGATCAAATTGAAGATGACTTATTGAAGATTGAAGAGCATGAAATAGAAAAGGATAAGGACCGTGGAGTACAAGAGGTCAAGGAGAAGAATGAAAAGGAAGAAGAAACTACAAAGGATGATGAAGAGCCTAAGCAGAACAATCTGGTTGACAGTGCTGGTAAGGATCAAACAAATACATCATCATTTTGGGCAAGAGACACTAGAGAAGTAGTGAAGGAGATTTTGGAGAGAGACAAACAAATTGAAGAAGATCAGGACATAATTCAATGTCCAATAAACTTTGATACCTTATCTCTGGTGCAGAAGATAAAATTGGCTTCTATATCTCAAGCCAAAGCAAGAGAAGATATACTAAAGTCTCACATAGAAGATAGCGAGCTACTTGGTTTGGCATCAGGGATCTTGGTGAAGATCTTGTCCACTTTCTAGAAGGATTCTTCAGCTTCCCCCTTTGGACAGTTAAAGAACCTGATACACTCAGTAAGTTCTCATTTTGAGTCTCTAGATAAGTCTGCAGAAGTCAAGGTTCAAAAGGAATTTAATTATAAAAGATTTGATGCTCTAAAAGGATTAATTGGAGTAGATAGAATGGTGTTGGATGCTAGTATAAAGAGTATTCAAAATTCTCTTACAAAGGGAGGAAATATATACAAATTTTTCTTATCCTATCCTAAAGTTATAAAGGATATAGAGAATAAAATAAAGGAGTCTAAGAAAAAATTATCTAGTGTATCCAATTCTTTTGATCTGGTGACAGTATCAATGGCAAGTAAGGAGGGTCAGGTGATCAGTCTAATTGAAGATATTAAGAAATTGAAAAAAGAGAAGGGAAGGATAGAGGCAAGGATGAGTGAGCTCAAGGGACTAATTTCCCCCAAAATGGAAGCAATGTACAATGCTCTAACTGAAGCCCAAGCTGCAGCTCAGTCAAGTGATCCAATTGATCCGCGGATGGCAGAATTACAGGCATTCCTATTTAGTGGCCACATCTCAATTTTGAACACATTGAAGAAGATCTAGGATAACTTACTGGCACGATTGAAGAACATTTTTGGTGATGTACTTAAGTTCATGTAAATAAGACTTAAGGATTGTTTGTACATATGCAATCTGATATGTAAAATTTTTGTGTAGATTCTAGTTTGCAGATCCCACCCTTTGCCATTGATGTCAAACGGGGAGTGAAGAGTAGTGAAAAATGTGGAATCCAACAAAGGGGGAGCTTTGGAGAATAGAGAAAAGCACAAGTATACATAGAAAGGGGGAGTTGTTCCGACACTTAGTCATTTTTTCACTAAGTGTTGCCATCAATGCCAAAGGAGGAGATTGTTGGCAAGAGATACTACTATGCATGATAGGTGTTGTCATTGATGGCAACTAAGTCTATCCTATACACCCACATTACATGATTTGTTCATACTGGAAGTCAAAGTGAGAATTTCTCTAAGTTTGGAAGTTAGAAATAGAGCATGTGATAGGGTCTAGTATCTTAGTCTAGATCTCTTTGATAGTAAATCATAATGTGCAACAGATTTGAGGTAATACTAAGGATTGTCAGGACTATCTAAATCTAGGAATTTATCCTTTGGTGATGAAGGATTCAAAAGTTATAAGGATTTGAGTATCGGGTTCTAGTTAGTTAGCATAGTTAGAAGAAGAATAGGGTGACCTAGTATTTGATCTTGGTCTTGATTTAGAAAATTTGTTGGATAAGCAATTAGTGATAATCAGTGGTATTGGCCAACATGATTGATGATCTGGTAACACAAGATTTTTGTCTATGTTGTTATTTCTGTGTGGATTCAGTCGACAGATCAGAGTTCTTAATAAAAGTTCTAAGTCTTCTTGAAGCTGACTGCAGTTGATAGAATTACTTACATGCTGATATATATAGCTGATGGATTCGAGTCTTTTTGAGTGTGTGTGTGGTGTGTGATGAATTAAGTGTGAAAAAGACAAAAAGAAGTGTGAAGGAAAAGAGATCTGAGGATCGGATAATGGCAAAATAGTAAACAGGGTAGAGCAAGGATGAAGTGTGTAAGATTTGTATTATGTACTTAACCAAAACTGAATTCCTACATTGGTAGATGCTATTCATCAGTTCAAACACTCTATAATCTTCTTAGAATCATTTTTATTGGCAATGAGCCTCTTTGAGTAGTGAGCTTTGGGAAGTGAGCCCAAAGGCATGTGCCTTCCCTATTTGTAATACTTTTAACCGAGTATAATTTTTTTGTGGGTTAACCCCCACCATGGTTTTTCCCTTAACCAGGTTTCCACATCAAAAATATTGGTGTCAAGTGTGTTAATTGTACTTCTACTTATGTGTCTTTGATTCATGCTTTTATAGTTACATCTTTAATCTATTAAAGAAGAATTAATTGCAGCAAATGTCAAAGTTTTGAGACAACTGTTTCACCCCCCCTCTTAGTTGTCAGCCCTTATTTCAACAACCTCTTTGTCGATGGTTTCCAAAAACTGTTCTAGTTATTCTTTTCTACCTTTGCTACCCATGCTATGATTATGCTTTCTTCTTCACTATATCTTCTACAACTTACAGTGTACAAAGTTCTATATTCTCACTAAGTCTCTCATTGAAAATTACATAATAACAAAGCTCTCTACTTGAAATCTTTCACTGTTGATCCTTTATGATGATTATAGATTTCTTATTTTAACAAAGTTTCCTCTAACCTGAAGTCTCCCTTTCTTTTTAACAACTAAGCTCAGATTGATACTTAAGGAGTTTGTGTCCCACATCATCATCTATCACCGCAGAGATTTTGCCCACAATTATGCTTGATTTTACTGTAAGTGGCATGCAGAAATAATGATGGAGTAACTGGTCATTAAGACCACTCCCAAACATGGTTGAAAATCTCTTCTTTACTCTTCAAAACTGATATGGAGTAAAGGAGTTAAATGTCCATAAGGTCACATAGTGGTTTTCATTAAATTGCAACTTAACCACATACCCTAAAAACTCAATGTGTACATAGTATGAGTTTAAACTTATAGATCATATATAACAACATAATATTGTTGAATACAAAATGTACTTACGTTGTTCCTAACACTCGATTATGATATGAGATTGGGGTCAAGGTATTCTCCCCCTCTCATAATTATTTAAACATCAAAATAGATAAACTAACATAATAGAATTCTAATTGAGAATTCTTGATAATAATATAGTTTAACTACTAATATTTATTTGCTCTAGAATATAATTTTTATATTAATTTCCCATAAAGGAAAAATGACTTTCGACCATTTCCTTGTCGATGGTCATATACTATCCTAACTTAGTTCTTAACAAAAACTAAGCTTAATGGATCTAGTTGACAATGGATGATTTGTCGATTCAAAACCAAACTTAGACCAATTCATCAAATACAACTTACAAAACTCAACAAAGGTTCACAAAACTATGAAAGCATGAGACTTAGATGGAAACAATCCATTCTTATCCATACATCTAATCTCTTCTACCTAATAATGCTCTCCCTCTCTTTCTCGGAGGGTGGAAAACATGTTTCCTGGTTACAACTTGTAATCACCAAACTGGGACTAGTGCATCGTTAGTCAATTCATAAACCTTATGAATAAATAATCATAACATATTATAATTACATGTCTAAATTCTAATCATAAATACATAAACTCATGATATTATTAATTTATCCTAATATTTTTAGTTAACATCAAATCATTAATTCATGCATAATTAACCACTAATTACATGCAAGTAAAAAGTACAACATAGTCAAAATTTAGGGTGTGACATAAGGTGTCACCTCATGAGATCGAATTGGCAATCTCATATGCTCAGCATCATATTTGGCTAGAGATCTTAATTGTTTTAAATTTCTTAATTGGGCATCATAGATTCCATTTCATGGTTGCTCATAGAGTGTTGCTATGTCATTATTAAATTCATTCCAACTAAGTATTTGCCCTTGCTTGTTATCGATTCTCCACTGGTACCATAGATGAGGTTTTGATTAAAAATATCATGAGGCTATGCCAACCATTGGATTGTCTGGTATATTATGAAGAGCTTAGAGTATTGTTCCATGAGACTTATCCATGAAGTCACATTAGTACCATCAAAGTTAGGGATATTTATTTTGGGTAAGTTCATTTTTAGATTTTGAAAAGGTTTTTTTATCTCTTAAATTTGTCTATTAGGGTTGTACCCACTATTGACACCTGAGAAAACCAACTCCTAGAAATGCATTATTTTTCTCCCAAAATCCAAAAGAATCTTGCTTTTTGCCTTTACAGTTTAAACCCACCATTTATATATGATCTGAGAAGTATTTTCTATGGGTTTCATTCAAAAAGATCTAAGTATAGTTCCCATGTTCCTTGTGTTTCCTTCCCTTAGAAAAAATTGGTTTCTTTATGGCCTTTGTCAGTGAATTGACGAAATCGTGAACTTATGAACTTTGTTCATAGGTTCGGTGTTTCATCAATTTGCTAATTTATTGACAAGGAGGCAAAGAAAAGGGAAAAGGATGTCAAAAAAGGAGGAAGGCATGCCTTTGTCGATGAAATTTTAAGTTTGCAAACTTGTAAGTTTATCGATGGAAGGTTTTGCCAATAGTGACTTCACTGACAGTAGGAGAGACCTTGGAAAATGAAAATTGTCTAAAGCATGTGAGGAATAAGACAAATGCTTGTCAAAAAAATGTGTGGTTTGCGAACCATAAGGTTCACTAACCAGGGTTTTTGCCGACAAAAGAAAGAAAATAGAAGAAACAAAGGAATGTTTGGTAAAGGAAAGATTTGCCAATAGTGAGGAAAATGATAGATAAATAAAGGAACACGTCAAGAAAGAGAAGTTCTCCATGACAACGTTTTGGTGATAAAACAAGATAAAAAGGTGATAGGCAAGCCTTGGTCGAAAAAAATAGTGGTTCATGAACATCTGGGTTTGCCGATAAGGTAGTTCATTGTAGAAGCATTTTGTTGATATAGTCAAAGGATGCCAAGGATAAATAAGGAAGAAAAGTGATACAATTTCAAGGTTTACGATAAGGAAAGATTGTTGACTAAAGGTAAAATGGAGATTAGAAGCAAAAATCAAATAAAAATTGTCTTATAAAGCATGATATAAATGTAACATTTTAAAATGTTTTAAACTTAGTTTAAAATATTTTTGAAAGATTGTAAGGGATTGTACATAGTGTTTTAGTGGACTATTTTTTAGGCACCTATCTTCCTAAAATTGTGCCATGATTGTATGATTGTACATGTAATCTTATACTCAACATTAATGTTTTGTAGGCCAAGATTATGAAGGTCGTTAGCACAGTAGAATTCTTCAATGCATAGGTACTCTTAGAGGACAAAATAGATGAGATTAATGTTGTAATTGTCAGGAAATGGATTCAAACCTTGCCTCATTATTTCTCCAGGTACACAAAGAGTGAGGACAATCTTCTTCTTCCATTTTTAGAGTTGTCAGGGAATAGCCAGGCTTCCAAATGTGCAAATTTTCTGATATTACAGTGGGTCAAATTCAATGAGGCATGGATGTACTTGTTGACTTAGTGTAGTGCTTGGGATTTGTTGATGTGGTTGTCATACACACAAAATATGAGATAAATTCACAAAGAACTTAATCTATCTTGAAAGATATGGAGAATTATTGAGTAATAATTGACAATCCCAAGGCTTCAGTAGTCAGGTCATGACTATGTTAGATTTACTTAGGGTTCAATGTGAAGCTATTTATTCAAGGAGCCTTACGTGATTTAAATGTTTATTACTAGCTATTGTTATTTAATCTCTACAAATATTTTCAAATTATCATGAAAGCATTGATCCTTTACAAATATTTGTAACTTCTCTATTAATCCTTGCATGAATTTCAATGAAACAGACTATATATCTCAAACTTTATGAAAATTATCGAAAGATCTTTAACAATTTCCTTTAGATGATTTTGTTTAGCTACTTATTTAAACTATTGATAAAATCAAAGTCAAAAGATAGGGTTAGAAACATGATTCAAACAACCTACGATGCTCTATTACTCATGCGTATAAATTTTGATTATCCTGGACAATTTAGAAGTAGGTAAATTCACATCTGTTAATCCAGATCATTTCACAAATTCACATATAGAATTGCGATCCTTAAAAGAAATATATCATAAACACATTCATCAAATAACACTTAGGAATAGATGTAGGAATTTGATATTTGCATTTACTAATATATGTTAGCCATTTTGAATTTACAATGTTCAATGACTTCCAAACTTTTGAATATCAACAAAATTCTCAAACTTACAGATGTTTTTATAGATGTAAAAAAGAAACAGGATGTTCCACATTATCCTTTATACAGACAGGCAAATTTTGGCTCAACTCACTATGCTCAAAGTATTTTCACCAATCACTTCTCTTGCAAACTCTCTGGTAACTTTTCTACATCAGTTGTGTGTACTACAATATGTCTATCAAAGATCTTTATATAGTCTTAGATCCTATGCATCGATCACAAAATTCTCATCAACAGTTCAGTTTCAAAATATAATATCAATTGTGGAAAAAACCCTGCCAGCTATGCTCCAGCTGTCACCTTAAGAATATCCATAGAATATGCTCCTTGCCAATTGTCACTCACAAAATATCTTGAGAGAATATTCTTCAGTATCAAGGATGCCCTTTAGAATCTTTTAAAGATGTCAAAATGTCATCAATGGTTGACCTTCTATCCTTTGACTTTTCTGCATGTGCAAAAAGAATGATAAAATACGAGTTGAAATAAGCATATTAATCAATATCCCTTGTATCTTCTACTTATAGATCTCCTTTCTTCTTTCTCATGTAGTCTATATATCTTTTAGCTATGGTGGATATAGATGCATGACTTGTTCTTTGAGAAGCATCCCATGTATACTACTACATTTTACACTTGTCTTCAATACTTGTGCTCTGCTTTCTCTGTCCTCCCTTCTTTTATGATACTTTTTAATCTTTGCACTTAGCTCCATTATCCTCTCAATCACTTGTTCATCTAGTTTATTCACCAGATCCTCAATGCATGTCTCACAGCTGTCCTTAAACTCCTGTATGGCTATACCTACATCATATACCTAAGTTTGGGGACACAGATGCTTAGCCAAATGCTCCACTATCTTTACATGTTTCTTTAACAAATCTTGAGTAGTCCTTTCTAACTCTTGCACATTGATAAGGCAAGGTCTAATTATACCTTCTTTAAACTTCAACTCCATCTTCCATCTAGGTATTTGGAAAACAAACTATAAAGTTATAACACCCTCATTAACCAATGACTATATATGTCCCTCTAGGGCATTGAGTTTCTTAAACTCATCCCTATTCTACAATATTCTAGCTTGACATCTTTGTACAAGGTTAGCACAACTATTCTTCTCAGTCAATGTGATGTTCCAATTACTAATAGCCATTTTTATTACTTCTTCTCCCTTTTTAATAAATGTCTTGACATATTTTTCCCACATGTTAGCTTCATGCTTTTTTTTTTCCATTTCTCCTGTCTGTTCCTTAGATAAAATAGTCAATTCACAAGATAACTCTGGTAAAATTTGTGCAGGATCAAATATTCCCTAAATAAATTTTTGTAACTGGGTTACCCCTTCAAAAACCCTATTTTTTATTTATCCTTCCTGATTTTAGTGATAGTTACTTCTGTCATTTCTTGTAATTCCTCAATATGTTGCTCTCTATTCATGTGACCAAGATTCATGCTAATGACATTATATTCTTCAATGCTTATTTTCCCCTTTTCTTTATCAACTTGAGGGATTACCATTTGCATGGTTCTAGCACAAGAGGGATCTCTTTTAATGGCTGAAATGACTCTAGCCTTCCTTTTGCCTCTTTTGGAAGCCTCTTTAGATAACAAACTTTTAATGTCAATTGGTACTACTTGGATTGTTGAATCTTGTCTTACTTCAGATCCAAGCCAAGATGTCACCTCTTTATCAAAACTTGTATCTGAAGCCTTCTCATTGACTACCTCATCTTAAAACCCTTCTATGATTACCTCCTCTTGTTCTTGCTCTTGTTGTTGTTGATCATGCTACCATTGTGGGGGTAATTGTTGTGGGAGTTGTTGTCCTTGTTGTACATTCTCTACATTTTTTTGCTTCTCATCATGGGGTACTTCAGGATTAGGAACCTGTGATGTATCTTTTCCCTCATCATATCCTTGTTCCTCCATCCTATCCACAGGCACATTTTCCTGACTAGGTAAATCCTCTCCTTGAGAAGCTTGTACCTTATCGAGGTCTATACTCTCTTTATCTTTTGCTTGATTTCTCAATATCTCTTTAGTATCTTCTTTGACTTCTTCCATGATGTTTTTGGGCACCAAGTTATCCAAAGAATCAATCATTTCTACATCCTATATAGAAATCTATTTTGATACCCCATTATGAAATGCCTCCAACATAAGGTGAGATTTTGGTATTTGTTCACTTTCGTCCTCCTCACTACTCATCTCCAAGCTATCTTTGTTGCTTTCATTTTCACTTTCATCCTCCACATCTTCAATTTTATCTACATCCACAACCTCTATACTTTCTTCCATGGATGCTTGGTCTATTGATGTTTTTCCACCATCCCCTTGGTCATTTCTTGTTTAACCAGTATGAACCCTTGTATTTTCTCTTGTTGAGTTTTTCCTATGACCAAGGGTGTTTGTTGAGGTACTTGTGGAGTTTGGACAACTGGATTTTGTTGCACACTTGCAGGTGACTATTCAAAAGTATGCTCTACTGTCTCAGTTGCATTTGATGCTTCTCCTCCTGTAGATTTGATAGCCTCTAAAGCAATGGCCACAATCACCCCTAATACATAGGGATCCAATAATGTAGCTCATGTATCTACTTTAGCTATTCTTGCTTCTACTATTTTCCTTTTCTTTTTCAAGAAATCATCAAACCTATCATCAATTTCTAAACTCCTATTTTTACCTTTCCTTGAAAGGGTAACTGTTATACCTTTAGCCTACAACTCTACAATCTTCTCTTTTATCCATGAATTTGAAAGGGCCATTACTAATTTTGATATATTATCAACGGAAGCTTCCTCATGCTAAGTCCAATCTGGATTTGCAATGAACTTCTCAGCCACCTTATTAGTGTCATAGATACTATGTAGCACATTTTCATCATCATTCTTTATTTCCTATGGTACTTCAAGTACTCCCAATGTCCTTATTTGATCTAAGGTTAATCTTTGATAAGCCCTTTTCTTAACCTCTACTTCATGGTCTCAATCAGCCCAAAAGTCTTCAATATGGGGCTAATGTTTAAATTTCTTGTTCACAAAATTGTGTATCCTTCCAAAAGGATCAAATGACCTAGCCAACTCAAAAGTCTAAAAACTATAATACTGTAGCTCTACCTTTGATGCCTTGGCTGCTTCTTCATTAACATAGATGTATCTACCAATACTAAATGGAAACTTGATAATACCTCTACCAAATTTAATTTTGTACATTTGATTAATATTCAATATCTGTTTGTTGAACTCTAATAACACCATTTTATCTATTGTAAACCTTGGTAACCTAAAGGGTTCACCCATGAAACCTTTTGTTCTGATATAAGTAAAGGTGGATAATTGGATGTACTAGGCATTGTGTAAATTAATGGCATTTTGTGCCTACTCTAATAATCTCTTCTCCTTATCTCCTATCAATATTCTCACCAAATACATGTAAAACACATCATTTACCCTCATGAAATTCTTCCCTACATTTCGTTCTTGTATGTCTGGGTAAAGATCATACACTAATGTCTGCCTTGGTCTACTTCCCAATTTGCCAATCCTCTGTATTCCATTCAATTACATCTTGGCTGCACATGCATATACAATATAGGATGACATGAAGAACTTCTTTTGTTTGCTAAATCTCATGACTTGTTTGAAAATAGTATTGCTAATGGCCTGGGCCAAATGACTTGCTTCTGTGTCATTTCTAATAAACTAGATTACTAAAAACATCCATGGCTCACACTTATTGGCATCATCTAGTCCCATTACCCTACTCAACAAAGTGATCATTATGTGAATCTCCTCTTTAAAATCAATTATATATAATGTTTTTGGTGCTCGAACTGCTACCTTTGGCTGCTTTTCTGAAGGATACCACTCGTAGAATATGGCACTTTTGCACGATCCTTCATTATTTTTGAAGTTTGCTGCATACTGTTCTTCATTTATTTCCTTAATTTTATTTATAATCTTCAAGCCAAAGGTTTCCGCTATACCCTCTATAAACAAATATGCAAATACCACTCCATTATGTTTTACCTTCCTAGAATTCATATCATATCTTTGGATACATTCACTAACTAGATCGCTAGCTTCCATTGCTAACAGGAATCCTATGACATTGTATAATCCTACATCCATCATGTTTCTCATTGCAAAAGTTTCTCCCAGCTCTTTGATCTTATGTAAAAGTGCCACAGAATCAAAATTTATGATTTCAGTGTCGACTACCATTCCACCAGTAGGGTATATCTATGAATTGTATCCTTTGTGTGGAAATTTGTCTTTAACCACCTCTTTCTTCTTGGCCTTGATTTTTGTTTCTTTTCTAGCTTCCTTCATTGTTGTCTTTCATTTGGGTGGCATCCTGTCAAATACATTATCCTCTAACAACCATATTTACATTTTCTAGGGTTTCAACCACACATTTTTACTATTACCATTTTACCCTAGGCTTCTTTTCTTTTCACTTCTTTGAATTATACCTAATTACTTTACTATGTTTGAATTTACAAATTATCACAGTGCATTATCGTAATTAATTAATTTTAAGCCATCCCATTACCTTACTGCAATCACTATAAAATTATCGTAATCATATTTCGTTAATCACAAGCAAGAGTTCAAGGTAAATACTTGAATAAAAAATGTTGACCTTATACCATTGACAAGATCCATTTACCTTTCCATCTCACTGCAACCGTTTCCAAATTTCAATTCACCTTTGTTGGATTTAGCTCTGTGGAATTTCCTGCAACTTAAATCCGAACATGCAATTGTGAAATTAATCGTAATTGGATTTCCTTTTTACTTCTTTGAATTTAGGTTTTTTTGTGGTAGATGTGCATTAAATACTACAGTTAATGCATACAATTAGATCGGCATTTTACTTTTACCATTCACTGCATATTTTGAATCTTGTATACATTAGCTCCTTGCACTTTTGCATTTTGTATCTCATAAACATACACTTTAGTATTTTCTCTCTCTTACCTCTTTTGCATTTTCTATTTTGTATATCCTTATGTATATCTTATACAATCCTCTGAATATACAAACATGGACTCTATCAGGTTTATAAAACAAATTGGAATTAGTTTCAGGTCTAGTTTTGTATCTATGTCATTTGTACCACCCCTTTTCTTGTATATTGCATTCATGCATATCAAACATACAAATGTGGACCCCACACAAAATACACAATGTTCAAACCTTTAATCGTGTTGGGTTTTGCATATAATTCATTTTTATATTTTCATGTATACCATATACATGTGAATATACAAATACTCATGATGTTGACTTTCCTAACCTTTGTTATGCATGCCCACACTTTATCCATTATTTAATCCTAATTTTGAGTCCATAACTACATCTTTCACTTTTGTATTTCTAATACATGCATCTAAATATACAAACGCAGACCCTACTTAAAGTTTACAACATTTAATTTTTTTAGTCGCGTCTAGCTTTGTATATGTATTTCAGATACATGTAATTATACATACCAAAACATATGCAAATCACCACATTCATTTGCGCTTTCTAAACTTAGTTGAATATTCATTTTGGGTCCACTCATGTACATTTGAATTTGTATAATAGATACATGTGCAACAATATACAAATGCAAGCGTGGACTTCAAGCATTATATATTACGCAATAAAAAGGCATGGGGTCTGGACCTATATTTGTATGTTAGATACAACTTGGGATAGAAATGTTTATACAAGACCTATCAAATGTATAATGCAATTCAACAGACCAAAAGCAACCCGCATGCACAATACATACAAAAGGAAATGTATATCATTTACATTTTGACCACAGACCACCAAGTGTTGACTTTTCACATAAACAAGCATAACTCATGAAATATGCAGAATTTTTGAATCGTTCAGAAGGTAATCCTAGCTGATTTTTGACACGTATTTCACTGGTAACAACCATTTTTCACCAAGTATTATATAAAATGAATTTCAAGCATTGAAGACATTTTACCCATACCGCCAAGCAAGGAAAACCAAACCACACAAAAGAAAAACCCATAGCAGGGGTCCTCATTTTGCTAAAGGGTAAAATGGGGCATCTTGTGAACATCACAATAGGATTGTGTGGAGAGTTGAATTGCTATAAATGCATATGTTTTTGATGTATTAAACGTTGGTCATTTTAGGCATTTTCTCTCAATAGGTTTTGAGCTCCAGAAGGTAGAAAAGAAAGGCTATTTTGTAGTCTTTGTTTACCATGAAACAATTATGAAATGTATGTAATATATTTTACAAATATTTGTATCAAACCAATATTATTCTCCACCAATGTAGGTGTTCTTTCTAGCAAACTTTGATCGTAGTTAGGGTTTTCTCTTGCCACACTTCATGGTATGAATGTAAGCATTGATTTGAATGAATGTGACAATTCTTAATTCATTTCCAAGGCTTTGTAAATGATCTTTTCACTATTACATAAGGAAGAACATGGTATGGTATTGGATTAATAAGTATTCCAAGTGATTTGGTATTGACTGTCATGTATTTGATTTCTCAAATAGGAATTCACATATTTTTATGGTTGTATTCCTCTGTTGAATGTGATAGTCTATAGCCATATGGATAGGCACTAGTTTGAGTACCCTTTGATCACTCAATCCTCAATACAAAATAATAATCTATCATTTAGACAAAGTAGTAGTTTTATGTATCCTGATTTCATAGGATTGTATTTATCAACTATATAAGGGTGTTATAACAACCAACTATTCTAAGTTTAGTGACAAATTTGGGGTTGAGAAAGTGATTTAGGTTTAGTTGTTTGTATTTTAGTTTTTCATCTGGTTTGAAGCCAATACCTACTTAGACATACCCCTTGGAATATCCCTCCATAGTTTAATATGAGATTAAAGAGTAGAGGAGTCTACCCACTCCTATTAGTTGGCCAAAATTGCCCCTAACTTGTTGATAAATCTCTTTCTATCACCTTGATGACAATCCCTAGCCTAGGTGATTTAAAATTTATGTTTTTGAGTTTTGTGCTACTATATTTTTGGGAACCAACATTTTAGAGCCATTGTCAGGGACATAGTACTTTGGTTTAGATTTGGAAAGCATTGGTAATAGTAAATTTTATTTTTGGTTGCTGCAATATTGAAGTGAAGTGTTTATTCAAGTATTTCTTCCTAACAGGGGAAGTGGTGACTCTGTTCTACAACTAGAAATTAAATTTAGTCTGAAACAAGATTTACAATGCATAGAGGTGAGAACTAGGAGAAGTCTAGACATGCGGAATCCTCTAGCAGTGCAAGAAATAGGAGTAGATGGAGAACAAGATTACCATCTTGTTGGATGCCTCTATTGAATACCCAAGATCTAGTAGGTACCTCTAGTAGAGATGATATATTTGTTGACATTAGAGGCTAGTATCAATATACTTCTGATAACTCTACTGATAATGTACTTAGAACAAATAGAAAGATGAATAGGATTGAGTATAATGTTAGAAGAAATGAAAATATTATTGGCAGAGGATGTAGAGATGGATCTCAGGGTCCACATGTGAGAACATTTGGGATGTGTGGTGATAATCAAGAGACATTAGAATGTTAGGTAACCTACTTCTCCCACATGATCGCTTAGAAGTCAACATGACAACATTCATAATGAGGGTGATCAACAATAGTAGCCTAGTGATAAGGAAAGAGAACGAAGAGTCAAGGATGAACGCAACTTGCTTGATCACTTCAGAAATAGATAAATAGAGGTGTAGGCCTTGCTTGACCAATGACAAGCTCAATTTGACTAGCAAGCCCAACAAAACCAAAATGGCCAATAGTAGGGCCATAACTTGCAAAACAATCAAAGACAACAACAACATGAACAATAGTGACATCAAATGGGACAATTGGGCATAAATCAGGCTCATGCTCAAAATATTAACATTCCACCATAGTAAAACAAAGCTAATCAACAATAACGTAATGTTCAAAATGTTAGACATGCATAGTGAAGACAAGCATAGAGATTTCCACCATAGAAGTAGCCTCTAGGAGCTGAGAGGTATAAATAGCTTGATTTCTTTAGCATACCTAACTTTCCTAATCCAATTCCAATTGAGATTAGGGGGAAGATTTCTAGATTTCAAGGTAATAATGTTATCAGATGTGAAGAACATCTTAGACATTTCATTAATGTCATTGATGAATATGAAACTGGGGATGAAGATGTGATGATGAAACTATTTCTACACTCATTAGAAGTGAGTGCTAAAGAATGGTATAAATCTGTCCCTGATAATAGTATTGATTCTTAGGAGGAGTTCATGAGAGTATTTAGACAACAATATCGAGACAAGATTGATCCCAAGTTTTCTATCCATGAACTTACAACCATCAAGAAAGCAATAAATGAAATAGAAGCTAATTTCAACAACTATTTCATCATGACAATGAGAAAGGTACCTCCTCATATGAGACCTATTGAATCTATGTGTTTAGTTTTATATTGTGGCACCTTTGATTCAAAAATTGGTTATTGTTTGAGGGACAAGAGTCCACACACATAAAGAGAGGTATATGCTACAACCATAACCATAGAAATTAATATGAGATCTTTAGGGAAACATATCAAAAGGTCTGATATCAAATTGTCCCAACCATATAATCTAGCTTTCAACCAACCTCTCACTACTGATTAAAAATTAGATAAACTCATGGGGGTTGTGAAATATTTATTTTATAAAGTTGCTAGAAATGAAAAAGGGTTGCCATCTCAAGGTGCTACAACACATTTCAATGAATACCAGAGACTACATAATAGGCCCTATAACACTGATTGGTCTAAGAGACCATAGAAAAATGATAGATAAGTTGCCCCTAGGCATGTCATCTTCAAACAACCTAAAATGGACACTCCTGATCCATTGAGAAAGGATCAAGTTAATTTACAAGATTAGTCTTTATGGTGCGAGGCTTGCTTCCTATCCCCATGATCCAAATAATTGTGCAGTGGCTCATTCATTGAGCAAAGAACAAGAATATCTAAATGAAGAAGATGCAACTAAGTACTATGAAGAGGAAATAAATCAGTTTGACATAAAGGATTATGAGTAGATGGGTCAGGATGTCAATTGTGATAGCTATGAAGAAGATGATCATATTTTCCAATATTATTATGATGAAGGTCCAAAGAGATATTAGTTTCCATCTCATGGTTTTGGACACTTGAGGGACCTTATGTAGAAGAACTACTAACAGTCGAAGCCTTCAAAAGAGGACATGAAAGCCTTGACTGATTCAACCATTTTAAAAATCTAGGTAGGCTATCAATTGAGAAATAAGTCTGTCCCTATGCATAATTCCACTATCAAGGAAGAAAGACAAGGATTGAATGGGGACAAGGAAAAATGCAAGGAGAATGTGGAGCAGAAATGTAGTAACACTCCCAAAAAGAATGTGTCAAAAAAGAAGAAAGTTCCAATGCAACCACCAATAGCAAAAAAAATGTGTAGAAGAATCCAACATAAACCATGTAGCTAGTTGTTATACCTGTTCTAGGGGTTCATTATCCAAAAGGAAATAACAAGCATGATCAACCTCAGGCACAAAAAGAACTAGAAAATGAGAAGAGAAAGGAAAAAGGGTAAGGATATTTCATCTAATCAAGTAATACCTTATATTCCTTATGAAAATGATGTCACTATTTTGTGTGATACTCATTTACCCAATTATAACCCTATTAACATGGCTCAAGTCTTTAGCCAAATCAAAGTTTATGTGCCTATAGGAGAACTCCTTAGAATCCCTGAACATAGAGATAGGGCAGCATCATTTGTCACTACTATAGATACGCAAAAAACAACCTGTTGTTGTTCCTAGTAGTGATGATGAGGGTGTAGGCCATGATGAAATAGTTGAGGTTTATTTAGGGTCGTCTATGGTCAATAGCTAGATAGGTGTCAATCCTTTCTACACCACTTTGATCATAAATGGATGGTTGCTACATAATTGTATGCTTCATTTAGGAGCATCTAACAATGTCATGCCACTTGAAATCATGAGTGATTTGGGGTTCAAGGTGTCCAAGTCTTTTGAAAAATGCTTTGCCATGGATTCCAAGGAGGTTAATGTCATAGGTCTAGTTAAGGATGTTGAGGTCAAACTTGCTACTTACCCAAACAAGTCATTCTTGATGGATATTATGGTTGTAGACTACCCTGCCAAGTGGGGTATGTTATTATCAAGAAAATGGGCAGCCTCTATGGGTAGGACCATCTAGATGGATCTTTCATATGCCAATACTCTAGTCTAGGGTGTGGAGGTGAAGCTATATAGGGAGAAGAAGGTGGAAGACCAAAACATAGAGGACACATATAAAATAGAGGAAAATCAAACTAATTTCTTTGACACTGATATAGACCATTTTATGGGATATTGCAGTGATGATGATCCTAGCTTGGATATTTTACCATCTAATCCTATTACTTCTATTTGTGGTACATTGAATTTATGGATGTTGTATTTTGATGGTGTGTACTCAAGGGAAGGCTCATATGCTAGAATTGTTCTAATATCCCCAGATGGTGAACAATATGGCAAGTTTTTTAGACTTGATTTTCATTGCATGAACAATGTGGTTGAGTATGAATCACTCTTATTGGGTGTAAATGTTGCTCAAGCATGGAATCACATGTCTGAAGATACATGGTGATTCATAATTGATTATGCAGTAGATTAGAAATACATTTGCTGCCATGGATAGCAGGTTAAGGGCATATAGGAATTTTGTATGCAACACCATGGACCTATTTGATGCCATTGGCATCAAATGGATTTAGAGGACAAAAAATGAAGAAGTAGATTCCATAGTTGTAGTTGCATCAAAATTTGATGCTCAATGGGATTTTCCTCATGGCCATCATATTATGGAAGTGCCTACAAGGCCAACAATCCCTGATAACATATATAGTTAGTAGGTGTTCAATGAAAATAATCAGATTTTCAATTTCCTCAATTGCATGGATGAGTTTGACAGTCAAGTGAATGATTGGCAGCCTATGATAGAGATAGAAAATGGCAAGGAAACAATATTTGGCAGCGAGGTAGTGTAGTTGAAGACTAATACTATTCCCAAGGGATTGGTGGCATGGAGAGAATGTTTGACAATGCAGTCCATTGGAAGAGTAAAGGTAAACCTGTTGAAGAGGATAGTGTTGAAGGTGTTAACCTTGGAACTAAGGAGGCACCTATAATGGTTTACATAGGTAAGAAGTTGAAGCCTCATGAAAAGCAAATTCTGATTTCTTTATTAAGAAAATTCAAAAATGTTTTGCATGGTATTATGATGAGATGAAAGCCTATAGGAAGGATTTATTTCAGCATACTATGCCCCTTCAACTAGATGCAAAACCTTTTAGGCAAAAATAAAGGCCTATAAACCCCACCATAGCTCCCAAGATGCAAAAGGAATTATTAAAAATGAAAGGGGGAGGTATTATTAAACTAATTAGACATTCTGAGTGGGTATCTAATCTTGTCCCAGTGAGGAAGAATAATGTGGAGATTAAACTGTGTGTAGATTTCAAAAATCTGAACATCAAATCCATGAAGGATAGTTATCCTCTTCTAATTATGGATCATCTTTTTCATATGGTTGTTGGTTCAAAGATGATGTCTATGATTGATGGGTTCTTAAGATACAATTTGGTACTAGTCAAGGAGTTATAATGGTACAAGACAACCTTCACTACTCCTTACGAGACATATGTTTATCTAAGAATGCCATTTGGGTTGAAGAATGCAAAATCAACATTTCAAAGGGTAATGGATGTGGCCTTCATAGGTCTCATTGATGAGATCATGGTTTTATACCAAGATGATCTTACTACATTTTTCAAAGATAGGAAAGATCATTGCAAGCATTTGCAAATAATTTTTGACAGAAGTTTGGAGTATGGGATTTCTTTAAATCCCAAGAAATGTCAATTTAGAGTAGAAGAAGGAATGTTGCTAGGACATATTGTGTCTAGGGATGGGGTTATAATAGATCTTGAAAGAGTAAAGGCTATTAACCTTATCCCTCAACCCAAAATAGTCAAAGGTGTACAATCCTGTTGAAATTAGGGCAGATAATTGAGAGGGGGAGTGAATTAGTTGTCACAAAACTTTTATCTTTTAATGAATTTAATATTCTTTACCACTTATTAATAGATTAATGATATAACCATGAAACCATGAATCAACAACATGAGAAGAAACATAACCAACATACATAACACTAGGATTTTTACGTAAAAACCCAATTAAGGGAAAAACCACAATGGGGGTTAACCCACAAGATTTATTCTCTATTTAAATAATAGAAAAATGGGAAGGCACTTGCCTTCAAACACACTACCCAAAGCTCACTACTCAAGGGAGGCTCACTACCTACAAGAACATTCACAATGTTAGTACTAAAAGGTTGAACTAAGAAACAACATCTTCTTCATGCAAGGTTCAGATCCATTGAAGCGCACAACATCTCTGCTCTACCCCCACTCACTTCCTCACTACATCCACATCTTTTCTCTCCACCACACATTTCCATGACTTCACAATACTTATTTATACATGTCATCGACTTTGGAATGAACATCAAAGTCGGCCAAACAATTATTGATCTGGAACATTCTCCAAGATAGGCATTACAAGCAATTACAATTACAAGACTTAAAATGCTACATGTGAACTATTACACTATCAGCCAAACATAGCTTGGACTCAAATCTTCCTTGAACAACACACCATCCTCCATAGAACTTCTCTTAGATCATCTGCAACACACACCAAGCATCTAGTCGGCCAAAACTAGAAAGAACAACAGCACCCAATGAGAAATCTTCAACCATGAGCTCAATCCTCAATATGGACCACCAACAAAATAGGCACACAATCCAAAGACCACCACAAGAACAATGAAATCAACAAGAACAACTGCACCACCTCAAATCTCTAGAAACACTTGCATCTTCATCTGGGAACATAAAAACACTAACTGTCATGACTGTCACACTAGAAAGATTCCTTGGAGACCTCCAAACCACAAACCTCCAAAGTTGAGGATACACACCAACATCCCAAACATACCTCTAGAACCACATAACATAATATTCCAATGCAGAGTAATCCAAACCAAACTCTTGTCACTCTGTTACCTCTAAATAGCTGCAAAAACCAGTTCTACTTAGATGGCCATAATTTCACCAATACTTCATGCAAACCTCTCAAATCTTAACTAGAGAAACTTTAGGCCATCCTCTACAAAACCCTTTGGTTCACATACTCTGATCTTCATCTCGCTGGAAATGCAGAGCAATCTACTTTGCTGAGCTGCACTATCTTCACTATCTCTATCAAAGAGATATGTTGACATCAATGACAACACATCATATGCACATATTTACAACAATCTCCCCTTTTTCATTGATGGCAACATATGATGTGAAAAATTGATTCAACCATCAAGACAAGGACTTCTCCCCCTTTCCCTTATCACACCTGTAACCACTTTCTTCACTGCTCCCCCTTTCTTTGAAGTTTTTCAAATGGCTTCTCTCCCCCTTTGACATCAATGGCAAAGGGCACATATTTGCAATCATCTCTCAGCCCTTTTGTTTTTAAACTTAGAACATACTAACTACTTCCCCTGAATAGCATCCCCTTAACAACAATCCAGATCACAAGATATGACTGTGAGTTCCACTAGATTGATGCACACTGGTGCACCTTAGTTTTGAACAGGAGGGGTAATAACCCCTAGCTTCCCTCTAAGATACTCAAAAGTATTCTTAGGTAGAGGCTTAGTGAAGATATCCACAATCTAATCCTTTGAAGGAACAAACTCCAATCTGACTTCATTCTCATTTACCTTCTCTCTGAAAAAGTGAAACTTGATGGATATGTGCTTTGTCTTTGAATGCAACACCAGATTCTTTGAATGTTTATTGCACTTGAATTATCACAGAAGATTATAATAGGCTCTTCAAACATAATTTTGATATCCTTCAACATTTGCTTCATCAACAAAACTTGAGTACAATTACTTGCTACTACTATATACTCTGCCTCTGCAGTAGATAAAAATATTGCTTCTTTCTTTTTGCTCAACCAAGAAACCAATCTCTTTCCCAAGAAAAGTGAACCGCCACTAGTACTCTTCCTATCATCCACATCTCCTACCCAATTAGCATATGTATATGCATGAAGAGTTAAAACATCATCCTTAGAATACCATAAGCCATAATCAAATGTCCCCTTCAAATATCTAAAAATTCTTTTGACTGCTACAACATGAGATTCTCTAGGATCAGATTGAAATCTAGCAACAAGACCAACTACATTCATAATATTAGGTCTGGTATGAGTTAGATAAAGTAGTCCTCCAATCATTGATGTATACCTTTTCTAATCTACCTTAAAGGGAAATCATCATTGATATCAACTTGCATCTGGTTATCATAGGAGTACTCACTGCTTTGAATTCTCCATTCCAAACTTTTTCAACAACTCTTTCACATACTTAGACTGAGATATGAAGATGCCCTTATCTGACTAAATGATTTACAGACCCAAGAAGAAATTTATTTCACCAAGCATGGACATCTCAAATTCACTTTACATCTGATAAGTAGGTTTTTTACACATGCTTTCATTTTCACCAAAGATGATATCATCAACAAATACCTCAACAATCAAGATGTGTTCATGGTCAATTTTGAAATAAAGATTAATGTTAGTTGTACCTTTGCTAAAACCTAACTTTAGCAGATGCTTATCTAATCTTGCATACCAAGCTCTTGGGGCTTGTTTAATTCAATACAATTCTTTCGTCAACCTGTAGATCATATCTCCTTGATCAAACAACTAGAATCCTTCTGGTTGCTCAATGTAGACTTCTTCCAAATCTCCATTTAGGAATGCTAACTTGACATCAATCTGGTAAACCTTGAAATCTTTGTAAGTAGCAACAGCAAGAAATAATCTGACTACTTTAATTTTTGCCACCGAAACAAAAGTTTCTTAAAAATCAATTCCCTGTACTAGAGAATATCCTTTGAACACCAATCTTGCTTTGTTTCTCAGAACTTCGCCATTTTCATTCAGTTTATTCTGAAAGACCCATTTGGTTCTAATTATATTTTTGTTTTTAGTTCTAGGAACAAGATCCCATGTATGATTCTTTTCAATTTGCATTAATTCTTCTTCCATTGCTTTTACCCAACTTTCATCATTACAAGCTTCATTCACTAATTTTGGTTCAATCTTTGAAATCAAACAATACTCTTCTTGTTCTTCAACAATTTTTCTTCTAGTTTTAACACGTTTGTTTTTATTTCCTATAATCTGATCTTCAGAATGATTCAACCTCGCATACCTGGGAGTTTTGGGATTTTCTTGAACTTGTTCCTCAATATTTGCACTATCTTCTTGAGTCACTGGATTCTTTGGGGTAGTCTAAATCTGAGTTTGAGTTTGAACTTGCTTTATTTTATTTGGACTTTCATTTTGATCTTCCGATTCATATCTACAAGACTTGGAAGGTGTCACCTTGCTTTCATCAACCTTGACATTAGCACTTTCGATAATCTTTTTCAATCTTTTGTTAAAGCACTGGTAAGCTTTGCTTTGGTTAGAATAACCCAAAAATATTCCTTCATCACATCTTACATCAAACTTTCTTAGATCTTCATCCCTTTTGATATAGCATTTACTACCAAAAATTTGAAGTATTTCATAGTAGGAGCATTACCAAGCCATAGTTCATAAGGTGTTTTACTAGTATTACCTTTGATCTGCACTCGGTTAAGAGTGTAGATAGTAGTACTCACAACCTCTCTCCAATAGACATGTGGAATGTTTTCTTCCATCATCATGGTTCTAGAAGCCTCTTGAACTGTCCGATTCTTCCTTTCCACAACTCATTCTGATGAGGAGTCCTAGGAGCAGATAATTGTCTTCTTATTCCATGTTTTTCACAAAATGCATTAAACTCACCAGAGGTAAACTCTCTTCCTCTATCAGATATTAGACACTTTATCTTCACACCAATCTTATTCTCCACCCTAGCCTTGAACACTTTGAATCTATCAAGAGCCTCTAATTTCACTCTTAAGAAGGTGACCCACATCATCCGGGAGTAATCATCAATCAGCAATATAAAATATCTGTCTCCTTGCAAATTTCTAACTCTGGCAGGACCACACAAATTAGTGTGCACAAGTTCCAACAATCCACTTGAAAATTGTTCTTTACTTTTGAATGTAGTTTTAATCTGTTTGCCCAACTGACATTCCTTACACATGCTATTAGCAGGTTTCACAAGCTTTGGAAGATCTCTCATAGCATGAGTAGTACTTATCTTGACAATATTATAAAAGTTTATATGACACATTCTCCTATGCCATTACCAACTTTGATCAATCTAAGAAAACAAACAACTTTTACCAGTACCATTAACTAAAAGATATGACCTCTAGTCTGTGTAACATATGCAATCTTAGTTCCAAAGATTTCCAAAATTCTACATTTTCCATGCTTGAATTGGAGATCATACCCTTTCTCAACCAACTATCCAACACTAAGAAAATTATACTTCAACCCGTCAACATACAAAACATCATTAGTGTTATTCTTACCATCAAAAGAGATGGATTCTCTTCCACAGATTCTACTAGCTAAATTGTCTCCAAACTTCACAATTCTACCTTCATATCTTTCCAAACTTACAAACTTACTTTTATCACCAACTATATGATGAGAACATCCACTGTCAATCACCCATTCACCCTTTTATTCAACCTGAGTAGCTAAGGCACTTTCCACATTCACACAACTAGCAGATTCAGTAGGCACCAGATCTTCTTCTTTGATAGCAATGAACACCCATTCATTCCCAAAGGTACTTCCCTTATCGGATTCATCATTTGTGATTCCTTCATTAGTAACTTCTTGGACATAGTGCCATTTCTTTTGAAACCTATATCTATTAGGGTTTGTCTTTGAAACCCTCTGTGGACATCTTGAAGAAAAATGACCAATCTTATTGCAAGCACAACATTTGAAAGGAAACTTTCCTTCATACTTACTGGTTCCTCTTGGTAATCTTTTGGAAATAAGGGCTTTAAGTTCTTCAAGTTCATATTCATTTTCTTCAAGTTCCTTCCTTGCCTTCTTAAATCTGGTTAGTCTTCTTGAATAACTTTCACCTGGATCAAATCTTTTCTTTCTGAAAACACTAGCTTTAAATGTAGATTCTGATTTAGGAAGAGAATCACCAAAATCATTCATTTCAAATGATGAAAGTTTTCCAACCAATTGATCCCTTGTAACATCTATCACAGTCCTGATCTCCTTAATAGAAGCAACTCTATGCTTGTATGAAGTAGGTAAGGATCTGAGTACTTTGCCAACAATCTCTGATTCTTCTAGTGTTCCACCAACACACCTAATACTGCACACAAGTTCATTCACCTTCTACATGTAGGAAGTGATGTTTTCATCTTCATTCATACTCACACTTTCATATCTACCCTTCAGGCTTTGTAGCATAGCACATTTGACATATGCATAACCTTCATATAGAGTTTCTAGCTTCTTCCAGATTTCACAAGCAGTTTTCAATTCCAAGATATTTGTCATTTCTATATCAGTCAAGGCACTCAACAATGCTTCCTTAGCCTAAATGTTGTATTCAACTTCTTTTATTTCATCTGGAGTTGTAGGACCATTCTCTAGAGGAATATACTCATTCTTAATTATCAACCAATAAGGATCACCCATGCATTGCAAATGACAGTCCATGCAATTCTTCCAAAGAGAGTAATTTGTTCCATCAAATCTCAGATTGTCCTTATTATATGTTGTCATCCTGGATCTCCTCAAGTGGTCAAGCTTCTTTTAGAGGAACCTAGCTCTGATACTAATTGTTGAAATTAGGGAAGACAACAAAGAGGGGAGGTAAATTAGTTGTCACAAAACTTTCATCTTTTGCCGCATTTAATCTTGTTTACCACTTATTAACAAATTAATGATATAACCATGAAAGCATGAATCAACAACACATGAGCAGGAACATAATCAACATACATAACACAAGGATTTTTACATGGAAACTTGGTTAAGGGAAAAACCATGGTGGGGGTTAACCCACAAGATTTATTCTCTGTTAAAAGAATTAAAAAATGGGAAGGCACTTGCCTTCAGGCACACTATCCAGAGCTCACTGCTCAAGGGAGGCTCATTACCTACAAGAATATTCACAATGATAACACTGAAAGGTTGAACTAAGAAACATCATCTTCTTCATGCAATGTTTGGTTCCATTGAAGCACACAATAACTTTTCTCTACCCCCACTCACTTCCTCGCTACATCCGCATCTTCGCTCTCCACCACACATTTCCACAACTTCACAACACTTATTTATACATGTCATTAACTTTGAAATGAACATCAAAGTTGGCCAAACAATCATCTATCTGGAATATTGAAATGAACATCAAAGTTGGCCAAACGATAGGCATTACAAGACTTAAAATGCTACATGCAAACCATTACACTATTGACCAAACATAGCTAGGACTCAAATCTTCCTCAAACAACATGCCACGCTCCATAGAACTTCTCTTAGATCATTCACAACACATACCAAGCATCTGGTCGGCTAAACTGGAAGGAACAAAAGTACCCAAGGAGAAATCTTCAACCAAGAGTTCAATCCTCAATGTGTACCATCAACACAATAAGCACATTATCCAGAGACCACCACAAGCACAATGAAATCAACATGAACAACCACACCACCTCAAATCACCAGAAACACTTGCATCTTCATCCGGGAACATAAGAACACTAACTGTCATGACTGTCACACTAGAAAGATTGCTTGCAGACCTCAAAACCACAAACCACTTGAGTTGAGGATACACAACAACATCCCATGTATACCTCTAGAACCGCAGAACATAATATTCCATTGCAAAGCAATCCTGACCAAACTCCTGTCACTCTATTACCTCTAAACAGCTGCAAAACCTAGTTCTACTTAGATGGCCATAATTTCACCAATACTTTATGCAGACCTCTCAAATCTTAATTGGAGCAACTTCAGGCAATCCTCGATAAAACTCTTTGGTCCATGGACTCTGATCTTCATCTCACTAGAAATGTGGAGCAATCTACTTTGTTGAGCTGTACTATCTTCATTGTCTTTGTCAAAGAGATATATTGACATCAATGACAACACATCATATGCACATATTTGCAACAAATCCTTCTTTGGACAAATCAACTTTGTAAGGCGGTTTGTCCCTAACGTTTCTAAAAAGACTAAAGCAATTTCTAAGATGCTTAAGAAGGGATAGTCTATCACATGGAAAAAGGAACCAGCTGAAGATTTTGTTGACATAAAAGAGGCCATAAAGAATGCACCAGTGCTCGTAAGCCTAGATTATTCCAAGCCCTTCTAGCTCTTCTCTTTTTCTTCATTTTATACTATTGTTGTTGTGTTGTTGCAAAAGAATAAGGATGGATTTGAGTAGCCAAAAGGATTTTTTGTAAGTCTTTGTAAGATACTGAGTTAAACTATTCAATTATGGAAAAGTATGTGTATGCTTTGGTTAAGGTAGTTAAAAACTTTAGGGTATATCTTATGGGTGCAAAGATAGTTGCATATGTACCCCATTTAGTTGTGAAATCCATTTTCATGTAGTAGAAAGCTTCTAGAAGAAGATGTGGGTGGATCAACAAGATCCAAGGGTATGAAATTAAGGTGTGGGTCACCACACTGGTTAGAGGCTAGGGTTTAGCTAAGTTGATGACAAATTCCAACTTAGAGGTAGCTGAGGTAAATGAGGTAGATGTTGTTCCATCTAATGATGCATGTACATTGACAAATGATCAATGGTACAAAGATATTGTCTTTTATCTCACTAATATGCATTTCCCCCAAGTATGAATGTAACTCAGCAAAGAATAATTAAGATCTAGTCTTAGAAATATGTTTTATTTTAAGGAATATTGATGTGGAGAAATCATGAGGAACTCTTGTTGAAGTGTCTGGACTAGTAAGAGTTTGAGGCAGTCATTGAAGAATATCATCAAGGAATATGTGGAAAACACTTCCATGCCAAAAAAACAACACATAAGATTATTAGAGAAAGATTTTGGCGGCAAATCCTCTTCAAGGATGTTGCAAAGCAAATTAGAAATGTGATGCCTATCAAAGGTTTGCAGGTGAGTTGAAGTTTCAAGGTGCCCTTCCCCTTATGAGTGTTACCATTGAAGCACCACTTCAGCAATGGGGTAGTCATTTCATAGGGGAGATTCAAGAGAGGTCAAGTAATGGGTATAGATGGATATTGGTGGCAACAGTCAACTTTACAAAGTGGGTTGAATCTATTCCAACTCGTAATGCCATATCCAAAGTAGTGATTGAATTTCTATTGAACAATATGATAATCAAAATTGGTGTGCCATCTAGAATTGTTGCAGATAATGCCATGTGCTTTAGATCCAAAGACATTTAGATATGTGGACCAAATATGGGATAAAGATGATTCATTCATTGTCATACCATCCGCAGAGTAATGGACAAGATGAGTCCAACAATAAGAGCCTCATAAAGATCTTGAACAAGACTCTAGATATAAACAAGAAAAGGTGGGATGAAAAGATTAAATATGTAGTTTTGGTAGGTAGAATTACTTAAAAACATGCTACAGGTAAGAGCCCTTTTGAGCTAGTGTACAAAATGGAAGCCAAAATGCCAATGTCATTGGAACTGTCGATGTATTAATTGTTGCAATGCATAAGAGAAGATGGTGATGATGCTATGGTATTGAGAATGCATGAGTTAATAGAATTAGGTAAAGCCAAAAGGGTGGCACATGATAAGAATTTGTTGTATAAATAGGGGTCGAGCATCTATTTAATAGAAAAGTGGTTAAGAAATGTTTCTAGATTGGTGACTTAGTCCTTCTCTAGAATGTAAAATCTGAAGATAAAGGCAAGCATGAAAAATTTGAGCCATTGTGGCCAGGCCTGTATCAAATTATTGAAGATGTTAGCCAGGACACATATTACATCAGAATTATAGAGGGAGGACTTCTTGAGCTACCCATTCATGGACAACATCTAAAGCTTTAGTTTCTATAAGTAATGCTGCCCTTAAAATTTTGAATACAAACAACTGTCTTTTGTTCTCTCATGCACATGATTGTATTTTGTCTTGTATATAAGCCTTTGCTTGAAATACGTTATGTGTTTTTGGTCTACCCAGAGATCTGAGATCCTTGCTATGCCATTTATTGGCACATGTCCCCAACTGGAGCTAGTGTTTACACCTGAAAAAAAGTAGCTCCTAGACATGCATTATTTTTCTCCCAAAATCCAAAAAAAATGGCCTTTTTCTTTATAGCTTAAACCCACAATTTATATCTGATTGGAGAAGTATTTTCTATTTGTTTCATTCAAAAAACTTTAAGTATAGTTCCCCATGTTCCTTGTGTTTCCTTCCCTTAGAAAAAATTAGTTCCTTTATGGCCTTTGTCAGCGAATCAGTGAAATTGCGAACTTACAAACATGGCTCGCGGGTTCATCATTTCATTGATTTACTGATTTACTAACAAGGAGATGAAGGATAGGGAAAAAGATGGTGAAAAAGGAGGAAGGTTGACCTTTGTCAGTGAAATTTTCATTTTGTGAACTTGTAAGTTTTTCAATGGAAGCTATTGCCAACAGCAAATTTACTAACAACTTCATTGATAGCAGGAGAGACCACAGGAAATGAAAATTTTCTAAGGCATGTGAGGTAGAAGATGAATGCTTTTTGGGACAATTTGTAGTTTGTGACCATAAGGGGTTTTGACTGGGGTTTTTTTCTGACAAAAGAAAGAAGATAGAAGAAACAAAGGAAAGTTCGGTGAAGGGAAGATTTGCCAATAGTAAGGGAAAAGCTGGATAAATAAAGGAACAATTCCAGCAAGAGAAGTTCATCATGGGAACATGTTTTTTGATAAAGCAAGATAAAAAGGTGAGAGGCAAGCCTTGGTTAGAGAAAATAGCGGTTCACAAACCTTTGGGTCGCCGATAAGGTAGTTCACTGCAGTAGCATTTTGTCGATAAAGTGAAAGGATACCAAGTATGAATAAGGAAGAAAAGAGATACAATTCTAAGGTTTGCGATAAGGAAAATTTTCCAACTAAAGGAAAAATGGAGATAAGATGCAAAAAATCAAATAAAAATTAAGTGTCTTATAAAGCATGATATAAATGTAATAGTTTAAAGTATTTTAAACTTAGTTTAAAATATTTTTGAATGATTGTAATGGATTGTACACAATGTTTTGGTAGACTCTTTTTTAGGCAGCTATCTTCTTGAAATTGTGCCATGATTGCAAGATTGCATAGGTAATCTTATATTTAGCATTAATGTTCTGCAGGCCAAGATTGTGTTGGTGGTTGGCACATTAGAATTCTTCAATGCACAGGTAGTCTTGGAGGATAAAGTAGATGAGATTAATGTTGTAGGTGTCAAGAAGTGGATTCAAACCTTCCCTCATTATTGTTCTAGGTACACAAAGAATGTGGGCAATCTTCTTCTACCATTTTTAGATTTGTTAGGGAACGGGAAGGCTTCCAAACATGCAAATTTTTTGACATTACAATGGGTCAATTTCAATGAGGCATGGGTGTACTTATTGACTTAGTGCAGGGCTTGGCATTGTGTGGAGAGTTGAATTGCTATATATACATATGTTTTTAATGCATTAATGGTTGGCCATTTTTGAAATTTTCTCTCAACAAATTCTGAGCTCCAGAAGGTAGAAAAGAAAAGGTTATTTTGCAATCTTTATTCAACATGAAACAATTACGAAATGTATGTAATATATTTTGCAAATATTTGTATCAAATCATTGTTTTTCTCCACTATTTTAGGTGTTCTTTCTAGTAAACTCTGATCGTAGTTAGGGTTTTCTCTTGCCATACTTCATTGTATGAATGTAAGCATTGATTTGAATAACTATGACAATTCTTAATTCAATTCGAAGGCTTTGTAAATGATGTTTTCAATATTACATAAGGAATAATATGGTATTGTGTTGGATTAATAAGTATTCCCAGTGATTTGGTATTGAGTGTCATCCATTTGATTTCTCAAATATGCAGTCATATATTTCTTTATGGTTGTATTCCTTTGTTGAATGTGAGACTCTGTGGCCCTATGGATAGACACCAGTCTTAGTAGCCTTTGATCACCCAATCCTTAATACAAAATAATACATCTATCCTTTAGATGCAATAGTAGTTTTTATTCATCCCATTTCCTGGGTTTCCTTTATTAGCTATATAGTGGTGTTATAACAACCAATGGTTCTCAAATTAGTCACAAATTTGGGGCTGACAATGCAATTTGGTTTTGTTTGTTCATATTTTAGTTGTTCATCTAGTTTGAAGTCAATACTTACTTAGGTATACCCCTTGGAATATCTCAGAAGAGTTTAAACTAAGCTCAAAGAACAAATGAGTCTACCCACTCTTGTTAGTTGGCTAAAATTGGTTGTAACTTGTTGATAAACCTCTATCTATCACCTTGATGACAATCCCTAGCCTAGGTGATTTAGAAATGTTTTAGAGTTTTGTGCTCCTGTATTTTTGGGAACCAACACCCACCTAGGTGGTTTTGTTGGGACTTCAAATCATATAATAGTTATTGTTTCAAAATATCTAAACCTTTATTGAAGTATGTGTTGATGCATAAATTTGTCGGTCTAATCCAACAGCAACATGGGAAGTTTCTGAGATGTGGGATTGACCCCAAAAACAACCTCCAGATTTTAGGAAAGTTGGCTCTTTAGTTCTTTCAGTGGGGTTTGGGGAAAAGGTTAGAAAGAAAATGAGATTTACAAAAATAAATGCCTAGATCTAAGGTGATGCCTCAGACTGAAAACAAATAGTTGCACAGTGATTAAACCTTGAAAGATTTATTGAGAACCAAAAAGTACAAATGCATAGTTAATACCTAGTTTGTGAGTATATTTAATAGAGGCAAAAGAAACAAAGAAATTAGAAGCAAGAAATAAAGATATACAAATATGCACAGAACACCATTTCATTATTTGCATAGTAATGAGTTATAGAGGCAAAAGTTGCTGCACAAAGTAAAATATTACATTCTCCTAAAAGAAAGAATTGCTAAGGCAAGAAGAAACTCTATCTTCTAGCTGCATAAAATCTTTGATCTAAAAAACTATATATCAAACTCTATCTATGAAGAACCCCCTGAACTTTGTCTCAAATCTATATTTATAGCCTGAAAAACCCAACAAAATATCTCAACTGTCTCTCTGAAAATCTGCTACTAACTCCATGAAATCTGGCATAAAATCTGGCAATTGCAACTAAAAATCTCAACTGAACTAGCTATATCTATGGCTGGAAAAATATGCCTATGTGTGAAAAAGAAGATCTCCTACCACCACTTTTTTACCTCCTATAGCTTGCTCATGAAAAAGAAATAATGTGGCTACATAATTAGTTTGGGTGTCACCTCCTTTTCACGGGATGGAGAGAGTTATTAAAATACAATTTTAATGAAGCCTCACTTTATTAGTTTGCTGTGGCTTTTAAAATCTAAGACACTTTTCTAAAATAAAGCATTAAACTTTACGTGGGAAAGAGGGCCCCACTATGATGCTATAATAACAAAATCTATACAGCTGCCTTCTAAAATAAAATTATCCCTCATGACTTTTGATACATTTATGAAATAAAATAGAACATTTATTTTCTCTCTTTGGCTACCCCCACATGGCTCATTCTACATAATTCTAAGATGCTCTCTCTTTTCCTCAGGTGGAGACAAGTGGTGTCTCCCAGTGTTTTGAATTTGATGCTATCTGAGCCATTAGATCTTGTTTGATCGGACGGTTACTGTGTATTACATTGCAAACCCTATTTCTATGTCTTTGGCTACATTTGATTTCATATCTAGTACCATTGGCAGTTTGCTCTATAACTGGTAGGTTGATCCATGTTGTTGCTGAACTATGCTATGGGCCGCCATTACTCATGGGTTGCGTGCCATATTTTAATCTGCATATGACTATACCAATTTTCCTTGATGTGAATTTTTACTTCATTTGACTCCATATTACTATAAGCAGTGTCATTCCATTCTAAACTAGCTGCACCTATTTAGGCTAAGTGTAGCTTCCATTAAATGCTTGTTGTGTCTTTCATATGTAAGCTTGTTCCATCCATTGCAATACTTGCCTTGAACCTTTTATTAGCAATGGATCACCTTGCATATGATGCACATCTGTGCTTTTGAAATGGATTTCTTATGGCTGGGGCATGACTTCATATCTAGTGCCTTGGATTTTACAAAGCAGAGAAATTACTTAAATCTGCATATTGTCTATTCAAAGTACTACACTTGCTTTTGGAGAAGTAGAGTATATATCTGGCTGAGCATCAAACGTAGGCTGATAACCTTTAGAGGAGTACACCATTATTAATTCAATTGGTAGCACCAATACTAAGACCATGAATCCACACCTTATAGTGGCCTACAATTTTATTATGAGGATACCATTTCTTTTTATGATGATTCTACCTTTATATTTGAAAAACCAAATGACCTCCTCTAGCTTTGGCGGCAAGCATGAACCTCCTTATTGAAGCAATGGTATCTTTGATCAAAGGCTGATCATTTCTCATTGTTGTGTGAGTTTAAGGTAGTGCTCTGATGATATTGATGCTATGTATGGTGGCACGACTTAAAGTATAATGCTAAGATTTCATTTTAGAAGCCGGTTCCCTTACTTTATGATGCACCATAATATATTTTGATTGATGTTCTATCTCTTAGATATGGTTGTGCCTTACTTAGGCAATGCCTTTGATTGGAACTGGTGATACCTTCCATTGAGAATCCATGCCTCTGTTCTTAAAACGTGCGTACCATCTTTAGTACCTTGACTCTTACATGGCCAGTCCTCTTCAAACTTGTGACATCTTTCTCTTATTACCCATCAATGGCGGCCTTCATTCCTCTATACCTACATGCCAAAACTATTAAAAGGCTTCATCTCAAATTTGGGTTGAGCCTCACATAATGGCCACCATTTTACTTAATGGTTATGCGTTCTAAACATTCGTTGAACCAAGTCTTTGCTTATATGTCTACCCCATTTTCTTCATAGCTACATCATATGTCTAAAACCAATGTTGCCATGACACAGGCTTAGTATTGACTCACTTATGAAAACCAAACTCTACATCATGACCATTAACTCTTTAAAAATGTGGCTCTTTTGATTGATGGTTGATCAGTCATTATATGCATCACCGGTTCATTATGTCTCGTATCAAATATTGAGACTTCATTCTGAATAGGTAGCTCCATATGGTATACATGCTCATTTCTTGATGCTGAGCCATGATGTTTTTGCTAGAGTGACTATAGTTTTGATCTTTCTGGAGGTTACCAAAGATAGACCATTTGAAAAGGCCACTCCTTTTATAATATAATGTCATGCTATATATAAAGATGTTAGGCCTTTTGCAAGAACTTATGCATCATTTATTTGGATCTATATGGACAGCATCAGGTATCCTTATCTTAGAAGCCTTAGTGAATCTTAACTGAAACTAATTTACAAACATCAAAAGTTTAAAAATGGGGTGCAAAATATTGCACAACAGTTCTTGGTGACTAGCTAGGTAAGTGAGCCTACTTGCTTAGAACCCATGATTTTTGATTTTTCAAATAGTGCTTTGTCTATTGGGCATAGAGTCAAAAGGCTGAAACAAACTATCATCACCCGAAGACATATCCGTAGCCAATACTTATACAAATAAAACTGTCATAACCTGCCCTGATAATATTGCTCCATTGAATCCATATTACACTGATAACTAACTAGATGAAATACATGAAAAAGTATAATACAAACATGTACCTCTTCATTTTCTTTTCCTCCAGAAGCTTATCATTGGTATGAAAATACCAGGCAAGTTGATCAACATAATGCTCTTGCTTCTATGGTGGGTGGGGAGGGAAAATAAAACATTGAAGCTCATTCCTCTATTTGCATTTGAAGACTTCCACTGACTGAACTTCATTAGTGACCTCTTTTATATACTCTTCAATAGAATGATGACTCATAATAGCGTCAAAATTAAGGTGACAGGTGACAGAACTACCAAGAATAGTTTTGAAACTGATTGGAATTCCCTTTTGCAAGAAGAAGGGTGTATAGTGAGACTCACTATATGACTGTTGGATCTTGCAAATATCCCTTTGATCCTCATCCTTATGAATCTTTTGTGGCATTTGTGGGTCTAAAGAAAGAAGAAGATAATAACCATGTTTAAAAATAGAAAATAGATCCTCACAGGCATCTAGCTTTGTTTCAAAATTTTCTTTATAATCATCTTCAGCATGCTTTGCAAAATAGCCATTCATATGTTCTATGACAGGATCCTCTATATCAATATCTAATAACCTTGTTGCAAGATTGAGAATAAATCCTCATCTTGCTCTAAATGTTGTTCATGCAACTCTATTCTATCTCCTCTAAAATGTGAAACCTCATGGCTGAAATAAAGACACTCACCCTTTATAGACTCTACATAAATCTTTCTTGAAACTTCTTCCTTAAGATGAGATATAGACTGTGGATCACCTTCAACCTAGTACTTTTCAGCTTCAAAGCCTCTCTTGAAGTACTTTTCAGCTTCTAGAAGTGTCACCTCATGTACATTATCTGAATCCTTTTCATCACTTAACAAAATCATTGGATCACATGTTGCCACAAGTACTTCATGCTCAAGATCATAAGAATACACTAAAAAGATAGGTGCCACCTCTCCTTTTGTATTTTGATCATTAAAACTTAAATCATCTTGAACATCAAAGTGACAAAGAACCTGATCTATGACCTCTATGGGCAGATTTGCAGCTATGGAGGCTTGTAAAGCATAATTATCAAGATAATGGGGTGTCTTCTATGCTTGAGGGATGGTTTCTTCTACAAGCTAACCATATTGGTATTGCTGATCACACATACTTGGAGGCATAAAATTTGGGTCAGCATTATACATGGCTTAACATTTTAAATCCTTTAGCTCATAGAAGAGGGTGTTTATAAGATCTTTTACTACACTCATCTTCTCATGATTTGCAAATCAGTAGGGAGGGTGGGTGGACAAAAATTTATATGCATTTGGCTACAAGAAAGAGTCTGAGACAAGTTATCTACATGAGGCAGGTTTCCAACCATTATGAGGTTACTTTAAGCCTTAATGGCAAGGTCATATGACTGGGGAAGGGTTTCACCTCCTAAGGATTGTATCATCAAATATATTTCAGGGTCTAAAGATTTTAAATAATACAAGAAAGCAAAGACTAGAGGAGGCCTCATGTCTATAGAAATTTTTTTCAATACCTTGTCAAAGCTTGAATTGAAATCATATATGGGCTCCATAGGATGCCTTTTGATGGTGATGAGATTTTGGGTGAGGGTGTTGACATCCATCCTGTCTTTAAACTAATTGTAAATGAGCCCTCCAAGCTGATCCCATCCAGTGATTGAATCGGGATGTAAGCTTCTGTACCATTCTTTTACTTTGCCTTTGATGGAAGATGCCAACAACAAGAGAGCATGATTCTTAGTTGTGACATTGTGAACAATGTATAAACATGCAACATCTTGAATATGATCTATAGGGAAAACTAATCCATCTCCATCAAAGTGAGCTAATGCTTCCATACTATGTCAAGAACCTAACCCTGCTACTGAAGAACAAGAGGACTTGAATCCCAAGTCACAAAAGGTAGATCTCTTTGAATATTCAGATGCACATATTTACCGGGGGCTGCCATGGTCTACAAAGGTAAAGATCTAAGAAAGAACCTCCAGTAGAGTTGCCAAATAGAAGATTCATGCTCCTATGAGCAGATATTTCTATGATTTTCCAGCAAAATCACAAAAATGTAGGGCAAAGATTCAATGAAAACAAAGATCCAAGTCTTTGAATCTAGTCCCACCAGGCATGCCAAAAACTATTGATGCATAAATTTGTGGGTCTAATCCAACAGCAACATGGGAAGTTTCTGAGATGTGGGATTAACCCCAAAAACAACCTCCAGATTTTAGGGAAGAGGGCTCTTCCGTTCTTTTAGTCGGGTTTGGGGAAAAGGTTAGAAAAAAAATGAGATTTGTAGAAATAAATTCCTAGATTGAAGGTGATATGTTGGACTTAAAATGAATAGTTGCACAATGATTAATCCTTGAAAGATTTACTGAGAACCAAAAAGTACAAATGCATAGTTAATACCCAGTTTATGAGTAGATTTAATAGCGGCAAAAGAAATAGAGAAATTGGAAGCAAGAAATAGAGCTATCCAAATATGCACAAAACACCATCTCATTATTTGAATAGTAACAAGTTACAAAGGAAAAAGTTAGTACACAAAGTAAAATATTACATTCTCCTGAAAGAAAGAATTGCTAAGGCAAGAAAAAAATTTGTCTGCTGACTACATAAAATCTTTGATCTAAAAAGTTGTATATCAATCTCTATCTATGAAGAACCCCCCTAAACTCCATCTCAAATCTACATTTATAGCCTGAAAAACCCAACAAAATATCTCAACTGTCTCTTTGAAAATCTGCTACTAACTCCATGAAATATGGCATAAAATCTGGCAATTGCAACTAAAAATCTCAACTGAACTAGCTGTATGTATGTCTAGAAAAATATGAGTATGTGTGAGAAAGAATATCTCCCACCACTACTCTTGTACTTCCTATAGCTTGCTCATGAAAAAGAAATAAAGTGGCTACCTAATCATTTAGGGTTTCACCTCCTTTTCATGGGATGGAGAGAGTTATTAAAATATAATTTTAATGAAACCTCACTTTATTAGTTTGCTCTGGCTTTTAAAATCTAACACTTTTCTAAAATAAAGTATTAAGTTTTACATGGGAAGGAGGGCCCCACTATGATGCTATAATATGAAACTTTATACAGCTCCCTTCTAAAATAAAATGATCCATCGTGACTTTTGATATATTTATGAAATAAAATAGAACATTTATTTCCTCTCTTTGGCTGCCCCCACGTGGCTCATTCTTTATAATTCTAAGCTTTTCTCCCTTTTCCTCAGGTGCCAACAAGTGGTGTCTCCCAGTGTTTTGAATTTGATGCTATCCGAGCCATTAGATCTCATTTGATCAGACGGTTACTGTGTATTGCATTGCAAACCCTATTTCTGTATCTTTGGCTACTTTGATTTCATATATAGTGCCATTGTCACTTTTCTTTGTAACTGATATGTTGATCCATGTTGTTGCTAAACTGTGCTATGGGCCACCATTACTCATGGGTTGCGTGCCATATTTTAATCTGCATATGACTATACCAATTTTCCTTGATGTGACTTTTACATCTTGTGACTCCATATTACTATAACCAGTGTCATTCCATTCTGAACTGGCTGCACCTATTTAGGCCGAGTGTGGCTTCCACTAAATTCTTGTTGTGTCTTTCATATGTAAGCTTGTTCCATCCATTGCAATACTTGTCTTGAACCTTTTATTAGCAATGGATCACCCTGAATATGATGCACCTCTGTGCTTTTGAAATGGTTGTCTTATGGCTGGCGTATGACTTCATAACTAGTGCCTTGGATTTTACAAAGCAGAGCAATTACTTAAAGTTGCCTTATGTTTATTCAAAGTACCACACTTGCTTTTGGAGAAGCAGAGTATATATCTGGTTGAGCGTCAAACATAGGCTGATAACCTTCAGAGGACTGCACCATTATTAATTTAATTGGTAGCACCAATACTAAGGTCGCGAATCTACACCTTTATAGTGGCCTACAATTTTATTATGAAGATACCATTTCTTTTTATCATGATTCTACCTTTGTATTTGAAAAACCAAATGATCTCCTCTAGCATTAGCAGCAAGCATGAACCTCCGTATTGAAGTAGTGCTATCTTTGATCAGAGGCCAATCATTTCTCATTGTTGTGTGAGTTTGAGGCAGTGCTCCGATGATAGTAATGCTATGTATGGTGGGGCGACTTGAAGTATAATGCTAAGATTTCATTTTAGAAGCTGGTTCTCTTACTTTATGATGCACCATACTATATTTTGATTAATGTTGTGTCTCTTAGAAATGACTGCGCCTTACTTAGGCAACACCTTTGATTGTAACTAGTGATGCCTTGCGTTGAGAAGCCATGCCTCTGCTCTTAAAACATGTGCACCGTCTTTAGTGCCTTAACTCTTAAATGGCCGGTCCTCTTCAAACTTGTGACATCTTTCCCTTATTATCCATTAATGACAACCTTCATTCCTCTATACTTATGTGCCAAAACTTTTGAAAGGCTACATCTCAAAATTGGGTCGAGCCTCATATAATGGCTGCCATTATCCTTAATGGTTGTACCTTCTAATCATTCACTAAACCAAGTCTTTGTTTATATGTCTACCCCATTTTCTTCATAGCTGCATCATATGTCCAAAACCAATGCCACCATGACATAGCCTGAGTATTGACTCACTTATGAAAACCAAACTCTACATTGTGATCATTAACTCTTTAAAAAGCTAGCTCTTTTGATTGATGTTTGATCAGCTATTGTATGCATCACTAGTTCATTATGTCCCATGTCAAATATTGAGAGTTCATTCTGAATAGGTAGCTCTATATGGTATACACGCTCATTTCTCGATGCTGAGCCATGATGTTTTTGCTAGAGAGACTGTGCTTTTGATCTTGCTGGAGGTTACCAAAGATAGACTATTTTAAAAGGTCACTCCTTTTATAATATAATGTTGTGCTATATATAAAGATGTTAGGCCTTTTGCTAGAACCTATGCATTATTTATTTGGATCTGTATGGATAGCATCAGGTATCCTTATTTTATAAACCTTAGTGAATCTTAACAGAAACTGATTTGCAAACATAAAAAGTTTTAAAATGGGGTACAAAATATTGTACAACAGTATGATTGTTTAAAAATAAAACTTTGAATATCATATTATCTTGGTGAAAATAGTCAAAGTAGCATTAAAGTAAAGCATACAAGTAATTATTATCTAGTTATTTCTCATAAAAATCTATTTAACTACATAACATTTATTTTAACAATTTAATATAATAGTATCATTTGATTTAAATAATTCTATACACTTATCATATAAATATTCTAATCATATATTTTATCTAACCATCATTTTATCAAACATATCAGTCTAATAATATCATCAACAAATTAAAACATATAAATTTCCAAATCCAACATGTTCCATAATCCTCTACTCTATGCATAATAGTTCTAGCATAATATGAAAGAACATAATCGTAAAATGATAAAGTCATGAAAGCATGTAAAAATGTCTAAGTAAATAGATAGGCCTTACATACTCCCCCTAAGGTTAGGCTTTGTCTTGGAAGCCCTCAAAGAGGTAAGGATAGGAGGTCTAATCTAGAACATCCAAATCTAAAAGTACCATAACCATGTAAATCTATCGAAAAGAATAACAATGTAATCAAATAACACAAATCATCCAAAACATAAGTATCATAGTCATGCATGTTGATTAATAAAGTATCAACAAAACAAGAAAATGGTTGGGTCTTACATCCTCCCCTCCTAAGAATTAGGCTTCCTCCTAGATGCCCTTAAGGAGGAGGAAAGAGTAACTTACAGAAGTGACAAGGCACAAAGAGGGTATGTAGTCTAGTATCTAAGAAGAAAATAATTAACCATCCTAGACTAGTTTAATACTAGGCTTAAGTCTACAAGAATTCCTATGCCACCTCCTTCCATCTCCCCATACAATCCAACCAGGATACCCTTTCAAAAAGTATATATATAATAATTGAAAAACTTTACACTTACCAGTAGTATCAATAAAAATAAAAGCCTCAAAAATCAATAACCAAAATTTTTCAAAAAGGTAGAGTCTTAAATAAATCAAGAATTAAATCTCATAATAATAAAAAAATTTCAAGAGTGGCCACAAAATAAAATATTTAAATTCAATCAAAAGTCGCAAGTAGAAGAGTTCCTGGGGCAAGAGATCATATAAAAATAAATCGGTTAAGTAGATGAAAGTAGAAAATAAATTCTCATACTATTGGTTTAAATTGAATTAATTAAATCCATAACATATAAAATAGAAATGAAATCAAATAGTCAAATAAAATTGTATCACAAAAATTACTTCACGACTATAACAAGCCACTCAAAGGGGAGAAGTCATATGGTGGTCTTAACATTAATACAGAATCTAGGATTAACCTTGATACTTCATCAAAAACCAATCTAGACATTAGATACATAAGTCTTTGGTCACATCTCTATATTCCTAAAACACCATCATATCATCCTACATCCTTTACTTACACACAAAAGTGCATTCAACAACATGACGCAAACAAATCCCCAAAGCTTCCAAAGTGTTGGAAACTTAGCTGTGATACCAAATGTAAAGCCCACCCATATAATCACATACAAGTGGGCACAAACATATGCAACTAATTTTTTAAAAAACATAATAACATTACCAAGAGTTAAGAAACATGTAAATGACTGTAGTTAAATTAGCAATGAAATTAAATAGAAGCCATGCCCAATTCATTCATACCATAGGTATATTTAATGACATTAAATTGTCTAAAACTTCAATTGATATTGGTTAATTTAATATGATAAATTTTATATAAATATAATACACTCATCTTGTATATAAATTTCTTAATGAACCAAAACAATTGGTCTAGATAAAATAATATAGATAAATTTGAAGACTTTATTATGAAACTTTATAATATTTGCAGTAGGAAGAAATACATATTTTTCTCTTAGGCTCAAAGGATAACTATATAATTATATTACTAATCCAACTTATAACAATTTAATGAAAATATTTCCTAAATATGTTGAACTAAATCTATAATTTATTGTAATCATAGTTCAACATCTACTAATTTACTTAATTATTTACTACTTCCACCTTAAAACACAATCAATTTTTAAAAACATTTGTTCACTAACTTATGAATTAATTATTCACTAAAGAATGATATAGATTTAATTAATTAATTAAATTAAACCATTTGTTCTTCAAGAAAGATAAATGGTAATAAAAAATAATAATAATTAATTTTAAAAATATTAAAGCATTTAAAATATAATTAACAATAGACTTAATTTAATTAATTAGTTAAATTAAATAAACAAGGAAATTAAATTAATTTAATTAAAATAATAAATAGAATTAAAGGAAGCTTTATCTCTATTTTTAATTATTTATTATTATTTTTTCTTTACTATGTTTTCTTTCTATTATTTTCCACAAAATTGTTTTGTCTTATTTTTCTATTAAATCAAATGATCTCGATGATTTTTCCTATTTTTAAAATGTGTTAGAAAGGTAAAATAGAGATCTAAAAATATCACAAATAATTAAATAATAATTTTGTTTAATATAATTTTTAAAATTTATCATATAATCACATGTAAAATCATCATCTTCAAAATACCAATATAGATAGATAGTTACTAATTTACACATATCTCATAATTGATAACCTGTGTATCTCATAGATTGTTACCAAGTCACAAATATTTTTATATATCAAAATATAGAATATGTGTATCACTAATTTTATATGATTTAGAAAACTTAATGGCACACTTGTCATAAAACTTTCAAAAGAACCCAGTTTCTAAAACAAAACTTATTGAAGACAGAACATACTAGTTTTTCTATAGACAATTTTACCAGTTTTTATAAAAATTAGTAAACTTGTTAAATTCACAAATTAAAAATAACGTGAGATGAAATTATAGAAATTATATGTATAAAAAAGGTCCTACTATACAAATTTACATTAGATGTATAATCCATAATCCTCAACTTTACAAAAAGATCCAAAAGGAAGAGCTCCAAGATCTTGACAAATAGGAAAATAGAACAACACAAGCCTCTTCAAACTTTGCAATTATTCTATACACATCAAATCAAACATGGATGGCTAGGCATACTCTCCTCCCTACAATAGGATTGGGAAACCAATCTACCCCCAATCAAAGATATCTTCCATGAACAAGGATTCATAACAATAATCAATTTTACCAAAACATAACAACACATAAACACACCAAAATCCAAGGGAGAGACTCACAAATGAAGAATCCAGAAAGGATTATTTAAAGGGGGAAAGAGGAGATAACTTACCTCTTGGGGGAAAAATAACTTCTTCAACCATTCATACTTCTTCCACATACCCAACTACAATTTGTATGAACCCTTCATGTACAAACCCAACTACAATTTGCATCAACCCTTCATGCACAATCCCAACTACAATTTGCATCAACCCTTCATACACAAAGCCAACTACAATTATGATCCCTCAAGAGAGGCTCCTAACCTCTCTCAAACCCCACACAAGGGAGGTTGTTTCCCAAAGAAAAGGTCAACTCCCAACCATTCAAAGAAAAACAGACATGCTTCACAGTTTTCACAACTACTATCAAAATCAACAAATAGAAAGATCATAACAACCATGAATTTAAGGAGAAAGCAGTGAACCAAGTGGTGAGAACAAGTGGAGGGTTTTAGCATGGCAGTAGGGCCACTAGCAAAGGAAGCTCGATTGATGGTCATTGAACTGACAATGTGCGGTTAGATGAGGAGGGAGGAAGTGGGTCTAAACTAGAGGATGTGGAGGGGGAAGATGGAGAGGATGATAGTGCAAATGGGGCTCTCCTGTTAGTGGTGGTATAGGTTGTTGCACCTTTGTTGTCAAGGTAGGAGAATCTTAAAGCTGCTAAAGCAACAATTCTTGAACCTAGTTTAGGTTGGATATGTCCTTTGCCTCAGAGACAAGATAATACTTATGTTTCACTGTGCAAGGAGCAACAGAGTGGTATTATGGGGGATGCATTTGCTAATGGGCATGATGGGTGTTTGTTCAGCCCTTCTAAGGGTTGGGATTTTACCAGGTATTTTCATGTCCTAGAGACTGTTAAGCTATATGGGTTTCCTATAATAGAGATGCCTTTATTGTTCAAGCAGTCTCAAGGCTGGAGAAGGCTTGGTTGGGGTAGTTTCATGGATCATGTCCCAACAATTGATTTAAAGTTGTATGGGCTTCGTGTGGTAAATCCACCATTTTTCTCATTTAGTTTCTTGGATCTAGACTTGATATCTTTCCAGATCCCTGTCTAGAAGGAAATGGGTTTCCTTGAAAGAAGTGCTATGGAAAAGGGGTTCTATGCTCAAACCCTAGAGTTTGTGTGGTCAGTGTTGTTTTTGGAAAAGAGGACTTTCATTTGTAAAATGATGGCTAGGTTTTGGCTAAGTTTGTTTTGATGAAGTTGGAGACAATTTCTATACCTGCAGTTAGTGACTCTTCTCATTATCTTTTGTTCCTGGTTGCAGTGTAGCTACTGTTTCTTTGTGGATCAACATCGGGTATGCTGATGTTCTGTTGTTTATTTTATGTTCTAGGGGCCTATCAAAACCTATTGTTGTGGGTTGACTATTGTAGACACCTAAAATTGGCTTAGGTTGAATTAAATAAATATTCTAATATTTATCTTAATTCATATTTTCTTTTGTCAATTAAATAAATATTATAAGTTTATTTGATTGATTCATTATCCTACAATTAAATAAAATAATTTTATTTAATTAAATTCTCTAAATTTTTCTAATGTCTCAAGTCCTAAAATCCACCTCATCAATCCACCTCATCTTTCCACCTCATCTCTTCCACCTCACCATGTTGCACATATAATTAAATATTCTCAAAATTTAATTAGCTAATATCCTCTATTATCCAAATTGAATTTTTAATTCAAATGTTCCCCACTATTCTCCACTCATTGAATTCTTAATTCAATTGTTCCCCATTATTCTCCACTATTGAATTCTTAATTCAATTGTCATAACTCACTATCCTTCACCATGGATTCTTAATTCAATTGTCATAACTCACTATCCTCCACCATTTATTCTTAATTTAATTGTCATAACTCACTATCCTCCACTCTGAATTTTTAATTCATCCATTATGAATTAAAGATTCACAAAAAATGAGAGCCATTGATCTCACCAGTTGATCCTCACCCTCCATTCTATTTTCAGAAAATCTATAAATAGAACCCTCTTCTAAGCAATTAGAGGGACTTCACTCTGGCATCCTTACTATGCCCAAATTCCTCTAAGGAATCTTGTTCTTCTTCTCAATTCTCTTCTTCATACCATCGTAATGCAGAAATCATCCTAGCCATCCCATATCATCCATCATTAGTGTGTTGAAGCCCATCTTCAATCACACAAAGTATCATAGCCATTTCTTCTTGTCATCTTGAGGAATCAAAGCAAGGAAGCAAGCTCCCTGAGGGCCAACCTTCATCATTCAAGATCAAGAAAGAATAGGTGACCAATGGGAGCCGCAGGGTAAAAGGTTTTGTAAGTTTGTAAGAATGAGGATTAATGCCTTGGAAGGTTTTGTAAGAAAGAATAGGCGAAGGTGGATTTGCATGTTTTGGAGGGATAAGGTATGTCAAGAGCCTTTCAAAACATTTATCAACATTGTGCCCCCAATCTTTATCAAGACCAAATAATAGAGGAAAGGAAGTTTGGATGGATGGATGAGATAGGATAGGCATGCAACTGATAGAGGGTAGGGTAGGAAATGGTATGAAAGGAAACTGGTAGGAGAAGAGTGATATGCCGATGAGACAAGATCCCTCAAGCCACAAAAATAAAAAACAAAAAAAATAAAAAAACAAAAACCCCCGACCCCCCCCAAAAACCCCCCACCCCATCCACCACCTACCACCCCATCCCTCCCTACCCCCTTCACCCCCCTCCCATCCCACCTCCCAGCATCCCCCCTACGTGGCCCCCACAGCTCCCAACCCCATCCCCCCTCCCACCCCACCTCCCAGCTTCTTCCCCACGCCACCCTGCGAACCCTCCCTATAGACCCCGCGCCCCTGCCCTCCCGCCGCCTCCCGCGGACACCTCCCAGCTCCCTCCTCCCCAGTCCCTCAGCCTCCCTCCCCCTCGCGGCTCTCGAACCCCCTTCCCCAAACCTTCCCCACCTCTCCACCCATGCCCGTCCCCTGCGAACCCTCCATCCTGGCCCCCAACTCTGCTGCACACCAGCCCCGCTGCCCCCTGCGTGCAACCCTGCCACCCGTCACGTCGCCCGCCTGCACAGCCACCCCTGTGCCCCACCACCTGCCACTCCCTGCCGCCCTACCACCCCCACACTTCGCTGCCCGATCTCCCCCCTGTGCCCTTCCCTTCGCCAACCCTTCCCCCGGCCTCCCCTCCACCCACCACCTCTGCCCCCCACACGCCGCCACCCCTGCCTGCGCCATCCACATCCACCTGTGTGTCACTCTGTTCCCCTCTGCCACCCACAGCTCCACCCGGATCCACCGCCCACCACCACCCACCACCACCACCACCCAACTCCACCACCTCTCTGCAAGCACATTTAAAAATTTAAATAAAAACAAAATAAAAACATTTTTTTTTGTTTTCAACAAAAAAAAATTAAAAAATTAAAAATATAAAAAAATCATACAAAGAAGGGGGTTATTTTTTTTCCTTCTTTGATTCCTACTTAGTCAAATAGGCTATTTTTTTCAAACTCCCACACCTTTAGCATATGGAGTCAAAAATTCGCAACGAACAGTCATCGGAAAGAGGACTCCATGAACTTTACAATGGTGAGGAAATTTTCAGGTGACTGTACCGTTGTCGCTGTCAAAGTCAAAGCTCTGTTAAAACTTCCAACCATCATAACTTGAGCAATTTTGATCAATTTTCAACAAAATTTTTTTTCAAAGTGTATGGAATTTCATCTAGAATCTGATTATGCACTTCATTTTTCTATATCAGTTCATTTTTCATCAAATTTTATTAGATTATCAATTTTCACGTAACAATCTCCTATGCTAGTCTACTGGTTTCTTTTCAATTTTGGTGACTTGTAGGGACATCATTCGGGGCTGGAACAACATCAAGATCAGAAAATATGGATATTTGGATAGGGAAAACAATCCAGGTGCACTCATTCTAATCTTTCATCTTCAATCATGTTTTCATCACACATTTCGATTTGGGCTCATAAAACGAACATTGATTGATCACACATCATTGAAATTGAGCTTAAAATAAACTAGTGTCTTCCATTCACATCTTGATTTGGGATTTTAAAAGAACCTGTGTTTGAAGTGCCTTCCTCACATTTCCATTTTCTAAAGGTTAATTTACAACTGCAAGTGTGAATCAAGAGTGTGTGTGTATGCTCTCTCCTCGCACTGCAAGGTGACCTTGGAGATAAAAAACACCTCACTTGATTCACTTTTGTTTACCCTTTCTTAGGAGGCCTGCTAGGGGATTTCATCACCCCTAGGGATGACCTCAATCAAGGCTGAATCGAAAGACACCCTCATTGAAATTGGAATCTTATCACTCTTGGCTAAGCCCCAAAGAACTTTCTACCTTTGGGAAGTGAAGGTGAAGGGTGGGTTACCCCCTTCTCCTGGTTGTGTGACTAGATACTTTCAATCCCTAGTCAACCCCTTGTAAACATTGCCCAAACCTAATTGGCCGTACCCTACATCAAACTAGACACTAGGGCATGTTGATGTGTCTTCCATGTGTGCTTGTTTACTAATCAGCATATTCTTCAAATTCAACATTCAAAATTGCTTATGTGTCTTATGTGAGTGACTCATGATTGTACATGTGTGATCATTAAACATTGCCAAACCAATCAAAAACTAGAATTGGCACACTTATCTCAACTTGTGACACATCTGCACTCTGTTACGGCACATTTACTAGTGCACATCCAAACTAGTAAGCTTTTCCAATCTTGTGTCAATTTCTATGGAGATGACAACCGAATTAGAAGAGCTTGCTCAAGAACTCAAATACCTGAAATTGCAATTAACCTTAGACACCTCACCCTAAGGTTGCATAGCAATTGCTCAAGAACTCCAAGTCATACAACAAAAAATGGCAATCTTACAAGCTGAACGTGTCAGTACTAGCTACGCCTCACCCCAAACTCATACATCTATTTTCTATCATAATGATGCTCATGACAAGGCAAGCACCACCTCAAGTTGGAAATCATATACCACTATGTCTACTAGTCCTCCTTCACCATCTTCTAAGACACATATTCCAAAACATACTAGTCCTATGCCAACACCACCATCTATTTCCTCAAACATTAAATGGAAAACCAAAAAAGAATCAGATGAGTGGTGGGAAAAATATCTTCCAAATCTATACAACAAAAGCAAAGCTAGGGAGAAAGAAAAATCCACTCATCCATCCCTTCATCCATCTACCCATACACCTACAAACCATGTGATCCAAGGACTATTAGCTGAGAGTCAACCATATCCCCAAAGTCTGGTCCTTAACCTTGCCAAAGATTCTTCCAATACCATGTCAAATCCTACAACCCCTTCATGTCATTTGCAACCCCTTGAGCTTCTCAATGAGCCTTCTACCATGCACCAGAGTCAAGGTCCATCACACCCTCATGTTGTTGACCACAAGCCTACTCAAGAGCCTTCCACTTCCATTCAAGCAACCCAAGAGGTATGTCAAAGGTTTAATCCTAAGCATGTGGAAACATTAAGCCCCAGTCCAACTCAAGATCAAATCACTTTTATGCAACCCATCCATAATATGTATCTTTTCCATGATCAAGATGATAACCATAATGATGAATCTATCCATGAGCCACTTGATCCTATTCATACCCCTACAACTATCCATGAACAAGACACCCAAGACCTACATGCTTTATCCAATGAAAGTCTTGTTGACCTACTTCAGCATTCACCCTATTTCATGGCCTTCCTTCAAAGCAAAGAGATCTCTTCCTCTAGCCATGATCCCACAACATCCAATTGTCATGATGAGACACTTGTCCCCCAAGTAAGCATAAAAGATCAAACAAATAACTTGGATCTTAGTGAACACAATGCTAATCATGATCCTAATGATTCTCCTTCACCATCCATTATTGACCATGCTACAAAGCCTCCACCATATATCCTTGGTCTTACTACCTTCATGCATGAATGTTCTTTCTTAGAACACCAGCAACTATTATCCACTATCTCGCCTTCTCCATCCAATAAAGAATTTGTGTCTAGTGTTCCACCTACACATAATCCCACTGTCCACCATATACTCCAGCATATGAACTATCAAGGTAAAGGCTTAGGCCTTCAAGAACAAGGTATTTTGGAACATATCCATGTCAATGTTCCTCCACCTTCATACGGCCTTAGATACATACCCCAAGGTGCACAAACTCAAGATGTTGGTACTTCCTCCACTCCTCCTAAGTCTACCACTTTCCATCGCAAACCCTATCATATCGCCAAAACATATGTCACCATTCCACCTCCATCATCCTATAAATGTCAAAAGCATGTGATCATGCACTTTCCACCATCCACTTTACCTCCACTCCTTCCAACTCCCAAAGTCTTTCCATCCACCTTGCCACCGTTGCTTTCGACACCTAACATACCTCTCATTCATAAGTATCCTTACATCCCTAAAAATGGCCAACAAAAGCATACATCATTTAAGCATCCAACTTCCAATCATTCCATCCACTCCACCTACCCCATGGGATTCAAAAGCAAAAAGTTTGATGCCTTTATCCATAAAGCTAAAAATTCTACCAGAAATCCTAATGGTCTTCATACCTTAGGACATAAAGAATCAAAATCAAAGCAAAGTTCATCTAAACAGCCATCAAAACCCTTACCTCCAAATGCAAAGCCCAAAAGCAAAATGGTTTGGGTTCCTAAGAAAATAGCTAGCAAGTCAAATGAGGCATCCTCATCCATGTCTTAGGAATCCCAACCACCTATATCCATCCAAAAGCCTACTTCCATCCAAAACTTCCATTCCCTTCAAAAATCCCACAAGCAAAACAAAAGCACTAAAAATACTAAATTTATGTGGGTTCCTAAATCACTTCATCAACCATCTCCTAAGCAAACATCTCCATTGCTTCCTACACCACCATCTTATCAAAAGCTTTAATGTTTATCACAGTGTGTGCAGCCGTTGGTCATGGTTCCTTTCCACTTCACAACACCTCCACATTACTACATCTCCCCATCTTACATCCATTATCCTACACATCTTCCTCATCCTATGCCTATGGTCCATGCAGTTGCATAAGCCTTCCCTCCATATTCGGCATCATAATCCACTATCTACCTATGCCATATCACTTTCATATGATCCCCTACCAACATCTATGAGAGCACTAGACATGGTCCATTTGACAGTATCTATCTAGCGGGACTATCCCCTTTCAAGGAACTATATGCTAATGTCTTTCCATATCCACCTTCTCCAATCTCAATATTCAAAAAAGAGACAAAAAAAAGAAAAAAAAAAGTAAAGAAATTTCCCTTCATCCAATGGTGAAAACCAGGAACAGGTGCCTTGGATAAGTACCATGATGAAAACCTAACAAACAGGTGTCATGTGTAAGTTGATCTTCTATGTCACCTACACTTGGGGGCACCTTGTCTCATCGGCATATCACTCTTCTCCTTCCAGTTTCCTTTCATACCATTTCCTATCCTATCTCATCCATCCATCCAAACTTCCTTTCCTCTATTATTTGGTCTTGATAAAGATTGGGGGCACAATGTTGACAAATGTTTTGAAAGGCTCTTGACATAACTTATCCCTCCAAAACATGCAAATCCTTCATCCTCCTATCATCATAAACATTGCCATGAAAAATCCTACGTACTCTACCTACATGGGGCACGTTATTCTTATGCGACATAGTCCTTAGAGATCACATCCTTGGTTCCTTCTACCTCTATATCTACTATCACCCATACAACTACATATCCATGGTGGTTCCTTGTCATCGGTATTGTTTGTTCCACAGTTGTTCCATGTCGCGTCTCATCTGATCCATATCTTAGGTCCATTAGGGTTTACCCCAAACTACGTTGCCTCTACGTCGTCACGTAGGCAAGGCCATTTAGCAATGAGCCCCCAAGGCACTAGGTCAGTCCCTTAGGGTCCATCTCACCAATAAGGATTGTGCAATCTTGTCACCAAATAAACAAGAACAACACAGCCCACTTCCAAAATAAAAATCTTGACGAAAAACATCAACCTGTCCAAGACAAAATAGAGCACCATACTGAAACACTCAAGCTAAATCTCATATCAATTATGGCAAAAAGACACATCTAAATGCAAGAATGTTTTGTGTTGGTTAGATACAAAGTCTTGATTTATGCTATCATGCTTTTCTATGCTACTCAAGGATGCCAAAAGCTAGATATGCTATGATGGGGGCATGATTATTTTCTTTGTTTGCTGCTTGTGGATTAAACTTCAGTAATGTGATGATTTCTGTCTAACGACATGATCGGTAAAAGATCATCAAGGATTCCAAGATTTAAACATGAAAAGGGGCAATCCTTGTCTGTTGAAAAATCCATGTAAGCAATACTTAGGTCATCTCGGTGCAATTATACCTAGATGCTTGTATTCTCTTACCACATTTCAAAAAAATGAAAAATACCAAAAAAGAGCCCAATGATGAAAGCGCTTCAAAATACTTTCTATATCAAGGTGACAAATATCCATCTCATATCCGTACCCATATCCATATCCATACTGCATCCAATTGCAAGTCTATCCTTAATCCATGCCAATTAAGTCAAATCAATATTCTCAAATGATCCAATCACAATCAATGGTCTTGGTCCTTGTCTGGTCATAAACCAACTCGATCAATTAATCAATCAAATGTCTTATACAAGATGTTGCATTGTCGAAATCAGACCAACACATGCATCTTACACGACATGCTTCATTTCCTGAAACCAGACACTATCCTTCGTGTTGCTCTAGGGATCCATCATTCCCCACCATGACAACACACATGTCGTGTTGGTCTAGGGATATATTGTTCCCCGCCATGACAACACTATCATATCAAATGTCTTAGATAGGATGTTATATTGTCGAAACCAGACCCAAAGTCTTATACGACATATTTCATTCCTGAAACCAAACATCATCGATCCATATCATTGGTTTACCACTCGACAGGGGCAATACCTTGTTTGTGCTTGTGTCATTTGTGCATACTTGCTTACTTGCTTGTCTGTGTTATCATTTTTATCTTGCATTCCATATCATTCATCCCTTTCTTCTGCATTCAACCATTTCATCTCCTGTCAACATATCTTATCGTGAGATTGTCCATCTCATGCCTTCCACCTTTTCCCCATCCAATCTCCTGAGGGGGCATCCTATCATCATAACCTGTACCAGGGGCATGTCTCATTATCAGACTATTCTTATTCTTTGAAACAACGTGATAAAACACATTGCTTCAAAGAGGGGCAAAATGTAGACACCTAAAATTGGCTCAGGTTGAATTAAGTAAATATTCTAATATTTATCTTAATTCATATTTTCTTCTGTCAATTAAATAAATATTATAAGTTTATTTGATTGATTCATTATCCTACAATTAAATAAAATCATTTTATTTAATTAAATTCCCTAAATTCTTCTAATGTCTCAAGTCCTAAAATCCACCTCACAACATCCACCTCATCAATCCACCTCATCTTTCCACCTCATCTCTTCCACCTCAACATGTTGCACATATAATTAACTATTCTCAATATTTAATTAGCTAATATCCTCTATTATCTAAATTGAATTTTTAATTCAATTGTTCCCCACTATTCTCCACTCATTGAATTCTTCATTCAATTGTTCCCCATTATTCTCCACTATTGAATTCTTAATTCAATTGTCATAACTCACTATCCTCCACCATGGATTCTTAATTCAATTGTCATAACTCACTATCCTCTACATTTTATTCTTAATTCAATTGTCATAACTCACTATCCTCCACTCTAAATTTTTAATTCATCCATTATGAATTAAAGATTCACAAAAAATGAGAGCCACTGATCTCATCAGTTGATCCTCACCCTCCATTCTATTTTCAGAAAATCTATAAATAGAACCCTCTTCTAAGCAATTAGAGGGACTTCACTCCGGCATCCTTACTATGCCCAAATTCCTCTAGGGAATCTTCTTCTTCTCAACTTTCTTCTTCATACCATCGTAATGCAGAAATCATCATAGCCATTTCTCCTTGTCATCTTGAAGAATCGAAGCAAGGAAGCAAGCTCCCTGAGGGCCAACCTTCATCATTCAAGATCAAGAAAGAATAGGTGAACAACAGAAGCTTAGAAATAGGGAAGGTTTGCATTGTTATTCATTTGCTTCATTTCCTTCTATCTTTCTTGTTTTCATTATTCTGTTGATGTTTGGGTTAATATTATCTTAATTGGTCAATCTCATATTCCCATTCACAACTATAGGTGTTATTTCTATTGTCATTTGGTTGTGTTTATTTTATTAGACAACATTTGTTTGTAAAGGGTTTCAGGTCCCTTCAAAACCTTCTTTGTTGTTGCTGTTACTGAGTCTTCTCTTTAACTATGCTCTTAGGTGCAGCATGGTTGTTGTTTCTCTATGATTCAGCATTGGGAATGCTAATGTTTGGTTGTTTGTTTTAGGTTCTAGGGTCTTCTCAAAACCTGTTGTTGTGGGTTCATTGTTGGATTTCCTTTTGCTATTGTTTGGCTATGTTTATTTTATTTTACAGTGATCAATTATATAGGGTTTTAGGTCCCTTCAAAACACATTCTACCCCTAATAAAAAACAACCATCAATTTAAGATCCTACCTTCTTCTCTCCAAGATAGGAGAAGCAAAAAAAGGCAAGATTCCTTCCAAAATCCAAAATGTTTTTCCTTCAACCAATCCCAAGAAGTCTTCCTTATCCAATAATCTAATAATTTTTTCTTTTCTAATAAACCCAAAAAAATTTCCCAAAACAAAATTCAAGAGAGATTTTTCAAAAAGAATGCTCCAGCTTGTTAGAATATTAAGGTCTACTTAATAAAGTTACCTTAGTGGCTTATAGTTTATTATTGTTAGTAAAATAATTAGTTGCATTCTGGTAAGATGGTAGTTCAAGAAATTATATTGTAAAGGATTTATAAAATCCATATTGTGTATGGAACTAAATATCATCTCAATAATATACCAATATTTGTGTTTGATCTCTAATTTATCTAACATATGGTATCAAAGCGTTGCTAGTTCTTGTGCCTAAGAGAAGATGAAATGAAGTTGAAGTGTTGCACATTGTCAAAGGAACAATGGTTGCAAGTCTAGAATTTTAGTTAGATGTTAAAAAGGGGTATGTAGATTAAGTTTCTCCCTCTATGTGGATGTCAGGCATGGTAATGTGCTTTGCATTTGTAGATTTTATCAGTGGTAATTTTTTAGTTGATAATTTTTGGTGATTAAAGTTGCTTAAAAGGTGTAAAAAGACATAGATTGTTGCATATTTCTCCTTAGTGTGAGAAAGAAAGAGATTTCCACTCCCATGTACATTTGGCTTACATGCTTGTTATTCAATAATAGTTATTTGATCATATTTTTATTAGCAAAGCATTTTCATTTAAAGGAAGCAATTTGTTGTTCCATAACTATTATTCTATAGTGTTTTGGCTTAAGGCACATCAATAATTTCTTGATTAAACTTGTGTTTCCCTACTTTTGGCTAACATTGAAGAAGCCAGAGTTTCTTTGACGATTTTTTTGTTATCATATTCTGAGGACATTAATACATCATTTTATATTACAAAAATTGGAGGATTTGACAAAGACATTTTTCTTCATACAATGAATAAGGATTTAGGCTTTAGCATTATAAAGGCATTTATATTTAAATGTATGCCAAGTGTAGAAGGTTGGTGGAAGTCCATTGAGTTTTTCATGGTATGCTATGCATATAATATTGATGTGTGTATTTAATCTCTTCCTTCTTGTTGCTCTTCCCTTGTATCACTACCCTCATTGTTTCACTCTAATTTTTAACTTTTCAATATTAGATTATCTATCAAGATCTATCATCCAGATGAGAAAAACTAATGAAAAAAATGTTTAGTATCCTTGCACAATGAAAGTGTGGGTCCTTGTAAATTGTTTATTTTTTCTAGGTGAAGTTTAGGGTAATCTATCAATTTTTTTAAAAAATTTAGAGACCGGATTAACATGTATGTTGCTTGAAAAGGTTAGTTACTTCAATACTCCTAAGGTTAATGTGTCTTGTAAATAAAAAATAAGGTGTTATAAGGATGATTTGGTCACATTGTAAAGGTGTAATATCTATTGGTGCAAAAATGAAATTTTTTTATCATGTCATCTTATTCTTGGACTTTTGGTGCCATCTTTGCTACACCTGATGGAGCCTCTAAAGACTTGCACACTTGCTCTATCAAAGAGTCTAATGTGACATCAAGTGCATAAGGTGTAGCAAGGTCAATTGGAGGTTGGAGGATTTTTTCATCATCTTGATTCAATTTCTTGCTCAAAGACAGTGTTTTGTAAAAGAAGCATATGTTTTTGTGTTTTCTTATGGTTTATTTTTTATACTGACAAAATTGAAAGAATGCATATATTTTAAAGTTTGTTTCTGAAGATAGGTAGGGATTTGGTGAACTCAATATGGGTTGTTGTCTAGATAGTTTGAATGTTTATGATCTAGGGAATTATACCCTTCTGAGGGTCATGAGACAACTCAATAGAGCCTTGTGGAGCTTAGCATGGATTGTTGTCCAATAATTTAGGGGTCTATGATTCAGCAGTTCAAGGTGGTGGTAATCGGGGAACTCAAGAATTCATGCTTAGCTACACCTTTATGAGGGTTAAGAGGCAGCTTGATGGAGTTCCACGTAATTCAAGATTTGTTTCTTCAAAAGAAAATCTTCTCAAGAATGTGTATTTATTGTATAAGTATGTTTTGTTATATGTTCTATTTGTGTAATGTAAACCTTAAAGGGGGTATATTATAATATTAAGGTTTACTTAATAAAGTCACCTTAGTGAGTTATAGTTTATTATTGTTAGTAAAATAATTAGTTGCATTCCCATAAGATGGTAGTTTGGGAAGTTATATTGTAAAGGGTTTATAAAAGCCATATTGTGTATGCAACTAAATATCATCTCAATAATATATCAATATTGGTATTTGATCTCTGATTTATTTAACACAACTTCCCCAAAAATTCCCCCAAAAAGAATCAATAAGTAATCCTTTTCCAAAAATCCCTCTTTTTTCCTCCAAAAATAATTATTTAAAAATAGTCAAAGCTTAAAAGGAAAACAATCAAAACAAAAATAAAGTTTTAATAAAATCCATAAAAATAATTTAAATAGTTAAAAATAAACACTAAAACAAAAATAAAGCTTCCATATAATTAATTTAAAACAGGTAAAATTCAATTCAAATTGAGTCAATTATCCACAAAAAAACTCATGCTAAAATTTAAATTACTAAATTTAATTTAATTTCACCAAAAATATAAAATATAAAAAAATAATTAAAAATTGACACAACACGATTACAACACATATACTAACACATAAGGCATTATTCCTTAAGGCAAAATAGGCTTAGAATAATAGGTTTAGAACATAAATTTTTTTCTTGAAAGGATTTCCAAATTTTGATGCCTTGGCCACCCCTTGAAAAACTCAAATTTTGAATAATAGATTGTCTTGGTAAAAATAGGTAAAGCAACATTAAAGTAAAGCATAAAAGTAATTATTAACTAGTCATTTCTCATAAAAATGCATTTAAGAATATAACACTTAATTCCAGAATTTAATAAAATAGTATCATTTTATCTAAATAATTCTATACACTCATCATATAAATATTCTAATCATATAGTTTCTCTAAGCATCAATTTTCCAAACATATAAGTCTAATAATCTCAACCACAAATTAAAACATATAAAATGTCCAAATACAACATGTTCCATAATCCTTGATTCTATGCTTAATAGTTCCAATATAATATCAAAGAATATAATCCTCAAAATCTGAAGTCATGAAAGCATATAAAAATGTCTTAGTAAATAGGTAGGACTTACAAAATGAAGCTTATTGAAAAAGACATAAAATTATTTTTTACCATAGGCTAAAATATGATATAATGATAAAAATGAGGCCATGAGATTAGAAATGTTAAGGATGTAGCCAACATATCATAGTTTTGACCATTTTAACTCTGAATTTAATCTTGCCTCACATCTTGAACAAATATATTATCTAGTCTGAGTATACCTCACACCTCAATGTCCTTATATATTTTAATTGAGTGGGTAGTCTCATGTTTGGTTAGGTTTAGCTCCCATGTCTAGTGTGCCTTAGTAAATATAATAGAGTGACTAAACTTTTATTTTGCATAAAATTAATGTCTAGTAGTGAATGTTGTCAAGTCTAGGTGCCTTTCAATCATGTTTGTGTCTCTTACACTATGACCATGTCCTCTTGTTTTGTGGTATCACAATTATTTTGACCCAATTTAATTTGATCACTAGTTGTAGTATAGAATTCACTTTGTGACATGTCTACTAATTTTTCTCTCAAGAAAGATTACAATTTCTCATGTCTACTTATTCATTTTTCTTGACAGAAAGGACATTTAAATCATTTATCTTGCTTGGTTGGATTGAAATTAAAAAGTTAATTAAAAATTAAATGTTGTTCTTATTAGAATATTAAGGTTTACTTAATAAAGTCACCTTAGTGACTTGTATATTATAATATATCATTTGTATAGGTTAGATAATAATAAGTAAATATTAGTTGTTAATTAGTAGTTAGTTGAGATTTATTCCTATATGGTGGTTTGAGAAGTTATATTCAAAAGGCTTTATAAAATCCATCTTGGGGTGAATGTAAAACTATTCAGAAATTAATATATCATTTTATGTTTTGATATTATTGAGGAAATGTAGTTATATCTAATTTAACAAACATATGGTATTAGAGAAACCATGATCGAAGGCCTAGTGTGATGGAGAATCCTTCCTATGGCTATGTGACTAAAAATTAGGAAGCCAAAAAACACAGAAGGAGGCATTTGAAGGAAAACATTCTCGTTAGCCGTCTACAAAAAATAAAAGGCATATGAAGAAGGTTGTTTCCAATACACAAGGATAAATTGATCACTTCATTACACTGAAAATAAATGTTGGCATTGTACTTTGAAGATAAAAGGAGGTGTCATAAATAATTTGTATGCTATATTTATAGAAGGGCATTCAATTGTGTCTAGAGTCATTTAGAAATCAGTTGTTGATGTTGTCATTTGCTATTGATGTTGTAGAAAGTTTGATATATTTTTTAAAATTTGAAATTGCTCTTTATAATCTTTGGAACCTATGATGAAAAAGAATTCCCAAGACTTATGTATTGTATTAAAATACACCCCTATCATGAGTGAAATGCTTTGGTGATTACACCATGTAGTTTTCTGGTTGACGAATTATAGTGAGCACATTTGGCAACCTTTCACTTTTATGGCTTAATTCATAGATGTATTAAAGTTTATAATCACTGTTACATATCAAAGGGTTCAAAAAATTTGAGCAAGGGTTTGACACCAACCAAGGAAAGGAGAAGATAGAAGCATAAGAGGGCGTTTACCTTTTTATTTTTATTTTTTGTGTATATGGAAAGAGGCTTTAAGGGTTTTCATTATCTTATCATGTAATTTTTCAATCTTCATTGCATGAGTACTAAAGTGTATTTCAAAGAAAGAAATGTTTTGAGGACAACATGAGAGAAGAGAGGTTTGAAAGAACAAATTAGCAAATCATAGGTCTTGCCCAACAACTTGTTGTTGAAGATATAAGGATTTAAATTTTGGCATAGGTAATTCTTACTACAAAGGAAATGTAGAGGGATTGGTTTATAATCATTTCCCAAGTCATAGAAGGGATCAATTACAATTGTTGATACCTGCAATATTTTCAACTCTCAGAATGCCCTATTTTGTCCCAAAAATCCAAAAATCCCCATTTTATGCCTTTACCATTGAAAACACCTTGTTGAGATCTGATCAAACATAATTTTTAGGGGTCTTTACTCTCAAAAAATGATTAAGTATAGGGTCCCCAAGTTGTTCCCCTTTCTTCCCTTAGAAAAATTTGTCATTTCTTACATTTGGTCAGCTAGTCAGTATCTTCCATAACTTGCCAACTATTTCAGGAGTTAGCATATTTATCGATTCAACGAAAAGGTGTCAATAGAAGTAAAGAAAGGAGCCACGCTAAAGGATGAAGGGAAAAATTCTAAGTAATAGGCAAAGGTAAGAAGGGAACTTACAAATGTTTGTTAGCATTGTGTTTTGGTTCTAAAACCTGATGAGTCACCTATAGAGAGTTTGACTGATGGTCAATTTACCAACAAAAGCAAAGGAAAGAAGGAGATGGTTCATTAACAGAAGAAAAGATGTAAAAAATGGTGATAAAGGTATGGTCGACGAATGTCTTGGTTCGAGAACCCATCACTTTGCCAACAATGGTTCAAAAATTTGGTGTTTCACCAATTTCACTGATGAAGGCAAGTTTTGTGGGAGCAAAAGATAAAGTTCTTTTCCCATGGTTCGAGAAAGAGCAAGTCTATTGATAAGACAAAAAATGACTAAGGCAAAAGATTGAATAAAGGAGACTATCGGCAAACTAGAAGAAGAATGAACTAGTCAAATAGTTTGAAAGTTTCATAATTCACTGATAAGATGATAAAAGTGTACTTTTCTCTTGGTTTTGAAAATCAAAGATTCGCTGATTGAAGTGATAGCTGGTAGAAGGTTTAATAAGTCAAAGGTTTGGTGTGGGCCATTTTTGTCGATAAAGAAATTATGGAAGATGATTTTTTTTTCTAAGGCATAAAGAGTTTTAAAAAAAGGGAAATCCCTGACAAAGAAAGCAAAGGTAAGAATGAAAGACAAGTTTGGAAATTCTTAGATTTGCTGATAAGGCAAATAAAAGGTGCATAAATTTGTGAAAATGACTAAGTAAAGAAGAGTTGTTGGCAAGTCGGTGGAGTCCCAAACTTGCTAAAAGTTCAAACTTTTCGTTGTTTTCTGATAGGCGAAAATTACCAATGGGATAAGACAAGGTAAGTATAAAAGGAAAAAGGTTCTCAAAGTTCTCTTTTTTGTTGATAAAATGCAAAAGGTTCTCAAAGTTCATTTTTTTGTTGATAAAAGGCAGCACAAGACCCTTGGTTCGAGAAATCAAAGATTTGTCGACAAGGTAAATATGACAAAGGTAAAACTAGAATATGGCTAAGGAAAAAAGGAAAAGGTGGTCTCATCAGCAAACCGGTAGAAGGTGGAACTTTCCATAAGGTTCAAATATTTGGAATTTCTTTGATAAGATGATAGTGACTGAAAAAGGCAAAGTAAGGCATAATTCATCAAAAGTGAAGTTTGTCGACAGAAAGAAAAAGAGAAGAATGAGGTGCTACCTATGGTTTTGGAAAGTGATATTTTGTTGATAAAGGGCAAGAAAGGGTTGAGTTCACAAAATATTAGATTTGTCAATAAGGCAAATATGGATCTAAGAGAAAGTAGTTTGCAAAAGTCAAACTTTGCCAACTAAAGGGGAAAATGAGATGTCTATGTGGTTTGAGAATGTAAGAATTTGCTGACTAATGTCCCAAAGTGGTAGGAAACAAGAATGTAGTGGATGAAGGAGTTTGTGAATACGAAGAATAGGCCAATAGAGGATAGAGGGTGTCTAGTATGTAGAGTGGTACAGTCATAGCTAGATGATTTAAAATAGAAAAATTGGACAACATATTGGGAATACTATAATTTCTTAAAAAGGATAATTCCCTTAGAGTATGCCATGATTGTAGGGATATACAAACTGATTTGTACCCAAAATTTAATGAGTCTGAAGAACGGTGCCATGTAGGTGGTTGGCACAGTGATATTCTTCAATGCATAAGGGACAAATTAGATAAGTTAATTGTTGCAAATGGTAGGGAGAGTATTACAACCTTCCCTCTTTATTTCTCTAGATACAAGAAGAGTGCAAGCAATCTTCCTTTGTCATTTTTACAATTAATTGAGCATGGGTTTTCTCTTCCAATGTGTAAATATTCTAACAAACTAGGAAATAAATTTATGATAGCATGGGTATAGTCTTTGACAGTGTGTAGTGTCTGAGAGATTGCAATGAGTTGGAATGCCATATATGCAGGTGTTTAAGTTATAATAAGGTTGGTCAGTTGTGCAATTTCTCAGCAAGGTTGTGAGCTCTGGAAGGCAAATTAGGAAAGAATATTTTTGTAGTCTTTGTTTAACATGAAATAGTAATGAAATGCATGTAATAGAATTTGTAAATATTTGTATCTGACTACTGTTTTTCTCCAATGTTGTAGGTGTTTTTCTTAGCAAACCATAGTCGCATAGTTATAGTTTTATCTTGCCACATTTAGTGATATGAATGTAAGCTCTAATTTGAATGAATGTGATAGTTCTTATTCCATTTTCAAGCTTTGTAAATGGTTATTTAGTATTGCATAGGGAAGAATATCATATGGTGTTGGATCATTAAGCATTCTCAGTGATTTGGTATTTGATTTTTTTGCATTTGATTTATCAAATATGTAGTTATACACTTCTGTGTGGTTGTTTTTCCTCTGTTGAACATTAGACTATGTAGGCCAATGGATAGGCACAGGTCTGAGGAGCCTTTGATCACCTAATCTTCAAAATGAAATAATACATCTTATCTTCAGAAGTGGTAATAGTTTTATGCATCCTCATTGTGTAGGATTGCCATTATTAGCTATATAGGGGTCTAATAACAACCAGTTGTTCTTAATTTAATGACAAATTTGGGACTAAGAAAGTGATTTGGGTTTGTTTGTTAATATTTTTAGTTGTTCATCTAGTTTTGGTGTTAATACCTACTTAGGTACACCCATTGGAATATCCCTCTAGAGTTTAAGCTAAGCTCAAAGAGCAAAGGAGTCTACCCACTCCTGTAGTTGGCCAAAATCACCTATTACTTGTTGAGAAACCTCATTCTATCACCTTGATGACAATCCCTAGCCTAGGTCATTTAGAAAAGTTCTAGATTTTTGTGTTGGAGTTATTTTGGGAACCAAAATTTTGGCACTATTTCTGAGGAAACATTATTTTATTTTTGGTTGCTGTGATTTTGAAATACAATGTTTATTCAAGTTTTTCTTCCCACCAGGAGAAGTGGTGACTTTGTTTTAATAACCGAGAATCAATTTCAATTTGAAAAGGTTTTGTAATGGATAGGGGAAGAAACCAAGAGTGGCTTGGATGTGAGGAATCCTCTAGCAAAGCAAGAAATAGGAGTAGTAGATATTGGGTAAGGAGACCCCATGTGGTACCTCAAAGGAACACCCAAAACACCATATTTGTTGACCTTAAGGGCTAATACAGTTATACTTATGAGGATTCTGCTACTAACATGCTCAAAATAAATAGAAGTCATAATAGAAGTGAGTATGATGTTAGGAGAAATGAGAATGCTATTGGTAGAGGAAGTAGAGATAGATCTCATTATCTATATTTGAGGACATTTGGGAATGCTAGTGAGAATGAAGAAATGCATCACAATATAAGGCATCCTAATTCCCCCACTAGATCATTTGGAGGTCAACGTGACAATATCCCTAATGAGGGTGAACAGTAGTAGCAACCTGATGATGAAGAAAGAGAAAGAAGAATTCAGGTTGAATTGGATTTGCTTGATCATCTCAAAAATAGACAAAGAGAAGTTTAGGCTTTGCTTGATCAACAACAAGCTCATCTCGACTAGCAGGCCTAGCAAAATCAGAATACACAGTACAAGCATTCACCTCAACAACACTACAATTAGTAGAATAACTAGAGACAACAACATCAAATGGGACAACATGGCGTAAATCAGGCCCCTATTCACAATATCAACATTTAGTCACCACAAAATCAGGAAAACACATAATATGGCATCATTTAGAATGTTGGGCATGCATAGCAAAGGCAAGCCCAGAGGTTTATTGCATAGAGGTAGCCTCTAGAAGCTGAAAGGTATAAGCAACTCAATTTCATTGGCATACTTGATTTTCCTAATTCAATTCCAACTAAGATTAGAATGAAGATTCCTTGATTTTAGGGAAATAATGTTGTCACTAGTGAGCAACACTTGAGGCATTTCATTAATGTCATTGATGAATATGAGATTAAAGATGAAGATGTGATGATGAAGTTATTTGTGCACTCATTAGAAGAAAGTGCCAAGGAATAGTACAAGGCTCTCCTTGTTACCAAGATTGATTCTTGGGAGGAATTCATGAGGGTGTTCATACTGTAGTATGAGGATAGGATTGACCCCAAGTTTGCCATTCACAAACTCATAGCCATCAAAAAGGTCATCAATGATACAATAGCTGATTTCAACAACCATTTCATCATGACAATGAGAAAGGTACCTCCTCATATGAGAACCAACTAATCTATGTGCTTAGTTTTATATTGTGGTGCTTTTGATTTAAAATTATGTTATTGTTTGAGGGACAAGAGTTTACAAACATTAAGAGAGCCTTATGCTACAACAATAAACACAGAAAGTAATATGAAAGCATCAGGAAAGCACATAAAAATATCTGATGTAAAATTGGCCTAGGCAGATAAGCCCACTTTCAGTAAACCCTCACTACTGATGGAAAATTAGAGAAACTCATGGGGGTTGCAAAAGATTTGTCATATAAGGTTGCTAGAAATGATAAAGGGTTACCACATTAGGGTGATGTAACACATTTTAATGAAGATCAAAGATTGCATAACAGACCTTATAATATTAATTAGTCTAAGAGACCATAACAAAATGATAGACAAGTTGCCCCATGGCATCTAAGTTTTGAACAACCTGGAAGGGACACTCCTGATCCTTTGAGAAAGGATCGGGTTAATTTTTAAGATGAATCTTTGTGATTCCATGCTTGCTTCCTTCCCCATGACCAAGATAATTGTGTGGTGGCTCATTCATTGACCAGAGAGGAATAATTTCTAAATGAAGAGGGTGCAGATGACTATTACGAAGAGGAAATAAATCGATTTGATGATAAAGATTATGAGCATATGGGTCATGATGCTAATTATGACAGCCATAAGGAAGATGATCATATTTTCCAATATCATTATGATGAAGCTCCAAAAACGTATCAATTGCCATCTCATGATTTTGCGCATTTAAAAGACATTATGCAAAAAAATATCAGTAGTCCAAGCCTTCAAAAGAAGATATGAAAGCATTGACTGATGTAGCCATCTTGCAAGTCCAAGGAGGCTATCAATTGAGAAATAGAACTGTGCCTGTGTATAATGCGCCTACCAAGGAATCAAAATAGAAAAGATCTAATGGGGATAAGGACAAATGCAAGTGAAATGTAGAGCAAAAAAGTAGCAGTGCTCCAAAGAAGAATGTGTCAGAAAAGAAGAAGCTTCCAGTGCAACTGCTAGTAGCCAAACAGAAATATGTACAGAAGAATTTAGCACCAAAAGAGAAACCAATTACTATACCTATTTTAGAGGTCCATTATCCAAAAGGTTACAATAAGAAGGATCAGTCTTAGGCACAAAAAGAACTAGAAAAGGAGAAGACGCATGCGCAAGGTAAGGATATTTCATCTAATCAAATCATACTTTACATTCCTTGTGCAAATGATGTAACCATTTCATGTGATACTCCTTTGCCTAATTATAACCCTATTGACATGGCTCAAGTCTTTAGCCAAATCAAAATTTCTATGCCAATAGTGGAACTCCTTAGAATCCCTGTTCAAACATAGAGATAGGGTAGAATCTTTTATTACTATTGTAGATGCACAAAAACAACTTGTTGTTGTCCAGGAGTAACAATGAGGGTGTAGGTCATGAGGATCTAAAAGATTATAGGGAGGATCTATTTCAGCATACTATCACCTTTCAACTTGATGCAAAACCATTTAGGCAAAAACAGAGGCCTATTAATCCTACTATAGCTCCCAAAAATACAAAGGAATTATTGAAAATGAAAGATGGGGGTATCATTAAACACATCAGACATTCTAAGTGGGTGTCTAATCTTTTCCAAAAAGAAAAAAGAATGGGGAGATTAGATTGTGCGTAGATTTTAGAAATTTGAACATCGAATCCCTTAAGGACAATTATCCTCTTTTGAGCATGGATCATCTTTTGTAGAGGGTGCTTGGTTTAGAGATGATGTCCATGATGGATGGACTCTTGGGATATAATCAAGTGCTGGTCAAGGACTCAGAATAGTGCAAAACAACATTCACCACTCCTTGGGGAACACATGTTTATATGAGAATGCTATTTGGATTGAAAAACGCAGGATCTACGTTTCAAAGAGCAATGGATGTGGCCTTTGCTGGCCTCATTAATGAGATCATGGTTGTTTACCAAGATGTTCTAACTACATTTTCAAAGGATATGAATGATCATTGCAAGCATTTGCAATTGATTTTCGAGAGATGTCTAGAGTATGGGATCTCTTTAAATCCTAAAAATGTCAATTTGGAGTGGAAGAAGGAAAACTGTTGGGACATATCATGTCCAAGGATGGGGTCAAACTTGATCCAGAAAGAGTTAAGGCCATTGACCTTATCCCTCAACCTAAACTAGTAAAAAGTATTTAGTCCTTCTTGGGGCAAATTAACTTTGTGAGGAGATTTGTCCCTAACTTCACTGAGAAGACTAAAATCATCTCCAAGATGCTTAAGAAGGGACAGTCCATCACATGGGACAAGCAATCAGCTAAATATTTTCTTGACATAAATGAGGCTCTCAAGAATGCACTAATGTTGGTAAGTCTAGACTATTCTGATCCTTTCTAGGATTTCTCCTTTGCTTCATTTTATACTATTGATGTTGTATTATTGCAAAAGTACAGTGATGGATTTGATCAGCCAATAAGATTTTTAGCAACTCTTTGCAAGCTTCTAAGTTTAATTATTCCATTATGGAAAAGCATGCATATGCTTTGCTTAAGGCAAAAAAAAATTTAGACCATATCTTATGGTTGCAAAGACAATTGCATATGTGCCCCATTCTACTGTGAAATATATTTTCACACAGCAGTCTCTCAGGCTTCTGGAAGAAGATGTAGGTAGATCAATAGGATCCAAGAGTTTGACACTGAGGTGCAGATCACCAAACTAGGTAGAGGCTAGGGTTTGGCGAAATTGATGGCTAATTCAAACTTAGAGGCCACTGAGGTAAATGAAGTAGATGTTATTCCATTTGTTAATGCATGTATGTTGATAAATGATCCATGGTACAAAGATATTGTCTTTTATCTCGTCAATATGCAATGTCCCCTAGGTATGAATGTGACTCGACAAAGGACACTCAAGCTTTGGTCCCAAAGGTATGTCTAGATTAAAGGTGTGTTAATGTGGAGAAATCATGAGGGATTCCTATTGAAGCCTCTAGACTAGCAACTATCTGAGGTAGTTATTGAAGAATATCATCAAGGTATATGTGGTGGGCATTTTCATACCAAAACCAAAGCACATAAGATTATAAAAGTAGACTTTTAGTGGTTGAGTATCTTCAAAGATGTTGCCAACCTTGTCAGAAAATGTGATTCTTGCCAACATTTCTCTAACAAAATGAAATTTGCCAGGGCATTGCCTCTTTTACCAGTTGCAGTTGAAGCACTATTTCAAATAATGGTGCATTGATTTTATAGGAGAAATTCTAGAGCAATATAGCAATGGATTTAAGTGGATCCTTGAGGCCATTGGCTATTTTACTAAGTGGGTTGAGGCTATCCCCACTTGCAATGCCACATCCAAGGTGGTGATTGATTTTCTTATGAATAATGTAATAACCAGATTTGGAGTGCCATCCAAAATTGTTACAGACAATGCCATATGCTTCAAATCTCTAGATATTATTGATATGTGTGGCAAGTATGGAATCAAGTTGATTCACTCATCACCATACTATCCCCAAAGTAATGGACAACCCGAGTCCAACAATAAGAGTCTCATGAAGATTATAATAAAGATGTTAGATCAGAATAAGAAAAGATGGGATGATAAATTGAACTATGCTCTATGGGATGACAGGTTAACATTCAAGAAATCAATTGGAAGGAGCCCATTTGAGCTGGTATATGAAGCATAAGAAAAAATTTCAATGTCATTGGAATTGTTAGTATATCAGTTGCTGCAAGAAATTGGAGAAAATGGGGATGATTCTTTGACATTGCGGATGTACGAGGTGATTGAGTTGGATGGGGCTAGAAGGATGACACATAATAAAAAATTTCTACATTAAAAGAAGGTTGAGCATCTATTCAACAAGAGAATCATCGAAAGGAGTTTTCAGATTGGTGATCTAGTTATCTTATGGAATGCAAAATCAAAAGACAAGAGTAAGCATGGAAAATTTGATCCATTATGGCTGAGCCCTTATCAAATTGATGAAAGAGCTGGACAAGATACATTTTACATCAGAAATATGGAGGGAGAATTGCTGGAACTACCCATTCATGGACAACATTTGAAGCTTTACTTCTCATGGGTAAGTGCTTATGACTATATTTTTCCTTGTATATAAGTTATGGTTGAAAATACGTTTTGTTTGTATTTTTTCTTTTTGTGTGTTATTGTGTCTTTTTGGTTTTCCTGGAGATCTGAATCCTCACTATGACACTGCCTATCACAAGTCCCCAACTAAATCCAATGTAGGCACCTACAAAAATTTCAGCTCCCAAAATGTCCCATTCTATCCAAAAATCCAAAAATCCCCATTTTATGCATTTATCATTGAAAACTCCTCATTAAGATCCGATCAGAGATAGTTTCTAGGGGTCTTTACTTATAGAACATGATTAAGTATAGGGTCCGCAAGTCATTTACCTTTCTTTCCTACGAAAAAAATATCATTTCTTGCATTTAGTTGGCTAGTTGGCATTTTCTAGAACTTTCTAACTATTTCAGGAGTTAGCATATTTCTCGATTTGTTGACAAGAAGGTGTTAGCAGCAGTAAAGGAAGGAGCCACACTAAAGAATGAAGGAAAAAAATTGAAGTAAGAGGTAAAGGTAAGAAGGGAACTTCTAAGTCTTTGTCAGCATTGTGTTTTGGTTAAAAAACTTGAACGTTCACCAATAGAGAGTTCGGCCAATGGTCAATTTGTTGACAAAAGTAAAGGAAAGAACTAGATGGTTCATCAGCAAAAGAAAAGATGTAAAAACAAAGGTGATAAAGCCTTGGATGACAAATTTCTAAGTTTGAGAACCCGTCACTTTGCTGATAGTGGTTTAAAAATTTGGTGTTTCACTAATTTCACCGATGAAGGTAGGGTCAACTAGAGGAAAAGATAAGGTGTTTTTCCCATGGTTTGGGAAAGAGCAAGTTTTCCAATAAGAGGAAAAATGACTAAGGCAAAAGATTGAATGAAGGAGACTATCGGCAAACTAGAAGAAGAACAAACTAGTCACATAGTTCAAAATTTTCACAGTTCACAGATAAGGTGATAAAGGCATGCTTTTTTCTTGGTTTTAAAATTTAGAGATTCACCGATGGAAGTGACAACTAGCAGAAGGTTTGACAAGTCAAAGGTTTGGCATGGTAAAAAAATTTTGATAAAGAAGATATGGACAATGATTTTTTTTCTAAGGCATAAAGAGTTCAGGAAAAGGGGAAATCAGCATCAAAGAAAGCAAAGGCAAAACTGAAAGACAACTCTGGAAATTCTCATATTTACCGATAAGAAAAATAAAAGGTGCAGAAATTTGTGAAAATGGCTTAGTAAAAAAGAGTTGTCGATGAGTCAATGGAGTCCCAATCTTGCTAAAAGTTTAGACTTTTCATTGTTTGCTGATAGGATAGAATCGCCAATGGGATAAGACAAGGTAAGGATAAACGGAAAAAGGTTCTCAAAGTTATTTTTCTTTTTGCTAATAAAAGGCAAAACATTCTCAAAGTTCTTCTTTTTTCCAATAAAAGGTAAAGCAAGACCCTTGGTTTGAGAAATCAAAGCTTTACTGACGAGGCAAATATGAGAAAGGTAAAACCAGAATATCGCTACGAAAAAAATGAAAAGGTGGTCTCATTGGCAAATTGGTAGAAGGTGGAACTTTCCATAAGGTTCAAATATTTGGAATTTTGCCAATAAGATGATAATGAGTGAAAAATACAAAGTAAGGCATAGTTCAACAAAAGTGAAGTTTGTCGACAAAAATAAAAAGAGCAGAATCAAGCACTACCCATGGTTCTAGAAAGGGATATTTTGTCGATAAAGGGCAAGCAAGGGCCGAGTTTGCAAAATATAAGATTTTTCGATAAGGTAAATATGGCGCTAAGAGAAATTAGTTTGTGAAAGTTAAAATTCACCAATTGAACTAAAAAATAAGATGTCTCTGTCATTCGAGAATGTAACAATTTGCTAACTAAAGTGCCAAAGTGGTATGAAAGAAGAATGTAGTGGATGAAGGAGTTTGCGAATATGAAGAATAGGCCGATAGAGGATAGATGGAGCCCAACACACAAAGTGGTACAGTCAAAGATAGATGGATTAAAATAGAAAATTTGGACAACATATTAGGAATGTTTTAATTGCTTTATAATGATAATTCCCTAAGAGTATGCCATGATTGTAAGGATATACAAACTTATTTGTACCCATAATTTAATGAGTCTACAGAATAGTACCATGCAGGTGGTTGCCACAGTGATATTCTTCAATGCACAAATGACAAATAAGATAAGTCAAATGTTATAGATGGTAGGGAGAGGATTAGAACCTTCCCTCTTTATTTCTCTAAGTATAGGAAGAGTGCAAGCAATCTTCCTCTATCATTTTTAGAATAAATGAGCATGGCTTTTCTCTTCCAACATACAAATCTTTTGACAAACTAGGAAATAAATTTATGATAGCGTGGGTACAATAGTTGAAAGGGTGCAATGCCTGGGATATTGCAATGAGTAAGGACACTATATATGTAGGTGTTTAAGTTGTAATAAGGATTGGTTAGTGTTGTGTGGTTACACAACATGCCCCATTTTGACTTGAAAAAATAGGGACCCAACCTTTTGGCTTGGCTTGTTTGCTCTCTGGTGGTCTGGTAAAAGTAAGTCAGGTGCATCATCATGTGGAGTTAGAATGAGGTAAGTCACCATTATGAGGTCAGTTTGTCAATATTTGTATTTCATTTCTGCGACCTCATTGTTTGAAAGAATATTAAAATTCATGTAGGTTTGTCTTTTACATCATCCTGATATTCCTCAGGATGTGAGAGTTATGAACGGTCAAAGTTTTGGTCAAACCTGATATTCGTAAGAAGAGGGATCATATATTTTTATAGCTTGTCATCTTTTTGAAGATCATCATCATATTTGAAACATTCCCCCACAATATCCTGCGGCTCAAATATCCAGACGTCAACTTTAAGTTGTAGTAAGTCTTCCCCGTCAAGTGGTCTTTTGTATCGCGAGCGTCATGTTTTGAATGTAACCTAATATTTCTTAACATCCTCCTGATGCAAAATGTCACCCTTAGCAAATATCCTAGTGATGTCATCCAAACCAGATAAACAAAGAAGCAGATATAATGAGGACATCATCATCACATTCATATTTCGACAGGATATTTTTTTTCCAAACATGATCATGTTCGCCTAACATGACGATGACATCATGATGCCTTTCCAATACAAAGAATGAATATCACGATGACATCATCCAGATATTCCAAAAAAATACATGTAAGTTTGTCTCGTCATCATCATATTTTGAAACATCAACTGATACACCGAAATATCCTCCTGATGTACTAAACATAAACAAAGGTGCTTTTGTCACCTGAGTCTTGTCGCGATAACAATTTCAATATGAGGGAGGAGGATGATATTGAAACTCAACCCAATATTTGCGAATATCATCCTGCCCTCATGATATCCTGTCATATGGATATCCCCCCGCTCCTGTTGCCGCCATTATCATTTAATGCGCGTAGATATGGTAGGTAGTTCCCGCCGACCTCGGAACCCAATGAAACACCTGGTGAGATCCTGCGTTTTCGCACGAATGATCAAGGAATGTAATCTAACTTGTCAGATTTGACCTAAGTGTACCCTAACTGTGAGGTTAAAAGGTAACTCAGCCGCCATTTTCACATTTACCCTACGATAAACTTGTTTTACAGAGCACCAGCTTCCATATTTGCATACCAGCTACCGTTGCGCGATTTGAGCTCACAGACAGAAGGAAAGAGGTAATCATCAGTTGAATTAGGAGCGTTGTTGGCAATCCACTGGTATAAAAGAGAAATTTGCATAACCAGGTAAGTAAATGAAACCCTCATCATGTCATTATTGTTCAGGTATGATGATGGAAGTTTTGGTTTATGCATGTAATGGTGAAGAAATACAGTAGGCATAGTGATCTTAATTGCAATATGTATGAATGTATATACCTGTTGTGAGTTAGGATTTTTTGTTAATTGCAGGTACTCATGGCCGACAAACGGTATGTTAAGTGTCAAGAGTAATTCAGTAGGCCTATGTTATCTTCTCAGAGGGGAGTCCTATTCAAGTATGGAGCATTCACAGATACCCATCAGGGGAGCACCAATCTGGAGGCTTGGTCAGCTAAATTGAATGATGGGCAGGACAAGAGTCCTATGCTGGATGCAGTATTTGTATCAGGAATGTGGAATGCTACTGGTTTCCCGTATTCCATGGAATCCTCGGAGTTGGTTATAGAATGTGCCCGGAATTATAATCCTCAGACAAGGCAAGTGGTAAAGCATGGGAGAATATATGCAGACCTCTCCATCAAGGGTCTCTCCCAGACATTTGGACTGCCGTTGGGCAGTAAAGTAAAAAGTGTGGACCTGAGGAAGGCAGAGAAAGAGTATGAGGCCAACAAGAAATCGGCCAGAAAGAACATGTATTAATGGCGAGCAGAGAACAGCACATATCCTGTGGCGGCCAAACTCCCAGTGCACCTGTTTAAATATGATTTCAGTGAGGAGTACCAATACATGATTGCACTCCTGAGTTGAGTAATAGGCCAACCTGATACTGGTAGTTTCAGGGATTGGATGTATGGAGTTATAATGATGTGTATGTATTCGAACACCAAGCCACTGTGGGGTTAAATAATAAGTGATGCTCTGCATGAGCAACTGATGAACCTGGGAGGTTCAAATTGTGCATTTTATATGACATCCTACATTGTTTATTCTTGTGCTTATAGAGGCACTTTTGATGCCTTGGTTACAGATGGAAAGCTCACAGGCACAAATGCTGCATACATCTGAGATCATCATCCCCAGCTACAGAGAACCAACTACTTTAGAGACTACAAACTGGTCAATGATGCATTCTCTATGCATCTGGTGAGGACCATGGAAGAGGACAGAACAAAAAGATTGAGCATGGAGGCTCAAGAAGTAGTCTATAGGCATGGAGCCTGGTATATCTAGTTTGCAACTTTTTCTTATATAAGGGTTGAGGGTTTTGAGGAACATCCCCTCATGCTGCCGAGGTATACCACAGATGCAGTGATATTAATGGAATTTACTAGGTAGGGCTCTGTGATGATAAAGATGTACAAGGATGCCAAGAAGATGCCACCAATTTTGTTCCCAGTCAGCATTGGCAACTATATGTGCCCTGATTCTGACAATATAAAGAAGGTGATGGTCACCCTGAATAAAATGAATCTGCAGCCTTTCCCAATAACAAGACCATATGATCCTTACGGCATGATATAGAAGATTCTAGGAAAGCCTATTCACCAGAGGCACCTAGAGGATTTTTGGGCTGACTGCGAAGATGAGGCAGAAGCTAGAAGAAGAAGGTATCAGATGTTGAATCTGAACCAAATTAGGACTTTTGATTGCATCTCCCTTCCCCAGCAATTGAAGAAGGATGATGGCAGGATAATGGCAGATGAATATGAACAGAAAAAGATATACAATGACACTATCTCTGCACCTAACCTCACCATGCAGGAAGATATATCCTTTGACCCATTCATTCCCAGGACGATACAACTGACTCAAGCTTGGGTCGATGATCAGGTGGAGGCATTGAAGAAGAAAGGTGTTGCCATTATGGTGGACAACAAAAAGAAGGGACAGGATATTCCTGGGGAGGTATATGATGACTTCCTGCTTGAGAAGAGGAAGACTAAGGGAGACAAGTTACCTCCACCATAGCAACAAAGCAAAAGACCCCAAAGGGGTAAGAAAGTGCATAAACAACCCAAAGGGGTTATAATTGATAGGGCAGTGTTTACAGCTGAGGAGGTGGCAGGATCAAGATCAGGATCAGAGTCAGAATCCCCTCCAAAGAAAGAGAAGCCCAAGAAGAGTAAAACAGCTAAGGCTGGAATAACTGGGACCCTGGAAGTGGGTCAATCCTCAAAGAAATCTGGAGAAGAGGATATCCTCATGGAGGAGGAGCCTGAAGAAGAGGAGGCTCTGTTAATAATAAAAAGAAAGAGGAGAGCTCCACAGGTGCTGGTCTCTACCACACCTAAGAAACAAAGAACCTCCATGAGAGGTGGAATAAGTGAACCCCCTACACTATTATAAGGGGAAGGTAGTGAAGTGCCGAAGGAACTCCAACATAATGTTCCACTTCCTACCATACTCAAGTTCAAAACTGAACTTGCAGAAGAACAACTGAAAGTGACCTCTTAGGTACAACCGGAAGGACATGTCTCGCTTGATGAGACAATAAATTTGTCTGACGATGAGGTAGTGCAGGATGTGGTTGTATAGATGGAAACACTTGCTGCTAATATAAGTACGACTCCTCACAAGCCTCCACCAGTTCAAAGTGTACTTGAGGAGATGAAACAAGCAGAAGAAGAGCAAGAAAAGAGCCCAGAGTAGGTGGCTCAAGAAATAGGGCTAGAAGCATTGATCACAGAGGTGACTAGTCCTGTAGTGGTGGATCTGATAGTGAAATAGGATGTAAGTCCTGAACAGCCAGCAGGATCACCTGATAAAGGCCTCCAAACGGAAGAGATAGAGATAGCAGAGTTAGAGGGCCATGCTCTTGAAACCGGCCAACAAAGTCCACCTGATACATTAGAGGAACCTGCTATAGTAGAGGTTTAGGAAGCACTAGAGGATCCAGCTGTCAAAATACAAGAAGTTGATAGTGCAGGCTCAAAAGAAATAATAGCTGCAGAACAACCACCAGCACCTCAGGTAGGATCCTTAGTATATGGTGAAGTGGATAAGCAGCAAGGGGAAGAATTGGGAACAGATGAAGGAATGATAGAAGAAGGTCATGATCATCATGATCAGCAAATAGGTGCGCCACAGGGTTCCCCACACCAAGAAGATGCTCCCCCAGAGAAGGAAGTTCCTCAATAGGAGGAGAAGCCACAAGATCAACAGCAAAGAGAGCATCAAGAGGAAGAAAAAGAAAAATCACCATCTCCACAACATCTGTTGATAGAAACAGGAGATATGGGTGAACATCATGATGATGCTGAGAAACATGATCATGTACCTCCATGGTTAGCAAAGGAAGTAAATGTTGAAGAGGATCTCAAAATTCAAGAGTTTGACATCTCCACCTTATTCTCTGCGGATATAATGAAACCCAGGAGGAAGGCCAAAATGACTTCGGCCATCAAAAGAGATCCGGCAACAGGGAGAAGGACAACACAAATTGCCATACCTGCAGTGGAGAAAGAAAAAGGTAAAATCACTATAGATGAATTTCAAATCAGCACAGTTGATTTGGGCTTTGCCAATGAGGACCAAGAAGGTCAGGAGGGCAAAGACATCATTGACTCTCTAATTCAAAAGGTGAAAAGAGAGAAGGAGAAAAATAAGAAACATAAAGAGCACATTGCTCAGTTGCATGCCTATATCAAAGGGCTGACCGATCCTGATGATACCACAACTGAACGTGCAGTCCCATTGACTGCCATTTCTTAGGAGGAGGTAAATAAATTGGACCTCATGAAGCATGAGGCGTCCATAATAAGGAAATGGATGTCATCCGCATTGGATGATGCTATTGAAATAATGAAGGCCTCTTTGAAGAGGTGGAGCATTCTAAGTGACTCCAAGACCACAGTGGATAAATTGTAGATGCAGAACGGGAAGAGGTCTTACAAATTAGAGAGAGTCCTGAGCCTGTTAGGGGAAATAAGGAATATAAATCCTCAACTGCTTATCGGTAAGTAGGTGCTAAATAGTAATACTGTATGATTGATAGATATCTGGTATAAAGACACTCAGTTTGAGTGTGGAGTCCTGAAAAGATGTAATAATAAGCTGAGGGATATCAGCATGAGGCTACGGGATTTAATGGCTGAAGAAGCGGTGATATTGGAAGCATTGGAAGGCAAGGTGGAAGGTAAAATAAAAAATCAAGATGAAGAGTCCGCCATTAAAGCTGTACACAGCAACTTCCAATTAGAGATAGATGGTCCACCTATCCCTTTGACAGAAGAACTGATAGATAAAATAATGAGGATCAAGGTCCAGATGGAGAAATACAAAGAGACACTGCAGGACAGGAAAAATAAGCTTGATAATAGCAGAGACAAATATGAAGCACATAAGCACGCCATTGTCAAAGCAAACACTCAAGATGGTAGAGGGATAGATCAGGTTGTGCATTCATACGAGCAGGTCCACAGTAGTATGCAGCCCCATATGCAGCAGCATCATCATCAGGATAGTGAAAGTTCGGAAAGTGATGCACATGATGATGACCCGCATGAATCAATTGAGGACCATGATGAAGATACATCATGAAGGGGATAGTAGCATAAGTAGTATAGATAGTTGCCAGCTGGCAACTTGTGCCATTTTGTAAAGGCTAACAAAGTCAAGAGAATCGTGACCTTAGATTTGTATTGATAAATCAGGATCATAGATCTTTTGTAACGGATTCATCACCTTATTCTATAAAAGGTAGTGGAATGGCTTGTTGAAACATTCGAAACTTAATTGAAATCTGTTTGCTGAAGTATTCAGGGCTTTTTTCAAAGTTATTGTATATGTACATGTCTTTTGCATGCTTAATGAAAGAGAAGAGTATTTCGATTACAAATCTTCGTAAATCTTGAGTAATCTATGTCTAAATTCTGGATATGTGCTTTGATTTGCTGCATCCCTTGGAGTGCTCATCATGTTGCATGTATTGTTTTCATTCCTCATCCTCTGAAGTTTGCATCAACTGTATCTAGCTGTGGAATATCCTGGTGAACATATAGTTTGATTTCTTCTCCTCATGACAATATCAAGTATGTATGTGGATCAATAGCTAAAGGTTCAACATTAAATAGAAGCATTTCTTCAATTTCTTTTAAATTTCAGAGCATTTCATCTCCATAATTGCAAATAATTGATAATCTTAAGCAAATAACACAAATATGCAGACATCTCGTAGATAATCATAAATATTTAGCATATTTGAATACAAAGCATGTAGAATTGAAAATATCATGCAAAGATTGAGGTATTTCCACATCTTCTCATCAAATAACTGCATAATATAACTTCTCTATAAAGAATTTCTGCAGGAATGTCATGATGATGATAAAATTCCACGTAAGGCCCCAAAATGGAAACAGCAACTCACATTAACCTCTGAGTGACTTTAGACGATTAAGACCTAATCACCGGAGACTTGGGATCCTGAATTCTTTGAATTCATAGTATCTTTCAAGATGAATAAAGGTTAATGCGTACTTTTATTCTATGTTTGTTTGTGACTAACATCATGACCAACATAAATTGGCACTAGAAGGAGGGCGTGATCTGGAATACCATGTTCATCATCATTATTTTCAGGTTTGATGATGCAGAAAGAAAGGTAACATCTGATCATCCGTGAATTTTAAATACTACACAAATATTTACTATAAAAGGTTCGTATATGCTCATTCTATGTAAAGATTTCTAGATCTCACATAAATATTGCAAGCTTTACAGTAGATCATTTTGAATTCACTAATATTGGCCAAAGATACGTAAATTTGTTCAACTTTTGAAGAATTTAAGCCTTAGACACTTGAGATCTCATGCTACGGGTCAGGATACCCCAATATCCTGTCATATTTGCAGTATCTTCGCAAATATCTCGTAAATAGCCAGTTTGATTAGCCATCTGACTGCAAATATCACCTCATTTGGTGAAATCCAGCCAATATTTACAAAGTTCAGCCAATTTGCCTCAAAATTGGGAAATCCTGGCTGACAAGATAAATACCAAATCTAGACCTAGTGGAATTTTTGAAGAATTACCTGTTAGAGGTTTCAAACCTAGAACTGTAGACATTCATCATACTCCAGGGTCTAGTGCGTCAAGAGCTTCACCAGAACCCCCTCCTATAACTCCTGTTGGTTTACAAATACCTTTCGGGATATCTGTGACACCTCCTGTTCACCCTGAGGGTGTACCTTTAGTCCAACCTCAGCCAGCTACTCCATCAGCTCAACCTCCTCAGGTTGCAATGTCTTTCTTTGCAGCAGAGTCACCTTTGACTTTTACTGCATATCATGAGCTACCAAAGAATCCAGACAAACTTTGTCTAAAATATCATCCTTATCAGGATGCTGATGATCATATCAGGATTTTTAAGGAAGCTTGCTGCAGAGCCAGAATAGAACATCAAGATGTGGTGTGCAGGTTATTTCCTTTTTCCTTAGGGGAAAAGGCTTATAATTGGTTCATTAGTCTTGGTCAAGCCTCTGTTGGTTCGTGGGCTATCTTAGAGAAAGCCTTTCTTGACAGGTTCAAGGTCCCTATTAATCCATCTATGAATTACCATATGTTTGCTATAATCAAAAGATTTGAGAATGAGCCTATCGCCAATTTCAATGCTAGGTTTTAGAAAATGTTGTCCAAGTTAGTTGCCCCATATGTAGTATCTGATGCCTCTGCCCGGAGTATCTATTATTCAGCCCTGGATCCATTAACTTCCATGTTCATCAGGAGAACACATCCTGAGATCATTACATTGATAGGAGCTTTTCAAGAAGCTATCAAAGTGAATCAGCAGTTGATACCTGCTCCTACTCAAAATATAGTATTTCCTACCTTGCCTGGCATGCATTCACAATATCCCGCATCATATCCTACAAGATATTCTCCACAATATCCTACACAATATCCTAATGGAGCATTGATACCCCCAGCTGTCCTGCCTGCACCTTTGCAAGTACCTCCACTGAGCATCATGCCCCCTCCTAATGGAAATGGCCAAGTGCCACAATATCCTGCACAAGCTCAGACACCTCAGGGTGCTGATCTATCCAATAATAACCATGGATCCTCTTTCTTCAAACCTTAGACTGAAAATGTAGTAGCCAAAGCTCAGGAAGAAAAGGAGGAAATCAAAGAGATTTCTGCTCAATTGAGAAAACTCACCACAGAGGTGACACATTTGAGAAATCAGGGTTTCTATTCCCAGTCAAACAAGAATAGAAATTATGCCAATGATAGGTCAAATTATCCTGATAGAGGATATAACGCCAATAATTTCAACAATAATGGTGGAAGCAACAATAATCCTCAGAGACAACCTAGAGTGTGGAACTCTAGGCCAAATAATGGGTCATTACCATCACCCCTAGACAATTAGCCTCCTGGTGAAGCCAAATAGACTACTAGAGTCAATCTTGCTGAGGCAGCCCTTACTAATTGGTGTAGGATCCACAATACCAATTCACATGCAGAATTAGATTGTCCACAGTTTAGAATTGCTACTAGCATCTTTCAAACTGAAGTGTCTAACACTTCCAGAAATCCACCTCATGCAGAAGGAAATGAGATTGTTCCTTGTGGATATGACTCAGCTTTTGTGCTGGAAACCTACATTAACCAACCTCATCAGAGTCACAACCAGATATGTGAGGAATCTACCTTAACTTTTGAAACAAATTATGTTTTCCCCTTTGAGGATGAAAATGAACCTGCAAGAGAACATGAGGAAGTACATGCATATCAACAGCAATATCCTGGTAAGCTTAGTTATAACCTGAGGAGTAATGCCAACAGACCTGCTGGTCCATTGACATCATCCCTACCTCCAAATAATTTTAATACACCTCCTAATCCTAAAGCTAGCAATAATCCAGGGTTTCCCAAGGTAAATGCTCAGTACTTGTCCCCTCAGAACACAGGATCAAAGGTTGTAAATACACCTCATGACCCTGACAAGTTAGTCAGCTATCTGGCTAATGAAATGAAGAAAATTAAGATTAGCCTATCCCTGTTTGAGTTACTGAAAACTCCTGCCATCAAAAGGGCATTCATGAAATCACTAGATGATCCTACTTCTAAAGAGGATAGTCATCTTTCAAGTCAATCCAGTGGCAAGGATCATGCTACTAGGGATAATATTGTCAAGCCTAAAGTGTCAGCTACAGTCCAAGCCGCTGAAACCTCCCACATGACTTTGTACAGGGATAAAACTGAATCACCTCTGTTTCTCCTTACCATAAGAATGTTTAGCAAAAACCTGCACAACTGTTTGGTCGATTCAGGGGCTTCCACGAATGTTATGCCCCTATCAATATGTAACACTTTAGGACTACATCCTGCTAAATCCCTAAAGAAGGTCACATAGCTGGACAAAACATAAGTAAGTGTAGTAGGAGAATTAACTCACATCCACATGCAATTGGCATCTGATCCTAGGATCCAATATTACATTGACATTTAGGTAGTTGACATACCTGATACTTATGGGATGTTGCTTAGGCAAGACTGGTCCAAGACGCTCAATGGATATATGTCCACGGATTTCAGTCACATGTGGTTACCATGGAAAGGTATACCTAATCAAATTAGGATTGATGCTGAGCCAAGAATGAAACATATGATCACCGAGTACAACTGAACAAATGAGATCCTGTACGTAGACGTAGAGCCTAGAGTTTATTGCATTAGGCCACAAACTGTCAAAATAGCAGAAATCCTGATGCCTGAGCTACATCATGATGATGATGATGATCATGAGGAGGACATGCCAATCATAGAAACTGTTAATAATCCTGATAATGAGAATGAAATAGATCGCTTCAGAGACTTTGAAATGCATCTGTCTAATCAAGTAAAACGTTGTCAATTGTTAAATATACTTGCTAATGATATTTTGATTGATGGATGGTGTAGATTACACAATGAAGCACATTCAGAAAGGACTTGTGAAACATGCCTAGATATGATGATGCTGGAGCAGACATGTAGTGAGGTGTCATCATCATGTTCTGTGGTAAATGCTACATATAATGATGATGATGATGACACTAATTCTTATCTGTCTTCTGCAGGAACCGAAGAACTGACAGATCATGACGAAGATCATATCTTGAAAATAGAAGAAGTTCTGGTGTCTGACCAGATAAATGATATGAGGAAAGAAAAGATCACTCCTGGTAGTGATTGTTTTATGGAACCAGATTATGAGTTGTCTGATGAAGACAAAGGCAGTGATCTGACCAAGTTTGAAGAATTTTTAGTAAAGGAAATAGAGAAGACGACCCGATAGCATAAATCTCCCCATGAGGTTTTAATCAAAGGTTGGTGTAGGTTGCATGAGGCACCTCACTCAGAAACAACTTGTTCACTGTGTTTACACATTTTGAAGAAGCATGCAGCTATAAGCCCAGAAGATCATCCTCCTATTGAAGCGAAAGAGAAAATTGAAAAGCCATCAGGTTCACAAGAAAAGGGAAAGAAGAAACTTGAGGATGATGATGTCCCTAAGTTAAAATGGATATCAGGCGGAGTAGCAGCCAGAGCTGCAAAGAGAAAAGAAAGTTCAAATAAATGTCCTGCTGAAGATAAACCTTGGATCCTGAGGTTTGATGGATCTAAATCCAAGCAAGGTGCTGGTGTAGGAATTGACCTAATTGATCTGACCGGGAAATCCTACTTAGCAGCCTATAGATTACAGTTCCCCTGCACTAACAATGTAGCGGAGAATGAAGCTCTGATTCATGGGATACTGTTTGCTCATAAGAAGAAGATAAAGGTTTTGCATGTCTTCGAAGATTTGGAACTAGTGGTGAGGCAAGTAAGAGGAATCTACTCATGTAACTATAGAAAGCTATCCAATTATAGACATCAGGTATGGGACCTGGTTCAAGATTTTGACGCCTTTAATATCACTCATGTACCAAGAGAACAAAACCATTGGGTAGATGCACTTGCCCAAGCTACTAGTACATTGGAGCCACTGTCTATATCTGGTCTGAAAAGATTTTCAATAGAACTGGTGTCAGTACCTTCAGTACCTGATAATGTGACTAACCTCCAGGTGTTTGATGATGATCAGCACATTCTGGACTTCATTTCAAATAGAGACATATTTGAAGCTCAGATTATAGATGAGAATAGTATGGAAGATCATGTCTAGGAAGAAGATGAGATATTAGAGCTGCCTAGCAATAGGATTCCCAAAGGTATGATTGAATTAGAGAGAGCTTTTGATTTGGATAATATGCTCAAACAGAAGGATCTGCCCAAGGTAGATGGAGGTCAATATTCACAAGTGAATATTGGACAAGCTGATGACAAGAAAAACGTCTTGTTGGGTAAGGTGTGCACACCAGAAGAGTTAGAATGAATAACTCAGGCCCTCAAGGATTACATACATGTAATTGCATGGACATATGATGAGCTGAAGACATATGACACCTCTGTCATAACTCATACTATACCTCTCAAGCCAGATGCTAAACCTTTCAGACAGAAGCAAAGGCGGGTATATGCCTTGCTCGAACCAATAATTCTTGAAGAAGTCAAGAAGTTGTTAAACACCAAGATAATATTTCCTGTGAGGCACTCCACTTGGGTGGCTAATCTTGTGCCAGTCAGAAAGAAGAATGGAGACATCAGGTTATGTGTAGATTTCAGGAACTTGAACAGAGCATCAGAGAAGGACAACTATCCTTTACCCTCATTGGATGAAGTTCTGCAGATTGTAAATGGAGCTAAAATGATGTCCTTGGACGGTTTTTCAGGATACAACCAAGTGATGGTTAACAAAATTGACAGATTGAAAACTACCTTCACCACAAAGTGGGGGATATTTGCATATAGACATATGCGATTCGGACTCATAAATGCTAGAGCTACATTCCAGCGAGCCATGGATATAGCCTTCAGGGGTTTAATAGGAAAATGTATAGTCATATACATGGATGACTTGACAATATTCTCCAAGGAAAGGGGGAATCATGTTGCTGATCTTAGAAGTGTACTGAAGAAGTGTGAAGAATATGAAATATCTTTGAATCCCAAGAAGTGCATATTTGGGGTGACTACAGGAAAATTACTAGGCCACCTGATCACAGAAGATGGAATTATCATTGATCCTGACAGAGTGGAGTCTATCATGAAGTTACAACTTCCAGGAAGCAAAAAGGAACTCAAGTCTTATTTTGGTAAGATAAATTTTGTGAGGAAGTTCATTACCGGCTTTGCTCAGATTGTAAGACCACTAAATACCATGTTGAAAAGGGACCAGAAGCCAAAGCTGCATTTGAAGATATAAAGAAAGCCATTTCAGATGCTCCTGTCCTCATCAGTCCAGACTACACAAAAGATTTTTACATATATTCATTTGCTTCAGAACATACCTCTGCAGCAGTGTTAACTCAAAGAAATGAGGAGAAAGAAGAGAAACCAATTGCTTTCATGAGCTGTCCTTTCAGAGATCCTGAGTTGAGATATGTAGATGTTGAGAGACAAGCACTTGCGTTAGTCAGAGCAGTAAAGAAATTTAGACATTACATACTAAGAAGCAAAGTGATTGCTACCTGATGCAGCAATGAAGATGCCGCTGAGGCAAAGTGAGCCTGGTGAGAAAAGAGCCAAATGGATTACTGTATTACAAGAGTATGATATGGAAATTACACCAATGAAGCTGGTAAGAGGACAAGCTCTAAGCCAGATGATATCCGAAATTGATCCAAACATCACTAGTCAGCAATATGTGATCAATGAGAGGGACAATAAAGAGTGGTACTCAGATATCAGGCACATCCTAATTACTGGAAGATGTCCATCAAGAATGCAGGCTTCACAAAGAAGAGCCTTAAAAATAAGATCCCAAAAGTATATGATGAAGGGAGGAACCCTATTCAAGAAGAATTATAAAGGAATATACCTGAGATGTTTAGAAAAACCAGAAGCAAATAGAGTCCTAACAGAACTACATGACAAGTTTGGAACGGCGCATGGATCAGCATCGGCCACAACACATGCAATCCTTAGAGCAGGATATTACTGGCCTATAATTTTTAAAGACACAGCCGATCATGTTAAATATTATCATGTTTGCCAGGTTACTACCAACAGAGAGAAATATGCTGCACAACCATTGCAGCCAGTAATGGAAGAACGCCCATTTGCATAGTGGGGCATGGACTTCATAGGACCAATCAATCCTCCGTCCTCCTCATGTCATAAGTATGTCTTAACAATTACTGACTATTGTACTAGATGGACTGAGGCTATTAGCAGCAAAACTTGCACTGTAGATGATGTCATTAAATTTCTGGAGAGCAACATTGTCACCAGGTATGGAACTCCTTATGCATTGGTAAGTGATAATGGGTCTGCATTCGCTTCAACCAAGTTATCAAGTTGGGCTTTTGATCATGGGATTATACTTAAGTTTTCATCCAACTATTATCCCCAGGGGAATGGATTAGTAGAATCCACCAATAAAAATCTACTGAATATCATAAGAAAATTAATAGAGAAAAACCCCAGGGAATGGAACTCATTTCTAAAATATGCCTTATGGGTTGACAGAACTAGAATAAAAACTGCACTAGGAAACTTGCCCTTCCAGCTAGTATATGGGGTGGATCCCATCCTCCCTGTAAACTTAAAATTTCCTACCCTACAGTTTGCCCAAGAATACCTAGGCATAAACAATAAACAAGAAGTTAGGTTGCTTCAGTTGATGCACCTGGAAGAAAAAAGGAGTCAAGCAATTGACCAATTTGTAAAACATCAAGCTGTTGTCAAACGCTGGTTTGACAAGAGAGCCAGAGTTAAAGCTTTCAGGATATCTGATTTAGTCCTGATGTGGGATAAAGCCCATGAAAAGAAAGGTGACCATGTTAAGTTTGATAGATTGTGGATAGGTCCCTTTCAAATTTCTGAGATACTAGGAGATAGCACTTATAGGCTTAAGAACCTGACAGGTGAGGATGTCCCATTGCCAGTCAATGGAAAATTCCTCAAACATTATTTCCAAGCCTGAATGACTTCATGATAGTCATGTGTATCATATTGTATATTTGTATAGTTGTTTGTATAGTTTGTTTGTTTGTTTTGTTGGTTGGGACCTTGTTCTGATAAATCAGGATGATGCACTTCATCACCCCAGAAAATAACTAAATTGTTAAGGTTCAAGTAATGAGATCACATTTAGACATAGGTTATGATTCATTGTAAGAAGTGTCCATGATCAAGTTTGTGATATCTTTTCATCAGGGTGCCTTTTCTTGGTCAAAATGAATCAATCACAATGAAACATCTAACAGCCTTGGGTTTGCTGAGCGCACAAGTATAGGTGTTAAGTGAAAAATCTAAAGGGACTCCCTTGCTACCAATACAATCTCCAACCTAAAGCTGCAAATGACTATATCTTGTACAAATGAGCTGACATGATGATATCAGATACGAAAAAAAAATCAGAAAAGAAATAAAATTAGGCCATCTAAGTAACTCTACCGGGGCTATAGACGCCTGCTGGTAGTGGGGCTCTACTTAGGGAGATTGTATAGATAACCTTGCCAGGGCTATAGACGCATGTTGGCAGCAAGGCTCTATCCAGGTTGGCTATGAGGGATGATCTCTAACTATGTAGTTTAACACCAGTTACTTATGTTTTCAACTTGCTTTCAAGATGAGGATAATTAATCATATGCACACACCTGATCTTTGGTTAGCATTGTTACCATGATGAAATTTTATCATTTAGAAGATTATGATACTTATATTTAGATAGAATTCAAATACTATAGATGAATGTGATCACATCACTTGAATCATTGGAATTTGTTTGTTTTCTTTGGTGGCAAGTTGTTGTGTGGTTACACAACACGCCCCATTTTGACTTGGCAAAACAGGGACCCAACCTTTTGGCTTGGCTTGTTTGCTCTCTGGCGGTCTGGTAAAAGTAAGTCAGGTGCATCATCATGTGGAGTCAGGATGAGGTAAGTCACCATTATGAGATCAGTTTGTCAAGATTCGTATTTCATTTCTGTGACCTCATAGTTTGAAAGAATATAAAATTCATGCAGGTTTGTCTTTTACATCATCCTAATATTCCTCAGGATGTGAGAATTATGAACGGTCAAAGTTTTGGTCAAACCTGATATTTGTAAGAAGAGGGATCATATATTTTTATAGCTTGTCATCTTTTTAAAGATCATCGTCATATTTGAAACATTCCCCCACAATATTCTACGGCTCAAATATCCGGACGTCAACTTTAAGTTGTAGTAAGTCTTCCCCGTCAAGTGGTCTTTTGTATCACGAGCATCATGTTTTGAATATAACCCGATATTTCTTAACATCCTCCTGATGCAAAATGTCACCCTTAGAAAATATCCTGATGATGTCATCCAAACCGGATAAACGAAGAAGTAGATATAATGATGACATCATCATCACATTTATATTTCGACAGGATATTTTTTTCCAAACATGATCATGTTCACCTAACATGACGATGACGTCATGATGCCTTTCTGATACAAAGAACGAATATCATGATGATGTCATCCAGATATTCCAAAAAATACATGTAAGTTTGTCTCGTCATCATCATATTTTGAAACATCAACTGATACACCGAAATATCCTCCTGATGTACTAAACATAAACAAAGGTGCTTTTGTCACCTGAGTCTTGTCGCGATAACAATTTCAATATGAGGGAGGAGGATGATATTGAAACTCAACCCAATATTTGCAAATATCATCCTGCCCTCATGATATCCTGTCATATGGATATCCCCCCGCTCCCGTTGCCGCCATTATCATTTAATGCGTGCAAATATGGTAGGTAGTTCCTGCTGACCCCGGAACCCAATGAAACACCTAGCGAGATCCTACGTTTTCGCACGAATGATCAAGGAATGTAATCTAACTTGTCAGAGTTGCCCTAAGTGTACCCTAACTACGAGGTTAAAAGGTAACTTAGCCACCATTTTCACATTTACCCTACGATAAACTTGTTTTACAGAGCACCAGCTTCAATATCTGCATACCAGCTACCATTGCGTGATTTGAGCTCACAAACAGAAGGAAAGAGGTGATCATCAGCTGAATTAGGAGCGTTGTTGGCAATCCACTGGTATAAAAGAGAAATTTGCATAACCAGGTAAGTAAATGAAACCCTCATCATGTCATTATTGTTCAGGTATGATGATGGAAGTTTTGGTTTATGCATGTAATGGTGAAGAAATACAGTAGGCATAGTGATCTTAATTGCAATATGTATGCATGTATATACCTGTTGTGAGTTAGGATTTTTTGTTAATTGCAGGTACTCATGGCCGACAAACGGTATGTTAAGTGTCAAGAGGAATTCAGTAGGCCTATGTTCTCTTCTCAGAGGGGAGTCCTATTCAAGTATGGAGCAATCACATATACCCATTAGGGGAGCACCAATCTGGAGGCCTGGTCAGTTAAATTGAATGATGGGCAGGACAAGAGTCCTGTGCTAGATGCAGTATTTGTATCAGGAATGTGGAACACTGCTGGTTTCCTGTATTACATGGAATCTCTGGAGCTGGTTATAGAATGTGCCCGGAATTATAATCCTCAGACAAGGCAAGTGGTAAAGCATGGGAGAATATATGCAGACCTCTCCATCAAGGGTCTCTCCCAGACATTTGGACTGCCGTTGGGCAGTAAAGTAAAAAGTGTGGACCTGACAAAGGCGGAGAAAGAGTATGAGGCCAACAAGAAATCAGCCAAAAAGAACATGTATCAATGGCGAGCAGAGAACAGCACATATCCTGTGGCGGCCAAACTCCCAGTGCACCTGTTTAAATATGATTTCAGTGAGGAGTACCAATACATGATTGCACTCCTGAGTTGAGTAACAGGCCAACCTGATACTGGTAGTTTCAGGGATTGGATGTATGGAGTTATAATGATGTGTATGTATTCGAACACCAAGCCATTGTGGGGCCAAATAATAAGTGATGCTCTGCATGAGAAACTAATGAACCTGGGAGGTTCAAATTGTGCATTTTACATGACATCCTACATTGTTTATTCTTGTGCTTATAGAGGCACTTTTGATGCCTTGGTTACAGATGGAAAGCTCACAGGCGCAAATGCTACATACATCTGGGATCATCATCCCAAGTTACAGAGAACCAACTACTTCAGAGACTACAAACTGGTCAATGATGCATTCTCTATGCATTTGGTGAGGACCATGGAAGAGGACAGAATAAAAAGATTGAGCATGGAGGCTCAAGAAGTAGTCTACAGGCATGGAGCCTGGTATATCCAGTTTGTAACTTTTTCTTATATAAGGGTTGAGGGTTTTGAGGAACATCCCCTCATGCTGCCGAGGTATCCCACAGATGCAATGATATTAATGGAATTTATCAGGCAGGGCTCTGTGATGATAAAGCTGTACAAGGACGCCAACAAGATGCCACCAATTTTGTTCCCAGTTAGCATTGGCAACTATATGTGCCCTGATTCTGACAATATAAAGAAGGTGATGGTCACCCTGAATAAAATGAATCTGCAGCCTTTCCCAATAACAAGACCATATGATCCTTATGGCAGGATAGAGAAGATACTAGGAAAGCCTATTCACCAGAGGCACCTAGAGGATTTTTGGGCTGACTGCAAAGATGAGGCAGAAGCCAGAAGAAGAAGGTATCAAAGGTTGACTCTGAACCAAATTAGGACTTTTGATTGCATCTCCCTTCCCGAGCAATTGAAGAAGGATGATGGCAGGATAATGGCAGATGAATATGAACAGAAAAAGATATACAATGACACTATCTCTGCACCTGACCTCACCATGCAGGAAGATATATCCTTGGACCCATTCATTGCCAAGACCATACAGCTGACTCAACCTTGGTTCGATGATCAGGTGGAGGCATTGAAGAAGAAAGGTGTTGCCATTACGGTGGACAACAAAAAGAAGGGACAAGATATTCCTGGGGAGGTATATGATGACTTCCTGCTTGAGAAGAGGAAGACTAAGGGAGACAAGTTACCTCCACCACAGCAACAGAGCAAAAGACCCCAAAGGGGTAAGAAAGTGGATAAACAATCCAAAGGGGTTATATTTGACAGGGCAGTGTTTACAGCTGAGGAGGCAGCAGGATCAGGATCAAAGTCAGAATCCCCTCCAAAGAAAGAGAAGCCCAAGAAGAGTAAAATAGCTGAGGCTGGAATAACTGGGACCCTGGAAGTGGGTCAATCCTCAAAGAAATCTAGAGAAGAGGATATCCTCATGGAGGAGGAGCCTGAAGAAGAGGAGGCTTCGTTAATAATAAAAAGAAAGAGGAGAGCTCCACAGGTGCTGGTCTCTACCATACCTAAGAAACAAAGAACCTCCATGAGAGGTGGAATAAGTGAACCCCCTACACTATTACAAGGGGCAGGTAGTGAAGTGAAGGAACTCCAACATAATGTTCCACCTCCTACCATAGTCAAGTTCAAAACTGAACTTGCAGAAGAACAACTGAAAGAGACCTCTCAAACACAACTGGAAGGACATGTCTCGCTTGATGAGACAATAAATTTGTCTGATGATGAGGTAGTGCAGGATGTGGCTGCACAGAAGATGGAAACACTTGCTGCTGATATAACTATGACTCCTCACAAGCCTCCACCAGTTCAAACTGTACTTGAGGAGATGAAACAAGCAGAAGAAGAGCAAGAAAAGAGCCTAGAGCAGGTGGCTCAAGAAATAGGGCTAGAAGCATTGATCACAGAGGTGACCAGTCCTGTAGTGGTGGATCTAACAAAGAAACAGGATGTAAGTCCTGAACAGCCAGCAGGATCACCTGATAAAGGCCACCAAACAGAAGAGATAGAGATGGCAGAGTCAGAGGGCCATGCTCTTGAAACCGGCCAACAAAGTCCACCTGATACATCAGAGGAACCTGCTATAGTAGAGGTTCAGGAAGCAAGAGTTGATGAAGAGAAAGAAGCACTAGAGGATCCAGCTACCAAAATACAAGAAGTTGATAGTGCAGGCTCGGAAGAAATAATAGCTGCAGAACAACCACCAGCACCTCAGGCAAGATCCCCAGTATCTAGTGAAGTGGATAAGCAGCAAGGGGAAGAATTGGGAATAGATGAAGGAATGATAGAAGAAGGTCATGATCATCATGATCAGCAAATAGATGCACCACAGGGTTCTCCACACCAAGAAGATGCTCCCCCAGAGAAGGAAGTTCCTCAACAGGAGGAGGAGCTACAAGATCAACAGCAAAGAGAGCATCAAGAGGAAGAAAAAGAAAAATCACCATCTCCACAACATCTGTTGATAGAAATAGGAGATATGGGTGAACATCATGATGATGCTGAGAAACATGATCATGTACCTCCATGGTTAGCAAAGGAAGTAAATGTTGAAGAGGATCTTGAAATTCAAGAGTTCGACATCTCCACCTTGTTCTCCGCGGATATAATGAAACCCATGAGGAAGGCCAGAATGACTTCGGCCATCAAAAGAGATCCGGCAACAGGGAGAAGGACTGCACAAACTGCCATACCTGTGGTGGAGAAAGAAAAAGGTAAAATCACTATAGATGAATTTCAAATCAGCACAGTTGATTTGGGCTTTGCCAATGAGGACCAAGAAGGTCAAGAGGGCAAAGACATCATTGACTCTCTAATTCAAAAGGTGAAAAGAGAGAAGGAGAAAAATAAGCAACATAAAGAGCACATTGCTCAGTTGCATGCCTATATCAAAGGGCTGACTGATCCTGATGATACCACAATTGAACGTGTAGTCCCATTGATTGCCATTTCTCAGGAGGAGGTAAATAAATTGGACCTCATGAAGCATGAGGCATCCGTAATAAGGAAATGGATGTCATCCACATTGGATGATGCTGTTGAAATAATGAAGGCCTCTTTGAAGAGGTGGAGCATTCTAAGTGACTCCAAGACCAAAGTGGATAAGTTGCAGATGTAGACCGGGAAGAGGTCTTACAAATTAGAGAGAGTCCTGAGCCTGTTAGGGGAAATAAGGAATATAAATCCTCAACTGCTTATCAGTAAGCAGGTGCTAAATAGTAATACCGCATTATTGATAGATATCTGGTATAAAGACACTCAGTTTGAGTGTGGAGTCCTCAAAAGATGTAATAATAAGCTAAGGGATATCAGCATGAGGCTACGGGATTTAATGGCTGAAGAAGCAGTGATATTGGAAGCATTGGAAGGCAAGGTGGAAGGTAAAATAGAAAATCAAGATGAAGAGTCCACCATTAAAGCTGTACATAGCAACTTCCAATTAGAGACAGATGGTCCACCTGTCCCTTTGACAGAAGAACTGATAGATAAAATAATGAGGATCAAGGTCCAGATGGAGAAATACAAAGAGACACTGCAAGATAGGAAAAATAAGCTTGATAATAGCAGAGACAAATATGAAGCACATAAGCATGCCATTGTCAAAGCAAAGACTCAAGATGGCAGAGGGATAGATCAAGTTGTGCATTCATACGAGCAGGTCCGCAGTAGTATGAAGCCCCATATGCAGCAGCATCATCATCAGGATAGTGAAAGTTTGGAAAGTGATGCACATGATGATGACCCACATGAATCAGCTGAGGAGCATGATGAAGATACATCATGAAGGGGATAGTAGCATAAGTAGTATAGATAGTTGCCAGCCGGCAACTTGTACCATTTTGTAAAGGTTGACAAAGTCAAGAGAACCGTGACCATAGATTTGTATTGATAAATCAGGATCATAGATCTTTTGTAATGGATTCATCACCTTATTCTATAAAAGGTGGTGGAATGCCTTGTTAAAACATTCAAAACTTAATTGAAATCTGTTTGCTGAAGTATTCAGGGCTTTTTTCAAAGTTATTGTATATGTACATGTCTTTTGCATGCTTAATGAAAGAGAAGAGTATTTCGATTACAAATCTTCGTAAATCTTGAGTAATCTCTGTCTGAATTCTAGATATGTGCTTTGATTTGCTGCGTCCCTTGGAGTGCTCATCATGTTGCATGTATTGTATTCATTCCTCATCCTCTGAAGTTTGCATCAACTGTATCTAGCTGTGGAATATCCTGGTGAACATATAGTTTGATTTCTTCTCCTCATGATAGTATCAAGTATGTATGTGGATCAATAGCTAAAGGTTCAACATTAAATAGAAGCATTTCTTCAATTTATTTTAAATTTCAGAGCATTTCATCTCCATAATTCCAAATAATTGATAATCTTAAGCAAATAACACAAATATGCAGACATCTCATAGATAATCATAAATATTTAGCATATTTGAATACAAAGCATGTAGACTTGAAAATATCATGCAAAGATTGATGTATTTCCACATCTTCTCATCAAATAACTGCATAATATAACTTCTCTGTAAAGAATTTCTGTAGGAATGTCATGATGATGATAAAATTCCATGTAAGGCCCCAAAATGGAAACAGCAACTCACATTAACCTCTGAGTGACTTCAGACGATTAAGACCTAATCACCAGAGACTTGGGATCCTGAATTCTTTGAATTCATAGTATCTTTCAAGATGAATAAAGGTTAATGCGTACTTTTATTCTATGTTTGTTTGTGACTAACATCATGACCAACAGTTAGTTTTGCAATTTCTCAATAGGGTTGTGAGCTCTGGAAGGATGATCAAGAAAGGATATTTTTGTAGTCTTTGTTTAACATGAAATAGTAATAAAATTTATGTAATAGAATTTTTAAATCTTTGTATCAAATTATTGTTTTTCTCTAATGTTGTAGGTGTTTTTATTAGAAACCCATAATCAAAATTATAATTTACTCTTGCCACATTTAATAGTTTGAATTTAAGATCTAATTTGAATGAATGTGACAGTTCTTAATCCATTTTCAAACTTTGTAAATGGTCAATTCAGTATTGCATAGGGAAGAATATGGTATATGGTGTTGGATCATTAAGCATTCTCAGTGATTTGGTATTGATTTTTTTGCATTTAATTTATCAAATACAAAGTTATGCCCTTCTGTGTGGTTGTTTTTCCTTTGTTGAACATTAGACTCTGCAACTCAATCGATAGGCACCAGTCTAAGTTGCCTTAGATCATCCAATCTTCAAAATGAAAAAATACATATTATCTTTAGAAGCAATAATAGTTTTATGCATCCTCATTGTGTAGGATTGCCATTATTAGCTATATAGGTGTCTAATAACAAGAAGTTGTTCTTAGTTCAGTGACATATTTGGGACTAAGAAAGTGATTTGGGTTTGGTTATTAATATTTTTAGTTGTTCATCTAGTTTTTGTGTTAATACCTACTTAGGTATACCCATTGGAATATCCCTCCAGAGTTTAAGCTAAGCTCAAAGAGCAGAGGAGCCTACCCACTCTTGTAGTTGGCAAAAATCACCCATTACTTGTTGATAAACCTCTTTCTATCACCTTGATGACAATCCTTACCCTAGGTGATTTAGAAAAGTTTTAGAGTTTTATGTTGCAGTTATTTTAGGAACCAACAACAAGTTCAAATCCTTTTTGTATCCATTAGTTGAATTTTTTATTTTTCACTTTTGAGGCTTCTTATTAGATCTTTTTACAAAATTTATTGTAATTGGCACCACTTTTATCCTTCTAAAAATGGCTACATCCTCTTATTCTTATGTACATGGAGATTATATGGTTGATGCTACATATAATGGTCTTTTTGGACCTATTTTCACTACACCTAATAGGGCCTCCAAAGACTCACATGAGTCATCAAATGCATAAAGTGTAACAAGATCAAATTGGAATTTGGAGGCACCAGAGGCTAGAGGAGTGTCCATCATCTCAAGTCAGCTTCTTGCTCAAAGATGGTTTTTTACAAAAGAAGCATATGTTTTTGTGTTTTTAATGTGTTCCTTTTTATGATGTTAGAAATTCATATATTACAAAGTTTGTTTTTGAAAACAGGAAGGGATTTGGTGAACTCAATATGGATTGTTACCTAGATAGTTTGAAAGTATATGATCTAGGGTATTATACCCTTCCAAGGGTCATGAGACAACTTGATAGAGACATGTGGATCTTAGCATGGATTGTTGTCTAATAATTCAGGGGATCTGTGATTCATGAGTTTGAGGTGGAAATCTGAGAACTCACAAATTCATGCTCAGCTACACCTTTACAAGGGTTAAGAGGTAGCTTGATGGAGTTCCACCTAATTCAAAATTTGTTTCTTCAAGAAAAAATCTTCTTAAGAATGTGTATTTGTTTGTTTCAGTCAATTGTTTCTGGTTTGTATAATGTAAACCTTAAGGTTAGATAAGAATAAGTAGTCTGTATAGGTTAGATAATAATAAGAAAATATTAGTTTTTAGTTAGTAGTTAGTTGGGAGTTATTCCCGTATGGTGGTTTGAGAAGTTATATTCAAAAGGATTTATAAAAGCCATCTTGGGGTGAATGTAAAACTATCTACAAATTAATATATCATTTTGTGTTTTGATATAATCAAGCAAATTATGTAGTAATCTTTGATTTAACCAACATTTCTATTGTTTGTAGGTAGAATGAGGTGTAAAAGTTAAAGAGAAATATACTTTTTCTTTTGGGTTTAATGAGATTGACCATTATTTCATGCAACAATAAAAAAATTATTTGGCAATTACATCCTTCATGTTTGTACAATCAAGAGAATTAATGAGGTGTGGCATTGAATTGATTAGAAGTAGGCCTTATGTTATCTAGGTCACCTGTAAATGTTTAGATCTTCTTATCGGAGATGATGTAGATGCATATGGATACTTGTAGCTTATTAAATGCCTAATTTCATCTTGTTTCTAGGTTGAAATTTTGTGCATATGCAGACTTGTAGCCTATTATATGTCTAATTTCATATAGAGAGTTTAAAATTAATGATTTCTACTAACTTAGAGGGATGCAATTTATCATATATTATATCCTAAAGGTCTCTATATACATATTTCTTTATCCTTGACTAGTAATATGTTCTTGGGATGGAGTTGGGAAGGATCTGGGAGGGACCTTGCTTGAAGCTAGGTTTAGAAACTTGGGAGCATGATTTCAAATGATAATTAATTTTGCGTAGAGTTTCATTATCTATCAAAGATGAGTTTTCTTTGTCAAGGAGTGTAATCATTGTTGATTAATTAGGTCTTTCCTTTGTAAACAAATATTACTAAGCTTTAATATATATTTGTAGATATCTTTGTTTGTTGAAATTTGTGCATTCATTATGGTGGTTTTTTCCTACAATCTTCACTTCTTTTTCATATATGATCATTTATTTTTATTTCTCTAAATGTTAAGTAGTAATCTACATATGACTTATGATGGTTATTCTCTTCTATAGGAGACTAATTTTCATTACCTGATAACATTGTTCTTATCTTTTTGTTGAGTAAGGATAGATGGTTGTTTAATTAATATTTCTTGTGATTGCAAAGGAGGAATAGAAGTCAATAATTTCCATTAAAGTTGATCAATTCTCCTTTCTCATACCTTCTGTCTACTCTTTTTTTCCTTTTCCTCTATCCCATTATATTTTCATATTTTACTTTATCACCTATGTATTGTATCTTTAGCTTAGCTTAATAGTAGCTTCTATTGTGCTTCATTATTTTTAAGATCAAGGTTTTGTCTTATTTTTGTGTATGACTAGCTTTTGTAAGAGAAAGAACTAGTTATTATACATTCAACTTGGACAAATTAATCATCACCTTATGCCCTTTGTGAAATAATAAGATATCAACTACTTGTTATCTCTGTGTGCCAAGACCTCATAATCTTCAACCTTAGAGTGTTCTTCTAATTATCTTTTCAAGGGAGTAGGCATCTCTTGATTCCTCTTGACTTTGGCATGCCATTTGTGTCACTAAAAGATTAGAACTAGAAGGTGTACCACCTTGATGATGTTAATTGACCAACCGATAGCTACTTTGATTACTCGATGCCTATACTTATGTCCTTTTACCATACTTCAATCACATGCTTATGTTATCTTGTTGTTCATGAGTTATCCTAATAATTAGATCATATGTGGTGATATTGTCCATTCTTACCATATCAACTTATTATATTTGGAGCACCATGCTCTCTCATATTCATTGATATTATCTCGTTATGATTTTAGAGCCATCCTTTTAGATTGAGGGCAATCTACTCTCCCCATTCTCCATTTTATTACCATTTCCATATCATCAATAATCCTATCATATTTTAGGGCATTAGTTCTTCCCCCATTTCATCTTACATGTACATACCTATATATGAAAACCTAGAACTATGTTAGCACTAGGGACCTATTTCCATACCTTGACAATTGTGTGGTCATTCTTTTCAATACAATAATGATGGCATATGACTATCTTGATATCTGATGTATATACTTGGGTGTTTTTATTCATTAAGGGCCACATCATTTTCATTTGCCTATACTAGGGATAACCACATACCCTTATTCTTATCTCTAGCCCATGTGCTTACATCACCTACCAATTAACATGTTTGATTTGTTTGTTACATAGTAGATTCATGATACTAATTTAGTTTACATAATTTATATGCTTATATAGCTAGCATATTTTACATTTTAAATACTATTTTCCTTTTCCTTAATTCCTCACATCCATGGATGCAACCAAATGATGTGGGGCATATCCTATCATTAATATTCTTTTGTGAAGTTTATAGATAGCTATAGGCACCAATGAACAATCTCATCATTGCTTCCAAATAATTTATTATCACATTATAGTGGTAACACCCAATATGCCATTACTATTTTGCAAATAGGCATATTTTTCTAATCCCACCCTCTCCCACAATTTCTCATTATCATAATTGGTAAAGTAAGCTTCCATTTATTTTATTTTTTATACGCATGAAAGAAGCTACTCATTGTAGATCTTTACTCTATTTTGTAGGTTCCCATAAAGCACGCATGCTAGAGGTGAACACACACAATAAGATTTAGTAAGGTCTAATAATTTGTAGGGACCTAAGTATTGTTTTTATTACTAGATATTTACTTCACATGCATGTTTGTGAGTGCTTATTTACTTTGAAACACATGTTCTTTTAGGGTTCACATGTATCTTAATGGAGGCAAAGGTGCTAAATTTACATAGCCATGCTAATTACCATTACATTTTGGGCCCATTTTAAGAGAATGCCTTAATATGACTATATAGTGACATGTGATGTAGTTTTATACTAAGTTTGGATTCATCCCTAATCTCATCCATCTCTCATTCATTTCTCTTTACATACATTATCATGCCTTTTGACTTTACCTCTACCCCATTTACACATATAACCTAATATATATTACCATGAGTGTAGTTTCTAACATATTCATTTCCTACCTTGAGATCATTAATTCTATGTCAAGGGTCATATCCATGATGTTTGTGAGTGATCTCGCATGGCACAAATTTGATCCAAATTTTAAATTTTTAAAATTCAATTTTAATGTCTCTTGCCCTTTTCCAGTATACATTGGGAGCTGATTTGGTAAATGTATGTGCAATCAATTTATGTCCTTATATTTAATTGTGTTCATTTGAGCATTAATTTATTATCTAATCATCCCTATAATGATTTGAACTCCTAGATTATTCAAAGAGCAATCACTATAGGAATTTTTTAAACTTGAAGCATTAACAAATCTAATTTGCATCATAAGTCATGTATGACATCTACATTACTTGGGACTATTGTCTCTAATCCATTCCATGACCATAACATTCTTTAATCAAGTGGGTTGACCTGGGAGAAATTAAGCCTTACTACCCTGTAACTTCCACAAGCTATTTTTAAATACTTCAAATATTTTTTTTATGGAGGTTAACCATGATACAGGAGCATCTAGTGGTGTAAGGGCAATCTTGCATCACCCAAAAATAAAAGATGTCGATTCAAAATCATTAATATTGTTTCCATTTCTTTCAAAATTAGTATTTCTGGTTCCATAATTGCTTGAATAATGATGTAGAACTTTCAGTTTTTCCAAACTGCTAAAAATAGCAAATTGTTATTTTTGGAAAGTTTGCATTTGGGCACAGATTGAAGCAAAAATTTACAGGAAGCTTTGTAAATGAAAAATAAGACCTTTAGTGAAGGAATCATGCAAAGATCATTTGTGAGTCGAAAGATATTAAAGTTTTTTGTTTCCTGAAAAATGCCTCAAAATTATTCTAATTTAGGTTTGAGGCACTAAATAGCCTCATACAAGCCTAAAAATAGGTGGAACTAGCAAAGCCCATTCTTAGTGCATAGAGTACTCTATGATATTTCTAGAACTTCAAATGGTTCATCAATCAGACACCCGGATCAAAAGATATGGCTCTCGGAAGTTCACCTATTTTTGGAGGGAGATGTAAAATTTCAAAGCTATTAATGACCATTTTTAGGAACCCTTAGAAATAGTAGAGGTAAGGGGAAAAGAGTATAACTAAGAAAAGGTGGGAAAACATAAACCCTAGATGATTTTGGGTTATAGAAGGTAGAAGGTTTTAGAGCCTGGTGATAGGTAGTTGTAATGTGTTGCAGTCTGTGGAGGATTCATCCTCTAATTGTATAATTTGAGCTTATGTGATGTAATGAATTGTCCAAATCAATAAAAGAATATTGTATTTTCTGTGTGCAAGTTATGTTGTAGTGTGTTTTGTGATTTACCCCTTTCATCAAGTAGTATTAGAGAAAGAGTTCCTGAATGTGTAGACAGATCGCCAAGTGTGAGGTAGGTTGCACCAAGACTTGAGGTTGTGGGTTTGCCATGGAGATCAAGATGCCTCCATGAAGAAACCATGTTGGAATAAATGCTTTGATGGAAGAGGGTTTTAGAGCCCTACAAAGGCAAATTGATGCACTATAAGAGGAGCTGCGAAGAGCATTTAAGCCAAGAACAAGAGAAGAAAGTGAAGATGAAGCTAAAGAAGATCTATCTAAGGAAGAACAAGAAGTTGTAGGAGATCATGTAAAAGTTAGGTTGTTGGGGGCCATTTTAAAGATTCGAAAGAGGCCCAGGATTGAAGTTTCTACCTATTCTAGAGATTTGAATCTAAAACTTCTTATTGATTCGATCAATGACATGTAGGAATATTTCGAGTATGAAGATGTGGAGGACTCAGATCAGGTCAAGTTTGCAAAAACAAAGTTGAAGGGCCATGCCAATATTTGGTGGAAGGAGGTCCAATTAGAGAGGAATAGAAGAGGAAAAGAAAATATTACCATATGGGATCAGATGGTGGAAAAACTAAAGAAGCAATTCATTGCTATGGATTATGAGATGGAGTTGCTAAAGGAGATGTAAGGCTTGAAGCAAGGTAACAAGTCTGTTAAGAAGTATACAAAAGATTTTTATAAGATTACTATTAGGACAAGCCATGCAGAGGCTAACAAACAGAAGGTAGCCCATTACATTAATGGGTTGAGGCCAAGTATCCAAGAGGAGCTGAGCCTGGTCAGAATAACTACCATAGAAGATGCGTACCAGTTTTCCTTGAAGGTGGAAGAGAAGTTGAATAAAAGATTTAAAAGAAAGCAAAGGGCACGAGATCAAGGTGGAAGGACTAGTGGAAGGTCCTATGGAGACCAAAATGAAGATCAAAGGAAAAGTGAAAAAGCTAGCACCAGTCAAAATCAGAGAGGAGACAATGCCTATCACCCTTGTGACTAGAACAATGGTGAGGAAAGAGGAAGAGGAAGAGGTCGACCTAGGCAAGGACCTAAAAGAGGAAGTCTCAGAGGAACCTGTTTCCAATGTGGAGAAGAAGGAAATCAAGCATACAAGTGTCCACAACATCAAGGAAGGATAAACATAAGACCTGAAGGTAATGCATGAGTTGAACATGTAGATGAAGATGTACAATTTGAGCATTTTGAAGATGTTGAAAGGGGAGAAACCCTAGTTTTTAGAAAAACCTTGCTAAATGAGGAGAAAGAACTAGACTAGAAGAAGAGTTTATTCCACACAACCTTGTCAAATGATGAGAAAGAACTAGACCAAAGGAAGAGTTTTTTCCACACAAGGTGCAAATGTGAAAGTAAGTGTTGTGATATTATTATTCACAGTGGAAGCACTGACAATCTTGTTTGAGAGGAGATGGTTAACAAGATGAAGTTGACAAGGAGAAGGCATCCACATCCATATCGGATCGCATGGTTACAGGACCATAGAGCTTTGGTCAATGAACAGTGTTTAGTCAAGTTCAAGATTAGGGACTACCATGATGAGGTGTTGTGTGACATCATACCGATGGATACATGTCATATGTTATTGGGAAGGCCATGGCAGTATGATAGGTGTGCTTTCCATGATGGCCATACAAACACATATTCCCTAACAAAGGATGGAGTTCATCATAAGTTGAAGCCCTTGAAGGAAGTAGAAGAAAAGGTATGTAGTACTACTAGAGTTTGCTTGGTAGATGGTAGAAAAATTTTGGAGGGTATGAACCATGAGCGTCATTGCTTTGTATTGATTCCTAAGATCAGTCAAGATAAATGTGAAGATGTACTAGTAGAAGTCTCATATCTATTGGAAGAATTTTAGGATATTGTCTTTGATAATGTACCAGAAGGTTTACCACAAGTGAGGAAGATAAGTCATCAAATGGACTTGATGCCAAGAGCCAGTTTGATGAATAAGGTAGCCCATAGAATGACTCCTATAGAGAATGAAGAACTGAATAGACAAGTTCATGAGCTGCTAAGGAAAGGATTGATAACGGAGAGCCTAAGTCCATGTGAGTACCTGCAGTACTAGCACCAAAGAAAGATGGAGAGTGGAGAATGTGTATAGATTCCCAAGCCATAAATAAGATCACAATCAAGTATAGATTTCTATAGCCTAGAATGGATGACATAATGGATTGTTTGAGTGGAGCCAAGTACTTCACAAAGATTGACCTAAAGAGTGGCTATCACCATATTCAAATCAGAGAAAGAGATGAATGGAAAACAACCTTCAAGACAAAGGAAGATTTTTATGAATGGTTAGTCATGTCATTTGGGCTAACCAATGCACCGAGCACATTCATGCAGCTCATGAATGAGGTATTCAAAGAGTTTTTGGAAATTTTTGTTATTGTTTATTTAGATGACATTTTAATTTTTAGTAAGACTTGGGATCTATATCTGACACATATCAAAAGAGTTTTAGAGAAGCTAAGGGAGGAGAAGTTATTGATTAATCTGAAGAAATGTAGTTTTACAAAGGAGTTAGTATACCTGGGATTTGTTGTTTGAGAGGAAGCTCTTAAGATGGACTTAGAGAAGGTGAAGGCTATCATTGAATGGCCTACGCCAAGGAGTGTTATAGAGACACGATCTTTTCATGGTTTGACAAGTTTTTACAGAAAGTATCAAGAATTTTAGTAGCATTTCTACACCACTAATGGAGACAATGAGAGGGGATAGAAAAAAGTTTAAATGGACTATAAGAGCAACCAAGAGTTTTGATACAGTGAAGTAGAAAGTCATAGAGCAACCTGTTTTGGCACTTCCAAATTTCAATAAGGTGATTCAGGTAGATTGTGATGCTAGTGGTAGTGCTATAAAAGTTGTTTTGAGTCAAGAAGGTAAGCCCATTGCCTATTTTAGTGAGAATCTTAATGATGACAAGAAAAAGCATTTTGTTTATGATAAGGAGTTTTATGCTATAGTTTAGGCTTTGAAGAAATGTAGACATTATTTGTTGCTGAAAGAGTTTGTTTTATATATTGATCATTAGGCTTTGCAATATCTTAATAGTCAAGGAAAGTTAAATCAAAGGCATTTAAAATGAGTTGAGGTTTTGCAAAGTTATACTTTTGTTTTCAAGCATAGGAGTGGGAAGTCTAACAAAGTTACAGATGCCTTGAGCAGAAGGCAAAACTTGTTGACAAAAATAAAGATAGAGGTTGTTGGGTTCGATGAGCTCAAAAGTTTATATCATGAAGATCCAAATTTTGGAGAGGCTTTGAAAGCTTGTTTGGAACATGTTACTTTGGAAAGGACAAAATGGTTAGATTTCATAATCCAAGATGGCATGTTGTTTAGAGGAAGCCAGTTGTGCATTTTGAGGAGTTCCATGAGAGAGAACCTAATTAAGGAGAAGCATAGTGGAGGATTAGCTGGACACTTTGGTCAAGATAAGACCATTTCTATTGTTGTTGAACATTATTACTAGCCACAGTTGAAGCAGGATGTGAGGAAATTTGTGCAGCATTGTAGAGTGTGTCAGATGGAAAAAGGAACAAGTTAGAATATAGGGCTATATCAGCCATTACCTATACTAGAGAAGCCATGGGATGATATTAGTATGGATTTTGTTCTTTGTTTACCAGGGACACGGAGAGGACATGATTCCATTTTTTTTGTGATGGATAGATTCTTGAAGATGGTACATTTTATTCCTTGTAAGAAGACTAATGATGCTATTATTATTGTAAAATTATTTTTCATGGTGGTGGTGAGACTACATGGTCTACCTAAGAGCATAGTCTTAGATCAAGATACCAAGTTTGTTGGGTATTTTTGGAGGACATTGTGGAAGAAGTTGAAGACAGATTTGAAGTTCAGTTCTGCACACCATCCACAAATTGATGGACATACGGAAGTGGTGAATAGGAGTTTGGGTAACCTGCTATAATTCTTAGTAAGAGATAAGCCCAAGGGATGGGATTTGATTTTGCCATAGGTAGAATTTGCTTACAACAATTCTGTCAATAGGAGTATAGGTAAATCAACATTCTAGATTATATATAGGAGTAGTCTAAGAAATGCTTTAGAGTTAAGGAAGATGGACAAAGGAGAAAAGACAAGTGCCAAAGTTGAATACTTTACAGAACATTTGAAGAATTTACATGAAGAGGTGGGAAAGCACATTAATAAGATGAATATTATATACAAGGCTAAGGCATATCAGAATAGGAGATATAAGGAATTCTAGGTTGGAGATGAAGTCATGGTTCGCTTGAGAAAAGAGAGCTTTCCAATCGGAACTTATAATAGGTTGAAAATGAAGAAATCTAGACCATTCAGGATTCTGAAAAGGCACGAATCAAGAAATGCATATGAGGTAGAGTTGTCAAGTGGAATCAACATTTCTCCTATGTTCAACATTGCTGATTTAATAGAATGTCATGAAGGTGGCACGGAGGATGGATCAAAAGAAGAATAGTGGAATATTCTGGCACCTACTTCAGAGGAGGGTATAGAAGAGATCTTAGATAGCCATGTGGGAATGAGTACTCAGAATAGGCAATATGAAGAATATTTGGTGAAGTGGAAAGGAAGGCTTTTTAAATATTCTTCCTATTTATCTAAGGCAGAAGTGGACCATTTGGGGTTTCCCTCAAACACCTGAGAGGTGATAAGGTCACTTCTCAAAATTACCCTGGGTGTCTGATCTAGGAGCATCCAGTGGTGTAAGGGCAATCTTAGCATCACCCAAAAAAAAAGATGTTGATTCAAAATCATTGATGTGGTTTCTATTTCTTTTCAAAATTACTATTTCTAGTTCCATAATTTCTTGAATAATGATGTAGAACTTTTAATTTTTCCAAACTACTATTTTTGGAAAGTTTGCATTTGGGCACATATTGAAGCGAAAATTTACAGGAAGCTTCATAAATGAAAAATAAGACCTTTGACGAAGGAATCACACAAAGATCATTTGTGAGCTTAAAGATATTAAAGTTTTTGTTTCTTGAAAAATGCCAGAAAATTATTCAAATTAAGGTTTGAGGCACTAAATGGCCCCATACAGGCCCAAAAAAAGGTAGAATTAGCAAAGACAATTCTCACTTCATAGAGCACTCTGTTATCTTTCTGACACTTCAAATGGTTCATCAATCGGACACCCAGATCAAAAGTTATGGCTCCCGGAAGATGACCTATTTTTGGAGGGAGATGCAAAATTCAAAATTTGGTTGGAGGCCGCTTAAAAAGGCTATTAATGACCAATTTTGGGAACCCTTGGTAGTAGTAGAGGTAAGGGGTAAAGGGTAGAACCAATAAAATGCGGGAAAATAGAAACCCTAGCTAATTTGGGGTTACAGAAGGTAGAAGGTTTATAGCCTGGTAATAGGTAGCTGTAATGTGTTGCAACCTGTACAGGATTTATCCTTTGATTGTATTTGAGCTTCTGTGATATAACGAGTTGTCCAAATCAATAAAAGAATATTCTATTTTCTATGTGCAATTTATGTTGTTGTGTGTTTTGTGATTTACCCCCTTTATCAATCCACAAAATTGTTTCTGCCACCTAATTTGGGAGCACGAACCTTAGGCCAAACCTCTTCAGCTAAGAGTCAAGGACTGAGGGGTATGCTTCCAATGTTTGACAATCAACACAGAGCACAAATCAGAATGGATTGGATTGGATAAGTCCATAGTGTATAGGGTTACTTCCATGTGACAAATCAATTTTGTGGCAACTAAGATCGATCTCACATAATCCAAATGAATCTCTTAGCAAATTTGCACATTATTATGCTTTTGAGCCAAAGTACATTTATTGGGTATTCATTATTATGCCCAAGGCAAGTAGATTTCACTATCACATCAAATCCATTCTCCTATGTCATTCCTAAAACTAAGAATTTTAATTCATAACAATTAAATGCCTAATTTAACATTTTGATTAACACCTTTATGATTTCCAACTATAGTATTTACTTAAAATGTTAATTTATATCTATTTATCTAATTATATCTAATTTATATATAATTATATATTTACTCAATTAAACTAGACTACTATTTAGTCTATTTAGGTTAATCTTCTACAATTATATATAGAAGACAAAGTTCTAGTGGTGTTTGTACCATAAGGATATTGTAGTCTACGAATGTATGAAGATAAGATAAATTTCTAGTAGTGTTCTTGAAGGAAATACAAAATTGCAGGCGTATATAGGCAAAACAAAATTCTACGCATGTTATCTAAGGGGACGTGTTATCTAAGGATATTGTACTTCAAAATGACAACATACCAAATTTGTTTAAATCAGAATTTACAATCAAGTGTGAGTTGGCCCAGCCTAAATGAAAACCAATCGTTGTGTCCTTCCAAAATAAACGGACATCGACAGTGTTAGAAACAAGTGATACAGGGTGAAGCTCTTATGTTAACCTTAGCACTGCAAAAAATGAGTGTCGCTCCACCAACGCTTACAGTCATACACAGAAAAAAAAGCCTGCAAACAAGTGAGAAGCAAAAGTATCACTGAGGCCAAGAGAGTGAGGACCTGCCATGAACCAAATATGCGTTTGTTTACGTATTCCTTCACAGAAACGCTATATCTGTTGTGATATTGCTTATTGACGTCTGCTATGACTTGGTCCAAATATTTAACTTGTGTCAATTTCACACATGTACCCATGTCGTTCCACATGCTTGACGCTTTCCTGTGGTCTGGCCAGATGACTGTAAATAACTCTGTTGTTTCTCTGTAGCTGAACATCTTCGTCTATGTCAATGATGTCGTTCATGAAATCTATGTAGCGAGTGAAAACTGGGGCATCAGGCATGGACAAAGCTTCGAATGCCACCAGATTTCTGAGAATCACTTCTGTGTTCGAAACCAACCTCACTTTACGAAGATAAAGTGTTGCAGTCCTAGGGTCGAAGCGAATTATGGTGAGGTCTCCATCGGTAGGAAGAAATTTCACTCCTCCCGAGTATAAATCAGATACCAAGGGAATCTCCAGTTCGTCGCAGGTAGGTGGAGTTTCAAAAGAAGAATATCCTCTTTTCTCATCTTTTTCAACTTCATTTTCATCTGTGTGTTGAATTGAGAGATTTTAAAAAGTGGAAACAAGATGCGTGGACATCTGTGTCACAAACTGGATTGGCCTCTCTTTTAGGAGACGCTGAGGCAGTGCCGAGAGATGTCAAACAGGGCTAATGTTTAACGAGGAAAGAGCCGTCCACACGGCATGCACTACTAGTTTTACGTTGGTTTTATTCCGATAGCGGAACCTTATTGTCCTCATTCTTCTGAGTAAAGGCATCATCTATGGCCACCGCAGGGACAATAGAGTAGTACTTCTTCACCTCTTGGACTAGATGGATCTAAAATTCTCCCCAGTCACTTCACCATGGACAACACTCGTCAAGATGCCTGGTTTGCTTGTTTGACATAGAACTACATATACTCCAGCATGAAGGAGGCCTCCAAAGCTATTAACGATGCCAGGGCTTCCTGTTTGTAGTCCAGGTATTTGTGATAGCAGTTCTTGATTTGCCGGTCGTACTTCTTGAACTCTTCAACCACAGATTTGAACTTAGAGTCACTGGTTTTGCTCTTTTGAAATCTTTGAACAGTAGCCACTTTGTACCTCTCCATTTGGTACAGTTGGGACCTGTAGTGGTGATATGGTCTAATGGAGACACACTGTGGAATGTATGCCTTTGGCTTCACTTCCAACAATTCCTTGGGCATACCGAACACGGATAAACAAATCTCTATTTCTTGTTCTTGGGCGCAATGTATTGTTAAGCACTCCTTCATTTGAACAACCCAGCGATCTTGATCAATCTTTAGTTGATCTGCGTTCATTGATTCCATGATTCCCAGTGGATAAGGAATAAGAGGTCACAAAAAGGAAATAGATACACATAGGATGAAAATTAGATAACCAAAGGCTCAAATATGGGAAACAGTGCAGCTGAGTGTCACATATATAGCTTCAGCCTTGTCATCAGGGAACAAAGCAACTTTAGTCTTGCATAAATTTCTCCACTTCCAGCGAGCATTGCAAATTTAGCTTGACAGAAATTTCGAGCTTCACATGGTAAATGTTTTTCAGAAAGGATTCCATTCAATGTCTAGTGGGGCTGCTTCTTGCTCTCACATGTTTCTGGCGCATGTGGGTATAATAGTGACACCGGCAATTTAACTAGTGGTATGAAAAGGCCCATAGTAAATTGGTGAAGAATTAAACGTAATTTTAACAGGGTTTTTTTAATTTTGAACGATTAAAAGACCAAATACGTAAGTAAATTTTAGGAGTTTTAGATTATGGTAATTAACGAGGATTAGGACCCATCTACTATGTAATGATTTCTAGCTCTTTCCAGCTTAAAGAAAACATTGGTATTTGCCTCTAAAAATAGACAAACGATACTTCTCATCCTTTCTGCACCTTAACAAAAACCCTAGAAAGTGAAAAAATCTTCAAAATCTCGATGATATCATGTAGGTTTTCATTTGATGATAATTTGTCTTACATTTTCAAAACAATTTGCAAAACCCACGTGGATCACAAGTGACTAAATTCGACAACATGGATGGCTCTTACCATGCTAAATTTAAAAGGAACGCCCTATCAAATTTACCATTCATCCAGTTAAGTTTTGGCCCTAAAAGGAACGCCCTAGAAGGAACATCGTTAAGTTTTTTAAGGGTCTCTTAGCCAGTGAATAAAACAATCCACATGTCCAACGTTCATCAGCGGTTGCGAACATTCCTAAGTTGGTAACATATGAACAAAATGATAGCCTTATAATAGAATTCTAATGGGAGGAGATTTGAGTTGCTATATTTTCAATGTTGGGTGATAAAGCACCTGGACCAGCTAGTTTCAGTGGCCTATTCTTCTAGAAACGCTAGAGTTTCGTGGGTAGGGATGTGTTTCTAGTGGTGGAAGAAGCAAGGAACCACGAGAACATATTGAGGGAACTAAATGCCTCTTTCATTGCTCTAATCTCAAAAACAAAAAGTCCCTCTTCCTTTGAAGAGTTTAGGTTGATTTTTCTCAATAATGTACCATATATAAGATCATTTTTCAAGCAATGGCTTCTAAATTTGTAACCATTATTCTATTAATAATCGTAGAAGGACAAGGAGGCTTTGTGCTTGGGCGAGAGACATTAGAAGGAGCAATTGTCACACACGAAGTTATTCATTCAATTCATGAGCTTAAATTACAAGCTATGGTTATTAAATTGGACATGGCCAAAGCATATGACAAAGTCAAATGGGAGTTTCTTCTTTAGGTTCTTATGAAACTAGGATTCTCCAAAGTATGGTGCAAATAGATATATTCATGTATTTTAGGGGTTACATTTTTAGTTCTAGTGAATGACACTACTACTAGATCCTTCAATTCCAAACAAGGTTTGAGACAAGGGGATCTTCTATCCCTGTACCTTTTGTATTCTAATGGCATAAGCATTCAACTAAAAAAACAAGGAAGAGAACTAGAGGAACAATTGGAAAGGTATTCATCTACCATTGATGCAAGAACCTTTTACATATTCATTTTTATGTAGATGATAACATGCTATTTGAGCAACCTTCTATTATAGAGCACAAATCTCTTAGAAACACAATTTCTTCTTATTGTGACTTATCTAGACAGCCCATTAATGCTTCAAAACCAAAGGTGTTTCTCTTCTTCACATCCCCTATTGTACAAAGGCATGTTGTCAAAGTCCTTGGATTTGAGATAGAAGCTCTTCCCAAGCAAGCATTTAGGCATTCCATTGTTTATTGGTTCAAGAGGGAAGGAACTTTGGAAACACATTCACACCCCGATCAAAAATAAAATATTATCATGGAAGGTGAGTGGTTCACTTTGGCTAGAAGATTAACAATGGTCAAGGTGATTGTAGCTGCTATCCCTACATATAGGATGTCAATTCTCAAAATGCCTAAAGGGGTAGTAACAAAACTTGAAAAACTTGTTAGGTGCTTCCTATGGCAAGGCAGCTCAAATAAGGACAGTGTTGAGAATGTGTGTCTCAAACTCACTAATAAAACCCTATCTTAGTTGCAGTTACTCTTAGACTTTCATGGGTGCATTCAGAGTAACTACCATAGTGCCATAGGGTGCAGTCTATAGGAGTATGGGTTGGCGGTGTTTACCACCATCCCACGAGACTCTAGAAACTGACCTGCGGTAGAGTGGCTTTTACCACCACCCTACAGCTATTTAGAGAGTGGCCTATAGTAGTGTGGTGTATTTCCTACTATCCCATGATGATTAGCTAGTGGTGTCTATGGTATGGTGGTAGGCTTGTGGTAGTGCGGTGTTACCACTACCCTGCAGAGCTTAGTAAAGTGACTTGTGGTAATGCGAGACACAACTGTAATCCTACAGTGATCTGTGGAAAGGCTTGTGGGTGTGCGGGTCTTACCGCTACCCCACGACAGCTTGTGAGATGGCTTGTAGGGGTGCAGTATGGATCCCGCTACACCGCAAAGGTCAGTCTAATATGCTTGTGGTAGTGCGGTATACCCCTTGGCCCCACGATGGACAATAGACAAGTTTGTGGTGTTACGGTGTATCCCACAGTCCTGCAAAGAAAAGGTCATACAGCTTGTGGCAGTGTGGTAAAGACTGAAAATGACAGATAAAGACAGTTAAAATGTTTTGTAATAGTTTGTAACTATTTGTCTGGTATGGAAGTTGTAGAGACAATGCTTGTGTGAAGTGTGTAATATAACATAATGCAGTAGTGCATTGAAGGTGTATTGATGATGATTTGTGAGTGAATTGTACTGTAAGCTGCCATATTTGTTCTATGAATCGACACTTGAAAGAGCATAGCTTTGTAACTTGTATGTATTTGACATTTTACTGTAATACAAGTGATCTTTCTTTTGTGTGTGGGTTTTTCTCCTGTAAGGGTTTTCCCACGTAAAATCTAGTGTTCAATCTTTATTGTATATTCTGTTATGCTTATTTGTGCATCTTAAATGAACTGTAATTGCAAAGTTTTGTAAATTTTTGTATCTCTCTCCTTGAAGATTAGTATTAGGAAGGTGTATTCTGCACTCTGCTAGTTCATATCAGATCTTGGCCAATTTTGTTGTCCTTGTGGGTAAGATAGGTTTTTTGTGCTAATCTTGTTCAGTGGGAGTTTTGGAGAGAAATCTAGTTTGAAATCTTATTACAGATTTAAGATGGTGAGTACATATGAAAGAATATAGATTGAGAAGTTCAATAGTGGCAACTTTGAGTTGTGGAAACTCAAAATGGAAGATTTGCTCATGGATCGTGAGTTATGGGCTGTAGTGTCCTCTAACAAACCATCAGCAACCTCACAAGATGACTGGGATGCAATGGACTGGAAAGCCAAGGGTCTGATTAGACTCTTCTTGGCCAATTTAGTTCTCTTGAATGTCCATGAAGAGAAGACTGAAAAAATTTTGTCAAAGAAGCTTAGTGACATTTGTCAAGGAAAATCTCTGGTAAATAAGTTATTTCAATGGAAAAAGTTGTATTCTTTAAACATGGAGGAAAGAACATCTGGTGCAGATCATTTGAATGTGTTCAATATGATCACTACTTAGTTAACGTTTGTGGGTGTGAAGATAGAAGACGAGGATCATTGCATGCTCTTGTTGTGTTCGTTACCTGACACATGGGATAACCTATTAATGGCTATTGGGAGTACTACAACCACTTTCAAGATGGAGGAGGTGGTTGGTTTGCTGCTTTTAGAGGAAATGCAAAGGAAATCTTCTAAGATGGCTAATGAGGCCCTTGCTGTTTGAGGTAGAACAAAGGAGAAAGGCAAGATGAAAGACAAGAAGTCTAAATCCAAGTCATAGGGGAGATCAAAGTCTCCTAGTAAAAATTCCAAGGTGAAATGTTGGAACTATGGGTAGACTAGACACATCAAGAAAGATTGTAAAGAGGAGAAGAAGAAAAATAAGGACAACTCTTTTGATAATGATTCTTCTCAAAGCAATCCAGATGCCTTCATAGCAGCCTTGGTGACTCAGGCATTAGATGATGTTTGGTTGATTGACTTAGGTGCATCCTTTCACATGACCTCACATAGGGATTGGTTCTCAAAGTACAAAAAGTATGCTGGTGGAAGGGTGTATCTGGGTGATGATTCTCACGTAGAAATTGTTGGCCATGGAAGAGTCAAAATTTGGTTTCTTGATGGAAGAGTGAAGGGAATCGATGTTGTGATGCATATACCAGGTCTGGATCAAAATTTACTTTCTATAAGTAAGCTTAATGATGCTAGTGTACAAGTCTCTTTCTCAAATAGTGTTTGTAGAATGACTAGAAGCTCTATGGTGTTGGCTAAGGGTGCACGTATTGGTACTATGTATAAGTTGGATGGACATGTAGTTCAATGTAATACTACTTCTGCAAAGTCAATTAAATCTAATCATCTAGAGAAGGAGGATGTTTTTTCTATGGGTGCTAATTCTTTGGAGTTGAAGCTCCCAGTGGAGAAGACAATGTTGTGGCATCAAAGACTCAACCACATTGGTCAGAAAGGCTTAAAAGCCTTGAAAAATAAAACTCTGGTTGAAGGGCTTGATGATTGTAATCTTGAGTTTGATTTTGGTGAACATTGCATATATGGAAAGCAACACCGTGTTTCTTTTTATTCTAGTCCTCATAAATCTTCTAGAATTTTGGAATATATTCATTTTGATGTATTTGGTCCAGTTAATAGTCGTTTGTTATTGAAATCCATGTATTTTGTTTCATTCATAGATGATTATTCAAGGACATTTGTTTATTTTGTTAGAAGTAAAACTAAAGTTTTTAGTCGGTTTAAGGAATTTAAAAACTTGGTAGAAAATCAGACTAGTAGAAAAATTGAATGCTTAAGGAAAGATAATGGTAGTAGGTTTTGTTCTGTAGATTTTGATAAGTTTTGCAACAATCATAGAATTAAAGACATAGGATGAGTCCTTACACTCCACAGCAAAATGGAGTTGGATAAAGGATGAATAGAACATTGATTGAAAGGGCAAGAAGTATGCCTAGTACTGCTAGACTGGAATAGAAGTTCTAGGTTGAGGCTATAGCTACTACATATTACTTGATTAATCGATCTCCCACTTTGGTGCTCATGGACAAGACACCTATGGAAGTGTGGTTTGGTAAGAAGCCCTCTTTGAGACATGTTAGAGTCTTTGGTTGTGAGGCATATGCATATGTACCTAGTGAAAAAAGATCTAAATTGGAAAACAATGATGTAAAATTTACCTTAATCGGTAATGGTATTGGTGTGAAAGGGTATGAGCTTTGGAACCCAATTTCAGAGAAGGTGCTATATAGTAGAAGTGTGATCTTCTTTGAGTTGAAACCTTCTATAGTTGATCTACAGCTAGAGGTGAAAGAAGTAGAAAAGAAGGAGGTAGTTGAAATTCCTCTTACTCTAGATAAGTAGGAACTATGTACTCCTAGTGGACCTATTAGTGAGGAGAGCTCAAGCAGCTCTAAAAATTCTAAACAGGATGAAGAATCTTAGCCTTAGCTAGTGAGGAGGTCTACACATGAGAAGTGGCAACCTGAAAGGTTTGGTTATTCTATGTTGGATTCCAATTGTGCCTATGCTTTGATTGCTAACACTAATGAGCCTAGGACTATTAGAGAGGCTATGGGTATGTCTAATTCAGATTCATGGTTGGAAGCCAAGATTGAGGAGATCGTGTCATTGAAGAAGAATGAAACATGGGATCTAGTACCTTTGTTTGAAGGTTGAAAGCCTGTATGATATAAATAGGTGTTTAAAATGAAGATTGGTCTTGATGGTAGTGTTGAGAAGCATAATGCAAGGTTGGTTGTGAAAGGATATTCCCAAGTGGAGGGAATTGATTATGGAGAAATATTTTCTCCTGTAGCCAACCTGACATCTATCAGATTTCTGTTGTCACTTGCTGCAGCATATGACTTAGAAATTGAGTAGCTGGATGTGAATACATTGTTTCTTCATGGTGATTTGGAGGAAGAGACTTATATGTCCCAGCCTGAGCGCTTCATTGAGAAAGGTACGGAAAACCTGGTTTGCAAATTAAAGAAATCTCTATATGGTTTGAAATAGTCACCTAGAATGTGGTACCAAAAGTTTAACACCTATGTATTGTATTTAGGATTTGTGAGATCAAAGTCTAATCATTGTGTTTATTTTAAAACTGAAAATAGTCATCTTCTTATTCTTGCCCTGTATGTGAATGATATGTTGTTCACTGGGAATAGTAAGGGTATGATTTCAGAATTGGAATCTCAATTGTCAGCACAATTTGAAATAAAAGATCTAGATGTAGCAAGGTATATTCTGGGGATGGAAATCAGAAGGGATAGGGGAAATAGAAAACTTTGGCTCATCCAGAGAAAATATATAGATTCTATCCTAGAGAGGTTTAATATGATAGATTGCAAGAAGTTAGTTGTTCTAGTATTGTACGAAATGAAACTTTCTATTGAAGATTGTCCAAAATCTCGTACTGAGATGGAGGACATGACTAGGGTCCCTTATGCAAGCATAATTGGCAGTTTAATGTATGCAATGGTCTATACCAAGCCAGACATTGCTCAAGTAGTGGGAGTACTTAGTCATTTTATCACTAATCCATGAAGGCCGCATTGGGATGCTATAAAAAGGGTCTTCAAATATTTGAAGGGTACCTCAGAGTATGCCTTGTGTTATCATGGTAACTTTGTTGGATCATAGAGATCTCTTAGCATTCATGGATTTGTGTATTTTTATTGGGTAGGGGACATTGACAACAAAAGATCCATCAGTGGATATGTATTCATGTTGTTTGGTGGTGCAGTTAACTGGATGAGCAAGTGGTAGGTTGTAGTCACTTTGACTACTAATGAGGCTAAGTATATGGCAGCAACTCACACCTGTAAGGAAGCCATTTGACTAAGAAAATTATGTTCTGATATTAGGTTCAATGAAGGGTAGATTACTATCTGTTGTGATAGTCAGATTACTATTTATCTAGTAAAAATTTCAACTTTCCATGCCAGGATGAAACATATTGATGTGTAGTACCATTTTGTTCGTGATATGGTGGAGGATGGATAGGTTATTCTGGAAAAAGTGGATACTCTGGTAAATGTTGTTGATGCATTGATGAAACCTGTGAGCACAGATAAGTTTAAGTGGTGTACCAGTTTGATGGGCTTTGGGGCCTAGAATGTTCAGTGACTTCAAGTGTTGGAAGGGGTTTATTGAGTTCTCCATCAAGTGGGATAATGTTGAGAATGTGTGTCTCAAATTCACTAATAAAACCCTAGCTCAGTTGCAGTTAGTCTTAGACTTTCATGGTTGTATTTGGAGCATCTACCACAGTACCGTAGGGTGCAGTCTATAGGAGTGCGAGTTAGCAATGTTTACCGCCATCTCGCATGACTCTACAAACTAACCTATGTTAGTGCAGTGTTTACTACCACCCCGCAGTTGTTCAAAGAGTGGCCTATGGTAGTGCGGTGTATATCCTGTCATCCCGCAACGGTCAGCTAGTGGTGTCTACGGTATGGTGGTAGGTTGAAAAGTGTCAATGGTGGGCTTTCTATAGTGCGTTGTTACCACTATCCTGCAGAGGTTAGTAAACTAACTTACGGTAGTGCAGGACCCTACCACAATCCTACAGTGATCTATGGAAAGGCTTGTGGGTGTGCAGGTCTTACCGCTACCCCATGACAGCTCATGAGATGGCATGTAGTGGTGTGGTATGGATCCCACCACACTACAAAGGTCAATCTAATATGCATGTGGTAGTGTAGTATGCCCTATGGCCCCACGATGGACAATAAATAAGTCTACTGTGTTGTAGTGGATCCTGCAATCCCATGAAGGAAAGGTCATATAGCTTGTGGCAGTGCGGTAAAGACTGGAAATGACAGATAAGGATAGTTAAAATGTTTTGTAATGATTTGTAACTGTTCATCTCATATAGAAGTTGTAGATACAATGCTTGTGTGAAGTCTGTAATATAACATAATGCAGTAGTGCATTGAAGGTGTATTGATGATGAATCAAGAGTGAATTGTACTGTAAGCTACCAAATTCATACTATGAATTGACACCTGAAAGAGCACAGCTTTGTAACTTTATGTATTTGACATTTTGTTGTAATACAAGTGATCTTGCTTTGATGTGTGGGTTTTTCTCCCATAAGGGTTTTTCCACGTAATATTTGGTGTTCAATCTTTATTGTATAATTTGTTATTCTTGTTTGTGCATCTTAAATGAACTGTCATTGCAAAGTTTTGTAAATTTCTATATCTCTCTCCTTGAAGATTAGTATTAGGAAGGTGTATTCCACACTCTTCTTTCCTTTTTGAAATGATTCCTCTAATCTTTTGGAAAACAAAATGCAAAATGCATAAAAATTATGCATACCAAATATTTTGACAGTGGCAATAGAGAAAAGATCTTTACAGTGGCCAATCCACTAGCAGGTTTTAAAATGTGGAAATTTCTAATACAAGAGAGTGAAGACATTTTTGCAGATTTAACATGGATTGTTCACAATGGGGACCCACTATTTTGTGAGGATTCTTGGAATGGTCATCCTCCTCTATCCACTAAAAATGATTTGAATGAGGCCAAGGAATTTCTTAGACAAGCTTAGGGAAACAAAATCAATAAATACTAGGAAATTTGGTATCAGGCAAATATCGTGAATGTCAAATGGAAGAATTTTAATGACTATGATTTTCCTAGTTCTCAAAAAGAAATTTTGAAAAAGATATTATCACAGAGAGTCATCATTTTGATGCAGAGTACAACCAGATAACATACAAAATAGGTGGAAGATCCCTCGAAAAGCCCACAAAATAGCCATTATAGTGTATATCGGCAAGACAAGGTAGAAGTCACACCGAAATATCCATATTCTTGCCTATCGGCAAGACTGTACACCATCAGTCAAACGAAAAAGACTTTCGCCGATACATATTTCTCCCCGACGAGTCTACCATCGGCCAGATCCCGCAACTCTCACTCCGATGAGCATTCTATCTGTTGGTAAGACTTGAACCATCGGAAATATATTTTCCGCATCCCCCGACAACACATCTTTCACCGATGAACCATCCATCGGCGAAACTTCTCAAATCTCACCCTGATCAGCTTGACATAAATCATCGGCCACTTCATGAATTCCTTCGCTGATAAGTCTCCTCTCCCCGATGGTTAGAACCATCAGCTAGACCGATACTGTCGGCCTAACTTTTAGTGAGTCTCCCGATGTGGTCACTCTTGCCGATGCACTAACAATCCCTTCCATCGATAAGACTTTCACTATCAGAAACACACAAATGCCTCCACCCGATGGTCAAACTCTCTCCTATGAATAGGGTCCATCGCCCAGACTTACACCATTGGTGTAGCCTTTTCCTTGTTCGCCGAACTACAAACTCACACCGATATGCCTTCCATCGGCGAGACTTCTTAGTTCTCACCCCGAAATACTTAATATTAATTTCTCCATCGGTCAGACTTCAACCGTCGGTGGAACTTGTTCGTTCTTTTCCGATGACTCTCTCTATACCGATGACTCCACTCTATACATACAGTGTCGTTATGAATTCACCATGTACAGTCGATAGACTCGATACAATGTATCTACTCCGCATACATTTGTATACACATGAAGTACTAATTCCTTCTCTGCACATTGTAACCGAATACAACACACACAGAAAACTATAAACCTACAGAACAGAAATGAATCTACCTACATGGAGGTCATTCCACTGATTTCAAAGAAATCCACCAGTGGAATGACTCCAATCGGTATCACTGTAGTTTGACCAGAAAACACAGAATTTCTTTATTCCTTCTACTTCAGAATAAAATACAATTTCTCTCTCTGTTCGTTCCCTCTCCTCTACACGAACAGAAATCAACAATATAAAGATGCTCAATTGACAGTTACACATGGTGGAAGCTGAATCACCTATAACCACCCTGCCAATCAGTTACAACCTTTCAGACATTTAGTTCGGTTACAAATGGTAATGACACGTATACAAACTACTCAACATTATGCCGTTACTTGGCCATGTATGACTCCATGGGGCACGAAGGCCTTACAATATTACACTTTGGACATAACATAAAATGTATAGAATCCTCAGATTCTTAATGTCTTCGAGGTGCTTCTGCACCATACTCCTAGAGTTGAAAAATTTCCATGTCCCATGGAAATGCCCAGTGAAAACCCTACAATATCTTTTGGCTTTTTCTATGTCTTCAATGCTAACTGGATGCCTCTGCTGCTTCCTCTTCATCCTCAACTGTGCCTTCTATCAATGGCTACCTCCTAAATGCAACAACTGAAATCCACTCCTTCATGCTACACCAACACATCTGTCCCTCACCTAGGAGTCCTCGCTTGCCTCTCTGCCCAGGACTTTTGGCGACACCAACTGGACCTCCTTCTCAGGCCCATGACAGATCTCTCATCTGCCTACTGTAGCGAGTGAATCTGCACCTGCAACCGGAAGTCAGCAAAATTCTTTTCGAGCACTCTCTTCAGCTTCTTGCTTCTTCTGCCTATTTAGTGACAGAATCAATACAACATCTCCTCCCAGAGCTTATCCTAGCTCTGATACCAATTTGATGCAGAGTACAACCAGATAACATACAAAACAGGTGGAAGATCCCTCGAAAAGCCCACAAAATAGCCATTATAGTGTATATCAGCAAGACAAGGTAGAAGTCACACCGAAATATCCATATTCTTGCCTATCGGCAAGACTATACACCATCAGTCAAACGAAAAAGACTTTTGCCGATACATATTTCTCCCTGACGAGTCTACCATCAGCCAGATCCCGCAACTCTCACTTTGATGAGCATTCTATCTGTCGGTAAGACTTGAACCATCGGAAATATATTTTTCGCATCCCCCGACAACACATCTTTCACCGATGAACCATCCATCGGTGAAACTTCTCAAATCTCACCCCGATCAGCTTGACATAAATCATCGGCCACTTCATGAATTCCTTCGCCGATAAGTCTCCTCTCCCTGATGGTTCGAACCATCGGCTAGACCGATACTGTCGGCCTAACTTTTAGTGAGTCTCCCGATGTGGTCACTCTTGCCGATGCACTAACAATCCCTTCCATCGATAAGACTTTCACTATCGGAAACACACAAATGCCTCCACCCGATGGTCAAACTCTCTCCGATGAATAGGGTCCATCGCCCAAACTTACACCATCGGTGTAGCGTTTTCCTTGTTCGCCGAACTACAAACTCACACCGATATGCCTTCCATCGGTGAGACTTCTTAGTTCTCACCCCGAAATACTTAATATTAATTTCTCCATCGGTCAGACTTCAACCGTCGGTGGAACTCGTTCATTCTTTTCCGATGACTCTCTCTATACCGATGACTCCACTCTATACATACAGTGTTGTTATGAATTCACCATGTACAGTCGATAGACTCGATACAATGTATCTACTCCGCATACATTTGTATACACATGAAGTACTAATTCCTTCTCTGCACATTGTAACCAAACACAACACACACAGAAAACTACAAACCTATAGAACAGAAATGAATCTACCTACATGGAGGTCATTCCACTGATTTCAAAGAAATCCACCAGTGGAATGACTTCAATCGGTATCACTGTAGTTTGACTAGAAAACATAGAATTTCTTTATTCCTTCTACTTCAGAATAAAATACAATTTCTCTCTCTGTTCGTTCCCTCTCCTCTACACGAACAGAAATCAACAATATAAAGACGCTCAATTGACAGTTACACACGGTGGAAGGTGAATCACCTATAACCACCCTGCCAATCGGTTACAACCTTTCAGACATTCAGTTCGGTTACAAATGGTAATGACACGTATACAAACTACTCAACATTATGCCGTTACTTGGCCATGTATGACTCCATGGGGCACAAAGGCCTTACAATATTACACTTTGGACATAACATAAAATGTATAGAATCCTCAGATTCTTAATGTCTTCGAGGTGCTTCTGCACCACATTTCCTCAAAAAAAGAAGATGAGATTAATTGGGCAATGACTAAGTTACGGTTTTACACTATAAATCAAGGATACAATTATATTTCAAAAGAAAATAAAATAGATTGGTTCTATCAAATATCTTGGAGTGATGTTTGTCTATCAAAAGAAGGAGAATTTACATGGATGGCTCTAAATAATAGAATTTTAACAAGAAGAAGGTTGGATAAGATGTGCATTTCTCTTATTTTTACATGTGTACTTTGTGGAGAAGGAGAAGAATATGTGAACCATCTACTCCTAAATTTCCCTTTAGTAACAAATGTTGGAAATGGTTATGTGCAAAGTCTAATTAGGAAGCCCCATTCCCTAAGTCTCTACTTGAACAATTTAAAGGCTGGCCCAGCGAACTCTTCATATTCAATCAACTTTTGCATGTATTTGGGAGGTAAGTCCCTCATTGGTCATTTTTCACATTGGATGGAAATGAATTATAGAGTTTTTAGAAAATCTCCTCCCATATCCAAGGTGATTACTAAAATAGAAGGAGCTATTTTGGGAGTGGTAATGTCAAAGATCACCAAGTGTATAGATTCAAATGGTAAATTCACAAATTAGGATAACTCCTTGCTTAAGCAATGGCAAAAGTTGCACCCTCCTCCCTCTCATGGATTAATTGAGAATAACACAACTAAGGTGGATAGAAGAAAAATTAAATGGTCTCCTCTTGCAAACCCTTTCATCAAGTTAAATTTTGATGGTGCCTCTCAAGGAAATCCCAGTGTATCTAGGGTGAGTTGCATACTTAGGGATCCCCATGGGAATCTTTTGGTGGAAAAGGTGATCAAACTTCCACAGGGTTCAAATAACAAAGTAGAAGCTTATGCACTCATGTTTAGTCTGGCTTTAGCTAAAGAATCTAATATAAAATAGATTTGGATAGAAGGGGACTCTATTGATATTAATGCCTTAAAGACCAAAAAGGTATCTAATTGGAAAATGAAGTATATGTACTTCAATCCATTTAGAGGATCCTTGACACATTGGACTTTTATCAATTCTCTCACTACTATAGGGAGGAAAACAAAGTTGCAAATTGGATTGGAAATCTAGCAATAGACCAGTTTCAAAGCTCCAAAGTTTTTAATTTGAGTTGACATAATCTTCCTTTAGACTTTCAACATTTGATAGAGTAGGATACAATTTTGAATCCCCCCCACCTAGTGCTCTAGAAAGATAAAAATTTAGGTGGGTGAACAAAAGATATATTCAATCATCAGACTATTGGTTTTGTATCCTTAAGGTAGGCATAAAAGGTTTAGAACAAATCCAAAATTTGTAGACTATTGGTTTCACATCCTTGAGGTAGACATAAAATGTTTAGTTCAAATTCAAAGTTTTTTGGAAGAACGGTCAAGATAATCTTCCATATCGAGAAGGGAGGTAGAGATTTAGTCTTGTCTTACAACATCTCCAACAAGTTGTTTCTATCTAGCAAATAGATCTAAATTAACCACATCATACATCAAATTACAAGAAAAAGTTAATTTATTAGCTTTGATGATGGGGAGGATATTTATTCAATTAGATCTCAAGGGTCACCATCATATCAACTTGTAGGGATTTATGGTACTTCTAGTGGATTCATTTTCATTAACTTTGGTAGGGAACTAGATGATGAGGTGTGAGAAATATCTTGAAACATCATTTCACATGACAAAGTACTCATTGTTTCATTTATTCCTTTCCACCTCTAAAACTTTCTAAATGGGTAAATAGCCCACATATACCACATCATAAATGGCAATTTATTTCACTTTGATTTTCCAATCTCTTTTCTTTTTCTCTAAACTCTCTTTTGTGTGCAGGTGTATCATCAAGGCAATGCATATAGAAATTTAGACCATGAACCTTTGGGTTTCTCTCCCCCCATTGAATTAGGAACCAATAAAATAGGGTGCCTATGACATGGTAAAGCTATAACAAGGTTTTGGCATTGATTGCCCGCATGTGGAGTTTGCAGTTAGGATTGTCATTGGTGATTCACTACTCAGAGCCTCCTCCCGAGTCCTAAGTGTTGATGTTTTGGTAGCTTTGGGAGGTAAGCCTAAAGTCAAGTCGGCCAAGATGAGTAAATTAATAAAAGGCTGACCTCCCTTTGTGAATAGTCACCTCTCTTGGAGGAAGAGGCATTTGAGGAGATATAAAAAGGAGATGGAAAAGGAGTTACTGATGAAGTAAGAAACAATTACATTTTGATCTAAAAATTAACATGGTATCAGAGCAGGTTTAGGTATACCAGCACAACACAGGGCATGATCATTAAAAAAAAAGAGAAGGTGCTGGAATTTGTTCAACTTTTGTTAGCCTCTAGAAGAGTGATAGGCGACGGTGCTTGGCCGGTGAGCAAATGCAAGAATTTGTCTTGTCAGCTGGGTACTCCCACTCAAAGGCTTGCTCCCACACTCTATAGGATAGAATCCAAGGCTAGACTCTCGGCATGTTAAACAATGCAGATAAAATCTTGGCAGTGAATTTGACAGAAAAGGAGTTTGTAGTCTCGTTGCTTACTATATCACTGTTCTACTCTGTTTTAAAGTGCTGTAGTTCATGTCTGTGTAGGCGGTCATAGACACTGTGGGGAATAGAAGGAAAATTCATGAAATTGATCTCAAGATGTGAATTGGGGTTCAATGGACAGTATTAATGGAGTATCTTGCACACAAAGTTGTTTCTTCTTCTGTACGTGTGCTTGAGGTTCTCAAGATTACAACAGTTGGGATGAATGGTGAAGAGCTTAGAAAAATGTGGAAGAACACTTCATGAGCTCGCTGAATCTTTAGCGATTCCGTTCTTGTATAGCATTGTAGAGATCCTAGATATAGATGAGATTAAGGAAGGCTTATACACCGTTAAATTTGGTGAGACTTTGGCAGTCTATGCTCAGTAGTTTGTTATATGACCTGATACTTTTGCACAATCTTTTGAGTGTTATCAAGAAAATGAGGCCTGAGATAATGGCGAATTACGAAATAGAAGTGAAGCATAATTCTCAATTTTTTGAATAGATTTAGCGAGGTGCATTCCTATTACATCACATATTTTGATCTGTTGGATGTTACCATACCAGACAGAAATGATGTTTATGAGGCGTCAAAGCTATTTGAGAAAATGCCTGAAAATAATGTGGTCTCATGGACTACTATTGTCATGACATATGTGAGAGGTCATCATCTCGACGAGGCTCATGAACTATTTGAAAGAATGCCTGAAAGGAATGTGGTTTCTTGGAATGCTATGATTTCAGGACATGCTCAAAGTGGTCGAGTAGGAATGGCCTAGGATCTGTTTTGGAAGATACCTGAGAAAGATGTGGTATCTTGGAATGCAATGATTACAGGTTATGAATAGAATGGGTGTGTTGATAAAGTTGTGGAACTATTTAAGCAAGTTGTGATCAATGTGTTGTACAAGTGTAGAAATATTGCAGAGATGAGTTTTAGATTTTTCAATTGGGTGGAAAAATAGAAGAAGTACAGACACACAGGAGAAATCTTAAGTGCCATGATTCATATATTGATTAAAGGTAGGAGGCTAGCAAAAGCTCAATCTCTATTGCTTCATATGGTGCAAAGAAGTGGTTCAGCATCTAGGGTTGTAGATGCTCTTGTGAGTACATATGCGAACTACAATTCTAGTCCTCTTGTGTTTGACCTTTTGATTATGTGTGCAGGCAAAGAGGATGAAAGATGCTACAGAGGCCTTTCATAGGATCAGGAGGTTTGGCTTCTTTCCTTCCATAATTGTGTGCAATAGTCTACTTGGAGGTTTAGTTAAGGCCAGTTGGGTGGACATGGCATGGAGGATTTATACAGAAGTTCTTCAAAGCAAAATTCCCATAAATGTTTATACATTCAACATAACGATCAATGCTTTGTGCAAAGAAAGGAAGCTTGAAACTATAAAGAAATTATTAGATGAAATGGAACCAAGGAGGGTTTCTCTTGACATTGTCACTTACAATACTTTAATTGATGCTTGTTGTCATAACAGCCTCCTAGACAAAGCTTTTAAGTTCCTGCATGCTATGTCTGATAAGGGTTTAGTTCCTGATGTCTTTAGTTATACTCCTCTCATGAATGGACAATGCATAGAAGGGAAGTTTGAGAATGCAAGAATGCTCATGAAGGAAACACAAGAAAAAGGATTGTTACATGAGGCTCAGAAGCATTTCAAGGAAATGTAGCAAATTGGATTGGTTCCAGATAGTGTGATTTACACCATGGTCATTAATGGGTATTGCAGCAAAGATATCATGCATGAGGCATTCATGTTACATGATGAAATGGTATCCTGATACATTTTCTAGTGTGATACCAGCTTGTGCCCAATTAGGTTCTCTACAACAAGGGAAGGAGATCCATGAAGATGTAATTCGAAGTGGATCTTAGTTTGATGCCTTTGTCGGTAGTGCTCTTGTAGACATGTATGCTAAAAGTGGTAGCATAAAAGATGCCCACAAAAAATGTTTGATAAAATACCATGGCAAAACTTATTTTCATGGAAAGCCATGATTGTAGGATATGCCATGCATTGGAGCAATGAGAAATCCCTCCATTTTTTTGAATAGATGCAGCGTTCTGGCACAAAGCCTAATAGTGTAACATTTGTTGTGGTTCTATCTGCTTGTTGTCATGCTGGCCTAGTGGATAATGGGTGGCAATACTTTTACAACATGAGTAAGGATTATGGGATAGAGCCTAGGTTAGAGCACTTTTGTTGTATGGTTGACCTTCTTGGCTATGCTGGGAATCTTGATGAGGCCAAACACTTTATCGATGAAATGTCATTAAAAACCAATGGTCCTGTATGGATAACTTTGCTTGAAGTTGAGTTTAGTTAGGAGTTAGTACTATAGAAGGTGCAACAAGGTGTTTGTGGTGGAAATTGGATGATAAGTCTGAGTAGCATGGAAGGTTTTATAGGAATATATTGAAAGGATTGATCAGCTCAGTGAAGGAAGTCAAGGCAGGGTTCTCACAGTGATAGAGAGAGTAGTTCTAAAAAATATACACAAATCAGGTTAAGTCAAGGCAGGGATCTTACAAGGGGTTCTAAAGTTTGGGACTCACAGCTGAGAGGGAGAGCCAATGTCTGGTACATTGGGTGCATCAAGTATGATAGGGTCAGAAATGGTGCTAAGGAAAGCAATCTAACTCAAGTATATTTGCACTGAAGATTAGACGACTGATATTCTCACCAAGCCTCTTTCTAGGATAAAGTTTGCATACTTCCGAGTCAAGCTTGGAGTAGTGGAGAATGTCACCCTTGCTGAGAGGGAGACTCAGCATCAATGATCTTTGCTATAATGCATATTCCTCTAAGACAGATAAATATGAGGTGAAAGCCCTCGTCCATCTCTAAGATGGAGATGTGGTTCTTTCCACACATGGGAGTAGCCATGGTGAAGGTCGTGTTGATAGACTCCATGACAACATCACGTTGAGAGAATCCATGATGGGCACTTGTGCACATGTTTCTTTCCACACATGGGAGTAGCCATGGTGGATGTCATGTTGAGAGACTCCATGATGACATCATGTTGAGAGACTCCATGATGGGCACTTGTGCACATGTTTCTTTCCACACATGGGAGTAGCCATGGTGGACATCATGTTGAGAGATTCCATGATGGGCACTTGTACACATGTTTCTTTCCACACATGGGAGTAGTCATTGAGGATGTCATGTTGAGAGAATCCATGACACGTCATGTTGAGAGACTCCATGACAACATCATGTTGAGAGACTCCATGATGAATCCTTTGTACTTGTATTTTTTCCACACATGGGAGTAGCCATGGTGGACGTCATGTTGAGAGACTCCATGATGACATCACATTGAGAGATTCTGTGATGGACACTTGTGCACATGTTTCTTTCCACACATGGAAGTAGCCATTGTGGATGTCATGTTGAGAGAATCCATGACACGTCATGTTGAGAGACTCCATGAAAACATCACATTGAGAGACTCCATGATGAATCCTTTGTACTTGTGTTTTTTCCACACATGGGAGTAGCCATGGTGGACGTCATGTTGAGAGACTCCATGATGACATCACGTTGAGAGACTCCATGACGACATCATGTTCAGAGACTCCGTGATGGGCACTTGTGCACGTGTTTCTTTCCACACATGGGAGTAGCCATTGTGGATGTCATGTTGAGAGAATCCATGACATGTCATGTTGAGAGAGTCCATGACAAACCATATGACACATCTCTGAGACTGAGATGTGCTTCCCACAATTGGGTGTAGCCATTGTGGACATCATGTTGAGAGAATCCATGACAAGACATGATACCCTTGAGTAGGATTCAAGGAAGACTTTTTCTATACCTCCAGAGCTAAGAGGCAGTGTTAATGTTTGTAGCTTAGGGAGGTGTTATGATGTTCACAACATGGCCCATTTTACTTCTTAGCAAAATGGGGACCCCTGCTGTGGCTTTGCTTTTTGCTTCTTTTTTGTGGGTCTATCCTTGGTGGTAAGGGAAAAGGGAGTGAAATTTGCAAACCTTGATAAAATTAGTGAGAAAATGCATTTTGAGTGCCAGTGCATGGTATGGTTAGATTCCTTGTCAAAAATGAGCCAGGGTTGCTTTTTGAATCATCTAAAAATTTGCCATATTTTGCAAGTTATGGCCATTTTGGTAAAATGCATTACAGGGTTTAAATAATGCAAAGTTTCAAATGTTTTATTAAATGTTCCTAAATGTTTCAAATGGCTATGCAGAGTGCGCCAAGTGTCACACTCCACATGAGACTCAATAACGTTGCAAAAGAACCAACACCCCAAGCATTTCTAATAGTCACGTGGAGTGTGCCACTTGTCACTCTCTGCAGGTCCCTTTGATAGTTTCTAAAAGTTTCAAGAGTAGCACGGAGTGTGCCACTTGTCACTCTCTGCAAGGTCCCACAAAGGAGTCTTAACAATTTCAAAAGTTGTGCAGAAGACGCCACGTGGCGCCTTCTGCGATAGTCCCTAAAAGTTTCAAGAGTTGCACGGATCGTGACATGTGTCACTCTCCACAGGGTTCCACTAATCTCTCTGAAAGTTTCAACAGTTGCGCAGAAGGCACTATGTGGTGCCTTCCGTGAAAGTTTCAACAGTTTCTAAAGTTTCAAAAGGCTCCACGGAGCGTGACAAGTGTCACACTCTGAAGTATGACCCACCCTAGCCCCAAAGTATCTCAGCAGTTGCACGAAAGACACCACGTGGTGCCTTCTGCAAACAAGTTTCAAAGTGCCTAAATAGTTTCTTAAGGTTGCAACAGTCGTGCGGATACTGACATGTGTCACTTTCCGTGAGAGTCTCAAAGTTTCGAGATAGTTTCTGGGAGGCGCACGTGGCGACAAGTGTCTTCTTCTGCCTAGAGCAGCAGTTTCAAAGCCCTTCCTGCAGAGTGTGCCACGTGTCACTCTCCGTGGCACCATTTCTAATAAAAGGCAGATAAAAGGGCCATTTTTTAACCAGACACAGGAAGTTAGTGGGCAGTTTTTAGGGCCCGCCGATAAGGCTTTTTTGATGCCGGTAGGTGGGAAACATTTAGAAATAGGTTTTTTAGGGTTTTTCGACACTTTGACCCTTCGTATGCATCATTTCTGGTCTGCGATAGTTGACCCGGTAACTTTTTTGGCACAGTTTGCGTAGTATGAATGCATTTTTTGTAGATTTTGACTTGATAGTCATGATTTTTGCTCTACCGTACTTGGATCTAATAGGTGTTTCGAAAGTGGTTGTTTAATAATCAATGGCACTTATTGCTGATCTATTTTTATAGGTTTGCAGCTGAGGAGGGAGCTGAAACTTAATGGCAGTGACATCCTAGAAGGAGAATCTGATTTCAGAAGCAAAGAGAAGATAAGGATGAAGTGCAGAAAGTCGAGGGACATCAATGAGAAGACCCAAAATGCAGATAAAACATAATGACAAGTAGGTTGTAGAATTTACTTCTGAGCTACTAGGGTTTCAGAAAGGGGCATATTTTCACCTAGATTTGATGTGTGTTCAGAAATATTTTGGGAAACTAGTTTTGCACCATTTAATACTGTAACCTAGGGTTTGAACCATGGCTTAACCATTAGGGTTTTGGGCTATATTGAGGATAATCAGAAAGTCTATATATTGTGCCTTAATACATTGTAATACATTACAATAGGGATTTTAGGAACACACAGCAAGTTAGCTTAGTTTAGATTAGAAGTAGAAGAAGGAGGTCGCCTGTTGTCTACAGTAAGGAGTGCATGGAACATCTGGATTCCTTACTGTATCTGTAAAGCTTGTAAGTTCTCTGTAGTTTGATCAATGAAACTAAGAGTCATTCCAACATTGTAAATCATGTATGACTGTTTGTTTCTAATACAATAGAATCTAGAGTTCTGCATCTATCTTCTGAGTGTTCTCCTGCTCTTCTTGGTGTTTTGAAATATTTTCTTTGAGAGCTTGCAATCTTAAATGTATGTTTGTGAAAATGCTCAGAACTTACATTTAAGGTTTTTAATATGGATTTGATCAAATTGTTGTATGATTTATATAGTGCATAACAGAACAATTAGATCCTTCGGTAGAGTAAATGATGTTTAGATTAGATCTTTCTAGCTTTTTCCAACCCATCTGAAAATACTTAGCTGAAAACATAGAAATTTGAAGGAAATTTGTCTCATATTTGAAGGAGCATGAACAACGGAGTTAAAAGTAGACAAATTTTCATAAATATATAAAGAGGAAGGCTGCAATAATTCAAGACAACCATCTAAAGCTTTGCAGCACAGTAACACTTTTATGCAAAGGAATGAAAAAGTATTGACATATCTCATGATCTCTTTGCATAGTTTGAGTCCAGTAAACCACAAAGAAACCCTAAACTACGTAAGGCCCCTTGAACATTACAGCTTCACATTGACCAACTGAATTTGACCAATAGAACCATTGTAGACTTGGGATAAAGTGAATATAAAACAATTCCTTCTTATCTTTCAAGTATAGTTTCAGTTCATTAAATGTGAATTTTAACTTATTGTTATGATTGCATCAAAACAATCACCAACAATTTTCTGGCGCTAGAAGGAGGGCTTGATTTGGTTTATAGTTAAAATTTTGTGTTTAAATGCTATACTCTAAGAAATGCCAGATCTCATAAAATTCCAAAAAACCTAAAAAGTTGAAAATAGGTCCTATTTTAATGGACTCATATGGGGACAGTTTTCAAGTTAACAGTCCTTTATTTCAAGGAGCTTTGAAAGAACAGCTTTATTCTCAAAGTTTATCTAATTTTGGTTTGTCCAGTTGTTGTAGGATACACTGGACTATTGAACACAATGAACTTAAATGTTTAACATTCCTCACTAGGATAGATTCATATTTGAAAGGACTAATTTTTTTTTTCAGATGTGTTAAGGGCTGGAGACTGGCAGAAAAAAGAAATTTTGGAGCAACAAGCTGATACAACACTAGGAACTAATAGGTGGTTAGAAAATACAATAGATAAATCAATTCTAGAAGGAAATGATAACAGGGCATCTTTTCTTAGGTCATATTATGGTGGGATTGATAGTAGGTCTCTACTTCCTAATACAGGTAAAGGGGATTGTAGGTATAAATCTTTTAAATCTTGTAGAGAGGAAACCATTTGTCAGGATAAGGTCTTTATTGCTGATCCTAATGCTTTTGGTAAAGATAGTAAAACATCTTTCCTTGAGTCATTTTATGGAAAGGAGAAATGTGGACAAATGAAAAAATTAAAGTGCACTAAAACTGATGAAGTTCCCACTATAGCAACTAATGAAGTCATAGAAAAGAAAGTAAATCCTAGTGTTACGACTAACTTCTTTAAATTGAATGATCAAGTTCAAGATTGTTGCAGGTCAATAGAAGCAGACTCCACACTGGATGATAAAAGCGAGTCATATGATGACCAATTCTTAAGAATTGAAAATAAAGAAGATTTTGGAGTTGCTGTGCATAGTCAGACATCACCCCAGCATTATTTTGAAAATAAAACAGGGGAGTATTCCTGTCAATCTAAAGATGTTGTCCCACCTTTACTCTCAAGTGATTTAGAAATGATTAATTTCTGTATATCAGATTATGATGATCAAGATACTCATTTAAGTGCTGATGTGCAGGAAACTAATGAGAACATTGAGAGGTGTGCTAAATTTGAGGATAAACTAAACATCCGGAATGAAGGGACAAAGATGGATAAAGATGAAGAAATGATACATCTTGAGTCATTCATCTTTCAATTTGAAAAAGTAAGACCAAACATGGAGCTAAATAATTAAAGTACAAGGTTAAAAGGAGGACCAGCTATCAATGAACAAACATGTCCTACAGAGCTAAAAATACATCAGGTTGTCTATTTCCTTTCCTTAGTAAAAAATGATAAATACTGCTTTGATTATGGAAATTTAAGAGATAGGACATGCATATGGATTAATCATGAAAATCATGGGCTGCCTCAGTTACTAGTTATTGTGAGCTATTCTGATAAACACAATAAATTTAAAATACAAGAATTTTTTTTAGAATTTAATGATAAATTTGCTAAGTTAAGAACCATGACTAATACCCTGATGCTCCTGCACAATCTAAGGAAATACGCAAGTAGGGGTGTTTTGGGGTCTTTCCTTGGGTTTTGTTTGCCTTGTAGAGGCTTGTATATAGTTTGGTAGGGTAGTTGTTTTGATTCCTTTCTTTTCTTTTGCTGTTTTCTTCTTTTTGTTGTTTTCTTTTTTCTGTTGTTTCCCTTTGTAGGTTAGCTGTTTGTATAGTTTCGTTTCTGTTTTATTTTTTGTTTGTTGTTTTGTTTCTGTTTCTATAGTTTTTTCTATTTTTTACTTTTTGTACAGTCTGTTGTTGGTTTGGTTTGTTGTTTTTTCCTTAGCAGGGATCCTTGTTTTACTTTAGAGTATTAAGGAGCAAACTAGCAACCATTCAAAAAGTATAAATTTAGGATATTCAAGTTAATCATATGCAATTTACACATAACTTGTTGTGACTGTCATGAATGTAGAGAGTTATTTATCTTCTGAAATATTATATTTAATAAATGTGATTGAGAATTCGAGACAAGTTTCTCACAATGACACACCTAAAATGCTTGGGTTTGTTGAACCTACCAGTGTAGATATTAGGTTAAAAATCAGAGGTCACCCTTGCTACCATTACAATTCTTAGCCTAATTTCAGTAATTATCCACTCCTTGCATCATGAAGCTACAAATTGCTATATCTTGTGAAATCTCGTTCAAAATCAGAAAATAAAATAATAATAATAATAAATAAAGCAGATTATACTGAAAATCTAGATTAAGCCATCTAAGTAACTCTACCGGGGCTATAGACGCTCGCTGGCAGTGGGGCTCTACTTAGGAGAATTGTAACGATAACCTTGCCGGGGCTATAGACGCTCGCTGGCAGCAAGGCTCTATCCGGTTGGCTATGAGGGAATATCCTCACCTACGTAGGCTAATATCAGTCACTAGTTTGTTTAACCAATCTTCAAGATGAGGCTTATTAATCACGTGCACACAATTAAACTAAAAATAAAAATTCATGCACCCTTATTGAATTCTTTAGGTCTCAAGTTGAATAATAATTTACAAGATGGATAGTCAGAAGTTATGCATTTATTTCACTAAGTTTTCTTGGAGGCCTTGAATTTAGTTTTTTTGTTTGGTTTCTAGTTGTTGTGATGTTCACAACACACCCCATTTTACTCCTTAGCAAAATGGGGACCCCTACTGTGGCTTTGCTTTTTGCTCCTTTTTTGTGGGTCTGTCCTTGGTGGTAAGGGAAAAAGGAGTGGAATTTGCAAACCTTGATAAAATTAGTGAGAAAATGCATTTTGAGTGCCAGTGCATGGTATGGTTGGATTCCTTGTGAAAAATGAGCTAGGGTTTCTTTTTGAATCATCTAAAAATTTGCCATATGTTGCAAGTTATGGCCATTTTGGTAAAATGCATTATAGGGTTTAAATAATGCAAAGTTTCAAATGTTTTATTAAATGTTCCTAAATGTTTCAAATGGCTACGTGGAGCACGCCAAGTGTCACACTCCGCATGAGTCTCAATAGCGTTGCAAAAGAACCAACGCCCCAAGCATTTCTAACAGTCACGTGGAGCATGCCACTTGTCACTCTCCGCAGGTCCCTTGGATAGTTTCTAAAAGTTTCAAGAGCAGTGCGGAGTTTGCCACTTGTCACTCTTTGCAAGGTCCCACAAAGGAATTTTAATAGTTTCAAAAGTTGTGTGGAAGACACCACGTGGTGCCTTCCGCGATAGTCCCTAAAAGTTTCAAAAGTTGTGCGGATCGTGACATGAGTCACTCTTCGCAGGGTTCCGCTAATGTCTCTGAAAGTTTCAACAGTTGCGCGGAAGATGCCACGTGGCGCCTTCCGCGAAAGTTTCAATAGTTTCTAAAAGTTTCAAAGGGCTCCGCAGAGCATAACAAGTGTCACCCTCTGAAGTATGACCCACCCTAGCCCCAAAGTATCTCAACAGTTGCATGGAAGATGCCACGTGGCGCCTTCCGCAAACAAATTTCAAAGTGCCTAAATAGTTTCTTAAGGTTACAACAGTCTTGCGGATAGTGACAAGTGTCACTTTCCGCGAGAGTCTCAAGGTTTCAAGATAGTTTCTGGGAGGCGTGGGTGGCAACAAGTGTCTTCTTCTGCCTAGAGTAGCAGTTTCAAAGCCCCTCCCATGGAGCGTGCCATGTGTAACTCTCCGCAGCACCGTTTCTAATGAAAGGTAGATAAAAAGGCCATTTTCCGGCTAGACACAAGAAGTCAGTGAGCAGTTTTTAGGGCCTACCGATAAGGTTTTTTTGACGCCGGTAGGCGGAAAGCATTTAGCGATAGGTTTTTTAGGGTTTTTTGACACTTTGACCCTGCGTATGTATCATTTCTGGTCTGTGATAGTTGACCTGGTAAGTTTTTTGGCACAGTTTGCGTAGTATGAACGCATTTTTTGTAGATTTTGACCCGATAGTCACAAATTTTGCTCTGCCCCACTTGGATCTAACAGGTGTTTCGAAAGTGGTTGTTTAATAATCAATGGCACTTATTGCTGATCTATTTTTGTAGGCTTGCAGTTAAGGAGGAAGCTGAAACTTAATTGCAGTGACGTCCTGGAAGGAGAATCCAATTTCAGAAGCAAAGAGAAGATAAGGATGACATGCAGAAAGTCAAAGGACATCAATGAGAAGACCCAAAATGCAGATAAAACATAATGACAAGTAGGTTGTAGAATTTACTTCTGAGCTACTAGGGTTTCAGAAAGAGGCATATTTTTGCCCAGATTTGATGTGTGTTCAGAAATATTTTGGGAAACTGGTTCTGCACCATTTAATGTTGTAACCTAGGGTTTGAACCATGGCTTAACCATTAGGGTTTTGGGCTATATTGAGGACAATCAGAAAGTCTATATATTGTGCCTTAATACATTGTAATACTTTACAATAGGGATTTTAGTAACACACAGCAAGTTAGCTTAGTTTAGATTAGAAGTAGAAGAAGGAGGTCACCTGTTGTCTGCAGTAAGGAGTGCGTGGAACATCTGGCTTCCTTACTGTATCTGTAAAGCTCGTAAGTTCTCTGTAGTTTGATCAATGAAACTAAGAGTCATTCCAACATTGTAAATCATGTATGACTATTTATTTCTAATACAATAGAATCTAGAGTTCTGCATCTATTTTCTGAGTGTTCTCCTGCTCTTCTTTGTGTTTTGAAATATTTTCTGAGATATTGCAATCTTAAATGTATGTTTGTGAAAATGCTTAGAACTTACATTTAAGGTTTTTACTATGGATTTGATCAAATTGCTGTATGATTTATATAGTGCATAACAGAACAATTAGATCCTTTGGTAGAGTAAATGATGCTTAGATTAGATCTTTCTAACTTTTCCCAACCCATCTGAAAATACTTAGCTGAAAATGTAGAAATTTGAAGGAAATTTGTCTCATATTTGAAGGAGCATAAATATATAAAGAGGAAGGCTGCAATAATTCAAGACAACCATCTAAAGCTTTGCAGCACAGTAACACTTTTATGCAAAGGAATGAAAAAGTATTGACATATCTCATGATCTCTTTGCATAGTTTGAGTCCAGTAAACCACAAAGAAACCCTAAACTACGTAAGGCCCCTTGAATATTATAGCTTCACATTGACCAACTGAATTTGACCAACAAAACCATTGTAGACTTGGGATAAAGTGAATCTTAAACGATTCCTTCTTATCTTTCAAGTATAGTTTCAGTTCATTATATGTGAATTTTAACTTATTGTTATGATTGCATCAAAACAATCACCAACAGTTTTCTGGTGCTAGAAGGAGGGCCTGATTTGGTTTAGGGTTAAAATTCTGTGTTTAAATGCTATACTCTGAGATATGTCAGATCTCATAAAATTCCAAAAAACCTAAAAAGTTGAAAATAGGTCCCATTTTAATGGACTGATATGGGGACAGTTTTCAAGTTAGCAGTCCTTTATTTTAAGGAGCTTTGAATGAATAGCTTTATTCTCAAAGTTTATCTAATTTTGGTTTGTCCAGTTGTTGCAGGATACACCAGACTATTGAACACAATGAACTTAAATGTTTAACATTCCTCACTAGGATAGATTCATATTTGAAAGGACTAATTTTTTTTTAGATGTGTTCAGCGCTGAAGACTGGCAGAAAAAAGAAATTTTGGAGCAACAAGCTGATACAACACTAGGAACTAATAGGTGGTTAGAAAATACAATAGATAAATCAATTCTAGAAGGAAATGATAACAGGGCATCTTTTCTTAGGTCATATTATGGTGGGATTGATAGTAGGTCTCTACTTCCTAATATAGGTAAAGGGGAGTGCAGGTATAAATCTTTTAAATCTTGTAGAGAGGAAACCATTTGTCAGGATAAGGTCTTTATTGCTGATCCTAATGCTTTTGGTAAAGACAGTAAAACGTCTTTCCTTGAGTCATTTTATGGAAAGGAGAAATGTGGACAAATGAAAAAATTAAAGTGCACTAAAACTGATCAAGTTCCCACTATAGCAACTAATGAAGTCATAGAAAAGAAAGTAAATCCTAGTGTTACGACTGACTTCTTTAAATTGAATGATCAAGTTCAAGATTGTTGCAGGTCAATAGAAGCAGACTCCACACTGGATGATAAAAGTGATTCATATGATGACCAATTCTTAAGAATTGAAAATAAAGAAGATTTTGGAGTTGCTATGCATAGTCATACGTCACCCCAGCATTATTTTGAAAATAAAATAGGGGAGTATTCCTATCAATCTAAAGATGTTGTCCCACCTTTACTCCTAAGTGATTTAGAAATGATTAATTTCTGTATATAAGATTATGATGATCAAGATACTCATTTAAGTGCTGATGTGCAGGAAACTAATGAGAACATTAAGAGGTGTGCTGAATTTGAGGATAAACTAAACATCCAGAATGAAGGGACAAAGATGGATAAAGATGAAGAAATGATACATCTTGAGTCATTCATCTTTCAATTTGAAAAAGTAAGACCAAGCATGGAGTCAAATAATGAAAGTACAAGGTTAAAAGGAGGACCAGCTATCAATGAACAATCATGTCCTATAGAGCTAAAAATACATCAGGTTGTCTCTTTCCTTTCCTTAGTAAAAAATGATAAATACTACTTTGATTATGGAAATTTAAGAGATAGGACATGCATATGGATTAATTATGAAAATGATGGGCTGCCTCAGTTACTAGTTATTGAGAGCTATTCTGATAAACACAATGAATTTAAAGATAAATTTGCTAAGTTAAGAACCATGACTAATACCCTGATGCTCCTGCACAATCTAAGGAAATACGCAAGTAGGGGTGTTTTGGGGTCTTTCCTTGGGTTTTGTTTGCCTTGTAGAGGCTTGTATATAGTTTGGTAGGGTAGTTGTTTTGTTTCCTTTCTTTTCTTTTACTATTTTCTTCATTTTGTTGTTTTCTTTTTTCTGTTGTTTCCCTTTGTAGGTTAGCTGTTTGTATAGTTTCGTTTCTGTTTTATTTTTTGTTTGTTGTTTTGTTTCTGTTTCTACAGTTTTTTCTATTTTTTACTTTTTGTACAGTCTGTTGTTGGTTTGGTTTGTTGTTTTTTCCTTAGCAGGGATCCTTGTTTTACTTTAGAGTATTAAGGAGCAAACTAGCAGCCATTCAAAAAGTATAAATTTAGGATATTCAAGTTAATCATATGCAATTTACACATAACTTGTTGTGACTGTCATGAATGTAGAGAGTTATTTATCTTCTAAAATTTCATATTCAATAAATGTGATTGAGAATTCGAGGCAAGTTTCTCATGATGACACACCTAAAATCCTTGGGTTTGTTGAACCTACCAGTGTAGATATTAGGTGAAAAATCAGAGGTCACCCTTGCTACCATTACAATTCTCAGCCTAATTTCAGCAAGTATCCACTCCTTACATCATGAAGCTACAAATTGCTATATCTTGTGAAATCTCGTTCAAAATCAGAAAAAAAAATAAAAATAATAATAATAAATAAAGCAATTATACTGAAAATCTAGATTAAGCCATCTAAGTAACTCTACCAGGGCTATAAACGCTCGCTGGCAGTGGGGCTCTACTTAGGAGAATTGTAACGATAACCTTGCCGGGGCTATAGACACTTGCTGGAAGCAAAGCTCTATCCAGTTGGCTATGAGGGAATATCCTCACCTACATAGGCTAATATCAGTCATTGGTTTGTTAAACCAATCTTCAAGATGAGGCTTATTAATCACGTGCACACAATTAAACTGAAAATGAAAATTCATGCACCCTTATTGAATGCTTTAGGTCTCAAGTTGAATAATAATTTACAAGATGGATAGTCGAAAGTTATGCATTTATTTCACTTAGTTTTCTTGGAGGCCTTGAATTTAGTTGTTTTGTTTGGTTGCTAGTTGTTGTGCTATCCACAACATGCCCCATTTTACTCCTTAGTAAAATGGGGACCCCTGCTGTGGCTTTACTTTTTGCTTCTTTTTTGTGGGTTTGTCCTTGGTGGTAAGGGAAAAGGGAGTGAAATTTGTAAACCTTGATAAAATTAGTGAGAAAATACATTTTGAGTTCCAATACATAGTATGGTTGGATTCCTTATAAAAAATGAGCTAGGGTTACTTTTTGAATTATCTAAAAATTTGCCATATGTTGCAAGTTATGCCTATTTTGGTAAAATGCATTACAGGGTTTAAATAATGCAAAGTTTCAAATGTTTTATGAAATGTTCCTAAATGTTTCAAATGGCTACACGGAGTACGCCAAGTGTCATAGTCCACATGAGTCTCAATAGTGTTGCAAAAGAACCAACGCCCCAAGCATTTCTAACAGTCACGCGGAGCGTGCCACTTGTCACTCTCCATAGGTCCCTTCGATAGTTTCTAAAAGTTTCAAGAGCAGCGCAGAGTGTGCCACTTGTCACTCTCCATAAGGTCCCACAAAGGAGTCTTAATAGTTTCAAAAGTTGTGCGGAAGACGCCACGTGGCACCTTCCGCGACAGTCCCTAAAAGTTTCAAGAGTTGCGCGGATCATGACATGTGTCACTCTCCGCAGGGTTCTACTAATGTCTCTGAAAGTTTCAACAGTTGCGCGGAAGACGCCATATGGTGCCTTCCGTGAAAGTTTCAATAGTTTCTATAAGTTTCAAAGGGCTCCGCAGAGCGTGACAAGTGTCACACTCCAAAGTATGACCCACCCTAGCCCCAAAGTATCTCAGCAGTTGTGTGGAAGACGCCACGTGGTGCCTTCTGCAAATAAGTTTCAAAGTGCCTAAACAGTTTCTTAAGGTTACAACAGTCAGGCGGATAGTGACAAGTGTCACTTTCCGCGAGAGTCTCAAGGTTTTGAGATAGTTTCTGGGAGGCGCGGGTGGTGACAAGTGTCTTCTTCCACCTAGAGTAGTAGTTTCAAAGCCCCTCCCGTGAAGCGTGCCACGTGTCACTCTCCGCGGCACCATTTCTAATAAAGGGCAGATAAAAGGGAAATTTTTCAGCCAAACACAGGAAGTCGGTGGGCAGTTTTTAGGGCCCGCCGATAAGGTTTTTTTGACACCGATAGGTGGCAAAAATTTAGCGATAGGTTTTTTAGGGTTTTTTGACACTTTGACCCTGCGTATGCATCATTTCTAGTCTGCGATAGTTGACCCGGTAAGTTTTTTGGCACAGTTTGTGCAGTATGAACGCATTTTTTGTAGATTTTGACCCGATAGTCACAATTTTTGCTCTACCCCACTTGGATCTAACAGGTGTTTCAAAAGTGGTTGTTTAATAATCAATGGCACTTATTGTTGATCTATTTTTGTAGGTTTGCAGTTGAGGAGGGAGCTAAAACTTAATGGCAGTGACGTCCTGGAAGGAGAATCCAATTTTAGAAGCAAAGAGAAGATAAGGATGAAGTGCAGAAAGTCAAGGGACATCAATGAGAAGACCCAAAATGCAGATAAAACATAATGACAAGTAGGTTGCAGAATTTACCTCTGAGCTACTAGGGTTTCAGAAAGGGGCATATTTTTGCCTAGATTTGATGTGTGTTCAGAAATATTTTGGGAAACTGGTTCTGCACCATTTAATGTTGTAACCTAGGGTTTGAACCATGGCTTAACCATTAGGGTTTTGGGCTGTATTGAGGACAATCAGAAAGTCTATGTATTGTGCCTTAATACTTTGTAATACTTTACAACAGGGATTTTAGCAACACACAGCAAGTTAGCTTAGTTTAGATTAGAAGTAGAAGAAGGAGGTTGCCTGTTGTCTGCAGTAAGGAGTGCGTGGAACATCTAGCTTCCTTACTATATCTGTAAAGCTTGTAAGTTCTCTGTAGTTTGATCAATAAAACTAAAAGTCATTCCAACATTGTAAATCATGTATGACTGTTTATTTCTAATACAATAGAAACTAGAGTTCTGCATCTATCTTCTGAGTGTTCTCCTACTCTTCTTTGTGTTTTGAAATATTTTCTTTGAGAGCTTGCAATCTTAAATGTATGTTTGTGAAAATGCTTAGAACTTACATTTAAGGTTTTTACTGTGGATTTGATCAAATTGCTGTATGATTTATATAGTGCATAACAAAACAATTAGATCCTTTGGTAGAGTAAATGATGTTTAGATTAGATCTTTCTAACTTTTCCCAACCCATCTGAAAATACTTAGCTGAAAATGTAGAAATTTGAAAGAAATTTGTCTCATATTTGAAGGAGCATGAACAACAGAGTTAAAAGTAGATAAGTTTTCATAAATATATAAAGAGGAAGGCTACAATAATTCAAGACAACCATCTAAAGCTTTGCAGCACAGTAACACTTTTATGCAAAGGAATGAAAAAGTATTGACATATCTCATGATCTCTTTGCATAGTTTGAGTCCAGTAAACCACAAAGAAACCCTAAACTATGTAGGGCCCCTTGAACATTACAGCTTCACATTGACCAACTGAATTTGACCAACATAACCATTGTAGAATTGGGATAAAGTGAATCTTAAACGATTCCTTCTTATCTTTCATGTATAGTTTTAGCTCATTATATGTGAATTTTAACTTATTGTTATGATTGCATCAAAACAATCACCAACAGGAGGTTACATATTTCATGGTCGAATGGTTCTAGCACTAGAGAAAACAATACATCCATTGGCCAACTCCCTCCCTATGCACTCCAGTGACAATAGTTAATGATAATAACTATTATTGATTATGGAAAACTGATTTGGGAAAGCAATTGGTCAAATAAACTAAAGATAAACAAATCAATTCCATGAAATGGCGCCTTTTGAAAGGGTAGTGGCTGATGGTAAGAAAGCAACCCTTCAATGTACATAAGGACTCAATGGAGGCTTTTCTATACCTCCCTATCTAAGAAGGAGTGTTGATGTTTTGGTAGCTTTGGGAGGAAAGCCTAAATTCAAGTCGGCCAGGAAGACTCAATTAATAAAAGGCTGACCTCCCTTTGTGAATAGTCACCTCTCCTTGGAGGATCACCTCTCTTGGGCGAAGAGGCATTTGAGGAGATATATAAAGGATATGGAAAGGGAGCTACATATGAAGTAAGAAATAATTACATTCTAATCTAAAAATTAACACTAAGAATCTCCAATATGGCCTCAATCATCTTGTGAAATATCATGGACTTAGTCAAAGTGGAAAATTTTATCGAATCAATTGAATTCAGTGTCATCCATGAATATCTTCTTAACCCTGATAGGTGGAAGTGCACATTGGAAGAGTACAATCTGTTCAACAAATAAGCTCTAGTCAATGGACTATTTTTTATAAATTTGCTTTGCTTCTCCTCAGCTATGGCTTGTGTCTTTCATGATTTTTAGAAAGGGCTATGCTCCAACTATGCTAACACTTTGAAAAGTGCATTTGAAGTCTATCATTTCCATATCCTACCTAGGTTAGATGCTGATATAGAAGCAAATTGGATGGGAAAGGATAGACAAACTACACAAGGTTCTATTTCACCTACAAGCCCAAGAACGAAGATCTTTATGCAAAAGTGGGAACAACAGAAAGAAACTCCAATATCATCATGGAAATATTGGTTTCAGATGTCAGGGGACCCATTCCATCCATTGGCCAAGGTAGATTGGATTTTGGGTTGGTACTTCCTTCACAAACCCTCCAAAATGGCTTGTAGCCCTTCACAATGACAACAGTCCAAATAAATTTTGACTCAGACCTCCAATCCTAGATCTTAGACAATTTGTAGATACCCATTATGGCCCTCTATCACATATCCCAAACTTGGCATAGATTGTTTTGGACGGAATATCTCAACCAATAACCCCTGTTAGTGGCCTAGTGCCTCAATTAGGCCAAATTTACAAAGAGACTACCAAAGAATGCAAGCCTAGAACTTAACCAAGGGTTTGAACATGTAGGATATATGCCAAAACAAATTATTTTGTGGGTTTTACCCTTCTACTAACTTCTGTTCCCAAAACCACACCTTTGGTTCCTTCAATGTGCCCTTAACCTACACCTAACACATGGTTTTGTTAGGCTTCTCAATATAAACTCTTTCTATTCAATTTCTCTACCAAAAAACCATCACAAAATGCTAGCACATTCCTACTACCATCCATTCCACTGACCACAAGTGGATCAAATCAGTGAAATGGCAAAGGAATGCATATTCTTCTTCCAAAACCCTAGAGGAGGGTTTCACAACCAAGTTTAGAATGAAACCTTATAACTCCTTTTAATGTTATTGTTAATATGCCAAAATAAATTCAAATTATAGATAACACAAGGTAGCATCAAATCAAAACATGATAAAATAATGATTGTACCTTACTGTAGTATTGCCTGTAGTAGCATACAAATTCAAAAAAAGGGTTTCAGGATAGGTTTTAGAAAAACATTCACTGAATGTACAAATCTCAACCAAATGTGACAAAATTGGTCTTGAATGAAATTTAAGACATAGATCTTTCCAAAAAGTCCTACCTCATCTTATAATTCATCTGTATGAGAAAGTTATGGACGTTATAGTAGCAAAAATGCAGAAAATTCTAGAAAATAACAAAAGGACCGTAGAGAATGGCATTTTTATTGCTTGAAACTTCTCCTCTGCCTTACATTTTTCTTGTTCAAGGTTATATAGACTTTCATATGCCTTTACAACTCCATTGAGGGTAGTTTGGTTGATGGTTGGAGCCATGACCAATTCGAATTCTCTTGGTAGTTTGTGGACATCAACTACCCTATTTTAGCAATCTAGACTAATTACAATTCTTCACATAGTGGCATCAAAGTTTATGACTTGTCACTACTTTTCCAATGTCATTAATTATTTGGAAATTTTACCACCTTTTGATGCATGCCGCAAAGGCTAAAAATATGAGAAAACATATGACTGCCCTATGTGTTTATGACTACCTTTTTCATGCCTTAGAAAGGCTTACATACATGACTGTCCCTTAGGACTTACAAGATTGCCTATTAAAACATGGCACCATGACTCTTATTAAAACACAATAATATGGTCTTAATGACCTTATTGAAACAAAATATGACATCAAAACAAAACATGAAGTTGAATGCCTCATGGAGGCCACCTTGTGTTAGGTGCTCCTGCACCATACACCCCACCTAGAAAAGAACTCATGCCACATGAGTTGATTCTTTGTGTTGCTCCACCTTTATCCTTTGCTGCCTCATGTCTTACCCATGATCTTTGGACTACAACTTTCTTCCATGGAATCAAAAACTCATGCCTAGCATTGTAGGCTCTACTCACACCTTGCCATGAGTGAATGCTTGCAACCAAACCTATATTTTGTTTGTCATTCTTCCTTGCTGTTATCTCTACCTTAACACCTACATTCAAAACCTTTCTTGATGCCTCTTGTACTGCTGCTATGGTAAAATATGATTTTCTTTCAACTCTTGTTGGCTCTAGAGGACAAACAATGGTCCCTACTATGTAGTATCTTCTTCTTTCCAGCCACCTTGTGGTTTCTTGTAGACTTGCTCTTTGACCTTCTTCTAATCCATCTTAGACATCACCATCTAATCTCCATCATTCGAAACTCAAATCACCTTCAAAATTGAATCTTTAGCAACCCCACTCCTTGAGGTATCCTCAAATTTCCTTGTCTCTTCTTCATTGATCTTCACAAACTCTTTCTTACCCACCAAGATGACCTTGGCTACCTTCTTTGCTTCAACATCCTCCTACAATGGTGTCATCACAAAAGTCCTCCCATCCTTCTTGATGGTGTATGTGTTAGCATATCCATCATATAATGTTTTCCAATCAAATTTCCATGGCCTACATAAATATAGGTGACAACATTCAATGGGAAAAATGTCACATAAAACCCTATCCTGATATTCTCTAATCTGAAAATCAACATATGCTTGTTCATCTACCAAAAGTGATTGACTATCACTTACCCAAGATAATTTGTAAGAAGTTTGATGAGGAATCATTTCTAGTTTCAATTTATCCACCATTTTCCTAGACACCATATTATCTATTGAACCAGAATCTATTACTACCTTGCATATTTTACCTTTGCTTTTGCAATTGGTCTTGAAAAGTGCTCTCCTTTGTATCATCTCCTTGGATGTCTTCAAGAGTGTTCTCCTTAGCATCAATGCTTCTCCATCTTGAACTAGGGCTGCACTCCAAATTGGAGATTTGACACTTTCATCTACCTCCTCTTCTTGCACATATTGAACCCTCTTTTCATTCGTCCTTTCACTATCACCGAATGTAGAACTTTGTTTCATTGGACACTTGTATGTTGTATGACCAATCTCATTGCAATGATAACATCTCCCAGTGAAAACATTATAACCTCTACCTCCACCTCTTGTTCCTCTAAATCCCCCTCTAAAATTAGAAACTTGGCCCTTACCTCTACTTGTGTCTCCTTGGTCTTCTTGGGACAGATTTCTATCTTCAAAACTATCCCTACCTCTAAAATTTCTGCCACCTCTTCCTCTATTTTTCTACTCACCTTTCCTCTTCAACTTTTCTTCAATCCTTAATGCTACTTGAAAGCATTTCTCCATGGTTTCAGGGGTTAATAAACTTATCTTATCTTGAATATTAAAACTCAAACCATTTAGATACCTTGCCACCTTAGTTTTTTCCTCCATGTACCCACAATGAAGAGTGTATTTGTGAAACTCCTCGGTGTAAGTAGCCACATCCAAATTTCTTTGCTTGAGATTTTGCATCTTCTTGTAGATCTACACCTCATAATCTAATGGAAGGAATTGGGACTTGATCCTCTCCAACATTCTGCTCCATGAACAGATCATACTCTTCCCATTCTTTACCCTCTCTCCTTGAGTGTAATTCCACCATGTAAGGGCATCACCTTTGAATTTAGTTTTTGCAAACTTAACTCTCTTACTTTCAGAAACTTCTTTGTATTCAAAGTAGTTATTTAGAGCCTCAATCCACTCCATGACTTCATCAAAATTTATCTTCCCACTAAACATGGGAATCTCCATCCGAGCCTCTGAAGAGTCCTTTCCAATTGCCTTGATGGCTTCAAGGAAATACCTTTAATCAGCCGGTACCTCTACCTCTTCTTTCTCTTCTTCTTCTTCCTCTTTCTCTTCCTCTTCATCTAAACCTTCATCTATCCTCTTTCCTATCCTCAATGCATTCAACTCTGCTTGGAGTGCTTCCTTGACTCCACTCTTGATCTTCTCTTCCATCTCCTTGAACTTCTTCACCACTTCGGTGGTCATCCTGTTTGGAGGCATATTGCTAGCCTCTCCTTCACTCTCCTCTACTAACATATAGCAGGCCAACAACAAAACCTTCTATGGCTCTGATATCACTATGATGTAGAGGCAAATTGGATGGGAAAGGATAGACAAACTAGACAAGGTTCTACTTCACCTACAAACTCAAGAACGAAGATCATTATGCAAAAGTGGGAATAGAAGAAAGAAACTCTAGTATCATCATAGAAATGTTGGTTTGGGATGTCCATGGACCCATTCCATCCATTGGCCAAGGTAGATTGGATTTTGGGTTGGTACTTCCTTCACAAACCCTCCAAAATAGCTTGTAGCCCTCCAAAATGACAACAGTCCAAATAACTTTTGACTCAGACCTCCAAACCCAAATTTTAGACAATTAGTAGATACCTATTATGGCCCTCTATCACATATCCCAAACATGGAATAGGTTGTTTTGGATGGAATATCTCAACCAATAACCCCTGTCAGTGACCTAATGCCTCAATTAGGCTAAATTTACAAAGAGACTACTAAAGAATGCAAGCCTAGAACTTAACCAAGTGTTTGAACATGTAGGATATATGCCAAAACAAATTATTTTGTGGGTTTTACCCTTCTACTAACTGTTGTTCCCAAAACCACACCTTTGGTTCCTTCAATGTGCTCTTAACCTACACCTAACACATGGTTTTGTTAGGTTTCTCAATGCAAACTCTTTCTCTACAATTTCTCTACCAATAAACCATCACAATATGCTAGCACATTCCTAATACCATCCATTCCACTGACCACAAGTAGATCAAATCAGTGAAATGGTAAAGGAATGCATATTCTTCTTCTAAAACCCTAGAGGTGGGTTTCACAACCAAGTTTAGAATGAAACCTTATAACTCCATTTAATGTTATTGTTAAGATGCCAAAATACATTCAAATGATATATAACTCAAGGTAGAATCAAATCAAAACATGATAAAATGATGACAGTCTTGTACCTTACTGTAGTATGGCCCGTGGCAACATATAAATTCAGAAAAAAAGGGTTCAGGATAGGTTTTAGAAAAATGTTCACTGAATGCACAAATCTCAACCAAATGTCACAAAATTGGTCTTTAATGAAAGGTAAGATATAGAACTTTCCAAAAAGTCTAGCCTCAGCTTCTAATTCCTCTATATGAGAAAGTTATGGACATTATAGCAGTAAAAATGTAGAAAATTCTGGAAAAAAACAAAAGGACAGTAGGGTATGGCTATTTTATTGCCTGAAAATTCTCCTCTCCCTTACATTTTTCTTGTTCAAGGTTATATATACTTTCATATACCTTGAAAACTCCATTCAGGGTAGTTTGGTTGATTGTTGGAGCCATAACCAATTCGAACTCTCTTGGCAGTTTATGGACAGCAACTACCCTGTTTTAGTATTCTAGACTAATTACAATTCTTCACATAGTGGCATTGATGTTTATGATTTGTCACTACTTTTACAATGTCATTAATTCCTTGGCAAGTTTTCCACCTTTTGATGCATGCCACAAAGGATTAAAATATGAGAAAATATATGACTGCCCTATGTGTTTATGACTGCCTTTTTCATGCCTTAGAAAGGCTTACATACATGACTGTCCCTTAGGACTTACAAGATTGCCTATTACAACATGGCACCATGAATCTTATTAAAACACAATAATATGGTCTTGATGACCTTATTGAAACAAAATATGACATAAAAACAAAACATGAAGTTGAATGCCTCATGGAGGCCGCCTTGTGTTAGGTGCTCCTGCACCAGATGCTAAGGCCATGTAAATTTGTAGCACCATAAGATTTCTATGTTTGCATGCACCAAACTTGGTGTCATGGCCTCTATCAATGGTTCTACCTAAATTACTTGCTCCACCAATTGCTCTCTCTCCATCTAAGAAATGTGATTCCTACCCCGACTAACCATTTTTGTGGTCAGTAGTTTATAGTTAAGTTTTTTGTATTTATTTTAATTGGTTGACATGATAATAAGTGCAAGCCTCAGTGATGTTTTTTTGTGGCTTGGCTTTTTTATTTTTTTTGGCTGGTTTTCATAGTCTGGCTCCATGTAATTACACTCTTTTTACTAATCCATGATGGGTATTTATACACCTTTTCTTTTAAAAAAAATACCATTCATCATGCTTTAGAAATACAACTTTTTAATGACAAAAAAAATTACCATTCATCATGCTTTAGAAACACAACTTTTTAATGACAAAAAAAAATTACCATTCATCATGCTTTAGAAATACAACTTTTTAATGACTCATAATTTGATGTGGCTATTACCTTAGAATAGAATTGAGTTGGGTTAGTTCAAATATGTTCACAAATTTGACTTTTGATTATGGATGGGTAAAATAGAAAATCAAGATATCTCTCTAGAAATACGTGTAGGTGAAATTATATAGGGCTGATGTTTTTTTTAACTTTTATATTGAAATGTATCATGTATATGCTTTTCATAGAACAAATAATAGCACTATCAAAATGGGCCAAAAGCAAAGGGGAAAGGTATATGCAATTTTCACCTTTACATTTTATCCTGTCTTTGACTTCCATGTGAACTACTACAAGAATATATGTCAAAGTAAAATAAGTGGTCAATATGAAAGTAAATATTAAGACACTCATGAAAATGACATTAATAAGGGTGTCAATTCTATGTACTCTTCTCACTTTTGAGTGCTCTACCTTTAAATTTGTGAAACATAAAAAATTTAATGTGTAGACCCTTCATTCATTTAAAATATCCACAAATTACAACTTGATTAAAATTTCAACAATCAAGAAGAGGAAGTGAATAGTTGAGAAGTAGATTCTACTTGGGGGAAAAAGGGAATTTCCTTAGAGCAACAAAAATCAAAATGATTTCTCTTGGAGTGAAAAAATGATATGATTATGCTAGGAGGAAAATTAATCATCATTACCATGAGTCAATCATTTTAATTGTTCTTACTAAAGAAATGCTAATAAAGATGAATATCCCCATTCCATTTGGTTGCATACAAGGTATCTAAGAAATTTGAAGAAAGGAGAAAAATATATGATCATGTAAATCCACATAAGCATGTAAGAATGAGGATATAATCATGTGATATGAATGCAATAATATAGTGTGATGTGTTCATGAAGTCATCCACATGAATGAGGGAGTAAGGTACCCCTTAATTTCACCCTAATGAGGGCAGCAACATTTATGTAAGTGTAATATATAAAATTGATAAACATTAGTATCATAAAATTTAAGAATGTACTCATAAGCATATGTAAATATAGGATCATGCTATAAACTATAATCATGGTAATCTTAAGTAAATATGTAACTAGAATAAGGTAGCATCAATGTAGGCACAGAATCAAACATGAGAATTAAAATATGTGATCATTACAAGGATATGATCCATAGGATAAACATGTTTTGAATATCATAAATGTATAAAAAAAAAATACTATAAGTAGGATTCCCCCAAGTGGGGAAAACATGACATGTAAGGAACATGAAACAAGACATGAAACATAATATAGCATGGGAATTTAGAATAAAATCCATAAGAAGGTGGGGTCCAAAACTAAAATGACATAACCAAAAGCCACAATAGCGACAAGGAAAAAAAAGATAATGGAAAATGTGAAGAAAGAGGATTGCATCATACATGGCATAAGAAAGAGACCAAATCAAAAGTAGAACTTAGAAAACAATATATTATTTTGTTAACATGATGAGTGGTTTCTAGTTGCCTCATACCTTGCATCATCCCCAATCTAGAATAAAAATAAATAAAAATAAATACACAACACAAGAAGAATGTTAAAAATGAAGTTACATGAGCATATGTTAAAACCCTACTTATGTTACCATGAACCACTAAAGGTGTCTTTGAATCATCCACATGTTAACTTAGAATATGAAAACAAAAAAATAAAGAAGGAAAGACTAATATAGATAAATAGATATTTAAATAAAGAATATACTCTCAATCTTATTAGTACTCAATTTTTTTTACAACGCTAGAAAATTAACTTGCAATCTAGAGCTTAGGAACATAATTCAATTCCAATTAAAATGGCAAGTCTCATCATTGGGTTGCTAGCGATTATGGACCAACTAACAAGAGCAACCAACTCTTCTACACTTTTTCTTATATATGACCAAGGAGGGTATTCCAATAAATATTGGTAGGAGAATTAAAAACAAATGAATAGACTAGGTCACACAACCTAGTCTATTCATTTGTTTTTAATTCTCCTACCAATATTTCTAGGAATACCCTCCTTGGTCATATATAAGAAAAAGAGTAGAAACCTAGTCACACCCTATGTGCAAGTATATCCCAATTATTTGTCACTAGATGTCTATCAGACTAGCTTACTGGTCTTTGAAAACTATATATATAAATTCTAGAAGATTGACAACATGTAACACATGTAACTAAATATGTAGCACTAGTTTATATCCCCTAAGATTAATTCCCTTATACCTATCATACTTCATTTTCAGTCTAGTTATCAAACATGCTATAATGCATCAACTTTTTTACCAAGACATTGTCAAACATAACATAGGATAATAAATATTTAAACAAGTTCATCCCTTTTAATATAATTTAACTCATCCTTGAAGATTGTGTTCACCTTTACAGATTTTACCTTTTGGAAAAAAATGATCCTTGTGGCAAACTAGAAAAATTAGAGTAGAATGCACGTAAAACAAAAATAAATCTTCTCTATTTAGCTTCAAATCCACTTCAAGGAAAGTTTAAATTTTCCTATATAGGTATAGCATCAAAACTAACCCCTCACACCAAGTTTTTATAGAGAAAACATCTCCTATGCTCAAAATCAAACATTTTAAAACATTTTCATGCCATATAAGCCAACTCCTAGAATGCAAAATTGATCATAAATTGAAATCAAACAGTGTTGTGTAATAATTGTTTTCATAATTGATTTTCAAATCATATAATTATAAATCTTAATGCATAACTTAGACTAGAATCACATTTAAAAAATTCAAGTATAATTCAACCTTCATCCTCATAGCTAAGCACTAGTAAATGATGCTACACATGTCATGTATCAAAGAGTATATATTTAAAATAAAATATGATGAGCACACATACATTTAACTAGTAGCTTTCAATTCATTCACATTATCTTCCATAGTTTGACTGACTATGTTCATCCTTTCAAGAAACATAGATAACCACTACTCAAAGGCATTGAAAACAAGATTCTTAACTAAGCCATTACAACATGTTTCAAACCATATCTCTACACAATAAAGAATTGGATGTACAAAATAAATTCCAATGAGATACACATGGTTATGACCACATCTATAATATGATATCCATCAATTTACACTTCAAATTTTAAGATAAATTATATCTTAATGCCTATACAAAATGTTTCCTTCAACATGTGTTTTTAATGACATTAATGTTTCATATATTAATAGATTAAAAATGTTTCCAAAACATTGTCCATACAAGATTATTATTTAACACATAAATTCAAAAATCTATGAGAATTTACACTAATATTTATTACAAAACATATCATTATCCAAAATTGGTGAATGGATATAATTACAACACTATTTCCAAATTTATATTCAACAAATTTTTACAATTATAAACTAAAACTTAAGAACATAGGAACTTCTCCAAGCTCCCCATTTCACATAAAAAAACATCTCCAAATTTTAGACCAATATTAGGTGTTTACCACCCAACTATGTCGATCCTTGACATGTACCCCACTAGACTAGGAGGTGAGCTCTCAGTTTATGAAAAACGCACATGCCATATACATAGATTGGAGAAATATAAAACAAAACATGTTAATGTAGTTTTTTTTATTTTCTTTAGATGGATATTATTGTATTTTACTATATGTTTATTTAGATTACTTAGTTGGAGAGAGTGGGTCATTCTAAGGGTAGATTGGATCTTCCATGAGAGTAACTCTCAACTATTTTTTGGTAGTTGGACTTACTTCTCTCATTTGTTGTATTTGGTTCCTTCCTTTTCTATTGATGTATCTACTCATCTAGCTTGTATTTAATAATTGAATTGCAATCCCTTGATTAATACATTTGTGTTTCAATCCATATTGTTTCCTTCCAATCTTTCTTGAAAGTCATTATTTTATGTTTTATTCTTGAATCATTTGTGAAATAATGGTTTAAGTGTTTATTCTACACTAGATGTGTGCTCTCATGTTTTTTGTATTTTCTAACATGCTTTCAAAGATTTGTAGTGTCTAGAGTAGATCATTCAGTTTCAATTTTTTAAGAGATCCTTCCTCCTAGGGTTTTAGGTGTGATTTGTTTATTAGTACATCATGTATCTTTTTGAGCTACGCCATTACACTTGTGAAGCATGAGAAAGTTGAGATTCAATTTTGTTTCACTCAAAATGGATTCTAGAAAGATAACCCTCATTTTAATGTTTTCTATTTGTTTATTTGATTGAGTTTTGTATGTGGTGTGAATTTTGGGGCATCTTGGCCTAAATTAGACTACACCATTGGAGTCAATGACATAGAAAACCTTTAGATTGATAATAAATGGGAATATTTTAACACTTTATTTAGGGGCTAGAAATTTTCTTGCATATACATTGTTCAAAAATCTATATGTATTACGTATGTCTTATATAAGCCATACACTATACTACCTATTAGGATTAAGGTGCCATTAACCTTGTAAATCCTATGTAATTAATTACTCCTAATGTTGTTTATAAATTTCTATTAGGGAAGATGTATTGACCAAGCAGTGGTCTTGTTAAGAGAAAACTACCTTATAAAATATTGTAATTTCATAGTCAATCTGGATTTTTCATCATTAGGTCATAAATCTGATGATAGAAGTTATGTTAGGGTTTTCTTCCCTAGATAGAAAAATTATTTTAATGAGCACATTATATTATGGTTGTAGAGAGTTGAGACTGAAAAGCAGGTGTTGTTGGATTGAAGACTAAAGGGGAGGTCATTAGTGATGTATTGTAAACTCTATTGAAGTTAATATAGATAGGTGCATCGCTTCTTATGTGGGTTTTTTTTTTTCTAAAAAGGGTTTCTCCATGTAAATATCATGTTGTCTCTTCAATTCTTTTGTTCCTTTATTTATTTGTATTGTTGATTTCATTTCCTATAATTTCTATTTAGTTTTGTATTGGATTATTATAACAGTTGAAATTATATTTCCATTTTATAGTTTTTCACCTTCATTTCTAACACTACCATCACATTATTTCATGGCATTTGACATTTGGTCCTATTGTGGTCTTAGTACAAGGTCAAATTTTGTGTGGCTATTAATGTTGTGTGGTAGTTTTATTTGTTAGTGTAGTTTTTTATTCCCAAGTTGGGTTATTTATTTTCCCTTTATTCCTAGGTTTTTCCTACACTTCTATTAATCTCACTTAGGTTAATAAAGCATGCTTAATTAGGTGAGTGGTTATGAGGTGTCATCTTCCTACATGTGAATATCCATTAGCTATCTTGGGAAGATACTTTGCTATCTTTAGTCCGATAGATGGTTGCTCCTCATTGGTCAGTGTTGCCACCTCCTCCCTCTCTTTGGTCTATATAAGCATGCTACCTGGCTTGTATTTTGTATTAATTTCTTTTGCATCCTCTTAATGCTATTTTGCTTTTAGCATTCGCATTACTCTCTTGGAGACTAACTTTGTGTTGTTATTCTAATTTCATATTGTTTGCATTCATAGTTTAGATATCTATTCATTTGCACTAGTTTTTTGGGTTAATAATCTTTTTAGATTCTAACATGGTATCAGAGCTATTCTTTGTGCAAGGATAGATTTTAGTTTCCTTATTTGAGAGATTTGAGAGGGGGGATAATAAATCTTATTACAGTTTTTCAAAAAACCTAGTATGCTCTCCTCTTGCATCTTTGGATGATCTTGAGAATCAGAAAAGTTTGACAAAAACTATTTTAATCTCTAGGGTTTGCACATGTGTTTTATGAAATCTAGGTGGGTGTAGTGTTTTTGGTTATACTGGTAGCATTTCTAGCTATTCCAATCCATCTAAAAGGATTGACAAAGTAAGATTTGACTTTCATTTCACTAAAATCAGAGATCATTAGACACAGTTGCGGAACTAGGGTTTCAAGCTCAAATTTGACAACTAACTTGCATATTTGATGTTTTCAATCAATATTGCAGGTTCTAGCATGCCTTTGCTTGTCTTAGGTAACTGATTCGGCCTTTGCATGCCATTTTTTGGTTGCTGGGTCATTTTTTGTTGCTAATGGTATTTTGTTTACATTAGAACTACATCTTCTGTACATCAACAAGAAAAATGCCTTATGGGTTTTGTTTGTAGCACAAAAAACCCATCTAGGTATCTTTTAGTTTTTGCATGTAGTCGATATATTTTGTAGGATCAAACTAAGAAAGCTATAGTAGTACCCCTCTCCATTGGCAGTTGCAGATTTGAACGCAATTTTCAAATGCTCTGTTCTTTCTCATACGGACTCCATTTCTCACGATTTTTTTTGCTATTTTTTAATGCTCTATGCACTAGTGCAGACATTTTTTTATTTTGATGTAGAAAATTTCTAGAAATTATAGATTCTCACCCATGACATTAAACAATTCTTGATTTTGAAACTTCGGAGGATCACAACTTTCACATACGACCTCGTATCGAGGCGATTTATTTTTGAAAGTGCATGATTTTTTGAGTAGATTGTAGTGGTGCTATTAGTTTTGCTTGGCTAAGTCTCGGTATTGTAATTTTAACATACACTCAATTTGTGAGGGTTTTGTAATGCATTGAAATCAAGACCACTTAGTGGAAGTTGTAAAAGCACTAATATAAAGTGCCAAATCATATTTTCTTAGGGGGGTTCTTTGATTGAGTGAAAAGGGGGGGTTGTCTTGGTTGTGTTCTCTTCTTTTTAGCATTTCTTTTCTACATTTCTTCATCATGGATCAAACAACTGTGCCCATTATAACTCCTTACAACTACTTTAGGTGGAAACCATGTATGAGTATTCACTTAAGGAAAGATGGATTACATAGGATAACAATGGGACTTGAAATTGACCCTGCTAAAGATGAAGATAAGCCTAAGTGGTTTAACAAATGTGATGAGGCATACAGAACATTATGTTTATCTATTTCTCCTGATTTGCTCTTTCACATTGAGTCTTTAAATTCACCAAATGAAATTTGGACAAAGCTAGAAACACTATTTGGCACACAAGATTCAATTAGGGGTCATATGTTGGAAAATGAACTAATTAGTTTAAATCCAGGCAATTTCAACATAATCCAAAATTTCTTCACAAAATTGAAATCACTAAGACTGCAGTTAAAACAATGTGGAATTGAAAAAAAAGATGAACATTTGATTCTTAGTATTCTCTCTAAGATAAGTTCAAAATATTCTATATTTGTTTCTACCTTCTATGGTACTAAGGGTGCACTTGGTACTCAATTTACCATGCCATCTTTAGATGATTTTGCTATCTCTCTCACTCGAGAACATGATAAGCTAATCCAGATGGGCACTCTTAAGTCCTCTAAGTCACATGCCCTGGTAGCCAACCAAGCACAAAAGAACAGAAAGGACAAAGCAGTAACAACAAGAATAAGGATAAGAAACAAAAGAATAGCAAGGAGAAGAAGGATTAGATACCGATTGCTTCAAAAACAACTAATGAGACCCAATCTTCCAAGGGCGACAAGACTAAGAAAGAGAAAGTCCAATGTGCCTACTATAAAAGACCTGGTCATGACAAACATAAGTACTTGAAGAAACAAACTGATCACTTGACACACATTCTTGAGAAGAATAATGTTAGTGTTCTTGAGTCTATCAAACAAAGTTCTAATGAGGGGCCTAACAAAGCACACGAAAACAAGGGGAAAGGAAAGGGCAAGGCCCTTGTAGCAATTGCTTCTTCACCATCCACTTGGGTTCTTGATTCAGGTGCTTTGCATCACATGGCTTCATCTAAGGAAGAACTTGCATCTTTGGAGCCATGTACTATGCCTTATATTTTGATGGGTGACGACACTCCTATTGAGGTGTGTGGGAGAGGGTCTGTTGATGTGGGGGATAGCACATTCCATGATGTTCTTTGTGTGCCCTCATTATCAACTAATCTCAAATCAGTATACCACATCACTCACACAGGTTCAAGAAAGCGCATTGAGTTCACTCCTAATTCAGTGGAGATTAGTGAGTTGCACAGTGGTTCTACAGTTGAAGTTGGGAGAGCAGATCATTAGTCACGACTCTATCTATTTTCTCACTTTGTTCATTATCCTCCTTTGACTATTTTGCTCACTCATTCTAATGATGTGAGTAGATTATGGCATAAGCAGTTTGGCCATCTTAACTTCCACTACTTGCAGCAGCTCAACCAATAGAGCATGGTCATAGGGTTGCCGTCAGTTTAGTTTTCAGGGGTGTTTGCCAAGGTTACATTTTTGGTAAGCATCCTAATGAAATATTTGACAAAGGAAAGGCATGGAGAGCTTCACATATACTATAGTTAGTTCATCGTAATTTGGCTGGTCCATTCCAGCATCCTTCTTTCAGTAGGGCTAGATATGCCCTCACATTCATTGATGACTTTTCTTGATATACTTGGGTGTACTTTCTCAAACAAAAGTTTGAGGTATTTGATCACTTTCAGGACTTCAAGATCAAAGTTTTACACTTTGACAATGGTGGTGAGTATGTTAACCATTAGTTTGAGAGGTTTTGCACTTCAAAGGGGATTGACTTGTAACATTCAGTTCCATACAATCCTCAGTAGAATGGTGTTGTAGAATGGAAGAATATGTCCTTGAAGGAAATGGTGAACCGCATGATTCACTCCAGATCTCTTACACCACAGTATGGGGCAGAGGCCATTAACTGTGCTTGTTATATCCAAAACCATGTTCCTCATCAAGCCTTGAAGGGAGTCACTCCTTTTGAAGCTTGGAGAGGTCAAAGACCATTAGTTAAGCACTTTCAAATTTTTGGTTCTCCTGCATGGGCCCACATTCTTGCAAAGAAATGCAAGGCCTTGGATCCACAAAGTAGATCTTGCATATTTGTAGGCTATCTTGATGGTGTGAAGGGTTATCAGTTGCTCCACCCTACTACACATGAGTTGTTCATTGAGAGGAGTGTTTAGTTTGAGGAGGGCTCTTCGATCTCACTTTCTATCACTTCTCTAACTCCTACTTTGACATTGGAATCATTTGGGATACATGACAGATCTTCTAATGAGTAAGATTCACTTACGTAGTCTTCTACCTCCACTTCCGATGTAGAGAGTGATTTAGAGGACTCGCCTCCTTCCTCTCCTAGTCATCATTCAGAGGTTGATGATTCTCCTCTAGATACTCCATCTTCCAGTCCACTTTGGGCTAGACAGACCTTACAGTCTGTAGGTGATTGGGTTGGTGATCCATCAGACACCAGGTAGACTTTTTCATAATTCTAGGATGCTCCACATGTCTTCATTGCTATTGCCTCAGATCCATAGTCTTTTCATGAGGCTTTTAGTATTCCTTAGTGGAATACAGCTATGCACGAGGAGTATAGTTCCTTGATGAGGAACCACACTTGGGATCTTGTCCCTCTTCCTAAGGGAAGAAAACTTGTTTGATGTAAGTGGATCTATAACACAAAATTTTTAGCAGACGGGTTAGTTGACAAGCATAAGGCTCGCTTGGTTGCAAAAGGATTCTCCCAGGTTTCTAGGATTGACTACTCTGAGACTTTTGTGCTAGTTGCTCAAATGAACTCCATCCAACTTGTTCTTTCCATTGCTACAATAAATTGTTGGGAAGTACACTAGATGGATGTGAAGAGTGCCTTTCTTCATGGTGAACTTTAGGAGGAGATCTACATGGAGCAACCACAAGGGTTTGTTTAGGACTCTTCACTTGTGTGTTGTGTTTAGAAGTCTCTCTATGGCATCAAACAAGCTCCTTAGGCCTGGTATGCCAAGATGGACTCCTTCCTTTTGACAGTTGGGTTTACTCGATGCCATTCTGATCCCAATGTCTACATTCTACAGCAGGATGATTCACTCCTATTTCTGGTTCTCTATGTTGATGACTTGTTGATCACAAGGAGTTCTTCATCCACCATTGGGTCTGTCAAAACTACCCTTCATGATAGATTTTTGATGACTAACTTGGGCTTGTTGCATTACTTTCTTAAGATTGACATCTACCAGTCTTCTTCCGGGATCACCATCACATAGTCCAAGTATGCTCTAGATTTGCTCTCGAGGTTTCATATGGTTGACTATAAGCCTACTCTGACTCCTTTTCTTTATGGAGTCAAACTTGAGGCTCAATGTTCTTCTCCACTTGTTGGGAGTCTCATTTATCTAACTCATACGAGACCCAACATTTCATATGCTATAGGTATGGTCTCTCGATTCATGCAAGAGCCCCATAAGCTGCATTGGAAAGTAGCCAAGCAGATCCTTCACTACATTTAGGGTACTCATAGTTTTGGGATTCACTATGCAGCGGACATTGATCTTAACTTGGTGGGCTACATAGATTCAGATTGGGCAGGTGATTCTCAAGATTGCAAGTCTACTTCAAGTTACATCTTCTCACTTGGTTCAGGTCCTATTTGTCAGTCGAGCAAGAAGCAGTCATCATCAGCGGACCAAACACATAGATGTTTAGATGCACTACATCTGGGAGCTCATCCATGGCCACATTATCGACCTTCGCTACTATCCAACTTCGAAGCAGGTTGCTAATATCTTCACCAAACCCTTCACTAAGAGAAAGTTCCTTCATTTGCAAGATTTGTTGGGGGTGCGGGATGCTTCATCTTCTGGGGGGCTTCTTCCTCTCACTCGGAGTCCTAACTCTCTCTACTTTTGAGGGGGTCTCTTCTCTCTCTATTTTGGGAGGGGCTTTTCTCTCTCTTTTGGGGGAATTTAATGTACATGGGTACCTCATTAGGCTTGATTTGCCATGACCCATTTCTACATCTACCTAAGCTTCTCTTATGGGGGGTGTTAGTGTAGTTTTTTATTTCCTAGTTGGGTTATTTATTTTTCCTTTATTCCTAGACTTTTCCTATACTTCTATTAATCTTGCTTAGGTTAATAAAGCACACTTAATTAGATGAGTGGTATTGAGGTGTCACCTTCCTACATGTGAGCATCCATTAGCTATCTTGGGAAGATACTTTGCTATCTTTAGTCTGATAGACAATTTCTCTTCATTGGTCGGTTTTGCCACCTCCTCCCTCTCCCCGGTCTATATAAGCATGCTACCTGGCTTGTATTTTGTATTGATTGCTTTTGCATCCTCGTAATCCTATTTTGCTTCTAGAATTCGCATTACTCTCTTGGAGACTAACTCTATGTTGCTATTTTGATTTCATATCATTTGAATTCATAGTTTAGATGTCTATTCATTTGCACTAATTTTTTAGGTTAATAATCTTTTCAGATTCTAACATTATTGATGCTAAGGTACCTTTAGTGGCCAATCCATACAACTATCATTTTAAATAATTCACCATGTACATGTTGTGGAATACATAAGTGTGCTACATGGATGACTCCAATCACTCAAATGTTTGAACCTTTTAACTAACCATGTCAATAAATTTTTCACAAACACTATGCATGCTCACAATGACCATAGACATAAGTTGAGAAATTTCTTCTCATGGGTGCACTCCGAAAGGCCTCCTCAAGTTATTTGTGGCCTTCATTGTAGCTATTGGGTTCTATATACAAAGGTTGTGTCATGCCCTAGTGAACCCAATTTTTAGGTTTTACTTCATGGTCCTAGGAGTTATAGAAAATTATACTCCTAATACATATTTTATGTTTTTATCAGTGTGGTCATGCTCTCTAATCAACTGTGAGGCCTTATCTATTGTCTTTATAGCTCTTTAGGTTATAATTTATAACTAAATAAGGGATTTATTTTAGATTGACATGTCATTCTTGTTGGTCTATGTATTTAATATAGGGTATTAGCAAATGGTTGAGCTTGCACAATTGTATGGCTTCTTCATGTTGGAAAGAGACACTATGTGGCTTCATGAATGTTGTCATTGGTGGCAACAAAGTCCATCCCACACATTTGTAGGACATGGTATGTCTATACCAGAAGTCAGATTGAAGAGTATTTTGGTCTGGTGACCAAGAATAGAGCATGCAGCAAGGTCCGACAATCAATTCTAGATCTCTCAAAGGAAGTATCTTAGCAAAGTATGGACTTAGGGAAGTCAAGAGGAGTACCATGACTAATACATTCTAGAGATTCAGCCTCCGGTGATGAAAGAGTGAAGAGATATGAGCACCTAAGTGTCGGGTTCCTGTTTGGCAGAGTAGATTGAGGAAGAACTGATCGACAGAGCATTAGACCTTAATTCAGATGAGAAATTGATGGTGATCAAGTTTTTTGAGGGATCATTCATGGTTAGCCAACATGATTGATGACCTCTATAAGTATCTTCTTGATACTCATCACTTAGTAAGCAAGGATTTAGCCGACAGACCAGAGTTTGGGAAAATATTGAGTATTCTAGATGCCAACTAGAAAGATGATGAAACCCTTGGTGCAGAGATATATACCAAATGGATTTCTATGTAAAGGTGTGTGTTGAGTGTTGTAATGTGTGAAGAAAAATAGAGAGTAGTGTGGAAGTAGCAATACAGGTCCGGTATGTGACAGAACAATAGCACCAAAGAAGAAGAAGAATGAAGTGCAGTAGATCAGTGTATTGAGCCTAACTGGAACTAAACCTTGGCATATGTGGATGCTTTTCATCAGTTCAATCACCTTGTTACTTTCTTTATACCTTGAAGATAGTGAATCTATTTTAGGTAGTGAGCCTCTTGTGAGCAGTGTGCTCAGGCAATGAGCCCTAATTGGCAAGTGCCATTTTGTACTTCTATTCTTTTAACAGAGAATAGAATCTTGGGTTAGTCACCCCATGGATTTTCCCTTAACAGGGTTTTACACGTCAAAATCATTGTGTTATGTGTATTGATTTTATTTCTTCTTTCATGGTTATACATGCTTATGTAATTTGATGCTGCACTAGTTGTTAAAGAAGAACAGAAAGTTAAAGTAATTAAGATAACTGATTCAGGCCCCTTCTCAGTTATCAACAATTGGTATGAGAGATAATTTCCTCCAAACAAAGCCTAACAGCTTGAGGAAGATCTGGGAATCTTAATGGATATGTATGGTATGAGGGAACAACTTCAGTCTGCCCTAGATGATCTTGAGCAATCTCACTCTGAAGTTAATAACTTGAAGGAAAGACTCAAACAGGCCGATGACTTCATAAATGAACTAAAAGAGAAACTGAGTATCTCTATGAAAAAGAGAAAGGAACTACTTCAACAATTAGCAAGTCAAAGTGAAGCCAATAATACTGATGAAGATCTAAATGAGAAGCACAATTTATGTGAGAAGCTATCAAAAGAGGTCATTATGGTAAGACATGAAATGGAATTAGGGGTTATGAAATTCACCCAAGAAATTGAAGAGAAAAGAAAAATTGAAGATGATCTAAAACAATCTCTCAAGGAGAAGTCAGAAGACTACCATAAAATGGATAGGATAATCAGGTATCTAGAATCTAATCTTGAAGAAGCTAGAGATAATGAAGAACAACTTGAGAATCAGATTGACACTCTTAAAAGGGATCTTCAAACAACAAATGAATACAAAGAGAAATTCAAGATAAGCTCTGTTCAACTTGAAGTTCTTCTTGAAAGCCAAAAGAGGGTAGATGACAAGCAAGGCTTGGGGTATGAGAAAGGTGAAAGCTCTGGATCCGGTCAGAAGAACTCTGGATCAGGAAATCCAAGGAATAGGCCTAGAAGACCTCCGGTAAGACAACCAAATGCTCAAAGATATCCATCCTTCAATGGATATTGCCACAATTACAATAACTTTGGTCATAAAGAAAATCAATGCAGAAGAAGAATGAATCAAACTAATTCATCCTTCTCTAGACAATGTTTTAACTACAAAAGGTATGGTCACAAATCTCATGAGTGTAGAAATATGCAAATGAATAATTCATTTAATGGTAGATGCTTTGCATGCAATATAATGGGACATATGGCTAATCAATGCAGATCTAGAGGTTATCAGTCAAATATGCAAAGAAATATTGTTTGCTACAATTGCAATAGATTCAGTCATATTGCAAAATTTTGTAGAAGTAAGAATCAAGACGAAAAAGGTCCAGTGCATCATAATCAAAACCAAGACAAAGGAAAAAGAAAAGTGAATGCAGATGAAACTCAAAGGGAGATGAACAAGATTTGGGTGAAGAGAAGTACAGAAAATGTTGGGGATGGATCCACACTAGAATCTGGTACTGATATTCCTTCCAAAAATTGAATAGATGAGCTCTGGCTCAGGGGGAGTCACAAAGGAAATTAAATTCCCCCAGCCTGTCAATTGGTACCTAAAATTGGCATATGGAAAGTTGTGGATTAAAAGGACTCTTAGAGAAACATCTAAATAACCCTTGGTAATGATTTGAAAGATCCACAAGGAGTTTGAAAAGGTTAATCATCCAAGATTAATCTGGTTTGACAGTCATCCGACAAAAGCTGGAATTTCACAGTTAGATCCGGTATAATTCAAAATTGAAATATTTGGATTCGCCATTAGATGGAATGACTGGATAAAGGGAGATACATTGTAAGTTATCATTCTAGGTGCATCTCAGTGATCTAGAAAGATCTCTCTCAGAACAAGGAAAACAAGGCAACTGAAATAACTTAAGCTGTGCATTTATTGCAAAATGGAATTAGGGTTTGCGCAGAAATAAAAGGGTTCTTTTGTTCATCATTTGCACATTTGCATTCAAGAAGAAGAGAGAAGGAGCTCTACAACAAAATTGTCTCAAACCTCTCAAAAATCAACCGTAGAAGTTAATTCATCTAGCAATCCAATCTAGATCATATCGTGAAACCTAGAAGCGTAAAAGGTATTTTCTACTCTTAACTATCTCTCTTTGAATCTTTTGAAAGATGGATACTCTGAATGTTGTGAAGATCACTGATAGGACATGCCCTAAATTCAAGAAACATCCCTACAAATCCCTAGAAGTTGATCCCCTAGGCGCATTTTCTAGCATTCTGCATGGAGTTCTGCATGTAGAAGATGTTAGGGTTTACATAGACGTAAACATTAAAGAATTTGGGGATTCCAACTTGATGGATATCTATCACAAAGAACTGACAGATGAATCATTTCAACTTAAACCCCAATACAAGGCCATCCTGGATAAGCATTTTGGACACTGCATTCATTTCCCCTATTTTGCTGAAGATGATTGGGTTCGGTATGTTCTGAGCAGAATGCATGACAACTTTATGTGGTTGATGAGGCCATTCAAGATAACCAAGGATGTAATTAGGGTGGTAACTAGATTGCACTCATTCGGTGGGTTGCCTATTCTCAAATTTGTCAAAAACCAAACTATCAGTGAGGTTGTCGGATCAAAATTTGACAAGACGGCAATGACAATAGAGGACATCATAGATCTGGATATCAAGTTTGTATCTATGATAATTGGCTATAAGATATATCACTCCAACAGGGAGAATTCTATATCCTGAACTATAATCTATGTTGCTTATCAGATGTTAAGGGAGAATGCAGATTATGATCTTTGTGAGCTTCTTTTAAGCCAACTGTTGGAAAACCTACAAAAGATCAAGAAGGACAAGAAGAACTCATTCAAGTATGGTGGGCTAATACTGTGTTTATTCTTTTACTTTATGAATGTGCTACCCAGATCCAGTGGTTGGATATGGCAAAATGATAGACCAGTAACCATACAAATCAGAGATTATATGCATGGGCTTGGTGATGCCAAGGCACAGAATACAACACTCTGGGGCTACTTCAAGAACTTTCAAAGAATGATGCAAGCTAGAGAAAGAATCCCCCAATCATTGGTTGAGAAATACAAGGATACGGTGTGCTTTATGGTAGACATTGATCAATGCCTAATGGAGGCAGTGGAACTAAGAATAGTGTGGATCATGCCAATGGGGTATGAGGTTGATGAGAAAATCCTAGAGCTGCATATACAACACCTACCGAGTTAGCCCAAGGACCCTAAGGCAGAAAGATTTGGAACCTTCCAAGAGCTGAGTGTAAAATTTCATGTTGAACTAAGACAGCCTAAGATCAAGAGAAAAATGATAAGGGAAGTAGAAGAATTTGCCAAGAGGCATCGAATATCAAAGGAGGCAGTTGATGCCAATAGAGAGAAGATGGAAAGGGCAGAGAAAGAAAGGCAAGAAAAAGAAAAAGAAAGTTCTCTGGTGCAAGCCCCCTCCCTCACCAAATCCTCCAAATCTCTGCATCTGCCACCTCTAAGAGCTAAAAAGCATCAAAATTAGAAGCACAGACATCTGGAAAGGGAGAGAAGAGAACAAAGAAAAAGGTAACAAGGTCCTATACAAGTCAGAAGGATGATGAAGAAACTGAGACCAATGAGGAAGTCATGAAAATGAAGAAGAAGAAGAAGAAAACATCCGGTGAACCCTCTACCGGTTATAGAAAGAAAGAAGAGGTAGAAGATTTTGTTGAAAGGCCTACTCTATCCATTGATGATGTAGTCAAGGTAGTTATTGTGGATGGGAATCTATAACCAATGACAAAATTCTATGATGAGTATAATGATGCAAATAAAAGGACATTAGAAGAAGCCACAGTTAAGTACCTAAACATATATAATAAAGCATTCATTGAAATCATTTCTCTAATACCCAAGAGTTTAGAGAAAGTACTTGAACTCAAAAAAGATAATGCCAAAGAAAAGGATATGGAGATCTAGGAACAAATAGTTATTCAGCTCTATCCCTCCATCACTCCAAAGAAAATGAACATGATCTTCAAAGATTGCAAGGATGAGTTCCAGAGCAAAGCTGGAATGAACAAGCTTATGCTCGGAGAGACTGATCAGGTGGCTAAAGAGACTGAAAACATCCTCCAGAATGCCTATAAAAGATTTAATCTCCCTATTGTAGAGGACATAAGTGATAAACCCTCTGCCATGGATGTCAAAGGATCAAGTACATCTAAGGAAGATTCTATTGAGAAAGTTGCAGAAGAGACAAAGGAGACAAGTAAAGAGAAGACTAAGGACTTAGATTCCTCTATCCTAGAAGAGGAATTCCATGAAGAAGTAGACACCTCTCTTCTGGATCCCCCAGTAGATTATGGAATTGAAGGAGAAGAAAGGAAAGAAGAGAGAATTTGTCAAGAAGAAGAAGTGAAGGGAAGAGAAGAAGATCAAAGAGAGAAGACAACAGGTGACAGTGTTGAGGTTGGATAAGGGAAGAAAACTCTGTCTCTAGCAAGAGACACTACAGAAGTAGTCAAAGACTTCTTGACAAAAGAAATGATGGAATTAGATGAACCAGAGCTACTTCAAGGACCACTCAATTTTGATTCCCTCGCTCTGGTCTAGACAATGAAGGTAGCATCTTTTGCTCAAGCCAAAGAAAAAGAAAAACTTCTAAAGTTACATATGGAAGACTATGAGCTGATAGAGATTGCATCTAGTGTGTTGGAGAAGATCATGCCATCCTTCCAGAAGGATCTTTTGGCCTCCTCATCCTATAATCTGAAATCTCTTGTTAATTCTATAAATACACATTTTGACTCTTTAGAGAAAGCAGTAGAAGAGAATGTTCAGAAAGAGTTTTTGGGTAAGAGATTCTCCGAAGTATAAGGGCTAATAACAAATGATAGGAGAAATATGGATATTGGGATAAAGAGCTTAGAAAATTTTCTTAAAGATGGCAGAGAAATATATAAATTTTGTTTATCCTAGTCTAAAGTCACAAAGGATATTGAGAAGAAAGTGAAAGAACAATAGGGCAAACTATCAAGTTTATCTCAAAATTTTGATCCTCTCACCACATCCATAATAAACTAGGAATGTCAGACTATTGCCATTCAAAATGAACTAAAGAAACTTGAAAAGGAAAGGAAGAATATAATAAGTAGGATGGGTGAACTTAGAGGGATAATTATCCCTAAATTAGAGGCCATGCATGAAGCTCTAACTAATGCTCAGACCACAACCTAGACCAGTGATTCGACAAATCTGAAGAGGACAAAAGCTTTTGCATTCCTATTGAGTGGTCACATCTCAATTTTGGATAGGATGAAGCAGAGTTGGGCAATAGAATTTGTCTATTTGAAGACAACTTTTGCAGATATACTTCAGTATATGTAAGTATAACATGTATATATACTTATGCGACTAAGTATAGTTGGATTTTTGGGAATTTTGGTGTGCGGATTATACCCTTTTCCATTGATATCAAAGGGGGAGTGAGGAGCAGTGAAAAATATGGAATCTAGCTAAGGGGGAGCTCCAGAAAAGTCTACTTTAGAATAGAGCATCAGCCAAGGGGGAGTGAAGTGTGACACTTAGTCATTTTTCACTAACTATTGCCATTAATGCCAAAGGGGGAGATTGTTGGCAAGAGACATTATGTGGCTTCATGAATGTTGTCATTAATGGCAACAAAGTCCATCCCACACATTTGCAGGACATGGTATGTCTATATCAGAAGTCAGATTGAAGAGTATTTTGGTCCGGTGACCAAGAACAGAGCATGCAGCAAGGTTTGACAATCAGGTCCAGATCTCTCAGTTGAAGTATCTTAGAAAAGTACAGACTTGAGGAAGTCAAGAAGAGTACCATGACTGATACATTCTAGAGATTGAGCCTCCGGTGATGAAAGAGTGAAGAGATATGAGCACCTAAGTGTTGGGTTCCTGTTTGGCAGAGTAGACTGAGGAAGAACTAACCGACAGAGCATCAGACCTTAATCCAGATGAGAAATTGATGGTGATCAAGTTTCTTGAGGGATCATTGATGGTTATCTGACATGATTGATGACCTCTATAAGTATCTTCTTGATATGCATCGCTTAGTAAGCAAGGATTTAGCTGACAGACTAGAGTTTGGGAAAATATTGAGTATTCCAGATGCTGACTAGAAAGATGATGAAATCCTTGGTGCAGATATATATACCAAATGGATTTCGATGTAAAGGTGTGTGTTGAGTGTTGTAGTGTGTGAAGAAAAGTAGAGAGCAGTGTGGAAGCAGCAATACAAGTCTGATATGTGACAGAACAACAACACCAAAGAAGAAGAAGAATGAAGTGTAGTAGATCAGTGTATTAAGCCTAACTGGAACTGAACCTCAACATATGTGGATGCTTCTCATCAATTCAATCACCTTGTTACTTTCTTTATACCTTGAAGATAATGAGTCTCTTGTAGGCAGTGAGCCTCTTGTGAGTAGTGTGCTCGAGCAATGAGCCCTAATTGGCAAGTGCCATTTTGTACTTCTATTCTTTTAACAGAGAATACAATCTTGGGTTAGTCATCCTGTGGTTTTTTCCTTAACAGGGTTTTCCACATCAAAATCATTGTGTTATGTGTATTGATTTTATTTCTTCTTTCATGGTTATGCATGCTTATGTAATTTGATGCTACACTAGTTGTTAAAGAAGAACAAAAAGTTAAAGTAATTAAGATAACTAATTCACCCCCCCCCCCTCTCAGTTATCAACAATTCATGCCATGTTGTACTCCATTAAAAATCCAATCTTGACTTATCCCATGAGCATGTGTAAATATTTTTCCTATAGAATGTGTTCTAACCATGACATGTTTCTCTTGTTGATGTAATCTTGTATGAAAATTCTAACTATCCCTATGGGTTATTTTTAGGCTAAGAGATTGATTGAAAGTACTATATAAGCTTGTATTGAAAATTTAATAGGATGATGGTTAGGTTGTAAACTTAAATGTTGTGCCCTATTGTAAATCCCCTATTTTTGATCAATTTTTTCTTTAACATCAACTCTTACATGTTTATTATGTTGTCTCATACTTTCAGTTTATTGTAACCTCATGAAAAGGAATCCAATTCATTTTTTTTATGTAACGGTGTCTCCATGGTTGATTGGATGATTTCAAGATGTTCTATGCTATGTCATATTTGAAAACATATTTTCTAATTCGGTGAGATGTTGAATGGGTAACCTATGTAAGGGTTGTAAAATGATGTGGAGTGTATTTGAATTCCTCTTTTCAACATTGTATGGATGTATGTTGTTTGACTATGGAATATTGAATGATTTTCATTCCATAAATTAATCTAAAAGCACATATTCATTCAATTTACTAGTTGCATAATGATGTGGCAATTTTAAATAAAACTACTAGACTACACTAGTGTCTATTCTTACATACTACATATCTTTGACTATGTTCATTTAATTTAGAACATTTAAATTCACCCTTAAGATAAATTATAAGTAGTCTTTAAAAGTTAAGGGTTTCCATTGTTACCCTTAAACATATTAAGTCTAAATGGTGAAATATAATTTAATATTTAGAAATATCATTTACTCTAGAGTTTCACGTTTGATTATTTATGTCACAATTCACCATGTAACTATTTTTCTAATTCAGACTCATACTTATAATTCACTATACAAGTATACCAAACAACAAGTATTTTTTATCATGTAACCTTTGTCTTATCATAGTAACACACATTATTAGTACAAGATATCTCAAAGTAAATGGTAACTAAAGTAGACATAGTCATCATATCATTGTTAGGTTCTAATGCATAATGAACCATATTTAGTACATAAGAAGACTACTTAATAGATAGTACAATCTTTATATATCTTAAGTCCACACATGATTTCATCACAATAGTGGAAGAAAACTGTCACAACTCAATTTTTGAATTCTAAATTTGAAAACTAAACATAAAATGTATATTCATTTAAAAATACAAATAATAAACAATTTAACAATGGATTACACTTAAAAAAAAATTGAGGATAAGATTTGTGAATCCACTAAAAAGTGGAGGATGCATTATCATTAAAAAAAAAGAGTGGAGGATGCATTATCATTAAAAAAAAAGAGAGTGGAGGATGCATTCTCATTAAAAAAAAAGAGAGTGGAGGATGGATTTTTCTATAAATTGCCTAGAATTGTGAGGAAGAGGGGCACTGATCTCTGGTCTAGAAGTGCTGGAGAATTCTGTAAGTATTCTCCTCTTCCTCATTTGCTCTGTTTTCTTTAAAAATTGGTTCTTGATTGTTGTTAATAACTTTTAGACTTATTTAGATGGTATGTTTTTAAATTGCAAACTGTGATGAGATACGGCAAAGGTTTAGAATTTAGATTTACCCCTGTCAAATGCATTTGCTTGGAAACACACAAACACGAATGTCTATAGAATTATACCCTGTTCCAAAGCTTCCATATTGGTGTGGGTGGGCAGGATCCTAGTAAAGGCTATAGAATTTGACTTTACATCTGCCTATTGCTCTTGTTTGAAAGTTTCATATCCTTTTCAACTAATCTATTCTATGCATATCCTAAAATCATTACTTTTGATAAGTTGATGTCTATTTGAGACATTCTGTCAAACAATTCATGTGCAATGTCTATGCTTTTATATCTTGCTTACGCATCTACCAAGGCAACTACAGCTACCACTTTTCGTAAAATTTCCCTCCGTTATGTCTTGATGGATTCCATACGCTATTCCAAACTTCAATTCGTGTACAGGTAGGGAGGACGCTGGCAGAGGTCCTGCAGTCATTACAGCTCATGAGGCAACATTTCTTTGAGGGATTTTGTCAACAGTTCCAAAAACTCACTTTCAATTATGGTTTGATGAATGTCCATACACTGTCCCAAAGCCATCATTTTCACACAGGCTGGAAGGACGCTGGCAGAGGTTGTGGAATTTGGAATTATTTTGCTTGATAGTTTTTAAATGTCTTATCAACAAACTCGTTTTGTGCATATCTTTAAATCATTGGTCTATGAAACCACATTTATTTGAGATGTCCATACCCTGCATCAAAGTTCCCATTTTGGCACAAGCAGCGAAGACATTGGCAAAGTTCACGTGCATCGTCTATGACTCCACATTTCCCACGCATGGCAACTACAACATCTAATGGAAATTCTCCTTTCATTCTATTTTTGATGGATGTCTATCTCCTTTCATTCTATTTTTGATGGATGTCTATCTCCTTTCATTCTATTTTTGATGGATGTCTATACCCCATCCAAAGCGTCAATTTGTGCATAGGCAGAGAGAATGCTGGTAAATGTTGAGGAATTGGGGTTTTACACCCACTAGTGAAAAAGCTGAGACACTGCACATCATTACAGTGTAAGCCTATTTTTCATATTGATTCATTTAGCATCATCAATAATCTCCACTAGGACATTGCCCATGTTTAAAATGATGGGAAATGTTCACAGATCACAGCAATGTCTCTGGTAACAATCTTGGAGATACGTGGTAATCTACACATACTCTAAAGATTTTTAACAACTATAATAAGTCATGTATAGTTTTATATATATATATATATATATATATATATATATATATAAGATTTATGATGTAACATTAAAACATTAAGTCTTAATGTTTATAAACGGACTTAAATAATACCCTCGTATTTCTATCAGCATAGCCCTCGAACAACTTAGAAGTAATGGTTCATTTTTATCAAATTAAAGGGAGTTATAAAATGTTTCTAAAACTCTTAGTAACATAAGCTTTTGTATGTAGCATCTTAGGTAGAATTTGGATAAGTCTTTCCCTTTCATAATAATAACAATAATAGGGTATTGTGTGATAAATGGGTAACGCTCAAGCAATAGAAAGTTTGACTATTTTTAACATATAGTAAATTATGTAATTAACTATTATTGATAATGAAGCAGATATAATAGTATACACAAGGGTGTTATAGTATATGATTAGGAAGGAATAAGAAGATGAAAGATAAGTAGAGTTGAATAACGAGAATTGTTAAAAACACAGAATATATATATGTAAGAGAATAAGTGGATAGGATGATGAGGAAATCTTGAAAGGGTATTAGAATAGATCATTATGTATTTGATTGATCAAGCATCCTTCAAAGCCTCATGCTTTTTGAATTGATTAAAGAAATGTATTATTATGAATGTATAGGACATAAATATGTTCGGGGTGGATCATTCAAGTAGTATAGTTGTCTTGTGAGTTATAAGTAGTTCTATAGTAAAATGATATTTCCAATAATGATGTTAGAATATAAATTTCTTAATAATTGATGAATGTTTATTAACAACGAAGGTTAGTTAGTTATGTTAAAGTATAAACCCATTTAGGGAGTTTCAAGTAAACCTCTTGTTGGGATAATTGGCTTAATTGACAACTTTTATTAAGTCCTCATTAGTTCCATTTAAAAGTAAGTAATGATTAAGCAAGAAGTTGTATCAATTATTCACTTGTATGTTAGAATGAAATTTTCTAGTATCTCTTCAAACCAATCTTTTATATGCGTTATATCTTTTCTAGTTTATGTTATGTACAATTATGAATTTGATGACAGCAACTTAGTATCATTCTATTCCTATTCATTTATTTTTGTATAAGTGAAATAATCAAGCATCTTTATTGTACCTTACTTGCATTATGTTTCGGGGAAATATCTTTCCTTTTTGCCAATTTATTTATTATTGTTTATGCAAGATTTTATTTTCAATTTAGTTAGGTAAACTCTTAATCAACATCCAAAAACTCAAACATTTGTAGTGTTCGGTATTTACGGTACCTCTGGGTCATGTTTACAGGTAATGTCATCACATTGAATCAAGTACCTCGCGCCTAACATAGCTACAACAATGACGTCTAGGCACCATCCCTCTAAATTGTCGGGGAGTAATAAGGAACATGTCTAAGTTAAATCCACAGGAAGGGAAAATCTCCTTGGATACCTGACTAAAAAGATTTAGAAAAAGAAAAAGGTGAGACTATCAAAAAAATTATTTTAGGACGATCAATGGGAAGACCTCATCGGGGAAATATGCGTGATAGGTAAATTATTCACACTTGAAAACTTAAACGCCAAACACTCCTGGGAGGTGTGTTTGCAATACTAGTTTCTTTGGAATTCTGTCTCTGTATCACTTGAGTGAGTGGTCAGTCAGCGAAGAACTGTGTACCAACCACAGTTACATAAAACATAGTGCAAGACAGAACTACATGTTCGCATTCGTCATGTAGATCGCATCCATAGAGGGCCTTGATCTCATGGATACAGGGTATGTAGGTAGTCTGGATGAAGAAGGATGCCCCCAGTACTCAGGTCCCTCGGATATAGGGTAACTCTATAATAATCAACTTCATAATCTTGATCTCTAGTTTAAAGGTTAACTAGGTAACTTAAGAACTCTCCTAGTACTCAGAAGAATCCCTGGGGTGGATTACTTGTACCTGGCATTGCTGTAAACTGAGGTGAGTACAAGTTGATGTTATGTGTTCCTTGGTTGACATCCTCAGTATAGTGTCTGGGCAGACTGTGGTCCCCAGGAAGTGACTCATGAACTTATATTGGTCCCAAGGGAGTCAGAAGTCTCTAGCCAGAGCATAATGATTCCTGTCTTCTTTAGCCCATTAGGCTATTATGTTTATGTATCTTGGATTGGATAGAGTATTGTTATGTTTGACCCACTAGGCTTTTGGCCACTATTTGTTCTACCTGAATCAGGTAGCGATAAGGTCCGTTTGACCTGGTTCCGTATGAACCTATTTGCCCAAAGGATAGAAGAGCCTGGGTTAGCTTAAGAATGTTCCGTTTTGAACATATGGCCCTTTTGGCTGAAGTTTTTCCTGAGTACTCAATGAATGTCTTGATATATCTCATAAGAACTTGTTAATAAAGTAAATTTTTTGAAAAATTGAGTTTGGATCAAGCAGGTCCTTACAAAAACTATCAAAAACCACACCATCAAGGCTCTTTCATACTCTAGAGTATATAGGTGTTATTTTTGGTTACACTAAAAATATTAACATCATAGAATTACAATTTATGGTAATCCCTTTTTTGAAGCTAACTTATGGAAAAAGTTCACCAAGTCGACATAATTTAATAACAATGAGTAATGCAGATAAGTTCTTGAAAAAACATTCCTTGTAATAATATGAATACATTGTCTCCTATTTGAGGTGTCAAATTATTAGGCCATAAGTCCATAATAACCCTAGTGTAGTAAAACATTATTTTGTTGTCACATTAGAATTAGGACATCAATGGTTAATTATAATTTTGACTTAGAATTAGAATTAGTACTTGCAATTAGGACATGTAATTTTCATTTTAACTTAGGATTAGAATTAGGACTTCAATTATTAATTGTAATTTTGACTTAGAATTAGAATTATGACTTGCAATTAGGACTTTAATGTTTAATTGTAACTTTGAATTAGAATTAGAATTAGGAGTTTCAATTAGGACTCATGTTTAATTGTAATTTTATCTATATATATTTCAACATAGAATTAGAACCCATACAATTGTAATTTGAGCAAATTGACTATCTAGTAATGTTAAAAGAAATAGTCTTAAATTTTGAAATTACTTGAGAGAATCTCTTCAATTTTCTTAACTTTTCACAATATCAATTAAAGTAAATAGATGTGTGATTTTAAGTAAGTAGTCTATGAAATAAGTACATATAACTACTAAAATAGTCAGAGTCCATGAAATAGAAACTAAAATAGTCATAGTCCATGAATAGATGTATCATTAAACTCTAAGTTCTATCATCATCAAACTAAAAAGGCTTGTTAGTTCCTCTTGAAATGGATGCTAGATAACACTATAAAAGAAAAAGAAGCTTCAAATCAATTAATGTCAAATTTTCATGTGTATTATTTAAATCAAATATTTAAAACAAAGTTCCATGAAATTAAAAATTTAAATTGACTTATGTACATGCATATTGCATGGTTCTCATCATCTCACACATCCTATGTCCTAATATAGCTATCAAATGTGTACAAAAAGTCTTAGTTGATAATTCTCACATTTAAATAACACATGAATTGGGCTTGAGTATTTATAAAATGCAAGAATAAAAAGACCTAGAAATTGTGTAAGATATACTAGTAGGTCTCAAAATGCTATGGATGAGTAAAGAATTTTCTAGGCTCATCACTAGTAGGACCTATTGCTTACTCAAAAGTACTATCATCCTGCATATATGTACATATATATTTCCAACAATGAATTTAAAATTACAAAATTATACCTTAAATTTGAACCAGCATATACATATTTAATACATGTATGACCTATTAATTTTATTTTTAACATGTACACACTTGAAATTTTAAAATAAAGACACAATGCAAGTGAACTCAAGTACAAACTAGTTATGACTACATAGTAACTTATGATATAGGATTTCTTGTCACAACTTCTAATTGGTGTAAACTGGAAGTTTCATGACCTACCAATTGTTGTAAAAATGATGTCATCTTCAATATTCATTAGAATTAAAATTTATTAAACATATTTTAATAGACTTGGTTCTTTGAGGAGTTTAATTCACATTTGAATTAATCTATAATTATTAAAATACACGTGCCTAATTTTAAGAAACTAATTAAACATATTGAATGAACTCTAGGAAATTAAGGGTAATTTATTACTTTCCCATATAAGGCATGTCAAGTCATACAACCATTGACACCAAATGATCTAATTAAATGATGTGGCTAGGCCTATCATTTACACCAAACAACACTATATATAATTAATAGATAAATTAATAATTAAAGTTTTAAAATAGATAAATTTATTAATTATAATGTATATTTTTGTATATAAAATATGGTATACCTATGTAGGAGGAGAAAATAAAGTAACTAAGAATGAATCCTCCTTTACTATAGTCCCCGAAGTGGATGCATGATTAGAAGCATAACATGGGTGATTTCATGTAGACTATAATGCTTTTTTTGTGCTTGAGGTGCTAGGAGAAATACCATCTCCTCCATGCTCTTTAGCATTGAATTTAGTTGCCATGCAAGTAGCTTGGTTAGTTATGTTTCTATAGAGCATTATTAATTCTCCCAATGGTAACACCATTACCTACTAGTGAATGGGGGTAGGAATAGATTTTGAGGGAAGAGGAACAATGATGCAGGGACATCACTTTGTTTCCCACCAAATTGTTTGTTTTGTTTAATTGTTGTTTTAAGTTTGTTTTATTTAGTTGTTTGTTCTTAAATTGAGGTAGTTCATTGGTTAAGAAGGCAGTTAGATAGTTCCAATTGGTTCATGTCACTAGAAAACCAGTTGGTTCCTATCACCAAAAACAAAGAGAAGTTGAAGGAACTGCCAAAATGGGTGATGAAGGGAGAAGAAAGGAAAACTGTCAAACGACAAAATAAAGGTAGTCGGGCCTGTTTTAGTAGAGGTGGACGTATCAATGAGGGGGAGATGGAATTTGTGAAGACATGATGTGGAGAGGACCATGAGAGAGAGAAAAGTCATTGCTGAAAGCAAGACAATACAAAGAGTTTGATGGTGTGTCGTTAAGGGAGTTGGCTTGGTGTTTTGAATCCAGTGCAAGCAAGCAATTCATACTCTGTATTGAATATGTAATAATCTCTCAATGAGAGAATCTTTCTAAGCATGTCTATCATGGTTAAGTGAAGAATAATAAGATTCTAGTTAAACAATCGTCCCTAAATCAATTTCAAATCATTTGATTATTGTATGATCATCAAACTATAGTTCATTTTGAGGAATCCATGTATTTGTATTTAATTTTATTTTCTATCAGTCTTTCCCTATTAAGTTGTTACCAGATTGGTATCAGAGATTGAGAAGTGGGGTTTTGTGGAGTAGGCAAAATACCACTGAAAATGATGAGAGGAAGAGGTGTTTGAGGTAGTGGCTGAAGAGGCCATGATGAAGGGATTTTTCATATGTTCCAGAACTTAGCAATGAGAGTGGAAGCCATAGAAAGGCCACAATAGAGAGGAACATTAGTAGACATGATATAAGTGAAGTTGCTAAGGAAGAGGAGTTATGAGGTGATGAAGTTTAGGAAGAACCTAAAGGATTCGAAGAGAAATTGTTGAGGACAGTTAAGAGTGTGGGAGACAAACCAAAAATTGAGGTCCCTACATATTCTAAGAGTTTAAATGGTGAAGAACTCATTGACTGGATCAATGATCAATCTAGACAAATACTTTGAGTATGAAGGAGTTGCAGCGGAAAGGAAGGTTAAATTTTCCTGTACAAGGCTCAAAGGCCACGCTACTCTGTGGTAGGACTATGTCTAATCAGAGAGATGAAAGAAGAACAAAGAGAAGATTACCTCTTGGGATAGAATGGTTGCTAAGTTGAAGGCCAAGTTCCTTCTAGGAGATTAGAAAACTAATCTTTTCAAAAGATTACAAAATCTTAAGCAAAAGGACATGTCAGTGAAGGAATATATGGAAGATTTTTATAGGTTGGTGATTCAGTCAGGCCATAGTGAAGAAGAATTGGAGAAGGTAGAAAGATATTTGAATGGGTTGTAGTATAGTTTGCAAGATGAGTTGAGTCTAGTATCCCCTAGAACCCTTGAGGAGGCATATATCAATTTTTCATAAAGGCGGAAGAGAAGCTTTGAAGAAAGCAAAACCAACAAGGAAGGAATAGAGGGCGAGGTTTAGAGGAAGAGGACAACATGATGCAAGAGGACAATAGCAACATCGTGAAGAAGTGGCTAGATGTTCAAGTGGGACAACCAATCAAGAGAGAGGTGGATTTCAAAATAAAGGAGGTAGATCATATGGAAGAGGAGGTTTTCAAGGAAGTGGAAGAGGCTTTACAAGAAAATGTTTCAAATGTAACCAATATGCTGGTCATAAGAGTTGGGAGTGCCCCAAGCTATCACAAGGAGACCATACAAGAACTAAGAGAAGTAATCAGATTGTGCAAGTAGATCAATAGAGTGTTGAGTCACCTACTCATCATTAAGAAAAACCTGAATCTCAAGAGTCCTTGCTATTCAAAAGAGTACTATTAAAGCTACCTAAGGAGAACCAAGATCCAATGAAAATATCTTTATTCAAGACAAAATGTAACCTAGCTAAAGGTAAGTGTTGCAAATTGATTATAGATAGTGGTAATATGGATAATTTAGTTTCTACTAAAATGGTAGATAAATTGGGTCTAAAGAGAATGAAACATCCTACACCCTATTAAGTTTCTTGGCTAAAGAAAGGACATTAGTTGTTGGTTAATGAATAGGCTTTGGTTGAATTTAAAATTGGCAGTTATAAGGATAGTGTTGTATGTGATATCATGCCTATGGATGTGTGTCTTGTGTTGCTTGGTAGACCTTGGCAGTTTGATAGGAAAGTTGTGCATAATGGAAGAGAGAATACTTCCACTTTTGAGAAGGATGGAATCAAGCATACATTGTTGCCCATGCAAGACCAAGAAGAGGATAGTGGTAGTAGCAACAACAATAAGGTAATGTTGGTAAGTCAAAAAGAGTTTTTACATGAGATGAAAAATGAAGTGGGATTTGCTTTGGTGCTTAAACCCACAATTGTGCTTACCTCTACAAAACTAGATGATTTGCTTGATGAAGTACAAGATATTTTGAAAAAAAATATGGACATTGTAATAGTTGATTTTGCCAAATGAGTTGCCTCCCATGAGAAGTATTAATCATCATATGGATTTGATACCTGGGGCTAGCTGTCCAAACAAGGTTGCCTATAGATTGACTCATAAAGAAAATGAGGAGATTAGAAAACAAGTGGAAGAGCTAATAAAAAAGGGTTTGATAAGAGAGAGTATTATCCCTTGTGTTGTCCCTATGATCCTAGTACCTAAGAAAGGAGGTGAATGGACAATGTGCACAGATTCTAGAGCCATAAACAAAATAATTATTAGATATAGATGTCCAATTCCAAGGATTGAAGATTTGATGGATTGTTTAGGTGGTTCAATGTATTTTTCAAAGATAGATCTGAAAGTGGTTATCATCATATTAGGATCAGACTTGGGGATGAGTGGAAAACAACATTTAAAACTAATGATGGATTTTATGAATGGATGGTTATGCCTTTTGGGCTTTCTAATTCACCTAGTACTTTCATGAGACTTATGAATGAGGTCTTAAAACCATTTCTTGGAAAGTTTGTTATTGTGTATCTTGATGACATATTGGTGTTTAGTAGGTCAAAGGAGGAACACTTGGAGAATTTGAGGATGGTTATGACAGGGTTGCATGAAGAGAAATTGCAAATTAACCTTAGGAAGTTTGTCTTTTTGTAGTCTGAACTAATTTATTTGGGCTTTGTGGTGTCCAAAGATGGATTGAAGATGGACAAGGAAAAGGTTCAAGCTACTATTGATTGGCCAACACTTAAGAGTATAATGGAGGTAAGAAGTTTTCATGGAATTTCTAGTTTTTACAGGAAGTTTATTAAAAAATTTAGTCATGTGGTTGCTCCTATACTTGAAACAATTAAATGGAATAGAAAATAGTTTGAATGGACACAAGAGGCTAAAAGAAGTTCTAGTTTTCTCAAGCAAAAGGTGAGTGAGTAACGTATCCTTACATGACCTAATTTTAATAAGGTATTTCAAGTTGGATGTGATGCTAGTGGGTTGGCAATAGGAGCTGTTCTTAGTTAAGAAGGGAAACTAGTTGCCTACTTTAGTGAGAAATTAAATGATGCTAAGAATAAATATTATGCCTATGATCTTGAGTATTATGCATTAGTGCAATCATTGAAAAAGGGGAGGCATTACTTACTTCCTAAGGAGCTTATTGTCTATATAGATAACCATGCTTCATAGTTTATAAAAAGCCAACATAAGTTGAATCAAAGACATGCCAAGTGGGTAGAGTATCTTCAAATTTTTAATTTTGTGTTGAAATATAAGACTAGGCAAACAAATGATGTAGCTAATGCATTAAGTAGAATAAGCCTATAGTTTCATGAAATTCAGGCTATCAGTGTGGGTTTTGATAGTTAGAAAGGATTATATGTGATGTTACAAATTTAAAAGAAGCATTTGAAGCTTGCAGAAATCCTATCAGTAGGAACAGACAACCATGGCTGGATTTTATGCTATAGGAAGGTTTTCTGATCAAAGGAACCAAATTGTGCATACCTAGAGGAGATTAATGAGAGATAATATACTGAAGGAGAAGCATTGTGGCAGCCTAGAAAGACATTTTGGTCATGAAAAAACTTATTTACAGTTGAGCACACACTACTATTGTCCAAAGATGAGGATAGATGTCAAGACGTATGTAGAAAGATGTAGAGTTTGTCAAATGGCAAAGGGAAGAAATCAGAATATTGGTTTGTATCAACCATTACCAATTCCATCTACACCATGGGATTCAGTGAGTATGGATTTTGTCATGGGTTTCCCTTGCACTCAAAGGGGCAATGACTCAATATTTTTAGTAGTGGATAGGTTCTCTAAAATGGTTCATTTTATTCCATGTAAGAGGACTAGTGGTGCTACTAATATTGCAAATTTATTTTACAAGAAAGTGGTATGGTTGTATGGCATCCCAAGAAGTATCATATCCAATAGAGACACCAAGTTTGTAGGGCATTTTTGGAGAAATCTATGGAAAAAGTTGGGTACACATATTAGTTTTAGTTTAGCCTATCAGCGCCAAACGGATGGCCAAACTGAGGTGGTCAATTCCAGCCTTAGTGTTATGTTGAGATGACTTGTTGGAAACACACCTAGAAATTGGGATATGGCATTGGTACAAGTGGAGTTTGCTTATAATGACTCTCCAAATAGGAGTACAGGTTTCAACCCATTTTACATTGTGGACGGCATGTATCCTATGGGTGTATTTAAACTCAAAAATCTTGGTGATATGGAGAAAAGAAGTGCAGATGGAGAAGATTTTACAAAGATCATTTATGATCTTCATGAAGAGGTTAAGAAGAACATTTAAGGAATAAATCAACAATTCAAACAGTATGCTAATCGAAAGAGGATATAAGTGTATTTTTAGGAGAGTGATCTAATGATGGCTAATCTTAGTAAAGAGAGATTTCCTACATGGGCATATAATAAACTAAAAAGGAAAAAGGTTGGCCCTTGTAAGATCCTTCATAAGTTCTTCATGAATGCTTACGAGATAAGTCTTCCTTCAGGCCTAGGTATTCTACCCCATTTGAATGTGGTAGACTTGTTTCCATACAATGATGCTACAAATGATGAAACAATGGAGTTGGAACCACCACCTACTATCAATCAGTAAGGAACCACATCAGCTCTAGTAGACATTGAATGTATTCTTGATGAGTAGTTGTTTTGGCAAACCTAAGTTAAGGATTATTTTAGGTATCTGGTGAAATGGAAAAACCATCCTTTAGAGGATGCTTCATGGTGCTCTGCACCTAAAATCACCAATTTGGGTTAGTCTGTTGAGGATCTCATGAGCAGGAGCTCGTGAATTTGTTTACTTTGTTGGGGAACCTAATGCAGGGGCATTGCTTTGTTTCCCACTAAATTATTTGTTTTGTTTAATCATTGTTTTAAGTTTTTTTTATTTAGTTGTTTGTTCTCAAATTGAGGTAGCTCATTGGTTAAGGAGGAAGTTAAATAGTTCCAATTGGTTTTTGTCACCAAAAATAAAAAGAGAAGTTGAAGGAACTTCCAAAATGGGAAATGAAGGGAGAAGAAAGGAAAAACTATCGGATGATAGATTAAAGGCAGTCGGGCCTATTTTAGTAAAGGTGGACATCTCAATGAGTGGGATATGGAAGTCATGAAGACATGATGGGGAAGGGATTGTGTGTGTGAGAGAGAGAGAGAGAAGTCATTGTTGAAAGCAAGACAATATAGAGAGTTTGATGGTGTGTCGATAAGGGAGTTGGCTAGGTGTTCTGAAGCTTATACAAGAAAGCAATTCATACTCTTTATTGAATATGTAATGATCTCTCAATGAGAGAATCTTTGTAAGCATGCCTGTCATGGTTGAGTGAAGAATAATAAGATTCTTGTTAAACAATCTTCCCTAAATCAATTTTAGATCATTTGATTGTTGTATGTTCATCAAACTGTAGTTCATTTTGAGGAATCCATTTAATTATGTTTTTTGTTTGTCTTTCCCTATCAATTTTTCACCAAATAATTGGTAGAGTGGGTATCCATCAATTTGAATGAACATGTGCCCCCACTCTATGCTATGGCATGCCACTACCAAAACCCTAGAATAATTTGAACCCATTTCAAACTCTGCCCATAATTTTCTCAAAAAACATAATGGAACTTCACAATTTCCATGTGGTTTATGGTCAAAGACAATCCACCACCACTCCTAAAAATTTGTTGTAATTTGAGCATTCCTACACCATTTTATTGATATTCTTGATTTGTTGGATGGATGTGTTGTTATGTGGAAGGGTCAATAAAATATAGGGCTAGGGTATGCTTCAAAATATGTAAATCAATGATCTTCCTATATAATAATCCATCTAAATAGACCTCCTCTCCTCCCTCCATAGATAGAATCTATCTAGAGTTACATCAATAGATCTAATAAAATCAATATGGTTTCCATCAAAGATGGAAACCATGCAATATGTGGGGAATGTTTATCTCATTGAGGAAAAAAACATTTTTTCCTTGTTGCATGGTTATATTCTCATTTATAGTTGCACTCAATCAAGGATCATTAGATGGAGGGGTGGGGGATTTGGGTGGTTTGTAGTGGAGGGCTATGTGGTGGGGGTTCATTCTATAAAACCTATTCTAGTAGAAACTCATATTCAAGCAACCGATCCATATGAGTAAAGGAACTAGATATAACTACACAAGAGAAATATAAATTTAATTACTTATATGTTGAAATACTAAATGCACAATATTTATACATTTAGTGCAAATATAAATAAATTAATATTGTATTTTAAATTAATACAAATTTTACAACATTTGAATTGTTTAAAATAAGTATCATTAAAATATTTATTCATGGTTTAAATAATACATTGCATTTCAATTGTAATAAGTATGATTGATTTACATAAATATACATTTGATTTATAAATCAAAGAATTATATATCAAATTTGTAACAATCCTCTTTAATTACACTAATATAATTATCAACATGGTAGCCACATTTAGTGCTCGAATTGATCCCACTATACAATTTGAATATTGTCTTAATATAAAAAGACTAATAAAAATTAGACAAAAAAATAATTAGTGGTATCTACACAACATTAGCTTCAACTATGTGATTTATTGACCTTTTGCATGTCCCTATACATATGATCTTTACTTTGGAACCTTGTTTGTTTACATTAGTTATAGGAGAACATATGTGAGAAAATGTGAACATAAACCTTGTTTATGAATTCCTAAATACCATGAAGCTCCCTTGAATTCTATGAAATGTTTTTTAGTGGGTTAGTGTATGTTCATACATTAAGCAAGCCTCTAGGTTGACCCATACGTGATCTTTAACAAATATGTATATTAGGTGTTTCTTATTCCCTTCATTCTAAAAGATCAATACTCTATAAGTACTTATCTTAGAATAAGGTTGAAAGAACTTAAATTCATCATAACATAGGCGCATCCTTCCCTAGTCTATCCAAAGATGATATGTCATCTATGTTGGCAAATTTTAATAATATATATGACATTATTGACTCCATCATTCAACATCCACTTGAAATTAGTAGTTGTTTAATGGTTAGACCAGAGCATATAACCAACCACTCAAATAAAACCTTCTAAGATGTGAGGCCATTCTTGTAGACACTAGTTGGCACAATAGGAATATGATGATAATATTTTTTTAAAGGTGGAAGACACCTAGACATATATTAAAATAAGCAGAGTACATACAAAGAATGAGAGTTTGCAGCCATGGATATTGCTAGGTAAAATTTACAGATTGTAATCCAAAACACAAAAAACTTAAACATTGGCTCCCAATAGCCATAGACAGAACTACCAGCATAAACTAAGATCTGGGAAAAGAAAAAACTGAGCACATAGGCCCAACCGCAACCCAAACGTCCATTTAAACAAGAGAAGTAAAAACAAAGACAAACTAGCATATTTAACACAGGTGACTGCAAATCCTTCCCCTCCATCTCACTGCCCTAGTTGATCTTGCACGCATGCTACAGAGATTGCCACAATTGATTCTTCTAGGTCCTCCTACCCAACCATGTTTGGCGGCTCCTCTCTACCTGCAGGCGCTCATGGAAGATTCAGAGCCTAGTCTGGTATGTGCATCCTCAAGAATCTGATTAAGATGAACACGTCCCTGCACCTCCCCCTCATGGCCTTATTGAAAGTATGGCTCACATGACCAAGCAAGGCCCTATCCAGGCCACTTATGTAGCCACACAAAAGGCTATGCTGCATCGCCTTATAGACACACTCCACTGCTTGCGCGGTTCTCAACATCTGGATATGAAATAAACCACCCACCATTGCCTCCCCTTTGAGAAGATCATAATCCCTAATGGCTGAAATCTATCTATCTAGATTGTACAAATAGTTCAAAATCAGACTAGTGGTGATTGCATATTAGACAAAGTGACTATCCTGGACTAAATCCATTATATTTGATAGGAAAGTTGAAATGATGTCCAACCAATGCAGCTTCATATCCTGCTCTCCGTCTAACCACTTTTGGCCACAGATATTTTTAATTGCAAACTGGACTAGGGTGCAGTCGATGTCAAAGATTTGATTAAGATCTAGTACCCTAACTTGTCCTTGTATTTCTGGATCTCATGGTATCAATGGAAATAGTAGGCATGTATTCTAGTCTTATCATCCTCCATCAAGTCCTTCAAGAAACAAAGCACTAAATAAGAAAAAGAGAGCTCTACTTATAGAGTCAGGAAGAAAGTAGAAAATGGGTTGATGTCGATGGGTTTCTACTTTAAATAACATCTCCTTCTTATCTTTGGTGTGTCACATCCACCCACCCGCACCATCAGTTATGATGTAAAATCCTGCACTATTTAATTGGTCTCAATCTTCCCCACATATTGGCTCATGGAAGCATTAATGCTACCTTGATCACTTCCTTACTGTCTTATTTTCATCTTATCTTATCATAAAGAGTTTTGAGGATATGATGATCTGGGGATATGAAAATTGCTAATTTAAAATAAATTTATAGTCATGCTTCAGCTAATAGCTGCCACCGCTCCTTGTACTTCTCTTACAGACCACTTACGTGCTCAAATAAATCTTCCCTTCCATGTGCTTGAATTAATGGCTCTATGCTAGGCAGATCGTCTATTTATATCCTTCAATCTGAAGTAGAGAAACATCTGTCCCGGGCCTCTTGACATTGATAGAGATATGTACCTAATTAATTTCTACCATAATTTGATATATATTTGTAGATAGCTTTGTTTGTTGAAATTTGTGCATATGTTATGGTGGTTTTTTCCTACCATCTTTTCTTATTTTTCATATATTATCATTTATTTTTATTTCTCTAAATGTTAAGTAGTAATCTACATATGTATTATGGTGATTAGTCTTTGCTATAGGAGATTAATTTTCCTTACCTAATTACATTGCTCTTATCTTCATGTTGAGAAAGGATAGATGGTTGTTTAATTAATTTTTTTTATGACTACAAAGGAGGATTAGAAGTCAATAATTTCTATTCAAGTTGATCAATTCTCCTTTCTCATCCCTTTTGTCTCATCTTTTTTCCTTTTCCTCTATTCCCTTATCTTTTCATATTTTACTTTATCACCTATGTATTTTATCTTTAGCTTAGGTTTAAAGTAGATTCCTTTGTGCTTCATTGCTACAACTTGCTGTGAGTGAATGAACTATTATTTTTCAGATCAAAGTTTTGTCTTATTTTTGTGTATGACTAATTTTTGTAAGATAAAGAGCTAGTTCTTGTACATTCATCATTAATCATTCACCTTATGTACTTTGTGAAATAATAAGATATCAACTACTTGTTATCTTTCTATGCCAAGACCTCGTAATCTTCAACCTTAGAGAGATCTTCTAATTTGCTTTTCAAGAGAGTAGGTATCTCTGATTCCTCTTGACATTGTCATTCCATTTGTGTTACAAAAGGATTAAAACTAGAGGGTGTACCATCTTGATGATGTTATTAAACCAACCAATAGCTACTTTGATTACTTGATGCCTATACTTATGTCCTTTTACCATACATCAACCACATGCTTATGTTATCTTATTGTTCATGAGTTAGCCTAATGCTTAGATCATATGTGGTGATATTGTGTGTTCTTACCATATCATCTTATTATATTGGGGGCACCATGCTTTCCCATATGCATTGATATTATCTCATTATGATTTTAGAGGCATCGTTTTAGATTGATGGCAATCTTCTCTCCCCATTCTCCATTTTATTACCATTTCCATTTTAGTTTACATAATTTACATACTTATATACCTAGCATATTTTACATTTTATATACTATTTTCTTCTTTCCCTTTAGTAATTCCTCGCATCCATGGATGCAACCAAATGATGTGGGGCATATCTATTATTAATATTCCTTTGTTAAGTTTATAGATAGCAATAGGAACCAATAAATAATCTCATCATTGCTTCCAAATAAATCATTGCTACATTGTAGTGGTAAAACCCAACATGCCATTACTAGTTTGCATATAGGCATATTTATCTAACCCCATTCTCTCCCACAATTTCTCATTATCATAAATGGTAAAGTAAGCTTGTATTTCTTTTATTTTTTATATGCATGAAAGGAGATACTCATTACAGATCTTTACTCTATTTTGTAGGTTCCCATAAAGCATGCATGCTAGAGGTGAACGCACACAATAAGGTTTAGTGAGGTCCAATAATTTGTAGGGACCTAAGTATTATTTTTATTACTAGATATTTACTTCACATGCATGTTTGTGAGCACTTATTTGCTCTGAAATGCATGTTCTTTTACTGTTCACATGTATCTTAATCGAGGGCAAAGGTGCTAAATTTACATAACAATGTTAATTACCATTATATTTTGGGCTCATTTTGAGAGAATGCCTTAATATGATTATATAGTGACATGTGGTGTAGTTTTACACTAAGTTTGGATTCTTCTCTATTCTCATCCATCTCTCATTTATTTCTCTTTACATACATTATCATGCCCTTTGACTTTTCCTCTACCCCATTTACACATATAACCACATATATGTTACTACAAGTCTAGTTTCTAACATATTGATTCCATACCTTGAGATCATCCATTCTATGTCAAGGATCATATCCATGATGTGTGTGAGTGATCTCGCATGGCACAAATTTGATCCAAATTTTAAATTTTTAAAATTCAAATTTATTGTCTCTTGCCCTTTTCTAGTATCCATTGGGAGCCGATTTGGTGATATAGGAGCATCTCGGGCATACATGTGATCAGCATCACCCAAAAAGAGTTCGTAGGTTTAGTTTTCATTTTTGGTTTCTTTCAGTTTGGTTGTTCTCTGCAAGGTAGGCAAAATTTGGAAGTGGTAGACATTCAATGAGAAAATATCAATCACATTGGAGTGAATCTTGGAGGCCACAATACAAATATAGAAACCAAGTAATTGGATGTTTGTTCAATACTAGGGCATACAGTTGTTTCTCCTATCTTATATGTGTTTCAATGAATGTATGATGACTAGCACAATCCGCATGGTAGATGGCAGGTTTTAGACAAATACATATTTCATTTTCTTGGTAATATTTGTTTGATTACCTTATATGATAAAGGTACTACCACAGAGGAAACATTGGAGTATTTTTGTATTTGAGAGTATCTTCTTTATCCACGTATTTAGATTGCAATGTAGTCATACACTATTATATAGAGGTCAATGCATATGCCTTGTACTACTTACCATGGCCATACGAATGGGACAACAATGTATATGTTAAATTGACAATGCTAAAGGTTGTGCCTAAGTGAGGAGCCTACGTAGCCAATGAAGGAGATTGAGGATATTTGATAGGTTCCAATGTTTAATGGATGTGCCAAGAGACCTGCACGTATTTACATCTATGTGTTTATTCAAAGACATGGATTACTGACGATAGTAATAAGGAATGTCAGGGGCAGTTTGAGCAGTGAGTTTGCATTCTTATAACAAATGTTGAGATACACATAGCCATTTATGGCTTGCTTCAACCAACACATATTAATCTCTAATTGGTGATAGCCATTGGGGCAACACATCATATACCTTGAAATGGTTACCAAATAAAGAAAAACAAAATCAATTGTTGGGAGTCAGCATCTGAGGAAGGGAGGAAGGAATACAGTTGCATGGGCAAATAAAGCCAAATTTTCATATTTGTAACTAAATGTTTGAACTGCTTGATATAGAAGGCCATGGGCCTAAAGGGAAATGAGAAGTCTTTTAACAATTTTGAAATTTTATTTTCATCTGTGTTCCTTTGTCTTATTGAAGGGAAGATAATGAATAGACTTTGGGGTAATCTATAAAAAGAGAGATGGACTAAAGAGGGGGTCGATTGCCAACAAGAAGAAGGGTACAGCCAAAGAGTGCAGAGTTAGTTACAAAAGCAAGATGAATCACCTATGAGTTTAGGAGTGGTAGAGCCTTACGAGGCTAAGTAATTTGACTATGTAGATTTGGATTGGGGAAATCCATGTTGGAAGATTTTGTACTTATTTGTAGATATATTTCATTTTATCATTGATTTGGATTAATAAATTTTGAGTTGTTGCAATCTAGTACAGATTTGGATATTTGTGCATTTGTTTTTTTTGTTGTGGTTGAGTTGTTCACTAAAGAGGAGTTCTTCATTTCCCTTTGCATCAAGTGGTATCAGAGCAAGTCATCTTGAGCATTGAGAGTATGCACCAGGACCTATAGAGTAGTAGAGAAGGTGGTTGTGAGAACTTGAAAGGATCGTTGTAGGTGTGTGAAGTCCAGATTGGTTGAGAGCTTGAAGTCGCAAAGGAGAGAGTAAAGATGTGTGAACAATTGTAGCAATAAAGAATCTGAGAAAAGCTTGAGAGACGGAGTAGGTGTGAAAGAGTCCTACAATGGTGAGAGCAAGAATGATTTTAAGTCATTAATGGAGAAAATAAGGAAAAGGAAGAGAGGGTTTGTGATTGGTTGGGTTTTGACAATCCCAATATTGAAGAAATGGAGAAGACAAAGATGGAAGGAAGGAGTTACGAAGATGTATGAAGAGTTATTGGAAGAATTGAAGGGAGAGTTGTATGAAAACCTAAAGGAGATTTGTGCAAAGAAGAAACTGCGTAGAGAAGAGTCCCATGCTTCTTCTGATAATTGTTTATTTGTAGGTGACAACATGTCTGTAGTAGATCAATTTGCAGCTGTGGAGTGTGCAGAGATTGCAGCTGTAAAAGAAAAAGAGAGATGAAAAGGTACAGAAAATGGACTTTGGGAGTCCTATGTTCGATGGAGAAGCTGGTGAGGATGATCTTCTACTGAAAGAAGAGATGAAAAGAATCGAAAGATTTTGGGAAGGAGAAGTGACTAGTAAAGAAGAAGATTTGATGTTGCATGATGGTCCAATGTTTGATGAGGAACCTAATGAAGATCAAGGGTTGCTTGGTGAAGATATACAAAACATTGAACAACTTTTCAGTGTAATAGTGAAGAATGTTACATTTGGTGATGATGGAGCATCAGAGGAGTATGAGGTAAACTCTATTGTTTATGAGTTCTGTGATATTGGGTTTGAAGAGCATGTACCTAATGAGGTGAGTAGCATGGTAGAGAAAATTGTAGAATGTGCAGATGTGGTAGAGTGGAGTAGGGATGCCTACCTGTGGGTGGAAGCTATAGAGGATGTGACAAGAGAGATTTGGTGGAGATGGTTGGTCTGTGGTGGGTTGAATCCCAGAAAGGTGAAGGATGAGAAGAGAAGAGTGAGGATGTGGATAGTGAGCCTTCGGTGAAGGAGGACGGTCTATAGTGGATGTGAGTCCACAAGAGGAAAGAAGAAGAAGATACACACTTGGTGGAGGAGGATGACAAGTTTTCTGGCTAAGTGTTGGAAGAGGTGGAAGAAGAAATTCTCTAAGCCTAATACAACAATGGAGTTTGCTACAGGTTGTTTTCAACTTAGAAGAGTAGTCCCACTACTCAACTCCATTTTGTGAGTCCTACTCACAAAATTTTTCTACCCAGCATGTCTGATGCAACAGCATCCCAGGTGTACATGTGATCAACATTACCCAAAAAGTGTTTGTAGGTTTAGTTTTCATTTTTGGTTTCCATTAGTTTGGTTGTTCTCTACAAGGCAAGTAAAATTTGGAAGTGGCAGACATTCCATGAGAAAATATCAGTCACATTGGAGTGAATATTGGAGGCCATAGTACAAATATAGAAACCAAGTAATTTGATGTTTGTTTAATACCAAGGAATATAGTTGTTTCTCCTGTCTTATATGTGTTTCAATGAATGTATGATGACCGGTACAATCCACATGGTAGATGGCAAGTTTTAGACAAATACACATTTGATTTTCTTGGTAATGTTTGTTTGATTACCTTATATGATAAAGGCACCACCACGGATGAAACATTGGAATAGTTTTGTATTTGAGAGTATCTTCTTTATCCATGTATTTAGATTACAATGTAGTCATACACTATTATATAGAGGTCAATGCATATGCATTATACTACTTCCCATGGCCATACGAATGGGACAACAATGTATATGTTAAATTGACAATGCTAAAGGTTGTGACTACGTGAGGAGCCCACATAGCCAATGAAGGAGATTGCAGATATTTGATAGATTATAATGTTTAATGGATGTTCCAATAGACTTGCGGATATTTACATCTATGTGTTTATTCAAAGACATAAGGATTACTGACAGTAGTAATAAGAAAGGTCACAAGTAGTTTGAGCAGTGAGTTTGCATTCTTATAACGAATGTTGAGATAAGCATAGCTATTTATGGCTTACTTCAACCAACACATATTAATCTCTAACTAGAAATGGTTAACATATAAAGAAGAAACAAAATCCATTGTTGGGAGTCAACTTTTGAGGAAGGAAGACAGGAATATAGTTGTGTGGGAAAATAAAGCCAAATTTTCATGTTTGTAATTGAATGTTTGAACTGCTTGACACAGAAGTCTGTGGGCATAAAGAGAAATGAGAAGTCTTTTAAAAAAAAATTATTTTTATTTTCATATGTGTCTCTTTGCCTTATCAAAGGGAAGATCATGAAAGGACATTGGGGTAATCTATAAAAAAAGAGAGACGGACTAAAGAGGGGGTCGCTTGCTAGCAAGAAGAAGGGCATGACCAAAGAGTGTGGAGTAAGTTGCAAAAACAAGAGGAATCGCCTGTGAGTTGAGGAGTGGTAGAGCCTTGCGAGGCTGAGTAATTTGATTGTGCAGATTTGGATTGGGGAAATCCATGTTGGAAGATTTTGTACATGTGCGTAGATATATTTCATTTTGTCATTGATTTGGATTAATAAATTTTGAGTTGTTACAATCTAGTTTAGATTTGGGTATTTTGCATTTGTTTTTTTTTTGTTGTGGTTGAGTTGTTCACTAAAGAGGGAGTTCTTCATTTCCCTCTGCATCATTTGCTAAATGTATGTGCAACCAATTGTTATGTCCATATATTTAATTGTGTTCATTTGAGTATTAATTCATTATTTAATCATCTCTATAATCATTTGAACTCCTAGAGTATTCAAAGAGCAATCACTATAGGAATTTTTTTAACTTGAAGCATTAAAAAAATCTAATTTCTATCAATAGTCATATATGACACCTACATTACTTGGGACTATTGTCTCTAATCCTTTCCATGACCATAACATTGATTAATCAAGTGGGTTGACCTAGGAGAAATTAAGCCTTGCTACCCTGTGACTTCCACAAGGTATTTTTAAATACTTCAAATGTTTTTTTTATGGAGGTCATCTACAAAATCATTTTTTTCCACATGATTTGAGAGTACAAACCTTACATTGAACCTCTGTTGATGCACAAATCTATGGGTTTAATCCAGCAGCAACATGGGAAGTTTCTAAGATGTGAGATTGACCCTAGAAACAACCTCTAGATTTTAAGGAAGCTGGATCTTCCATTCTTTCAGTGGGGGTTTGAGAAAAAAGTTAGAATAAAATGAGATATGCAGAAATAAATGCCTAGATCTAAGGCAATGTGCCGGATTTCAAACTCAATTCCACAGTGTCAAACTTTGAAAGATTTAATTAGAAATTAAAGAGCAAATATGCATGATTAATTACCAGTTTATAAGCGAATTTGATGAAGGTGAAGAAACAGAAAACTTAAAGAAACAAGACAAAGAAATACCCAGACATGCATAGAACAATATTCTCATTTATTTGAATAATAACCAGTTACAGAGGCTAAAGATTTGGTGCAAAAAAATAACTGTTACATTCTCATACAGAAGGAATTGCTAAGGCCAAAAGAAAGATCTCTATCTGCTGCTCTAAAATCTTTGATCTGTGTATATAAAAATCTGAAGAACATTGTATATGAAGAACTCTGTATATGAAGCTCGGATCTACATTTTATAGCCAAAACCTTGAAGGAAAATATCTCAACTAACTCCAGAAATCTTAACTAAAAACTCAGGAAATCTAGCATGAAATCTAGCAATGACTGGCTATGTAATTGAGTTTGCAACTAAAAATCTCAACTAAACTATGCCTAGAACAAAATCTTCCCCTTTAGCTGTGTGAAAAACTATTCCTGCCACTTCTCTTCTTTTGTTTGCCATAAAAAGATAAGACGCTGCAATTTATTTAGGATATCATCTTTACTATCTCCCATGAGAAGTCAAAATTTATATTTTAATTAAACCTCACTTTATTACTTGTTGTGGATTTTATAAATCTGAGACACTTTTCTCTTTTAATTAAATAAAGCATTTAGGTTTATATAATGGACCCACCATTAAAATGAGACTCTTCACTATTTTATTTAAAATGATTTTAGTCTCTTCCGTGGCACTTTGAAAATATAAGATAAGACTTAATATTGGAGGAGGACCCCACCATGAAAAATATTAGATGCATTTAATAAAAATGAAAAGAATTCATTGTCCTTGCTTTGGGCTCAACCACATGGCCTCTTTCAGTGCTCTCCCTTAGCTTTCTCGTCACCGCTGCCCCCACATGCATCACTCTACTTTCTTCTCAAGCTACTCTCAACTCTTCAACCTCTGACATGTGGTGTCATCTACACTCATTCTGAGCTATGATTCTGAACCATCGATTCATTTTGTATCTGACGGTTATGATTTTTCTACGCCTGTGTCTTTGTATTGAAATTGTGGCTCTTAACGTATACTCTGATGCCTTCATTTTAACATGAGGCTATGCCATGAAGCTCCTTAGAGGCCAATCCTTCTAAATTTGTTGTGCCATCTTCTATGGTGAGCATCTTGTATTAGTAGTGCCAAAACCTTCTTGTTCTTGCACCTGAGTTGTCACAGTGAATGTGCCAAAACCGTTGAGGATTATGTTCTGAACGAGGATGGCAGTTTGTTTGAAGGACCCTATGCTCATGTACACCCCATTGATCGTGCCTTGATATTGTGAGCAGATGTCTTGGATTTGTATCATACTGTATTACACCTTCTTTATAACTTATCTTGCCTACATTTGAAATTTGTTGTGGCAACTTTTCTTTTATAAGCTGTGAATCTTTTATTTGATGAGGCTAAGTATCTTTGAATAGGCCACTTCATTGGCTGCCTCCTTAGCTGAGCTACCTCCTCCAAATGGGCCACATCATCTGTTGCTTGTAATTCAATACATGAAATAAGCCAAGCTTGATTTTATGCAGTGTCTTATTGTCTCATGGCTGAGAGTAGCGCCTAAACCTAGAGATCAAGCCTCCTAAACTAGTGACATCTATATCATGGGTAGTATCACTTTTATGCATCGTCATGACTTCATTTTGTCTTACATCAAGCTTTTGGATTTAGTGGTGATGGCTCACGCTCACTTAAATACTAATATCTATCATTCCATAATCATGCCTTACCTATGAAACTTTGGAGTCAAGTACCTTCAATGGCTGAGAATGTAAAACTGTGGCTTGAGCTTTGAATGACATTTGTGGCTTTCATGAGGAAATCGTGCCTATACCCTCTGTGTAGACTCATGCTTCCACTTGGACTATGTTATTAATTTGGGGAGGGTGCACTTCATCATGCTATGGCTATTTGAATGTTTGTGCCTTTTCTATGCTTTAGCTCCATTTATGCTATAGATGTGTCTTATTCACATTGACAGTGTGAGCCTTTGCTATTCTACTTACCTATCATGGCTTACGCCATCTTCATCTAACGCCTCCTTTTAAATATGACTACCTTCTGTTCATTTTGGCTTCTAGCACCATACCTTTTGCTTTGGATCAAGTCTCATTTCAGAATGAGTACATTGTGCCTGTATTGTGGCTAAGTATATATTGAGAGCTGGCTGGTGTTTCAAAGAACTGCACTTTATATCTATAGGCAGCACCTTTATTACTTTTATAACCACTCTTACCCTGAATAAAACATGCCAAAATGTACCATGATTTGGATCTTCCACTAGACATTCTCTACCTTTCTATTTGGTTGTGTAGCTTCACCATGTATTTGAAGTGAAGTTTTAATAAATGAAGAGCCTTTGAAGCTGCATTGTGCCCTCTATTTTACAATAGGTGCAACATCATTTATTAATGGCTACGTAATAAGGAACCGTGCCTCCTCAAACTACAAGGCCGAACCTCTTTATATAGCTATCTATAAAACTTGATTGGCGTGCTTGTCATCATATTAATGCTATACCTCTATGGAGTGACCACCATCCTTCTGTGAAAACTGCACCACCTTTATATGAGCTGATTGCCTTAGATTGATAACTTTGATGCTTTTGAACTCAAAACCAATGTCATGATTTCATATTGGCTCAGGGTTTTAATGGCAGGTCCACTATTATGTGATTGTCAATAGAGGTTGCTCCTCTACATGAGCTTCTGGGTTCTTTCGAAATTATAGGCCAAAACTTCATATTTTATGGCTTGCACCATTTTAGGCTGGCAGAGTCTCCATTATATGTGCTGTGATAAAGAATTTTATGAAGGCCTGTGTATGCAGTGCAAATTCTATCATTCAACATTGATGCCCCTTACATACCTTGTTCCTTGAAGAGTGTTGTGCTTGGAATTAACACAAACTGAGTTCCCTCCTTGTAGCATAAAACCATGAAAGCATGAAATTTTGAAATGGAGTAAATAATTTCTCAACATTTCTTGGCAACTGGATGGGAGAGTGAGCCTACTCACTTGAACCTCAGAATCTCTAGTTTCACAGGCTAGGGCTTTCTCCATTGGGCATATAGAGTCAAATATAAAACTAAAATATTCACTCAACTAAACACAAAATACTAGCTAAAACCGATCACTGGATCTAAGGCAGAGCTGAACCATAGAATCTAACTTCATTCTGTATTGTAGCTGAGATTTATTGAAAGAAACAAACTGAACTAAAATGTAATGCTATAGCTGTAGCAATTATTCTGAACATTGAAGCTAAATCATTGATAATTGAAACATAGGGGAGCATGCCCATTCACCAGGACAACAAAATAACTACCATATCTTACAATGTTTCTCCAATGAATCCTCAACAAACTAAAAATGACCTAGACAAACTGTATGAAGAAATATAACAAGATTTTGTACCTTTTTACTTCTCTACACTACAAAGAGTCTTTCTTTGCTTCAAAACACCAATCATGCTGACTTGCATGCTAATGTTGCTTCAGTGGAGGGTGGGATAGAAAAATCAATCCTTCAAACTCATTCCTCTATTTATATTTGAAAGCTTCTAACAAGACTCCATTAGTGACCTCTCTTGCTGGCCTTTTAATAGGATGATGACTCATGAAAGTGTCCAGGCTAGGCTTACAGGTGACAAAACAACCAATAAGGGTCTTGAATCTAATAGGAATCCCTTTGTGCAAGAAGAAAGATGTAGAATCTAACTCAGTTTGTGACATCATATTTGACTCTAAACTGCATGGCAAATGTCTGCCCAGATCTCAGCATCTTGAACCTTTCTTTTCATTTGTGGATCTTCATCAAGAACAAGACAATAACCCTCTTCGAGAATAGAAAACAACTAGGCTCTGGCATCTGTGTTTCTTTTAAACTCATCTTCTTAATTTGCTATAGGAGGCTTTACAAAACAACCACCCACTTGGTCAATTGTAGGATCTTCTGAATATAGTAGTTGATAACCCTTTTGCAAAAGTGAGAACAAATACTCATCATGTTGCCCCTCATGTTGCTCATATACCTTTGTGATATCTCCTTCCAGATGTGAAACTTCATGACAAAAATAAGAACACTCTGTGTTTGCAGATGCAGAAAGCTCCTTTGCAATTTTCTCCTCAAGATCAGGCACAGACTATGGATCATTGTATATCCAGTACTTTTTAGCTTCAAAGCCCCTCATAAAGTACTTTTCAGCATCTAGAAGCATCACCTCATTAGCATCTTCTGAATCTTCCTTATCTCTTGAATGCATCTCTAAATCATAAGTCACCATAGGTGCATGATACTCAAGATTAGAAAGACACACTAAACAGGCAAGGGGCACCTCTGTTCTTGTTTCTTGATCTTTGAAACATGATTCCTCCTTGATATCAAAGTGATAGAGAATGTGATCTATGACATCTATGTGCTGATTTGCAGCTACAGAACCTTGTAATGCATGATTCTAAAAATTATTGGGTCTTTTCTGATTATATTTAGATTGTTGTTCATACAGAGTTAGGGGCATAAAATTTGGATTATTATAGTACATAGCTTGACCTTTTAACTCATTGATCTCATGGGAGAGGGTCTTCATAAGTTCTTTCACCACACTCATACCCTCATGATTCGGCAAATCAATTATGAGGGTGGGTGGACTAAAATTTGTATGCATTTGGCTATAAGGAGTCTCAGACAGGTTATCTAAATGAGGCATTAGTTGTTTTAAGGGTAGAGGAGACAACTTTCCAGCCACTATGAGGTTACTTTCAGCCTTAATGGAGAGGTCATATGACTGGGGAAGGGTTTCACCTCCAAATGATTGTATCATCATAGATATTTCAGGGTCTAAATCTTTTAAATAATACAAGAAAGCAAAGACTAGAGGAGGCCTCATGTGTATGAAGAATTTCTTCCATACCTTGTCAACTCTTGAATTGAAATCATGTATGGGCTCCATAGGATGCCTTTTGATGGTGATGAGATTCTGGATGAGGGTGCTGACATCTATCCTATTTTTGAACTGATTATAGATGAGTCCACCAAGATGATCCCATCCAGTGATTGAACCAGGCTACAAACTGCTGTACCATTCTTTTGCTTTTCCTTTGAGGGAAGATGCAAGCAATAAGAGAGCATGATTCTCAGTTGAGACATTGTGAACAGAGCAGAAACTTGCAACATCTTGAATGTGATCTATAAGGCAAACATAGTCATCCCCAAGAAAGTGAGGTAATGCCTTCCAAGCTGTGTTAGGAACTTGACCCTGCTGTTGAAGAACAAGAGGACTTGAATCCCAAGTCACAAAGGGTAGATCCCTTTGAATATTCAAGTGCACATATATACCAAAGGTTGTTTGCCACAACTCAATTTTTGAATTCTAAATTTGAAAGTATATTCATTTAAAAATACAAATAATAAACAATTTATCAATGGATTACACTTTAAAAAAAATTGAGGATAAGATTTGCAAATCCACTAAAAAGTGGAGGATGCATTATCATTAAAATAAAAGAGTGGAGGATGCATTATCATTAAAATAAAAGAGTGGAGGATGCATTATCTTAAAAAAAAAAAAAAAAAAGTGGAGGATGGATTTTTCTATAAATTGCCTAGAATTGTGAGGAAGAAGGGGACTCATCTCTTGTTGGAGGGCTAGAGTAAAACTGTAAGAACTCTCCTCTCCCCAATCTTGATTCCTTTCCTTTGAATTCTCTGTTCTTTATTAAGATGAATTGTTGTACTAGTATGCTTGTTGTTTATAGTAGTCTAGTAAGAGAGAATTGATGCATAATTTTAATTGTGATTGTTGATAGTTTATGAAGTTGTCATTTTGGTTCATACAATTCACGTGCTTTCTATACACCTTTACATTGCCTATGTTTTACACTTTGTCCCAGTTTGTACAACCCTGCAAATCAATATTTTTAGGCATTCAAGTAGTTAACATGCCCTATCTGAGCATCCACATTTTGCATTTCTATCTACTAGAGCATTCTGATTATATAATTTGACCAAAAAATTCCTCCTTGTTTTATGCTTGGATGGCTATCCATACCCTGTTCCTGAGTGTCCATCCCTACCAATTGCATTTGCTCAAAAAGTTTAAAAGTATTTTTCAACCCATTTCGTGAAATCCTGCAATCATTTGCATTCCATGAGGTGACAGTTCTTTGAAGGATTTTGACATGCCGGCCAAATCACCCCTTTCCATTATGTTCTAAACCCATACTATGTTCTTAAGCGCCCATTGGGCACAGGCAAGGAGGACATTGGCAAAGGTTTTGAAATTGTCTCCATACCTGCCAATCACATTTGCTAGAATAAATCCATTTTGTGAATAACCTACGATCATTCTAGTCCTTGAAACCACATTTCGTTGGGCATTAAGTCAAACAGTGATGAGCTTTGTCTATGCTTCCTCATCTTATATATATGTCTACTAGGTCACTGGCAGTTACAGCATCTGACATAATTTGCCTTGCATTTGCTTGGGTAGAATCCCATGCCCTACTCCAAACACCCTACGCTAGCCAGGCAAGAAAGACATTGGCACAGGCTGGGAGGATACTGACCAAGGTTGTTGAATTTGACTTTACCTCTATCAATTACATTTGCCCCTAAAGTTTCCATAACCTTATCAACTAATCCATTTTGTGCACCTCCTGCAATCATTTGAGGCATTCTGTTAAATAGTCGACATGCTTGGTCTAGGCTTCCTCATTTCTCATATATATATCTACCAGTGCATTTCCAAATATAATAACTGATGAAAACCCCTTACCATTATGCTTGACGTAAGTCCATACCCCGTTCATGAGTGCCCTTTTTGGCATAGATAGGAGGATGTTGTTAAAGGTTATGGAATTTGGCTTTACGCCTGCCATTGCATTTGCTTGTCAGTTTCTAAAGCCTTTTCAACAAACCCATTCTAAACATATCTTGTCATCACGACATTCTATGAGATCACATTTCATCGAGTCTTTTTGTCAAATAGTTCACGTTCCTATTCTATGCTTCCACATTAGGCATATATGTCTACCAGGGCACTTACAACTACAATATCTTACAAAAAATCCCCTTTCTGTTATGTTTTATGGCTGGAAATTTGACATGATGCACATCATTATAGTGCAAGCCTATTGTATAGATTGATTCATTTAGCTTCACTAATAATTTCCACAAGAAGATTGTCCCCTGTTTTTATACTTGACAACTTTGAGCTTCATGCATTTTTTATGCATTCATGGAGTTTTTATGCAAGGCTACACAACAATTTCTTACATAGTGGGATTTCTAATCTCTTTAATCTAATTGATCAATGTTGGAAGCATTGCGAAAATAATTATTAGTCATAGTGATAGTCATACCTTATGAGTTCCTTTCCAAGGGGTTCAACCTTGACCAATTTTATGGGATTAAACTTGGCATATTAAGGATGGTCATTTTCTTTAAAAGATTAGTGAATTGTTGATCTCTATGCCTATTTAATATAGATAAATCCAAATGATCTTCTCTAATTAGTCCATTTTGCATAAATATTTTAGTTAGTGTGCTACTTCAATGACCCTTTAAATTAAGTTGTAAATCATACTTATGACCATGGAATCTATTTGTGTCCTCCATAGTATCTTAGATAATATCAGCTATGGGTTATGCTCTTAAGATGGTGTATTGTAGAACTTGATGTGATTTCTTGTGCATTATGATAGTTCTAGTTATGTACATAAATGCATATGACTAATCCAATGAGTGTCGGTTGTGGAGCATTAGAGACCTAGACAAAAACAACTACATACTCAACTACGGTAAGAGTACCATGCTAGTAACTCATTAAGCAAATAACTTTATATGCACTAACTAAAGAGTTTTACAAATAACATATGTGAGCTCAGAAAATAGCAGAAACTACTTTGTATATGTGAGTAGCTAAATAGGTGAACGAAGTATGCTTCTTTGATCACTATGAGGGCTTGTAACAATATAATGGAATTGGGTTATTTATTAGGTAATAATGCATGCTATGAGTAAAATTAAGATTATACATCTTTTAGTGTATTAAGTTGGTAAATATAGATGATGATTTAAATAATGATACCATGATGCTCATTTAGAAAATATTTCAAGCATACTAACAGAAAACGAGGCTTATTGACATGTGAGTATAGATCGGGGAGGACATGTGAAATGTCACATAGGGCAACTAGGCTGATCTAGAAATGCTATCTATCATGTGCTCTCACCTCGCCCTCGTAGATTGTGGTGAAAGTACTAGGGGTTCAGGAACGAACTTAGTCACAAAAATTACCTAATTTGGCTTGGGGGAGTAAGCTAGATTTCATGGGTAGACACCTTATAGGGATTCCTCCACACTAGGACTAACTGACAAACACACCTTCAAGTGTTTGTGGTAGTGGAATAACTTCTGTCCCTGTTTCACCAAGTGGGTGGCAGCCGACGAAGAACTGTCTGGGGTAGGGAATAACCCTAGAAAGGGCTGGGTACCCACTCACAGTTACATCAAACATGGTGCAAAATAGAACTACATGTTCGCATTCCCCGCGTTAGTCACATCCAAAGGAGGGGGCCTTGGTCTCGTGGATACAGGGTATGTAGGCAGTCTGGACGGTGAAGGATGCCCCCAGTACTCAAGTCCCCTAGATGTAGGGTGTCCTACAATTAGCATCGTGATCTTAATTCTCTGTGTAGTGATTACTGAGTTGTGTTAACATAAAATTGTTCAGTTAATTTTGTGCAGATGATAAGGATACAGTTGCTGGAGGAGAAGCAAGCTATCCAAAATGAATGCAGGATGAAATGCATGACTTAAGGTATGCACTAATCCATTGTTCTTATAGGTTATCTTGTGAAACGTACTCCCTCTTCACTAGAATTAAAATTGGTGATCCTATAGGACTTGATAGTTTTAGAAAACTAAATTCAAGTCATCCCATCTCTGTAACATGCATTTAGCACTTCTTAGAAAAAAATTCTCATTTCCTACATTTGTTAGATCAAAAAGTTTATTCCTCAGTATTTTTGAATTTAGAGTTTAATATTAATTAGTTTAGGATAAGTCGGGTCCTTACATTGTCATGGTCTACAGGTGCAAAGATCTGAGAAAGAGCCTTCAATAGAGTCGCCAGATTGATGAGTCATGTTCCTATGAGTACATAGTTCTGTGGTTTTCCATCAAAATCACAAAATGTAGGGAAAAGATTCATTGAAAACAAAGGCCCAAGTCTTTGATTCCAATCCCACCAGGCATGCCAAAAACTATTGATGCATAAATCTATGGGTTTAATCCAGTAGCAACATGGGAAGTTTCTGAGATGTGAGATTGACCCTAGAAACAACCTCTAGATTTTAAGGAAGCTGGCTCTTCCGTTCTTTCAATGGGGGTTTAAGAAAAAGGTTAGAATAAAACAAGATTTATAGAAATAAATGCCTAGATCTAAGGCAATGCGCTGGATTTGAAACTCAGTTGCACAGTGTCAAACTTTGAAAGATTTGACTGGAAATTAAAGAGCAAATATGCATGATTAATTGCCAGTTTATAAGCAGATCTAATAAAGGCAAAGAAATAAAAAACTTAAAGAAACAAGACAGAGAAATACCCAGATATGCACAAAACAATATTCTCATTTATCTCAACAATAACCAGTTACAGAGGCTGAAGATTTGCTGTAGACAAAGAACTGTTACATTCTCGTAAAGAAAGAATTGCTAAGGCAAGAAGAAAGATCTCTGTCTGCTGCTCTAAAATCTCTGGTCTGTGTATATAAAACTCTAAAGAACTCTGTATATGAAGCTCAGATCTGCATTTTATAGCCAAAACTTTGAAGGAAAATATCTCAACTGACTCTGGAAATTTTAACTGAAAACTCAGGAAATCTTGCACAAAATCTGGAAATGACTAGCTGTGTAACTGAGTTTGCAACTGAGAATCTCAACTGAACTATGGCTATAACAAAATCTTCCCCTTTAGCTGTGTGGAAAACTATTCCCACCACTTCTCTTCTTTTGTTTGCCGTAAAAAGATAAGAGGCTGCAATTTATTTAGGGTTTCATCTTTACTATCTCCCATGAGAAGTCAAAATTTATATTGTAATTAAACCTCACTTTATTACTTGCTGTGGCTTTTATAAATTTGAGACACTTTTCTCTTTTGATTAAATAAAGCATTTAAGTTTATATAATGGGCCCACCATTAAAATGAGACTCTTCATTATTTTATTTAAAATGATTTTAGTCTCTCCCGTGGCACTTGGAAATCTAAGATAAGACTTAATATTGGAGGAGGACCCCACCATGAAAAATATTAGATGCATTTAATAAAAATGAAAAGAATTCATTTTCCTTGCTTTGGGCTCAACCACATGGCCTCTTTCAGTGCTTTCCCTTAGCTTGCTCTGCACCGCTGGCCCCACATGCATCACTCTGCTTTCTTCTCAAGCTACTCTCAACTCTTTGGCCTCTGACACGTGATGTCATCTGCACTCATTCTAAGCTGCAATTCTGAACCATCGATTCATTTTGTATCTATCGGTTATGATTTTGCTGCACCTGTGTCTTTGTATCGAAACTATGGCTCTTAACATATACTCTAACGCCTTCATTCTAACATGAAGCTATGCCATGAAGCTCCTCAGAGGCTGATCCTTCTGAATTTGTTGTGTCATCTTCTATGGTGAGCATCTTGTATTAATAGTGCCAAAACCTTCTTATGCTTGCACCTGAGTTGTCACAGTGAATGTGCCAAAACTGTTGAGGATTATGTTCTGAATGAGGCTGGCAGTTTGTTTGAAGGACCTTACGGTCATGTGCACCCCATTGATTGCACCTTGATATTGTGAGCGGATGTCTTGGATTTGTATCCTACTGGATCGCACCTTATTTATAACTTATCTTGCCTACATTTGAACTTTGTTGTGGTAACATTTCTTTTATAAGATCTAAATTTTTTATTTGATGAGGCTAAGTATCTTTGAATAGGCCGCTTCATTGGCTGCCTCCTTAGTTGAGCTACCTACTCCCTTCACGCTCGTTCATCTCATGCTTGTAATTCAATACACAAAATAAGCCAAGCCTGATTTTATGCAGTGTCTTATTGTCTCATGGCTGAGAGTAGCACCTAAACCTAGAGATCGAGCCTTTTAAGCTGATGACGTCTATATCATGGGTAGCGTCACTTTTATGCATCGCCATGACTTCATTTTGTATTACATCAAGCTTTTGGATTTAGTGGTGATGGCTCATTCTCACTTGAATGCTAATATCTATCATTCCATAATCGTGCTTTACCTCTGAAACTTTGGAGTCAAGTACTTTCCTTGGCTGAGAACTTAAAACTGTGGCTTGAGCTTTGAATGATGTTTGTGGCTTTCATGAGGAAATCATTCCTATACCCTCTATGTAGACTTGTGCTTCCACTTGGACTGTGTTATCAATTTGGGGAGGGCGCACTTCATCATGCTGTGGCTATTTGAATGTTGGTGCCTTCGATATGCTTTATCTCCATTTATGCTATAGCTATGTCTTATTCACATTGACAACATGAGCTTTTGTTGTTATAGCTGCCTATCATGGCTTACGCCATCTTCATCTAATGCCTCCTTCTAAATACAACTACCTTTTGTTCATTTTGGATTGCAGCGCCATACCTTTTGCTTTGGATCAAGTCTCATTTCAGAATGAGTACACTGTGTCTGTATCGTGGCTGAGTATATATTGATAGCTAGCTGGTGTTTCAAACAACCGAGTTTCATATCTATAGGTAGCACCTTTATTACTTTTATAACCGCTCCTACCCTGAATAAAACATGCCACAATGTACCATGATTTGCATCTTCCATTAGATGTGCTCTACCTTTATATTTGCTTGTGTAGCTTCACCATGTATTTGAAGTGAAGTTTTAATAAATGAAGAGCCTTTGAAGCTGCATTGTGCCCTCTATTTTGCAATAGGTGCAGCATCATTTATTAATGGCTACGTAATAAGGAACTGTACCTCCTCAAACTACAAGGCTGAACCTCTTTATATAGCTATCTATAAAACATGATTGGCGTGCTTGTCATCATATTAATGCTATGCCTCTATGGAGTGGCCACCATCCTTCTGTGAAAACTGCACCACCTTTATATGAGATGAGTGCCTTAGATTGATAACTTTGAAGCTTTTGAACTCAAAACCAATGTCATGATTTTATATTGGCTCGGGGTTTTAATCGCAGTACCACTGTTATGTGATTATCAATGGAGGCTGCCCCTCTACATGAGCTTCTAGGTTCTTTGAGTTTGAAATTATAGGCCAAAACTTCATATTTTATGGCTTGCACCATTTTAGGCTGGCAGAGTCTCCATTATGTGCTGTGATGAAGAATTTTATGAAGGCCCGTGTATGCAGTGAAGATTATATCATTCAACATTGATGCCCCTTTTGTGCCTTGTTTCTTGAAGAGTGTTGTACCTTGGAATTAACACAGACCAAGTTCCCTCCTTGTACCATAAAACCATGAAGCCATGAAATTTTGAAATGGAGTGAAGAATTTCTCAACAACGTCTCCGGCTAAGAGTCAAGGACTGATGGGTATACTTCCAATGTTTGACAATCAACATAGAGCACAAATCAAATGGATTGGGTTGGATAAGTCCATAGGGTATAGGGTTGCTTCCATGTGACAAATACATTTCATTATCACATCAAATCCATTCTCCTATATCATTCCTAAAAATAAAAATTTTAATTTGTCACAATTAAATGCCTAGTTTAACATTTCGATTAACACCTTTATGATTCCCAACTATCATATTAATGTTAATTAATATCTATTTATCTAATTATAGATTTAGTCGATTAAACTACACTACTATTTAGTCTATTTAGGTTAATCTTCTACAATTATATATAGAAGACAAAGTTCTAGTGGTGTTTGTAAGGATATTGTAGTGTACATAAGTATGAAGATAAAACAAATTTCCAGTAGTGTTCTTGAAGGCAATACAAAATTACAGGCGTATATAGGCAAAATAAAATTCTAAAGGGATGTGTTTTCTAAGGATATTGTACTTTAAAATGACAACATACCAAATTTGCTTAAATCAAAATTTACAATCAAGTGTGAATTCGCCCAGCCTAGTGGTTGTGTCCTTCCAAAATACACGGACATCAGCAGTGTTAGAAACTAGTGATACAGGGTGAAGCTCTTATGCTAACCTTAGCACTGCAAAAAATGAGTGTCGCTCCACCAACGCTTACAGTCATACACAGAACAAAAAGCCTGCAAACAAGTGAGAAGGAAAAGTATCACTGAGGCGAACACAGTGAGGGAGCTGCCATGAACCAAATATGTGTTTGTTTACGTATTCCTTCACAGAAACGCTCCATCTCTTGTGATAATGCTTATTGACGTCTGCTATGACTTGGTCCATATATTTAACTTGTATCAATTTCACACATTTACCCATGTCGTTCCACATGCTTACCGCTTTCCCGTCGTCTGCCAGGTGACTGTAAATAATTTCGCTATTTCTCAGCAGCCGAACATCTTCATCTGTGTCAATGATGTCGTTCATGAAATCTGTGTAGCGAGTGAAAACCTGGGCGTCAGGTGCGGCCGAAGCTTCCAATGCCACTAGATTTCTGAGAATCACTTTTGTGTTCGAACCTAATCTCACTTTGGGAAGATAAAGTGTTGCAGTTCTAGGGTGGAAGCGAATTGTGGTGAGGTTTCCGTCGGTAGGAAGAAATTTCACACCTGCTGAGAATAAATCAGATACCGAGGGAATGTCTAGTTCGTCGCGTGTAGGTGGAGTTTCAACAGAAGAATATCCTCTTTCCTCATCTTTTTCAACTTTATTTTCACCTGTGTTAAATTGAGGAATTTTGAAAAGTGGAAACAAGATGCGTGGACGTCTGTGTCACAAACTGGAGTGGCCTTCCTTTCAGGAGACGCTGAGACAGCGCCGAGAGATGTCGAATACGGCCAATGTTTAACCAGAAGAGAGCCTTCCATACGGCTTTCACTGCTAGTTTTACGTAGGTTTTATCCCGCAACGGGACCTTGTCGTCCTCATTCTTCTTAGTAAAGGCATCTTCCATGGTTGCCGCAGGGACAATAGAGTAGTAGAGCACCTCCAGTATGTGACCTCTCTCATTTATATGCAGCCTCGAACTATCCAGCATCTTGAACATAAATAACGACCATTCTTCACAAGCAAGACTTACAAGATTGCAGAACTTTTCTTCCGCCTTGTTTTGAGAACCCAACTGCATCTCCAGCAGCTTCTACAAAACGAACAAAGGTATCTGATTCTCTAGCATCATCAAATCACTCATAATTGCACTGTGGGTTGCGCTCCTGCCAGATGGATCTAAAACTCTCCCCAGTCGCTTTACCTTGGAGAACACTTGTGAAGATGCCCGGTCTGCCTGTTTGACGTAGAACTATAAGAACTCCAACACGAAGGAGGCATCCAAAGCCATTAACCATGCCAGGGCTTCCTGCTTGTAGTTCAGGTATTTGTGATAGCAGTTCCTGATTTGCCAGTCATACTACTTCACCTGTTCGACCTCAGATTCAAACTTAGAGTCACTGGTTATCCTCTTCTAAAATCTTCGCACAGCAGCCACTTTGTACCTCTCCATTTGGTACAGTTGGGACCTCCGGGGGTGGTATGGTTCGATGGAGACGCACTATAGAATGTATGCCTTGTAAGAACAGGTCCAATAAACACCAAAAGACAGGGCAAAACATAACAGCAACAAACAGAAAAGAGGCAGGGCAAAACATAGTTGAATAACCCGGCAAATTATATTCATCTAACATTCATTACATCCAAAATGCTATGTCTAGTAGCAATCCAGATGCTGTATCTAACAGCTATCCAGATGCTATATCCAGCAACCATCCAAAGGCAGTGTACAACAGCTCTCTCCAATCACATATATATAGCTATAGAACCTTTGAAGTCTAGAAGCTTCTAACTTTCTAGAAAACTCTTAAACCTGGAATCTTATTTTTCTAGAATAGATCTTAGAATGTTCTTTTCTAGAACAACTCCAGGAATGTTCTAGCTTAAGGAAGGCTCTAGAAACATTCTATCATTTTCTAGACAATCTTAATCCTTAACATCCCCCCTTAAGATTGGCTAGAATAATACAAAGAGAATACAAAGGAGAGGGGAAATACAAATGAGAGGGGAACATTATACTACTATCACCCCTTAATGTTCACCTCTAGTATACCAAGCATTTTTTGATCATATTCCTCTTTCATGGCTTGCTCCCATTCTTTCTTTCTTCTAGCTTGCTCATATGAGATTAAAACTTTAAGCCTTCAACACTCATTATCTTTTGTCTATCTGAAAAGTCATCTTCTTCATCATCACTACCAACAATACCTCTAGCTTGTTCCAACTTGCATTTCTAGCAATAGCCCTACAAACAAAAATCACTCTAGCAATATATCAACCCTGCAAACAAATCACTCTAGCAATATCTCTGCCCTGCAAACAAATCACTCCAACAATACACTTCTAATTAAACCTCTAGCTGAACCAGAAAATATTCTTGCTGAACCTCTTGATGGTCCTCTCGCTGAACCTAGAAAACATTCTAGCTAAACCAGGAAAACAATCTAACTGAACCTGGTTGAAACTCTAGCTGAATCTTTTTTTTCCAACAATCCCCTCAGCGTTACCCAAGGGGATTCGAACCCATAACTTGGCTCTGATACCATGTAAGAACAAACCCAATAAACACCAAAAGACAGGGCAAAACATAACAGCAACAAACAGAAAAGAGGTAGGGCAAAACATAGTTGAATAACCTGGCAAATTATATTCATCTAACATTCATTACATCACATCCAAAATGCTATGTCTAGTAGAAATCCAGATGCTGTATCTAACAGCTATCCGTATGCAATATCCAGCAACCATCCAAAGGCTGTGTACAATAGCTCTCTCCAATCACATATATATAGCTATAGAACCTTTGAAGCCTGGAAGCTTCTAACTTTCTAGAAAACTCTTAAACCTGGAATCTTTTTTTTCTAGAATTGATCTTAGAATATTCTTTTCTAGAACAACTCTAGGAATGTTCTAGCTTAAGGAAGGCTCTAGAAACATTCTATCATTTTCTAGACAATTTTAATCCTTAACATGCCTTTGGCTTCACTTCCAACAATTCCTTGGACACACCGAACACAGATACACAAATCTTTGTTTCTTGTTCTTGGTCACAATGTATTTGTAGGCACTCCTTGATTTGAACAACCCAACGATCTTGATCAATCTTTAGTTGATCTGCATTCATTGATTCCATGATTCCCAGTGGATAAGGAATAAGAGGTCACATAAAGGAAATAGATACACAGATGATGAAAATTAGATAACCAAAGGCTCAAATATGGGAAACACTGTGGCTGAGTGTTGTTGGTGGTGGATGTCACATCCACAAAACACATAAAACATAAAACACAAAATACAGAAACATATGATCACATAAACACAAATTTAATCTTCAACTCTGTGTTGCTGCACATTTCATTATATCATAACATAATTACATTACAAACACCGAATGCTGCTGCATTCATGATCACTTGATCATTACTTACTTAATTGCTTGCCTTGCTTACATTACATTATGCCTCTTTTATAGAGGGCTTTGGTACATGCCTGTGCCTTCTAGGCTATTCTAATTCTTCTCTAGAAATCTTATCCTTCTTGATTATTCTTTCTTCTGGAAACCTCTTTCTTTCTAGACTCTTTTAGAAACATTTTGTCTTTTTCTATTTTTGTCTTTTCTATTATGTGGGAGAAAGTACTCTCCAACACTCCCCCTTAATTTTGACCACCTATCATTCCAAATTTATCTTCCCAATCTTTGTCTTTCAATTCTGGTGACTCAAATCCTTTGCTTGCAAGATGTCTTCAAATCATCTTCAACTCTCACCCACTGCTGCGGAAGTCATTCAATCCTTGAAAATATTTAGAACAACAAACTAGAAGTCCTCTTACTATCTGTATCTTTCAACTTTGCATGATGCCTCAATCCTTCAAACTTTTCCTGCTTGTTATCATCTTTCACAAATGAAGATCTATACCTAAACAAACTTTTCAGCATACCTATAATTTGTTGCCAACTCGATCCATAACTCCCTCCACAATCCATTTTCATGCGTCTTGTCATATTTTTCCATTCTCTTTGCCAACACATCTTATCACAATGATTTCTCAAACCACATATGCTACATGGATGTAGATCCCAACACTTGTCCTTAGTATGTCCTTGCCTATGACAATGAGAACATTGAACATTCTTCTTTTCATGAACCAACTTGTTTGCACTTGTATTGCCTATAACATAATCTATTTTTCCATATCCAATACCTGCATATTTTGGCCTTATTATCGGCTCAATCGGCTCTTTCATTCCTTGTCCATACTTGCCTAGTCCTTGTCCTTTATATCCCATTCTTTTCATCATCTTGAAATCAACATTTTCTTCATTACAATGATTTTCAGATTCAAACAACTTGTCATTTTCATCTTTACATTTTTCATCAATAATATCACAACATGCAAATTTTGCTGATCCAACCTCTTCAACCTTGCATTCTTTAGTTTCAACTATATCACATAAATCACTTGTACCACACGAGACATCACAAACTAATAGCTTTGTTTTTAAACTTTCATTTTCTTCTTTTAACCTTCATATTTCTTCTTTCAACCTTAACATCTCATCCTTTTGTAAACTACTTTCCTCTTTTAATCTTTTTATCTCTTCTTCCAATTCCTTATTATTTTCTTCTAATTCTTTACTCCTCTGTTTAACCTTATCAAATAGTTTCAAGTTTTCTTCTAACTCTTCATTTTTCTTTCTGACTTTACTCAATTCAACATTAGCTTCATACCTTTCTAACCTTAAACTAATTTTCTCTATTGTCATTTGATGTAATTCGTTTATTAATTCAGATTTTGCTTTTTCCAAATCATCTCTCTTTTTTCCAATCTTGTTTCTCTTTTTGCCAATCTTTTTTTTCCGTTTTCTCTCTCTTAGCTTTCCCCATTTGAAAAAAATTGATTTACTTACCTCAAACTGCTGTCCTTTACTGTGATTGTCAATTGGTTTCGGTGGCTTTCTGTGCCTTACTCCTCCTTTGATATCTTCCCACTTGTCTTTTCTTCCTTTAGCAATTTTACACTTCTGATGGTTGTGGTTGTGATCTAAACCCTTCCTTTATCTGATTCCTTTGCTGGTAGTGGTTTACATCCGTGACTTTAGATTTTGGCAACAATTCCTCCTTTGATGACATACAACGATCTTCTCCTATGATAAAACCCTTGGTGCTTTACTCTGTTTTGTGTGTTTGACTCTTGCTGCTCCTGTGATAAAACATTCACTTCAGTGGCTTCTCTTCTTTTAGTGATGACATGAACAGTGTGATTTGCTTCTCTCTATCGGTGGCTTCCAATAAAGCAATTTCAAGCACCTTATGCAGCCTTGTCTCAACAAAACCCTAATGTCCTTTCTTTTCTTCACAAATGCAGTGATTCTTTATAAACTTCTGTGACTATAACTTTGATGGTAGCGGCTCGCAACACTTCTCATTGATGGTCTTCAATGAACTATGCAAACCCTAGCTCGAATAAACTGCATAAAACTCCTTGATCTTTCTAGCTCTAATACCACTTGTTGGTGGTGGATGTCACATCCACAAAACACAAAATACATAAACATATGATCACATAAACACAAATTTAATCTTCAACTCTGTGTTGCTGCACATTTCATTATATCAGAACATAATTACATTACAAACACCGAATGCTGCTGCATTCATGATCACTTAATCATTACTTGCTTAATCGCTTGCCTTGCTTACATTACATTATGCCTCTTTTATAGAGGGCTTTGGTACATGCCTGTGCCTTCTAGGCTATTCAAATTCTTCTCTAGAAATCTTATCCTTCTGGATTATTCTTTCTTCTGGAAACCTCTTTCTTTCTAGAGCTTTTCTAGAACTCTTTCTTTCTAGACTCTTTTAGAAACATTTTGTCTTTTTCTATTTTTGTCTTTTCTATTATGTGGGAGAAATTACTCTCCAACAAGTGTCACATATATAGCTTCAGCCTTGTCATCAGTGAACAAAGCAACTTTAGTTTCGTAGAAATTTCTCTACATCCAGCGAGCATTGCAAATTTAGTTTGATAGAAATTTTGAGATTCACATGGTAAATGTTTTTCATAAAGAATTCCATTCAATGTCTAGAGGGGCTGCTTCTTGCTCTCACATGTTTCTGGCACACGTGGGTATAATAGCGACACCGGCAATTTTACCAGTGGTATGAGAAGGGCTGTAGTAAATTGGTGAAGAATTAAACATGATTTTGATAGGATTTTGTTAATTTCAAATGATTAAGAGACCAAATAGGTAAGTAAATTTTAGGAGTCTTAGATTATGGTAAATGAGGATTAGGACCCATCTGCTATGCAATGATTTCTAGCTCTTTCCAACTTAAAGAAAACATTGACATTTGCCTCTAAAAATAGACAATTGATACTTCTCATCCTTTCTACACCTTAGAAAAAAACCATGGAAAGTGAAAAAATCTTTAAAATCTCAATGATATCATTTAGGTTTTCATTTGATGATAATTTATCTTAGGTTTTCAAAACAATTTACAACATAATTTGCAAAACCCACGTAGATCACAAGTGACTAAACATGGCTGGTCATAGTTTATCGTAGGGTTTCCATAGTTTAACCTATGACGGTTCATTCTTTGACAACATGGATGGCTCCTACCATGCTAAATTTAAAAGGAACACCGTATCAAATTTACCATTCATCCAGTTAAGTTTAGGCGCTAAAAGGAATGCCCTAGAAGGAATGTCATTAAGTTTTTTAAGGGCCTCTTAGCCAATGAAGAAAGCAATCCACATGTCCAACGTTCATCAGCGGTTGCGAACATTCCTAAGTTGGTAACAGATGAACAAAATGAGAGCCTTGTAATAGAATTCATATTGGAGGAGATTCAAGTTGATATATTTTCTATGTTGAGTGATAAAGCACCTGGACCAGATGGTTTCAATGGCATATTTTTCTAGGAATGCTAGAGTTCGTGGGTAGAGATGTGTTTCTAGTGGTGGAAGAAGCAAGGAAACACAAGAATATATTGAAGTAACTAAACGCTTCTTTCATTGCTCTAATCTCAAAAACAAATTGTCCCTCTTCCTTTGAAGACTTTAGGCCGATTTCTCTCAGTAATGTACCATATATAAAATCATTTCTCAAGCAATGGCTTCTAGACTTGTAACCATTCATCTCAGATGAACAAGAAGGCCTTGTGCTTGGGCAAGAGGAATTAGAAGGAGCAATTGTCACACATGAAGTTATTCATTCAATTAATGATCTTAAATTACCATGTATGGTTATCAAATTGGACATGACCAAAGTATATGACAAAGTCAAATGGGGGTTTCTACTTCAAGTTCTTTCGAAACTAGGATTTTCCAAAGTATGGTGCAAATGAATACATTCATGTATTTTAGAGGTTAAATTTCTAGTCCTAGTGAATAACACTACTGCTAGATCCTTCAATTCTAAACAAGGTTTGAGACAAGGGGATCTTCTATCCCCATACCTTTTGTATTCTCATGGCATGAGCATTCAACTAGGCAATCAAGGAAGAGAACTAGAGGAACAATTGGAAGGGTATTCATCTACTATTTATTCAAGAATCTTTTACACATTTATTTTTTTAGATGATACCATGGTATTTGAGCAAGCTTCTATCATAGAGGCCAAATCTCTTAGAGACACAATTTCTTCTTATTGTGAATTATTTGGACAGTCCATTAATGCTTCAAAACCAAAGGTGTTTCTCTTCTTCACATCCACTATTGTACAAAGACATGTTGTCAAAGTCCTTGGATTCAAGATGGAAGCTATCCCAAGTAAGCATTTAGGTATTCCATTGTTTGTTGGTTCAAGAAGGAAGGAACTTTGGAAACACATTCACACCCTGATCAAAAATAAAATATTATCATGGAAAGGTAAGTGGCTAACTTTGGCTAGAAGATTAACAATGGTGAAGATGATTTTAGCTGCTATCCCTAGATATAGGATGTCAATTCTCAAAATGCCTAAAGGGCTAGTAACATAACTTGAAACACCTTTTAGGTACTCCTATGGCAAGGCAACTTAGATAAGGAAAGGATTCCTCTTATCTCTTGGAAAAAAATTTAAACCAAAAATGATTGGGGATAGGTGTGTTAAACATGGAGCTACAAAATATAGCTCTTGGAGCCAATTTGAAATGGAACATGTACACCAAACCAAATGCAAAATGTGCAAAAATTATGTAGGGAAAATATTTAGACAACGGGGGATAGAGAAAAGATCTTTATAGTGGCCAATCCACTAGCAAGTTTTAAAATGTGGAATTTTCTAATCCAAGGGAGGGAAGACATTTTTTCACATTTAACATGGGTTGTTCACAATGGGGACAAGGCACTATTTGGGAGAATTCTTGGAATGGCCATCCTTCTCTATCCACCAAAACTCATTTGAATGAGGCCAGGGAATTTCTTGGACAAGCTTAGCGAAACAAAATCAATAAATACTAGGAAACTTGGGATCAAGCAAACAATGTGAATGTCAAATGGAAGAATTTTAATGATTGTGATTTTCCTAGGTTTCAAAAAGAAATTTTGAACAAGATATTATCACGGAGAGTCATCATTTCCTCAAAAAATGAAGATGAGATTAATTGGGCAGTGACTAAGTTAGGGTTTTACACTAAAAATCAAGGATACAATATATATTTCAGAAGAAAATAAAGTAGATTGGTTGTATCAAATATCTTGGAGTGATGCTTGCCTACCAAAAGGAGCATTAACGTGGCTGGCTCTACATAATAGAATTTCTCCTATTTTTAGATGTGTACTTTGTGGAGAAGAATAAGAAGATGTGGACTGTCTACTCCTAAATTTCCCTTTTAGTAACAAATGCTAGAAATGGTTATGTGAAAAATTGAATTAGGAAGCCCCATTCCCTAAGTCTCTACTTGAACAATTTAAAGGCTAGCCTGGCCAGGCCTTCATATTGAATCAACTTTTGCATGTATTTGGGAGGTAAGTCCCTCATTGGTCATTTGACACATTTGGATGGAAATGAATTATAGAATTTTTAGAAAATCTCCTTCTTCCATATCCAAGGTGATCAATAAAATAGAAGGAGCTATTTCATAAGTGGTAATTTCAAAGATCACCAAGTGTATAGATTCAAATGGTAAATTCACAAATTGGAATAACTCCTTGCTTAAGCAATGGAAAAAGTTGCACCCTCCTCCCTCTTATGGATTAATTCTGAGAAACACAAGTAAGGTGGATAGAAGTAAAATTTAATAGTCTCCTCCTACATCCCCTTTCATCAAGTTAAATTTTGATGGTGCCTCTCAAGGCAATATCGGTGTATCTGGGGCCGGGTTACATACTTAGGGATCCCCATGGGAATCTTTTGGCAGAAAAGGCGATCAAAGTTTCATATGGTTCAAATAATAAAGTAGAAGCTTATGCACTCGTGTTCATTCTGGCTTTAACTAAAGAATCTAATATAAAATAGATTTGGATAGAAGGGGACTATATGTTAATAATAATTAATGCCTTAAAGACCAAAAAGGTCTCTAATGGAAAAATGGAGTATACACTTCAATCCATTTAGAGAAGCCTTGACACATTGGACTCTTATCAATGCTCTCACTACTATAGGGAGGAAATTGTTGTGCATTTTCTGCACACTATTTCTAAAATTTAAGTATGTACCAAATTAGCAGTGATTCTGACTCATTAGGATCATGTTTCTATTGTTTTCATGTAGAAGGTGCAGGTTCTCCTGATTCAAATGATAGTTAGTCCATCATATAGACAAGGCACAGTAAGTATTTGGGTGATGGTAGTTATTACAATGGTGCAATATTCTTTATAAATAAAGGTGTGAGCCTATTAAAAGGGGGCATTAACATTGTAAGCATTCATAGTGTCTCAGCTTTTTTGAGTCTCAAGGCCATTTGAAATTAGAGTTGACCATTATCTGATATGGTGTTGCCTATTTAAAATCAAGCATGGTCTATATTTCAAATAATATGGTGCGCAATAGTTATAAAGTAGCACCAGCCTATTCAATCCAAAGGCACCAAATTACAATCAGACAATGGCATAGGTTTATGAACGATGCACCGGTTCTATGTTTTGAAGACTCAACATAACTTCAAATGGTGCTGACCCGAGTATTAAGTATGGCCTTATACATAAATGGATTAGTCATTGGATGAGCACGCAGTGTATAATAGAATGCTAGCACATCATATGAAGCTCCATGGTACATAAGCGTTAGGAGAAAGGCTAAATGATGGTGCATCAGTATCAATAGGTGCATCAACATTGTAAGCATGGCAGCCATAGCAAATAACGTATCTTAGTGTAGTAATTTTAGATAATAGCGCAACTTAAATGAGGTAAAGCCTCCAAGTAAGTCTCGACCTCTATAATAAAGACTCAACAATAGTACTTGGTTTTAGAGTCAGATGAAAGATAAGACACAGGCTTTCTAGGAAGACGCTGCCCAAAAGATGGCACCTTCAGAAACTCAACTCAGCCATACAAAGATTCAAGGCACTTAGGCACACAAGAGATGCCACCTTTCAGGCATCAAGCATATCAAATGAAGGTTAATTTTCAAGTCTCCAAAGCAAGCCATTTGATGGAGAAATATGACGCTACAGTAAGAAATGGCATGGGCCATGAGTCTTAGAGGCTTTTCCTAGAGATGGACGCTGCCAATTAAAAACCAATGTGTAAGCACATATCAGTTGTAGCCATTTCAGATCATGGCGCAAGCTATCAGATGTCATAATGCCATAGCAATTCAAAACACCTTAACCATTTCTCAAAGTCATCGCCTGGAAAATAGATGGACAAGCATACTTATAAGGAGCGACCTATCAAAGAAATATCAGTGTATAGAAAGTATGGTCTGAGGTTAAAAAAGCAACCGCCTTTCCAAATGAAGGCATCGCCACTATCATTCATGGCACAGGTTTATAAGAAAGGCACTCAACCATGGTGAGAAATGTATCAACAAAAGGTAAAGCCATATAATTGAATCATTGCGTGACCCATATTTAATAATGAGGGTGTTGTTCTATGGCACTCAGCTCATACAGAGTATGGCACATCAGTACAAGTCAAGGTGCCACCTTTGTGTTCATAACAAGGCGCATAGTATACAGCAAGGCATTTAGGGTGCCAAGAAACAAACAAAACAAATAAAGATTGGCATGATCCATAGGAATAGAGGCGCTACATTTAAACACAGGTAAAGGATGGCGGCTTATTATGATAACGATAGCATGACACATATTTGTTAAATGCAATCACCAAATATACAGCAATGCAAGTATATAACAGACATTCAGCATAAGTATGGCGCCAAATAATGCGCACTTCATTTTGAGTCTATCAAAGGCAGGCCATTAAAAATGGCGAGGTCAGCTATTATCAAGGTGCCACTCAATTCATCAGTGCAGGTTCAAAGATGGAGTCTCGACATTGGAATAAGGTATCAACATAGGTTTCAAAGCATCACCATAAGGAGTCAAGTGATGCCACTAAATACTAAGCACAAAGCCTACACAGACATGGCGGCCTGCACAATGAAGACCCAAGCCATGTCTATCAAAAACACAGAGGCATATAAGCATTCTGATTCAAGATGGCACAGTTCTATTGTGAAAGAAGTGTGGCCCCTCAAAATGGAAACACAGTCATTTCAAGGTCATCGTAACACAGGTATATTTGAGGCTACATACAAAACCAGAGCCTAGCCATAATAATCTCACAAGCAATGAAGGTATAGAGGCGGCCTGGGTGGAATAAGAAATGAGTTGTAAAGGAAAACAATGGCGTTTCAAATAGAACAAGGTGTGGAGCAATACAAATAGAGTCTCCAGCATCACCCACACCATCAGATCAAGATTCAATTGACAGTTCGCGCAAGTCAAAGGAAAAGCAAGGAGATTTCCTGTCATGGAGCAGCGCCATTCAAACATGTGGCTCAATGGTGCAAGTTTGCAAGCGAATGCAGAAAATTTTCTCTAGGAAGAGCACTATGCTGCCACGTGGGGGAAGCGGAAGGTTTTTTTCCTTCACGGGAGGTTTTTACGTTTCATTTTTCAATCTCTTTAAGGTTTATAAAAAATCCAAAGTAGAGTCAAGTGATTCATTTAAAATGATTCATGAAAATAAAATAAAGGCCACAGTGGACATGGAAGCAAGGGAACTGCCGGCGGCTCCGCCAGCAGCCTAAGCTTCGTCAGCGGCCTTCTGTCTCCCCTTGTGCATGAGAACAGGTTGGCGGTGGTCCATGCTTTGTTTTGTTTTGCTCGCTGTGGGTGGTCCTGTGGTTTTTTGGTTCCTGCCTCTGTGTTTCTGCTTGAGGGCTCTTCGGGGAGTTGGGGCTTCGTCTTATGTGTCTTGCTCTGGTGTGGCGGTTTGGTCTCTTTTCCTTGCTGTTTTAAATCTTGTGTTACCAGGTCTTTCATGGGCTGTGTTGTTTTGTTTTTATTGCTCTATCAGGTCGTTTCAGGACCTTTACATGTAATTATTTTGGGATGGACTTCTGGACGTGAAGCCCTTGTTTTTTCATGTTTAAAACGTTACTATTCATTCTATGGGTGCTTCGCCACCTTTTTCTGGTTAAAAAAAAAAAAGAAAATAAAATAAAGGCTAAGTCTTCACATGTGATGGGCCCGTGGAGAATAAAGCTAACTCTTTATTATTAAAGTCATGCTAAAAGCTCACGGGGAGGTATATGGATAAGTTTTAATTTTAAAACTATTGAAACCTACAGCAAGGTAATAAAGCAATGCTTATTATTTTGACGCAGTGTCTTCTAAAAAGGAAGCACCAATTCTCCTCGTGGCATAACCGCACACTCCCGAGGGCAAGGAAATTGTGAATTTGAAATGAAGCGCCATGATGACACGTGGCAGCACAAGGAGGAAGTAAATCTTTTTTCTCTATTTTTATAAAACTCGGGAAAGTAAATGTTTCATTATTTTAATTGGTCAAATGACTCATTAAATAATGTGAGTCAAATCTTTTAAAAGATAGGGTGAGTAACGTGAATATGAAGATTAATATGTTTCTAAATCATAAGAGTCATATATATGGTGGGACCCTAAAGATAAATAAAGCTAAAGGATTTATTAAATAAGACTCGTATGACTCTATTCATGAGGAGATGAAATATGCAGCCTCTAAAGGTAAAAATAAAGCCACACTTTATTTATTTCTAATAGCAAATAAAATGAGCCAGAATTTTATTTTCAAGAAGTAGATTAGATTTTTCCAGCTCATGAGAAATAGAAAGAGGCAGTTAATTGGAGTCTCAATTATCAGATCCAAAATCAATAGGATTTGCAGTTGGAGATATTTTGGGCAGTTTTCAGAGGACCTTTAGAAGGGGTTTTCTTTTGCTTTGAATAGAAGAAATCATTAGTAGAGAGACAGTTCGAATGATCAGAGGGTTTTTTAGCAGACAGGATAGAGACATTTTCTTTCCTTAGCAGGTGCCTCTCATGAGGGATTAAATATTGTAATCTATGCATTCTGCCTTATGTACTTTGTTCTCCATCAAATAATGAAGAGAGAGTGGTGTTCTGTTCATTGTGCAATCTCTTTCTCATTCTTCTTTCTTTCTTTCTAATCTGAACCTTTTGATTAATCTGGTATAATATGCTGGAAATGTTAATCTTTCTATCTACTCTTTAATGTTATTAGTAGACTCTTTTTAGGTTTAATCACTGTGATGTTGGGTTAGAATATGATTCTGGTGCATCGCCATAGCAGTAGTTTTAAGCATTCATTTATAATCTTGTTTTTTCTTCCCTTTACTTTAAAACCCATAGAGAAGAACCAATTTCTTTAAAATCTAGAGGTTATTTCAAGAGTCTATCCTACATTCTTTGAATTTCCCATTTTTGGTGATTACTTGCAAACTTAAATATCAACAGAAACCAAAGTTGCAAATTGACTTGTAAATCTAGCAATAGACTAGTTTCAAAGGTCCAAAGTTTTTAATTTTTGTTGACATAAACTTCCTTTAGGACTTCAACAATTGATAGAGTAGGATAAACTTTCGAATGCTCCCTACCTAGGGCTCTAGAAAGATAAAAATTAAGGTGGGTGAACAAAAGATATATTCAATCATTAGACTATTGGTTTCATTTGCTTAAGGTAGGCATAAAAGGTTTAGTACAAAAACAAAATTTGTAGACTACTAGTTTCACATCCTTGAGGCAGACATAAAATGTTTACTTCAAATTCAAAGTTTGTTGGGATAACAGTTAAGATAACTTCCATATTGAGAAGGGAGGTAGAGATTTAGTCTTGTCTTATGACATCTCCAACAACTTGTTGCCATCCAGCCAACATATCTAAATTAACCACATCATACATCAAATTACAAGAAAAGTTAATATATTAGCTTTGATGATGGGGAGGAAATTTATTCAATCATATCTGAAGGTCACCATCATATCAACTTGCAGGGATTGATGGTACTTCTAGTGGATTCATTTTCATTAACTTTGGTAGGGAACTTGATGACGAGGTGTGGAAAATATCTTGAAATATCATTTCGCATGACACAATATTCATTATTAGTACCTGCCTTGGCATGGTACTCTTGCATTCGATATGCAGAACTATTGCATTAGTTCTTTGAACTATTGATGAATCATATTGTTTTACTTTTCTTATGACTATAGTTTTTAGTCTTTGCAAAACAATCTGATTGGTTGTGAGATTTTACCTCTTATTTCTGCCTTCACGTGAATTGAGGTCAACATTAAGTACTCAAGTCAATATCACCCATACCAAAATTAAATGAAATAAGTATGGTCCATACCTAAAATCAATTCAATAAAGAAATATAGCCTATACGTGTCAAAGTGATTCATAGCAAAAAAATGAAATCAATGTCAAGTAATATTTATTGCAACATAATTTTTCAAAATGAGCCATACTCAATAAATATGGCCCATACTGAAAATAAAAGCTAATAGTGACATTGTCCTATAAGCTATCAAATTTTAAAATAAAAAATAATTAATCTTTGGGTGAATTCAAATTAAAAATCAATTCATCAAATAAATATACTGTCTACATGACTCATAGCCAAAAGAAAGGTTAATGTCCTACCGATAAAATAATATTTTTGTAATTGGTAGTCATGATCATGTGGTTGATTTTTCAAAAAATGAGCCATACCCAATAAATATGGCCCATACTCAAAATTAAAGCCAACAGTTGTGTTTCCCTCTCAAGTATGAAATTTAAAAATACAAAATTAACATTTCTATTCAGTAGTTATTCCAAAAGTTGTGGATCAATTCATGTAGGCATAGTTATTCTGCTACACACTGGTAAATTTTTCTAAGAATTTGCAGTGACTTTTGGGACTGGTAATCTTCCTTTGTAGGAAAATCAAGGAGATCAAACTAATTCTTCTATGACTTGCGGGATTTTGTATTGAACTCTGTCAATAGCTCCTCTTCAACAAAAGAAGAAACTTTTGCAAAAGTAATTGATAGTAGATTATATTTCTTACTATCTTATTGTCAAAATTAGTAGTCATGATAAGGTTGACCATGATATACTTAGATTAATCTATTTTTATTGATAGATATGCATCTTAAAATGTTGTTTGGATTTACTGTAGCTTATACTTTTAATTCTACTCTACTTACTTTTTTGTTGCAAAAATGCCTACATCATGGATCCACTCTTTGTTTTTATTTTTCCTGTCTTTTTAGCTTTCTATCGAGCTGCTCTTAGAGTTGCAATTTTTTAGGGTTGGTTCTTTGGGACTATATATGTTGTTTCGTATGTTTTTGGCCACTATGTGCTTGCTATAGGTATGTTTTTCTAAGCCTTTAGCCTAGCTTGGTATTCTCGGTTGTTATGGCTAATCATCCTTTCTCTAATTTTTGGGCCTATCATCCTTGCACGAGTTTGCACAAGAGTTTCAATCTTGCTATAGCTGGAATCTGCTTTTTGTATTGGGATGGGGCCCATAATAGAACCCTATTATTATAATCAAAACATATATATATATAGAGAGAGGGGAACAAAAATATGACATATCTCATAAACCAAGCAACCATTTCATTCATTATGGTACATTCATGATTCATCATTCAAACACAAGTAATCAAAACACTGTTCCCTTGAAAATAGTTTTTTTTATTTTAATTTCAACATACTATGCACCATGGGTTTCTACAAAACCATAAAAAAAAATTCTCAATTTTTCATTCCCTTCAAATCTCATTTACATTTAGAATTGACAAGTGCAAGCCCTTTGTACTCTATAATAGACGGGAGCTTTTTACTAGAATGAAAAACAAAAAGGAACTAGAGTCTCTTGTTACAGTATAATCCTTAGACTCTTTACTAATTTTTCTTTTAAAGGAATATGCATAATATTTCTTTTTATTTATTAAAAATGTTGGCATAGTAGTCATAGTATTACATTGTTAGTAAAATAAATGTTAGCAATAGTTAGTTGGTTAGTTTGTGGGAGTTACATTCCCATATGGAGTTAGTTATCAAATAGTTAAAGGGAAGAGGCTTTTATAAAGCCAATGTAATGCATTGTAAAATCATCCGAAGAAAATAATATATTATTCTATAGCTTTTATTTTAATGAGCAAAGATGGTTTGATCAGATGTATGTTTTCTCACCCATTTTAATATGGTATCAGAGCAGCCATGATCCGAGGCCTAGTGTGAAGGAGAATTTGGAGGAGGATCGTCGACATTGTCTGAAACCACAACATAAAGGAGCCGCATCATCATAGTGAAAATCAAAGGTTGTGAATGACAAGAAAAACGCTAGCAAGGAGAAAATTCATCTATTTGAAGATCTCACGAATGTCTTAAATGTCAAGCCGCTGCTAAGAGGGGCTGCTTTGAATCAAGCAATTGGCATGAATTGAAGAAGCCAATGAGGAAGAATGAATTAGAAAGAAAGTGAGGCCGCAGCCTATCCAAGAAGTCGTTCAACGTAGAAGAAGTTGCCGCCATAATTATCAAAGTTTGTTAGGGAAGGAGCACTAGATTTATGGACCATAAATTGCTAGAAGCTTTATTTTAAGAGGTTGATCTAGATTGTCGAAGAACTCAATCAGTTTTGGTCACTACAGAAATAAACTGATCTAAAATTTTATGATTTAGGGTTTGCTAAATCTATGGATCACATAAGTGAAGAGCTATGAGATTTGTTAAAGCCGCCCAAGTTTACGGTCATGTTAGGTTCTCTTGAAGCATAATTTTTAGACATTCTTTTGTTTTTTAACCTTCCTTTCCATATGCATATCTATGTATTCTTGTGCAAGATGTGTATTGTTGTATGGGTTGCATAGTACTCTGAATGAAATAGAGGTTATAGATTTCACACAATCGGCAAGAGAAATATAAGGTCGTAGATCTGGGGTAAATTTTTGGAAGGAGTCATTATTGTATGATAACATTATGGGCTGCTTGTGGTGGAATATCATAACTATTTTTCAATCGATGCATTTCTAAACATCACATACCCATACTCATTCCCTCTGGTAATTTCATATGTGCACAAATGTATAGGATTGTTCATTTTAAGGGAAAATGGTTCAACTTTCCTGTAACATTTGAAGTGTGGAGTTCCTAATAGGAGAGGACTTCCTAATAGGAAAAGACTTAAGATAAGGTGACTAGTAATTTATTTGAAGTGATAAGGAAAATAAGGATTGGAGATAAATGAATTCATCATTGATCAAAATTGACATCATTATTTTTAACATTTGAAAATGGCCACACATTATGTTTGTGGGTTCGATGCCATCCATGCTATCATTGATAGAAATTTGAGAGACTTGCATGCTTGTGCTATTGAAGAGTCTAAAGAAAATGGATAGGGTGTAACAGGATCATATTGGAGGTAGGCGGCATTGGAGAATGAAGGATTTTCTATCATCTCAATTTAGCTTCTCTCTTTGAGATGATGCTTTGCATGAGAAGCATTTTTAGTTTTGGTTGTTTTGCTTTTCTTTATTGATGCTGACAGATTTGAAAAATGTATGTTTTGTGAAGATTTTGTTTTGGAGATATGTTTGGGATATGGTGTTGAGCTCAATATTGATTGTTGTCCAGTGAGCTTCAAAGACTATATGATCAAGAATCATACCATTTCGCGGTCACTAGACAATGACAGAGATCTATCGTATCTCTTAGGGTTCATTGTTGAATAATTCAAGACTCTGTGATTTGAGAGTTCAGGACTAAAGAGCTCAAAAACACAACTCAAAGCTACACCTTTCCAAGGTTAGACAAGATAGCATGATGGATCCCCGCTTGGTTCAAGATTTGTTCTTTGGGAGAAGATCTTCTATAAAATATGTATTCATATTATGTAATCATCTTTGTTGAGTATGTTAGCATTCAGGGAGGGTCCCTTGGTACTATTGTAGGAACAATGTAATAAGGGGGGGAATGTTGGAATAATAGTCATAGTATTACATTGTTAGTTAAATAAATGTTAGGAATAGTTAGTTGGTTAGTTTGTGGGAGTTACATTCCCATATGGAGTTAGTTATCAAATAGTTAAAGGGAAGAGGCTTTTATAAAGCAATGTAATGCATTGTAAAATCATCTGAAGACAATAAAATATTATTCTATAGCTTTTATTTTATTGAGCAAAGATGGTTTGACGAGATGTATGTTTGCTCACCCATTTTAATAAAAAAAGGTTTTAATGTTAGTAGTTTTGGTTTAAAAAAGATTAAACCTTTATTACTTTTTCTTTAAAGATTGTCATTTGTGTATGATTTTTTTTTTTAAATTTAAATATAAAATAATTACAAGTAAAATATATATTTTTTACTCATATCATCTATCAATGCTAATTAATATCTTAGTTCAAAGATTCTCACCAGTAACTATTTGACAACATTTGCCACTACTAAAAGGTAAGTTAAATGAATGAAAATCTTGTGTTTACAACATGCATTTCAAGAGATAAGTTAAATCACTAACAAAGTATATGTTTCTAGTAGGAAAAATGAAAAGGCAAGCCAACACATCAACATAAAATATTGATGTTGAAGGCAAAATGTATGTCTACAATAAACATTCTCAATATATGAATTTATCAACAATTACATTTTTATAAACTAATATCATAGCTATACAGAATAGAAAGAAATTGATTAAATTGGTTTCTCCATGCAAAAATAAAGCTACATCAGATAATGTCATTATAATAGATGACTTAAATAGCTATAAGCATGGACAGGTTTTTAGACGGGATGTTCTTGTTAGTTATCTAACAACACTTGACAAAAACCAAAATACAAATATCATGTGTGCAGATTTAATTGATATGCAAGGTAAAATGACTATGACACTAAACATTTCTAACAAGTTTCTTAATGAACATCATAACAAACTACAAGCAGGAAGGAGTATAGAAATAAAAAAAATTCAAATTGCCAACAAAACAACATATGATTGAGGAGACTGTGGTTGCATCATTATTTTCACTGCTAGAAGCACAATAGAAAACATTCCAAGAGTTTGCATGGAGTACAAGTTCATTCCCGATACAACAATTGCAAAACTTACAACAAGTACTGATACATATCTTATTGGAAACATAGCTACCATTGTCACATCGGCAAAAGTACTTGGAACACAACAAACACTTCAACTAAAAGATTAAAACTCATTCTTGGATAAAGCCATGGTAAGTAATACAACATTTATTATATTGAATTAGGAAATTCAATTGTTCCAATAACTTATTATTTCAATAACTAACTATTGCTTACAAATAACAGTTGCATCTACATCAATGTTTCCAACATCTCTACCAAACAGTTGAAGAACAACTTCTATTGAAGCAATATCCTCTTCTCCTATTCAAGAACATTGTTCCAATACACAAAGTTGATTGACTACATATTTCGTACAGTTCTATCAATATTTGTCACCAGACTTATAGCAACAAAATTGTTGGAAGAACTGAGTGCATTGCTTGCCACATGGAACAAGGTAACCAATGATTCTAACCTTTATAATATTTAAGTAACAAATTCAGAAAAATAAAATAGCCTAACATTTGCATTATATTGCTTCTATTAGATTGAAGGCACACTTATTGTTGCAAATAAGTACTCCAACCCATTCCATCTAATATATGACAAATATAGCTTGCCAGTTGAATGCTTTGGTACATTAGAATCCAACACAATTCATTGTAATAGATGCAAGTAAATCTGCACAATCACTTACTCACACGATATTAATTGCATGTTGAAGACTCCAAACAACAAAGTGTTCAATTGCACTATTAAAAAAAAAATACTAGACATAATCTTCCTTGCAATTACTGAAATATGATATGAAGACTACATCAAAGACAAGACCACAGTCATATACTTGTTGAGACAATTTCAAATAAATGGATTTTTCACTTTGGACCAAGGTAATGTAATTCAACAAGTTGATGCTACAAACATCAACTCCACAGAAAGTTTAATCTAAAAGGTAAAATACTTTACACATCTATACCAATTTAAGTTAATGTTTTTTTATTCAAGTTCAACTATTTCAACTTACTTAGCTTTAGAAAAAAAATTCCTTACAAATTAATTTTAATTCTACTAACAGCAATCAAAATATAGGTACCACCATGGAAAGCAACAAGAAGTTGTTGACAAAGTTCTGTGACACTTAACCATTTGCTAAGTTTTAACAAGGCACATTGTATTACTTTGACTTCTTAGAATGCAATATTTCATTCACTCCAACAGTGTACTACTTATATTAAAGGTGCATGAAAGTCATAATTGGAATATATAAACTATTTACAATTATTCAAACATATCTACTTCAATCTAATTACCTCTTACTACAATACATAAACAAAAAAACAAATGACAGGTATGAGCCACTATGTGGCACTTGTTTCATTTATTCCTTTCCACCTCTAAAATTTGCTAAATGGGAAAATAGCCCACATATATCACATCACAAATGGCAATTTATTTCACTTTGATTTTGCAATCTCTTTTCTTTTTCTCTAAACTCTCTTTTGTGTGCAGGTGTTTCATCAAGGCAGCACATATACAAATTTAGACCATGAACCTTTCAGTTTCTCTCTCCTCATTGAATTAGAAGCCAATAGAATAGGGTGCCTATGACATGGTGAAGCCATGACAAGGTTTTAAAATTGATTGCCCGCATGAGGTGTTCATAGTCAGGATTGTCATTGGTGATTCACTGCTCAAAGCTTCCTCCTGGGTCCTAAGGCTCTCCAATATGGCCTCAATCTTCTTGTCAAATGTCATGTACTTAGTTCAAGAGGTAGATTTTATGGAATCAATTGGCTTCAGTGTCATCCATGAATATCTGCATAACACCGATAGGTGCAAATGCACATTGGAAGAGTCCAATCTGTTCAACAAGGAAGCTCTAGTCAATGGACTCTTTTCTATCAATTTTCTTTTCTTCTCCTCAGCTATGGCTTGTGTCAAGATTCATGCTTTTCAGAAAGGGCTATGGTCCAAGTATGCTAACACTTTGAAAAGTGCGTTGGAAGTCCATCATTTCCAATTCCTACCTGGGTTCGATGCTAAGGCAGAGTAAATTTATGGCGCCATAAGATTTCTACGTTTGCATGTACAAAACTTGTTGCCATGCCCTCTATCAATGGTTCTACCTAAATTACTTGCTCTGCCAACTGCTCTCCCTCCTCCATCTAAGAAATGTGATTGCTACCCGAACTAACAGTTTTTGTGGTTGATAGTTTATAGTTAGGGTTTTTGTATGTATTTTAATTGGTCAACATGATAATAAGTGCAAGCCTCAGTGATGTTTTTTGTGGCTTGGCTCTTTTTTGCTAGTTTTCATAGTCTAGCTCCATGTAATTACACGCTTTTTTATTAATCCACTATGGGTGTTTATACCCTTTTTCTTTAAAAAAAAAATACCATTCATCATGCTTTAGAAATACAACTTTTTAATGACTCACAATTCTATGTGGCTATTACCTTAGAATAGAATTGAGTTGGGTTAGTTGAAATATGTTCACAACATTTGACTTCTGATTATGGATGGATAAAATAAAAAATCAAGATATTTCTTTAGAAATATCTGTAGATGAAATTATATAGGGATGATGTTTTTTGCTAACTTTTATATTGAAATATATCATGTATATGCTTTTCATAGAATAAATAATAGCCCTATCAAAATGGGTCAAAAATAAAGGGGAAAGGAATATGCAATTTTCACCTTTACATTTCATCTTGTCTTTGACTTCCATGTGAATTACTATAAGAATATATGTCAAAGTAAAAAGAAGTGGTCAACATGAAAGTAAATATTAAGACACTCATGAAAATTATATTGATAAGGGCATCAATTCTAGGCTATTCTAAAATATTATCCATTTTGCCAATCAAAGGTTAATTTGGACCAATAAAAATAGGACAAATATTTACCACTTTTTGTTGTGAATGAGGTGTATAATTGCTATTGAGTGTTTGACCATTGAAGTGGATGATATTTAAGTAGAGTGTCAATTCTATGTACCATCCTCACTTTTTAGTGCTCTACCTTTAAATTTGTGAAACATAACAAATTTACTGTGTAGACTCTTCATTCATTTAAAATGTGCACAAACTACAACTTGATTAAAATTCCACCAATCAAGATAAGGAAGAAAATACTTGAGAAGTAGATTCTGCTTGGAAAAAAAAAGGATTTTCCTTAAAGCAACAAAAATCAATACGACTTCTCTTGGAGTGAAAAAATGATATGATTATGCTTGGAGGAAAAGTAATCATCATGTCCATGAGTCAATCATTTCAATTGTTCTTACTAAAGAAATGATAATAAAATTGGATGCCCCCATTCCAGTTGGTTGCATACAAGGTATCTAAGGAATTTGAATAAAGAAGAACAATATATGATCATGTAAAGCCACATAAGCATTTAAGAATGGGGATATAATCATGTGATAGGAATGCAATAATATAGTATGATGTGTTCATGAAGTCATCCACATGAAAGAGAGTATAAGGTGCCCCTCAATGTTACCCTAATGAGTGCAACAACATTTATGCAAGTGTAATATATAACTTTGATAAACATAATTAGAATCATAAAATTTAAGAATGTACTCATAAGCATATGTAAATATAGGATCATGTTATAAACTATAATCATGGTATAAGTGAATATGTAATTAGAATAAGGTAACATCGGGGTACCCACAAGAAACTGGGTCCACATATAGGGGAAGTCACGTGGGCAAAAAAAATGCCGCCGGTAATGGGTACCCATTTTCAAAGAAACGGGTACCCATTTAGGAACGGGCGCCCAAGCCTAAACGGGTACCCGTTTTCAAAAAATTATATATTTTTAAAAAAAGAGCTCTGCGGGCTCATTTTCACCCACAGAGGATGACAGTGACAGCAGACACCAAGAAACGGGTACGCGTTGTCAAGCACCAGACAAGGGAAACAACATAGTTTTTTTTGCCCTCTCACCTCCTCCCACCACCTCGTCACCCTCGAGCTCTTCCAGGTTGCTTCTCTACCTATCTTTAGCTTGTTTTAAATGTTTTTTTTCCTAATTGTAGGGTTAAAATGAAAATTAGGGTTTTATTTGTTATTTAAGGGTTTTACTTGTTCTTAGAATTTTGTGATTGTATGTTACTGCAAACCCTAAAACCAGGTTACTGCAAACCCTAAAACCATGTTACTACAAACCCTAAAAAACTTAAACTATAAACCCTAAAAAATTGAAACTATAAACCCTAAAACCATGTTGTACTACAAACCCTAAAAACCTAAACTATAAACCCTAAAAAACCAAATTATAAACCCTGAAACCATGTTGTACTGCAAACTCTAAAAACGTAAACTATAAACCCTAAAAAACCAAACTATAAACCCTAAAACCATGTTGTCCTACAAACCCTAAAAACCTAAACCCTAAACCCTAAAAAACCAAATTAGTATATGTAATATAATGATAAAAGGGATAAGTTTGAAGATGAAAATGTATCAAGAGGAGGCATGTAGATGCTTCAGTGTTGATGATTAACTTAAGGTACACTAAATGTATGAAGATGAATATTGAGGAATCATATAAAACTATATACCCTATTTTTTATTTGTATTGTTGGCTATAAGACTATACCCTATCTTTGATATCTGTCATTGTTGGCTATTAGAAGTTCCTATCTGATATGCCAGTAAGGTTGCTATCACCAAAAATATAAGACATAAAGTCTAATGGACCCAAATCATCTTCTTGTAAAACATTATGATCATTGATTAGGGGTTAATTTTGTGTCACTTAATTGTTAGATATATCGAAATTACAAGTATCTAATAATAGTTAAATGATATTCCTTTACATTTATTTGTGAACCTGACCATAGTTTTCACTTGAGTGTAATGTATATGAACCATATTAAACTCCTAGACTCTTTCCATTCTATGAAATATCACATTATTTAAGGGTCCATATTAAAATAGAATGATATTTGGTCATATGTATTTAATAATGGAATACAATAAGCCTTTTAAGATCCACATGATAGTCACCAAAACTATAAGATATAAATTCTAATGGACCCCAATCATCTTCAAGTGTAAGGCACTATGATCATTGACTAGTGGTTCATTTTGTGTAACACAACTGTTAGATGTATTGAAATTGTATCCAGTAATAGTCAAATGGATTTCCTTTATATTTATTAGTGAACTTGACATTCCATCACCTAGGATTTTATAGTACTGGTTTGGCCTTTTTTTAATTACAGTTCTTAGATCTAATTTCTCACTTTTATCTTTTTCTTAAATAGATTTACCTACGGTTTGCATTCATCCTTGTTTATCTTTTCCTATCATATCTTGATTAGGGTTTGAGCATGTAAATAGTGATATATACCTTTTTGATTCAACCTATCTAGAAGCTTGGATAATCTTTTATGACATGTGATCCTTCCATCCTTGATACCTTCATGATACATTTAAATGATGGACCAATGAGGATGTGTTTTCTATAGCCTATGTTGTTCTAGTTATATACTTGTTTTACCTGCTTCCCTTGAGTCCATAGTGTTTATCCAACACGTTTGATGCACTATGGCCATAAGATTTTATGCATGGATTTAAATGTACATTTTATCAGTTGTGGTAAACTTATCCATAAGTTTCATGTAAGAAATGAAAAATAAATTTATAGTCCACTATGGTTTGAAAAAAATTCACTACAACTTTAAACTTGGAATAACAAATTTGCATCTATATTTTACTTCAATAAATAATTTTCTCTCCTTTTGTTTTAGTTTCACAATTAAATATGATTTAGATAACATCAATGTATTAACTAGCACCCAATGGTGACATTTGTAGACCTATGCTAATTCTCATTTAGTTTTGGGTCTGGATTCTAGTAGATGGATTAATATAGTTGCATATCAACATACGGTGTGCAATCTTATATGAAGTTGGGATCATTCCTTGATCCTTCACCTACCCTTAGTTCATTTAAAAATATTGAGGAAAACATTCTTCTACCCTTGACATCCACATTTTATAGTTTCAAATTTACAATTTAGGGAAATTGACATCCACAATTTAGAGTTTCAAATATAAATTTTAGGGTTTGAAAATTCACGTAATAGAGTTTTAAAATGACATTTTAGGGTTTCAAATTCTCATATTAGGGTTTGGAAATTAACATTTAATTTTCTCTCCTCTTGTTTTAGTTTCACAATTAAATATGATTTAGATAACATCAACATGTATTAACTAGTGCAATGGTGACATTTGTAGACCTATGCTAATTCTCATTTAGTTTTGGGTCCATTCTAGTAGATGGATTAATATAGTCGCATATCGACATACGGTGTGCAATCTTATATGAAGTTGGGATCATTCCTTAATCCTTCGCCTACCCTTAGTTCATTTAAAAATATTGAGGAAAACATTCTTCTACCCTTGACATCCACATTTTATAGTTTCAAATTTACAATTTAAGGAACTTGACATCCACAATTTAGGGTTTCAAATATAAATTTTAGGGTTCTAAAGTAGATGTTTAGGGATTCACTTTTCACCTTTTAGGGTATCAAAATGATGTATTAGGGTTTGAAAATTCACGTAATAGAGTTTTAAAATGACATTTTAGGGTTTCAAATTCTCATATTAGGGTTTGGAAATTAACATTTAATAAGGTTTCAAAATGATATTTTAGGGTTTTTACACTTCAGTAGAAGGTAACTCACATTGTTGGAATACAATGTTGTAGTATTGGTATAAATGTAGTCTTTAACAAGGTCACTATTGTTATAAATGTAGTATTGGTAATAAATGTAGTATAAAAGTAGCATGCAATGTTCAATTAATTCATAATCTGTACCGCTCTTTTGAGACACATGAGAAGCCTATAGTAAAATTGGAGTTAATATAGGAAGAGAAATAGGAACCTATAATGTCAGGAACCTATAATGTCATGGCATCACGTAGACATCTTCATGTCACACCATCACAATTCAACTTAACTTAGAAGCTAGAAGTAGCCTGATTAATAGAGAAATGGGAATCTAATACACTTGGCATGCACTTTTAAATTTGGACTATATAAGGTGTCAAAATGTAACTTCCATTATAATTTTGAGAAAAATGATGATACGACTTGAGACCTTGTTAGGTAGAGTGACACCTTGGTGTATGACTAGGACCTAGAACCTGCAACCTTGTCCACTATGTGAATTTAATGATCTAAAAATTTAGACATAGCTTTATGTTGTAATTTTTTGCATAACTTCATCTTGGTAATTTTTGTGAGATCTTTTTTCTAGTTATTCCATATTTTATCTATAAATACCAATTCTATAGTTCAAAAACCCTCTAAAAAATGGTTAAAGAGGAATGAAGTAGGAAGGAGAATATAATATTTTAGGGAAATGTTGGATTAATTTAAGGAGACATTGGTATGAGGCATCATCATTTGATTGTTCATATTAAATGATAAACTTGTGCATGTGTTTAATTTTCAAGTATTACGTGCTCTCTGAATTCATGGATATTTTAAACTAAATCATTTATAGATCTATTCTAGATTAAGTTTAAATTTATAGATATTTGTTTGTAAGTTTTCAATATACATATATATATATAAATTGTGAAATTATACATTTGTAAGTTTTTTATATGAATTTACATATTTGAAAATTTGCAGGAGACAGATCTAATGGATGACTAGAGTCTAGATGAATTTTTAATAGATGACATTCTTTATGGAACCCCCCCACCCCGTGATCCACCTCAAAACCCCCCACCCCATGATCCACCTCAAGACCCCCCACCCTCTCCACCTCAAAACCCCCCATCCCCTCCACCTCAAAACCCCCCACCCCCTCCATTTGATGAGGCCCAATTGCGGCAAAACATTAATGAAAATATTAATACAATTGAGGAGAACATTAATTTGATTAATAATCAAACTCACTTGATGCCTCCGCATGTGGTTCGGTTTGCATCTTCGATGCAAACCATTATTGATTCTGTTAGGTCTATCGATGCAGACCTAAATAGATTTCAGCTTTGGCGGGAGGAGAGGAGGCAATTCTATGCAAATGGTCTTTCATATAAAGACATCCATGACCTCCACATTACAAAACAAACATTAGCCCCATTTTTTCGTCACCCAAAAACTAATCAACCTATAGCTGAAACAAAAAAAAGAATATCAATTAAGTGGTGTACGCATGAGGGGATTTCGAGACATTTTTGGGGTCAGTGGTGGATGGTGTTTGATCACCCACCACATGCTAATTGTGAGGTGCCGCTATATTTTTTGAGAAAATTATGGGTGAAGTTTCAATTGGGTCAAAAACCCAATTATTTTGATATGAGAGATTTTTAGGGTGTTGGTCGTGGCATGCCACAACACAGACCAAGGGCACGAGTTGACCCCAATCGACCTATTCCTCCTGCTCCTATGGTTGCTCCTGTTTTGCCCACAATTCCTGCACCTATTCAGCAGCAGTCAGTTTTGTCGACATTAGGAGCATTGAGTAGACTCTCAGGCAATCTCACTGAACAAGCTGCCCACATGGCAGCTAAATTCAGTGGTGGAGAGCATCATGGAGGAGTCGATGCATCTCAGCATAGAGCCCCAAGCCTGTCAGGGGCACATTTGTGTACAAATTGCAATCAACCATGTTATGGTCCTGCTCCTACATCCACATCAAATGCAGCTACAGCCGGAGTGGAGTCATACCTGGATCTACTATATTCAGATGATAATCCTACACAGGTACATTGACCACATTTTATTAAATATTTCAAGTGTATAATTTGAACGTAGATCAAATTTTTTATAAATAATTTAATGAATTAATTTATATAATTTGTTGTACAGATCTCAAGTCGCTCTAGGGCCACATCACGATTTGATACATTGAGTTTTGCATCGACAGCTGTAGAGGTTGGCACACCTTATGGGGTAAACCAATATATCTTAACCCTAAAACCATATGTATCTAATTCTTGTTTCATTTTTCTTTTGAAACTTATCAATATTATATTTTAAATTAACAAACTGTGTATAATTAAATAAATAACTATATACATACATGTATGTGAAACACTACTATTGCAGCAAGGCTCAGGTCATGTGGTAGTTCCCATGTCTGATCGACCACCTGGCTCAGGTGTTTCTTCCATTGATCCTCCATCGACAGCTACTATGCCTGAGTATTCCCCGGTGTGTGTTTTAAAAAATTGTACTAAATTTGTACTAAGTTTCTTTTTTTGAGTTTATATAAATGTATATATGCACCCATATATATGTAAGTGTAGGATGATAGGAGTGAGACTATTGGTCAGGTTGGTACTCAGAGACAAATTCATGAGCCATCTACACATTTTCAGGTCCTAAACTTTACTTTAAAATTTTCTATATGTGCAATTTCTTGGTCTTTTTTTGAGTTTATATAAATTTATATATGCACCCATATATATGTAAGTGCAGGATGATAGGATTGAGACTATTGGTCAGGTTGGTACTCAGGGACAAATTCATGAGCCATCCACACATTTTCAGGTCCTAAACTTTACTTTAAAATTTTCTATATGTGCAATTTCTATGTCTTTATATGCTAATTTTAAATTGTAACTTATTTCAAACTTGCTTTATTTGAAATTCTAGCAATTAGCAAGTGAAACTTTTGGTCATGAAGATGAAATAGTTATACCACCTGCACAACAAAATGTGGGAAGTGAGACGGTAATTTAAATGCACACTTTAAAGCCTACATTTAAATATTTAATTTCATGTCATTTTTAAAATTTTTAAATCTGATTGCAAGTTCTTTCTCTTGTGTGTACAGCATGAGGTAGATCCATCCATTTCACGAGGAAGAAAGAGGCCTCTTTCAGATTTGAACTTGAGTGATGATCATCCTTGACATAGAGTTTTATTTCATAGACTAAACTGTATGATGTGCACATTATTTTTTATATATGCCATTCCAGGACTTTGACTATCTATGTCGAACTTGCTATGACATGTTCTTCTAGATATATTTCAGTATTTCATGAACTGTGATTTGTATTTATTTATATGCTGATGATGAGTAGATGTTTTAAAGTACACATTTCATGGGTCCTACCTAGATATTTTATAGTATTTCATGGACTTATCTAGATCTAGATCTACATGTATATATTATTGAGTATATATGCTTGAATGTAGTTTAGTATGTTAAATATGCTTCATTGTTAAATATGTTAAATATGCTTCATTGCTCACTTCTAGATTATAAATTATTTAATTGAGATGTATGTTAGAAGATTTCTCTCTACTACATTTTTAAATTTTTAAGAAGTGATTAAATGCATTATGGTTCAATAGTTTTTCTTGAAATAGTGAACAAAAAGAATGCCAAAAGTTTGGATTTTGGTAACAAAGTGTTTAGCAGATCCATCTATGTTATATGTGTTATCCCTCTCAAATTTGTCTCACTAGAAATGCCAAAAATGGATTGAACCTTAAGCATGTGATTCTTTTCTAAAATAATGTGTCATTGCCAAGAACATACTACCATCAATACTAAAGAGTTTCTATTAAAATATGTGAATTGAAACACCACATATCATGACATCAACTATTCCATAAAAGTTTGTGATATTCCCTATTATCTCAAACTCCATAAAATATACTATCTATCTTTAAAAAGGTACATACTACAATGACATCAAACATAAACCAATAGGTGTCTTAAGATATATTAGTGGTAGGGAAAATTATAGTGGCCCTCACCCTAGAGTAATAAGTTGAAGTAGTGTTAGAATTACTAATAAACTAAAAAACTTTATCCTAGGTTGGTGGGACTAATAAACTGAAATTTACACAAGCCTTACAAAGCCTCTACCACTTCCTTGACATTTTTAACATTGTTCAAATTTGATAGGAGGGATTTATGTCACCTCCTCCTCATCTTAATTCTCATAGTAGATAGAATCATCCAATTTAGCATCAAGATGAAGGTTTATCTTCATTATCGTAGAAATATCCTCCAAGGCTTTGTGCATATGCTCATGCCACACATTGAAGATGTGGAATTTATCTAAGTAGCAATATAGAAATCCTTAGCCTAACCTTCTACCCCTTCAATATCATTGTATAGAAGGTAGATACAAGTAACATTTGATAGAATGGAGGCACAACTTAGGGATTGAGTTGAATACATAACAAAATTATTCTTCCCAACAAATGCTAGATGTCTAGGAGCAATTTAATGATTTCTTCCATTATCTGCCTAGTCTAGAATATAATTACCTTTTCGTTTGATATGTTTGAAGGAGATAGATTTAAACTTATTCACCAAGTTTCTAGATTCCAATAGAATAGTTTCCAATAACCACTTGAGCTTCATCTATGCTTTTTCATATGATCAATGTTGATCTTGGAATCTCCTTCCACACTAAGGGATATCTTGTTTAGTTTCCAAGTCATCTTGAGGCCCTAGATATCATGGCCCTAGAATCTACCATATTATTGTTCTTGACACCAAAATCATAAGCTAAGATAGGTAGAGGTTTTCCCTTATCATCTCTTAATAAACATACTTCTCCTACTTCACTAGGATTACCCTTGGCTACCCATCAAAATTTCAAGCTTAATCCATCCCAATGTAGGTGTGGACCAAAGGGTGTGAATATCAACATGGGTATCTCCTTGTTTTAACCTTATTCAAAGTAACCTTGGCCAATTATGGGCCTAATCCACCTCTTCTAGTATGATCATATATTCCTCTTTACCCCAACAATCACCAAGTTCCTAAATGCACCATATTTCTTTAAAATAGTCCAAAATTTGGGATGCATATTCACATTTCAGAAATACATGATGCATCCCAAATTTTGGACTATTTTAGGTTTGTCACCTTTCCCATTGTATCAATCATTATGCATGTAGTGAACAATCTATTAACTGCCTCACAAACCTAAATTAAGTTTGGTGTTACAATTATCTAATGGATAAATTTGGTGTTACAATTATCTAATAGATAAATTTAGGGCACTTTATAACAAGGTAATTTACCTAGGATAAACCTACAAAATCACGATAAAATGATAAGGATGTTAGACTCACCTAGTTAGCCTCAATTGAGGTACATGTTCCTTTAAATGATTGTGGTCATCCTTTGATTACAAAACCTTCTTGATATATATCATTTGTATAGTCCTTGAAATTTTATTAATTTGCAATCGAGACTTTGTTATCATCTTTCTTACTTAACCATTATAATAGCCAAAACTTCCTTGGCCTTTGGAAGTTGAATCACATATAGTTTCTCATAAAGGAAAGGAATTAAAGAAGAGATTCCTATGAATATTTTCCCAATTCAAAATTACTTTACATCTTCAACATACCTAGTTCCTAATGTGGATTTCATATTTGTTTGGTTTAATTTTTTTGAATTATAATATAGGTGTTCTACTTAGGGGACCCATCCTTACTAAATAGTTTAGAAAACATATAGAAATGAGTGTGCTAACAACCCAAGACTAGGCATAGCAGTAGAAATCACAACATCCCATAAAGGTTTCTAAACTACCCATATGCAACTATATATCAATACCCCAATACATATAGCAAGCACAAAATTCCAACACAACTAATAGAAAGCTAAAAAACAAACAAAACACCAAACCACATCAACATCTTGAGGGAGCTTTGGCACTCCCTAATGCATCGAACATCCCACTCCTCATAGAGAGATTTCCATTTGTCATAGGCCCTATTGTGCACACCATTCCCAAACACACTTACAAGCTCCACCAAAAGAACCTTTGGACACTTTGCATTCTCTAGTCCATGAAAGTTGACACATTTCTAGACCTCTACACATTGTATAGAACAAATGACAATTAATCCATAAACTCGGGACCGTAGCTAGATGCCTCACTTCGATACATCACATATGGATTTAAAAATGAGATACTTCCAACTTCCTTTACCTTCAATCAACCACCTCTAATGGCTATCTAAAATGTGTATTAAAAGACTAAGACAACATCTCAAATGTGGAACATTTAAACTTGCATCACACATAAATAAATAGTATGCAACACAAGAATTCAAACTTGGGAGAAACTCTCAACTAGGCATAAAATTCTCAAAAAAATGAGCAATGCTTCTAATGACACTAATTCATAATATATAATGGCTTTTACATAGCCTTAACATGACTTAAATTATCCAAATGTACAATTCTCTAAAATGGATCATGACCTACAACTCCTCTTGCAATGGTGGAGAATGAAGGATGAGAGCTCCATGCATGGGTTCCAAACACCACTTAAATAGTAGTCCAAAATTTTATTGCAACAATCCCAATTGACTTTGCATGCAACCTCTCTTCCAACCATAATCAACTATCTAGTTAGTCATAACACTTTGAATCTTTATCAACCAACTAGCTTCACAAGCTTTACTGTAAACTTACAACATGGCTCCAGTCTACTTGCAATCTATACCTCTATCAAGGACTCTCAATAACTGTATCAACCTACATACAATCAACACTTTTGCTTTCAAGATGCCACCAACTTTTCTAAGCTTTGTCTCCAAAAGACATCATTCTTTGTGGACTTCAACCATGTATGGCTCTGTCTAATACAACCTACTTTAAATGACTCCAACACTATACTAATCACATAGCTAGTTCTGTGCAACAACCAACCAATACCTATATTAAGTCTCTAAGCTCTGCCCAAGCATGTTCAACAAAGTTCAACCATGAATGGCTCTTTGCAAGCCTCCATCACAAATCTAAAACAATTCAAATCAAGAAGAAACTAAAAGGTTCAATTCAAATCAAGTATCCACACAATATAAGCTACAAAAAAAATTATCACAATTTGAAATTATTCAAGAAGTAGCATTCAATTCTTCTAGAGAAACTAAATCTTTTAAAGAAGAAACTATCTAAGGAAATTCATTTAAATCTTATCCACACAATATAAGCTACAAAAAAATTTATCACATTTGGATTTAATTATTCAAGTAGTATTCAATTCTTGTAGTGAAACTAACTTTTTTAAAGAAGAAACTACAAAGAAATTCAATTTTCTTATCCACACAATATAAGATACAAATAAATTTATCACAATTTGAAATTATTCAAGAAGTAGCATGAACAATTCTTGTAGAGAAACTAGAACTCTTTTAAAGAAGAAACTATCTAAGGAAATTCATTTGAATCTTATCCACACAATATACTTGATCATCAATTACTGTGAAAACCTCTTGACTAACATTAGTTTGACATGACTACAAAATTGATCTACAATTTACATTATGATCAAATCTTGTAGTGCCAATCATGGAAAAACCTACTTGTAGGATACACCTGCAAGAAATAATGAATGTAAATGAGAATGAAAGAATATGTACCAAAAACACAAAATATTAATGCAATATGTACTAAATAACAAAAAAGAGGATACAACTTGACGGTGGCTTAAGGGGAGCTAAGAGGATGTCTTAAGGGGATACATATGAAGATGGATTTAGGGGATGTATAAGAGGATTAATTCAAAGGGGAGCTAGAAGAGGATGTCTTAAGGGAATACAAAAGAGGATAGCTTACTTGGAGAGATGTACACTAGTCAATTTACAAAGTATAAAATAAAACTTGATGGCTTAAGGGGATGGAAGAGGATGGCTTAAGGGGAGCTAAGATGACATCTGAATTAAGGGGATGTACAAGCGGGTGTCTTTAGAGGATGGATGATAAATATTTGAGTATATATATATATGTAATTACCTAATTTGCATTCACTTTTAGTTGAAGACTACAAAATTGACCTCACATACTTGTATGGTGATAACTTCTATTGACAATCATGCACATTTGACTACTTGTCTAGGATACACCTGCAAAAAGTAATGTTCAAATGTACAAGTAAATTAACTATATATTTCCATGGGTCGATACAAAATTTAAGACAAGGGGAATAATATAGAAGCTAAAATGAGAATGAAAGAATTTAACTTGGGGATGTAAGAGTATTGTTTACTTACCTGAAAATTTATTCCATTGTACCATCTGCATCCTCATTTTTTTGTAATGCATCTATAATTGACTCATGTTCTTCCATCAAAAGTGTCCATAACTATTTATTAGAAGGTTTGCCTTGATATCTAACTAGTTTTATATTTGTTGCCACAACCAAATGTGAGTAGTGTATGATCTTCTTATGTGTTTCATAATCTTCAAATGCAGGCACACCATTCCTTCTTATTAGATATTTTCGTAGCCAAGTGCCAACAACAACCACAGAACCTATTGGATACTCCATGTTATCATCATCTACTCTAGGATGTAACAACTTTTGTTTTGTCTCAACACATCGAGCCAACCAATACTCGGTTTCCTCTTCATTGCCCTCAGGTGCAATAACAGCATAGACATGTCCTACAAAAAAATTATGTAATTCAATAAAGTGTGACATGTACCTAAATCACATAAATTTGTGGATGCATACATATATAATTAATTATATACAGGATGTACAAAAAAATGACAATAAAAAAAATTGAAAACAAAAGTACCTTCTTGTACAAGGTCTGAAACATGATCATAGTCATCTGATGCAAACATTTGATTATCATCTTCAATTGTTGTTTCAAGTTGATCTTGTGTTTCTGTAGGTGTCAAAGATCTTTGTTTCCATTCTTCAACCCATTCTGTATTTTCACATGCTCCCCAATCACCTGTAATACAAAATTGACAAAAACATGCAAGCTCCCTAGTCCATATAGTCCATGTGCTTGTATTTGAACTCTTAAATGAATGCCATTTTGTTGATCCAGTTATTGTCTCACAATCAAGTCGAGTAGGAATATTCTCTTCTTCAACTAACCAAAAGAATTGTCGAATTGTAGAGTTCTGACTTGATCCCGTAGATAACTTTTCATTACACCAATCCACAATTGCATGTGCATCTCTAAATTTGGCTGTATCCTCAAATTTTAGTTGCTCTCTAGCAAGAGCTCTTTTCACACATGCTCCAGCTCCATCATGTTCTCCTTTACCATGTCCAGCTTCAAAAAAACTCCACATATGTTGGATATTGATTTCTTTGTGAGCCCTACATAGCCAATAAAACATTCTTGCATTTTTAAATTGCCCTGTACAATTATCTGACCATATGAAATGTTGTGTCATCTGGATTCCTCTTTCTTTTAAACTTTCATAAAATTTTGTGAAATAATATTGCACAAACTCTGAAGAGTGTAACCAGTTATCACTCAAATAGAAATGATACTCCCTCAAAAATTTTCTATTATCTTCTGTACTATCATCTGCATGTCTGTATACAATATGAACAAATATGGCCACTTGCACTGAATTATAATACTGAGATTGAATTTCCTCTTGTGGAGCAAGAGTATAGTTTTCTGCAAAGTCAACCACTGATGGGATAGTTCCAATTGGAAAGGTGTTTTTACATGAACGGAATTGTCCATCAAGCCACCGAGCATATTGGGAGTGTTTGACATATTTGGATACAATATTATCCTTAAAATCTTTGATGAATGCATGCACACAAATTTTCTCAGTGACTAACTCACAACGCTTTCCAATTTTTCCATCTTTTAAAGAATATTCAACATTCTTGAATCTTTTCACATCCACTAATTGTTGTCCAAATTCATGTGAAATATTTTCATGCATACATTCTCCTAACAATGAAAAGTTGCCACATCTATTGCATTGTCCAGAAATACATGCTTTTGAATAAAATAAGTATCCAGTAGATGTTTCACAAAACAAACCTGCTACAAACTCCTTAATTGTTTGAGGTGGCATATTAATACCACATTCCTGCATAATTTCGTTAGTATGCAAAGTAGAATGTATATATCGAAAAAGATCATAATAATAATGAAATTGCACATGAGTTTTACAACAACAAGAGATTTGCTGTTTATTAATTTTCACATACCAAGGTTTACATTTCTCAAAAGATCTTTGGCTTATGGTAATATTAAAAGGTTCTAACACTAAATCATCTAAGAATTTTTTATATAATTCAGTTTGAGTCATGTCTAATAGATGTTTTGGATGAGGATCACAAATTTTAGACCCCACTCGTAATTTTAAAACATCTATAACATTAGATGATACCCTTGTATTATCATGCCAATATTTTTCAATTAAAAATTTGATTTCACTATTTAATTTCATGTCATACCTTGGGAGTCTACCACTAAAACTCCAACATTGGTTAATTGGATCTTTTTCAATAGATTCTCTTCTCTTTGCTGCTCTTCTCAAAGTTTTAGGATTTATCTTTAGAATTTCACCTGTCTTACTTATCATTCTTTTATTAGAAGATGATTTATTGACTAAAGCAATTGTTATAGCTCTTCGTGCTGCATTGCTATCTTTAGATCGACTCTTTTTACCAATAGAATCAATAGCATTAGCAACACTAGATAAAACTTGTTTCATTGATTCATCTTTTTTTTTAGGTTCTACAAATATGCCTAACTTTTTCATTACTTTTCGCAATTTCCACATCTTCATCAATTGCATCATAAGTTGACATTGAAATCTAAGACTTTTTCTATAAAATTTTTTTTTATATAATCTATTTGCATGAGTTCTCATTTGCCTCCAAGAAATCTTACCAGGAAGATTATCTAAGACATTTCTTTCAATCTCAAATAAAACATTTTTATTTTCACTCCTAAAAGGGATATCATTCTCATTCATATCATCAATAGGTGGGTTTGAAGACATACCTAGATTTGTTTCTATAGTCGTGTTTTCCATATCATTGAAAGTTGGCTCCGAAGACACACCTGGATTTGTTTCTATAGTCGTGTGTTCTATATCATTGAAAGTTGGCTCCAAAGACACACCTGGATTTGTTTCTATAGTCTTGTTTTCCATAACATTGAAAGTTGGCTGTGAAGACATACCTGGATTTGTTTGTATAGTCACATTTTCCATATCTTTGAAAGTTGGGTTTGAAGACATACATGCATTTGTTTCTATAGACATATTTTCTTCCAAATTCACCATTTTCGCATTTGCATCATCTACATTCATCCCATCATTTTTACTCTCTTGAATGTCTTTCTCTTCAATACTCATGGAACTAGATGCTTCAATATTCTTCATCTCTTGAATCCTTGCTCTTCTATCTCTTTGCCTTTTGGCTTCCTTCTCTCTATTTGCTTCAATTTTTTGAGGTGTCATTACCCTCATTTGTTTTTTTCTTTGACGTTGATTTGATCCCATCATTACCAAGCCCTCTTGATAAAATAACAATTGATACTTAATCCAATTTTATAATTGATGTCCTTATTTGAACTTTTGAAGTAGAATTAGATGTAGATCCTTTGTTCCATAGATTTTGAAGTAAAAGGTAGATGTAAAAACAAAAACTCTCTTGCTTTATTCCTCTTGAAAATAGCTTATGCACTTGATTTCACTTCAGAATTATTCATATGATTGACTCCTTTCAAAATCTGAATAGAATATGACCTGTTAAGAGATTCAACAAAATAATTGTAAGTAAAAAAATGCAGAAATTGTCACTGTCGCGCCGTACGTATCAGACTTGCAAGTTGCAGGGATACAGGGAAAGTACTTTTTTCCCTAATATGGGAAATAATGGGTATAATAGAAACGGGTACCCGTTATATAACGGGTGCCCGTTATTTAACGCGTACTCGTTTTATAACGGGTACCTGTTATTTGAAATTAGAAATCTCCGCCGCTTTTTCCCTGACCTTTGCTTGGGTTTTAGGCTCGGGATAGGCATGGTTGACCAACCTTGAGCCTTGGACCTGCAAATTTTTTTCTAAGTACAAAACAAGAAGAAACACTGAGTTTACCTGTATGGCTGAGGGCTTTTTTTTCTGAATTTTTTTACGAAATGAAAACCCATTACAGATGACATTGTCTAGTTTTCAAATATATAATTTTTTTTGTTATTGGACATGTTCTTCTATTTATTATTTAATTTATAAGAAAACTAGTCCAAAAACTTGAAATGACAGGTGTTTGTATTTTTTTAATAACTTTTAATTTTTAAATTTTTTTTAAAAAAAAATTATATGTCATCAATCTACACATCATTCTTTACACAATAAAAAAAAAAATTAATTTAATGATTTTTTTTGCTCAAATTATGTTGGTCGTACACGAGGGGTTTTCAAAAGTACCAATTAGGCCTAATAAAAAATTAATAAAAAAAAAATTATTTAGAAAAAAATTATAAAAAAATATTCTCATCAAACTTCACTGTACTACACATGTTTTCCCAAAAGGATTTTGAAAAATAATTTTATTTAGGTCAAATTATGTTGGCCGTACACGTGCATGGTATGGTAAAAAAAAAGTGACTTTTAAATAGTGGTTTTTAGAAATGCCTATTGAAAATTAATTTGTATCATCTGGGTATTGAAAAAAATTGCATATTTAGAAACTAGACTCCGAGTACTACATTTTATATTCAGTGACTTTTTAAAAGATTCCATTTCTAAGTGCTTCAAATTTTAAGGTCAAATGCGACAAATTCTGAAAATCAGGGAAAACACTTCCACTTTTTGGCCAAAAAGTGAACCCAACTTCTTGCACTGACCCATCGATGTAGGCACAAAATCAAACATGATAATTATAATATGTGATCATTACAAGGCTATGATCCATAGGATAAACATGTGTAGAACATCATAAATGTATAAAAATTAACTACCGTAAGTAGGATTCCCCCAAGTGGGGAAAAAATGACATGTAAGGAACATGAAACAAGATATCAAAGATAATATAGTATGGGAATTGAGAATGAAATCCATAAAAAGATAAGGCCCAAAACTAACATGACATAATCAAAAGCCACAATAGCGACAAGGAAATAAAAGATAATAGAAAATGTGAAGAAAGAGGATTGCATCATACATGGCATAAGAAAAAGGCCAAATTAAAATTAGAAAGAAAATAGTATATTATTTTGTCTACATAATGAGAGCGGTTTCTAATTTCCCCATACCTCGCATCATCCCCAATCTAGAATAAAAACACAAGAAGAATGTTAAAAATGAAGTTACATGAGCATATGTTCAAACTTATGTTAACATAAACCACTAAAGGTGTCTTTGAATCATCCACATGTTAACTTAGAATATGAAAACAAAGCAATATAGAAGGAAAGAATAATATAGATAAATAGATATTTAAATGAAGAATATACTCTCAATCTTGTTAGTACTCAAAAATTTTACAACCCTAGAAAATTAACTTGCAATCTAAACCTGAGGAACATAGATCAATTCCAATCAAAATGGAAAGTCTCATCATTAGCTTGCTAGTGATTATGGGCCAACTAACAAGAGCAACCAACTCTTCTACACATTTGCCTATATATGATGAAGGAGGATATTCCTAGAAATATTGGTAGGAGAATTAAAAATAAAAAAATAGCCTAGGTCACACAACTTAGCCACATCCTATGTGCAAGTATATTCCAATTATTTGTCACTAGATGCCTATCACACTAGCTTACTAGTCTTTCAAAACTAGATATATTTTCTAAAAGATTGACAACATGTAACAAATGTCACTAAATATGTAGCACTAATTTATATCCCCTAAGATTAATCCCCTTATACCTTTCATACATCATTTTGAACCTAGTAATCAAACATGTTATATTGCATAAACTTTTTTACCAAGACATTATCAAACATAACATAGGCTAATAAATATTTAAACAAGTTCATCTCTTTTTTAAAAAATTATCCCTTTTAATATAATTTAACTCATCCTTGAAGATTGTGTTCACCCTTACATATTTCACCTTTTGAACAAAATTGATCCTTGTGGCCAACTAAGAAAGTTATAATAGAATGCACATAAAACAAAAATAAATCTTCTCTATTTATCTTCAAATCCTTTTCAAGGAAAGTTTAAATTTTCCTATATAGATCTAGTATCAAAACTAACCCCTCACACCAAGTTTTGACAAAGAAATTATCTCCTATGCTCAAAATCAAACATTTAAAAACATTTTCATGCCATACAAGCCAAGTCCTAGAATGTAAAATTGATCATAAATTGAAATCAAATAGTGTTGGGTAATAATTGTTTTCATAATTGAATTTCAAATCATCTAATTATAAATCAAAATGCATAAATTAGACTATAATCACATTTTAAAAATTCAAGTACAATTCAACCTTCATCCTCATAGCTAAGAACTAGTAAATGATTCTTCACATGTCATGTATCAACAAACATATATTTAAAACAAAATAGGATGAAAACACATACGTTTCACTAGTAGTTTTCAATTCATTCACATTATCTTCCATAGTTTAACCAACTATGTTCATCCTTTCAAGAAAAACAGATAAGTGCTACTCAACACATTGAAAATAAGATTCTTAACAAAGCCATTGCAAAATGCTTCAAACCATATCTCTACACGGTAAAGAATTGGATGAAAACAATAAATTCCAATGAGATACACATGGTTATGAACACATATCCATAATATAATATCCATCAATTTACACTTCCAATTTTAAGACAAATTATATCTTAATCCCTATACAAACTGTTTCCTTAAACATATGTGTTTTTTATGACATTCATGTTTCAAATATTAATAGATTAAAAATGTTTCCAAAGCATTATCGATACAATATTATTTAACACATAAATTCATAAGTCTATGAGAATTTAGACTAATATTTATTACAACACATATCATTATCCAACATTTTTGAATGGATATAATTACAACACTATTTCAAAATTTATATACAAAAATTTTTTACAATTATAATCTAAATGTTAAGAACATAGGAACTTCTCCAAGCTCCCTATTTCACATCAAAACATCTCCAAATTTTAGACCAATCTTAGATGTCTACCACCCAACTATGTGGATCCTTGAGGTGTACCCCATTAGACTTGGAGGTGAGCTCTCAGTTCATGAAACACACACATACTATATACATAGTTTGGAAAAATACAAAACACGACATGTTAGTGTAGGTTTCTTATTTTATTTAGTTGGCTATTATTGTATTTTACTATATGTTTATTTATCTTACTTAGTTGAAGAGAGTGGGTCATTTTAAGGGTAGATTCCATCTTCCATGAGTGTAACTCTCACCTATTTTTGGGTAGATGGAATTACTTCTCTCATTTGTTGTATTTACCTCCTTCCTTTTCTATTTATGTATCCACTCATCTAGCTTGTATTCATTCATTGAATTGCAATCCATTGATTAATACATTTATGTTTCAATCCATATTGTTGTCTTGCAATATTATGCTTGTCTCTTATTCTTGGAAGTTGTCATTATTCTATGTTTTATTCTTGAATCATTGTGAAATAATGGTTGAAGTGTTTATTCTACACTAGATGTGTGTTCTCATGTTTTTTCTATATTCTATCATGGTTTCAAAGCTTTGTAGTGTCTAGGGTAGATCATTCAGTTTCAAATTTTTAAGAGATCCTTCCTTGTAGGATTTTATGTGTGAGTTGTTTATTAGTACACCATGTCTCTTTTTGAGCTACACTATTACACCAAGTGAAGCAAATGGTTGAGCTTGTACAATTGTATAGAGGTGTGAAATGCTACTACAAGTCTTGAAGTTTGACCAAGTTGATCATTTGCACTAATTGGGATGGTTCTTCATGCCATGATGTACTCCATTAGAAATATATTCTTGATTTCTCCCATGAGCATGTGTAAATATTTTTCCTATAGATGTGTTCTAAGCATAAAATGTTTCTCTTGTTGATGTAATATTGTATGAAAATTCTAACTATGCCTATGGGTTATTTTATGCTAAGAGATTGATTGAAAGTACTATATAATCTTGTCTTGAAGTTTTAATCGCATGATGGTTAGGTTTTAAACTTAAATGTTGTGCCCTATTGTATATCCCCTATTTTTGATAATTTTTTTCTTTAGCATCAACTCTTTCATGTTTATTATGTTGTCTCTTACTATCAGTTTATTGTAAGCTCGTGAAAATGAATGTAATTCATATTTTTGTTTATGTAATGCTGTATCCATGGTTGACTGGATGATTTCAAGATGTGGTATGCTATGTCATGTTTGAAAACATATTTTCTGATTTGGTGAGATGTTGACTAGGTAACCTATGCAAGGGTTGTAAAATGATTTAGAGTGTATTTTAATTCCTCTTTTCAACATTGTATGGATGTATGTTGTTTGACTATGGACTATGGAATGATTTTCATTCCATAAATTAATCTAGTTACACATATTCATTCAATTTACTAGTTGCATAATGATGTAGCAGTTGTAAATAAAACTAGTAGAATACACTAGTGTCTATGCTTAGATACTAGATCTCTTTGAATATGTTCATTTAATTCAGAACATTTAAACTCATCCTTAAGATAAATTATAAGTAGTCTCTAAAAGTTAAGGTTCTCCACAGTTACCCGTAAACCTATTAAGTGTAAATGATGAAATATAAAATATTAAGAAATATCATTTACTCTAGAGTTTCACATTCAATTTGTTATGTCACAATTCACAATGTAACTATTTTTCTGTTTCAAACTCATATTTATAATTCACTATACATGTATACCAAACAACAAGTAATTTTTCCATGTAACCTTGGTCTTATCATAGTAACATACATAATCAGTACAAGAAATCTCAAAGTAAATGGTAAATAAAGTAGACATAGTCATCATATCATTGTTAGATTCTAATTCATAATGAGCCATATTTAGTACATAAGAAAACTATTTAATAGATAGTACGATCTTTATAATTCTTAAGTCCACACATGATAGATCATCACAATAGTGGAAGAAAAACATCAAAAACTATAGGTATAATTCTTAGGGGTCTTTCATACTCAAAGTATATAGGTGTTATTTTTGGTTACATTATAAATATTAAAATCATAGAGAACTACAATTTTTGGTAATCCCTTTTTTGAAGTTGACTTAAGGACAAAGTGCATCAAGCCCACATAATTGAATAACAATGAGTAATGCAGATAAGTTCTTCAAGAAACATTCCTTATAATCATATGAATGCATTGTCTCCTATTTGAGGTGTCAAACTATTAGACCATGAGTCCATAATAACCTTGGTGTAGTAAAAAATTATTGTTTTGTCACATTAAAATTATGACATCAATGGTTAATTATAATTTTGACATAGAATTAGAATTAGGACTTGTAATTTGGATATTTAATTGTCATTTTGACTTAGGATTAGAATTAGGAGTTCAATAATTAATTGTAATTTTGACTTAGAATAAAAATTGTGACTTGCAATTAGGACTTCAATGTTTAATTGTAACTTTGACTTAGAATTATAATTAGGACTTTCAATTAGGACTCATATTTAATTGTAATTTTGTCTATATATATTTCAACATAGAATTAGAACCCATGCAATTGTAATTTGAACAAATTGACTATCTAGTAATGTTAAAAGAAATAGTCTTAAATTTTGAAATTACTTGAGAGAATCTCTTCAATTTTCTTAATTTTTCATAATATCAATTAAAGTAAATAGATGTGTGATTTTAAGTAAATAGTCTATGAAATAAATACACATTTAATACTAAAATAGCTAGAGTACATGAAATAAATACTAACATAGCCATAGTCCATGAATAAATGTATCATTACACTCTAAGTTCTATCATCATCAAAGTAAAAAGGTTTGTTAGTTCCTCTTGAAATAGATGGAAGTGATATGGCCAATCATTGTGTTATCAATATCGATAAATTGTCATGTGAGATAAAAAACTCCTCAAAGGGAAGGTCATGTATAATAAAGACTCCTAAGCAATTATATCAATGGAACCTTAAACCAAATCGACACTATGTGTCAAGAAGTACTAGAGTTACTTATGATTCTTGTGTCCTGACAAGTTACGAGTTGGGTATAAACAACAGATGCGGTAAATTTCTCCTAGGATGTGGAGACATAAAAGCCTTGGTTGTTAATGATAATAATACATATTTTAGAAAATGATAACTATTTGACTGTCAAGTATGAGATCTAGTTTTGACTAGTCATTGAGCATATTGATAGGTTGTCATAGACCCAAGATTGCAAGGATGCAAAGAGGGGCTCAATTCAAATACTTAAGTCAACCTAGCTCTTACCTTATAATTGTTGATTTACCTATGGTAGAGACATACTTAATACTTGTTAGACAGGTATAGGTTGTATTTAAAACATGCAGAACTAATCATTCAGTATAAGATGTCGGAAGAATGTAGTCTCCAAGTTGAGAAAAGAGTGCGTGAACATAGAATTTAATTATATGAAACTTTTCCCAAAGTAATGCAAAATCCATGCTTGGATTGTTGGTTCACTGTGTTCCTAATTTGCACAAACAGTCAGATGGGTTGTTCATAGCTAGAGCTAGACTAGAAGTTGTTCAACTGATTGTTTCTGCTAGGGAACTACACTAGTTCTCAGATGACACATTAAATCAGTTTGATTCTCAATATCTATACCCTCGAGAAGGGAAGGGCCACTTCCAATAAGAAGGTGAGTGAGGGATCGTTGGTTTGTGGTTGGAGGAAAAGTGTCAGGATGATGCTCACCCTATTGCAGTAGAAATGCCAAAGGCTTATGAAGCAAAAGACATTACTTCAATTACAAATTTAGTAGAAAGATTTGTAAGTTGTAAGAAATTATGTGACCATTGAATATTGTATTAAAATACTTTGATGCAATATGTAATTATTAAATTTCCTTTTGGAACAAAATATTTTTCTGTTATTGAAAATTATTGAATTTATTCCTAAATGATGTCTTTATTTTAAATGATATTTGAGTTGGATGATACATACGGTATTAGAGGTACTAGGTTCAAAACTTGGACCTAGGAGCTCATTGTGAGTTTTCACAGATTGACAAGTGATGGTAATGTTAAAATGGTTTTTCTTGTGCCAGAATGGTAGGAAGGAGAACACGTAAGAGAGCCAAGAAAAAAAAACCTAGTAACATGCCTAAGGTCAATATTAAGAAAGAGTCTTCTCTCGAGCCAAAAATGAAGGAGCCAATAAGCTACAAAAACTAGGCTTGGCTCACAGATTTAGAGACGCTAGCCAATGTACTCAAATGTATCCACCTTGAAAGGAGGAAACAGTTAGAGGCAACAAAAAAGTTGTCAGTTCCCACTTCTTTTAAGATTAGTAAACTGTCTACCCACCGAGATTTTTCTTTCAGATATGGTCAGTATGCACCTGTAATAGGAAAGGAGGTGTTGGTTTCTCATACTCATGAGTACATCCACCTACTAAGTTGGTGTTAGTTAACTCTAATGGGGAGGAGGAACCCAAGGAAATTCCTCTGTCAGGAAGTGATATGTAGACACTTTATGCTTGTAAACAGAAAAGTTTTGTATTTGAATAAGGATGTAAAATCCAATATGTGAATAAAACAATTTTGGTTTTCTATATAATAATGGTGCATGTGGAATACCTCTAAATTTTTGCATTTACGAACTTATAGTTTTATATGTAAAAGTTATTTGTTCTGATAAAAATCCTATGCGATGATAGGTGTTGGAAATACCAGCAAAATCAACTAGGAAGGAGCCTAGATGGTTTCAGTTTTGATAGAAACCCAATGGAAAAACTTGATCAAATCTTGTCTGTGCTAAGTTTAAAACAAAGGAAATATTAGAAAATCTAGAATAAGAAGTTAGAGTAGTAGAAAACATTAAACAACACCATTCTGAGAAGGGGGGAGAAAACACTCAAGGAGATAGTTTGTAAAGTAAACCAAGAGGAAGTAAACTAGATTCTCAAGTCCCTAGTGAAATCAAAACTTGCTTCATTTTGATTTAGTGAGGGATATGAAAAATATTACTCCCCCTAAGTTCAATGGAACTCTGAGTGGTGATGCATCCGAGGCTTGGCTGACAGAAATGGAGAAATATTTTGAGATTAGAAACTACTCTGAGATTACTAAGGTAGTCTGGGGAGCTTACCAGCTATTTGGAGAAGCATACACTTGGTGCATGAATATGAAAATGGAATTAGGACTAAGTTCCCTAAGTTTGACTTGGAATCAGTTTGTGGACCACTTCAGAAAATGATTGTTGCCACACTTATATTTTGATAAAAAACTAACTAATTTCAAAAACTTATGTTAGCGAGACATGACTGTTACAAAGTACTAGAATTCACAAGGCTATTAAAATATGTAATGCAATATCAAAAGGATGAGAGATTCTAGATAAGGAAATTCATTATGGGCTTGAACGCTCAAATCGAAGGTGAGGTAGACATTCATGGACAAAGAACCATGGACCAGGGCTTTGAGAAGGCCATCAAACAAGAATAGAAACTAAAGTCTATCTCAGCTTATCAAGAAAAATCTCATAAGAAATACAGTTGGAATCGTCCATCCACCTCTTTCAAAAAGAAAAATAGGAATTAGGGTACAAAAAGAAGGAACTATGGCAAAGATTATAGGTACCATAGAAATGAAAACAAGAAAGAGTATGGAAGAAATACCTCTAAAAGGAATGATGAAAATCCCAGCTTATCTTTAGTAAAGAAAGGTCCCCCTAGAGGATGTTACACTTTTTGAGGAGACCATTATGCTAACCAGTGCCGTACTAAGACCTCAGGGAATCCATATCAAGGTAACTCTCTACCATCACAAAAAACAACTTTCCAATAGAGGATCCATGCCACTTTGGACAACCAACAGGATGAATACTAGATCACCCCAATTGAAACCACGAGTAATTTATTTGGCATTCCAGTTACCATTCTCATAGATATTGGTGCAATATAAAGTTTTATTACTCCTAGGTTACTCTATAGAATACTAATAAGAGCTAGGTTCATGGCGAAGCCATAGACAGTAGAATATGCAAACAAGTCTAGAGCTCAGGTAAAGCAATGCTTGTTTGAAGCTAGATTGAGTCTGTCCTCTTTTTCTATTGAAGTCATATTATATGTGGCCCTACTAGGATCTTATGATATTATCCTAGGAATGAAATTGCTATGGCAACATAGGGTGAGAGTGGATTGTTTTCTAAACTATCTTGACTCAAAGAGTTCAGTGTGAATTGAAAATCAGACAGATCTCTGCTATGCAATTGAAGAGAGCAAGTGAAAGGGTTGTCAGATGTTTGTAGTCAAGATGGAAGAATTGAGTGAGAAGGGTGAGGTTTCAATGAAAGAAAAAGGAAGCTTTGTAAAAGATCATCTTTGTAAACAAATATTACTAAGCTTTAATATATATTTGTAGATATCTTTGTTTGTTGAAATTTGTGCATATGTTATGGTGGCTTTTTCCTACCGTCTTTGCTTCTTTTTCATATATGATCATTTATTTTTATTTCTCTAAATGTTAAGTAGTAATCTACATATACGTTATGGTGGTTAGTCTTTGCTATAGGAGATTAATTTTCCTTACCTGATTACATTGCTCTTATCTTCATGTTGAGTAAGGATAGATGGTTGATTAATTAATTTTTCTTGTGGTCGTACAAAGGAGGATTAGAAGATAATAATTTCCATTCAAGTTGAGCAATTCTCCTTTCTCATCACTTATGTCTCCTTTTTTTTTCCTTTCTTTCTATCCCCATATCTTTTCATATTTTACTTTATTACCTATGTACTTTATCTTAATCTTAGGTTTAGAGTAGCTTACTTTGTGCTTCATTGCTACAACTTGCTATGAGCGAATGGACTATTATTTTTCAAATCAAGGTTTTTTCTTATTTTTGTGTATGACTAACTTTTGTAAGAGAAAGAACTAGTTCTTGTACATTCAACTTGTACACATTAATCATTCACGTTGTGCCCTTTGTGAAAGAATAAGATATCAACTACTTATTATCTTTGTGTGCCGATACCTCGTAATCTTCAACCTTAGAGAGATCTTCTAATTATCTTTTCAAGAGAGTATGTATCTCTTGATTCATCTTGACATTGGCATGCCAATTGTGTCACTAGAAGATTAGAACTAGAAGGTGTACCATCTTGATGATGTTATTTGACCAACCGAGTGCTACTTTGATTACTTGATGCCTATACTTATGTCCTTTTAGCTACTTTGATTACTTGATGCCTATACTTTTCCTCTACCCCATTTACACATATAACCTCTTATATATTACCATGAGTCTAGCTTCTAACATATTCATTCCCTACCTTGAGATCATCCATTCTATGTCAAGGGTCATATCCATGATGTGTGGGAGTGGTCTCACATGTCACAAATTTGATCCAAATTTTCAAAATTGAAAATTCAAATTTATTGTCTCTTGCCCTTCTCTAGTATCCATTGGGAGTCGATTTGGTAAATGTATGCGCAACCAATTGTTATGTCCTTATATTTAATTGTGTTTGTTTGAACATTAATTCATTATCTAATCATCCCTATAATCATTTGAACTCCTAGAGCATTCAAAGAGCAATCACTATAGGAATTTGTTTTAACTTGAAGCACTAAAAAATTCTAATTTGCATCAAAAGTCATATATGACATCTACATTACATGGGATTGTTGTCTCTTATCCTTTCCATGACCATAACATTGATTAATCAAGTGAGTTGACCTAGGAGAAATTAAGCCTTGCTACATTGTGACTTCCACAAGGTATTTTTAAATACTTCCAATGTTTATTTTATTTTATTTTATTCTTTTTTTTATGGAGGTCATCCACAAAATAGTTTTTGCTACTCGTTTCAAGAGCAGGAGCCTTAGGCTGAACCTCTTTGGCTAAGAGCCAAGGACTTAAGGGTATACTTCCAATGTTTGACAATCATCACAGAGCACAAATCACAATGGTTTGGGTTGGATAAGTTCATAGTGTATGGGGTTGCTTCCGTGTGACAAGTCAATTTTGTGGCAAACGAGATCGATCTCACATAATCCAAATGAAGCCCTTGAAAAATTGGCACAATGTTATGGTCTTAAGACAAAGTACATGTATTGGGTTTTCATTATTATGCCCAAGACAAATAGATTTCATTATCACATCAAATCTATTATTCTGTATCGTTCCTAAAACTAAGAATTTTAATTCGTCTTGATTAAATGCCTCATTTAACATTTTGATTAACAACTTTATGATTCCCATCTGTCATACTCACTTAAAATGCTATTTTATTTCTATTTATCTAATTTTATATAATTTATATCTAATTATACAATTATATACAGAATTATATATAGAAGACAAAGATCTAGTGGTGTTTGTAAGGATATTGTAGTACGAAAGTATGAAGATAAGACAAATTTCTAGTGGTGTTCTTGAAGGCAACACAAAATTGCACGCGTATATAGGCAAAACAAAATTCTAGGCGTGTTATCTAAGGGGACGTGTTTTCTAAGGATATTGTACTTGAAAATGACAACAACCAAATTTCTTTAAATCAGAATTTACAATAAGTGTGAGTTTGACCAGCCTAAATGAAAACCACTGGTTGTGTCCTTCCAAAATAAATGGACATCGGCAGTGTTAGAAACTAGTGATACAGGGTGAAGCTCTTATGTTAACCTTCGCGCTGCAAAAAATGAGTATCACTCCACCAACGCTTACAGTCATACACAGAACAAAAAGCCTGCAAACAAGTGAGAAGCAAAAGTATCACTGAGGCCAACAGAGTGAGGAGCTGCCACGAACCAAATATGTGTTTGTTTACGTATTCTTTCACAGAAACGCTCCATCTCTTGTGATAATGCTTATTGACGTCTGCTATGACTTGTTCAAATATTTAACTTGTGTCAATTTCACACATTTACCCATTCCGTTCCACATGCTTGCCACTTTCCCGTCGTCTGCTATTTCTCTGCAGCCTAACATCTCCATCTATGTCGATGATGATGTTCATGAAATCTGTGTAGCGAGTGAAAACCAGCGCACCAGTGGTGGCCGAAGCTTCGAACACCACCAGATTTCTGAGAATCACTTCTGTATTCGAATCCAACCTCACTCTGGGAAGATAAAGTGTTGCAGTCGTCGGGTCGAAGCGAATTGTGGTGAGGTCTTCGTCGGTAGGAAGAAATTTCACTCCTGCTGACTATAAATAAGATACCGAGGGAATCTCCAGTTCGTCGCATGTAGGTGGAGTTTCAACAGAAGAATATCCTCTTTCCTCATCTTTTTGAATATCATTTTCATTTGTGTGCTGAATTGAGGAATTTTGAAAAGTGGAAACAAGATGCGTGGACATCTGTGTCACAAACTGGAGGGGCCTTCCTTTCAGGAGATGCTGAGACAGCACCGAGAGATGTCGAACAGGGCCAATGTTTAATGAGGAGAGAGCCTTCCATACGGCTTTCATTGCTAGTTTTACGTAGGTTTTATCTGGCAACGGGACCTTCTCGTCCTCATTCTTTTTAGTAAAGGCATCTTCCATGGCCGCCGCAGGGACAATACAGTAGTAGAGCACCTCCAATATGTGACCCCTCTCATTTATACGCAGCCTTGAACTATCCAGCATCTTGAACATAAATGGCGACCATTGTTGACAGGCAAGACTTACAAGATTGCAGAACTTTTCATCCGCCTTGTTTTGAGAACCCAACTGCATCTCCAGCAGCTTTTACAAGACGAACAAAGGTAGCTGATTCTCTAGCATCATCAGATCTCTCATTATTGCACTGTCGGTTGCGCTCCTGCCAGATGGATCTAAAACTCTCCCCAGTCGCTTCACCTTGGACAACACTTGTGAAAATGCTTAGTCTGCCTGTTTGACGTAGAACTGCAAGGACTCCAGCACGAAGGAGGCATCCAAAGCCATTAACCATGCCAGGGTTTCCTGCTTGGAGTCCAAGTATTTGTGATAGCAGTTCCTGATTTGCCAGTCATACTTCTTCACCTCTTCGACCACAGATTCAAACTTAGAGTCACCGGTTATGGTCTTCTGAAATCTTCGCGCAGCAGCCACTTTGTACCTCTCCATTTGGTACAATTGGGACCTCCAGTGGTGATATGGTCCGATGGAGACGCACTGTGGAATGTATGCCTCTGGCTTCAATGGCAACAATTCCTTGGGTGCACCAAACACTGATATACAAATGCCTATTTCTTGCTCTTGATCGCAATTTATTTGTAGGCACTCCTTGATTTGAACAACCCAGCGATCTTGATCTATCTTTAGTTGATCTACGTTCAATGATTCCATGATTCCCAATGGATAAAGAATAAGACGTCCCAGAAAGGAAATAGATACACACAGGATGAAAATTAGATAACCGAAGGCTCAAATATGGGAAACACTGCGGCTGAGTGTCACATATATAGCTTCAGCCTTGTAAACACCGAACAAAGCAACTTTAGTTTCGCAGAAATTTCTCTATTTCCAGAGAGCATTGCAAATTTAGTTTGATAGAAATTTCGAGCTTCACATGGTAAATGTTTTTCATAAAGGATTCCATTCAATGTCTAGAGGGGCTGCTTCTTGCTCTCACATGTTTCTGGCACACATGGGTATAATAGCGACACCGGCAATTTAACCAGTGGTATGAGAACACCAACCGTAAATAGTTGGTGGGTTGTAAACCACCGACTGTACGGATGGGAAGAGCTTAACCAGTTGGTGCGTTGTAAATGACCGGCTGGTCAAAAACAGTACAGCATCACACTCCAGGTCGAAAACACGCCGACGGTTGGTACGGATAGCTTGGTCAAAGGAAACTATTGGTCACTGGCCATTTGTCAAAGTTTTTTTTGTCGCCTGCCAGGAAAGCCGTACAGCTGGTCATTTAGAAGGCACTGGCTGTTTAATGCTAGCGTACGGATGGGTTGACAAGTCTAGCAGTCGACTGCATCTAATGACCAAAATGATTGGACTCCTTTCGACTGTTCATGTCGTACTATTCGTCAACTCCATTTTAATTATCTTCGACTGACCATACGAACATTGACCAGCCGGTCGGTTACAATGCACCAGCTGGTTAAGACGATTTGTATGAGAAGGCCCATAGTAAATTGGTGAAGAATTAAAGGTAATTTTAATAGGGTTTTGTTAATTTCGAACGATTAAGAAACCAAATAGATAAGTAAATTTTAGGAATCTTACATTATGTTAAATAATGCAATGATTTCTAGTAGTTTCTAGCTTTAAGAAAACATTGGCATTTGCCTCTAAAAATAGACAAATGACACTTTTCATCCTTTTTGCACCTTAAGAAACCCTGGAAAGTGAAAAAATCTTTAAAAGCTCGATGCTATCATTTAGGTTTTTATTTGATGATAATTTGTTTACATTTTCAAAATAATTTACAAAGTAATTTGGAAAACCCACGTAGATCACAAGCAACTAAACCTGGCTGGTCATAGTTTATTGTAGAGTTTACATGGTTTGACCCATGACGGTTCATTCTTCGACAACATGGCTGGCTCTTACCTTGCTAATTTAAAAGGAACGCCCTATCAAATTTACCATTCATCCATTTAAGTTTAAGCCCTAAAAGGAACGTCATTAAGTTTTTTAAGGACCTCTTATATAAGAAAGAGTAAAATACTTTATTATTCATTCGATAATCTTGTAGATACAAAACAGCAGCATATATAAAAAACTAAGGGAATTGCAGTTATTGTAGTTATGAGGAGTTGAAGTTGGTTTACAGTTACAACGAACTGAACCGACTGCCAACTGAACAAAGTGAACAATGTAGTAATCAATGCTAACATTCCCCCCCTTATTACATTGTTCCTACAATAGTACCAATTGACCCCCCCTTAATGCTAAACTACTCAACAAAGCTGATTACATAATATGAATACATATTTATAGAAGATCTTCTCCCAAAGAACAAATCCTAAACCAAGCAAGGCTCCATCATGCTGTCCTGTCTACCTTCAGAAAGGCGTAGCTTCAAGCTGTGTTCTTGAGCTCTTTAGTCCCAAGCTCTCAAATCACAGAGTCTTGAAGTATTCGACAATGGACCCTAAGAGATACGACAGATCTCTGCCATGTTGTCTAGTGACCGCGAAAGGGTATAATTCAAGATCATATACTCTTTGAAGCTTGTTGGACAACAATCCATATTGAGCTCAACACCAAACCCCAAACCTGTCTCCAAAACAAAATCTTCACAAAACATACATTCTTCAAATCTGTCAACTCCGTCAGCATCAACAAAGAAAAACAAAACAACCAAAACCAAAAATGCTTCTCATGCAAAGCATCATCTCAAATCAAGAAGCTAACTTGAGATGATAGAAAATCCTCCATCCTCTGATGCCGCCTGCCTCCAATTTGAAGCTTAAAGAGCATATCCATAGAAATTAATAGTACCATCTGGTGGATCCTCATCCTCAATATCTGGTGGATCCTTATCATCTTCAATGCAAGCAAGATTTCCTTCATTTTTAAGTTTTCCTTTAAGAACATCACTAGCTCGAGTTCTACAATCCCAAGCTATGTGACCATTTTTCTTACAATAAAAACATTTGATTCTCTCTAATCTTTTGTAATTGCTTCTTGAAAATAATGCTTTCTATTGAGGATCATCTTCTGAGTCTTCTGTTGTTTTCTTCTCTTCTGATAGAAGAGCAGAAATCATACCTTCTAGAGTTTGTGAAGGTATTTGACTGAGTGTAAAAACAACATTGTTGTATTTTGAAGGTAAACTATTTAATAGGATGGCCCTAGCATCATCATCATCTACTGTAACCTTAACCTCTGCTAGCTATCTAATGAGAGACTGCAAGTTACTTATATGATTTGACATTGTGATTCCATCTTCCATCTTAAACCGAAATAATTGAAGTTTTAGAGAAAACTTTGCATTAACGGCTTTTGCTCCAAACAATTTATTCAGATTATCTCAAATTTTGGCTGATGATTTATCCAAATCAACATGATGCAATTTGGTGTCAGAAAGAGCAAGACCAATTATAGCCTTGGCTTTATCATCTCTACTACTCCAATCTAATAACTTATTTGCATCTGTCGGTGCTTTTTCCTTTCCACTTACTATTACCCACAAATTTTTATTCATTAGTTGTTTTTGAATTTTCATTCTCCAAGTTTGAAAATTGAAACCATAATACTTGTCTAATGGAATCTCCATGTAGATAATACTCGAAAAGATTGACTTCTTACTCAGACTTAAATACACACTTCAATACATACCAATGATCGCCAGATTTTGCAGACTATGTCTTCCTCATTTAAATGCCTTATGGAGAGTGCTACAAATGGCTTGGATAGAGAAACTTCAGTTCAGGCAACAACTGCTACATTAGAGAGCACAACGGCAATGAGAATGACTTTAATCTCCCTGCAAAGGCCTCCAAACAATGCTTCCTTCCAAGAGGCTATTTCTTGCACACCTCAGCAATCCATTGCCTTTTATCCTACTGCATGTGTCCTACAGGAGCAGTGGAGCAAGTTCGTTGCAGTGAATAGCTCTGATACCACATATGAGAAAGAGTAAAATACTTTATTATTCATTTGATAATCTTGCAGATACAAAACATCAATGTATATAAGAAACTGAGGGAATTGCAGTTATTGCAGTTACGAGGAGTTGAAGTTGGTTTATAGTTACAACGAATTGAACAACCTGAAATAACTTACAATGAACTAAACTGACTTCTGACTGAACAAAGTGAATAATGTAGTAATCAACACTAACATCTTAGCTAGTGAAGAAAGCAATCCACAAGTCTAACGTTCATTAGCAATCCACAAGTCCAACATTCATCAGCGGTTGCGAACATCCCTAAGTTGGTAACGGATGAACAAAATGAGAGCCTTATAAAAGAATTCAAGTTGTTGTATTTTCTATGTTGGGTGATAAAGCACCTAGACCAGACTATTAGGTCGGGCCTAGTCTTTGAGAAATGATTGACTTTCATTGGTAGAGATGTATTTCTAGTGGTGGAAGAAGCAAGGAAAGACAAGAACATATTGAAGGAACTAAACGCCTCTTTCCTTGCTCTAATCTCATAAACAAAAAGTACCTCTTCTTTTGTAGAGTTTAGACCAATTTCTCTCAATAATACCATATATAAGATCATTTCTCAAGCAATGGCCTCTATACTTGCAACCATTATTCCATTAATAATCTCAGAAGAACAATGAGGCTTTGTGCTTGGGTGAGAAACATTAGAAGGAGCAATTGTCACAGACAAAGTTATTCGTTCAATTTATGAGTTTAAATTACTAGCTATGGTTATCAAATTGGTCATGGCCAAAGCATATGACGAAGTCAAATGGGAGTTCTTCTTCAGGATCTTATGAAACTAGGCTTTTCCAAAGTATGGTGCAAATGGATATATTCATGTATTTTAGGGGTTAAATTTTTAGTGCTAGTGAATAACACTAGTGCTAGATCCTTCAATTCCAAACAAGGTTTGAGACAAGGAAATATTCTATCCCCATACCTTTTTTATTCTCATGGCATAAGCATTCAACTAGGCAATCAAGGAAGAGAACTAGAGGAACAATTGGAAAGGTATTCATCTACCATTGATTCAGGAACTTTTTACACATTCATTCTTTTTATAGATGATACGATGCTATTTGAGCAAGCTTCTATCACAGAGTTCAAATCTCTTAGAGACACAATTTCTTCTTATTTTGAATTATTGGGATAGTTCATTAATTCTTCGAAACCAAAGGTGTTTCTCTTCTTCACATCCACTATTTTACAAAGACATGTTGTCAAAGTCATTCGATTCACGCTCTCCCAAGTAAGCATTTAGGAATTCCATTTTTTGTTGGTTCAAGAAGGATGGAACTTTGGAAACACATTCACACTCGGATAAAAAATAAATATCATGGAAAGGTAGGTAGTTGACTTTGGCTAGAAGACTGACAATGGTGAAGGCGATTTTAGCTGCTATCCCTACATATAGGATGTCAATTCTCAAAATACCTAAAGGGGTAGTAATAGAACTTGAAAAATTTGTTAGGTGCTTTTTATGGCAAGGAAGCTCAGATAAGAAAAGGATTCCTCTTATCTCTTGGGAAAAAAATTGTAAACAAAAAATGACTAGGTGGTAGGTGTGTTAAACATGGAGCTACAAAATATAGCTCTTGGAGGCAAATGGGAATGGAGCATGAACACCAAACCAAATGCAAAATGTGCAAAAAATATGCAGGACAAATATTTGGACAACAGGGATAGAGAAAAGATCTTTACAGTGGCCAATCCACTAGTAGGTTTTAAAATGTGGAATTTTCTAATCCAAGGTAGAGAAGTCATTTTGTCACATTTAGCATAGATTGTTCACAATGGGGATAGGGCACTATATTTGGAGGATTCTTCGAATGGCCATCCTTTGCAATCCACCAAAAATGATTTTAATGAGGTGAAGGAATTTCTTAGACAAGCTTGGGGAAACAAAATCAATAAATACAAGGAAACTTGGGATCAGGCAAATAGTGTGAACATCAAATGGAAGAATTTTAATGATTGTAATTTTCCTAGGTCTCAAAAAGAATTTTGAACAAGATATTGTCACAAAGAGTCATCACTTCCTTGGAAAATGAAGATGAGATTAATTGGGCAGTGACTAAGTTAGGGTTTTACACTATAAATCAAGGATACAAATATATTTTAGAAGAAAATAAAATAGATTGGTTGTGTCAAATATCTTGGAGTGATGCTTGTCTACTAAAAGTGGGAGCATTTACATGGCTGACTCTACATAATAGAATTTTAATAGGAAAAAGGTTGGATAAGATGGGCATTTCTCTTATTTTAGATGTGTACTTTGTGGAGAAGAATAAAAAGATGTGGACCATCTACTACTAAATTTCTCTTTTAGTAACAAATGTTGGAAATGGTTATGTGCAAAGTTGAATTGGAAGCCCCATTCCCTAAGTCTCTACTTGAACACTTTAAAGGTTGGCCTGACCAACCATTCATATTGAATCAACTTTTGCATGTATTTGAGAGGTAAGTCCCTCATTGGTCATTTGGCACATTTAGATGGAAATGAATCATAGAATTTTTAGAAAATCTCCCTCTCCCATATCCAAGGTGATCAATAAAATAGAAGGAGCTATTTTAGAAGTAGTATTGTCAAAGATCACCAAGTGTATAGATTCAAATGGTAAATTCACAAATTGGATAACTCCTTGCTTAAGCAATGGCAAAAGTTGCACCCTCCTCCCTCTCATACACTAATTCAAAATAGCACATCTAAGGTGGATAGAAGCAAAGTTAAATGGTCTCCTCCTGCAGCCCCTTTCATCAAGTTAAATTTTGATGGTGCCTCTCAAGGCAATCCCGGTGTATCTAGTGCAAATTACATACATAGGGATCCCCATTAGAATCTTTTGGCAGAAAAGATTATCAAACATCCATAGGGTTCAAATAATAAAGTAGAAGCTTATGCACTCATGTTCGGTCTGGCTCTAGCTAAAGAATCTAATATAAAATAGAAATGGATGGAAGGGTACTCTATGTTGATAATTAATGCCTTGAAGACCAAAAGTGTGTCTAATTGGAAAATGAAGTATACACTTCAATCCATTTAGAAGAGCCTTGACACATTGGACTCTTATCAATGCTCTCAGTACTATAGGGAGGAAAACAAAGTTGCAAATTGGCTTGAAAATCTAGCAATAGGCTAGTTTGAAAGCTCCAAAGTTTATAAATTGAATTCACAGAATCTTCCTTTAGGCCTTCAACATTTGATAGAGTAGGATAAACTTTCAAATCCTCCCCAGCTGGTGCTCCAGAAAGATAAACATTTAGGTGGGTGAACAAAATATATTAAATCATTAGACTATTGGTTTCATATCCTTAAGGTAGAGTACAAATCCAAAATTTGTAGACTATTGGTTTCACATCCTTGAGGCAGAGATTAAATGTTTAGTTCAAATTCAAAGTTTGTTGGGATGACGGTCAGGATAAACTTCTGTATCGAGAAGGGAGGTAGAGATTTAGTCTTGTCTTACAACATCTCCAACAAGTTGTCACCATCCAGCCAATAGATCTAAATTAACCACATTGAATACATCAAATTACAAGCAAAGTTAATTTGTTAGCTTTAATGATGGGGAGGAAATTTATTCAATTAGATCTCAAGGGTCACCATCATATCAACTTGCAGGGATTGATGGTACTTCTAGTGGATTCATTTTCATTAACTTCAATAGAGAACCAGATGACAAGGTGTGAGAAATATTTTGAAACATCATTTTGCATGACAAAGTATTCCCTATTTCATTTATTCCTTTCCACCTCTAAAAGTTGCTAAATAGGAAAAAAGCCCATATATCACATCACAAATGGCAATTTATTTCACGTCGATTCTAGAATATCCTTTGGTGTTCTCCAAACTCTCTTCTGTGTGTAGGTGTATCATCAAGGCAACACATATAGAAATTTAGACCATGAACCTTTGGGTTTCTCTCACCTTGTTGAATTGGAAGCCAATAGAACAGGGTGCCTATGACATGGTGAAGTTACGACAAGGTTTTGACATTGATTTCCCACATGTGGAGTTCACAGTTAGAATTGTCATTGGTGATTCGCTACTTAGAGCTTCCTCCCAAGTCCCGAGCATCTCCAATATGGCCTCAATCTTCTTGTTAAATATCATGGACATAGTTTAAGAGCCATATTTTGTGGAATCAATTGGCTTCAATGTCATCCATGAATATCTACTTAACACTAATAGGTGGAAGTGCACATTGGAAGAGTACAATTTGTTTAATAGAGAAGCTCTAGTCAGTGGACTCTTTTCTATCAATTTTCTTTTCTTCTTGTCGGTTGTGGCTTATGTCTTTCATGCTTTTTAGATAGGGCTGCGCTCTAACTATGCTAACACTTTGACAAGCGTGTTGGAAGTCCATCGTTTGTAACTCCTACCTGGGTTGGATGCTAAGACCAAGTAAATTTATGGTACCATAAGATTTCTATTTTTGCATGAACTAAACTTGGTTCCATGCCCTTTGTCAATGGATCTACCTGAATCACTTGCTCTGCCAACTGCTCTCCCTCCTCCATCTAAGAAATGTGATTACTACCTTGACTAATAGTTTTTGTGGTCAGTAGACTATAGTTATGTTTTTTGTATGTATTTTGGTTGGTCGACACGATAAATAGTGCAAGCCTCACTGATGTTTTCTATGGCTTGGCTCTTTTTTTTCTGGTTTTCATAGACAGGCTCCATGTAATTACACTCTTTTTATTAATCCACTATGGGTGTTTATACACTTTTTCAAAAAAAATTACCGTTCATACTCAACTTTTTTAATGACTCACAATTTTATGTGGGTATTATCTTAGAATAGAATTGATTTGGGTTAGTTTAAATACATTCACAAATTTCACTTCTGATTATGGATGGATAAAATAGAAAATCAAGATATGCCTCTAGAAATATGTGTAGATGAAATTATATAGGGATGATGTTATTTGCTAACTTTTATATTGAAATGTATCATGTATATGCTTATAATAGCAAAAATAATAGCCCTATCAAAATGGGCCAAAAAGAAAGGGGAAAGGAGTGTCTAATTTTCACCTTTACACTTTATCATGTCTTTGACTTCCATTGGAACTACTATAAGAATATATGTCAAAGTAAAACAAGTGGTCAACATGAAAGTAAATATTAAGACACTCATGAAAATGATATTGATAAGGACATCAATTTTGTGTACTCTCCTCACTTTGAGTGCTCTACCTTTAAATTTGTGAAACATAAAAAACTAATGTGTAGACCCTTCATTCCTTTAAAATGTGTACAAACTACAACTTGATTAAAATTTCAACAATCAAGAAGAGGAAGAAAATACTTGAGAAGTAGATTTTGCTTGGAAAAGAAGGATTTTCCTTAGAGCAACAAAAATCAATATGACTTCTCCTAGAGTGAAAAAATAATATGATTATGCTTGGAGGAAAAGTAATCATCATGACCATGAGTCAATCATTTCAATTGTTCTTACTAAAGAAATGCTAATTAAATTGGCTACCTACATTTCATTCGGTTGCATACAAGGTATATAAGGAATTCAAAGAAAGGAGAAATATATATGATCATGTAAAGCCACATAAGCATGTAAGAATGAGGATATTTAATCATGTGATGGGAATGCAATAATATAGTATGACGTGTTCATGAAGAAATCCACGCGAAAGAAGGAGTAAGGTGCCCCTCAATGTTACCCTAATGAGGGTAGCAACATTTATGTAAGTGTAATATATAACTTTGACAAATAATAGTATCATAAAATTTAAAAATGTACTCATAAGGATATGTAAACATAGGATCATGCTATAAACTATAACCATGGTAAGCCTAAGTGAATATGTAATTATAATAAGGTAACATCAATGTAGGCACAAAATCAAACGTGATAATTATAATATGTGATAACTACAAGGATATGATCCATAGGATAAACATGTGTAGAACATCATAAATGTATAAAAACAACTACCATAAGTAGGATTCCCCAGAGTGGGGAAAACATGACATGTAAATATCATGAAAGAAGACATCAAACATAATATAACATGGAAATCAAGAATGAAAGACACAACAATATGAGGCCAAAACTAACATGACATAATCAAAAGCCACAATAGCAATACAAGGAGGATTTATTTTAGCATACTATCCCCCTTCAACCTGATGCAAAACCATTCAGGTAAAAAAAGGCCTATTAACCCCACTGTAGCTCAAAACATACAAAATGAACTGATGAAATTGAAATAGAGAAGCATAATCAAGCCTATTAGACATCCTCAATGGATGTCTAGCCTTGTCTTGATGAGGAAAAAGAATGGAGAGATTAGGCTATGTGTTGATTTCAAAAAATTGAACATTAAGTCTCTTAAAGACAACTACCCTCTAACTAGCATGGACCATTTGTTGCGAAGGATTATAGGTTTGGAGCTAATGTCAATGATTGATGGATTCTTGGGATATAATCAGGTTTTGGTCAAAGAATCAAAACAATACAACTCAGCATTCACCACTCCATGGGGTATGCATGTTTATGTGAGGATGTCATTTGGGTTAAAGAATGCATGTTCTACTTTTCAGAGAGACATGTATGTCACTTTCTCTGGTCTTATTGATGCAATCATTGTGGTATATCAAGAAGACTTGATTGTTTTCTCGAAGGAATGAGGTGAGCATTGTAAGCATCTTGAAATAATCTTCAAGAGATGTTTAGAGTATGGAGTTTCACTCAATCCCAAGAAATATACATTCGGTGTTGAAAAAGGCAAACTACTAGGACATATTGTGTCAAAGGATGGCGTAAGAATAGACCTAAAATGAGTCAAATCTATCGATCTCATCCCTCAACTAAAATTAGTTAAAGGAATGCAATCTTTCTTTAGGAAAATAAACTTTGTTAGAAGATTTGTTCCTAACATTGTTGATAAGACTAAAGCCATTTGAAATATTCTCATGAAAGGATAGTCAATTGCTTGGAATAAGGAATTAGTTGAACCATTTACTACTATAAAAGAAGCCCTCAAGGATGCATGAGCATTGTAAGCCTAGATTATTACAAGCCTTTTCAACTCTTCTATTTGGCTTCATACTTTACCATTGCTATTATTTTGTTACAAAAGAACAATGATGGATATGAACAACCCATTGGATTTTTAGTAAGTATTTACAAATTGTAGAATTGAAATAATCAATGATGGAAAAACATGTTTATGCTTTGGTTAAGGCAATCAAGAATTTTAGATTATACCTTATGGGTGCAAGAACTATTGCATATGTGTGATAGGTAAAAAATTAGGTTAATAAGATCAAGCATAGCCATGAAAACCTAACCCTACCATCATCAAAGAATCTAATCCAAATGAAATCAAAAGCATGCAATTCAAGCACAACATCACCTAGATTGTGTGATTCCTTGTTTATGATGTGGATTGCTTCTTCAACAATGAACAACTATGAAGATAAAAGATGCCATGATGGATGAATGATAATGATAATAAGCTCAATGGATGCTATGGATGCTCAAGTGCTCAATATGCTTAGGATGATAATGTAGACACTATATGAATGTTGGATCCTTGTAGTACGGAATGAGAGGGTGTTTATATAGAACTCAACCAAAATCAATCAATGGTGGAGATTAAGTGGCTATGTGAATGGCTAAGATTGAAGAATAGATATAGGTGAATGTGAAGATGACAAGTGGAAAGAAGATAGGGCTCATGTGTGCTTGTGTACATAAAAAGTACTACATGTGAAATATATTAAATAAAAGGATATAGTCCCACTTATCTTTTTAAATGAAAGAGTCACACATGTCGGCTCATGAGATAAATGATAAGAAAAATTAATTAAATAAATAGAATTTATTTAATTAATTGGAAAGTGGGTTTATGAAAGGAATTTTAATTAAATAAATAAAATTTATTTAATTAAAAATAGATAGAATGAAGATAATTAAATAATTAAAGATTGTTTAATTATAGCTTAGAAGAAATAGCTAATTAATTAATTAAATAAATATAAATTTATTTAATTAATAGAAGAAATAGATGTGTTAGGGATACTGCTCGAGTGTGTTAGACAAATGCAAATAATGTGTAATATGATATTTGAATGCTAATTATAATGAGTCAATTTTGGGTGTCTACATTTTGCCCCTCTTTAATATAATGTTCGATAGAGCATTGTGTCAAAGAAGATATGATATGTGTTTGATAAACAAGGTTATGCCCTAGTGTAACTGCCAGGTGATTCCCCCTTGAGAGGTAAGCCAGGCTAACCAGGAAGGGTTGGGTTGGCTCGCAATAGAAAAAAAGATAGGACACAAGGTTGACACGAAGAAAATGGGGGTTGGGTGGGAACAAATGGGATGATGCAGAAGAAAAAAGGCTTTGGGATAGAAGAATTAGGGTTTGGATAGGGCTACAAATAGGCTCATTTGTGCTCAGTTGTGTTCAAAAAGTGATAGAGATCTAGAGCTCCTTAGAGTTAGTGTGCGACGAGAGTTGGAGAGCTATCAAGGTGGTGATTCCATGTTGAGATCGTCATGTCGAGCGAGTGAGGACACATGGATGACCAGAGGGATCAGGTGTACTTGTATGTATCAAAAATTTTGCTGAAAGCATGATTTTGATAGACTAGAAGCGTCATAATTGCACACATGTCACAAGAAGCGACTAGGTCTTAGGATAGGCAATTCAGGTTGCTTGTGTAGGAAAACAGATCGCTTATAGTAGTTAAGTTCACTTTTAGGCACGACTTGGTCACATATAGAAAGAATAGGTCACTTTTAGTTGGCTAGGCAATATAGAGGCAAAATGCGCATATAGATATAAACAAGTCGCTTATGGGAAAACAATAGGCACATAGGAAAATATAGCTCGTAGGTAAGGAAAAAATGCTTGCTTAGGGGTTATAGCTTTCTTATAGGTGAAAGATAGGCACATGTAGAGGTTCAGCTCGCATATAGTCCAGCAGTGATCGTATAGGCAAAACAAGTCGCATACAATCAAGAGATAAGCGCAGATGGTAAAAGAGGTCGCTTTTGATTAACAGATAGGCGCATAAGGAAAAATGAACCACTTATAGTAGATAGAAGCTAGGATAGCAATAAACTATCAAATTTTTATAGCAGATAAGTACCGCAAGGGACTGACATGATGAATGGCATGATGTAAGATATACTATCACCTTTGTTATCATGGGAGCCACATCCTAGGGATTTATGGTTGGTGAGATTGTTGAATGCAGAGGAGTGGCTAGTGTTAGAGATCCTCTGGTTAGAGCATGTGTTGAGATTGGAGCCAGTGCAGGCACATCGAGGACTAATGACGGTGATGGTGGAGCAATGGATGAGCGAGCATAGTTCTTTCTTTTTACTGACAAGAGAGGCTACAATCACACTAGAGGATGTGTTTCAGATTCTATGGATTCCTATAGATGGGAACCGAGTTGATTATGATCTTGATATGGGTCCAGCTGTGTTCAAGATATTGTTTGAGACAACAGACATTGGAGTAGAGGGCTTAGAGATTCTGATGGCGATGATGGAGGAGCTATGTCATAGACTGCAGCAAGTGGTAGTGGCGATTATCAGATGGCTAGTGGGAGATAAACGAGCGAGATGCTTTCTAGTAGGATGGGGGATAGTGATGGAGGGGATGTTCACCTATGGTACGAGATATGCATGGGCAAAGTGTGTGCTTGGACAGGTCTATCATTTCCTGCATGATTGCGTGTATATGTTCAAAGTGAGTATGTCTGTAGGAGTTACAGTTTTGCATGTATGGGCTTATGAGCATATTCTAGTGATGAGACCAGAGGGATGGGTGGCTAGAGTAGGATGAGAGCCTTATGCAAGGGTGTACAGAGGAGCTCTGACGTACTGGCAGCGTAGAGGAGTGGTGTACTGGCGGAGGAGATTGGATGAGGTAGATAGCTTTATATAGAGGCCATGGCTAGGATGTGAGAGATGGGATGAGGAGGATGCTGAGCTTGTCTATGCTAGGCAGGTGAGATATATTTTTGGACGTGGCATATACATTATAAAGTGTTATTTTCCAGAGAGGGTGTTGAGACAGTTCGGATTACCACAGGAAGTACCAGTTGGTGATGCCATTTCTAGGAGGTGTTCAATTAGGGGCTAGAGGTTGTTGTTGACATGGTGTTGGTGGAGAGAGATGGACTATAGCTAGATGTATGGTAGTGGGGACAGGGTCCTGCAGATCTAGAGACCCTACTAGATTATGATTCATACTAGGTGATAGCTAGATTGACTCGATTGACGAGGGTTAGAGATATTGGAGAGATAGGGATGGCGAGATCGGTTAGGAGGAGGCAACAATGGGCTCCACCAGTGTAAGCTGTTGTACCAGCTATGCCAGGGATACAGGTACAGGGACAAATGCCAGGATAGCCTCAAATACTTGCACAACCTTAGGGGCAGATATTGATGGGTGATGATGTTAGGATTCAGTAGTTGCAGAGGGGGATCAGAGAGGAGAGGAGATGGAAGCAGCAAGCTCAGATGAGATTGAGGAGGGTGGAGATAGATAGACACCAGGCGGTGATTGGCTTACGACATGCTAGGGCTCAGGCTTAGTTATAATTAAGAGCCTAGGCTGGCGATGGACAGGATGATGGTGCACTTGCTAGGGTGATAGGGGAGAGAAATGTTGCTAGACATAGTGAGAAGATGATGAGATTAGAGCGAGATACAGTGGTACAGTAGGTGCAGATGATGAGAGCTAAGAGAGATGGTTTGCGGGTAGAGAGGGATATGGCTATGTAGCAGCTACAGGGGATGACTAGTGAGTAGGATAGAGCAGTGACTGCATTAGGTATAGATGGGGCGACAATGTATTTGGCCACATAGTTGACATAGGTATAGGTAGAGCTGCAGAGAGTATAGGGTGAGGCAAAGTACTATAGAAGCTTATACTATGATAGAGGCTTATACTATGGAGCTATGCTGGCAGAGCAGAGGTAGCCTAGCATTAGGAGAAGGTCAGGGGCTTCAGGTTCATGGAGGTTAGATGGATCTTGATCAGTAGCCTCAGTGATGGGGCCACCAAGAGATAGGGGGCTAGGTGTAGGACCCAGTGGTGGTGTTCAAGGCAAGGGAGCTACCAGTACTCACTAGGGATACCATGTTTATGTTGTATCATGATGAGTCCTAGAGCCAATTGTACATACATTCTTTATGGCTCAGCTTGTATATGTAGACACTTGTATATTGACACATGTATATATATATGATGGAGTATTGTTGATCTATATGATGTTGTAGTGGATGTACTATTGGTATTATGATGGTTATGCATGTTGTATTTGTATCTTCATGGATTATGTATGGATGTTTATGCAAATGATATGAATGGAAATGGTATAATAATGCAAATATGTAAATGATTATGATATGGATGGACTTATGCATATAGATAGATGGTAATGAGATGATATGTTATGAAATTATGCATGTCTAACACACTTGTTTTGCAGGATGTGGACGAAGGACAATGGAAATGATTGATCTTGGTTGAGGACTATGTAGGCGAATAATAGGATGAATAGATGTGATGATGGGCAGATTTTTAAGTAATTGCTCAAAATGAAAAGAAATGCAATCCTTATGTTTGATATAGCATATGGATGTTATGCACCAGGGTATAGAAGACCAAGGTATCGAGATATCCAATGCAAAACTAGCATGCTACAATCTTGTCTGAACGCATGAGGTGAAGATGTTGAGCCAACATACACAAGATATGAATAATAGCTAGTGTTTCAAGACGGACTTTGATGCTACAAGCAATGGTTTAAGCTTATCTCCACTACACATAGTGATAGCTTGCTAGTTATATGTATGGAGCTAGTCTTGACATAGAATAGTCTCAAGTGCATAAGAGACTGTTTAACTTCTCAGATGCTAGAGATATTGATATGTAAGATGCTAATCCCAACATGTACAAGATACCAATACGCATAGGAAGAGAATAAGATCATCCCGCAAACACGGCATACAAAAACAATATGACCATGCCCCATTCCTTACTTCATCACAACATACCAAGATATAGATAGATTGAGGTAGTCTTGATTAGGCATAGAAAAGGGACAAAAGATAAATCAAAAGATAAACAAAAGATACTATCATCACGTTCTCTTGCCAAATTTAGGTGCTCTTAGATGGATTTAAGTTGGCGCCTTGCTAAGAGGAAAGCTGCATCCTGTTGAAGGCTAAAGATGTTGATAAAATGCTATAGCAAATGTTGGCTTAAGGCATGCAGACAAATAGCTTCTAGCTCATTCTTGATTGGTTAAAGTGCTTAAGCTTTCAGTATACACATAGTTTGCGTCCTGCATGAGCTGATCAAAGAGAAGAAGATGGAAGATGAGAGAAGATGAAGAAGATGGGGTGGATCATCTGTGCTTGAGTACTGGAAACTTCCTTCATATTCAAGACTACCTACATACCCTATATCCATGGGATCAAAACACATTTACGATGAAGATGAGACATGACAAATATGTAGTACTGGGTTTTATTGATAATATGTGTGATGAAAGATAGAAGAATGTGAGATGAAAGATTGGGGGATGATTAGAAGAAAGATGGATGATGAAAAGAAGGGGCTATCATCTTAGCCTGAATCAGAGTGTTTCTTCGCATCTTAGATTGCCTACATACCCTATATCCACAGGATCAAGGCTTTAACGATAGAGATGAGATGTAGTTCTTGCTTATTACACTAGACAGATGAAAGACTGACATGATTGCTGGAATGTTTGTGTTTACAATGTCTTCTAATTTATGGATGTCAGATGAGTGTGAAATGATTGCAAAGATATGAATCCTAGTTGCAAATTGTTTTGTCACATTTTTCATTGGATGGATGCTATGATTGAAGTTGAAAGTTTGTTGTGTTGTGAGCTAAAGTGTTTGATGTGTTATGAGCTAGAGATAGCGATAGCCACTTCCAAAGAAGACTCAACAAAATCCCGTAGTATGGGATGAGGTTTATTATGAAGAAATGATGATTAGGATAGCGTGTGGTCAAGATGCTCAGGTGCCAAAAGAGATGGTTATCGCAACAATGCCTCATGTATGATAACTAGCATTGACAGAGGCAAAGGTGGAAAGGTTGTTTATTGGGATGAAACATGGATTATGATATGGATTATATAGGATAGGATGGTCAAATATGGTAGAAAGAGTGATGATCAAACAAACCAAGTAGATGATGGAAGCTGGTCACTACACACCGCCTGTTTGCCAGGTTTTCACTATGGTACTTATCTAAGGTGCCTGTTTACTAGGTTTTCACCAGAGGATGGATTATTTATCTTAGACTATGATTTTGTTTTTGTTATCCAAAGTGCCACAAAGTGGTTTTCGCTATTGGATGAATTTTTTTTTTTTTTTTTTGGGATAGCTGAGATTTAAGGATAAAACCTCTTGAGATGAATGCTGTTGACTGGTTCATCCAAGGGAATGCCTTCAGGTGTTGAAAAAGTGTATGCCCCTTATCCATAAACTACTGTGACGATGAAAGGACCAAGCCAATTTGGTTCAAACTTGCCCTATTTCTCATGGTGTTGCTGATTCATTTGATTTTCTTTAAGGACAAGATTTCCAACTTGAAATCTTCATTCTTAGATTTTCTTGTTGTAGCTACGGTGTAGATGGTTTTGATAGACTTGGAGATGGTTGAGTGCTGTAGGATTCCATTCATCTAGAAGCTCAAGAGCATGGAGTCTGGATACTTGATATTCTTCCTAAGAGATGGTATGTTGTAAGGATACTCACAGTGAGGGGATCTCAACCTCAATAGGTAAAATAGCTTCAGTGCCATACACAAGAGCATAAGATGTGGCTCCAGTGGGAGTTCTGATACTTTTTCTATATGCCCATAATGTACAATGGCATTGTAGATGCCAATCCCAACCAGGTTCATTGACCGTCTTTTTGAGAATTTTGATGATTGTTTTATTAGAAGCTCCAGCTTGGCCATTACTCTAAGGATAGTAAGGGGTAGAGAATCAATGTTGGATATGGAACTTGTTACAAAGATCTCTGACCTCTTGATTCTTGAAGGGACGACCATTATCTATGACAATATCTTAAGGAACTCCATAACGGCAAATGATATAGTGTAGAATAAACTTAGATATTTGCTTTCCTGTGATATAAGTCATTGGTATGGCTTCCACCCACTTTGTGAAATAATTAGTGGTAGTGATAATAAACTTATGACCATTTGATGAAGTAAGATGGATTTTACCTATGAGATCAAGTCCCCACTGTGAAAAAGGCCATGGAGTGATGAAAGGATAAAGTTCATGTGCTAGTGCATGTAAACATCTCTTTGCAAAGTGCTACGCATATTTTTCCATTGTTGGCCAATAGTATCCCGCTCGTAGAAGTTTCTTAACAAGGCCAGGGCCAGTGGAATGCGAGTTGCAGACACCTTCATGTACATCATGTAAGTCCATTTTTGCTTCCTCAGAATCAAGACACCTAAGAAGGATACCATCAAGACTCTAGCGATAAAAGGGTGTCTCCCAAAATAGTGTAACGAGAGGCTCAACGGATAAAGGTTTTGCATTGATTGTTAGATAGTTGAAGTGGAAAGGTTTGATTACAGAGATACTCATATAAATCCTTGTACCACAGCAAATTGGGACCAACAATGTCACATATAAGCTCAGACTGTGGAACTTCATATGTTGGAATCAAAAGTTGTCTGACCAAAAACTCACATTTATGTGTATAAAGATGGCATGTCTAGGAGAGACCCAATCATAACCATGGCATCTGCTGCTCTGTTCTATAGTCTTGGGATTTTTTCAAAAGTGATATTGTCAAAATACTTTTTAAAATCATCAACCATTAGCTTGTATGGAAGAAGTTTTTCATCTTTTGTTTGATATTCATCTAAGACCTGTTTGATAACCAGTTGAGAATCACCAAAGACTTGTAAATGTTTGATAGCCCATTGTACTGCCATGCACAATCTTGTAATTAAAGCTTCATACTTTGCTATGTTATTGGTACATGGAAATGCAATTCTGTATGATTTAGGTATACAATCTCCTTGAGGGGTAACAAACAAGATGCATGCTCCTGATCCATGTTATGTGTATGATCAATCAAAATATAGCTGTCACCGTGTTGGAGAAGTTAAGTTGAACAATCCTTCATCAGGGAATTCTAGATATATTGGGTGAATCTCTGTGATGGGTGCTATAGCTAATTGATCAGTGATGACTTGTCCTTTGATGACTTTTCAATCCACATATTGTATGTCAAATTCACTTAAGATCATGATCCATTTTGCTAAACTTACCGTGAGGATTGCTTTAGAAAGAAGATATTTGAGTGGATCAACATTGGATATAAGCTTGGTTGTTTGGTTCAGCATATAGTGTCGCAACTTTTGGGAAGCAAACACTAATTCTAAACATGCTTTTTCCATAGATGAATAATTGAGTTCATATCCTACAAGAGTTCTACTAATGTAGTAGATGGCTTGTTCTTTTCTTGAATCATCATGTTGAGCTAGAAGGGCACCCAATGCTGCGATTGTTGACGATATATAAAGCAATAATGGGCAGTCAAGCACAGGAGGTACTAACACAGGACGTGTTATCAGATATTCCTTTATTTTATCAAAATCCTATTGACACTTTTCATCCCACTTAAAAGGTTCACCCTTATGAAGAAGATGCTGAAAAAGATGACATTTATATGCTAGTTGTGAGATAAATCTGTGGATGGACTGTAACCTACCTTGTAAACTATGGAGCTACTTGAGATTTGTTGGCGGAGGCATTTCCATGATAGATTTAACTTTAGCTGGGTCCACTTCTATCCCTCGTCGAGACACAATGTATCCCAATAGTTTTCTAGATGTTACACCAAATACGCACTTCTTTGGGTTCAGTTTGACTTGATACTTTTCTAATTGATCAAATATTTGTGCTAATACCTGTAGATGTCCTTCTCTTGTCTTAGATTTTCCCAAGATGTCATCAATATAGTCCTCCATGATAGTATGAAAAAGGTCATGAAAAATAATTGTCATGGCTCGCTGATAAGTAGCTCTAGCATTCTTGAGACCAAAAGGCATTACAACCCAGTAGTATGTGCCCCATGGACAAATAAAAGATGTTTTATCTTGATCTTCCTCTGCTATTCTAATTTGATTATACCCTGAAAATCCATCCATCAAGGATAGCATTTCATGTCCAGCTATAAGATCTACAATGTTGTCTATGCTTGGTAGTGGAAAATCATCCTTAGGACATGCTTTATTAAGATCTCTAAAGTCTGTGCAACAATGAACTCATCCATCAGGTTTTACTACAGGTACCAAATTTGAAACCCTTTCTAGATAATCAATAGGCTTTATGAACTTTGCTTCTAATAGTTTTTGAATCTCTGCTTTGACCAATAAAGCTGCCTGCGGATGCATTTTATGCAATTTTTGTTTGATAGGTTTTGCATTAGGAGATATTGCTAGATGATGTACCACAAGTGATAGATCTAGACCTATCATATCAGCATAAGTCCATGCAAAATTTATAGCTCTTTTCATAAAAAATGCTGTAAAGTTTCTTCTTTCTTGCTCTGATAATGATGCTGCCAAAAAAGTGATCTTTGGATTATGCTCTGTACCCAAGTTCGTGTCTTGTGATTGTTCAACTAGAACTATTGATTTCTCAAGATAATCAGTGGCAACAGGAAGATCAAATCCCCCATCCTCAGGTGCCTCAGAGAGGTTTTCACCTTCGGATAAGACCTTTATTTTTACTTTTTCACAGTCAAGAGGTGCCTTTCAGTTTTCACCTGGTGACCTATTTTGTTTGATTTTGTTTATTTCACTTTTGCAACTGAAGGATTTGATACTTCCACCAAAATATGCTAGTTTAGGTAAATCCATCATGAAACCTGCTTTGTGATCACCCAATGGAATACCTTGTTGTAAGCCCATGAATTCTGCAATAGCTTCATCATTCTCAAATGTATCTAATATTGGTGCCCCTTGTTGGTGCCAATCGATGAGGTCAAGGTCTATGAGTGAAAGGTTAATGGAGGAATTGTTATGGCTAGAGGAGGCTATGAAAATCATGAAGATTGAGTTTTCTTGGAAAAATTCAGTAATATGAATGGAAAAGTCATTGATAGTATCCAAATTAGAAGTCTCTCCTACTGAGGAAGGTCCAGCGTCAATATCAAAAATACACTTATTGTCTTAGAGTCGCGGTACCTCCGGCTGATAACCAAGGCCTTGCTTATTAAACTTCTTAGACACAATAATGGGTTCAATAGGTCCTTGTTCCTATGATCCCAATCCATCATGTCCCTTTTAACCCATGTTATTTATGATGCAGAACCCATTGTTGCATCTCTCTACTTCCAGTTGGACTTGGTCATTTTCATCAAAGAATATCCAAGAGTCTATATCATCAATGTCTTCATCATCTAGGAATTTGCCTTTAATGAATATTGTTGGTGGAGCTTTGATGACTACAGGGGTTGAAGTTGGTTTTGATGTAGAAGGTTTACCATAGGATTTCGGAGACAATGGTAGGGTGCCAACACAACAAGATTCTTGCAATGTGTATTCACCAGGGCCATGTTTGGTGTACTTGATACAGAGGTTGGAAGCAGTTTACTAGATGATGGCTTGAGTAGGTCAGATGGGTCTACATAGGATGAAGACGGATATGCCTTGGTGTTGATAGGAATGTGATTTGGACTCTGATATTTAGCTATAAAGGCATGACAAAATTCAAATGGATTGGGATCAGCTTGGATAGTAACCTCAACACCGTTGTGTGGAAATTTAAGACATTGATGGTATGTGGAAGGAACTGCCTTGAGGACATGTATCCATGGACAACCAAGGATGATGTTATAAGGAAGGTCAATATCAAGAACCTGACAACGGGTTTCTGTGGTGATCAGCCCAACTTGGATAGGCAAGAAAACAATCCCTTTAGTATCTCACTCAACATCATGATATGCTCTGATAGTAATAACCTTGGAGGGGTCAACATCTTTCTCAAAATATCCCAGTTGTTTTATTAATTTTAAAGAATAGATATTAAGACCAGCTCCACCATCTACCAAGATTTGTTTGATACGGTGTTGTTTAACAAACACTTCAATGTGGAGGGCTTTGTTGTGTAAAGGTTGGATGGAGGGCTAAAGATCTTTGTCAGAAAAGGTTAAATGACAAGGGGCTACAATGCTAGTGACTATAGATTGGAAGTGTGTGACATCAATATCATTGGGCACCAAAGATTCTTGTAAAGCTTTATCAAGGATAGCTTTGTGAGCAAGGGATATGCGAAGCAACTCAAGAATGGATATGTGTGTGGGTGTTTTGCCAAGGTGATCCAAGATATTATAGTTAGAGAATGGTCAAGGAGGATGAACAGGTGTTTCTTAAGTAGTGACTCAACCTCTTTGAGTGGTTACAGCGCAGTCAAGTGCTTTGCCTTGGATAGTAATGGTAGAAATGTGAGCATGGTCAATGCAGGCAATGGTAGATGATTCGTAGTTGTACTAAATGGCATTCCCAGCATGAGGGTTACTTGTTTTGTCATGAGATGGAAGTGGATTCTTGAAAGCCTCTAGATCATAATTTGATGTTGATTATTGTGCAGGTTGAGTTGTTGAAGGTGTAATTTTGATTAAACCTTGATCGATGCAATCTTGGATGACATGTTTTAAATGCATACAACCATTTGTTTTGTGTCCTCTAACTCTATGGAAATCGCAATACTCATTTTCCAAGGAGCTTTGAAGAGTGGTTCACCATAGGGTGGTGCATCTGGTAGGATAATATCGCCCGCTTGGAGAAGTTTTCAAAAGACAACTTCCAAAGGTTCCGCTAATAGTGTAAATTGTCGACGTGGATTGGAAGTTTGTCGTTGTCGCATTCGTTGAAAAGGTTGTGTTATTGTAGAAGCAGATTGAATGTTGATGGGAGCTTTCATATTTTGTATGTTCTTTGTGTCTACAACACCGTCGTTGACAACATTCTTATTTTTTTTCCAAAAGTGAGACTTATCATTGGAGTTTTGAGCATAGTCTTTGTTATCGCGAAAGATCTTGATAGTTTCTTTAGCAATTAAAGCTCGTTCAATGATGGTTCCTTTGGAAACAAGTTCATCAAAGGTGCTAACACTTTGCAATTGTAATTGGAATGATAGCTCAGGATGAATATTTTGAACAAAGATATCGAGCTGTTGCTTCTCAAGAATTTCCCATGATAATTTGCTAGCCATATTACGCCATCATTGAGTGAATGAAGAAAAGGCTTCACCAATGCGCTATTTATTATTGACTAGGTCATTCATGTTTACCTCATGTTCAATGTTAAAAGCAAAGTGTGATCAAAACTTATTTGTTAATTCTGTAAAAGACTTAATTCTCTGAGGTAAATGAGAGAACCATTCAAGAGCTTGTCCTGCTAAGCTTTGAGGAAATAGTCTCAAAAGATATGTATCGTCATAAGCAACATCGAGACATGCCACAAAGAATGCTCTAAGATGGTCTTCTGGATTTCCTTTTCCTTTATACTTGTCAAATTGTGGAATTTCAAAGTGTGGTGGAAAAGGTGTCATATGAAGAGACTTGTCAAATGGATAAATGCATATGTTTTCCAGAGAAAATGTCTTCTTGCCTTGTCCTACCGCTTGGTTGATCATTTGTTGAACATCTGTTGAAGATAATTGGTGTTGTTACAAAGGGGGTGAAACATGGTATGATGTATATCGAGGTTGTTGTTTTGAGATATATGAAGCCATGACCATTTGTTGAGGTTGCGTGCTCACAATGTATGTCAAAGGATTGGGATGTGACATGTATGTGGTTGAGGAGTGCTGTCCTTGAGACACAAGCAGTGGTTGGGTATATTGTGATGAATTGGCACCAAGATTTTGTTTCACATACAAAGTGGAAGATGGATTGAAACTAGTTAATGGTTGGGAAGTTGGAGTTGAATTCATGACATGGTAAGTGATGGAAGGATTGGTAGATGCAAAAGAAGGATGGACACTTGGGTTTGTATTTTGGACAACATGGGGGTTGATATGTGTCATGTGTTGGGTGATAATAGGCAAGCCTTGGGTAGCATAAGATGAATTGATGGTGTGTGAAGGATTGGAAGAATATGACGGAATGGATGCAAGTTGCTCAACATAAGTGACCGTAGTGCTAGGATTAGCTTGAGAAACAATAGGAGGGTCACTCATATCAATAAGACTGACATTGGGATTATATGGTGTAATGGAAGGATTAGTAGTGATAGTGGAGAGTGTATTAGCAGTTGGTATATGAGATATGGTATTTGTTGATGATTACAATATACAGCCTTCTAGCCCTCCTTCTAGCGCCAGAAAATTGTTGATGATTACAATATACAGCGTTCTAGCCCTCCTTCTAGCGCCAGAAAACTGTTGATGACTGTTTTGATGCAATCATAACAATAAGTTAAAATTCACATATAATGAACTGAAACTATACTTGAAAGACAAGAAGGAATCATTTGAGATCCAACTAATCCCAAGTCTACAATGGTTCAGTTGGTCAAGTTCAGTTGGTCAATGTGAAGCTGTAATGTTCAAGGGGGCTTACATAGTTTAGGTTTATTTGATGGCTTACTGGCCTAAGAATATGCAAAAAGGTCATGAGATATGTCAATACTTTTCATTCCTTTGCATAAGAGTGCTACTGTGCTGCAAGTTTTAGATGGTTTTCTTGAATTTTGCAGCTTTCTTCTTTATCTATTTATGAAAACTGTCTACTTATAGCTCTGTTATGCATGCTTCTTCAAATTTGAGACAACTTCCTTTAGATTTCTACGTTTTCAGCTAAATATTTCAGATGGGTTGGGAAAAGTTAGAAAGATCTACTCTATACCTCATTTAATCTACCGAAGAATCTAATTATTTCTGTTATGCACTATGTAAATACCACAGTAATTTGATCAAATCCACAGTAAAAACATTAAATGCAAGTTCTGAGCATTTTCACAAACATACATTTAAAATTGCAAGCTCTCAAAGAAAATATTTCAAAACACAAAGAAGAGCAGGAGAACACTCAGAAGATAGATGCAGAACTCCAGATTCTATTGTATTAGAAACGAATAGTCATACATGATTTACAATGTAGGAATGACTCTTAGTTTCATTGATCATACTACAGAGAACTTACAAGCTTTACAGATACAGTAAGGCAGCCAGACATTCCACGCGCACCTTACTGCAGACAAACAGGTGACCTCCTTCTTCTACTTCTAAACTATGCTAACTTGCTGTATGTTCCTAAAAGAAAATATCTGTTGTAATCCTTGTTGCTTTCCTAAAATCCCTGTTGTAGGCCCTAAAATCCCTATTGTAGGCCCTAAAATCCCTGTTGTAGGGTATTACAGTGTAGAGAGGCACAATATAAAGACATTCTGATTGTCCTCACTACAGCAAAAACCTAACTGAACCCCTGGTTCAAACCCCTGCTTACAGCAATAAATACAGGTGAACCAGTTCTCAAAAATATCTCTGAGCAGTGTCAAATCTGGGTGAAATATTGCCCCTTCTGAGAAGTTTCGGCAGCTGGGTAATAACTTCTGTTTGTCTATTGCAGTAATACCCTTAGCTGCAACTCTGTCCTTCACTTGAATGGCCTTGACTTTTCACACTTCATCCTTATCTTCTTGCTCCTGAGATCAGATCTTCTGCCTCCATGAGGTCACTGTGTTGACTTTCCAGCTGCTTCCTCAACTGCAAGCCTGCAAGACAAGACAAGCAATAAGTATTTCATTTATCACATAAATAGCATGAAATTAAAATATCTGTTTAAACCCAGGTGACTGCGCAAGATTGTGGAAATCGGATCCAGAATACTCCTCAAACGCGCCCAAAATGCGTTCAGACTGCTCAAGATTCATCGGGTCAACTGTCGCTGACCGAGAAAATGCCACAGGTGCCAAAAAAAACACTTTAAAATTCCACCGCCTCATTTCCCGCCCATCGGCATGACCATCGCTATCGGCGCGTCAAAAAACATGTTGGTCGATATTCACTTCATCATCATGATATTCTGGAAATATGATGCTCTCCCTCCTGAAGGTCCAGATGACGTCATCATGATATTTCGCTTCTGCATACTGGAGAAAAGAACAACATCATCATCATCATCATGTTGAAGAAGAATAGGAGGATATGAATATGATCATGCTGCCGAGGAAAGGAAAATGATGGTGACGTCATCATGATATTCGGGCTTCATTGAAATGCTAAGGATGACGTCATCATCATGTTCAGTTAAGATCAGGGGATAATTATGATATCGGGTCACCTAAGGAGCATGATCAGGATGATGAATGTAATATGATCCTTTTGCGGCCAAGGTAACCCTCTCGAAAGATCAGGATGATGATGATCATCAGGATATTTGGGGCTTCTGTCGAACTTAGAATAAGATGTCATCATCATATTCGTGAACCGGATCGTGCTTGGAAAATATCCTGCCGAAGGGAAAATGTGATGATGATGATCATCAGGATATTTGGTTCTTCGTTTATCAGATCGGGATGACGTCATCATGATATTTGCGCTAGGGTGATATTGTAAAATATGATCATGATGTTGAGGAATGCAATATCGACTTCTTCTGTATAGATAGGGTGATCATCATGATATTTCGCTAACCGGAGATCAGGAGGATATGAAGATGATGATCCTCTTTATCGAATTATGATGATGACGTCTCCATCACTTAGCAAATTTCAGCGAATATGACCCTCGTGAAAGATCATGATGATGATCATGATTATGCAAAAGGAGATCTGGAGGATATGAAGTCGTCATCATCATCTTAGCGAAGTTCAGCAAATATCATGATGATGACCCTCTGATAGGTTTTGAACATGCGCATGCAAATATGCCGAAGGTGGATTTTCTAAGTCAGGGTGATCTTATAATATCATCATGATATTATAAGATCAGGCGATGCAAAAATATCATGATGATGCTCGCGATACAAAGACCGCTCGACGGGGAAACTTACCGTGACTTAAAGTTGACGTCATCATGATATTTGAACCTCAGGATATTATCGGGGGGGCGTTTCAAATATGATGATGATGTCCTTCATACAGCAAAACCGATTTATAAAATATGACCCTCCTAAAATCATGATGCTGCATAATGCGCATAAGGCCATTTGACGGGTAAAGGGCACTACCACCAAAGATTGATGTCCGGATATTGCGACTGCATGATTTTTATCAGGTGATAGACCAAGATCATGATGACCTTGACAACATGACTTAGGATATAAAAATATGATGATCCTCCTGCGAATATCAGGTTTGACCAAGACTTTGACCGTGCATAACTTTCACATATGGATGAATTTTCAAGTGAAGTAAAAGGCAAACCTGCATGGAATTTCAAGCTCTTTCTAAATATGAGGTCACAGAAACAAAATATGAACTTTGAAAAACTGACCTCATGATGATGACCTACCTCATCCAATATCATGATGATGATGCACCTGACCTTCATTTTACCAAACTGCCAGAAAGCAGAAAAACACAAGCAGAAGCAAAAGAGCAAAAATTCAGCAGGGGTCCCCATTTTGCTAAGGAGCATAATGGGGCGTGTTGTGAACATCACAACAACTAGCAACCAAAACAAAACAATTAAATTCAAAGTGTTCAAGGAAACTAGATGAAATGAACTCATAACTTCCAACTATCTTTCCTGCAAATTACTATTCAGCTTGAGACTCAAAGTATTCAATAAAGATGCATGAACCTCCATTTTCAGTTTAGTTGTGTGCACGTGATTAATTATCCTCATCTTGAAGATCGGTTGAACAAACCAGTGACTGACATTAGCCTACGTAGGTGAGGATATTCCCTCATAGCCGACCGGATAGAGCCTTGCTGCTGGCGAGCGTCTATAGCCCCGGCAAGGTTATCGTTACAATTCTCCTAAGTAGAGCCCCACTGCCAGCGAGCGTCCATAGCCCCGGTAGAGTTACTTAGATGGCTTAATCTGGATTTTCAATATAATCCGCTTTATTCATTTATTTATTTATTTTTTTGTTTTCTAATTTTGAAAGATTTCATAAGATATAGCAATTTGTAACTTCATGATGCAAGGAGTGGACACTTGCTGAAATTAAGCTAAGAATTGTAATGGTAGCAAGGGTGACCTCTGATTTTTCACCTAATATCTACACTGGTATGTTCAACAAACCCAAGGATTTTAGGTGTGTCATCGTGAGAAACCTGCTTCGAATTCTCAATCACATTTATTGAATACAAAACTTCAGAAGATGAACAACTCTCTACGTTCATGACAGTGACAGGTTACGTGTAAATTGCAAATGGTTAACCTGAATATCCTAAATTATATACTGTTTTGAATGGTTGCTAGTTTTGCTCCTTAATACCCTAAAGTAAAATAAAGATCCCTGCTGAGGAGACAACAAACAAACCAAACAAACAGGCTGTACAAACAACACAACAACAAAAGAAAAAAACTGTACAAATAGAAAGAAACAAAAAGCAAAAAACAAACAGAAGACAAACTATACAAACAGCTAACCTAAAAAGAAAACAGCAAAAGAAGAACACAAAAAACAAAAAACAACCACCCTACCAGACTATATACAAGCCTCTACAAGGCAATTAGAAACCCAGGAAAAAGACCCAAAAACACCCCTACTTGCATATTTCTTTAGGTTGTGCAGGAGTAACAGGGTACTAGTTATGGTCCTCATCCTAGCAGATTTATCTTTGAATTCTGAAAAAAAATTCCGATATTCTAGATTCATTGTGTTTATCAGAATAGCTCTTAATGACTAGTAACTGAGGCAGCTCATCAGGGTTATGATTAATCCATAAGCATGTCCTATCTCTTGAATTTCCATAATCAAAATAGCATTTATCATTATTTACTAAGGAAAGGAAAGAGACAACCTGATGTGCCTTTAGCTCTGTGGAACACACTTGTTTATTGATAGCTGGCCTTTCATTTAGCTCTGCATTTTCATTGCCCAGCTCTATGTCTAGTCCTTTTTCAAGTTGAAAGATGAATGACTCTAGATGTATCATTTCTTCATCTTCATCCAGCTCTGTTCCTTCATTCTGGATGTTCAGTTTATCCTCAAATTTAGCAAACCTCTCAATGTTCTCATTAGTTTCCTGCACATCAGCACTTAAGTAAGTATCTTCATCATCATAATCTGACATACAGAATTTAATTATTTCTAAATCACTTGAGAGTAAAGGTGGGACAACATCTTTTGATTGACAAGAGTACTCCCCTGTTTTATTTTCAACATGGCATGGGGGTGATGTCTGATTGTGCACAGCAGCTCCATGATCCTCTGTATCCTCTTCTTTCAAGAATTGTTCATCAGATGACTCATATTTATCATTCAGTGAAGAGTCTAATTCTATTGACCTGCAACAATCTTGATTTTGATCATTTAATTCAAAGAAGTCAGTTGTAACACTAGGATTTACTTTCTTTTCTATGACTTCATTAGCTTCTACAGTAGGGATCTCATCAATTTTAGTGCATTTTAATTTTGCCAATGCTTGTTTACATTTCTTTGCCAAATCATGTTCGTTAAAACTTTTCAGGTCAGACCCAGAGGCTTCTTCTTGACAAATATTCCTTAGTAGTTCCATATATTTATCAAATGTATCAAGATGAACCTCACTTTCCTTTTCTTTTTCATTAAATCCTTTTTGCTTATTGTCTAGAAAAGGGGCATGAGCTGTGATTTCTTCTCTGCATTTTTTAGGATATTTATACTTTTCACTAACTTTAATCACAGCCGGATTCTGACGGAAAGATAGATTTTTTTTCTTACCATCACATGATTCCTGCCAAGAGATCTTATTATCCTTTATTCCTAGCATTGGCTCCATCTTTGTATCCTCTGCACATTTAATGACCGTTGATGCTGCATCCTTCTGTCGCTCAATAATCTCCTCACTTCTCTGCCAACTTTCAGCCTTATACACATCTGAGAGAGAGATTAGTCCTTTCAAATATAAATCTAATCTTGTAAGGAAAGCTAGACAATTAAGCTCACCATGCTCTGCGGACTTATGTATCCTACACCTTCCAAATAAACCATAGCTATATAAATTTTTAGGATAAAGCTGTTTATTCAAAGCTTTCTGAAATGAAGGAATGCTAACTTGAAAACTGTTCCTATATGAGTCCATTAAAAATAGGACCTTCTTTCAACTTTTTAGGCCTTTGAAATTTTATGAGATCTAACATATCTCAAAATATAGCATTTAAACTCAGAAAATTAACCCTAAACCAAATTAGGCCCTCCTTCTAGCGCCAGAAAATTGTTGATGATTACAATATACAGCCTTCTAGCCCTCCTTCTAGCACCAGAAAACTGTTGATGATTATAATATACAGCCTTCTAGCCCTCCTTCTAGTGCCAGAAAACTGTTGATGACTGTTTTGATGCAATCATAACAATAAGTTAAAATTCACATATAATGAACTGAAACTATACTTGAAAGACAAGAAGGAATCATTTGAGATCCAACTAATCCCAAGTCTACAATGGTTCAGTTGGTCAAGTTCAGTTGGTCAATGTGAAGCTGTAATGTTCAAGGGGCCTTACGTAGTTTAGGTTTATTTGATGGCTTACTAGCCTAAGAATATGCAAAAAGGTCATGAGATATGTCAATACTTTTCATTCCTTTGCATAAGAGTGCTACTGTGCTGCAAGTTTTAGATGGTTTTCTTGAATTTTGCAGCTTTCTTCTTTATCTATTTATGAAAACTGTCTACTTATAGCTCTATTATGCATGCTTCTTCAAATTTGAGACAACTTCCTTTAGATTTCTACGTTTTCAGCTAAATATTTCAGATGGGTTGGGAAAAGTTAGAAAGATCTACTCTATACCTCATTTAATCTACCGAAGGATCTAATTGTTTCTGTTATGCACTATGTAAATACCACAGTAATTTGATCAAATCCATAGTAAAAACCTTAAATGCAAGTTCTGAGCATTTTCACAAACATACATTTAAAATTGCAAGCTCTTAAAGAAAATATTTCAAAACACAAAGAAGAGCAGGAGAACACTCAGAAGATAGATGCAGAACTCTAGATTCTATTGTATTAGAAACGAATAGTCATACATGATTTACAATGTAGGAATGACTCTTAGTTTCATTGATCATACTACAGAGAACTTACAAGCTTTACAGATACAGTAAGGCAGCCAGACATTCCACGCGCACCTTACTGCAGACAAACAGGCGACCTCCTTCTTCTACTTCTAAACTATGCTAACTTGCTGTATGTTCCTAAAAGAAAATATCTGTTGTAATCCTTGTTGCTTTCCTAAAATCCCTGTTGTAGGCCCTAAAATCCCTGTTGTAGGCCCTAAAATCCCTGTTGTAGGCCCTAAAATCCCTGTTGTAGGGTATTACAGTGTAGAGAGGCACAATATAAAGACATTCTGATTGTCCTCACTACAGCAAAAACCTAACTGAACCCCTGGTTCAAACCCCTGGTTATATCAATAAATACAGGTGAAGCAGTTCTCAAAAATATCTCTGAGCAGTGTCAAATCTGGGCGAAATATTGCCCCTTCTGAGAAGTTCCGGCAGCTGGGTAATAACTTCTGTTTGTCTATTGCATTAATACCCTTAGCTGCAACTTTGTCCTTCACTTGAATGGCCTTGACTTTTCGCACTTCATCCTTATCTTCTTGCTCCTGAGATCAGATCTTCTGCCTCCATGAGGTCACTGTGTTGACTTTCCAGCTGCTTCCTCAACTGCAAGCCTGCAAGACAAGACAAGCAATAAGTATTTCATTTATCACATAAACAGCATGAAATTAAAATATCCGTTTAAACCCAGGTGACTGCGCAAGATTGTGGAAATCGGATCCAGAATACTCCTCAAATGCGCCCAAAATGCGTTTAGACTGCTCAAGATTCATCGGGTCAACTATCGCTGACCGGGAAAATGCCACAGGCGCCAAAAAAAAACACTTTAAAATTCCACCGCCTCATTTCCTGCCCATCGGCATGACCATCGCTATCGGCACATCAAAAAACATGTTGGTCGATATTCACTTCATCATCATGATATTCAGGAAATATGATGCTCTCCCTCCTGAAGGTCCAGATGACGTCATCATGATATTTCGCTTCTGCATACTAGAGAAAAGAACATCATCATCATCATCATCATCATGTTGAAGAAGAATAGGAGGATATGAATATGATCATGCTGCCGAGGAAAGGAAAATGATGGTGACGTCATCATGATATTCGGGCTTCATTGAAATGCTAAGGATGACGTCATCATCATGTTCAGTTAAGATCGGGGGATAATTATGATATCGGGTCACCTAAGGAGCATGATCAGGATGATGAATGTAATATGATCCTTTTGCGGCCAAGGTAACCCTCTCGAAAGATCAGGATGATGATGATCATCAGGATATTTGGGGCTTCGGTCGAACTTAGAATAAGACGTCATCATCATATTCGTGAACCGGATCGTGCTTGGAAAATATCCTGCCGAAGGGAAAATGTGATGATGATGATCATCAGGATATTTGGTTCTTCGTTTATCAGATCGGGATGACATCATCATGATATTTGTGCTAGGGTGATATTGTAAAATATGATCATGATGTTGAGGAATGCAATATCGACTTCTTCTGAATAGATAGGGTGATCATCATGATATTTCGCTAACCGGAGATCAGGAGGATATGAAGATGATGATCCTCTTTATCAAATTATGATGATGACGTCTCCATCACTTAGCGAATTTCAGCGAATATGACCCTCGTGAAAGATCAGGATGATGATCATGATTATGCAAAAGGAGATCTGGAGGATATGAAGTCGTCATCATCATCTTAGCGAAGTTCAGCAAATATCATGATGATGACCCTCCGATAGGTTTTGAACATGCGCATGCAAATATGCCGAAGGTGGATTTTCTAAGTCAGGGTGATCTTATAATATCATCATGATATTATAAGATCAGGCGATGCAAAAATATCATGATGATGCTCGCGATACAAAGACCGCTCGACGGGGAAACTTACCGTGACTTAAAGTTGACGTCATCATGATATTTGAACCTCAGGATATTATCGGGGGGGCGTTTCAAATATGATGATGATGTCCTTCATACAGCAAAACCGAGTTATAAAATATGACCCTCCTAAAATCATGATGCTGCATAATGCGCATAAGGCCATTTGACGGGTAAAGGGCACTACCACCAAAGATTGACGTCTGGATATTGTGACTGCATGATTTTTATCGGGTGATAGACCAAGATCATGATGACCTTGACAACATGACTTAGGATATAAAAATATGATGATCCTCCTGCGAATATCAGGTTTGACCAAGACTTTGACCGTGCATAACTTTCACATATGGATGAATTTTCAAGTGAAGTAAAAGGCAAACCTGCATGGAATTTCAAGCTCTTTCTAAATATGAGGTCACAGAAACAAAATATGAACTTTGACAAACTGACCTCATGATGATGACCTACCTCATCCAATATCATGATGATGATGCACCTGACCTTCATTTTACCAAACCGCCAGAAAGCAGAAAAACACAAGCAGAAGCAAAAAAGCAAAACATCAGCAGGGGTCCCCATTTTGCTAAGGAGCATAATGGGGCGTGTTGTGAACATCACAACAGTATTCATATGGGATATGGCAGGTTGTGATGGTTGTGAAGCTTGGACTATTGGTGTTGTTGGGATAGTTTGGGAGGCTTGGACACTATGGGTTATAGGGATAGCTTGTGATATTTGGGAAGTTTGCACTTGGGCCACATAGACAACTTGTGTTACTTGAGGGATGGAAATGGTCATTGTAGGAGGAGGAGTATGTTGAGGAACATGGAAAGGTGGAATGTTCAGATTTTGTGAAATGAGAGGGAGCACATTGGGTGGTATTATCAAAGGTTCTAGAGTGTACTCCGAGCATGGTGGATCAAATGAAGTAACAATAGGCAATGAAAGAGATGTGGTGGAAGATAGAGCTTGTGATATGGTGGGGGTGTTGCAAGTATGGGCCTAATTGGTGTTGTCATTGATGTCAACATATTCCTATTACATTAATGATAAGGATTGGATGAATTGTTTGTTGAGGATATTGAGAAAATTAGTCTTAATCAGGAACAGAGAAGAATAGTGAAGACAATAAGATAAGATGAAGATAAGAGGATGCAGTTCAAATGGTTTGTAGATATGTGTCTTGAGGACATCCAGTAAAGATTTCAGAGGTCCGCATCAAGATCTGAAGAAGTTGTGGCTGCTTAAGTAAAACTGGTTTCGGTAGGTGTTCAGAGGTGACAAAGTGACACAGACAGGTCTGGTGAGATCCAGAAATACATTATCCTATTCTGTAGATTTGAGGGAGTGTTTAGGAAGTCTTTGTGAAGTATCAACTCGATTAGTTTGTGGTGTGAAGCTCTGCAAGCATCTATTCCTTTGTGACATTAATGATAGACTGTGTTCTTGAGGTTCCAGATAAAGGAGAGAAGGATTTCAGTAAGCAGATGAAGTGTGGATGTTCTTGGTGATTCAGGCAAGCTTGTAGAGGTCTTTAGATTGTGTCTAGTTCATGTTGGTGGTCTGCATTATAGTTGGAGCTCATAATTTAAGAATAACTTCAGGATGATGGTGTTCTTCCTAAGACTGGCCAATCAGATGAGTTACACATCCTGCAGATGTTCTTGTAGATGTTTGCCGACTTAGATGATTATTCCTAAGTCAATGTCTTGTATAAATAAGAGATTGTAAAATCATTTCATAGTGTATCTAGCTGAGATGAGAGTGTGGTAGCAAGGAGGAGAGTGAAAGGCAGAACAAAAGTATTGGGCTTAAATGGAACTGATTCAAGCATGGTGAAGATGGTATTCTATAGTTCATGTATGTAATACTTATTATTTTGTAGACAGTGTGTCTCTTGTGAGCAGTGTGCTCAGGCAATGAGCCCTAATTGGTATGTACCATTTTGTGCTTTCTATTCTTCTAACATAGAATACAATCTTAGGTTAATCATCCCATGGTTTTTCCCTTAACTAGGTTTTCCATGTCAAAATCTTGGTGTTCTATGTATTAATTTGTTTCTGCTCTTGATTTAACGCATTATGTTTCCATGATTGATTTATCATTGTGTTACTAAATTACAAAGTGGATTTAAGTGTTTAATTGGAAGAAAGTTTAGGACAATTGATTCACCCCCCCTCTCAGTTGTCTGCCCTAAGTCTAACAATTGATATCAGAGCTAAGTTCCTCTAAAAGAGCTTAACCGCTTGAGGAGATCTAGGATGTCATCCTACAAGAAGGATAGTCTAAAGTTTGATGGAACCAATTTTAATCTTTGGAAAAGTCGAATGAAATGTCACTTGCAATGTATGGGAATGCAGTATTGGACCATTGCTTCCATGAAGTATACTCCTCCACAGGGTGGCCTGAAGGCCCCAAATAAAACCACAGATGCTGAAAACAATCTGTAGACTATAGAAGCTCTTCTAAGCACATTATCTGATTCAGAGCTTTCAAATGTTGTTGACCTACCAACTACTTTTGAGATTTGGGAAAAATTGAAACTTCTCCATGAAGGAGACAAGTATGTTAAATGTGCAAGGCTATAGAGTCTGAAAGGGAAATTTGAAAATCTGAAGATGAGAGAAGATGAAAATTTCACTACTTTTATGCTAAGAGTAAATGAGCTTGTTTGTGGAATTAGATGTGCTAGTGGATTCTTGGATAAAGATGAGATTGTTGGCAAAATTCTCTGATCCCTTCCTACTTCTTATAAAATCAAAGTTGCTTCCATTGAAGAATTCAGAGCCCATACAGCTGTCACAAGAGATCAATTGGCTGGTAAATTGGCTGCATTTGAAATGACTAAGTTTGGAGATGCCTCTCCCAAGACTGAATCTGCATTCAAATCTAGTGCCTCTGTAAAAGGTAAACAAAGGTTTGATCTGGGAGAGAACTCTTCAAGGAAACTATCATGGTATGAAAAAGTAAGAAAAGACCTGGAAGAAGAAGAAATAGAAACTGCTCAACTTGAAGCCCTTATTGCAAAAAGACTACCAAGAGGATCTGATAATTATGAGGGAAAATTGTCTTTTAAGTGTTTTCATTGCAATAAGATTGGTCATTTTGCCTCAAAATGTCTAGAAAGATTTTCAATGCCAAATCCTAACAGATCATGGATCCAAAAGAATTGTTACTGTTTTCATGAAGAAGATGATGATGAAGGAGTAATAGATGATGAATCAGAGATAGGAAACAAATCTGGAAGTGATTGGGTGTTTATTACCATCAAGGAAGAAGATCCAATGCCCTCTGAATCTATCAATCATAAAGTTGTAGAAAGAGCTCTGGCTGCCCAAGTTGAAGAAAAGGATGATTGGGTCATTGATAGTGGATGCTCTCACCATATGACAGGTGACAAAAATAAGTTCATAGATTTGGAAAGGTATGAAGGAGGAGTGGTAAAATTTGGTGATAATTCTGTTGGTAGAATCAGAGGTAAAGGAACTATTTATTTTGATGGAAGGAACAAAACTGGTAATGTACTGTATGTTGAAGGATTGAAGCACAATCTTCTCAGTGTTGGACAATTGGTGGATAAAGGCTATGATCTCTGATTCAAGAATGGAAAATGCAAGATCTTTGAAAGTTCCAGAATAGAGATTCCATCCGGTACTCAAACTAAAGGTAGTATCTTCCACTTGGTTGGTACTAGTAAAAATTGTTTGTTTGTTCAAGTTGATCAAAGTTGGTTATGGCATAGGAGGATGTGTCATGTGAATTTTGATAATATCATAAAGATAAGCAATACTTAGGCTGTAAGAGATCTTCCAAAACTGGTGAAACCTACTAATATCTTGTACAAAGAATGTCAGTTGGGTAAGCTAAGCAGAGTAACATTCAAGAGTAAGGAACTGTCCTCTACTGGATTATTAGACTTAGTTCATACTGACTTATGTGGTCTAGCAAGAATTAGGAGTGTACAAGGTGATAGATACTTCATGCTCTTAATTGATGACTACTCTCGAATGATGTTGGTAACTTTTCTAAAAGAGAAATCAGAAGCTCTTGAGAAATTCAAAATATTCAAGGTTATGGTAGAGAATGAAACCAGATTAAAATTAAAATGTCTGAGGTCTAATAGAGGTGGAGAATTCACATCTAGTGAGTTCATAAAATTCTGTGAGAAACATGGAATAAAAAGATAGTTGTCTGCTCCTAGGACTCCACAACAAAATGGAGTAGTGGAGAGAAAGAACTGGACCATCCAATAAGAATCTAGAACTATGATGATGGAAGCAAATGTTCCTCAGATCTATTGGAGAAAAGTTGTCAGTACTACAGTTTATACTCTAAATCAAGTTCAAATCAGAAGCAATACCGGTAAGACTCCTTATGAGCTTTGGTTTGACATCACTCCTACTGTGAGGTATTTCAGAGTTTTTGGTAGCAAATGTTAAATTAAAAGAGACTGAGAAAGATGATAGAAACTACAAATGTGAAGCTTGATGAAGGAATTGAAAAACCCTCAAGGTTTTATGAATATGATGAAGATGATCAGAATGGTGTTCTGATTCAAGAAGCCCAAGCCTCTTCTAAAATTTAGATTCAAACTAATCCGGTAAATCAGAAAGAAGAGATGAGTTTTAATGAGCCTAATCAAGAATCAGAAGTGTAAGAAAATCCCAAAGTTTCCAGGTATGTAAGACTGAACCACTCTGAAGATCAGATCATAGGTGATAAAAGTAAAGGTGTACAAACAAGAAGGAGAATTGCTCAAGATTCAGATGAGTATTGTCTAATTTCAAAGATTAAACCTAAGACAGTGAATGAAGCTTGCAATGATGAAAAATGGACTAAAGCAATGGAGGAAGAGCTGATACAAATTGAGAAAAATCGTACTTGGGATCTTGTTCCCAGACCTAGAAACAAGAATGTGATTGGAACAAAATGGGTCTTCTGAAACAAGCTGAATGAAGTTGGTGAAGTAATCATAAATAAAGCTAGATTGGTCTGCAAGGGTTACTCTCAAATAGAAGGAGTTGATTTTGAAGAAACTTTTGCTTCGGTGGCAAGAATTGAAGCAGTTAAACTATTTCTTGCTTTTGATGCCTTCAAGGACTTCAAAGTATATTAGATGGATGTCAAGTCTGCCTTCTTGAATGGTGACTTGGAAGAAGAAGTATATATTGAGCAACTAGATATATTTCAATTGTCTGATCATGGTGGTATGGTCTACAAGTTGAAGAAAGCACTGTATGGACTAAAGCAAGCCCCAAGAGTCTAGTATGAAAGATTAGATAAGCATCTTTTGAAGATTGGTTTCAACAAAGTTACTGCTAACAGTAATTTGTATTTCAAAATTGATCATGAAAACATCTTGATTGTTGAAGTGTTTGTTGATGATATCATTTTTGGAGGAAGAGATAGTATGTGTAAAACTTTTGCAAATCAAATGAAAAATGAATTTGAGATATCCATGCTTGGGGAAATGAATTTCTTCTTGGCTCTACAAATCACTCAAACAAACAAAGGAATCTTCATTTCTTAGACCAAATATGTGAAAGAATTGTTGAATAAATTTGGGATGGAAGACTCAAAACCAATGAATACTCCCATGGCAACTAGATGTAAATTGGGCAAAGATGATGACTCTCCTAAGGCTGATCAGAAAAAGTACAGGTCAATGATTGGTGGATTGTTGTATCTCACTCAATCTAGACCTGACATTATGAATGTTGTTGGTCTTGTTGGTAGATTTCAAGCTGATCCTAGAGAACCTCATGTCATAGCAATCAAGAGGATTTTTAGATATCTAAAAGGGACAGTTGAGTATGGATTGTAGTATCCTAGAGATCATGATTTTTTTCTTCATGCATATACAAATGCAAATTGGGTAGGAGATGTGGATGACTGGAAGAGTACGAGTCATGGAGCATTCTTTTTTGGGAAGAGATTGGTTTCTTGGCTGAGCAAGAAATAAGAGGCAATATCTCTATCCACTACAGAAGCAGAATATATTGCAGCAGCAGGTAGTTGCACTCAAGTTTTGTGGATGAAGCAAATGCTAAAAGACATAAGAGTGGAGTATGAGGAGCCTATCACAATCTTCTGTGATAATTCAAGTGCAATAAACATATCTAAGAATCCAGTGTTACATTCAAAGACTAAACATATATCCATCAAGTTTCACTTTTTTAGAGAGCAAGTGAACAAGAATGAAGTCAAATTGGAGTTTGTGCCTTCCAAGGATCAGATTGCAGACATCTTTACTAAACCTCTACCTAAGGGCTCTTTTGAGTATCTCAGGGAGAAGTTAGGGGTTATTGCCCCTCTGGTGATGAACTAAGGTGCACTGATGTGCATCAGTCTGGTGGATATCATAGTCATATCTTGTGGTCTGGATTGATGATGGGATGCTTCTACTTAGGGAGACTAGCAGGTATGATTCTGAAGTGATGGAATTGCAAGTATGTACCCTTTGCCATTGATGTCAAAGGGGGAGAGAAGACATGTGAAAACCAAGTGGTTGCTGATCAAAGGGGGAGCAAGAAAGGAAGAGAAGACATGTGAATGGTTGTTGCTGATAGGGGGAGTTGTGATAGTAAGAAGTTCTTGTCTTGATGGTCAAAATAGTTTTTCACATCATATGTTGCCATCAATGATAAAGGGGGAGATTGTTGCAAGTATGGGCCTAATTAGTGTTGTCATTGATGTCAACATACTCCTATTGCATTAATGATAAGGATTGGATGAACTGTTTGCTGAGGATATTGAAAAAATTAGTCTTAATCAGGAACAGAGAAGAATAGTGAAGACAGTAAGATAAGATGAAGATCAGAGGATATGGTTCAAAGGGTTTGTAGATATGTCTTGAGGACATCCAGTAAAGATTTCAAAGGTCCACATCAAGATCTAAAGAAGTTGTGGCCACTCAAGTAAAACTAGTTCTGGTAGGTGTTCAGAGGTGACAGAGTGACACAGACAAGTCTAGTGAGATCTGGAAATACATTATCCTATTCTACAGATTTGAGGGAGTGTTCAGGAATTCTTTGTGAAGTATCAACTTGATTGGTTCGTGGTTTGAAGGTCTGCAAGTATCTATTCTTTTGTGACAGTGATGAAAAACTATGTTCTTGAGGTTACAGATGAAGGAGAGAAGGATTTCAGTAAGCAGATGAAGTGTGGATGTTCTTGGTGACTCAGGCAAGTTTATGGAGGTCTTTGGATGGTGTCCAGTTTGTGTTGGTGGTCCACATTGGAGTTGGAGCTCACAATTTAAGAAAAAAATTTAGATGATGGTGTTCTTCCTGAGACTAGCCGACTGGATGAGTTACACATCCTGCGGATGTTCTTGTAGATGTTTTTTGACTTAGATGATTATTCTTAAGTTGATGTCTTGTATAAATAAGGGATTGTAAAGTCATTTCATAGTGTATCTAGATGAGATGAGAGTGTGGTAGCAAGGAGGAGAGTGAAAGGCAGAGTAGAAGTATTGGACTTAAATGGAACTGATTCAAGCATGGTGAAGATTCTATTCTACAGTTAATGTATGTAATACTTATTATTTTGTAGACAATGTGTCTCTTGTAGACAGTGGGCCTCTTGTGAGTAGTGTGCTTGGGTAGTGAGCCCTAATTGCCATGTGCCATTTCATTCTTTCTATTCTTCTAACAGAGAATACAATCTTGGGTTAATCACCCCATGGTTTTTCCCTTAACCAAGTTTTCCATTTCAAAATCTTGGTGTCTTGTGTATTAATGTGTTTCTACTCTTGATTTAATGCATTATGTTTCCATGATTGATTTATCATTATGTTACTAAATTACAAAGTGGATTTAAGTGTTTAATTGGAAGAAAGTTTTGGACAACTGATTCACCCCCCTCTTAATTATCTGCCCTAAGTCTAATAGGGGGATGGTGTGACTATAGTGGATAGTCCCTTTGCAACAACACTGGGAGTGTTTGGATCATACTCTCTAATACAGGATATGTCAAAATCTCTTGGTAATTTAGCACCCATGTGAGCAAGTTACAAGAAGTAGTGATTAGGCTCAGATAAAACAAGTCTCTCAACTTGATCCCACACATGGGTGTCCTAAAATTCTGATAAGTCTTCTTGGGATTGTTCTTCAAAAGTTTTGAAAGATGTTTGAGGTTGCACTTGTTGTGAAGATGATTCTCCAATGGTATACCCATGAGGTGTAAACATATGAGGAGGCATACCGGTCGTAAATTGAGTTGTGTCTTTAAGAGGTGTTGATCTAGATTGTTGCATCTTAGCTCCCATCTCAGCTTGAAAATTGGCTTCCATTTCATCTCACAATTTGGCTTCCATTTTAGCTCTATATTGACTCCTAGTTTGATGCATGATGTTGATGTTGAAAACTGAAGTTTAGCTTATCAAAGTTTTGAGACCCAAAAGAAAGGTGATAGTTTGCTGGTGTTTTGCTTAGTTGCTGATTTGCTTTGGTTGGTTGGTTGATTTGTGCTGCTTAGTTGGTTTGCTTTGTTGATTTGTTGTTGGCTAGTTTTCCCTAGAGAATAGCTCACACACTCAAGGGAAAAGTTGTTTGCTAAAGGTTTCTATGTTGCTGATGTTTGTTGAAGCTAAAGCTAATGTTTTACTGATGGATCAAAATGATTGGTTTGATGTTGGGTTTGCTAGTTTGGGATCTCAAAGGATGAAAAGCTCATGAAGGTCGATTGATTGGTAAGCTCAAAGTAGGAGACAAAGTCCATATATCTACTAATGATCAGAGACAGGTCTGAAAGCTAATGCTGAAGCTAAGCAAGCTAGATTTGTGGCTAATTTAGCTAAGTCACTAAGATTTGCTGGTATTAGACCACAGGTGACAAGTGATAGCTCATATGCGACTCAGAAAAGGCTAAAAGTGATTGGTAATAGCTCAAATGTGGGCTAGTTTAGGTTCTGATAGTAGGTTACAGTGTTAACCAGAGCCAATCCAATTGTTCACAGGCGATTAATGTTGGCTCAAAAGCAATTTACTATTGATTGGAAGAGACACAGGTTATGCCAAAGGCGACAGACTGTTGTTTAAAGGTGAACCAATTTAGGTAGAACGTGGCTGACTATTGTTTAAAAGTGACTCTGTTTAGGCAAAAAGTGGCTAATTGCGGTTTAAAAGTGATTTGATTTAGGTAAAAAGCAGCCAACTACTGTTTAAAAGTAATTCTGTTATCTATATGTGGGTAGTTTAGGCTCAAAAGCAACTGTGTCTATCAGGAAGGATGTTTGATTTGTGATTTTTTGACAAGAAAATAGTAATTACAATCACTCACACTCACAACAATCATAAACTTATACAACCTAGACTAGGAAAGGATTGTATTTGTTGAATCCCCTGGCTGTTATTATTCAAAGCGGATAGCTTCAGGATCTTAGTAGCACTGGCTCCTCTCCACGGCACACACTTCTCACGCATACCAGGATCTGGGTTTCCTGTAAGGTTTGTCCCTCACCAAACCTTAGGATTGTCCCTGTTATCACTTCTAAGAACCACATGAATCGGGGTGACTTCAAAGGTCCCACCTTTTACATCAACAAGTAGAGGGTTTCTGGCTACTAAACAAAGTTGCTAATGAGGGAATCAGTTCGGGTGGCTATACATGCAGCAATGCTACTCTCCGTTATGGAGTCTCCCAGCCTTCAAGGGTTACGCCTTGGAGGGTTTTGAGGAAGGTTGGATGTCAGTATACTACAACAACACCCATTGTTTGTGGCTTTTGACACAAACACTTTTCTTATATAGCCGATCATAAGGATTTGGCTTTAGCATGTTACCGCTTGGGTCGTATCCCTTCTCACATTGGGAAGACAGGCCCTCTAAAGATAATAACAAGTTCTCATACACCCAAGATCCATTTGATAAGCAAGGGGAGAGGATACTTTTGTTATTAAATTTAGGTTACAATTAATCACATGCAAGCAATCAAAAAAGATAAATCAAGTACAAAGCAAGCAATGATTTATTTTAAGCACCAAGCCCAAATGTTCCTAATTTAGTAAAAAACCACGAGTCTTGGACTGATTGAAGCGGCAATAGATATGTTAGTAGTTTAATAACCTCCTTTTCTTGGACAAATTGATAAGATGCTGCATAAATACTCAATTAGTAAATAAGAAAAACAAATTGCAAATGATATAGACTGAAAGTGACACAATTTACCAGAGGTGATTCACTGTTAGTCAAAAGTGATCTTGATTCTGCCATAGGTGAAATCTTACAAATCATAAGCAATGTCGAGAGCACTAGATGCGAATTGTTAAATCTCATTAGCAATGCAAAAAACCATGAAGCAGTTGGTTACGGCTCATAAGCAACCTAGATCTACAAAAGAAATAGTATGCAACAAAAACCCTAGTTCTGCAATAAGTGATTCAATTATCTAAAGGCGGTCATTGTCAGATCAAAAGTGATTCAATTAAATGCAAAAGTGACCACTGTTAGTATAAAAGTGATACAGAATAAACAAAAAGTGATTGCTATTAGTATAAAAGCAATCCAAAAAATGCTACATGCAGTAGATTTCAGCTTAGAAGTGATGCAAGTATTTAGACAGTGATAATTTTTTGTGCTCAAAAGCAATTGGAACTTGCCGTAAGCACTTAGAAAATCTGATCTTCCTAGAAACAACTTCAAACAGCAAAGCTAATTAAGGACATGGGTCCCATCGGGTGTGCCAAAATGTCATAAGTAAAAAATTAGGTTAATAAGACCAAGCATAGCCATGAAAAACTAACCCTACCATCATCAAATAATCTAATCCAAATGAAATCAAAAGTATGCAATTCAAGCACAACATCACCTAGATTGTGTGATTCCTTGTTTATGATATGGATTGCTTCTTCAACAATGAACAACTATGAAGATAAAATCTACCATGATGGATGGATGATAATGATAATAAGCTCAATGGATGCTATGGATGCTTAAGTGCTCAATATGCTCAGGATGATAATGTAGATGCTATATGAATGTTGGATCCCTGTAGTATGGAATGAGAGGGTGTTTACATAGAACTCAACTAAAATCAATCAACGGTGGACATTCAGTGGCTATGTGAATGGCTAGTATTGAAGGATAGATATAGGTGAATGTGAAGATGACAAGTGAAGAGAAGATAGGGCTTATGTGTGCTTGTGTACATAAAAAGTGCTACATGTGAAATATATTAAATGAAAGGATGTAGTACCACTTATCTTTCTAAATGAAAGAGGCACACATGTCGGCTCATGAAATAAATGATAAGATAAATTAATTAAATAAATAAAATTTATTTGATTAATTGAAAAGTGGGTTTATGAAAGGAATTTTTAATTAAATAAATAATATTTATTTGATTAAAAATAGATAGAATGAAGATAATTCAATAATTAAAGATTGTTTAATTATAGCTTAGAAGAAATAGATAATGAATTAATTAAATAAATATAAATTTATTTAATTAATAGAAGAAATAGATGTCTTAGGGATATTGCTCAAGTGTGTTAGACAAATGCAGATAATGTGTAATATGATATTTGAATACTAATGATAATAAGTCAATTTTGGGTGTCTACAATATGTACCCCATTCAGCTATGAAGGACATTTTATGTAGCAAGAGATCTCTATGAGAAGGTGTAGATGGATCAACAAGATCTAAGAGTATGACATAGAGGTGCAAGTCACCATGTTAGTTAGAGGGAAATGTCTGGCAAAATTGATGGCTGATGCTAATTTGGATGCAACTAAAGTGAACAATGTGGATTCAACCTTAGTTGATGTTCTATGTAAGTTGATAGATAATCATTGGTATATAGACATTATCTTTTATTTGATAAATATGTGCTACCCCTCAGGCATGAATGTGATTTAGCAAAATAAATTGTAGCTTCAATCTCAAAGCTATGTGTTGATTCAAGGTGAGTTGATGTGGAGAAATCATGAGGGGCTATTACTCAAGTGCTTCGATCAACAGTAGTCTAAGAAGGTCATTAAAGAATGTCATAAAGAAATATTTGGAGCACACTTCCATGCTAAAACTATAGCACATAAGGTCATCAAAGTAGGCTATTGGTGGCCAAGTTTCTTTAGAGACATTGCTAAAGAAATTAGAAAATGTGATGGCTTCTAGAGGATTTTAGGTAAGTTAAAGTTTGCTGGCACCCTTCCTCTCATGACAGTCATAGTAGATGTTTTCTTTTGGTAGTGGAGCATTGAATTTATAAGGGGAATTCAACTAATGTCTAGAAATGGATACAAGTGGATATTGGTGGTGACAAATTGTTTCACCAAATGGTTTGAGGTTGTCCCAACTCACAATGCCACATCCAATCTAGTAATATATTTCCTATTGAATAATAATATAACTAGATGAGTTAGGTCAGTTGGATGAGGCTAGAAGGGTTGCACATTATAGAGATTTATCACAGTAGTAGAAGGTTGAACATTTCTTCAACAAAAGAGCTATTAAAAGGTGCTTCCAAATTGATGAATTGGTTCTTGTATGGCATGCTAAATTTGAGGACAAGGGCAAGCATGGGAAATTTGAAGTGTTATGGGTTGGCCCCTATCAAATTATGGAAAGAGCCAGTTAAGACACATTTTACATCAAAATTTTGGAAGGAGAACTCATGGATCTGCCTATTTACAATCATCATTTGAAACATTACTTCTCGTAGGTAATGAAATCCTTCAATTTTGAGTGGTGATTTAATCAACTTACATCTTTCATATTTTGAGCCTCATGTTATCTTGATCACTATTGATCATGATGGTGTGTTCGGGTTGTGTTCCTATTCTATGTTGTGTTTTTGCCCCATTCCAATTTTTATGGTTTGCCCCAGAGATGTTCTAGATTGTCTCTATGTCAAGTTTGGCACACATCGCGAACTAGAGCCAGTGTTGGGACCCAAATTTTCTAGATCCCAACCTTTCAAAAAAATCTTCCCAAATCCAAAAAAAATCCTAAATTACATGTTTCTAGTAATTTTCCTTCGTTTTGTGCCCTTGGTAATGTTCAAAATTCATGTAAATACTAAGATCTCTAAGTGTTTCTACCTTTTGCAGAACTTTCAAACTTACTGTGATGTCATGGAGTTTTCCTTGGTTAATAGAACCAATGAAAAACCTAGAATTATCCTCAACTCCTTGTAACCCCTGCTTCCTTGGTAAAAGACGTGAAGTGTTCATTTTGTTGGATTTTGACCTTGCCTAGATGTATCTATTATCCTTTCAAATCCCATAATATCCTTATGTCCTAGTGTCCCCCACTTTCCCTTTATGTTTCATTTTGCATATATTCGATGGGAATGCAGACATTTCCTAGTCTTCCCCTGATCCCCACATATTTGTTTTCTGCTATTGCATGCTCTTTGCTGGAATGACATAGAGAAGGGTGTTCTTGGAGGATTTATGCCCCATTCCTAGACATGTCTCAAAACCCCTTCTACCTTCACAAATCCCTCTTCACCCTCTTTCTTCACATTTATCTTGGTACTACTCAGCAGAGGTTCAATGGGGATGTGGATATATCCATATCCACCCTCTGGATCCACATCGTAGATAATTTGTGACCCCCACATCCAATCACCCTTCTAACCTTTGCATCCACATTTCTCTCGCATCCTCACTTCCCAACCTCTTCGTTTCTCCACCAACCTTTCTTATCCATTTCTCCTGCAGGGAATCCATGGAGACTTGGATATATATTGAAACCCCTCAAAGTTTCACATGTCCTGCACACCCCTCTAGGTGAACAATTCTAGTATCCCACCAGATTTCCACAATTCCCAAAAAAAGCATAAAAATGAAAAGTGATCATTGTTGATAGCTTCTAGATGGATTCAAAACCCACGCGGGTCACCACTAATGTGAATTTGGTAGCTATGGTTGGTGAATTTATTATAATTGGTGAACCTTTTAGGGTTTTCCTACCCATAGCTTCATCTGATTCGAATGGTAAGAAAGTGCTATAAATACTTCAATGAAAGACTTTCAAATCATTTGTCTTTTGGTATTCTCTAGGTGAATGAGGTACAGATCTCTTTAGGGTTTCAAAGAAAAAAATGTTTCATTTCTCAAGCAGGGTAGATAGTAAAGTTAAGTAAAGATTTAAATTTGTATTCAATAATCAGTGTATGAACTTCTCCTTTCTCTCATATAATTTTTCAAGGAAATCCTAAGATGTAGCTAGGGTTTCCTCTTGGCACACTTTGTGGTATGATTTTAACCTTTGATCAAATGAATATGATAGATTCTCATCAAATGAGATATGCATACTTGCATCTTGTACTATTGCAATGATGTCATCATCAGCTTGAAAGAGGTTATGTTTTGTAGTGAGATGTTAATGTAAACTTGAGAGAGCCTTTCCAAGGATTAAAACAACATTTTTGGTATCACTATTTCATTGTTGTTTTGCATACATTTTGTATTGTGCTTGATCCCTATTGAGAAATACCTCTAGGTACACCCTCCTTGGTCTAGCTAAACCAAAAGTGAATAGGAGATTACCCACTCTTAACCATTAGCCCTTAATCATCCTCAACCTGTTGATGAACCCCTTTCCCACCTCCTTGATGATATCCTTGGCCTTGGAGTTTGAGTAATTTTCTATGGATTAAGGTAATTTGTTTTTGGAACCAACAAGTCCCTCTCACTATATTGCACCCTCCAGTAAATAAACCAACCTACACATTTGAATCATTAAGTTTACTTATATAAAGTATGTTCCATACCAAACCAAAGATATGTAATACATCATAAATCCCATTCACTCTTCCATTAGCGAATCAAATTAGGACTCTTCTATGGAAAACAAATTGTTATCTGACAAAATTCATCTTCAAGGTACACCATCCCACCATCGTATTCTACATATTTCAAGAACTAACTACAATGTGAGGTGATGTGGAAAGAGGCACTAAAGTCTATCAACCATGTACCATCTTATACATGTGTTGTCAACACCATGAAAAAGGCATAACCATCATCTTAAGATTAATTTCATCATTAGAATCTCTCTTCCTCTTCTTTTTCTCCTCCTTATAGTCTCCTTTGAAATGGCCAAGCTTTTCATAGTTCCAACATTTTGACTTTATCTTAGGAAGAGATTTAAATCTCTCATGGGATTGATCAAGATTTGTCTCACTTCTTGTCCTCCTTCTTTCCTTCTCTTTATGTCTTCTATGAATGGATAGGGCCTCCTTAGCAATTTCAAAAAAATTCTTCATATCTCTTTAGAAAGTGACTATGCCACAACCTCAACCTTTTTTAGCATGGTGGTAGTGCTCCGAATGGCCATAACAATGTGGTACCCATAATCTAGTAAAAAAATAGCCAATTCATACACTAATCCTCCTCCTCCATCTTCACTACAACAAAGTGTAATTGGGTCATGATCATATTGAAAACATTCATATGTTTAGCCATAGGACCACAATCCATGTTCATAAGGGTATACAACTTCTTTCTTAGGAAGATTTTGTTTACCAAGGATTTATCCTATTAAATCTCACCCAACTTATTCCATAAGTTTCATGTAGTAGTCTCTACATGCACATTAAGCAACACTAAATTAACTAAATAGAGTCTAATGAGACCGTTAGATTTTTATTCCAATATGTCCCTATCTTCTTATTGCATTTTGGTGGGTTTAGATCTAGATACCACAGCCCATAGATCTCTATCCATAAGTGTATCCTCCCTATTATATTTCAAAGCTCAAATTTTAACCTCAATAACTTCTCCTTTTCTATCCTTAATGTGCTTTCCATTTTCATACAACAAATTTTTTGGTCTATGGAAGCTCCCACTCAATCCAAGATTAGTACAAAAAAATACATTATCCCTATCAACTAGAACCCAAGGTAATCATTCTCTAACACGAAATGAAAGGGACTATAGGTGTAGAATATGCTTCCTACACTAATCTAAGAGATGAGATATGTGCAAAAATTAAGTTAATCACATAATTACAATGAAATAAACACAAAAACAAAATACTATAACATAATGACTTATTTGGAGAAAACACTTTTGTGAGAGAAAATTCACACCAAAAACATTGAATGTATCATTTAGTATTCAAAGATTACAATACACTTGTAAATTCTAATCGTTTATAGGTGTATCACTAGTTCTAGAGATCTAGTGTAATTATAGAAACATCTAGCAATACTTAAAAACTCATTATCAAAATGTCCATCTCAAGAACCCAATAAATAGGAGACACAGAATATAAAAATATCAAATGGTAATTAGGAAACTATGAGCTAAAAACATTAAAAATGTGGTTCCAAAATCCCTAGTTTAAAATCCAACACCCAAATCCCAAGATGAGTCCATAGGCTAAAAATAGGATATTCCTTCCACCTACCATAAGCTCATCATAATCCACTCACCAACTTGGGAACTCTATTTTGGCTCCATTATCTCCATTCAAAGGTGTCTCATGATGTGTCATAACATGCATCATAAGTTAACAAACAAGCATAACTATCCCTTACAACTCTTTTATGTGTCATAGATATTTCTATATTTCCAATGTGGGAGGTTCAATTTCTAGAGGCCATAAATTTTGATTTGGGGGGTTATTTGGGATTTTTTTTAATTATAGATCATGGTACTTCTACATACTATGCGTCTCTATAAGTCATGCTAAACAACCTATAGTTATTTTCTATCATAAAACAACCTTTATAGCCTAGGAATTGAGTTTTTCTATTCTATATCCTAAAAATGGCATTTTACATTCTCAACATTGGGAGTACATTTGAGACACATTTCTTGACATAACATGTAAGAAGATATTGATTGCACTATATTTTTATCATAATAGAGAAGGGATAAGCAATAACCACATACAATACACTTTTAAACACCAAACTCATGACTTGGGTTCAAATATGCATTTAATTTAGGATAGCCACCCATGTCCTTAAAGTTTTTCTTATTAGTTAATTATCTTGAATCAATACTGAATCATATCAACTTTTCCAATAATATCTAGCTAAATAATGTCTTTGACCACCTCAAGCCATGTAAACCAAATGCATTGTCTCTATGTATAAGAAAATATTTGAAATAAAATAAAACCATTGATAATGAAGAAAACTAGGCCCAAATACTAGCAACTTGTTAGAAAAAGGAAAAACTATGTTGAATAGGCATAGTTGCATTATTATAGGATGAAACAACCTACTTGGCAAACAAGATAAATATCTCTACAACAATGTATTCATTTTTCAATTAAAACATCTCCATGATTGAATACAAGGTAGAAAATATCCAGAAGAGGCATAAATATTGTTAAATTTGAATAAAAGGGGGGGCCACATAGAAAAAGTGGAGCCAATGATAAATGTAATACTTTGTGAAAGCTATATATTATTATAAATTCATCCAATCTATCACTTTTTAGTAATGTTACATTTCCCCCAAAACACCACCATATATCCACTCAATGTATCCACTCAATCAATATTACATTTCATTTACAAAGTGTAAAATTTAAAACTTAATACAAAGCTTTAGATATCCCATTTTAAAACAATATAAAATTCCACACAAGCCCTAACTAAGATTATGCTACCATTTGGAAATTAAATAAAATAAGAGCCACAAATGAGTGGCCATCCCTTCTCTAGGAATGATGCTTAAATGTCACATTGGTAATTTAGGACATGGCATATCTTCATTTGTTTAGAGGACCAACATGCATTTTTCCACAATTACCTCATGCTCAAGAAGAATACAACACTAGAGAAGCTCAAGATTTAACATAGGTACAAGCTAGGAAACACATAATGTTTAATGAAGCCTATTGTAAAAGATATCAAATTAGTTATTACCATAGGCCATAATAAGATATAAGGATAAAAATGAGGCCATGAGATTAGCAATTTTAGGGATGTAGCCAACATAGTCAACAAGTCATGGTTTTGAGGCATTTTAACTCTAAATTTAATCTTGCCTCACATCTTGAACTAAAATATTGTTTATTCTAAGTATACCACACACCCTAAAGGCCTTATATGTTTTAACTGAGTGGGCAATCTCATTTTTGGTTAGGTTGAGCTTCCATGTCTAGTGTACCTTAGTGAACATAATAGAGGGACTAAACATTGATTGAGAAAAGATTTCATGTCTAGTAGTGAATGTTGTCAAGTCTAGATCCATTCCAACCATGTTTTCATGTCTTACCTTGTCACCATTCCCTCTTATTTGGTTGTATTACAAGTATTTTGAGCTAACTGAATTTGATGTTTAGTTGTAGTATATAATTCACTTTGTGACATGTTTACTAATTCAAGTAATCTTATGTAATGGCTCATGTGGTTGAGCCTATGGGTCTCATGTGACTTTAATCATAAAACATGAGCTTGACACATAAGAATAACCCAATTATGAAAACAATAGTCATTTTTCTCGACACAAAGGAGAGTGAAATAAGTTTTATTGAGTGACTGAATATATACTAATAAGTTTAATAAAAAATAAAATGTTGTTCTCTTATTTAAAAGTAGCTCAAGGTATAAATGGTAAATAGAAATGTACTTTTCAATGGGATTTAATGAAATTGACCTTTGCTGATAAGGGCGTGGTTTGGTGGTTAAGTCACTCAGTTGTAGTGGTGGCCACCAGAGTTCAAACCCCCATTAAGCCAATGAGCTCGTAGGCTATATGCCTTTGCTGGACCAATGAGCTCGCGAGTTTGAAGTGTTCTTTTTAGGGGATGAGGTCCCCCGTGTTGTGGCCTCACCAATTCATTGCTTCAGGTAAAAGCATTTGCGTGGAGCCGAAGGACGTGTCGCACTAGCATTGCCGATCATGTTAAAAAGTTTACCAGGTGCATTTTAAAAAAAAAATGAGATTGACCATTAATGCATGCAACAATAAAAGTTTTAGTTTGCAAGTACATCCTCCATGTTTGTAGAATCAATGGAATTAATGAGGCATGGCATTGAATTGATTAGAAGTAGACCTTATGTTATATAGGTCTCTTGTAAATGTTTAGATCTTCTTATTAGAGATGATCTAGATTCATATGGAGACCTGTAGCCTATTAAATGTGTAAATTTCACCTTGGTGCTAGGTTGAAATTCTGTAGAGTTTAAAATTAATGATTTCTACTTACTTAGAAGGACACAATTTATTGTATCTTGTATTCTAAGGGTCTATATATACATATTTGTTTATCTTTAACTGCTACGATGTTGTTTGGAAAGAGCTAGGAAGCACCTTGGTTTAAGCGAGTTTTCAAAACTTGAGAGACATGATTTCTCATGTGTAATTAATCTGGTGTAGAGTCTCTTTATCAGTCAAAAATGAGTTTTATCAATCAAGGAGTGTGATCACTATAGCTTAATTAAGTCTTTTCTTTGTAAACAAATATTACTAAGCTTTAATGTATATTTGTAAATGTCTTTATTTGTTTAAATGTTAAGTAGTAATTTAGATATGCCTTATGGTGGTTAGTCTCTGCTATAGGAGATTTATTTTCCTCACCAAATTAAATTGCTCATATCTGAACATTTGAGTAAGGATGGATGGTTTTTTAAATAAATTTTCTTGTGACTAAAAAGGAGGATTAGAAGTCAATTTAATTTCCATTCAAGTTGATCAATTCTCCTTTCTCAGCCGTTTTCTATCCTCTTTTTTCATTTTCCCCTCTCCCCTTATATTTTGATATATTATTTTATCACATATGTAGTTTAGCTTTAGCTTAGGTTTAGAGTAGTCTTCCTTGTACTTGATTTCTACATCTTGATATGATAGAATCAACTACTATTTTTTGGATCAAGGTTTTGTCTTATTTGTGTATATGACTAAATTTTGTAAGCGAAAGAAATAGTTCTTGTTCATTCAACTTGAACACATTAATCTTTCACCTGAGGCCCTCAGTAAAATAAAAAGATATCAAACACTTGTTATCTCCCTATGTCAAGACCTAGTAATCTTGAACCTTAGAGATATTTGAACTCAATCTCCTCTCAAGATACTAGGTATCTCTTGATTCCTTTTGACATTGGCATGTCATTTGTGTAGCCAAAATATTGGTACTAGAATGTGTACCATGAAGGTGTACCATCTTGACAATGTTGTTTGACCAACCAATGTCTAGTTTGATTACTTGATGCCTATACTTATGTCCTCTTACCATACTTCAATCACATGCTTATGTTATCTTGATGTTCATGAGTTAGCCTAGTACTTAGATCATATGTGGTCATATTACATGTTCTTTCCATACCATCCTATTATATTAGGAGCACCATGCTTTCCCATATGCATTGATATTATATTATTATGATTTTAGATCCATCCTTTTAGATTGAGGGTAATATGCTTTCTCCATTCTCCATTTTGTTACCATTTCCATATCATGATTTATCCTGGTATATTGTAGGGCATTAGTTCTTCCCCCATTTCATCTTACATGTACATACCTATATATGCAAACCTAGAACTATGTTAGCACTAGGTACCTATTGCCTTACCTTGACAATTGTCTAGCTATTCTTTTCAATACCATATTGGTGGCATATGATTATCTTGATATCTTATGTACATACTTGGGCATTTCTATTAATTAAGGGCCACATAACTATTTTCATTTTCCTATACTAGGGGTAACCCCATACCCTTATCCTTATCTCTATCCCATGTGCTTAAATCACTTACCAATTAACATTTTTATCTAATTGCTACATAATGGATTCATGAAACTAATCTGGTTTACATAACTTACATGCTTATATACCTAGCATATTTTACATTTTATGTAATCTTTTCCTCTTTCCCTTAATTACTCACATCTATGGATGCAACCAAGTGATGTGGGGCATATCCTATCACTAATTGTCCTTTGTTAAGTTTATAGATAGCTATAGGTGCCAATAAGGAATATGGTCATTGTTTCCAAATAAATTATTATCACATTAAAGTGGTAACACCCAATATGCCACTACTAGTTGGGGAGATCCAAGACAACTATAAACATATGTTCAATATTGCTACAATCATTTGAACTCCTAGAGTATTCAAGGAGCAATCACTATAGACATGTTTTAACTTGAAGCACTAAAAAGAATCTAATTTGCATCAAAAGTCATATATGGCATCTACCTTGCTTGGGGTTGTCTTTAATCATTGCCATGACCATAACATTGATTAATCAAGTGGGTTGACCTAGGAGAAATTAAGCCTTGCTACCCAATGACTTCCACAAGGTATTTTTAAATACTTCCAAAGTTTTACAATCAGCACAGAACACAAATCACAATGGATTGGGTTGAATAAGTCCATAGTGTATAGGATCACTTTTGTGTGACAAATCAATTTTCTGGAAAGTAAGATTGATCTCACATAATCCAAATGCAACCCACAATATTATGATCTTGAGGCAAAGTGCATTCAATAGGTATTCATTATTACACTCGAGACAAGTAGATTTCATTATCACATCAAAATCATTCTTCAATATAATTCCTAAAACAAAGAATTTTAATCCATCACAATTAGATACCTAATTTAACATTTTGATCAACACCTTTATCATTCCCAATTATCATATTCATTTAAAATATTAATTTATATCTAATTATACATTTATTTAATTAAACTAGACTACTATTTAGGTTAATGTCTTACAATTATATATAGAAGACAAAGTTCTAGTGGCGTTTGTAAGGATATTGTAGTGTATGAAAGTATGAAGATAAGACAAAATTCTAGTAGTGTTCTTGAAGGCAACACAAAATTGCACGCGTAAATAGGCAAAACAAAATTCTAGGCGTGTCTTCAAAGGGGGCGTGTTTTCTAAGGATATTGCACTTGAAAATGAAAACATACCAAATTTGTTTACATCAGAATTTACAATCAAGTGTGAGTTCGACCAGCGTAAATAAAAACCACTGGTTGTGTCCTTCCAAATTAAATGGACATCGGCAGTGTTAGAAACTAGTGATACAGGGTGAAGCTCTTATGTTAACCTTAGTGCTCCAAAAAATGAGTGCCGCTCCACCAACGCTTACAGTCATACACAGAACAAAAAGCCTGCAAACAAGTGAGAAGCAAAAGTATCACTGAGGCCAACAGAGTGAGGAGCTGCCATGAACCAAATATGTTTTTGTTTACGTATTCCTTCACAGAAACGCTCCATCTCTTGTGATAATGCTTATTGACGTCTGCTATGTGTTGATGACATGGACCAGCTAGGACTCGAACCTAGGACCTTCCATACGCTGCTGGAGTGCTCTACCACTGAGCTACTGGCCCCTCTTGGACCAGTCCATCGTCGGTCCGGGTGTGGCTTACACCAACACCCCCCCTTAAGCCACACCTCTCGTGTGCTTGGGGCTCCTAACCTGGCTCTGATACCATGTTGATGACATGGACCAGCTAGGACTCGAACCTAGGACCTTCCATACGCTGCTGGAGTGCTCTACCACTGAGCTACTGGCCCCTCTTGGACCAGTCCATCGTCGGTCCGGGTGTGGCTTACACCAACAGTCTGCTATGACTTGGTCCAAATATTTAACTTGTGTCAATTTCACACATTTACCCATTCCGTTCCACACGCTTGCCGCATTCCCGTCGTCTGCCAGGTGATTGTAAATAATTCCGCTGTTTCTCAGCAGCCGAACATCTTCGTCTGTGTCGATGATGCCGTTCATGAAATCTGTGTAGCGAGTGAAAACCAGCGCACCAGGCGCGGCCGAAGCTTCAAACGCTACCAGATTTCTGAGAATCACTTCTGTATTCGAAATCAACCTCACTTTAGGAAGATAAAGTGTTGCAGTCGTCGGGTCGAAGCGAATTGTGGTGAGGGAATCTCCAGTTCGTCGCGTGTAGGTGGAGTTTCAACAGAAGAATATCCTCTTTCCTCATCTTTTTCAATATCATTTTCATCTGTGTGCTGAATTGAGGAATTTTGAAAAGTGGAAACAAGATGCGTGGACATCTGTGTCCATCAGGAGACGCTGAGACAGCGCCGAGAGATGTCGAACAGGGAGAGCGCCTTCCATACGGCTTTCACTGCTAGTTTTACGTAGGTTTTATCCGGCAACGGGACCTTGTCGTCCTCATTCTTCTTAGTAAAGGCATCTTCCATGGCCGCCGCAGGGACAATAGAGTAGTAGAGCACCTCCAGTATGTGACCCCTCTCATTTATACGTAGCCTTGAACTATCCAGCATCTTGAACATAAATGGCGACCATTGTTCACAGGCAAGACTTACAAGATTGCAGAACTTTTCTTCCGCCTTTTTTTGAGAATCCAACTGCATCTCCAGCAGCTTCTGCAAGACGAGCAAAGGTAGCTGATTTTCTAGCATCATCGGACCTCTCATAATTGCACTGTGGGTTGCGCTCCTGCCAGATGCCTGGTCCGCCTGTTTGACGTAGAACTGCAAGGACCCCAGCACGAAGGAGGCATCCAAAGCCATTAACCATGCCAGGGCTTCCTGCTTGTAGTCCAGGTGTTTGTCATAGCAGTTCCTGATTTGCCAGTCGTACTTCTTCACCTCTTCGACCACAGATTCGAACTTGGAGTCATCGGTTACGCTCTTCTGAAATCTTCGCGCAGCATCCACTTTGTACCTCTCCATTTGGTACAATTGGGACCTCCAGTGGTGATATGTGTTGGTGTAAGCCACACCCGGACTGACGATGGACTGGTCCAAGAGGGGCCAGTAGCTCAGTGGTAGAGCACTCCAACAGCAGAATGGAAGGTCCTAGGTTCGAGTCCTAGCTGGTCCATGTCTCAACATGGTATCAGAGCCAGGCCAGGCTAGGAGCCCCAAGCACACGAGAGGTGTGGCTTAAGGGGGGGTGTTGGTGTAAGCCACACCCAGACCGACGATGGACTGGTCCAAGAGGGGCCAGTAGCTCAGTGGTAGAGCACTCCAACAGCAAAATGGAAGGTCCTAGGTTCGAGTCCTAGCTGGTCCATGTCTCAACAATATGGTCCGATGGAGACGCATAGTGGAATGTATGTCTCTGGCTTCAATGCCAACAATTCCTTGGGTACACCAAACACTGATACACAAATCTCCGTTTCTTGTTATTTCTCGAAATTTATTTGTAGGTACTCCTCGATTTGAACAACGCAGCGATCTTGATCGATCTTTAGTTGATTTACAATCAAAGATTCCACGATTCCCAGTGGATAAACAATAAGAGGTCCCAGAAAGTAAATAGATACACAGAAGATGAAAATTAGATAATCGAAGGCTCAAATATGGGAAACACTGCGGCTGAGTGTCACATATATAGCTTCAACCTTGTCAACAGCGAACAAAGCAACTGTAGGGAGTTGAGCTGGCCGTTTCTCCCAAAAGGCGCACCTATTAGGAAACCGCTACCATCCCAGATAAAGACCAATGGGAGGCGGTTAAGCCATGTCATGAATCCCGAAGGGGGACGCTGACTTTTTTGCCAACAATCCCCCCCTCAGCGTTACCTGAGGGGATTCGAACCCGTGACCCAGCTCTGATACCACTTGTAGGGAGTTGAGCTGGCCGTTTCTCCCAAAAGGCACACCTATTAGGAAACCGCTACCATCCCAAATAAAGACCAACGAGAGGCGGTTAAGCCATGTCATGAATCCCGAAAGGGGACGCTGACTTTTTTGCCAACAGCAACTTTAGTTTCGCAGAAATTTCTCTACTTCCAACGAGCATTGCAAGTTTAGTTTGACAGAAATTTCGAGCTTCACATGGTAAATGTTTTCATAATGGATTCCATTCAATGTCTAGAGGGGTTGCTTCTTGCTATCACATGTTTCTGGCTCACGTAGGTATAATAATTTCAACCAGTCGTATGAGAAGGCCCATAGTAAATAAGCGAAGAAAGAAACCAAATAGGTGAGTAAATTTTAGGAGTCTTTGATTATGGCAAAACCAACGTAGATCGCAAGTGAGTAAACATGGCTGGCCATAGTTTATCGTAGGGTTTTCATAGTTTGACCCATGACTGGTCATTCTTCGACAACATAACTGGCTCTTACCTTGCCAAATTTATAAGGAACGCCCTCTCAAATTTACCATTCATCGTGTTTTAGAAATACAACTTTTAAATGACACACAACTTTAGGTAGCTATTATTTTACGATAGAATTGAGTTGGGAAGCTTTATGTTCACAATTTGACTTGTGATTGTGGATGGATAAAATAGAAAGATGAAATTAGATAGGGCTTATCGTATTTGCTAACTTTTGTATTGAAATGTATCGTGTTTATGTTTGTCATTGTACAAATAATAGCTTTATTAAAATGGGTCTAAAACAAAAGGGAAAGGAGTATGAGAAGACCTTTACATTTTATCTTCTTTTTGACTTCCGTTTGAATTATTATTAAAATATATGTCAAAGTAAAATAAGTAGTCAACATGAAAGTGAATATTAAGATACTCATGAAAATGATATTAATAAGGATGTCAATTCTATGTACTCTCCTCACTTTGAGTGCTCTACCTTGAAATTTGTGAAACATAAAAAATTTAATGTGTAGACCCTTCATTCATTTAAAATGGGCACAAATTACAACTTGATGAAAATTTCAACAATCAAGAAGAGGAAGAAAAGACTTGAGAAGTAGATTCTACTTGGGAAAAAAAAGGATTTTGCTTAGAGCAACAAAAATCAATATGACTTCTCCTGGAGTAAAAAAACTAATCTGATTATGCTTGGAGGAAAAGTAATCATCATGACTATGAGTCAATAACTTCAATTGTGCTTACTCACAAAATGCTAATAACATTGTATACCCCCATTCCATTTGGTTGCATACAAAGTATCCAATAAATTTGAGGAGAGGAGAAAATATATGATCATGTAAAACCACATTAGCATGTAAGAATGATGATATAATCATGTGATAGGAATGTAATAATATAGTTTGACGTGTTCATGAAATCATGCACATGGAAAAGGGAGTAAGGTGCCCCTCAATGTTACCCTAATGAGGGCAATGACATTTATGTAAGTGTAAGGTTTAAGTTTCATAAATATTGGTATCATAACATTTAGGAATGAACTCATAAGGATAAACATGTGTAGTACATCATAAATGTATAAAAAATAACTAATGTAAGTAGGATTCCCTTGAGTGGGGAAAACATGACATGTGAGGATCATGAAACAAGACATCAAACATAATATAGCATGGCAATTGACAATGAAAGACATAAAAAGATGAGGCCAAAACTAATATGACATAATCAAAATCCACAATAGAAACAAGGAAACAAAACATAATAGAAAATGTGAAGAAAGAGGATTGGATCATACACAATATAAGAAAAAGGCCAAATCAAAAGTAGAAAACAAAAAAGCTATTTTTTTGTCAACATGATATCAGGAGTTTCTAATTGCCCCATACCCTGCATCATCTCCAATCTAGAATAAACAACACAAATAAAAATAAATACACAACAGAAGAAAAAGTTACAATTGAAGTTATATGAGCATATGTTCAAAGCCTATTTATGTTAACATGAACCACTAAAGGTATCTTTGAGTCATCCACATGTTAACTTAGAATATGAAAACAAGCAATATAGAAGGAAAGACTAATATAAATAAATAGATCTTTAAATGAATAATAAACTCTCAATCTTGTTAACTTACTCAAAATTATTTTTTACAACCCTATAAAATTAACTTGCAATCTAAACCTAAGGAACAGGGATTAATTCCAATTAAAATGGTGAGTATCATCATCAAGTTTCTAGTGATTATGAGCCAACTAACAAGAGTAACCAACTCTTCTATAGTTTTTCCTATATATGAGTAAGGAAGGTATTCCTAGAGATATTACTAGGATAATTAAAAATAAATGAATAGACTAGGTCACACAACTTAGCCACACCCTATGTGCAAGTATATCCCAATTATTTGTCACTAGATGCCCCTAACACTAGCTTACTAGTCTTTCAAAACTAGATATATATTCTATAAGATTGATCAAATGTAACACATGTAACTAAATATGTAGCACTAGCTTATATCCCCTTATACCTTTCATACCTAATTTTCAATCTAGTAATAAAACATATTATTTAATGCATCAACTTTTACACCAAATCATTAGCAAACATAACATAGGCTAATACATTTTTAAACAAGTTCATCCCTTTTAAACAAATTTATCCCTTTTACTATAATTTAACTCATCCTTGAAGATGTGGTTCACCTTTATAGATTTCACCTTTTGGACAAAATTAATTCTTGTAGCAAACTAGGAAAATTAGAGTAGAATGCATTTAAAACACAAATAACTCTTCAATATTTGGCTTCGAATCTACTTCAAGGAAAGGTTAAAATGTTCTATATAGGTCTAGAATCAAAACTAACCCCTCATGCCAAGTTTTGACAAAGAAAATATCTCCTATGCTCAAAATCAAACATTTCAAAACATTGACATATCATACAAGCCAAGTCCTAGAATGCAAATTTGATCATAAATTGAAATACAAAAATGTTGGGTAATAATGGTTTTCATTATTTATTTTCAAATCATCTAATTATCAATCTTAATGCATAACTTAGACTAGAATCACATTTTAAAAATTCAAGTATAATTCCACTTTCATCCTCATAGCTAAGCACTGGTAAATGATGCTACACAAGTCATGTAGGAAAAGAGCATATCTCTAAAATAAAATAGGATGAACACACATACATTTCACTAGTAACTTTCGATTTATTCACATTATCTTTCATAGTTTAACCAACTATGGTCATCCTTTCAAGGAACACACGTAACCACTACTCAAGGCATTGAAAACAAGATTATTAACTAAGCCATTACAACATGTTTCAAACCATTTCTCTACATAATAAAGAGTTGGATGAAGACAATAAATTCCAATGAGTTACACATGGTAAAACAACATATCCATATTATATAATATCCATCCATTTACACTTCTAATTTTAAGACAAATTACATCTGAATGCCTATACAAATTGTTTCCTTCAACATATGTGTTCTCGATGACATTCATAGTTCAAATATCAATAGATTAAAAATGTTTCCAAAACATTATCCATACAAGATTTTATTTAACACATGAATCCATAAATCTATGAGAATTTAAACTAATATTTCTTGCAACACATCATTATCCAACATTGGTGAATGGATATGATTACAAAACTATTTCCAAATTTAGATACAACAATTTTGTTACAATTATAAAACGAAAGTTAAGAAAATAGGAACTTCTCCAAGCCCCCCATTTCACATCAAAACATCTCCAAATTTTAGACCAATCTTGGATGTCTACCACTGAGCTATGTGGATCCTTGAGGTGTACCCCACTAGACTAGGAGGTGAGCTCTTAGTTCATTCAAAACACACACATGCCATATACATAGTTTGGAAAAGTTCAAAATAAAACATGTTAGTGTAGGTTTCTTATTTTCTTTATTTGGATATTATTGTATTTAAATATATGTTTATTTATCTTGCTTTGTTCAAGAGAGTGGGTCATTCTAAGGTAGATGGCATCTCCCATGAGTGTAACTTTTACCTATTTTTGGGTAGTTGGAGTTACTTCTCTCAATTTTTGTATTTGCCTCCTTTCTTTTCTATTTATGAATCCACTCATCTAGCTTGTATTGATTCATTCAAGTGCAATCTCTCAATTAATACATTTGTGTTTCAAGCCATATTGTTGTCTTGAAATCTTATGTCTATCTCTCATTCTTGGAAGTTGTCATTATTCTATGTTTTATTCTTGAATCAATTGTTAAATAAGGGTTTGAGTGTCTCTTCTACACTAGATGTGTGTTCTCATGCTTTTTGTATTTTCTAACATGGTTTCAAAGCTTTGTAGTGTCTAGGGTAGATCATTTAGTTTCAATCTTTTAAGAGATTCTTCCTTGTATAGTTTTAGGTGTGAGTTGTTTATTTATACATCATGTAGCTTTTTGGGCTATGAAATTGCACCTATGAAGCATGATAAAGTTGAGATTGGCTTTTATTTCATTCAAAATGGATTCTAGAAAGAAAACCCTCATTTTAATGCTTTCTATGTGTTTCTCTAATTGAGATTCGTAGGTGGTGTAAATTTTGGGACATCTTGGCTTAAATTTGACTACACCATTGGAGTGAATAACATAGAAAACCTTAAGTTTGACTCTAAGTGGGCATATTTGGGAGCTTGGTCTAGGGGCTAGAAATTTTCCTCCATTTACACTTTTTAAAAAATCTATGTGTATTACGTATGGCTTATACATGCCATACACTATACTAAAATCACATTAGATCATGGAATTTGACATTTGGTCCTATATTTCTCTAAATACAAGGTCAAAATTATTGTGTCCATTAACGTTGTGTGGTGGTTTTATTGATGCCAAGGTACCTTTAGTGGCCAGTCTAAAGAGATAGCATTTTAAATCATTCACCATCTACACGTTATGAAATATGCAAATGTGCTACATGGATGACCACAATATCTATAATGTTTGAACCTTTTAACTACCCACTTTGATGTTCACAAACAATATCTGTATTATTGTTAGGGTTTGTTGCCCATAAGACTAATTTCAATACTATAATGACCATAGGCATGGATAGTTGAGCAATTTCTTCACATGGGTTCACTCCCCAAGGCCTCCTCAAGTGATTTGTGGCCTTAATTGTAGTTGTTGGGCTCTATAAATAAAGGTTGTGTCATGCTCTAGCAAACCCAATTTTTAGGTTTTACTTCATGGTCCTAGTAATAATAGAAAATTAGACTCCTAATACATATTTTATGCTTTTATAAGTATGGCCAGGCTCTCTAATCAATTGTGGGACCTTATCTATTGTTTTCATTTCTCTTGAGGTTATAAATTATGACTAAACAATGGATTTCTTTTAGATTCGGCACGTCATTCTTGTTGGTCTATGCATTTAATATAGGGTATTAGCAAATGGTTGAGTTTACACAATTGTATAGACGAGTGCAATGCTACTGCAAGTCCTAAAGTTTGGCCAAGTTGATCCTTTACACTAATTGTGATGGTTTTGCATTCCATGTTGTATTCCATTACAAATCCAAGCTTGATTTCCCCATTGAGAAAGCATAAATATTATGTGTTCTAACCATGGCATGTTTCTCTTATTGATGTAATCTTGAATTCCAAGTCTAACTATGCCTATGGGTTATCTTTAAGAGAAGAGTTTGATTGAAAGTACTATATAATCTTGTCTCGAAGTTGTAGTAGGATAATGGTTAGGTTGTCAACTTAAATGTTGTGCCCTATTATAAATCCCCTATATTTTATCAGAATTTTCTTTAGTATCAACTCTTTCATGTCCTATTATGTTGTCTCATACCATTGGTTTTCTAAAATCTCATGAAAATGAATGTAATGCATATTTTTGTTTATGTACTGGTGTCTCTATGGTTGGCCAGATGAGTTCAAGATGTGGTATGCTATGCCATGTTTGAAAACATATTTTCTAATTTGGTAAGATGTGGACTAGGTAACCTATTCCAGGGTTGTAAAATGACTTAGAGGGCATTTGAATTCCTATTTTCAACGTCATATGGATGTATCTTGTTTGACTATGGACTATGGAATGATTTACCTTGCATAAATTAATCAAGTTATGAATGTTTATTCAATTTACTAGTTGCATAATGATGTCTCAATTTTATTTAAAAATACTAGAATGCACTAGTGTCTATTCTTAGATACTACATCTCTTTGACTATGTTCATTCAATTTAGAATATTTAAATTTACCCTTCGGATAAATTATAAGTAGTCTCTAAAGTTAGGGTTTTCCACTATTATCCTTAAAATTATTAAGTCTAAACCATGAAATATAAAATATTAAGCAATATCATTTACTCTAGAGTTTCACATTCAATTATTTATGTCACAATTCACCATGTCACCATTTTATATTTCAAATTCATACTTATACTTCACAATACAAGTATACCAAACAACAAGTAATTTTTTCCATGTAACTATTGTCTTATAATAGTAACATACATTATAAGTTCAATAAATCTCAAATTAAATGGTAACCAAAGTAGACCTAGTCATAATCTCATTGCTAAGTCCCAATGCATAATGAACCATATTTAGTACCTAACAAGACCATTTAAAAAATAGTACGACCTTTATAATTCTTAAGTCCATACATGATATCATCAAAATAGTGGAAGAAAACTTTCAAAAACCACACCATCAAGGCTCTTTCATAATCTAGAGTATATAGGTGTTATTTTTGGTTACACTAAATATATTAAACTCATAGAGAATTACATTTTTTGGTAATTACATTTTTGAAGCTGACTTAAGGACAAAGTACACCAATTTTGCATAATTGAATAACAATGACTAATTTAGATATATTACTCAAGAAACATTCCTTATAATCATATGAATACATTATCTCTCATTTGAGGTGCCAAATTTTTAGGCCATAAGTCCATAATAACCCTAGCATAGTAAAACATTATTGTTTTACCACATTATATTCAGGACTTCGATGGTTAATTATAATTTTGACTTAGAATTAGGACTTGCAATTAGGACATGTAATTGTAATTTTGACTTAGAATTAGAATTATGACTTGAAATTAGGACATGTAATTGTAATTTAAACTTAGAATTAGAATTATGACTTGCAATTAGGTCTTCAACATTAAATTGTAACTTTGACTTAGAATTAGAATTAGGACTTGCAATTAGGACTCATGTTTAATTATAATTTTTTCTATATATTTCAACATAGAATTAGGGCTCATACGATTGTAATTTCAACAAATTAAAAATCTACTAATGTTAAAAGAAATAGTCTAAAAGTTTGAAATTGATTGAGAGAATTTCTTCAATTTTTGTAACATTTCTTGATATCAATTAAAGTAAATAGATGTGTGAATTTAAGTAAATAGTCTATATAATAAATACTAAAATATCAATGTCCATGACATAAATACTAAAATAGTCATAGTCCATGAAATAGATGTATCATTACACTCTAAGTTCTATCATCGTCAAAATAAAGAGGCCTCCTAGTTCCTCTTGAAATAGATGCTAGCTGGCACTATACAAGAAAAAGAAGCTTCAAATCAATTAATGTCAAATTTCCATGTGTATTATTTAAATCAAATTTTTAAAACAAAACCATGAAATTAAATATTTCAATAGACTTATGTACATGTATACTGCATGGTGCTCATCATCTCCCACATCATATGTCCTATTATAGTAATCAAATGTGTACCAAAAGTCTCACATGCTAATTCTTGGATTTAAATAAAACATGAATTAAGTATGAGTATTTATAAAATGCTAGCTAGCATAAAAGACCTAGAAATTGTGTAGGATTTACTAGTAGGATGTGAAATGCTATGGATGACTCAATAATTTGCTTAGGCTCATCACTAGTAGGACCTACTACTACCTCAATAGTACTATCATCTAGGTATATATATATATATATATATATATATATATATATATATATATATATATATATATATTTCCAACAATGGATTTAAAAATTTTACAAAATTATATCTTAATTTTCAACCAACATATACATATTTAATACATGTATGACCTATAAATTATATTTTTAACATGTACAAACTTGAAATTTTAAATTAAAGACATAATGGAATTGAACTCAAGTCCAAACAATTCAAGTACAAACTAGTTATGACTACATAGAAACTAATGCTAGAGGATTGCTTGCAACACCTTCTAACATGGAAAAGTCATCACCTCCCTATTTTTGTAAAAATGATGTCATGTTCAATAATGATTAGAATTAAAAATTTATTAAACATGTCTTAATATATTTGGTTCTTTGAGGAGACTGGTTAGCATTTGAATTATTCTATAATTATTAAAATATACCTAACTTTAAGAAAATAATTAAGCATATTTAGTGAACTTTAGACAATTAAGGGTAATTTATTGGTTAGACAATTAAGGGTAATTTATTGGTCTACCATGTAAGACATGTCAAATCATACAACTATTGACACTAGATAATCTAATTAAGATGATGTTGCATATGCTAAGAGTGTTCCCACATGATGTGAAACAAACCCTAAATTTAAAATTGAAAATTTAAAATTGCTGACTCCTCTTTTTTATTAGCCATTGGGAACCAACTTCGTACACATTTGTGTTACTATTCATTATGTCTTGGTATTTAAAGACATTCATTTGATCATTAATTCACATCTAGAAATAAAAATCATTATCCATAATACAAGAAGCATTTCTAAGAACATTTGGATTTGGAGCATGAAAAAGAATCAATAATTGCATCAAAACTTGCATCTAGGCCATGATGCTTTCTTACTATCTACCAACACTTGCCCAAGGAAATAAAGTTGGTCTTTCAAAGGAAGTGAAGTGAGGAGAATATAAACCCTTATAATTTAGCAATTTACGTAAGGTATTTCTAAATACTGCTTGTCCTTATAGATTAGTAGATATTAGGGATCATAGTGAAAAAGATCAAAGTAGTTTGCATTTGGCTTGATTAGAACCATGCCTCTAAGATTAGATTTTCTTTGTACTGGATTGATCTTAAGCCACGGGATTGACCCATGAAGATTTCTAAGTTTGTGTAGAGTTCAAAACAATAATCACTTCAAATACATATATGACATAAATCCAATGGGCTCTCAAGCTCTATTACAAAGAGAATCTATAGGTGCATAGCTCTAAGATGTTTTAATAATTGTAAATATATACCCAGTGTTTATAAAAGGAAAAGTGACTGGGGAATGCTATGTGCGGATAGGGATAGAACATAAAATGTAGTACAATGTAATGTACCTTGTAGTTCCCACACTCACTCCTTAGTTCATGTTTTACTAAGCTCCATGAACACTAGAAATAAGCTTAGAGTCATAAACCATTAGTCAAAGTCAATAGTACCTAGCGGGAGTCGGTTCATTGGATACCCATTTGCTCAATTGTAAATAGATTTTGTCATGCACAGTTGAATACCATGTTTTTCCTATCAAGGCCATCTTCTTCCTTTCTTGTTTTGGTTGATGTTCATCTTGTTTTTTCCTTTGGAATTGTGTGTTCCATCTAGTTATACATACATTAAGGAAAGAGTGGAGATGGCTAGAAAAGAACTTAAAAAAAAAAAAGAAAGGCTAAAAGGTAGAAGGAACTTGTTATATGCCAACATGCCCCTTAGCTCTTTTTAGTAATACTTTTAGTGCTAGTCTAAATGGGTAGCCTTATGAAGATGTATAAGCACAAATTATATCATTCACAAGTACAACTAATTTACAACTTTTTGTGTTAGTTTTAGTAATGAAGATTTTGTGTTGTAGTGCAAGAGGCAATATTAAAATATTAAAGTTCAATAGCAAAAACAAATTTATGAATGACTTAAAAAAAATATTAAGGAAGTACGGTTTTATTTTTCATTGTATTTTTACAGTTTTATGAGTTGATTTTGGCCTTTTGAATATTGATATTATTAATATTATCATTTAAATACATATTAAAAATATTTTTATTGACTTTTAATTTTGTATTGTGTTAATTAAAAAGATACTTTAAAAAATTATTATTATCTTGAGAAAAAATTAAAAAGTTTCCTAAGAAAGTATGTGTAAACAAATTATACATTATTTTTACAAAGATCAACCTATATAATTATGAAATAAATTAGATGATCAAGTTTAACATTAAATTTTAAAAATATATATTTTTAATTGGATATTGTAATCCTTGAGGTAAAAGTAAATTTTTAGATTAATTTAGGTACATTAAATTAATGAAAGTAATAATAGTACAATTAATCTATGTAAATTAAAAGAGTTGGAAAATGATGATTTTTAGAATATTAAATGTGAATGAGATGTGTATTTATCTCTCAAAATTTGAATAATATATGGATGGTAATGGAATAATTTGTCATTGTAGAAACAAATGATTGCTTTGAAGTGATGATTGTTTTTGAACTCTACAAAAACATGGAAATCTTAATGAGTCAATCCTGTGGCTCAAGGTCAAACCTGTGGAATGCAAATATAAACTTAGATGAATGGTTCTAATCAAGCAAAATGCAAAATAATTTGATCTATTTCACTACATTATCCCTAAATATCTACTGATATGTATGGAAACACAGTATATATAAATACCTTAGGTAAATTGCTAAACTATAAGGGTTTGTGTTCTCCTCAATTAACTACCTTTGAAAGACCAACTTTATTGCCTTAGGCAAGTGTTGCTAGACGACAAGCAAGCATCATGGCCTAGATGCAAGTTTTGATGCAATTATTGATTCTTTTTAATGCTCCAAACTAGAAATACTTTTTTTTTATGAATAAGTGCAAGGATATTTAAGTTGCCCTACTCCAGCAGAGGTCACAAGGGAGACCTCCTCCCCATCCACATATTCCACTTAGAGACATGAAGCCACTTAATCAACTCAATTCAACTTAAGAGGCACATGTTACTCGGGGGATTCAAACTTGGATCTCCATCTTCAGAACCTTATGGCCTTGCCATTTAAGCACAACCCATTTCACAACTAGAAATACTTCTTGTATTATGGATAATGATCATTATTTCTAGATGTGAAATAATTTTCAAATGAATGTATTTAAATACCAAGACATCATGAATAGTCACACAAATGTGTACCAAGTTGGTTCCTAATGGCTAATAAGAAAGGATAGGAGTCGACAATTTTAAATCTTAAATTTTAAATTCAGAGTTTGTTTCACATCATGTGGGAACACTCTTACCATATGCCACATCATCTTAATTACATCATCTATTGATAGGGATATAACATAAAATGTCAGAGATGTCTTTAAAGTGATAATTGTTCTAAACTTTAAACGAACATGGAAATCTTCATGGGTCGATCCCGTGGTTCAATGTCAATCCCATGCAATGTAAATCTAATAGTAGAGGCATTGTTCTAATCAAGCCAAATGCAAACTACTTTGATCTATTTCACTATGATCCCTAATAGATCTACTAATATGTAAGGACAAGTAGTATTTAGAAATACCTTGAGTAAATTTCTAAATTATAAGGGTTTGTGTTCTCCTCAATTAACTACCTTTGAAAGACCAACTTTATTACCTTGGGAATGTGTTGGTAGACAACAAACAAGCATCATGGCCTAGATATAAGTTTTGATGCAATTATTGATTCTTTTTAATGCTCCAAATCCAAATTTTCCTACAAATGCTTCTTGTATTATGGATAATGATTGTTATTTATAGATGTGAATTAATGATCAAATGAATACCTTTAAATACAAAGACATAGTGAATATTCACACAAATGTGTACCATGTTGGCTCCCAATGGCTAATAAAAAAGGGTAGGAGTTGACAATCTTAAATTTTAAATTCAGGGTTTGTTACGCATCATGTGGGAACACTCTTACCATATGCCACATCATCTTAATTAGATCATTTGTTGATAGGGATATAACAAAGAATACCTCACATAATCTCTGAGAATGCACGCTCTGCTTTCCATGGTTACTTAGGGTTTCCTAGGGTTTTTTGCTTTGACTGCTTTCAGTGCCATTGGAGGCGGCTGCCTTGGGTAGTACCTCTGGGGCTTTGATGGTAGACACTCTGTTTAACGGATGGAAACAAGCGGTAATAGGGGAACCGCTGGGGTTTTCTAAATGCATGGCGGGTATGCCTGTCCAGAAAGTTTCTGCGGATGGCATGGCTCTGGTTATTCCAGATGGTCTAGTTGAAGAAATTGTGGCAAACATGGATCTTGCTCTGGTAGGTAAATTCTTTTCCTTTCATCCCAATATTGAGATGGTCCGTAAATGGGTTTCCTCTAGGTGGAGAGTTAAGGGTAGTGTTTCAGTCATTGCTATGGCAAGAGGAGTATTCCTGTTTAAATTTACTAGTAGGGAGGATATGATTGCTACTCTTGCTGGGGGACCCTGGCTTTATGGGTCGCACTCGCTTGCTTTATGCCAATGGAAACCTAGGTTTGACCCTAGCTCAGATCTCAATAAATCTGCTCCTGTTTGGGTTCGTTTACCTGGGTTTCCCTTAGAATTCTGGGATGAAACAATTTTTTCTGCTATTGGTAACTCTTTTGGCCAGTTTGTTACTATGGACCATACTACCCATACTCAATCCTGTTGTGTTTTTGTTTGTTTTTGTGTCAATGTGGAGATAAACCAAACCCTTCCTATGTCCATTGCGTTAAACTCTAAATATGGGGTATGGACTCAGCCAATCCTTTATGAAAATGCCACCACCTTCTATCAAATATGCAAGAAGAAGGGCCACATAATGACTCAATGTAAAACTAAGCCCATGAGTTGGCAGACTGAATCCCATAATGAGGTTGAGGACCACTCACAAACAGATGTTACCCCTGACCATCAGGGAATGGGGGGTAATGAGGAAAATGCTTTCCCAGAAGACCATCCTGAATAGGCTAAGGACAAGACAAGCCCGACGGCTGCGACTCATAAGGATACTGCTTTGTTGGAGGAGAATGCTGAACAGCTTCTGGAAATAGGTTGTCAGAATGAGGCTTTTGACACTGTTAGTCAGACGGTCCGACAGACTTCTTCTGGATGTGAGGAGGGTGAAATACATGATCATTTGATCAATGAGTTTGTTGAAGATGATAAAGCCCTTGATCTATAGGCTTCCTCTACTATTCCATTAGATGCTAATGACCTTGAGTCAACCAGGAACCCTGTGCGGGAAGTTGATGATCATATTACCGATCCTTCCCTGACAGTTGACATTGGCCCAAGTGGTAGTGGGAATAATCCTGAAGGCTGGATTACCCCTAAGAGGAAGACTTGTCAAGGAAAGAAGACTGCTGATATTGGCACTGACTCAAAACAAGGGAGACCAACCCTTCGGGAAACTCAGCAAAGAGAGATTGCTAAGGAAATTGCTAGTGGTAAGCAGAAAACTCTGGAGGACTCCACCCTCAAACCTTTAAAATGAGGATCTTATCCTAGAATCTGAGGGGTTTCAATAGCCCTTCAAAACAGTTCGAGGTCAAACACTGTATTTTGGATAATAAGTTAGACATTTTGCTCCTGCAGGAGGTCAAGATGACTGAGGAAAACTTCAAGAAAATTTCTGATTACATATGGCCTAAGGCCGAGTTTTGTATTAGTCCTGCTATTGGGGCTTCTGGCAGGATTGTTACTATGTGGAACAGTATGAAATTTCAGGGCTCCCTTGTGGCTTCTGACAAGCATTTCCTGGTTACCAATTTCTCCTTACCCTCTTTCAACTGGTATCTCATCAATATTTATGCTCCTAACACCAGAGCTCAGAGACAGTCTTTATGGACTAATTTGAGTAATACCCTGACCAAGGCTCCGCGTTCCAAATGGATGTTGGCTGGTGACTTCAATACTCCTTTGTATCCTTCTGAGAAATATGGTGGGAACCTTGATTACTCTGAAAGCATGTTTGATTTTGCTGAGTTTATTAATGATTAGGGACTACTTGATGTGGAGCTTCAAAATCAGATTTTTACCTGGTCCAACAGGAGACGTGGGGACCATTTGATCCAGGTTAAATTAGATAGGGTTCTTATATCGAGTAACTGGGACAATTATCATAAGATGCAATTGCAGGGTTTTCCGCGAACCATATTTGATCACTGCCCTATTTTCCTCCATTGGCATGATTCATGTCATCGGGGTCCTTTCCCTTTCAGATTTGAAGCTATGTGGATTAAGCATAAGGATTTCAGGCAACTGGTGACCCAATGGTGGCAAATTCTTATCAAGGGTACTCCTATGTTCAGATTAGTTAAGAAGCTGCTGCATATTAAACAGGAGGTTTGTGGATGGAATAGACTCAGTTTTGGTCATGTGTTTTGGCAGAAGAAATCTTTAGCTGGAAAACTTGAGGTTATTCAGCAGCGGATTGCTCAAGGTGATGTTTCCAAGGATACTTCTAAGCAAGAACATGATCTGATTTCGGAATGGAAGAATCTTATGGGCCGTGAAGAGGTTTTTTGGAAGCAAAAATCCCGGGTTCAGTGGCTTAAGGAGGGAGATCACAATACTGCTTTTTTCCATATTTCTGCCATGAAACATAGGAAGGCTAACTCCATCACAAAACTATGTTTGGACAATGGGGATGTTATCACTGAGGACAATGAGATTGGGGAACAAGCTGTGTTATTTTTTCAGAACTTGTTGACTAAATAGGCCACTGGTGTTGATAATGACAGGGCTACTAAGCAGTTTATTGACAATATACCCTCTCTCATAACTAAGGATGACAATATGGAAATGCTGAGGCCTATTTCTGAGGAGGAGGTTCATGCTGTTTTATTCTCTATGGGTTCTTTTAAAGCTCCGGGTCCGGATGGCTTCCCTCCTATCTTTTTTCAGGAGTACTGGGATATTGTGGGGCCTGATCTCACTACTGCAGTTTGGGATTTTTTAAAAATTGGTAAGCTCTTAAAGCAACTCAACAACACCTTTATTGTCCTTGTCCCTAAAAAGTTGAAACCTACCAATCTTTCTAATTTTTGACCTATCAGCTTGTGTAATACTGTCTATAAGCTTTGTACCAAAGTCCTTGTCATGAGACTTCAACCTTTTCTTGACAAAATCATCTCTCCTTCTCAAAAAGGTTTCGTTCCTGGGCACCAAATTTTGGATGCTATGATCTCCACCCATGAAACTATTCATTCCATGGAGAAGAGCAGAATTCTGGGTATGGCCCTTAAGTTGGATATCTCTAAAGCCTATGATAGGGTCTCTTGGGATTTTCTATTTCAAGTACTTAGAAAATTTGGGTTTAATGACAAAATTCATCTCCTCATCTGGATGGCTATCTCTTCCGCCAAATTTTCTATATTGGTTAATTGGATTCCTTGGGGTTTTTTCTCCTCCTCGCACGGACTCCAGCAGGGGGATCCCCTTTCTCCTTACTTGTTTATCATAATGGCTGAGGCTCTTGGGAGATTCATTCAAGATAACGTGGTCTCTAAACACCTTGTGGGCATTAAACCTACTTCCTCCCTTGCCCCTATGTCTGTGCAGCAATTTGTTGATGATACCCTTCTTTTTGGCATCTCTTTGGTGATTGAAGCTCGGAGATGAAAGAATATTTTAAACCTTTATGCCCTCACTTCTAGGCAAAGCATTAATTTCCAAAAGAGTAATGTGTATTTTTTTAATACTCCCACTTCTCTCCGTCAAAAAAGCATCCATATCCTCGATTGTGCTGAAGATGTTCTTCCTGCTATCTATCTAGGTCTTCCCTTTATGGTTAAAGAAGTTTCCCCAAATTTCTGGAATAGCCTTTTGGAAAGAACCCAATGGAAATTGATTGGTTGGAAGGGCAAAGTCCTTAGCAGTGCTGGTAAATTGCAGCTTCTTCGGGCTTCCTTGTAAGGTATTCCTACCTATTTCCTTTCTCTTTTCAAAATTCCTACTTCTTTTGGTGCTAAGTTGGAACAGATTCAAAGAAAATTTTTATGGACGGGAGCTGAAGATAAACAGCGGATGTCACTGGTCAGCTGGGATAAAGTATGTCTTCCTAAATCCCATGGAGGTCTCAATATCCACAACATACGAAATATGAACAAAGCCCTGCTCTCTAAAATTAATTGGAATTTGATCCATCATCAGAAAGATTGGAGAGAAATCATGCAAGCCAAATATTTGCATGTCACTGATTGGTCTAACTTCCTCCAACAAGAAGGTCTTCCTAAGGGATCAGTCATTTGGAACAAAATGTTGCAATCTAGAAATCTACTCATGCAAGGGATCCGATGGAAGCTGGGAAATGGCATGGGTATCAAGTTTTGGACTGATATTTGGCTAAAAGACAAGGCTCTCATCTCTCAGAGGAATATGGGTGAGATTGCTGGCATTGCTACTTAGTTTTTTAGCCATAAGGTCAGTGATTATATATCCAACAATAATGGTCATAGGAGCTAGAGGAATTTGTTGGATTACTGCCCCCATCACCCTGATCTTGCTTCTAAAGCTCAGATGGTTCAAAAGTTGATTCAAGAAGTTAGAATTCCCCTCTTCCCTCATGAAGATGAGAAATTTTGGTGGCCGGAAAAGAATGGCCAATTCTCTGTTAAGTCTACCTATCACTTATTGGTCCCTAAGCTTCATAGAAAGGAGATATGGAGAAAAGTCTGGAACCAAAAACTGATCTTGAAAATTAACATGTTCTGGTGGGCCTCTGTTCATAACAAAATTCTGACCCAAGATAATTTGCAGAAGAGAGGTTTCACTTTGGTCAACAGATGCTGTCTATGCTATGAAAAGGAGGAAAGGGTTTCTCATTTATTTTTTCACTGTAACTTTGCTAAGGACATTTGGAGCCTTATCCTCAACAATTTTGGTATTCAGTGGGCTTGTAACTCTTATATCCTGGAAGTTATTAACAATTGGTATCCTCCCTTCTCCCATCCCTGGCTCATTGAGTTATGGAATTAGACTCTGCCATGTTTGAGTTGGACTTTGTGGAAAGAGCGCAACCATCAGATCTTTAGGGATACTGCTCGAGAGGTCTCTCAGGTCTCTCATACTTTCATCAAGACTCTTGTGGAGAGTGTTACTTCGGCCCATATCCGCACTACGGAGAAACTTCTCACTCAGGAGGAAGAACAAATTGCGGTAAACTGGAAGGTTCTTAACCATATTCTGGCTTATAACAATACTAAACTATTGCAAAGACTTAACACTAAATGGCAGCCTCTGATTTCTAACTGGATGAAGCTCAATTTTGATGGGGCCTCTAAGCTTGTTGGTACAGCTAGTGGGGAGGGATCATCCGTGATGATAAAGGGTGGATGTTTGCTGTCTATGCTGGAGGTCTGGGTTGTCATAGCAATAACTATGTTGAGGCTATGGCTCTTCTTTGGGGGCTTAATTTGGCCATATCCCTTCGTATTCAGAATTTGGAGATTCAGGGAGATTCTAAAATGGTCATTGATGCCATAACTAATAAGTTGAATGTTGGTATTCAGTTGAAAGACATTATCAGAGATATTCAGTTTCTCTTACATAGGTTTATTAATGTGCATATCTCACATATTTACTGTGAGGGCAATGGCGTGGCAGACGCTTGTGCTAAACTCGGACAGTGATATTCAAATTGGAGGGTTTGGCGCCAATTTGATCACCTTCCTTTGAATATTAAGAATCTTATTCTTAAAGACATGGCCAGGTCTTGATGAGGCTGATGTGTTCGAAAGACAGCTCATACTGTTAGTTCCTTGGGAAGGGGCTGACATGTCCCTTGAAGTACGCATCCTCTTGTACTTTTTCTACTGTCAAATCCGCTCCTCTTTCTCATAAGGTGAGCGGATGGCTGGATCATCATGGCTTGTGCTGAGTAATTATGGTTAAGCATGGGATTGGTGTCTGTAAGGCCTCCCATTATTATGAGATTGTGTGTGATGTTATTACCCACATTACCTGCCTTGTTAATGATAGTAATTCTCCTATTAAGACAACTGAGGAGTCTGGGGGTCTCTGTGGAATGCGCTGTCATACCGCTATGGGGGGTGACAGAATTAGAACTGAACCTGTCTCGTGCTGTGAATTTAGGGACAATTTGGTTGCTTGGCATTACTACAAGGAGGGTGGGATTAGCCCCTATTTGGAGAGGCTTAATGGTTACAATGAAGCTCTTTCTGAATAGTTTGTGCAGTCTTGGCAGAATCGATGGGTTTTGGTGGGTGGCATCAGATTTGAAGTTTCTGAATGCGTAATTGCTATGGCCACTGGTATGTCTACCCAGGGCTTGAAGCTGCAATGCAAAACTAAAATTGTGGACCTCTCCAGCCAGCAGCTTTTCCTCAGAGATGGTGAAGACTTGGTCCCTTACCAGGGCGGTTTTGATAGAGCCAAGTTGCCGAAGCCATGGGACGCTATATGTTTTATCCTCATGAAATATTTTACCCTGGAGGTGTGCTTTACCAGGTTTTATAACTACCATCTCCCCCTATTAAATCATTTCTGTCACGATTCTAAAATTAGTTTTCTATTTTATTTGCTTTCTTCCCTGAAGTTTACTGTCCTTAGGGTTCGGGCGAAACTGGCTAAAAACCCTACTCTGAAGCATATCCCTCTCCACCAAGGCCTTATTCTCTGTTTGTATAATCATTATCTCGCCCTCGAACCCTCTAAATCCATTCCAGACACTAGTGGGGATGGCGAGCCCCTCCTCTAACCCTAAGGATATTCTTGATGGCGAGCCCTCCCCTGTTCCTATCAAAACTACTGAAGTTTGCACTCCTGTGGCAAATCCTGTCGATTCCCTGGGCCTGACTGCTTCTAAGAAGGGTAAAAAGTGGAAGGTTACTGGTGAGATGGGTACTGGGAAGGCAGTGGTTGGGACCCCTAAAACCCTTGGTAGGACCCTGGTGGGACAGCGAAGGGATTCCTCTATGAAGGCTTGTGGGGAGGGGTTTTCTTCTGCAGTTCGGCGGTCTGGGCGTATTGCTGGCAAGCAGGCTCCCTCTGCCAAGTTCATTGACTATTCTGAGAGTGGCTCGGATGAATCCACCCAGGGGGAGGATGACAAGGATGTGGAGGTTCAGGATATTTTAGGTGATGATGAAGACAAGCAGGAAACACATGATACAGGGGAGGAAACTGCTAACTCTGTTGGACATGCTGACAAAGCGGGTGATATGTTTGTGGAAGAAGCTGAGGATGCTATGGAGACTGATGGTCTGGGGGCTGATCTTGTAGGTCTACAGGTCTGCATTGCAAAGTTGGAACGGTTTCTCTCCATTGTGCTCAGGACCTCTATTCTCCTCAACCTCTCTGTGCTGAAGAATTTGGGGGTTACTGTCAATACTGATAGTGATGATTTGGCTGAAAAAGTGGATGCTATTATTAACTCTATGGTCTAGTAAGGACAGCTGTTGTCTCCTCTGTCCTTGTTATTTTACTACTGATACTTTGTTACTCTCTTTTTTGGCTTTAGTTTTAGTGGCTAGTTTTGCTGGTTTTGCTGGCATTATGTACTGGTGGTATATGTTGTTTCTGGTTTAAGGCCCTGTTTTGTCTTCGGGCCTTTCTGCTTTTGTTAAGGGTTTGGCCCCTTGTTTAGCTACCTTATATAATCAAAAACATAAAATGTCATAGATGTCTTTGAACTGATGATTGTTTTGAACTCTAAACAAACTTGGAAATCTTCATGTGTCGATCTTGTGGATCAAGGTCAATCCTGTACAATGCACATCTAATCTCAAAGGCATGGTTCCAATCAAGCCAAATTTAAAATACTTTGATCTATTTCACTATGATCCCTAATATCTACTGATCTATAAGGACAAGTAGTAAATTTAGAAATAACTTATGTAAATTGCTAAATTATAAGGGTTTGTGTTCTCCTAAATTAACTGCCTTTGAAAGACCAAATTTATTGCCTTGGGTAAGTGTTGGTAGACAACAACCAAGCATCATGGCCTAGATGCAAGTTCTAATGCAATTATTGATTATTTTTAATGCTCCAAATCCAAATGTTCCTAGAAATGCTTCTCTTATTATAGAAAATGATTGTTATTTCTAGATGTGAATTAATGATCAAATGATTGACTTTAAATACCAAGACATAATGAATATTCACACAAATGTCTATCAAGTTGGCTCCCAATGTCTAATAAGAAAGGGTAGGAGTCGATAATTTTAAAATTTAAATTTTAAATTCGAGGTTTGTTTCACATCATGAGACTTATTCCTTCATCTCTTTTATTGGATATGGTGTTTCTTCTACATATTCCATTAGTTTTGGTTCTTCCCAAGGGGATAAATGTAGTTTGTCAGTGTAACACCCTGCCAAGGAACCCAGAGGATAACACAACTAAGCTTATAAAAAGGTCAAATATTTTTTTTTAAATGAAAGAAATAACAACAATCATATATTTATTCATAACATTTAAATTAAGATTTATCCTCTAGGGTTCCACGGCTGCATTACTAACGAACTAAAACAAGATCTAACAAACATTATGAATTAACTAACAAACATAGTTCATTCTAAGTCTAATTGCATCAGATAAATAAATAAAAATAATTCCATATTATATCATCAGATAAGTAACATCAGGATCATGCACATAGGATCACGAGTAGATAGACAAGTTCCTTTACAAGAGAGTACAACATTACATTGTTTATAATATCACTATCCAGATTACATTGGAGTACGTATATCAAGATAACAATACATGATTCAGTTGATATACAAGACTAAAACATGATCATAAGTAACTATCTCCTCAAGCTAGAGCAAGATCTAAAATCTACCATACAAGGTACATCCTTCTTGCATATGAACAATAGCAAGGGAAACCAATGGAGATAAAAGCACAAACACCCAACCATGTGGAACCCTAAGGCCCACCCCCCATGCTAGGAGATAACAATAAGGTCCCACTAAGCAAACAGTCAAGAAGACAATAGACTAACAAGTGCAAAGACTACACGTGACTCAAACACAACACTAGTCAACAAAGACATGACAAGCAACTTAAACATCACTTACACACTTAACTGTACTTCTAGAGGCACTCACACAACTAAAGGACGTAAACACAATTAGGGAATGCTAGGCTACAGTAGGGATGAGTGTCATCATATGGTCCTAACATGGCTTACCCTAACAGTTTCTAGCTAGACACCAGCCCCCATCCATGGGTTACCCTAACAGTCTCTCGCTAGGTGCTAGCCCCCATCTATGGTTACCCTAACAGTCTCTTACTAGATGCTGGCCCCATAGGGTGACACATGCAGAACCAACATTCCTTTTGTGAGGACAAGGAAGTTGATTTTTCCAACCACAGCCTTCTCATCTCATCCTTAGCTTGAATGAGCACTACAAGCATGGGTGAGGCATCCAATTGTCTTATTTAGTGTGAAAACTACCCAACCCTCTAAATTTTTTATTATGTTATCACTGGATTAATAACTTCCAATGGGTTACCTTGACAAGCCACTTTGGGCACTGGCCCCACATTGAAAGCCACTCCCCCTTCACTACATCTAGATTCTCAAAGTCTAAAATAAAACCCAAGCATGAGCTATCACATTTCTCATCATGTTACATTTTCAACACAAAATATACATCATTTCACACTACACAGAGCCACATGAATAGGTACACTGAGCAAGGAATTATCCATCTTGCACAGCCATCCTAACCACATGAATAGGTACACTGAGCAAGGCATTATCCATCTTGCACATGTATCATACTAACATGAATAGGAGACAATATTTCAAGAATGCATTTAATTCAACTCACATGATGCACACATAGCCAACCCCCACACAATCACACCCTCCTAGGCCTCTGGAAATAACTTCCCCAAATGACACTACACTTGACACCATTAAAAGCACAATGGTTTCACATCACATTCACTCTGAAAGCACATCATAAACTAATACCCTTCAACAATATTTTTAAGGAATGTAACATTAATCCAAGCATGATCAATCATCTAACAATTATAAAGTGAATCTATCTCATCAATAAGGAACTATAACTTTCTAATCACTAGTAGTAGTTATAATATGATCATAAGATATAAGTGTCCATGAGTATCAATATTTTAACTAACAATTCTCAAGACTTATTTTAATTTTATTTAATTTAAATGATTATGAACAAACTACAAATAACTCTAAGGCATACAAATTAAACACAACAACTATTTCCACTAATTAATAATCTAGACAATTTTGTAAATACCATTAAATATAACTATATAAGCAAGGCTAAAAGCCTATAATAGTAGAATGCTATAAATATCTTACACTAGTTAGAATCACAAGATACAAAACTCGAAGCTACAATGAAAGAACCTTGTTCTAAGGTTGTCTTGAGAGGAAAGGAATACAGAACAATAAAACATTCCTATAGATCTAACATCTTCATCAAATCTACCACACTTTTAACCACATGCATATGATAGGATCAGCACAAAATGAATTTGTTGAGAAGGCTTTAGAAGCTACCAACAATGCAAAATGTGAAAGCATAGATAGCGCATGCAAACTAATTGGTAGAATGCCTCAAAGAGAGTCATATGATGGAAAGCAATGATCGTAGGATATGCACAAAACAATTTTTTTAAAAAATCTCATATTTCAAAAATATAGAGTTATTGGTGACGCAACTAACTATTTTAATAGAGATGAAACAAGTGAGAGGTAGATAGTCACAAAATATTTATATCTCAAAAATGACAAACTAGGTATGGCTAATTTTTGGATATGATAATTTATATATCCAGGCCATACACCATATATAAAAAAACTAGAGAAACCTAGTTCATTAAAATAAAGTTATGCCTAACGTAACAGACTACTAAAATAGAAATGAAATGGGTGAGAGGTAGACAGTCACACAATATTGATATCTCAAAAATGACAAATTGCGTATGGCTGATTTTTAGATATGATTTATATATCTAGGTCGTGCACCATATATAAAAAAATTAGAGAAACCCAATTCGTTAAAATAAAGTTATGGTTTCCACAATAGACTAGGTTCAGAATGTGTAGAAGACAATTCACAGAATATTTCACTAAATCTAATGCAACAATAAATCAGTTTCAGTCCATACCTGGAATATTGCTTCTATCACATATTCACAAATTTCCCATCTCGTATCCATTTTTTCCCCAAGTCTTTTCTTCTGCAAGCTATGGTGTATGGTGCCAAAAGAAAAATGAAAGCCTCCTTAGATAGAGAGAGATCCCCGAAACATAAAACATATTTTGCCATTTGAAATGAACACTCCTCCCCAAATTATGTCTTGAAATTTCAAAATAAAGTTGAGAATTCATAACCACCCCCATAATTTCTTCCAAAAGATTCTCCTTTATTACTTTTTTACAATTTGCTATTTTTAACCAAACAGTAATAGTTTCATTCTACATTTCTAAAATTAGTCTCTTACACAAAAGAAATAATTATTTCTAAGATTCCCTCTTGAGGTGCGTAACTACCACTTCTTCCAAGTGGCCAAAATAGAAAATAATTACTAAAAGAAAGAGAATCTTTTTCAGACATAATAATACATATTTCCACAAAACTATAATTTACATAAAAGCATCTATATTTATTTATCAAAGTGCCCTCTTGACTTAATAATTTTATTGTAATGAAGCAATTAATTGAAACATTAATCAAACAATTCCAAATAAAATAACCCAAATGCCAAACAATACCTGACACAATGCACGATAAAAAAGAATGACCACAATGATAGCGACTGACTATCATGCCTATACAGACAACACTGACTGAGTGCAAAACTAGATACTAATCCTAATCAAGAATGATGGCTAACTAAGGGACCATTTGTTATCTCTATTAAACAGTTTCCATGTTAGCGTGCATTGTTTAACTGTGTGTATTACATTGTTTAGTAACGGCAGTTTAGCTGGTGCATAACTATTTCACCACACCACAACTAATTCATCACAATATTTAATTGTGTGTTTTGTATCTGCATTAGGCATCGAGTAAACAATCTTCTTTGACTTTTTTAATATGGTATCAGAGCCAGCCTTCATGTTTGTCTTTTGATGGTGATGGAGTTCTGAAAGTGCCAATGGAGAGGATCCAAGTTGTGAAGATTTCTGATCTGACAATATTTTCAAAATGGGCATCTAATATTCTTATAAAGGCATGAAAGAAGAAGTCTTGGTTTGTTGTTGATGCTGCATGGAGATTAGAAGACTACCATTTTTTATGGAGATTTCATATGCATAAGATATTTGCTATGAGGATACTTAGCATAGAAATTGATACGCTACTATTGTAAAATCACTCACTGAGCACCACAAATAGAAGAGGAAGAGTTTGAGGAGTGTTTTCAATAGCATAACGAAGCAGATTCAATTCTTGGAGCGTTGTTTAAAGGAGAGGAAGACTGTGTGAATAGAATGATTAGTTGATATGATGAAAAGGAATCACTTGTAATTGTAACAAGAGACATTGTTAACTGTTCTCATGAAGTCGTGGATGAAACTTGATCGAGTAAAGGGTATAGAAATCTTATAAGTGATAGAGGTAGCAACAGTCAATGATTATGCAAATTTGAGTTTAAGTTTTAATGATTGAGATTCCAAACAAAGGCATGTGAAGCTAGCAGTCCGTAGAGGGAATTGAAGGGTTATGTTGGCCCATATGCAAGGTTTGTTTAGAACAATGTTGTCAAAAGAAGCAACTGTGCCTTATCTATGCACTGTCAATGAATGAGAATTGAAATTTGTAGTGTTGCTTCATTCTAGCAAACTTGGATTACAATGTTCTTGAAATTAGGGCAAAGGCATGACAAGGTAAAAGTTTTTTTAAAATTTGAGTGGTAAGAGTATTTTTTTATTTATGAGGTGAGCTATTAATTGGATAAATAAGGAATTTTGTAAGAAGTTTGGTTTCTTTTTAAGACATCTATGGTTTGAAATTTGTTTTGCATCATAGTAATTACATAGAAGTTATAAGGATTTTTAAGGAAAATAAGGTTTGGAGGTATATGATTCTATCATTGATCAAAATTGACATCATTATTTTTAACATTTAAAAATGGCCACACATTATGTTTGTGGTTCTGATGCCATCCATGATATCATTGATAGAAATTTGAGAGACTTGCATGCTTTTCCTATTGAAGAGTCTAAAGAAAATGGATAGAGGGTAAGCATAGTCATATTGGAGGCCGGCAGCATTGGAGGATGGAGGATTTTCCCATCATCTCAAGTTAGCTTCTCACTTTGAGATGATGTTTTGCATGAGAAGCATTTTTAGTTTTGGTAATGCTGACAGATTTGAATGTATGTTTTATGAAGATTTTCTTTTGGATACAGGTTTGGGATTTGGTGTTGAGCTCAATATAAACTGTTATCTAGTGAGCTTCAAAGTGTATATGACCAAGAATTATACCCTTTTGAGGTCACTAGACAATGGCAGAGATCTGTCGTATCTCTTAGGGTTCATTGTTGAATAATTCAAGACTCTGTGATTTGAGAGCTTAGAACTAAAGAGCTCAAGAACACAACTCGAAGCTACACCTTTCTAAGGGTAGAGGAGATAGCATGATGGAGTTCTTTAGGAGAAGATCTTCTATAAAATATGTATTCATATTATGTAATCAACTTTGTTGAGTATTTTAGCATTCAGGGGGGCACCTTGGTACTTTTGTAGGAACAATGTAATAAGGGGGGAATGTTAGCGTGCATTGTTTAACTGTGCATATTACATTGTTAAGTAACAGTAGCTTGGCTGGTGCATAACTATTTCACCACAACTATTTCAGGCTAGTGCATAACTGTTTCACCACACCACAACTATTTCATCACAGTATTTAACTGTGTATTTTGTATCTGCATTACTCATCAAATAAATAATCTTCTCTGACTTTTTAAATATTCCATTAGGTTTAAGGCATGCTTAGACCTATTAATTCAAGTGGAGTCGATGCCCGGTACCTGCATCCTGCAACAACCAAACAATCAAACAAATAGACATATATATATAATCATATAGTCAAACACACCATGAAAGGGAATCACAACATAGCAAGGTACTCACGCATGAGTAATGCGACATTGTCCCTTTCACGAACACATTAAACACGTAATCACAACACACATAGAAATCAGTTATTGAATGACTAAATAAGAACCATCATCAAATAATCACATGATACACATAATAAGATTAATCCACACAACACATCACAACATAACATCCTATGATACAAAATTAGTTGCATAAAAATCAATTCTAACATATGACAATCATAGTAAGATCAACATCATAATCACTTGAATGTAAAACAATGTCAAAGCATATAAATTATCAGTGTCACAACAAAAATTATTCATAAAACATACTAACTGTCATATGAAACCACACATGAGTATAATCAGGAATGTCATCAACATGAATTTAGCATCTACCAACATCATATAATGTACAACATCAACTATCTAACATACCCCAAATATTCCTATTATTTTACCTTCATCTTCATGCTCCTTAGCTAGACCATCTACACATCCAAGATGAGAAATGCAGGGGCATTATATTCAGTATTGGACAATCTTCAGCAATCATCTTCAAGCATTCACCATTGGTATACGAGTTACTTCTTTGAGGGGGTGTCTATTGTCTCTCTCTTTATATCCTATGGAGAGATTATTGAATGTATATTTGTGTTGGATGTGGTCCTTGGCGAGTCATATTGAGTCCTAGCATCCCTTCTTTTATGTTTTCTCTTTTGGAGAAGATTTTTCTCCCACTAGGTTTTTCTCTTTTTCTCTGTTAGTGAGAGACTCTTTTATACATGGGTAACTAGCATGGCCTTGTAGCCAAGACCCATATTTGCATTATTTGCATGTTTCTCATTTTCCCTAAGTTACACTTAGGGGGGGGGTGTTGGTGTAATTAAATATATAATTACACTTTATTAAGTTTTTTAGGGATTTTCTAAGTCAATTTAGGTTTTTCTATCTTGCAAATATAAAAATAAACATATCATATTTAAATTATTAATTCCAATTCAATAATTGCATCCATATTGTGCAAAATCATTTTATTGTGCTTTTTCTCTTGTAGAAGGCAATCCTAGGTTTTTCAAGTGATCTTGGTAGCTTGAGTCAATCAGTGACTAATGCAATATAGACCAATGGATAGTGGAGATGGTGACTACATGTAATGATGGGAAATGTTTTGAATTATTTAGTTGTGATTAATGGTATTCCCTAAGATAAGGCATCTATTCACAGTATGTTACATGTTTTCTACCCCTAATGAATACTTAATGAAAGATTCATAAGATGTTCCTAAGGCCTAAAACTACGATGGAAAAACTCATTTTTCTTAGCATATAAAATTTAGCCACACCTTCAATATTCTCACAAAATCTTAAGGAAAATGTCAAAATGGTTTGGAAGGGTTCTTTCCTAATTTCCATGATTTGTCTATGTTCCTCACTCTAATCAAGATATTTTCTAAATTCATTTATAAAGGGAGATCCAATGTGGGCCTACAAGTCTATTGAATATGTTGGCAAATGATTATACCACTGATAGGCCTCCTTCTCAAAGGTGTAAGAAAATAAAATGCATGCAACCTCTTTATTTATGACCTACTATCAGATCAATAAGTTCTTTAAATTCTCAACATGGTCATTCATTTTTCTTAGTAGGTCAATAGGAAAGGTTCCAACTAATATAACCATTGGGAAGTCTATGGATCTCTCCCTCAAAATATAGTGGATAATCCATTATGATGGAATTAGCCGTATCTTGACTCATTGAACTAAGCAACCAACAACAAACCTAAATCCATTTACACTCCAAAATAATAGATAACCCAAGCCTAGCACAAAAATTTATACACCATATGAAGACATAAAATCCAACACTCAAGAATTGTGGGTATGATTCCTCTCTTGTAAGGAGATATTTCAATCTCCCCAAGATTTGAGGATAGCCAAGTCTTGTCTTTGCAAGGGTCATTTAGTGGTAGATGAGATGCTATGATAATTAGGGTCTTGATGATGTTCTTAGTTTAGCAAGGTTCAGAGTAAAGGGAAACTTAGTTTAAGAGAAAACCTAATCTAATACTTCCCTAAAAAACTTGGAAAGAAAAAAAAAAAAAAAAAAAGAGGAGGAGAAAGAAAGGGAATAGAAAAGAAAATGATAAAAAGTAAAGAGGATGTGTCCATCACCTGCAAGAATAAACATTTTCACATGGGAGTCACTCTTGCAAACATAACATCTATAGCCTATGCCTTTTCCAAATTTACCTCAACACATGATATAATATATGTAGGTGTCTAAGAAAAACATACATTTCATGATTATATTTGTAAATGAACACAATGAAAGTAACCATCACCATATTATGTGTGTAGATAATAACCCATTGGATTCATAAACAATATTCATTGACTTCAAATGGAATATGTTTACAAATAAAACTAGTCCAAACATGATAATTTTTCTTATAGATAATAGACATTCCATCCTTAGCCACAAGCTCTATACCACCATGTACATGTGCAGACAAAGAAATTGCCATTTTTTCCTTAGACCTCAATCTTACTTTCTTCTCATGAATCCGTATCTACTAAGTCTTTTCTATCTCTTTTAGAAAGGAGGGAGTTGTGTCATTACTTGCATCTCATTTTAAAAAGAGACTAGAAAATACTTTTAAATTGTTGTTATTGTTTTATATTTATAGGCATGAACTAAGACCATGTGGACATTTCTCCTGATTTGGTACTTTTTTTGGTGAGATAGAGAATTGAGAATATAGTATCATCCCTCAAGATATTTTTTTGTTATACAGGATTGCACCCTAAATGCTAGCCCTTTAAAATCTTGACAATCTCGTGCAACATGGGAACATTCTTAGACTATGGGTTTGTCTATGATGAGAGCAAACTCTAGAAGAGCCAGATCCCTTTAAAAGCCCCTTAGATCTACTGTATTTCATGGAAAAGAGATAGAGAAATGATAAAAGAAACTGAAAACTCAAATTTATTCTAAGGGGTGATGTACCAGAGATTGAATATCAAAACTTGCAATCTGATTCATAGCTATCCTCAACACATTTGTTCATACAACTCAAACTAAACAATCTTTACCATATAAATGTTCAAAAAGGCATGAAATGACCTGCACAATTTGTAACATGTATTAAAATTGCACTTTGTATACATGCATTCAAAGAATGAGACAAAAAACTTAGAGGTTTTGAAGCAAAACATAGTAATTTTTTATCAAATCACTCAAAATGAGACAAGATACATGAATAGTAGGCATGAGTTTTCCACAGTCCATGATATTATTATTGAATGCTTCTAGATTTAACTGTGTCTATTTTTTGATTCAAAAAATAGACACAGTTAAATCCAGAAGCATCCAATAATAAGATACATGAATCTGAATAGAAGAACACCTGATTTTATTGATGATAGTAGGAAAACTCTGCAAAATAACAATGAACTCCTGAAAAATACTGCTGCTACTACATAAAATTATGAAAATAGCTAAGTTACAAGACAATCTCTCTTTCTGCAATGTGCAAAGGAAGGAAAAAACAAGAACTGAGAAAAAAGCATGAGCTTTTTCCCTATAATACAAAAAGAACTTCCTAATTATTGGGTGATAAAGAGAGATAAACTTTAAAAATAGGGTTTACAATTGCTCCAAATTGAGCTAAAATAGCTCAGAACTCCACCTCCCAAGATGCTTGACCCAAAAACTACCAAAAATAGCCCTATTTGACTCCATATAAAAAATATAAAAAGATACTCCCTTTGCATGAGTTTGCAAGCTCAGTTCAACTCTTCTTTCTCTTTTTTGCATGATTTGAGGGTCAAAATAACCTATTTTAACAAATATTAAAGGCAATCATATGATTTACCTTAATAAGTGTTATGTGAATGTCTATTTTTTTCTAGGCTTTATATGACAAATATTAAGACAATTTATAAAAATATTGCACTTAATAAGTGTTTAAATACATTATTTTTACCTCCAATTTATGTAAAAAATAAAATGGGGTTACATGACTACAAATTTCCTAAGTCTCCTTTCCTTACAATAGCTCACTAAGGCAATAATAATCTCTTTTCCACCCTTAGCTTAAAAAAGCAATCAGGCCTGCTCAATGTTGACCTAAGCCAACAACAGAAGTATAAAAGACCATCATGTTTTCACATTGAAAACACTATATCCCCTTTGTTGATTTAAGGATTAAATAATAAAACCTTTTAAAAAGAGATCAAAAATCTAATTATTACCCTTGGCTTAAAAAAACACTCTACTCATGGCACAAGCTCTAATTGATTTATTTGATGATTTATACTAAATAAAGTCAAAAAAACTTCAACTCTATCAGTTAGGGCAACATTGTGAACAAAAACTTTTTACAAACCCTAAAACATATCATTTCGACTCTTTCTCATTTGGCTCTACACGCTGGAGGGTGCCACCATGGGGTTTTAAAGATTTGCTACAGTTTTTGAGGGCTTTGGTGAAGGTTCTTTGGCACTGTAAGTCTCCTTTTCTTGCATCTATTCCTCATTTGCTATATCTTCTATTGTTTTAGTGATCTCTTTACTTTCCATCTACCCCATGATAATGTTAAAAAAAACTACACCTTTATCATGATCTCTGTCTTGTTGTTCATGACTATGCTTACTAGGAAACTGGTAAAGCATTCATTTGTTCTTTGCAACTATTTTTTAGGGAAAAATAGGGAAGTTTTAATCTTATTTCTTGAGATCTCTGTTGTTCCCCTTCCATTCTTTTGACCTTTTGCAAAAAAGTAAAGTGCACATTTTCATCACTTAGACAATGATAATGAAACTGCATTGGCCATGAGCTCAATATTGATGCATGTCCTTGTAATCCATCATAATGGTTAGTAGGCTTTCCCTTGTTTTTGAGGGCTCTAGTGAAGGTTCTTTGGCACTGTAAGTCTCCTTTTCTTGCATCTATTCCTCATTTGCTATATCTTCTATTGTTTTAGTGATCTCTTTACTTTCCATCTACCCCATGATAATGTTAAAAAAAACTACACCTTTATAAGGATCTCTGTCTTGTTGTTCATGACTATGCTTACTAGGAAACTCCAGTAAAGCATTCATTTGTTCTTTGCAACAGTTTTTGAGGGAAAAATAAGGAAGTTTTAATCTTATTTCTTGAGATCTTTGTTGTTCCTCTTCCATTCTTTTGACCTTTTGCAAAAAAGTAAAGTGCACATTTTCATCACTTGGACAATGATAATGAAACTGCATTGGCCATGAGCTCAATATTGATGCATGTCCTTGTAATCCATCATAATGGTTAGTAGGCTTTCCCTTGTTCCGTACCTCAAAACCACCTTGCAATAAAAATTTGTACTTTGGAAGGGCTTCCATAAGGAGGTACTCTCATGCATTTGCTAGGATAGTTTTTATTTGAAATAACAGAAAGGTCACAGGGAATGTTCCCTCTAACAGCTATAACAGTGCTAACTCTATTGTTCTTTTCAAGTGTAAGCACTTGTTATTTTCTTCTTATGACTCCTACATCCTCTCACTTCACTATGTTTTGTTGCAGACCTCTGTCATGGATTGGAACTTTTTATGACTGCCCTACTTAAATCTTTTAGATTGTCCTCCAACCTTTATGACTATTGTCACACAATACATGATTGTCCTTCATTATCTTTGACATTTAAAACTGCTCTTTGGTAGCCACCATGGACTTTTCTTCATGCTTGATCCCTTTGATGTTGGACTATCTTTGGTGCTTTTAAAAAGATTGTTACAATCACTGTATTGGTTTTCTCCTTACATTATTAAGGCACTTTTCTCCTAATTTGAAGCTGCACCTTCTTTCACTTTGGACAAAGTATGTGTTCATGTAGGTCATGTGACTATTCACTCTACTTTAATATCATCCATTTCAATGGTCAAACACCTACTAGTAATTTCACATCTCATTAATAGAAAAGTGGTAAATATTTGTCCTATTTTCATTGCTGAAAGCTCTTTGACTATTGGAGTGGATGATGTTCAAGGATATTCATTTGCAACAATCATTTCCTTTGTATATAGTTGTAAAAGGTTAGCTTCTTCTTTGTTTCAAATAGCTGTCCCTTTGATCCTTCTGATATATACTGTTGTTACAGCATAGCAACTGCTGTTACAGTCATACAAACTACTATTACAACCATATAGACTGTTGTTACAGTCATATAACCTGCTATTACAGCCATATCTATTGTTACAGTCATACAAACTATTGTTACAGCCATATAGACTATTGTTACAGTCATATAACCTGCTATTACAACCATATAGACTATTGTTATAGTCATATAACCTACCGTTACAACCATATAAACTGTTGTTTTCTCATTATCCATATGACCTGGTGTTCATTATCTTTGACTGCTCCATGTTTGTGTTTAGATTGTCCTTCATCTTAGAGAGACTATTGTCATACTCTTCTTTAGACCCTAGATTGGTTGCTCTCATCAATCATTCGAGGACTGTCCTAACCTCCTTAAGACAATCCTTTAATACCTCTATGAATGACTGTTAATGGGTTTTGATTCTTTCTCTTATGGTCAAGCATTCCTTTGTATGACAGTCATAAGGAGTGTGACCCTTCTTTCTTCTTGTGCACAAACCTTAATCTATGGAAAGGTCCTATATGCAATGGAAAGGCACTATCCACAACCTACCTCATACATAGTCTTATGATCAACCCTATACAATTAATTTATATTTATCTTGTAGAAGGCAGTCCATATATTACTTCATGGCTTTTAAAATATCTGTCCACTATGCTTTAGACTGTACCTATTGGATGGGCTACTCCTTGTGACTGTATTTCATTGATTACCTTATGTCTATATCATTGCAATATCATTGTCCTGTCATGGTTTGTGACTGCTTCCTTACAGTCGATGACTGTATTCTGCATTTGTAAGTCTTGACTATCTCAGGAGTTCTTCACTTGGTTATTATTGTTACTTTGACTATCATGACTGTTGTGTACATGGTTTTGGTGTCTCTCTTGCATACCTTCAAGATTCTATAAGTATGAGGACCCTCATAACAACCGTAAACCCATGAATCCTTGTATTGTATTGGAGGCTACAAGATCTAAATTCTGATGATTATCTTCTTGCAGGCTATGACTACTTCATCTACTTGACCGTTCCTGTGTATGCCACTTGGTGTAGTCGAGAACCACCTTTTAATCATGAAACTCTTGGCACATCACTCTGATACCTAGAAACCTTTGTCATAGCCTAATGATACTGGTTTGCACATGCTATTTGTCTTAAGGAAACTATGTTCTGTTCATGATCAAATCCTTCTCCCTTGAAGTTGCTATCTCCTTTCATAGCCTTAGCTAATTTTGGACTATCCCCTCTATTTTAAGACTGACTATTCTTGTAGCCCATCATTGTGACAGTTATGAGGATGGTTGCCTCACTTGAGCTATTTGAAACTACTCCTTCCTTCATGCATACTATTCCTCAACTATCCTGGTGAATGCAACTTAGTGAAACAGGTGTCTTTCATGTTCTATGATTGTTCTTTGTCCTCCTTGACATGCCTTGATTATTTCTATGGATTTAGGTTCTCCTGATGATGACTGTCACACCTTCCTCTTTGAACTGATATTCTTCTTTAGCCTTTATAACTACTATCAACAAATCTCATTATTGATTGCTTCACAAGCACCTATTCCTACACAGTCAACAAACCAATTAGAGAAAACATAGAGGTTGAAGCCTCTCCTTTGATTTTCCTAGTTTCTCCCTTTGTTGCTTCTTCTTATGATTACTTGTTTACTTCTGATGTTTGTTTCTTTTTTCCATCTTGTTGATCAGATGTAAGATAGCAAGTACACTTTGAATTTATTGCATATAGAATTGGAAAGAAAATCCTAAGCTATAACATTCACTCTTCATTGTTCTTCTGCAAGTCTTCCTAGAGATATAATTAGGACAACCTGAAGATGATGCAACTATCAATGGGATTTGTCATTTAGGCAATGATGGGTCCCTCTCCTCTTTTATGTGTTTCCTTTTACTTCAAAATGTACTTGTTATTGTGCATTGCATCATATATAGTTACTCCCATGGCTTGTGTGGAATCATATAAACACTTTTCTTTTGAATATAAATAATTATTTCATGCAATGACTTGTGTATAATTTCTCCTTGTAAATCAATTGCATAAACATAAACTAAACTCTATTGCATGGTATAGTTGTTTATAATCATGAATAATCTTAGCAAAATTTTATGTACCTTTCTAAAATGTATCAAACTACAATGAATGAACAATGACCACAACTACAACACAATCTACAATGCATAGATTAGTTTTAAATTCTCCTATCAGTCCTAGGATATCTCCTATCCATTGGAGTATCCTTTCATCTTATTTGGCTCATGTAGCAACTTTAATTGAGCTGCTACACGATCTTGGTGATATGATCACTGTAAGGGTCCTCCATCAAGATAGTAGGTCTTCAAGGATGGCTTGTGAACCTGATATTTATTCTCCCTTCCTCTTGAACTTATCTGCTTCTCCAAAGCAGCAAAGAAATTTACTATTATAGCCTAACCTAATTGGGCTACAAAGCACAATTTGGTAACAATGCTTTCATTAAATTTTTAGCTAGCCAATAATCAATTCACAAATTAAAGGGAGATGCACTATCCAATCCTACATACATCAAAAGCAAAGAGTCAAAATCATGAAATAATTAATAAAATATGCACTTAAATGTAGTTTAGGAGCATAGAAATCCTTAAACATTATGAGTTAGGTGGTCATAAGGTTTACATGCACAAAAAACTTCATTTATACATAAGGATTGGCTGAATAGAGGCTTATAAAAGAAAATTTTCTATTATCAATGCCCTATCTATGCACGGGAAGAGTATTTCTTCATTGGCTAGACCATCACATTTAATCAGTGAAAAATAGGTTTTCTCACTTGCCCTAATTGGTTGAATGTGTGAGGGACTCATGTGACAAGTAGGGATTGTTCAAGGGATAATGACTATCCATAGGAAAAAGTTCAAAGGTTTTAACACCTAAAGAACACATGGATTCATGGATTCAACTACCAAAACATATGGATTCATGGATTCATGGATTCAACTACCAAAGGAAGATGAGAGTAAATATGAAAGTGCAAGAAATAGAAAGATGCAATATTACCATACCAATGGTGCAGAAAGGGAGGATGGGTGTGGAAATCTCAAGATCTTAGGATCAGGACTTAGGGATTAGCAATCCACACTACCTTCTACCATAGGGAAAGGTGGCATGGAAGGGTTCAAAGACTTCAAAGGAGTATGGTAGGCAAAAGATAGTAGGGATCAAGGAAGCTCTATGACCAAGCACACAGGTAAGGAAATACTTGCTAGCCTAAATGACCAAAAGACTTGGAAGAAAAGAGGAATGTAGGGAAATGGGGAACTTATAGATTGAACACCTAAGCACAAAAATGCACAACAAATTAAAAAATGAAAAGACTTAAGAAAATCCTAGAAGTATGGGGTTGTTTTAGGGGTTGGAGGGAAGGCATAAGAGGAAAGACAAGTCTAAAAACCTGTAATATGCTAGAAATTGAAGTAAACACCATCATTTTTGTGAAATTTTGGGATTTTTATAATTTGGGGAAATGAATCAGACATGAGGGGAATAAAACCAACACTCCAATCATAAATTGACTAGGAGGTATTTAAATAAATTCTCTGATTAGATATCAGTGATGGGCACTATAGTGCTCCTCATTTTGCTTTCTGATAGACTGATAGTTGTTCCTTTTGGATCTAGACATTATGATACTTTGCTTGATGATGGATTTTCTATTATGATGTTAGTTGATGGTACCTTGTTGATGTTAGATCTATAGTTATGATGACATTGATGATATTTTGGGTGATACTATTATTTACTTGGATTATACATATGTTATAAGTGCTTTATGGACATATTTGATGATGAGGATTAATTTTATTATCAGTATTATGTGTTATGATGTTGTTAGTTGGTAACTGTTGGTAGTTGATCATTATATTATTCGTAATGTGGTTATTTGTTTGATGCTTTGGTGAAAGGGACAGTATCACATTACTCATCTGAGAGTACTCTACTATGCTGCAAATCCCTTTCACAGGGTGTTTGATTGGATGATTATGTATATATCTATTTGACCATTTTGTTGGCTAGAGGATGTAGGTATAGGCATTGACTCCACCTGAATCGACAGGTTTGAGCGTGCCTTAAGTCCAATGGAGAATTGATGAATGGAGATGACATAAGGTCCCTCAGTTGGTCATCATCCTTGAAGAGGATGTGTTTTCTATTTCCTATCAGTAAGGTTGGTTTGGGGCATGGTTGTGAGTCTTTATTGTTCAATAGTGTGTTGTTGTCGGGTAATGTTTGGTATGTAGCTTATTGGGTCAATTATTGTTCGTCTGTTGCTTCATTAAATAGAAATTATTTGTCCTCTTTAATAAATAAATAATAATATATTTTGAGGTAAATAAAATATTTTAATATGGGACCTTAATTGATAATTTTAATATGAAAAATAATTTCTAATCAAGCAACACATTTTGTTGTTGTCGACAAAATAAATTTATTGTGTGTGTTGTCACAAGATATTCTATATTTTAATTTAAAAGCTTTAAATAATGATATTTGTGAGTTGTCATATGAAGTAAATAATAAATAATAATGAATGGAAGAATATTTCTATTAGTGGAAATTAAATAGTAATGAAATAAATTTTGGTGAGAGTGGATAGCTAGTAACAAGCGAATCTAATTATTGTAGTGGAATTTATTGTATTTACTATTTTATGTTTTGGGTGGATATTTGAGGGGAAGATACTCTGGATTTTGAAAAAAAGAAGGGTAGAATAGGAATTTGGGGAAGAAATCAACTGAAAGATTTTTGGGAAGGATACTCTTCTCAACATTTCATACACATTGGAAGGTCCAGGTATGTTTGTTTTCCTGGAAATTTTCAGTCTAGTATGAATATACTCTAGTTATTGTTATTATTTATATTGGTGCATTGTATGTTATTTGAAATCACACCTGCATATTATATATGTCACAAGAGATTTATTTTCATTCTAATGCTAAGATTTGTTCTATGATTTATGGATTCTGGAAGTTTTCTCTTAGGATTATTGAGCATTTCATAAGCCTGCCCTTTTATTGCTTTTGTATGAGAAATTCTCTAAGTCTCCTTCTAGCCATTTTCACATTATATCTACAACTTCTTTATGAAAAGATTTTATTTTTTGGCTTCAATGAGACCGACTCATTCTCTTGGAGGCAATTCCTCTATTTCATGCTTGGAAAAGACTTTATTTGTATTACTTGTACTATTCCTTCCTTATGTGAATCTTCTCTTGGAAAATCAACTTATGAACCTATCCTATCCTTTCAGGGTATTAAGAGGATGTAGGTCCAATCCATGAGATGCTTTAGTCTAGCTCTTGCTATGTTTTATTGCTAAACTTTTGACTGATAAAAAAAAACATCTTTTAGAAAACACTCATTAGTGCCTTGTAACATTTTATTACTATTAAATGCTTCTTTTGAACCATTTGGTTCATATACCCTGCCATTGTAGCATACCAGGAGGTTGCTTGTCCTTGAGTTTAATTTTGTTCTTGTCACAATGGAACGAAGGCAATCTGTCAAACAGTTTGACTACCTTTCCTATGTATTTACTATTGTCAATTCAAGTATACACCATTATTAAGTTCTCAAAAACTTAACTACTTGTTGAAACATGGAATCATTCTCAAATATGGCTCTCCTTTTATGAGAATGAATCTACAGAGTGAGCTGGTTCTCTAATGACTCCTAAACTAATGACTTAAAGGGAAAAAGGATAGAAGGATATGATTGAAATATAAAACTAAGCATTTATAACTAATCTAGGTGAATCTCTATCACTCACAAAATAGACCTTCACACTTGAATTTTCACAATTCCACTGATAGTTTATCCCTTAATTGATTTGCAATAAGGTTTGAATCAAACACAAACTGCAACCAGGAAAAAACTAAGTTTTAACAGCATTGAGACATAATAAAGGACAAAAAAAGTCACAATATAACATCAGATCAAGACTGCAAAATATGTGAAACAAGATGATTTTCTATTAGAACTGGAAGGAATACAATGCATGTAAAAATGGAAAAAATGAGCCAACTCTTTGTGTACAACTCTGCCTGTGAACAAGAGAGAAGAAACTGAAAACTAACTGACTAATTCCCTCTAAAAAAGAATATCAACTATATAGCCCTGCCAAAGATCTCAAAAGAAAAGATGAAAAAGCTCCTAAAAATAGAACCTAAGTCCATTTTTGAGCTACTCAAAAAAGCACAAATAAAAGCTCCTTAATTGGTTCCAAACTGAAAAAACATGCTATCAAACTGATCCCTAGGTGACCCCACCAAATCTGCTTTAAAATCATGCCATATCTTCTCGAAAAGCTCCCTTTTCTATCTTCTTCTGCCCAATTGCACCTAGAGAGAAAATCAAATCTAAAAGATCATGAGTAGATTCCTTTTTCTCTTAACTACATCAAATAGCTTTTATTTTAAAGCAATTTATAAATTATTGCTTTAAAAGAAAACTTTACATTAAGATTACAGTTTTATTCTACTTCCTAATCTACCTAGATTTGATTTTTTTAACAAGAATAAAAATACAGGGCTTTAATTTCGCCAAGTATAAACATTACATAGCAATTGATTTTTCTATAAAAAATCATAAAAAACCTCTGAGGCATATGAGGTGGCCAAAAGCTCCATTTGGCACATAAGACCTCCTATGGTGGTGCTGAAGTGAAAAGAATATTCTCTAAGGCATGATAGCCTTCCATTTTGGGATAACATTAATCTTCCTTCACACAATCTTCATAAAAAATGTTTCAAAGAGGCTTAAGAGCCTAACACATTATTCCCACAGCCTCAAAGGCCCCTCCCCACCATGACATTAGTTGATGTGCAAACAAAATAATTGAAATGCCATTAAAATACATTAGGGCAAAATGACCAAAAGCCATCTAACCCTAAAAGTCTATCATTTTGCACTTTGTATCTTTTGGAGGCGTGAGCTCTCTATGTGGTGGCTAGCCTATGGTTTCTACAACAAATTTAAACATTCTCTCCATTGTTTTATGCATGACTCCTCAGATTTCTTCACAAATTGGTAAGGAAATACATTTCTAACTATTTTGAGCTTAACTTTGAGTAATTCCATGAAGAAATCTCTAATTTTTTGGCCAAAATCCGCAGCCTTCTTTGACTAATTTTAATATTTTTCTTTACATTCTAAGGCTTTACCTTTCATGGCCACCACTTATCTGAGGTTTTGGGCTTCAAGATCACCATTTTCTTCCAGATTTACCCATAAAAATCATTGGTTTGAGCCATGTCTTCCATAGATCTGGCAAGGTAAACATTTCTACATTAATACGATCACACTTTATGCTTCAACAGAGGGTTTTTTTGTCCATTTAGCCATGGCTATAACTCATTTTTTATGCATTCTTTTGAATTCCTTGCTGTGTATGCTCTCTATCACCATTCTAGTACCCATGGAGTTCAGATTTAGTGATGAAAATGACTGATTTTGGGTCATCTTGCACACCAATCTAAGAGGTTTCTTAATGATTTTTACTGGTAAGCACAGATTTAACGTCATTCTCATGCCAAAGTCAATGATGTTTTGTCTTATTAGCTATGGCAAAGCTCCTATTTCTGATGTATATGTATATTCTTTTTCATGCTTGTTTTCTATTATTACCATGGCATCACAAAAGTTGAGATCTTGAATCTTTCACTGCAGCCATTTGTCACTATATTACACCTTTTGTAATGGCTCAAAAACGAGCTTAAAAGACTGAAAATATATTCACAATTTCCCTATTTACCATGGCACCCAAAACCACAAAATTTATGGCATTTAAGGTTGTAACCATACAATATCTTAGACCTACAAAAAACAAGTTTTCATTGCAGATAAATCATCCTCTGCTGGTGTTATTCTTTGAAATTTGATATGAATCAATCTAGTATTTGGGATTTAACATCTCATTATTGGATCTCCATATAAATCCATTGTTGTGGCTATGAATATGCTATCATTATGCTCATTTCTTAAATATTTTCATCCTTCATCTTTCATATCAGTCAAGTATTGCACACATAAAAACTTCTCTATACAAAGATGAAACTCCTGAATTAAATGGACATGTGTTTCTAGTATATTGAATGGAATAAGACCCCACAAGGAATGTATACATTTATACCTTATTTCTATTCTGATAATAAATCTATGAAAGAATGATGTTGAAGGTGAACCCTTATATATTTCTGTATGTTATTTCTATTGCATCATGTGCTTCTCCTTGTTGCATGATATGTTATTAATCAAGTACACTTGTTTCGAGATGAAATTGTAACATGAAACATGTTGTTATGAACTATGATTCTGATTTTATACATGTGGCTCTACTAGATATCACTGTATACACCTGAAAAATTATTTAATACTTGTGACTGAGACATGACATACTTGTTTCTTGCATGCACACATATGTGTTGATGTGATCATGACATTTATAGCAATAATGATAGTTGATTAAATCATTAGATAATGGACTATAGAGTTCATTCTGCATTTATGGTTTTAGTTCATTCCTTGAATTGGAATCATGAATGTGGACCGAACCTAAAACCATTGTACCTTCAGTTTAGATATTCCATTTGAGCAATAAACATAATAATTTCTATTTCATCCCCTATGAAGTTTGAGGGGGAATAGTATGTTGGGCTCAACCCTTGTGGGAGCCCATTTGAAACCATGTGCTAATTGGTCTTCATAGCTACATGATTTATCCTATACCTACACATGAAACAAACAAATTAGAATAAAAACAATGAAGTTCCATAGTTGTTTCTTTCTCGGTTCCTTATGCATGTGGATGATATCATTGATCAATGCATTATAAACAAAGTGATATGCCTCTTCTGATAGGATAAGGGATTCCATAACCGGAGCTCTAATGGGGCCTTCCCACATTTTTTGTAGGTTCATGTCAAAGATAAGGAGTAGGGACAGGAGAACCTCGAGGATCAAAAACATCCAAGGCAAAGGCTATGACCTCTCTTTTATTATCACTAGATGCATAGAATTTTTCTTTATATTTTCATATGTTTAGCTATACCCACGGCTTGTGTGGGACATTTGATATGTCATTATTTCTTTCAATGCAATGCTTATTCTTTTATGCATTTCAACTTGTAAATGAATAATCATTGTGGTGACTGAAATATTTATCTTTCTTGAATGTTCTGCAATGCAATAAATGAACTGAATCTTTCTTCTATTAAACGGCTAAACTGCAAACCTCATGCATCCCTTGTACTATCACAACTGAACTCCTCATAAAATCAATACATGTAAAGACTTAAGCAAAGAAGAAATAAATTGAAAATTTTCACCTTAAAATGGACAATGTATTAGCTCTGCCATTTTTTGAGCTGTGGTGAAAAAATGGTAACATTTCTAGTGACTTATGCTATGTTCTTGCCTACTAAGCATCATGACCAGTTTCCTTGAATATCCATTAGGCATTGAGTCATACTCTGCTCTTCTCAAACTTAGAAAACACTATAAATCAGCTCTCTAATTAGCTCAAACAACAATAGAAAACTAAAAACAAACTCAACTAAAAGCAAACTAACAGACCTGGTTGGCCAAACACCTATGCAGAGCACTTAGGGAATTGAAACTATCTGAAAGAAAAATGTTCATATAGCACTTATTAATAGCAAAACCTAATCTAACCTACTCTAATCAGCTAAGAAAGCTAATCAAACAAAACCATTTACTGGTTTGATAAAATAACTCCCCTTCCTCCACAACTTGCAATACTTCATCAGCTTATGACTTGACCAAAAGAGGTGGAATAAGAACCAACACCAACAGGAAATAGAAAGCTACAACACCTCTCTGAACAAAAACACAAAAGTACTCACCTATTTGGTGAACTGATCAAACAAACAAGGAAGATAATAATGATCAACTTGGTACCTTTCTTGCTGATGTGGATCAATATCATTATGAGATTGTACCCTCTTGTCAGGTGCCAACCCAGCCAGATATCTAATAGGACACCCCCTAGAATGTGTTGGATGAGATAGAAAACATTTTACATGGTTATGGGTAGCAGTATCATCTTCATTTTGCATGATGTCCTGTCATGTAAGCTCTTCCTCCATAGTCAATGGGCCATCCTCCTCTGTCAGGGTTGCTAATAGCTCTTCAAAATTAGGCTCAAAATAAATATCATCATTCAATGAAGAACACTTTGAATCAGGAGTCCCCTCTTCTATGAATGAAGGTAAATAGTCAAACAATGAACTAACCTTTTCCATCATACCACCAGTTGGTATAACATCAGCCTCAAACTCTTCTTTGCAATAGAAGGACAACTCCTCAAAGCAGTATAGATTAAACTACTCTAGTGATTTACTTAGGAATGTCGTGATCTTTTCCTCCAAAAGGTTAGCTAAATGTGAGCAGAAAAGCTCAATTTCAGCTTGCAAAAGATCATCCTAAAGCTCTTGATCCTTTGAATTTGGGTTGTTTTCACAAACCTGCACTTGGACCAACACTTCACTATTAGATTTCTTGGACTCACTCTCACCACTATCTCTCTATTGTTCTGAAATTGGTGTCCTTGATATGACTATGGATTCCTCATCTGGTCAGACAAAATTAGGTAATTGATTGAATAAAGTAACTGATTCCTCCTCTTCATGCTAAATTTTTTGTCTCCCGCCTTCATGCTGAATTTTTTGTCTCTTGCCTTCATGGAGATTTTGAACATCATTAGAAAATTTCTTGAATGAAACAAAATCTAGAGGGTTTGGTACTGGGTTTGAAACAACAACCTTTTCAGATGAATAATGGTTATAATCAGCTATAAAATCAGCACTAATGGCAGCAAACTCCCACCTCTCTTTTGACTTATTTGGTTGGTCATATTTAACAAAACAAGGAGAGTCATTAGTGAAAACACTGAAAGATTCATCAAGAGAAGTCTTGGATATTTTATCTTTTTCTTCTCTAACTGATATTGCTCCATAGCCATATGCAATAAATTCACATTCTTATCTCTTTCATGGTGAGTGAGTCACTTTGAAAGGCAATACATCCACCTTCATGAAGATGAATGGTGAAAGGATAATCAGATTCATCTGTCTGGGAAACTTGAGGGGTTTCTAGGATTTCTTGGAGGAATGGAGACTCTTCAAGTGGTTGATTTTGAAGCATGATATATTTAGGTTGTACCAACCTAGGTTCTTGTAAGGGTATAGGGTTCCTAAAACTAGGAATATTGGCTTTGATAGGGATAATAGGTTCACTTTGATTGAAATTTGCAAAATTATACTCACATACCTCATCCTAAAAGGGCTGATTTTGACTAACAAGGGGAGCTTGAATTCACTGTCCATGCATTTGATGAAGCAAAAAACCTCATTTAATGTTCTTTAGCTGCTATTTCTTGTTCAAAATGTGCTCTTTGTGCCTCCAACTCCTGTTTATGAAGATATGCCTGATAGGCTAATTCATCCTGTTGCTTATTGTACTCAATCTACCTATTGATCTCATCTATTGACCTCATCATTTCTACCAAGGTATCACTAAGTGTGTCCTTAACCTCTCTTACTATAGACTTTGTAAGATGATCAGAAGATTGAGCAGGGGTGGGTGGGTGGCAAACATGTTGCGCATGCTGGTATATTGTTGCTGCATGGCTGTTTAGAATAAAACTAGTTGCATGGTTCCTTTGATATATCTGATAAGATGTTGGATTGGTAACACCATCATGATATGGTGGATGATATGAACTGATCATCCTGAAACTAGAAAAATAACATGTAGAGTCGCTAGCTATGCTAGTTTCTTGCCTCCAAAGGCTAGATTCATTGATACACACACCAAATATCAGTGATAAATGATCAAACTATGGACTAAAATAGTCCAACTGGTTCCACCTGGTGTGCCAAAAATTGTTTCCAATTCAAGTATGCACCCTTGTTAAGTTCACGAAAACTTAACTACTTGTTGAAACATGGAATCATTCTTGGATGTGGATCTACTTTTATGAGAATGAATCTCCAGAGTGAGCTGGTTCTCTTATGACTCCTAAACTAATGACTTAAGGGGAAAAAGGATTGAAGGATATGATTGAAATGTAAAAGTGAGCATTTATAACTAATCTAGGTGAATCTCTATCACTCACAAAATAGATCCTCAAACTTGAATCTTCACAATTCCACTGATAGTTTATCCCTTAAGTGATTTGCAATAAGGTTTGAATCAAACACAAACTGCAACTAGGAAAAAACTAAGTTTTAACAACATTGAGACATAATAAAGGATTGAAAAAGTCACAATATAACATTAGATCAAGATTGCAAAATATGTGAAATAAGATGATTTGCTATTAGAACGAGAAGGAGTACAATGCATGTAAAAATGGAAAAAATGAGCCAACTGTCTGTATACAACTCTGCCTATGAACAAGAGAGAAGAAACCAAAAACTGATTCACTACCTCCATCTAAAAAGAATATCAACTATATAGCCCTGCCAAAGATCTCAAAAGAAAAGCTAAAAAAGCTCCTAAAAATAGACCCTAAGTCCATTTTTGAGCTACTTAGAAAAGCACAAATAAAAGCTCATTAATTGGCTCCAAACTGATCCTCTAGGTGGCCCCACCAAATCTTCTTTAAAATCAGGCCATATCTGCTCAAAAAGCTCCCTTTTCTATCTTCTTCCGCCCAATTTTGGCCAAAAAGAAAATCAAATCTAAAAGATCATGAGTAGATTCCTTTTTCTCTTAACTACATAAAATAGCTTTTATTTTTAAGCAATTTATAAATTAGTGCTTTAAAACAAAACTTTACATTGTGATTACAATTTTTTTCTACTTCCTAATCTGCCTAGATTTGATTTTTTTACAAGAATAAAAATACAAGGCTTTAGTTTCACCAAGTATATACATTACATAGCAATTGATTTTTCTATAAAAAATTATTAAAAAACTCCAAGGCATATGAGGTGGCTAAAAGCTCCATTTGGCACATAAGACCTCCTATGGTGGTGCTAAGGTGAAAAGAATATTCTCTAAGGCATGATAGCATTCCATTTTGCCATAAAATTAATCTTCCTTCACACCAATCTTCATAAAAAATGTTTCAAAGAGGATTAAGAGCCTAACACATTATTCCCACAGCATCAAAGGCCCCTCCCCACCATGACATTAGTTGATGTGCAAACAAAATAATTGAAATACCATTAAAATACAATAGGGCAAAATGACCAAAAGTCATCGAACCCTTAGAGTCTATCATTTTGTACTTTGTATCTTTTGGAGGTGTGAGTTCTATGTGTGGTGGCTACCCTAGGGTTTCTGCAACAAATTTCAACATTCTCTCCATTGTTTTCAGCATGACTCCTCAGATTTCTTCACAAACTGGTAAGGAAATACATTTCTAACTATTTTGAGCTTAACTTTGAGTAATTCCATGAAGAAATATCTGATTTCTTGGCCAAAATCTGCGGCCTTCTTTGACTAATTTTAATATTTTTCATACATTTTCTTTGCATTCTAAGGCATTACCTTTCATGGCTGCCACTTATCTGATGTTTTGGGCTTCAATCTCACCATTTTCTTCCAGATTTACCCATAAAAATTGTTGGTTTGAGCCATGTCTTCCTCAAATCTAGCAAGGTAAACATTTCTACACTAATACGATCACACTTTATGCTTCAACAGATGGTTTTTTCTATCCATTTAGCCACAGCTATAACTCATTTTTAACACATTCTTTTTAATTCTTTGCTATGTATGCTCTCTATGACCATTGTGGCACCGATGGAGTTGGGATTTAGTTATGAAAATGACTGATTTTGGGTCATCTTGCACACCAATCTGAGAGGTTTCTTAATGATTTTTTCTGGTAAGCACTTTCTACATAGATTTGACTTCATTCTCATGCCAAAGTCAGTGATATTTTGGGTTATTAGCCACAGAAAAGCTCCTATTTCTAATGCATTTGTATATTCTCTGCCATGCTTGTTTTCTATTACTATCATGGCATCATAAAAGATGAGATCTTGAAGCTTTCACTATGGCCATTTGTCACTGTATTACGCCTTTTGTAATGGCTCAAAAATCAGCTTAAAAGACTAAAAATATATTCACAGTTTCCTTATTTACCATGGCACCCAAAACCATGAAATTTATGGCATTTAAGGTTGTAGCCATACAAGATCTTAGACAAGCAAAAAACAAGTTTTTATTGCTGGTATATCATCCTCTGTTGTTGTTATTGTTTGAAATTTGATATGAATGAATCTAGTAGTTGGGATTTAACATCTCATTATTGGATCTCCATATAACTCCATTGCTGTGGCTATGGATATGTTGTCATTTTTCTCATTTCCTAAATATTTCCATCCTTCATCTTTCATATCAGTCAAGTATTGTGCACATAAAAAGCTCTCTGTACAAAGATGAAACTCCTGCATAAAATAGACATGTGTTTCTAGCATATTGAATGGAATAAGAACCCACAAGGAATGTGTACATTTACACCTTATTTCTATTCTGATATTGAATCTGTGAAAGAATGATGTTGAAGGTGAACCCTTGTATATTTCTGTATGTTACTTCTATTGCATCATCTACTTCTCCTTGTTGCATGATATGTTATTAATCAATTACACTTGTTCCGAGATGAAATTGTAACATGAAACATGCTGTTATGAACTATGATTCTGATTTTATACATGTTGCTCTATCAAATATCACTGTATACACTTGGAAATGATTTAATACTTGTGACTGAGACATGACATACTTGTTTCTTGCACGCACACATATGTGCTAATGTGATCATGACATTTATAGAATTAATGACAGTTGATTATATCATTAGATGTTGTACTATATAGTTCATTCCACTTTTATGGTTTTAGTTCATTCCTTGAATTGGAATCATGAATGAGGACCAATCCTAAAATCATTGTACCTTCAGTTTAGATATTCCATTTGAGCAATAAACATAATAATTTATGTTTCATCCCCTCTGAGGATTGAGGGGGAATAGTACGCTGGGATCAACCCTTGTGGGAGCCCATTTGAAACCATGTGCTAATTGGTCTTCACAGCTACATGACTTATCCTATACCTACACATGAAACAAATAGATTAGAATAAAAATAATGAAGTTCCATAGTTTTTTCTTTCTCAGTTCCTTCTGCATGTGGATGATATCATTGATCAATGCACTTAAAACAAAGTGATATGCCTCTTCTGATAGGATAAGGGATTCCATAACCAGAGCTCTAACAGGGCCTTCCCACATTTTTTGTAGGTTCATGTTGAAGACCAAGAGCAAGGATAGGAGACAACCTCGAGAATCGAAAAACATCCAAGGCAAAGGCTATGACCTCTCTTTTCTTATCACTAAATGCATAGAATTTTTCTTTATACTTACATATGTTCAGCTATACCCATGGCTTGTGTGGGACATTTTATATGTCATTATTTCTTTCAATGTAATGCTTATTCTTTTATGCATTTCAACTTGGAAACAAATAATCATTGTGGTGAATGAAATACTTATCCTTCTTGAATTTTCTGCAATGCAATAAATGAATTGAATCTTTCTTCTATTAAATAGCTAAACTGCAAACCTCATGCATCCCTTGTACTATCTCAACTAAACTCCTCATAAAATCAATACATGTAAAGGCTTAAGCAAGGAAGAAACAAATTGAAATTTTTCACCTTAAAGTGGACAATGTACCAACTCTACCATTTTTTGAGCTGTGGTGAAAAAATTGTCACATTTACAAATTGCTATTGTTAGAAAGTTCTAAAACTTTTTCAATAAGTCCATTTCATACATATCTTGCATTCATGGCTATTTATCTTATCAAACAATTCTTATGCCTAGTCTACGCTATCACATTTTGGATACATGTTTTTCCCTAACACATTTGCTTGAAATCCTTGACGTCTCCATTAATTCATTGGGCTCGCATCCTGCAATCAATGTATTTCTTGAATCGGCTCTCTCAAAGGACATCAACCAATTATCCGCTCTCATAAAACAAATTTGATTAGAAGTTTCTAAAGCTCTTTTAATAAATCTTAAAGGTAGATCTGCAATTGTAATACTTATTGATTTTTACCTGAAGTTGATTTTTATGTGTGCATGTGTGAACTCCTTGCTATGCACCCTAGACGTTAATCATTGTGATCTCTCTTCAAGCGTTCAAATCATATCGCCTTGCTCGAAATCCCTAAGCACTATTTGCAATCCCATTTTTATTCACATCATGTGATGACCTTTAGAGGAGTCTGCCAATTAGGTAGTGCACCTATTCATACCCCATCACTTCAATTTTTTTTCTTGGAAGTTTCTTAAAGCATATTCTTAAATCCTTATATTGGTAGCGGCCGCAAGCTCTTCTCTCTGCACAACTCCTTGTGAAGGTTTTCAAAGTTTCATTTCTTTTCTTTTATGTAATTTGATATTTCTGCAGCTATTAAACTCCATATGACAGCCTCTCTTGAGGCATTTCACCATGCTACTCAGTGCCTATGTGCCCTCCATTTTGGGGGCATGAAAGTTTTAAAACTTTCCCAACAAATTCATTTTGTTCAGATCCTACAATCATTACATATCATGAGATGAATTCTCTATATGGTATTGGTTCTAAGCGGCCTGCATGTTCTTGAGTTTTTAGTTGCAATTTAATTTTGTATACAAATGACCCTTGCTAAAATTGTAAATAGAAACCTTTCCTCACTATGATTTGAATGAGTGGTAGTTATAGTTAATTGCTTTAGAAAATTCTTTTGGGATAGTGCTATATATTAGAAAGTTTAATTTGTAAAATTTTATTCTCAGGAAGATTTACATTTTAGATAAGATATAATCATATATTGTTATAGTGCAAATGAGCATTAATTTAATCTTAGGAAATTTAAACATTATTTCAATTTTTCTTTATTTATTTAGTTATTTTACTAAATTTATTTATTAGATTATTTAATAAGATCAAGTAACTTAGGGTTTGAATCTAGTTATGTAGTTTAATAGAAATTCATTTGTATGAACTTTAAATGTTGATTGTAAAATCATCATTACTTTTATTTTATTTGAATTAGAAATTCTTTATAACTTCCATAGTTGAAGTTTTTATATTTGGATTGATTAATTGGTTATTTAATTTGTGAATGATAAATTAGTATTGATTCTTTCATGAAATTTTCTTTTAGTATGAAAATTGGTTATAAACATTGCATTTGGACGATTGCTTTATTCTGTGTTAAATTTCATTATGTATGTGGTGTCTATTGTTGGTGGTATGGTAGAACATTGTGCAAATGGTTAAGGTTGATTCCAGAGGCCTAGGGTGTTTGGAGTATTCATTCTTGTATCGTGTTGTTAGACGATTTGAAATAATGATGAGTGTATGATGCCTCCTGGTTTGTATGAGGTCTTTGGTGATTAGTAATGAGGAATAATGTTGAATTGAGCATTGATATATGAGTTGATTCTAGTTGTTATGTTTGTATACAAAAGGGAGATACCTTGCATTGTTCATTATAATTGTCATTTTGATGTTAATTTTCTTTCTAGATGGATACTGTCTTCTAGATGTAGGTAGGGGAGTGGCTTTCATTGCGGGGCCGGTGCCCAAAGTGGCTGCCAGGATAACCCTTTGAAAGTTTTTAATCAAGCGATAACCTAATAATTAACCTAGGGGGTCAGGTAGATTCCTCACTAAATTAGATAATTGGATGCCTCACCCATGCCTGTAGCACTCATTCAGGCTAAGGATGGGATGAGAAGGTCTGGTTGGCAAGATCAACTTCCTTGTCCTCACAAAAGGAGTGTTGGTTCTGCATGTGTCACCCTATGAGGCTGGCATCTAGTGAGAGACTATCATGATAACCGTAGATGGGGGCTAGCGTCTAGTGAGATACTATCAGGATAACCCATGTCAGGACCATGCGATGACACTCTCCCTTCTGTAGTCTAGAACTCCCTCCTTATGTCTTCTTCCTCTTTGATTGTGACTGCCTCTGGAAGCAATGATTGAGTTACTTGCGATGTTTCATATTGACTATGTTTGTTAGAGTTCGAGGTAGCCTTTGCACCTATCAATTTATTTCTCTCTTGTTTGTTTGTCTTAGTGGGACCTTATTGTTATCTCCTAGCATAGGGGGTGGACCTTAGGGTTTGATATGGTTAGGTGGTTGTGCTTTATCTCCATTGGTCTCTTTGTTGTTTCTCTTGTGTGAGGAGGATATAACACTTGTAGCATATCACCACTCTTGTTTAGTTTGAGGAGATAGATACTTATGCTTTGTATATCAGATGAACCATGTATAATCTCCATTGTAGTCAGAAAGCAATATTGTTAGCATTGTATTAATGTATTCCATTGTAAAGGAAATTGTACAAATATTTGTAATCATATATGCAAGATCTTGGTGTTTACTTATTTTATGTCTTGTTATGAAATAAATGTATGTCTTGATTCATTTGGTGCATTTGAATTTTAAATAAATCATGATTGCCAGTTAGATCATGTTAATAGTTAGTAATGCAGCCATGTAATCCCTAGAGGTTAAAGCTCAACTTAGATGTTATGTATATTCATGATTTACATTTCAATGTCATTTCCTTCATTTAAAAAAAAAATATTTTCCTTTTGTATTGCAAAGTTAAGCTTATCTCTAGGGATTGTGTGGTGGGGCGTTACAGGCACCTCAATGTAACTAGGATAACAAAGAGGATAAAAGACAAAAAGGAGGTACCCTAATTTCATAAAAAATTAGAGATGTGGTGCTTGGGCACTAACAAAAATAAACACAAACATAGAGACAATAATCTCACTCTTAGAAGGTGGACAATCTTGGTCCAATTAATTAGAGAAGGCATTCTCTTCATTTACTTCAAGGTCTTAAAACTTGGGAGGATGTTGCCTGAGTTATTGGAAACACAATGTAATGATTATAGACTAGCTCTTTGATAAACCATGCCATTATGTTAGTCACAAATAGACTTCTAATACCTTAAACAAAGTATATTACAATAGAAACATAACATGTGCACTAAAGGGTATGAAATAGAGTTATATTCCTAAAGGTAAATACCCTAATAATTTGCACACACACATGGTATCTACATTTGTAGAAGCACAAATATTTGATTGGAAGGAAAACATAAGCTCTCAAAAGATGTAAAAAAAGTTATAATGGTGATATATAGGAGACAAGACTCTTACATTCATATACCTCTAAAAATGGGTTAAATGTTAGCTTACTCAAGATATGATAGAGTTTTAAAGGTAGTTTTATGCATGCAAGAAAGGACAAGAATCTACTAAACTACACTAAAGTGGAAAGAGAGATTATCATTTAAATTTTATTGATTCGTGGTGGAAACACCAAGCTCTATAGAGTGGTGCCTTAATCCTAGGGGAAATAGAGTCAAACATTTATATCCACATAGACACAAATTTGCAACTTGAAAATAGGAAATAGACATGTATTTGACAAGCATAAACATAATTTTATGATCAACAAATCAAATCATTTAGTAACTACATATATCTATGGTTGAGCATCTCTCAATATTAATTTTATGCCTTTTAGGTATTGACAACTATGTCCATACACTTTAAATTTCACCCAATCACCAACTTGCTATAATAAACCTTGTCCAAAATTAGATTTGGCATATAAATAAATTGTAGGAATCAATAAATGCTCATTTACAGGTGGTAAAGCCAAGATCTCTAGCCACACAAATAATTACGCTGAGCTGTGTTATATAGTGGCATTGAGGGCATGACTATGACCATGTTCATAAAAACTAAAAAGAGCCAACATATTTTTTTAAAATTATAAAGTAAGTGTTTTAAATTTAAAATATATTAGACATATTTTTATTAATTGAATGCACCTAAAAATTATAAAGTAATTATTTAATATTTAAAAAAATTTAAATGAAGGCACACAAGAATTAAATTTAAAATATATAACCACAATAGTTTTATTAAATTAATGGACATAACAATAAATACAACAAAAAGTAACAAATCTATATAAATACACGTAATAGTCAAACATAAATCACAAAAATATGAAATCAAATAAGGTAGAGCAAAAGAATACTAGAAAAACTTAGGATTTATTTGAAGGTAACTGCATTATATTAAAGTAAGGTAGAGCAAAATAATATTGGAGAAGAACGAGAGTTATTTCAAGGTAATTGCATTATATTTTATACATTTTCATATAAAGGTTTCAATTTAATTTTCATTTCCTTTCTGCAGAATGAAAATCTAATTTGGGGCTTTGTATTTAGCATCGACTTATAAAAATTAACTACGATTAAATAATATTTTATTCATACATTTTATTACACTTGATATTTTCTATACATTGTAATTTAATTTAATAGTTTTTAATCATCACAATATTATTAAAAATACAATACTGAAAAATATCAAATCAAATAAAAAGGGGCAAAGAATACTAGACAAGTGCATAAATTATTCGAATGGTAAGTTGTTTTATTTAATGTAATTTAAGTAGTAACTTTATTTACTATTGACCTATTTTAATGAAATAACTTCAAATTAATATGTTACCTTTTATTAGGGTTATCTTTTATTTTCTGAATGTTATTTTATTTACTGTAGAATAATTGATTTTATAACTATATTTTATTAGGGTTTTATCATATGAAATATAAAAGGAGAAAAGTGTATTCAACAAACGTAGAGGTTATTCTAATAGTAAGTGCATTATATTATGTTAGGGTTACCTTTTGTTTTCATTTACTATACAATACTTTAATTGATAACTTTATTTTATTAGGGTTTTATCACATGAAATAAAAGGGATCAAAGTATATTCATGAAGGGTAGAATTTATTCAAAGTAAGTGCATTATATTTTATATATTTTACTATAAAGACTTCAATTTAATTTTCTTTTCTTTTCTACAAAACTAAATTAAATAATTTATAACTAGATTTTTTAGTGGTTTATCATATCAAATATTAAAAGATCAAAGTATATTCATGGTAAGTGCGAGAAAATGAGTCCACCTTTTGGCCAAAAAGTGGAAGTGTTTTTCCTGTTTTTCAAATTTTGTCATAATTAGAGTAATAATTTGAAGCACTTGCACATAAAATATTAATATGATGTAAAAATAAGAAATATAGGATTTTTTTCTAATTTTCAAATATATAATTTTTTCTAATACCCAGATGATGAAACTTGGCTTTTTATTGGATGTACAACAAGTGGCTTTTAAAAGTCCCTTGTTTTTTGTCAAAGAATACATGTGTACGGGCAACATGATTTGAGCTAAATGAAGGTATTTTTCTAATTCCTTTTATGGAAATATGTACAAGATGTTGAATTTTTGTTAGGATATTTTTTGTAATTTTTTAATGGTCCTAATTAGTGTTTTTTAAAACCCCTCGTGTACAAAAAAACATAATTTGAGCTAAAATAATCCATTCACTAAAAAAAATTCATCATATAGAGAATGATATCTAGATTGGTCAGACATAATTTTTTTTCAAGAAACTTTCAAAATCAAAAGTTATTAAAAAATAGTAACATATGTTATTTCAAGTTTATGAGTTTGTTTGTTTATAAAATAATAATAAAAAAAAAAATTATGTCCAATAGTAGAAAAAATTACATATTAGAAAACTATACTTTCAGATCTACAATGGATTTTAATTTTGTTAAAATATTCTTTAAAAAAAAATCGTTAGCCATAGTGGTAAAACTAGTTTTTTCTCTTATTGTTTTCATAGTCTCCTACTTGTAGGTCCAAGGCTTAGGCTTGGGTTTCCAAGCCTTTACCAAGCCTAAAACCAATGAAAATTGGTGGGTTTGTAATTTGCAATAATTAGAAATGGGTACCCATTTCTAAATGGGTCCCCATTCATAATAGGTGCCCATTACAAATGGGTACCCATTTTAAAAATAATGGGTACTCATTTTTAAATGGGAACCTATTTCTTTTTTTATTATTATTATTTTTTCATAAATTCATAGTATGCAAGATACTCTGCAACATTCCTTTTTACTAGTATGGTCGACAACGATGAATTTTGTAATTGTTTTTATATGCAGTGTGTCAATTCAAGATCTCAATGGGACATATTTTATGCAATGTTTACAGGGATTCAATCATAAGGAGCATTTTCAAATGGAATGAAGTAGAAAACCTAATTTTTATAGGGATTCAATTTCTTAAACAGATCAAATAAATATCATGCAAATATCATATTAAACAAAGGATCTACATCTACTTGTATTTCACAAATTTTAAGAAGGTATCCAACTCTACGTATAATACAATATTATTTGTTGATTTTATCAAAATATTTTGGTGATCATGGGATCAAATAAATGTCAACAAAAAAAGAAGAGGAAGGTTATGACACTTGAAGAAATTAAAGCATATCGAGAGAAAGAGGTAAAATGACAAAGATATAGGAGAGAGAGGATTAAAAAAATGAAGAATTATGTAGCATCTAGTTTGATGACTATTGAAGAGGAGAACATTGAAGAGATCAATATGGATGAAATGAATGTAGAATATAAAAATGTGGAAGAGATCAAGAATATGGAAAATGCAAATATAAGATCGAATCTAGGTATGTCTTTAAATCCCTTTAGTGATATCAAGTTTAATGATTTAAAGCAAGCTAGATATAACATTGTTGAGATAAATTCTTCTATTACAAATAAGGCAATAAAAAAAAAATGAAAACCCTTGTATGAGTGAAAACGAAATTTTAAAAAAAAAAAAGATTGAAAGTAATGTTTTGAAGGATCTTTGTGGTAAGATATTGTGAAGACAAATTCAAACCCATGCAAATAGATTGTACAAATAGTTTTTTATATAAAAACTCTTGGATTTCAATGCCAACTTGTACAATTGATGAGATTGTCAAAAATGAGAAAAGTAATGAAAAAATTAGAAATATATGTAAAACCCAAAAAGGTGGATAATTCAATGGAATGAGTTATGTCTAGTGTTGCTAATATCATTGTTTCTATTAGAAAAACTAGTTGATCTAAGGATACTAATGTAGCACATCAAGCAATAACAACTACTTTAGTTAATAAATTGGTTGTGAGCAAAAGAATGATAAGTAAGACAATTGGATCTTTAAATGTGCATGCTATAACTTTAAGAAGAGTAGAAAAGAGAAGAGTAAGTATTGAAGATGATCCAATTAACCAATGTTGTACTTTTAGTGGTAGACTCCCAAGGTCTGACATGAAATGAATTAATGAAATTAGGTCTTTGATTGAAAATTTTTGGCAGGATAATACAAGGGTTTCATCAAATGGTAGAGCTGTTTTGAAATTAAGGGTGGGGTCAAAAAATCATGATCCTCATCCAAAACATCTTTTAGATATGACTCAAACAGAATTATGTAGAAAATTTCTAGATAATTTAGTTATATAAAATTTTAGCATAAGTCAAAGATTATTTGACAAATGTAAACTGGTGCAGGAGCACCTACCTGACAGCTGGCCTTCATGAGGCAGTTAGTAGTTTAGGTCTTGTTTGTGTTTCCAAGAAGGTCTGTTAGACCAATTGCATGTAATAAGGTCATGCTGATCATGATAAGATCATGCTGACCAGGCTTTGCTATTTTTAGTTAGTTTGTTAAGACAGTTGTCATGATGTGTGTTCGGTGGGATCTCCCAGCCGCCTGGAGAGTTCCCAGCCGCTTGGAGTCGGGTCAGTAGTACTCGTAGGAAAGTCTTTATAAGCATGAGATCGGTTGATTGTAGGGATCATCGATCGGCAGTATAGGGTTGCATTAAGCAGAGGAGGTTGAGTGTTCTGTGTGAGGAACAATCATATTGTATTGCATCTTTGCATCAATAAAGATCCTGTTTGTGTTCTTGCTCTGGTTGGATTCCTTTGCGTAATCGATTTGCTGGTTTGAGAGGGTTTCATGGATTTCCTGATCCATTCCACCGGTTGACTCATCTGATCGGTGGAATGGTAATGTACAGTAGGTTAGTAGGTAGTTTGTTTGTTTGCATGCAGGTGTGCAGGATCGCGGTCGACAGATGTTGAGAAGCCTAGCATCCTCATGTGCTAGGTCAAACTGATAAGACAGAGTGTGGAAGATCACCTTGAGGTTGGATCGGGTCATCCCTGGAGGATCGGCGAAGTGAGATTTCGCGAAGTGAAGAAACTGGTCAAGACGGCATCATCAGGATATTTCTGCAAATATCTTGCAGTCGGGTTATGCATCGTCATCCTGATAAGTGGAGGAGAGCATGATGTTTTCGAGTGCATGAAGTGCGAGTTCGTCGGGGTGATCATCAGCAGGAGGACCCGAGGAGAAGTGTATCGGCATCAGGATCATCATATCGGGAGTGCCCAACATCCGCATATCGCGAGTAGATGCGGAAGTGAAAGTGTGTTTTTTTTGGCTAAGTGTTGAAAAGGTCATCAGGATATTGGGTGACGTCATCATCATCAGGATATGATGTCATCGTCATCAGGATATTGAGATATCCCCTTATGCGAGTTTATCCTGCCGTCGTTAAGTGCTAAGGTATCGGCGGAAGTCTGTGGCAGAAGGTTGTATTAGCATCATCAGGAGGTTTCGAAGAGAACCGGAGAAAGCAGATCATGATGCTGTTGCTTGTGTCGTCGGCTAGCGGAGCATCGAAGGGAAGGTGCTGAAGGTGACCGTCATCAGGATATTTGAGCAACCTAATATTTGGATATCCTGCTGACGAAGGTAGTGTTGAAGGTCATGATGATGCCGATGGAGTTCGGCGCCCGATGAACAGTGCAACCGGAGGATGTGTGCGCCCGTTGAACATCATGATGATGATGTTAGGAGGAAAGCGGAGAAGGTGAATAGTAGTCGGCAGGAGGACAATTGCGAGTGTCTGAAATATGATGATGCTGACTGTGTAATGCAAAACATGATGATGCTGTTGGTGGTTTTAGGAAATATGATGATGATGGTGAAGATGATGATGATGAGGTTGGTCTGCAGACATTCATGCTATATGCGAATGTTATAGTGTGGATGCCTCTGCATCATAGTGGTATCAGAGCTCAGCGAAAGGTCTGGGCTGTTGTGTGTTGATTCTGTCACCGAAAGGGCAGAGGTAGAGATAGAGTTGATTGTGTGTTGTGTGTTGTGATTCAGAGGTTGACAAAATGCCTCCTAAAGGTAGTGGTACTGCAAGGGAACTGCAGGAGATGAAGGAGAAACATGCTAGAGAGATGAGGAAGATGAAGGAGCTTGCTGAAGCACTTCAAGCCAGGCTGACAGCCCTGGAAAAGAACAAAAAGAGAGAAGTGGAAGACAGTGAGTCTGAAGAAGAAGCAGATACTGTTGAAGAGTATGAAGAGGTAGCTGAAGATCTGGATGCTGAAGACCAGAGATTGGCAAAACTGTTAAAGGCAGTGCAGAGTGAAAAACCTAAGGTAAAGGTTGATGTTACCAAGTATACTGGAAGCTTGAATGAAGATGAGTTGTTAGATTGGATTCCTGCACTGGATAATCACTTTGAATGTGAAGATGTTGCTGAGGATCAGAAGGTAAAGATTGCAAAGACCAAGTTAGGAGGTCATGCTTTGGTATGGTGGGATTATGTACAGTCTGAGAGAAGGAAACAAGGGAAGTCTAAGATCACTTCATGGGATAAGATGGTAGCAAGGATCAAGGGTAAATTCTTGCCAAGGGATTATGAAATCCAGATGTTTAAGAAGCTGCAATTTTTAAAGCAGAAAGACAGGGATGTGAAAGCATATACTGAGGAATTTTATCTGTTAAGTATGAGATCTGGTCATCATGAGAATGAGGTAGAAAAGGTGGCTAGGTACTTGGCTGGTTTAAGATTTAACATACAGGATGAGTTAGTTTTAGCTAACCCTAAGAATGTGGAGGATTGTTATCAAATGGCAATCAGGATTGAAGAAAAGATGAATAGAGGACATGATAAGTCCATGAGAGGAAGAGGAAACAATAGGGGAAGAGGAGCAGCCCCTGCACAAAAGCAAACCAATGAGGGTCAAGAAGACACTGGTAAAGGACAGGGACAGTCTGATTTCAGAGGTGGATGGAAAGGTAATAGAGGAAGATTTGGAGGTGGTAGAGGTTCTACTACATTTTCAGGAAAGTGTTACACCTGTGGAGAGTTTGGTCATCCATCTTTCAAATGTCCAGAAAACAGAGGTTCATCATCCAAGAATGATAGAACTAGTGATAAGAGAGTACAATTGGTACAAGAAGAGAAAGTAGAAGAAAGTGCACAGAGTTCAAACAAAGGTCCTGAGAATTATGGATATCCAGAGAGTGGAGAATCATTGATGCTAAGGAGAATTAGTTTGCAGGCATCAAAGGATATGATGCAAAGAAGAGCTCTTTTCAAGACTACATGCAAGAGTAAAGGTAAAGTATGTAAGGTTGTCATTGATACTGGTTCAACAGATAACATGGTATCTCAGGAAATGGTGGATAAACTGAAGCTGGAAAGGATTCCACATCCACACCCATACAAGACATCTTGGGTGAGTGATAGTCAATCACTTTTTGTCTCTGAACAGGCATATGTGGATTTCCAGATTGGACCATATCATGATAGAATTTTGTGTGACATATTGCCTATGGAATGTTGTCACCTACTGCTAGGTAGACCATGGCAATTTGACAGAAGGGTACTGTATGATGGGTATGCTAATACCTACACCATCAAGAAGGATGGGAAGACTATTAAGTTGATGCCATTGCAGGCAAAAGCTGCAGTACAGAAGGCAGCTCAAATCATTTTAATGGGAAAGAAGGAGTATGTGCAGATGCCTAGAGGAGCAGGCATAAAGGCAGTTCAGGACACTGCAGGGAAAGGAGTTGTTACAGACAACCAGCTGAAAAATGTTTCAGTTGTGACTGACAGAGGTCAGCAGCAGGTTCAGAAACAGGATGGTACACAGCAACCATCAGTTCAGAAGAATGACAAGGATGTTGTCATAGTTGGGACTATTGCTTGTCCTATAAAGGTTGAAAGGAAGATAGAGTTGAACATTTCAGCAGTTCAAGGGGTAGTTCAGAAAGAAGTTCTGGTCAGACAACCTGCCAAACACAGAGACAACCTGAGAAGGGCCTCCATCAACAGGCATGAGGATTTACTTGCCAGAAAGCAAGTTATAGTTCAGAAGTCTTGGAGCAGCCAAGAGACAGCAGCAGATGAAGCTGGAGCAGGTCAGACTATTGACAAAGCAAAGTGTAAAGGTGGAGGACTTCCACATACTAAACTCATGGGACATGAGTTCTTTTCTTTTGGGGAGTATGGTGCAGGAGCACCTACCTGACAGCTGGCCTTCATGAGGCAGTTAGTAGTTTAGGTCTTGTTTGTGTTTCCAAGAAGGTCTGTTAGACCAATTGCATGTAATAAGGTCATGCTGATCATGATAAGATCATGCTGACCAGGCTTTGCTATTTTTAGTTAGTTTGTTAAGACAGTTGTCATGATGCGTGTTCGGTGGGATCTCCCAGCCGCCTGGAGAGTTCCCAGCCGCTTGGAGTCGGGTCAGTAGTACTCGTAGGAAAGTCTTTATAAGCATGAGATCGGTTGATTGTAGGGATCATCGATCGGCAGTATAGGGTTGCATTAAGAAGAGGAGGTTGAGTGTTCTGTGTGAGGAACAATCATATTGTATTGCATCTTTGAATCAATAAAGATCCTGTTTGTGTTCTTGCTCTGGTTGGATTCCTTTGCGTAATCGATTTGCTGGTTTGAGAGGGTTTCATGGATTTCCTGATCCATTCCACCGGTTGACTCATCTGATCGGTGGAATGGTAATGTACAGTAGGTTAGTAGGTAGTTTGTTTGTTTGCATGCAGGTGTGCAGGATCGCGGTCGACAGATGTTGAGAAGCCTAGCATCCTCATGTGCTAGGTCAAACTGATAAGACAGAGTGTGGAAGATCACCCTGAGGTTGGATCGGGTCATCCCTGGAGGATTGGCGAAGTGAGATTTCGCTAAGTGAAGAAACTGGTCAAGACGGCATCATCAGGATATTTCTGCAAATATCCTGCAGTCGGGTTAGGCATCGTCATCCTGATAAGTGGAGGAGAGCATGATGTTTTCGAGTGCATGAAGTGCAAGTTTGTCGGGGTGATCATCAGCAGGAGGAGCCGAGGAGAAGTGTATCGGCATCAGGATCATCATATCGGGAGTGCCCAACATCTGCATATCGCGAGTAGATGCGGAAGTGAAAGTGTGTTTTTTTTGGCTAAGTGTTGAAAAGGTCATCAGGATATTGGGTGACGTCATCGTCATCAGGATATGACGTCATCGTCATCAGGATATTGAGATATCCCCTTATGCGAGTTTATCCTGCCGTCGTTAAGTGCTAAGGTATCGGCAGAAGTCTGTGGCAGAAGGTTGTATTAGCATCATCAGGAGGTTTCGAAGAGAACCGGAGAAAGCAGATCATGATGTTGTTGCTTGTGTCGTCGGCTAGCAGAGCATCGAAGGGAAGGTGCTGAAGGTGACCGTCATCAGGATATTTGAGCAACCGGATATTTGGATATCCTGCTGACGAAGGTAGTGTTGAAGGTCATGATGATGCCGATGGAGTTCGGCGCCTGATGAACAGTGCAACCGGAGGATGTGTGCGCCTGTTGAACATCATGATGATGATGTTAGGAGGAAAGCGGAGAAGGTGAATAGTAGTCGGCAGGAGGACAATTACGAGTGTCTGAAATATGATGATGCTGACTGTGTAACGCAAAACATGATGATGCTATTGGTGGTTTTAGGAAATATGATGATGATGGCGAAGATGATGATGATGAGGTTGGTCTGCAGACATTCATGCTATATGCGAATGTTATAGTGTGGATGCCTCTGCATCATAAACCTTGGTATGTCTAGATTAATAAGAAATGAATCTCTTGTTGTTGCAAAAATTATGTACAATTTTATTATTATTATGATTTTTTTTATATATACGTTTTACTTTGCATACTAACCAAATTATGCAGGAATGTGGTATTAATATGCCACCTACAACAATTAAGGAGTTTATAACAAGTTTACTTTGTGAAACAACTGAAGGGCAATTCTTATTTTCAAAACCATGTGTTTCTAGAAAATGTAATAGATGTGGTAACCTTTGATTGTTAGGAGAATGCATGCATGAAAGTGGTTAACATGATTTTGGACAACAATTAGTGGATGTGAAGTGGTTTGACAATGTTCAATATCCATTAAAGGATGGAAAAACTAGAAAGTGTTGTGAGTTGGTCATAGAGCAAAGTAGTGTACATAGATTCATCATAGAGTTCAAGAATAAGATTGTGTATAAATATGTGAAACACTCTCAATATGCTTGGTAGCTTGATGAATAATTTTACAGATGTAAGAACACATTTCCAATTAGAACTATACTTACAGTGGTTGACTTTGCAGAAAACTATACCCTTGATCCATAAGAGGAGATTTAGTCATAATATTATAACTCAATACATGTGGCTATCTTTGTTCATATTATATACAGACATGCATTTGACAGTACAAAAGATGACAAGAAGGGAGTACCATTTCTATGTGAGTGATAACTGATTACATCCATCAAAGTTTGTGCAATATTATTTCAAAGTTTTTAATGACAACTTAAAAGAAAGACAAATCCAGATGACAAAACATCTCATATGGTTAGACAAGTATATAGGACAATTAAAAAATGCTCAAATGTTTTATTGGTTAAGTAAGGCCCATAAGGCCCATAAATAAAACAATATCCAACATATGTGGAGTTTTAGTGAAGCTAAACATGGTAAAGGAGAACATGATGAAGCTGGAGCATGTGTGAAAAGGGATCTTGCAAGGGAGCAACTAAAATTTTATGATGCAACAAAGTTTCAAGATGCAACTACAATTGTGGATTGGTTTAATACAAAATTGACCATAGGATCAAGCAAAAATTCTAATGTTCAATGGTTTTTTTGTTTGGTTGAAGAAGGAAATGTTCCTCCCTGATATGATTGTGATACAATTAGTGGATCAACAAAATGTCATTCATTTAAGAATTTCAATGCAAGCACATGGATTATATGGACTAGGGAGCTCGCATGTTTTTATCAGTTTTGTATCGGAGGTGAGTGGGAAGCATGTGAAAATATAGATTGGGTTGAAGGATGGAAACAAAGATCCCTAACACCTTTACAAACACATGATCAAAATCAGATAACATTTGAAGAGGATAATCATTTGCTAGCATCAGATGCCTATGATCGTATTTTAGACCTTGTACAAGAAGTTACATTAATATAATATTTAGTTTCAATACATTTTTCATAATCTATATTTAATTATATACATGCATGTATATTTTTGTGACATATTGAATTTGAATGTTTTTTCCAGGACATGTGTATGCTATTGTTGCACTTGAGAGTGATGAAGAGGAAAAAGAGTATTGGTTGGCTCAGTGTGTTGAGGAAAAACATAAGTTGTTATAGCCTTGAGTAGATGATGATAACTTTGAGTATCCAACAAGTTCTATGGTTGTTGTTGGTACTTGGCTACATAAATATCTGAAAAGGAGGAATGGTATACTTGCATTTGAAGATTATGAAAGACATAAGAAAATTTTGCACTACTCGCATCTAGTTATGGAAACAAATATACAATTAGTGAGTTATAAAGGGAGACCTATCACAAAAGACTTATGGACACTTTCTATGGAATAGCATGAGGCAATCATAGATGCATTAGAAAAAAGAGAGGATGTAGATGGTACAATGGAGTAAATTTTTTAAATGGTTAATAGGTATGTAGAAATTTTTAAACATTTAATCTTTGTTTTTGACTAATATATAGTTGTATACATATTTAATTGATAGCACTAATTCATTTACTTTCATGGTCTAGCCAAATTATTAAGTGATTTCATATCCTTTTAAGCCATCCTCTTAACTCCCCTTACGCCATCCCCTAGCTAAGTTTCATAAATTAAGTAATTATGATTTAGTTTAATAGCTTTAGAATTTGGTCTAGGATGTGAGTTTAGGATTAATATGATTGATAGTTAATTGATTACATCTCCATTTAAGCATCCTCTTAACTCCTCTTAAGCCATCCCCTAGCTATGTTCCATAAGTTAGGTAAACTTGGGATTTATTTTAATAACTTCAATATAGTTAATTGATATAAGTTAGCACACCCTTACCAAAATACTAGAGTTGATTCCATATCCCCTTAATAAATCCTCTTAACTCCCCTTAAGCCATCCTCTTAACTCCTCTTAAGCCATCCCCTATCTATGTTCTATAAGTTAGGTAAACTTAGGATTTAGTTTAATAACTTCAATATAGTTGATTGATATAAGTTAGCACACCCTTACCAAAATACTATAGTTGATTCCATCTCCCCTTAAGACATCATCTTAACTCTACTTAAGCCATCCCCTATATATGTTCCATAAGTTAGGTAAGTACAATTTAGTTTAATTAGGTAGTTCTTACAATGTAAATTTTGGATTAAGTATATTTATAGATAATTGATTTACTAGCGTGCACCATTACCAAAATACTAATTGATTGCATCTCCCCTTAATCCATCCTCTTAACTCCCATTAATCCATACCCTACGTAAGTTTCAAAAATTATGTAAGTTTAATTTACTTTAATAGTAACTGTTGAATTTGGTTAAGTTTAATGTATTTCAGGTCTCCTACAAGTAGTTGGAATGATTATCACTAGGTCGGTGCATTCAATGTTTGACATTCATATTGGATTTCCTATGCTACATATCATTTCAATGTATAGAATTTCTACCATAATTTTGCAACTTTATTTTATATAATTTTCTCACCTGACTTATAGTTGTATTTATAGTTTTAATTTATTGATTTAAAGTTCTAATTTATTTATTTATAGTTTTAATTAGTTTATCATCTCTATTTCAGGTAGATCCTACAACTAGATGACATAATTGTCATCATTTGTACATTATATGAAAGTGAGATATGGCATCCCTTCAAATCAAATAAATTTTATAGTTTACAATTTACTATAATCTAGGAGTCCAAAACCTTGAAATAGGACTCATGTAATTGTAATTTTGACTTAGAATTATTCCAAATTGTTGCGGTTGTAAATTAACCTTTTTGATATATATCCTATTTAAATAGTAAACAAAAAAATTATACTTGAGGGTTGGAGAGTTGACTATGGAATGCATTTTTTTCAATTTTGAAGTTTTTTTCAAGTTATTTTCTTAGTTTTTAATCTTCTCTAAACAAATGTGCTATGTTTCTCTTAACTAGAATTTCTACTTTATTCACCTAAGATAGATAGAATTCATGCATATTTTTAGAAGAAGTTGGATTAACTTACTTGAGTAGTAGGAGAGGGTAGCATTTCCACCTTCATATTAATATTCTTGATTCTCCTAGATCATTTCCTAATAAGTTACAAACCTGACTCATCCTATCATATATATGAAAATTAGATTGAGAGGGATTTAGCATAGCAGACTAGGTGACACCAATATTACAACTACCTATTTAATTATAAAAGTGAAGCTAGATAATCTCGTGACCCCATGAGTGATAAGTAAAAGAAGATTACAATTCTCAAAAAGTGCATCTCTTTCCTATTCCAACTCAAAGGTTAAGGGCGAATACACCTTCTCACCTTAAATTCAATTACTATATAAATTGTTCATTAAATTTTCACTTGAATTATGTAAAGCATGGCCATTAGATAAATAAATATGAACTTTTTGTTATGAGATGAATGAGACAAACTATAAATGTATTTTAATATTTCCGTCTATATATTATTTCTAATATATTCCTTCATCTTATCACCTATTTTACCTAATATGTTATGGTTCAACCCAATAAATTCTCTTTTATAACATGGTTATAGGTAAATTTTGTGTAGATTATTTGTTCTTGTGAGAATTTATATACTTATTACTATTTAGTAGGGTCATCAAGTGATTGATATTTATATATGTTGAAGAATATTGTATATTGAATATATACTTTTTCAATTACAACAATTTTAATTAGTATGTAGATCATAGAAAATTTTAAAATTTTAAATATATTGTGCTTTTTATATATGTACTATTTTGGATTATCGACCTATCCTTTATAATATGGAATTTGTATTCTCCCTCTAATGTTAAATTATAGGAAACTCTTAACTCCAATATGGAAATTAGAATTACCAGGACTAGAAATTACAATTTTGACAAGCCATTAGAATCAATTACAATTTTGACTAGCAATCACAATTAAAAATAAACACATGATAATTATAAGTATTAAGACTATCAATTATAATCACAATCAATCAATCACAATTACAATTTTGACTAGCAATCACAATTACAATTAAACACATGATATTTTTAAGTATTAAGACTATATTAGTTACAATCATAATCAATCAATCACAATTATAATTCTGACTAGCAATTAGAATCAGGACTTGCAAATTTTTGTGACTTATTGTATATTTTTTCCTCTTATCTAATTAGAATTAGTAGTTTGCAATTTTACAATTAAACACATGATAATTTGAAATCTTAAATATGAGATATGAAATAAAACTTTGAATATAGTGGACATTAAATAATAGTAAAATGGTCTATGAAATCGATGAAATAGTCTATGAGATAAGTACTGACATAATAATAGTCCATGTAAAAAATCATGATATAGTCACAGTCTATGTCCAGTTAATACTAAAATAGTCATAAAATCCACATGAAATCAAAATTCTAATACATACATGTGCCCTAAGTTTGATCATCATCCATTTAAAGATGCCTTTTGGTTCCACATGACTCAAAGGGTTGCTTATGCTGTGTACAACAGAAAAGAAGCTTCAAATAAATCTTAATGTCAAAACTACATGCAAATTATTTAAATCAAATATTTAAAACCAAACCATCAAATTAAATTTTTAAATCTAAACTTGAAAATGTCTAATGATACTAGAATGAGCTCATCATCTCTCCTGTCATGCTCATGTGCAAAAGATACCAATTCTGGTAGAGTAAAGGTCTATGTCGCCACTTCCTATATTTCAATAAAACATGAATTAGGCTAGAGTATAAATACAAAATGCAAGGCTGAATTGTATAAAAGACTTTGAAATGACATAAGATTTAACTATAGGACCTAGAATATGACAAATGACTCATGCATCTATGCAGGCTCATCAATGGTAGGATTAATTGAGCCTGCACCTATACTAATCTCATCTGGCATATATATGTACACGTATATATAAATTCAACTTGAAAGAAGAATATAAAATCATGAAATTATATTGGAAATTAAAATTTAAACTAAAAATGTACAATTTTAAGCTACAAATCATGGAATATGAAGTAGGCTTCTACATAGATGATGGTGGTGGTCCTGGATGACTTGGTTGGTTTGACACAAAAGTGCCAGGACCTCCCATCTACTTTAAATTAAAAAAAGGTTCATCACATTTTCATATTATTCTATAATTATTAAAATAGATATATCCAATTAAATAATCTCTAGAGACTACTTTTATGCCTTGACCATATAAGGTCTACCCATATCTACAACCATTAACACTAAATGGTCCGACCACGATGAAGTGTCTGTAGCTGATGCAATCATCTATACTAATCAACATGTTTAATATATTTAAAATTTATTTAAAATATTGATAATTGATAATTGGATTTATAGTAAATTTAATTTTAATAAATGTGGCATACATACTGAGTCCATAAGAGTGAATAATGTAGCCAAAAAGGACTCCTCCTTTGAACAAATGTAGGACCAAAACATGTATGATTACAATTCTAACAAAAATATTGTGTGGACCACAACGGTGTCAATGGCTATCAGGTGCTAGGACTAGCACCAGATGCTTCTCTAGGCCCTGGAGACTCTTTAGGATTGACTTCATCTACCAAGTAGGTAGCTTGGTTAGTTAAGTTTATTGAGAGTGACAGTAACACTTCGAGTGCCGAGACAACTATGCGTTGGTGAAAGGGCACAAGAATAGAGGGTGAAGAAGGGACAATAGGTACAGGGGGCAAACATCGATTTGGATCGACATGTGCCCCTAGTCTATGTTGTGGCATTCCACCACCCATATCAAAATAATTGGGCTTTAAGTCCATCACAAACTCCGCCCATAATTTTTTCAAAAAATAAAAGGGAACCTCATAATTAGCATGTGGTGGATGGTCAAAGACCATCCACCACCATTCCTAAAAGTTATCAGCTATCTACTGATGTGTCCACCATCTTATTGAAATTCTCTTTTTATTTTGTGGTATCTGTTGGCTTGTGGACGGTTCAATGAAAAATGAGGCAATTGTATTTTTTGTATTATGTAGATCATTGATCTCTTTATACAAGAGACCATCCTCATAAAACTACCTCCTCTCTTCTTGCCATGAACGAAATGTGTCTAGATTAGTGTGAATAGATGTAACACCCCACCATGAAACTCTAGAGAACAACACAATTACACCATACAAACAGGACAATTTTTTTTTTTAAAGAAGTAACAAGGTAACATTTAACATATCTATACTAAGTAACATTCTCCCAGGGTTCCATAGCTACATTACTGACAGAACTACTATCATGTTCTCTCATACATCATGTATTAACTGACAACAATAATTCATTATGTATCTATTGCATTAAATGAATAACCATATACATTTCCATGACATTAGATAAATAATCATCTAGATCAAGTACAACTATAGTTTTTCTTTACACATGAGGATACAGTATTACATTGTTTACATCATCAACTTTTGATTACATTAGATTAGATACATTATAAATAGTCTGATATATAGGATAGTACATGAGCATAAATAACTATCTTTATAAACTGGTACGAGATCTAAATCTGCTACAAGAGTTACAACGTTCTTGCACATGAACAAAGGCAAGGAAAAACTAATGGAAATAAAGCACATCCACCCGACCATGTGGAACCCTAAGGTCCACCCCCCATGCTAGGAGATAACGTAAGGTCCCAAAACATCAAATAGTCAGGTAGACAATTGCCTAACAGCAACAAGGACTAAACATGACTCCATTAGAACACATGACAACATCACAAGCAACTCAATATCACTTCCAAAGGCAACACATGACGAATGGGGAGAGTACAACTAGGGAATGCTAGGTTGCAGTAGGAAGAGTGTCATCGCATGGTCCTGACATGGGTTATCCTAACAGCCTCTCACTAGGCGCCGGCCCCCATCTATGGTTATCCTGACAACCTCTCACTAGGCACCGGCCCCATAGGGTGACACATGCAGAATCAACTTTCCTTTCATGAGGACAAGGAAGTCAATTATGCTGACCAAGCCTCCTCAACCCATCCTTAGCCTAAACAAGCACTATAGGCATGGGAGAGGAAATCCAATTATCTTGTTAATGTGTAATTTACCCTCCCCCCCCCACGTTCATTTTTAGGTTTTCACTTAGTTAATAACTTTCAATGGGTTATCCTGATAGCCACTTTGGGCACCGGACCCACATTGAAAGCCACTCCCCTACCTGCATCTAGAAACCCTAACCATCAAGCAAGACAATCACTCTCATACTGATAAGTATATATAAACAATGCAAGGCATTTACCTTCTTGCATACAAAACATAATCACAATGACCAACCTGTACATCATTGTCCCAAAACTTTCAGTTGATCAATCGCAATACCCATAACAACACATATCTAGAGCAAGGTATGGGTCATCTTGCTCACAAATCTCAACCATGAACAAAATAGTTTCTCATTACGATTTCCAAGATCTCCCCATTATAATACTAAACACAAGCTCGATATCAACACATATGTGAAGGAGATTTAATCCCATCATAATATATTCACAACACAGTATGTACATCATCTCACATTATTGTTTACCAAGACCCACATACATAGACAAGAGACATCATGTTCTTACAACATCTTCATTTCAAGACAACTATGAACAAAATACATACAACCAAATCATATTACCTTATGCCTCTGGAACCTAAACTTGACAATTTACACATAGACCAACTCACATGAAAATTTTGCTTGTAATAAGCAATTTCAACTAATCAACTCATTGACAACATAAATTCTTCTTACTAGAGCAATTCAATCTCTTAGTTATCCAGTTACCTATAAATTTTACTTATAAGGCTAAATTTTCAAGTACATTGTTGTTTAACCTAATTTCAAACTTTAAATCCAATTTAACTTAACAAAATCTTTTCAAAACCAAATCAAACTAGATTAAATTTCATCTACACTAATTATTTTGTCATATCCAATTCCATTTAATCAAATTAGCAACTGGATTCAAGTTATATCTCCACCAAGAATTTTATAAAACCTAGGTCTAGTTTACTTAATACTAATTCTATCTAATATATTAATCAATCATCAATTACATATAACCGTCAAGCTAAACAATGCATAGATAATATTAATTACAAATAATTATAAATTAAATGCTAATTACAACATTTATAATCCAAACCCATATATCATATTTCTACAAACAAAACCATTATAATAGAATCAATGCCATATTACAGTAAATATGCAATCATATCAATTAGTTTAATAAACATTTGTATTAAACTATAACAACTACATTTCTTTTGTTTCATAAGTTAATAATTCTATCATATATATATATATATATATACTCCAACAACTCATCTAAATAAATAGAGTATCTTAACTATGTTTTTGATTCATCTTTAATTTATAATTGATGATAGGTTTATATACATGTTCATGTACTTGTGTGTAGGTTATTCTTATTCTCAAGGTAAGATTTGATCAATAAACCTTCAAATTTTGGATAGTTTATAAACAACACCACTCTGCCTTTGAGTAGCAGCCACACCATTTCCATTTCTTCAAGTGACAACTTCATAGACCACCACAGCCAATTTGAAACACCTTTGTTAAACATGGCTGGAGTCTCACCTAGAGGATGGAGTTTGACAGACTTAAGGAGTATACACACCGTATTAAATGGATTATCTAAATTTGGATTATGGTCAATCAAAAATACTGTGAAGATTGGAACAACCAAGGAACAAAGACACCCAAAATATAAATTGACTAAATGAAGAGCTAATAAGATGTTAATACAATCTTCTATTAGAATTGGGTCCTGAAGAATCTATGTAGAAGTGGGCAGTTTTATATGATCCAAAGTCCATATTTATTTGAGACCTTAATGCAACATAAGAAAAACATTTCCATCTAGATCTAAAAGAAGGCAGAAGTAAGGAATACTCTAATGGACAAGGCACATGAACTGTTTGACAGAACGCAGCAAGGAGATGCCATTGAAATACAATGGTTGCAGGATTTACACAAAATGGATTTGTTAAAAAGACTTTAGAAACTTTTAAGCAAGAGCAATCACCGAGTGAAAAGCCAGACTACGCAACTTGGTAGTAAAACAAAAAGGGACTTTAAGGAAGCTCATGATCTAAAGAATGCTAACAGGGAGATAATTAAAGCCTAAGCAGATATCGGCCCCAAAAGAAACATAGCAATGTATATATTACGTAAACAAAAGTAAAGTGAATCCACCATGATAAGGTTCAAAGATACTTACGTACACAAAGAACATCATTAGTATATCTATTAGAGGATATGAACCAACTAACAGATCCTTAGCAAGATGACTTCGTGTCCCCTCTTAAAACAAATAAAAAAACCATCATTTCTAAGATCCAACACCAACATTTAGCATTTATAAGATTATATAAAAATCTTAATACTAATATATAGCTAACATATGTTTATATGCAAACCTTAATGCCAATATATATATGGCAATTACTATCTTATAATTATAGGAAGATCTAATGTCATTAAAAATGGCAATTGTAGACATATGTGCAAAATGTTGAAGCACAGACAAGGCACACTAATTGTTTGACAGAATGCCTCAAAGAGATGTAATCTCGTGGAACATAGTGAGTGCCGAATATGTACAAAATGGATTCGATGAACAGGCTTTAGAAACTTATAAGCAATGCAACTGGCAGGTGTAAAGCCAAATTTGAATAACTTTGCAAGCATCCTCCCTATGTGTGACAGAATGGGAGTTTTAGAATGGCTATGGCCATCCATCAATGCAAAAAGGATAGAGGATTTTTGTTAGATGCCGCAGTCACAACTTCTAGCCTCTAGAATTTGAGTTTGACCACTGGCTATCTTGGGGCCGTTCTGACTTTATCATTAAAATACCTGATAAACATGTGCTAGCTAAATGGAGGCATTTTCTAGGGGACTGGAGATGACATATGAATATAAGCTTGAATGTGTTACATCGATTAGCAGATTTGAGTGTTTTAACAAATTCAAATCGCCTATGAACAATGAAGGAGAGGACTAAATTCCCTCTTAAAGGGCGTCCTGACACTGTTGGCCCACAATAATTGGATATTATGTAGAGGAGCTTCCCGTGGCTATGCGTAGTAATCAATAGGTGGATCTCCTTCTTCATCTGGTCCTTTTAACAAAGTGTAGTGAGATTAATTAATGAAAATCGAAGACATTTTATAATTGTAATTGGAGTGTCTATGATCTACTTGTCATGAATCTGAACCACCATTTGTAGATTGAACATGATATTATCAAGGACTCATAATGCCATTGCATTGTAGAGATAGCATGCCTATCGCTACCTACTATAGAGCCACTTACTACAAATAAAACATACTTTACTAAACCTAACCCTAGCACCAATTATGACAGATTATAACCTTCATACTATAGCATATGTAGTCTATGAAATTTAAGCAGCTATAACACAATCTCAATTCCAAATGCATCACCATTTCTATGGCACACCAGTCATACATATTTTTACAACGATGTTGTTTTAGATTAAATCTTCAATATGTTTCAAAACTTCAGTTCTTCTCTCAAACTCCTACGCAGAAATGACATGAGTGGTGAGGTTTAAACAGCCAGGAATCTGATGAATGATAGAGGAATTAAAATGATCCCTGGGTGTGGATGGGTTTACGGCCATACAATTGTATTTTCTAGCCAAAGAGGAGGCAGATGGCACGCAAAGGAAAAAAAAAATTCTTTGCACAATTGATGGATATCAGATCGCATCAATGGCCACAAGCACTATGCATCGGTGAAGGAAAAACTATGATCACAAATTAAATATGAAATGGACTCAATCCTACATCAAATATTCAACAAAACATTCCATTTGAAAATAATGAATCATCCAACTTCATCACAGGCAGATTTAAGAATCAGAGAAAGAGGTTAAAGACATAGTGGAACCTAGTTACAATATCAAGTTCACTAAAAAATGAAATCAGATTCAAATGCTGTAAGTCCAAACTTCTCCCCAAACCTTCTCCTCTATTCTCCCACCTCCCTCATGCTTCCCTTACCGCCAGTTTTCTATCCAATCTGCCAATAACTACCCCAACTACCATGTCTTGTTTTTATAACCTTGAATCATAATCTTATTCGGTTTAAAAGAATTATCTGTTGAAAAAAATTCTATTACAGGATATTAAAGTGCCACAATAAATGGTAAAAACAATCTCCAACAAATGGATAAAACTAACATCTCAACTAGACGAAGATCAAAAGTATACCAACAAGAAATTGGGATGAAAATAACACAGAACAAAATTCTTTGATGGATTTTAAAGGCAACCCTAAACATAATCTCAGGATGCAGCCCAGATTTTGTATATACAATGCAATAATATTTGTAGATGATAGAAAATTATTACCTTTCCACATGCAAGGTCCAAACAACATCACCTCATCGAGCATAACGCTGAATCAATACACTCTTGATCCAATTGTTAGGCTTCGTCAATTGAATGATAGGACTATCTCCTCTCTACTCTAGGGTCTGGTTAGTGCATTTACTAGTGTTCAACGACCTTCCCTCAATTAAATCAATTTAATAATAGTAATAAAATAATTCATATTCAAACAACTTTAAATAATTATTTTGAACTAGGTAATTATCAATTACCAACTTAATCTTATTAAATATTATAGTGGATCAAATATTAGTATGACTATATAATGAAATCTAGGCATACAACATAACCCACTGAGTAGGAAAGCCGTTAAAAGCCAAATCAAACATGTTCACAAGCTAAGCCAAAATGCACTTAACCAACAAGCTCCATCAAATATAAATCAATTGCAACACCTAACATACTGATAGAACTAACAGGTTGAACTAGACAAGACATGCATTCTGATTGAGGATGATGACTTGGGATCTGGGACCTTAAGTTATCTCCAAAATAACTTATCCATTGGGTTCAAGGCATGCTCAGACCTGTTAATTTAGGTGGAGTCGATGCCAGGTACCTGCATCCTGCAACAAATGACACAGTCAAGCATGTATAGATGCACAAAAGCTGACACTAGGTGAAAAAGGAATCACAACATCACAGGGCACTCACAAGCAAGTGATGCGACATCGTCCTTTCTACATCATATCAATCTAGATTAGATAACACATAATCATAACCAAATTGAATCTACCTCATTATCTGAACAGAACCATACACTGAACATATAGGTACATGAAATTGAATAAGTCTTAGAAGTACCATCATAACAAATAAATCTAAAAGAATCAGTCCATGAGATCCATTCTAACATATAACAATTGTAGTAAGATTGACATCTTAATCATTAGAATGCAAAACAATGTCAAAGCCTGCATTATCAGTGTCGCAATAAAGGTTATCAATAAAACACATTAACTATCATATGAAACCACACATGGATGAAACATCTATCTATATTGTACAACATGAATTGTTTACCTTACCTTAATTATTCCTATTATTATACCTTCATATTCATGTGCCTTGATTAGTTCACCTATACATCCAAGGTGGGAATGGAGGGGCACTACATCCTCCCCCCCTAAAACTTGACTAACTCCTGGAAGTCATAGACTAGGGTGGAAACATAACACATTAGTATTACAATTTTCTATTGCCAACATACACATTCACATTAAGCAATTGTTCCCAAGACAAGCACATTCGTTCAATATAGGCATAAAAGACATCAATTCCATACCTTTAAGGTGTATCATGTAATCTACTTATAACCAATCGCATGTATTTTGAGAATTTCATTTGATTCAGGGATCTGTGTTTACATATTATCAAGAAAAATTACATCTCATTTCTTATTTCCACCATGGTTCTGACTAATTACCAAGCATTCAAGTATAATTCTCCGTAGAGTCCTCCCTTGTACACACTATCAGAGGTTTGAAATGAACATGATAGAAACAACACTTGACACAATACAGGGCTAACAAAAACAAACATTCAGAATAGTCACCATCAAAGTTTTAAAGAAGGTGAAAACCCAAGTGGAAAAATAACCAAATCCAATCTTAAGTCACAAAAATGCCAGCAATTTCCAACAATAACTCAAGTATAGAGAAAGAGTTTTGGTGACCACTCCTGTCATAAGAAATTTCAAAGAAAACAAATTCACTGTTAGCCCCCTAACAACACATGAAACAACCATCAAAATTTCAAATTAACCAAATTGCAAACAAACCCACCTCACAATGTGGCTAATTTTAGCCACAAAAAGGGAGTATCCGCTACACAACACCCAAGACACAAGGTCTAGAATGCTTTAGAGAACGTACGCCAACACATAGATAATGAGGTTATCTACATCCTCATACCTAAACAACTTTTATACAAGGATTTAAGGCAACAAAATAATTACTTATTTACAACAATTTCTACCTTTAATGCAATACAATTTCTTTATGTGTGGAAGAATAGATAATATTGCACACAAGAACATACTTAATCAAGGCTACATTTTACTTTAAGTATCACATTTATATGAGATGGGTCTAACACAAGCTCTAATTTGATCTCCTACATTCGATTTTTACATACATACACAATGATAACTTTCATAATCCACAAAGGAACTTCCACATGAAGTCATGGCCACTAAAAAAATAGATGTCAAACTACTACTTTAAGATGCCCACACACGACAATACCACTTAACCACATGTCTTACAATGCATGATGCCTCCAAATATTTAAATCATTCCAATACTTACACAAATAATGTCATTAACATATAGATGGTATGGTGCTTCCACACCCTAAACATAACCTCACAAGGTATGGTTACTTCACCAAACTAGGGAAGACAAACACCACTGTCCTTTTACAATACCCCACATAAAATGGGTTTAGGATATTCACATCACTAGAGGGGCAAATTCCATTCTCTTGATTCCATGCACTATAAGTAACCGTGCCTCTAGCTTCTAAAGCACTAAAGACCACAAGAGGAACTTGAGGTCTCAAAAATCAGCAAGCACTAGTGTTCAGGGAACACATATGGTTAGATATATCATCACATTTTTGCATAACAGACACACAAGTAGAACAAAGCATAAAGGATTTATTTCTTCTATAGTCAAGAACAAGTTTGTAAGTTTATCTTCCTTCTAATACCATACAAAGGCTCTTAAGTGAAAGGTACTACTACCAACTCACCATAAGGAGAAAAACGTACAACAATCAGAACTAGAGATCCTAGTGTTGCAAACCTTTGCTCTGATACCAGATGTAATGCCCCGCCATGAAACTCTAGAGAACAACACAATTACACCATACAAACAGGACATTTTTTTTTTTTTTAAGAAGTAACAAGGTAACATTTAACATATCTATACTAAGTAACATTCTCCCAGGGTTCCATAGCTGCATGAGTGACAGAACTACTATCATGTTCTCTCATACATCATGTATTAACTAACAACAATAATTCATTCTGTATCTATTGCATTAAATGAATAACCATATACATTTCCATGACATTGGATAAATAATCATCTAGATCAAGTACAACTATAGTTTTTCCTTACACATGAGGATACAGTATTACATTGTTTACATCATCAACTTTTGATTACATTGGATTACATACATTATGAATAATCTGATACATAGGATAGTACATGAGCATAAATAACTATCCTTATAAATTGGTACGAGATATGAATCTGCTACAGGAGTTACAACCTTCTTGCACATGAACAAAGGCAAGGAAAAACCAATGGAGATAAAGCACATCCACCTGACCATGTGGAACCCTAAGGTCCACCCCCCATGCTAGGAGATAACATAAGGTCCCAAAACATCAAACAGTCAGGTAGACAATTGCCTAACAGGAACAAGGACTAAACATGACTCCATTACAACACATGACAATAGATCTTATTGAATCAATAATAGTTTGCATTGTAGATGAAAACCATGAAATGTGTGGTGGAGTTTAGATTTGGTTTTGCAAAAATATATTTTTTCTTGCAATGTTTGTATATTCTCATCAATCATTGCTCGCAAGCGAGCCTCATCGGGGGGTGGTGGTGGTGAGGGGGTTGGGGTAGGGGATCCTAGGGAGGTCATGGGGGGATCAACCATGTGTACAAATTGGGTCTAGAAGTAGAGCTGCAATTATAATAAAATAATTAAAATTGAAAATTACATGTACAACATGTGTTTAAATAATGTGTAAATTGAAAATGTGGAGATATATAAATTTGCATGGTTTAAACAATACATTAAAACATTTAATTTTGCATTATAATGTACATATATACATTCATTCAACCAAGTGACCTTTTCCAATAAAAATTTAAAACTTAGAAAATGTAAATCAAAATTTATGTTTAATTCGATAAATATATCTTTGCCTATTTTTATGGAGGGTGAATGTGAGAATCATGCATGACTAAAACATGGTATAGGGATTTAAGAATAAAGTAATCAATAAAGGAAAGCACAACAACTTAGCATGAAGGAATGTGTAAGAATCATGACATGAATTAAACCATTTTTTAGCTCTATCAATCAATGTATCACTAAATTCATTGTATATGTAAATATAATATAATTTGTAATTTACATATGCCCTTACTAAACTTTTATATCCATTTTATCCCTTTTCCCATGTGTGTGCTTTGCATGTCATTGTGACCCTTTTTGTAGAAAAACATAGCCTAAATGTCATTCCATGGCTATGTTAACATTTCCTATTTTGTTACTAATCCATGTTATATATAGATGGATATGTTTAAATTAAAGATTTAAACATAATAAAGTGACTTCTAGGTTTTAGGTTTAGGTTTAAATAAGTCATTTAGGTTAGGTCTACAATTTCAAATGATTTTGAAATATCATTGCAAAAGTTTTATTGTTAAACCTATATATAAAAGAAACTAGTTCATGGAGGGATTGTCATGTGGCCATAACTCTTTATGAATATTATATAGTATCCTATTCATGTCCTAAGAAGCCACTCAAGTTCTTACAAGTTTTAGAATATGCCAGTCCTTAATAAATTTATTTTTCCATCTTATCCCTTTTCCCATGTGTGTGCTTTACATGTCATCCTAACCCTTTTTGCAAAAAGTCTAGCCTTTGTCATTCTCTACCCATGTTACCATTTACTATTTTGTTCCTAATCCATGTTTATCATTCCTAAGTGTTTATCCATTGTTGTTGTCCCCTTTACCCCTTTTTTAAGCCTCAAGTTGTCATCCATAGCCTTGTTTTGTTGGAAACCCTTCATCACCACTCTTATTCTTATTTAGGTTTGAAAGTGACTTCTAGGTTTTAGGTTTAGGTTTAATAAGTCATTTAGGTTAGGTCTACTTAAATATATTAGGACTGTCATGTCTAATTTGTAAGCTTTTAGCTTCATGAAAGAGTTTTACAAATGGTTAAATTAGGACTATGAGACTCATCAGGAACATTGAAAGCCATGAAGACTAGAAGAACTGTAGACAATTTCAAATGATTTTGAAATATCATTTCTAAAGGTTTATTGTTAATCTTATATATTTAAGAAACCCTAGAAGTTCTATGAAACCCTAGTTCATGGAGGGTCTGTCATGTGGCATAACTCTTTAGAAATATTATATAGTATCCTAAATTCAAGTCCTAGGGAGCCTCTCAAGTTCTTACAGGTTTTAGAATAGGCCGCTCCTTACTAAACTTGTGTTTCTATTTTATCTCTTTTCCCATGTGTGTGCTTTACATGTCATCTTACAAATGGTTTTTGTATGACCAAATGGAGCTCATCCAAACACCATTTAGATTATGCATAGTTTCAAGAAAGGATTACAACATGACCAAATGATTGTGTTTGTATGATACATATCATTGTCTTTCCATTATATGGTTGAAATGCTTGTCCCTTGGAAGGGGTAGATCTAGTGGTGTGATGGGATTGTCCTTGACTATAGGACTGAGATAGGTTCTCCAATGACTATCCTCTTATTGCTATATGTTCATTTGTGTAAATAATATGATAGTGTTATGACTAAGGTAGCAACTAATTGTCCATTAACATCCCCATGACAACCATTAATTATAGTCTCTTGATTGTTAATTTTCTTCTCTTCTTAGTTTAGGATGATTGCCCTCTCTTATTGTAAACAATGCAACTATATCCTTATTGTGGTAGTCCTATGGTCCTTTTATTCTAGTGACAACTCCTGTGGAGGTTCATGCATAATTTTCCATAGCAAGGAAAAGAGATTAGATTTGTGAGATGTGACGGTCCTTCTAGGTCATATAACTGTTGAGGTAGTGTTAAGATTTAGATGATGGTGCAATGAACTTTGTTAGGACTTTGATGACTACCTTATCATGTTATGACTATCTTGTTTGTTCCCCATCCTAATGAAAATCCTATTAGATGATTTGGATCTTGACATTGGTTAAGTTATCCTAATTAACCTTAGATAACAACCATCTAGGTTATCAAGTGACATAAGTTAGTTGTTTTCCTAGGGTAACTTCAAAATTCTTAGTGGTTGTTATGACAATCCTTAAACTTGATAAAATTTTATCAAGTGACATGAGTTACTTGTTGTCCTAGGGTAACTTTGACATTCTTAGTGGTTGGTATTGCAATCATTAATACTTGATAAGATTCTATTATACCTTATAAGTCATATGAATGTGGACATTCTCATAGCTCCATGACTCTTTGACCCATAGAACCAACCTATGTCAATTGTCTAAATTTTATACGCTTATACGAGTATCCATCAAATTTAATATATAGAAGGTGTTTGTATGTTCCAAGCCCTCATGAAAAGAGTTTTACAAATGCTTTTAGGACTATGTGACTCATCAAAAACATTGAAAGCCATGAAGACTAAGAACAAGCCTATAGTCTATAAGTAGTTCTTTAGGTCTATATAGACAATTTCAAATGATTTTGAAATATCATTGCTAAAGGTTTATTGTTAAGCTTATATAAAAGAAACCCTATAAGTTCTATAAAACCCTAGTTTATGAATTAGGGTTTATGGTTTAGTGCTTATGAAATAGGGTTTAATGTTTATGAAATAGGGTTTAGTGTTTATGAATTAGTGTTTATGGTTTATGAATTAGGGTTTAGTGTTTTCAGTTTAGGCTTTAAAATTTATAGTTTAAGATTGTGAAAAACAATTAAAAAACAACAAAAACAAAACAAAAAATAATGAAAAACAATAGAAAAGGCAAGACAACCAATTTGGCATAGCTGATAGCTGATCTAGAGGAGGCAGGAAGGTTCTGGAGGTAGGTGATGAGGTCAGGCGACATAGGTACCTATTCTTGGTGTCTTCTCTCCTACTGTTTCACTCCCTATGGCTATTAAAATGAAGCCACAGGCCTATTTTTTAAAAAAAATATATACTTTTCAAAAATAGGTACCTATTTTTAAATGGGTAGATGTTCCATTTATGAGCATTTGTTTCATAGCAGGTGCTTGTTTGGCTTTGGGTACCCAATCATAAATGGGAGCCCATTTCTAAATATGCACCCATTTAGGCTTAGGCTCCCATTCCAATCGACATTTTCCATCCGTAGAAGACTTCCACGAAATTTATACTCATCTTCTTACTTTCACCCTTCATCAAGGGAAGAAGTTATTCCAAGTAAGTGCATTATATTTTATACATTTTACTATAAAGGTTTCAATTTAATTTTTTTTTATGTAGAATTAAATTTAATAATTTATAACTATAGTTTTTTTTCTCTTAGACTACAGGAATTGTCATAGCCCCCTATAACTTGTAGTTTGTCAGGTAAAGTTTTTAACATGATCAGTGGCATTGGCATGGCAAGCCCTCTAGTACCACATGGGTGAGGGGATTGGACCTCATGACCTCTTGCCTACAATAGGATGCTTTAGCCAATTAAGCAAGGGCCCTTGCCCTTATAATTGTTAGTGTAGATATTTATTATTAGTTATTTAAGTAATTATGCATGTAAATATTTACACATGTAATAAGTCGTCTTAGGTGACTTTATGAGTTAACTTGGAGAGTTTGTCAAAACACTTCCAAGGTATTTGGCGGTATGTGGCATGTTCTCTCCACATTTGGAGGAACTAACTAACCGCCTTGTGTTGAGCACTCGTAGAGTGACTCAAACTTCGTACTCTATATGTACAAGCTTAATTGTTTATAAATCCACTTCAAATTGGTAATTAGCATTGGCTTATTGATTCTTGGTTATATATATGGTAATAGAGCCAATTAGCATTGGCTTATTGATTCTTGGTTATATATATGGTAATAGAGCCACTTTAAGTTTTTTGCTAGTTCGTTTTGGAGCTCAAAGGCTGTGTTTGTGGAAGACAAAAAAATATGCGGGTCTGAGTCAAAGGCAGTTTGTGGAGGTCGTTGAGGGTTTGCTCTCTATGATCTCATTTGTAGGACATCTAGCGTCCATTACCATATGCCTTGTGTGTGTAAGGTTCAGCCTCATCAGCAACCATGAGGAGGCATGGGCAGTCCCGCAAGTGCCCCTGTTCTCGACTAGGAGAATGTCCGTGCCCTACCCTTCAAGGCTCATGGCCTCTATAAACTACTGTGACAGAGTGTGGAGGAGGCATGTGAAGGCTTCGAAGCCCAAATCGGCCACAGCAAAGGGTACAGGGGAGTGGGCTTTGCTGGCCTAAATTCAATTTGCGAGGCATATCAGTGAGGACGCATGAGAGTGGTGTTTGATGCCAATATTCATATTATTCATGGTGAGGCATTTTCCTAAAGACAAAGAAGTCAAGTTGCGAAAGAGAGGGAGGCGAACCCCTCATATTTCATGGCTAGCCTTTTCACAGGTGCCAACCGCCTTTGCACATGCCACAAGGAGGTGACACTACCTTTGCACACGTGACAGAGAGGGGATGCCTCTAATGACCCTTTTATTTCTCTATAGTTTTCACAAACCTGTGAGGTGCGGGAAGGTCATGTGCTTGAAGGAAAGCTTGCAAGCCTGTGAGAAGAGGCTGCATGCCTCCACAAACCTGCACAATCCTGTAGAAGCAGCCTCCATTCAAGTCGCGAGCAACGTTAGAGGGCGCCACGCCACTCCAGTAGCATAGCTTTCTCCCAGGTGCAAAACTTCATCCCAGGCACAAGAAAAACCAATATCACTCCTGCCAGGCATGAGGAAAACTAGAATCCTCCTTGTTCGGCCTGTCTCCCAGGTGCAAAACTTCATCCCAGGCACAAGAAAAACCAATATCACTCCTGCCAGGCATGAGGAAAACTAGAATCCTCCTTGTTCGGCCTGTAAATGACTATGTTTGAGCACCCCTACATATTTTTTGGCATTTTCCCTAAATTTTGCCCTTACATCTTTTTGGGAATTTTTGCCCTACTTCTCCATTTGCCTTAATTTGTTAGCTCTAACATTTTGTTTTTTATAATTTGCAAAGCATAGAAATTTATGTTTTTTTTATTGTTTAATTAATGACAATTTTTTAATTATCTAAAAGCACTAAGGCAATACAAAATACAAATTGGGGGGAGGGAAATTGAATTGAAGAAATTGTTAAAGGTTCTTTTAAAAATTATAAGTGCTAAATCAAGTCATTCTTGTAAATAGGCTAAGTATTAGGGCATGATTTTAATCGTCCTATTTAGACCTATCGTACTACATGATAAAGTGCCAAACTTTCGGGGGGTATTTGAAATTAGGAGAAAACATAAGGTTCTTTTAAAAATTGTAAGTGCTACTTGTAAATAGGCTAAGTATTAGGGCATGATTTTAATCATCATGCTTAATCTTATAGCATTACATGATAAAATGCCTAATTCAAGGGGGGTAATTAAGCAATTTGGGGCACAAATTCTTCAAGGGGTGTGTATTTGGGTTCCTATGGCATCTTTAGATGATTATGAGATAAATCGATGGGTTCTTCACTCTGGTGCTATCAATCATATGTCTCCTTATCTGAATCTTTTTATGTCATTCGAGCCTACCAACATTTCCAAAATCTTGATAGATGATCATTATCGTATTTTTTGTGGACAAGGAACAATATAGATAGGTAGTGGATACATCAATAATGTCTTGTTCATTCCTGACTTGACAAAAATCTTCTTTCCATATATCAACTCACTTGTTCAAATAAGATTGTCAAGTTTACATCCACTTCAACATTGATTCAAGATTCTCAGAGTAGAGAAATTATTACAATTGGGAAGATTTGTCACTTCTCTTGTAACTTCACATTTTCTCACTTTAGATCTGGTCGGGATGATGCTCCTATTGCCACTTCAGAGCTTAGTGTTACTTCTCTAAGAACTTCCATTGGTTCTGTGCAACAGGATCATTGAATTGTTTTCAAACATTTCTTGTTTGAACAGTTCTTCCTTTTTTTTCGAGACTGCACTTCTACTGTACCTATTGCTACTTGAGAGTTGTGTGTTGCTTCTTCATGAAATTCCAATAATTCTATACAACATGCTCATCTCACTCTTCTGATAGTACCTACATCTCTTGCTACATGAGATTCCAAAGACACTCCGTAAGAGAGCATCCAATGATTCTTTCTAGCAGTTTTTTTTGCTCCTTTGCTACATGAGATTCCAGAGACAATTCACAGAGAGCATCCAGAGATTCTTTCTAGAAGGACATCATTTGGAGTGATTGGTCAACATTGAGAGAGGTCATCCTCTTTGGAGGGGGTGTCTTTTAGTTCTTTCTCTTCTCTATATTGGAGGGTAGTTTTTTTCCCATAGGGTTTTCTACCTTATCTCCACTTCATGAGAGATTTTTTGTATATGGGTACTTGATCAGACTTAGTTGCTAGGACCCATCCATCTTTGTGGTCACCTAAGCTAAGCTTAAGGGGGAGTATTAGTGTAGATATTTATTATTACTTATTTAAGTAATTATGAATGTAATTATCTACACATGTCATAAGTCATCTTAGGTGGCTTCCTGAGATGACTCAAAGAGTTTATCAAAACTCTTCCAAGGTATGTGGCAGTATGTGGCATGTTCTCTCCACATTTCAAGGAACAAACTAACCACCTTGTGTTGAGCACTCCTATAATGACTCAAACTTCGTACTCTATATGTACAATCCTAATTGTTTGTCAATCCACTTCGAATTGGTAATCAACATTGTTTTATTGATTCTTTGTTTCTTATAATAACTATAGTTTATTATAATTTTATCATATCAAATAAAAATGATTAAAGTATATTCATCAAGAACATAAGTTATTCCAAGTAAGTGCATTATATTTTATGCATTTTACTATAAAGGCTTCAATTTAATTTTCTTTTCTTTTCTATAGAATGAAATTTAATTTATTGCTTTTTATTCGTTGTTGTTTTATAAAAATTAAAATAGAAAGGGATGGTACAATCCAAATACCCTTGAGATTAGCTTGGGCATTGACTATACACAAATCACAAGGTCTCACTCTTCAAAACCCACTATTGATATTGGACAAAAAGAAAGAACATGATTGACATTTGTGGCTATATCTCATGTTAAGTCATTACAAAGACTAAGTATAATGCCACCATTTACATATGACCATTATGAAAAGAAAAAAAATGGAAAACAAATTCAGAACTGAAAGTCTGAGGAACAAAGACTCAAATTATTAGAAGAAAGCATGATTTGATGTACTCCTTACAAATATATTTTTATTAATACCAAATATTGAATAATTTAGATTTTCTCTCAACTTTATTCCACGTTTTCATGATTATTAATACATGATAAATGATCTAATGTACTTCTTACAAAGTTTCTCAAATATTATGAATTAATGTACCCTTTTCACATTAACTTTCTTGTGTTTCTCTTATTCAATCTACTCAAATATTAGTTATTAGTAATTTTATGTTATGTAAAACTACTGCACTATCATTACTCAAACAAAACTTTCCTAAACATATAAATACTACTATTTACATCTTCAAATTGCAGATGCTACTAGAATACTTATGTTTAGAAAAATATATCTAGAATACACTGAGATATATCCTTCCTAAGGCACCTATTTAAATTATATGTGATAAAATATCAAAAATAGGTGTCTTGAAAAGGATATCTCTCAACGTATTTTAGATATATTTTTCTAAAGATATTTATGCTAGTAGAATAACCCTATTAGATGTACAACCATCTCATAGTGCTAAAAAATAGAACATATAAAATCCAACATTGGCTTAAAAAATTGCTAACCTAAAAAAATCAAATCAAACCTAGAACTATCCACTTCTCACTATCCCTATCATTGCAAGCCTCTCAGAAAGTAGGTTCTGATTGATCAGATATGAGCAACTGATAATCATCCAATTTGGATGGGGGTTTCCTCTCCCCAGTAGACCTCCTTAATAGAGGAATTTGTTCTTGTAGACTGCCCTGTTCATGTGCAATGCCCTATTCAAGAGATAGCAAATTTGGATTATATCTTTTTTCAACTTCAATATTCCTCTATTGTTGATTATAATTTCCAACATCACTGCCCTGTATTTCTATATTATGCCTCTATAATCCTTTCATAGTAGATGAATTTCCTTGTAATACTGGTGACTCCCTTACTTCCTACGTGGGAAAGTTTAGATGCTATTTGTCCATATGTGATGACTGTGTTTTATAATGAGAGGGCATGGATGGTAAAGACAAAGTATTTAGAGGTGGATTTGACCCCCTGCACCATAATCATAAGAGTAAACATGTTTTATGGGAGCATTGTCCCATAGCGAAAGGCTCTGCCTCTTGAGCCCACGTGGGAATATTTCCCACTGTATATAGTGAACTTGTATTATTATTATTCATCGTGGTGTTGTTAGTAAGGGGCGGCAGTGAATGTAGACCATCCATGAAGCTTTCATCCAAGCTGGGCCGTAGGTGTATAGCTGGAGGCTGTGTAGGAAGGTATAAAAGTGGCATGGGAAAAGAAGATTGCTCACCAGATGCGCTTTGTCTCTCTACCCGTGGGTGATCATTATTCTATGTTGAATGTTTATCCTATAGTTGATAAGGGACTAAATCCATTCCTACACTTCCATCGCTATTATTTAAGCCAACACTGGCATCTGAAATTGAATGTTGTGCAGGATGCAGGGCTCCCACGTCATTTGATGTTCTAACTGTTCCTTGTATAGATGACTGAAATTGCCTCCAGCTGCTGGTGTTTGAGTAGATGCCATATTTGGATTTGAAAACTACGTATCACTCCCAATATCATCAATTGGTATATACTCCTTTTTTGTGTTTTTTGTACTTGCAGGGATGGGAACACTTTTTCATTGAAGACCACATTGCGACTGTGAACAATTTGCTTTGCAACAGGATCCCACAACCTAAATCCATATTGCTCTTCCCCATAACTGACGAAGATATATCATTTGGATTTGAAATCCAATTTCGTTCACTTCTCCTTAGGAATGTGAGTGAACGCCTCGTAGCCAAAGACTCGAAGGTGATTGTAAGAGATCTTTCTTTCAAACCACTCTTCTTCTAGAATATAAAAATTCAGCTTTGTAGAAGGACTTCTATTGATCAAATAGACCATTGTGTTAACTACTTCAGCCCAAAATTCTTTGCTCAAACTAGCATTAGAGATCATACTATGAGCCCTCTCTAGAATCGTATGTTTTAGCCTTTCAGCTGCACCATTCTCTTGAGGTGTGAATGGTACAACTTTGATGCATTGGATGCCATTATCTACACAATAAGTATCAAAATCCAAGGAACAAAACTCCCCCCCATTCTCAGTTTTGAGACATTTAATTTTGTTCCTGATTTAATTTTCAACAATAGCCTTAAAAATTTTGAATTTTGTAAATACTTCTAATTTTCTATTGAGCATATAGACCCAAACTTTATGAGTGCAATCATCTAGAAAAGTTACAAAATAGTTTGCTCCTCCAATGGAGGTTACCTCCGTGGGACCAAACACATCTGAATGCACAAGTTCCAAGGGTCTTGACTTCTTGTTATGTCTAGTTTTGGAGAAGCTGACCTGTCTTTATTTCCCATAAAGACAATGCTCACATAGCTCTAAATTCGCTGATTGAGCAAAATTTTTGTTCCCTTCTTGCTCATATGCCCAAGCCTTTTATGCCACAGTTCTGTCCTGTTGTCCACTACGGCCATCGTAGCTCCCAGTTTAGTGTGACTCTCTAGCATATAAAGAGATCTCAATTTTCTATCTTTTGCAACAACTAAGGCTCCTTTGGTCACTTTCCAAATATTAGAAGAGAAGGTGATGCTACACCCTTGAGCATCAAGCTGTCCCATGGAAATCAGGTTCCTCTTTAGCTTAGGAACATGTCTTACATCACTCAATAGCCACTTGTTTCCATTCTTTAGATGTAACACTATGTCACCTTTGCTAACTATCTCACATGGGTCATTGTCACCGAGATAAACATTGCCAAATTTTCCTTCTTGATAGTTTTTGAAGGCATCCCAATTTGAGGTTGCATGAAAGGAGGCACCGGAGTATAATATCTATGAGTCCGCTATAGTTTCACTTGTTGTCAAGACTAAAGCTCCTCCATCATCTTCATATGTCGTATTAACCTCATTTTCTTTCAACTATTTTTGGGCTTTCTTGTAACACCAACAATCCTTCTTGACATGTCCATCTTTTCCACAAAACTAGCAACCTTCTTTCCATCCTCTCGACTTAAATCTCTTGGCAGATTTAGATTTTCTCCTATTGTGTTTTCCTCGATCTTGGGTTCTTCCCCTATTGCCTAAGACTAAGGCTTCTTTGGATGTTTTATTTTGTCCTCTTCTCATGTCTTCATTGAGAAGTGTAGCAGCCACATCATCAAATCTTAACATTGCTTCCCTTTTCTTGTCCTTGTCATCAGATCCTCTTCTTCCAGATACCGAATTGCTGATAGTCATCACCACACTATCCCAGCTATCGGGAAGAGAGCACAAGAGCAACATATCTCTCATTTCATCATCAAAATTCATTTCTACGGAAGCTAGTTGGCTGATCACGATGCTAAATTCATTCAAATGATTTGAAAAATGTTTTCCTTCTTTCATCTTCAAATTGAATAACTTCTTCAACAAGAAGACCCTATGAGTTGCTGAAGTTGTCTTATACATGTCACAAAGCTTGTCCTATATTTGTTTTGCCAAAGTTTCTAAGGCAACATTAAAGAGGACATTACTGGATAGCGAAAGGATAATTGTAGCAGTTGCTTTTTGATCCATGACATCCCATTCATCATCTATCATACTCTTTGATTTTGTTGTCTTTCCTTTCAGCATGATAGCTAGGTCTTTTCGAATCAGCAGGGCACAAATTTGTAGCTTCTATAGCCCAAAGTTCTGCCCTAAGAATTTCTCTATTCTCCATTTGTCTGCTTCTTCTATCTCTTCAGAAATTAATTATTATTCTTATATGATGGACAAAATAATATCTATCAAGTAAAATCGGTAGCCTCTTCTTACGACGCCTCCCTCCAAGTAGGACAAAATTAAAACTAAAAACTCCCTCCACAAAATTTCAATGCTCACCTTTCTAAGATCTTCATGAAATCTAAGGACGAAATCAAAAGTGTTGTCTCCAACCACATAACACAAAAACCCCCTAGTATTCCAATTGCCTTCTTGCATCCTTTTGTATAAGACTTAGGAATAAAGATTAAGCTTATGAGTGACGCCACCCTTACTAATAAACAACTTAGCACATACCATAAATGATGCGGTGTCCCATTATGTCCACAAATTTTCATAAAATTTAGCAAGGAAATCGTAATTGGGCCCTACCTTTTGGGTGGCCCCCAATTCTACCTTATTTCTTTTTTCTTAAATAAAAATAATTATTTTTAAAACTTTTATGTCATGTGGATTGTATTTTTTTATAGAAGTAGGGTTTTAAATCATGTCATCACTAATGTTAAAATCTACTCTATGCGATATTTTAGAGTCATTTTAAAGCATTTGAGAGATAACATTGTAATAGTCAAGAGTTGCATGAACTTAGGAGCCAAGATGAAAGAGTAACTCGGAAGTCAATTTGAAATAGTAAGTCAAGAGTCAATTTTGTATGAATACTTTAACTTTGAGATACTTTAGAGTTTTAACTTGAGAGCTAGGACTTAGGAGCTATGATACTCTAGAGTATGCATGAAAATTTGAACTTAGACACCCCCAACTAAAACTTTTAAAAGCAAACATAGTGCAAGAACTTATCAGATACATGAGAAATATTATAAAGCACATTTTTTAATGGGGTCCATTGAAAAAATTCTAAAATTAGTTATTAATGATGGGCTAAATAAAGAGCCAAGAGCTAACTTATAAACATTTTTTTTTGTTTAAGAGTATAGTCAACAATCCTATAGAACTATATCTCTAGTCCCACCTCTAGACATAGATCTACTACCAATGAAGCATCTGTAGCCCCAATAAAGATACATGAATCACCTAGATAAATTAAAATTTTATGATATTAGTTCTTTTTGTGCTCAATTTTTTTGTTTCTTTTTCTATTAGTGTAATTTATATTCACTCTTTTCTTTTGTTTTTATTTTTAGTTGATATTTTTATTTTAGCTCAATTAGTAATGAAACTCATTTCTTGGTTGGGGACCACCATTGCCATGTGGGAGGGCCAACCAAGAAGAAGAAAACCTAATTTCCAAATCCATAATAGGCCACCCTAACAAGATAGAAAGTAAAATGTGTTCAATTAACTATTCCTAATTTATGTAAATGTTGATCTCCAAATATTTGAGGAAGACCATTTGATATAATCATATTGATCTCTTACACAATTATGCTCTAACCATTTGGAATTTCTTGAAAAGTGATGCCCCATCATGTCTTCAAGGAGTGATGCTCCCCATCATGGATATATAAATATTCTAAGAATGATGGATGTAAAATAGGTTTTCATCACAAGTGTGTAGATGTACACAATTATAGATGTGTAAAAGTTGCAATAATGTACGTACTTAACAACCTCCATATATCCATCTATATTTGATTGAAAGGATGTGGATAGGTCTAATTTTTTATCCAATCACTCCTAGAAGGATTACCAAAATGCACTAATAAACTTGGGTCAAGGTTAGGTACAATGGATATAGGTAGCTAAAGTTTACCCAAACCTATAAATACAAAGTTGATGTTGATCTTGATTCTTGCGAATGCCATGAAAAAAAGTATATATATATCAACTTTCAAAGACATTAGATGAATGGATTTTGAGGATCTTAAGGCATGGAATAATGTACATACTTGACAACCTCCATATATCCATCTATATTTGATTGAAAGGATGTGGATAGGTCTAATTTTTTATCCAATCTCTCCTAGAAGGATTACCAAAATGCACTAATAAACTTGGGTCAAGGTTAGGTACAATGGATATAGGTAGCTAAAGTTTACCCAAACCTATAAATACAAAGTTGATGTTGATCTTGATTCTTGTGAATGCCATGAAATATATATATATATATATCAACTTTCAAAGACATTAGATGGATGGATTTTGAGGATCTTAAGGCATGGATCGGATATGCACACATTCTAGTCCTTGGAATCCTTTGCACCTTGTGATCATCCTTTAGTACCTATACATTCCTTTTGTGTAGGTAAATATCTATGTATGAGAAAGTGTGGTGCTAAAGAGCATCATTGGGAGCCTACTATGTAGCGAGGGAACTATATAACTTTGTTGATGACATTCAAATCCCTAGGCTGATTTGATGGTATCGAGAAAGAGATAAAAGAAATAAAGTGAAGCCAAGTAGTTGATGTCTGATGAGAACTAAGACTAATGCAAGTTTAGTTTGATGCTAATTGACTCTTATTCAAACTCAGATTGATAATTGACTTTTTGACGATCCTTCGACTTCATATATCCAAATATAGATAAGTTGAGAAGCAATCGATATATGTGATTTTTTTATTATTGTGTTTGATGGCAACTGAGATTGATTGTGACTAATGTTGAATGTGATTGATGTGTGTAATATGTGGAGTGATATTCCTTTCTATATATATAAATACTTAAATAAGTTTTGATTATCATTCATATATTAATGTCTAATTGAATTTACGTATATTAATAAATAAATATAGGTATATGTGTTTGTGTAAAAAATGATTTTTCCTATAGAATGTTGAACTTTAAAATTATAAGAATATTTAGCCTTCTTTTCTCTTAGACTTTGCTTCTCAAGTTGTCTAGAATCCATCCCTTATTTATCTTGTACACTCTCATAATTCCCTACATTCTCTCCCTTTTCTTTTGTTTCCTCTTCCTCTCTTCTTATTTTTCATTGCTCCCTCTCCAACTCTCCTTTATTTATTTAGCTAATGGAGATTTGCAATCCATTATTCTTTCTGCTCTCTTCATCTTGATGATGGGCTAGGTAATGTGTGGCTGGACTGCTTGGTGTTCATGTAGTGAGATCTAAAACATTTATGAGAAGAAACACAGAATTTAATCCATAAACACTCACTTTCAATAATATAGACCGTAAAAACATCATAAAACCTTAAAATAATAGAGATTCAACATATAGTTAAGTCATCAAAGAGTTCTGTCACGATGACCGCAAAATTCGAGAGGGCTTACCAATTTTTTAATTCTGCAATTCTTGGACGACATTTGACGTTTTATCAATAGGCCTAGCCCGACAGATCTCAAAACCATGAGCACACCTTTGGCTTTTTGACTCTATTCACGTGTCGTGGACGTTTTAATTACTATTATTATGTTTAAAGGTTCTCGTCTCCATTGCACGTCTTTTCAAATGTTAAATCTGTCTATTCACATGTTACCCTTTCGCACGAACTTCAACGGAAACAAATTATCATTAGGTATTTATGCTTGAAACGACAAAGCTTAGAATGAACAAATCGAAACGGAACACCTGAATGGATATCAACGGCTTTTGGCTTATGAAAAGGGGCGCTCACTAATCAAATGGCCTTTTCTTCTACAGTAGAAGCAGGTATTCAACTAGCCAAAATTCATGGTTTCCGAGAGAGCTCGTGGTGGCTTCCTGGTAATTAAGAATGTATTGATTTAAATATCAAAACAAATATCAATGTATTGATTTCGTACATGTTCTTGAGTACGATGAACGGTAAATTCCAGAAGGCACTCGTTTTAGATTACGCAAGCAAAGACCCAGCGGTGGCTCACCATGGACGTTTTAACTTTGCATCTCTCCGACGACCTCGCTCAATTCCTCTTTTACCTTTCAGGACTTGACTAATTTACAATCTGTGTTTTCCACTGTTATTCTTTACCAGAAGCTTCACCGAGAATAAATTGTCTTCGTTTATGTTGAAAATAAAGCTTAAAATACCAAAACAGATATCGACAACTGGATTGTCAATTTCTACGATCACGTGTATCGTTTGAAAAGCATCCCATTGCAAGGCCGGATAGATACATGATAATTATATTCACGCGGATTTGGTATACCTTGCTGTTTTAACTTTTTGTTTACATTTATTTTGGTTTTATGCTAAATATATGGTCCTTGCTATTCAATTTAGATTATTTCTGCATATAATTTTAATTTTGTTTGTGATTTTTTTAATTTAATTATCTTTTCTTACTTTATCAAATAGAGTTTTGAAAATTATGACAATTATTTGTCAGCTTGTACACTTAATATTTCAAATTTAGTCCTTAGGATTATATATTTAAAGATATGTTATAAGATAATAATTCTCATTAAGTAGGATCAAACAAAAAGCATCAAAAGATTAAAATAATAACATTAGAGTATATGAAAATATACTACATGCATTTCTACATCAACATTTACAAATAATATATTATGCATTATGCATTATCTTCTCTTGTAGTCTTCTATTATTATGAAGTTGACAAAGAAGCCTGACTCACCATCAAGGATGTTCAATACTTCTTTCTATTTATAATAAGTCCAAAAATTACTTCTCAACACCCCATTTTATCTTAGTAGTGGATGTAAGCAAAGTCAAGACATTTTGAAGTGCAATTTAGCAAAGGACATGCACATACTAAGTAAATGAATCCAGAGACTAAACTACATTCCACACAATCTCTGGTAGTCTCAAAGTTATAAAACAAAACCATCACTACTTCACTGTAATAGCTATAGTTGTAGATTGTTGAAGCCAATCATACATTATACAACATCTCAATCATCGATAACTCCAACCTAATTAAAAAATTAATTATATCTTAACTTTATGTTTATTATTCTCACCACATTTAATTTTAATAATTATAATTTTCTTTTTATATAAATTTATTAACTTAAAATAGTCATTATGTGTGTTTTCCTAACATATACATAATATGTAAATATTGGCAATATAAAAAATAATAAACATTAAATATATTATTAAATATTAAATAAATAATAAAAATAACTTTATTAAAATAGAGAGAATACAAACAATTAATTGTAAATGACATTGATTTGAAATAAGGAGACTAAAAATAAAATAATAAAAATTACTTGTGCAAACATTAATCGTTTTCAAATGTTACAGGAAAAATGTTAAAGGAAAAGTTAAAGGAAAGAAAGTCTTTCACATCCTTCAATGTAAGCATGAGGCAATTGAGTTCAACATGGTAGGCTATTTATATGTCTACCTCACTACAGAAGCAATTGACAAAATTTGCTATGAGGTAGTCAATCCACCAGTTCTTTAGCATATTTAGCCTGGGACTATGTTGTAGTTAACCTACCAGTTATTTAAAGTATCTAGCATGGAACTATGTTCAGTCAACCTACCAATTATTTAACATAGGTCTATGTTGTAGTCAACATACCAGTTATTTAACGTTGAACCTGCTCCAATCTACCACATTGTTATTATTTAATTAACCCTTTCTACTTTAGATATTTTAGATTAGATGGCCTTATCAGAGGGCCCTCTCTCCACCTTCTAGAAGTACCATTTGACAGTAACAAGCAGACTTCGGACTTTGAATGGAACCCTTTGTGTAAAGCATTTACCATGGGAAGCTGTCTAGAAACTTCCTGTGGAAGTGAACGTTCTATTCTGGCAGACGAGGCGAAAGTGGCAAGCCTGTGGAACGGCATGGGTAAATGCGTGAAATTGATGCAGGTTAAATTTTTGGATCAAGTCACAGCAGACGTCAACAAGCATTATAACAACAGATGGAGCGTTGCTGTGAAGAAGTACATAAAAAATTACATATAACTAGTTACCAATGCTGAGGTCCTTTCTTCTCTTTGATACACTGACTTCCATTTACTTCGGAAGGATACAACAGTTTTGTTTTTTGAGGCGGGTTAACTCTGCCTCTAGGTATTAAAATTCTCACAGAAACTAATTGGGTATGTTGTTGTTTTCAAGTACAGTCCCCTTACAAAAACACACCTCAAATTTTGTGTTGCCCAGAGAGTCCAGTACTTCGGTACAATAATGCCATTTGGAAACATTCGTAGAAAAGACAATGGAATTTTGTTGTATTTTCATTGCTTCCACATTTTGCCCATGGAATGGAAAGAAATATCAAATGGTATGATCACATTTTTTTCAATATTATACGGTTTATTTCTTTAAATTCTATTTTATTCCCTAATTTAAATAGACTTAAACTTATTAATAACTAGTATTATTAAAATTATTTTAATTATATTATTTATGCTGTCTAGAAAAGAGTATATGAATAAAGAAAACAGTGGGATATATTTTTTTAATGTTTTTATAACAATATGATTATGGATATTTTAAGTATTTCTGTTATTGTATTTAATTTATTATAGTTATATTTTTATTAAAAAAATTTGGTAAAACTAAATATGTATTGATATTACAAATTAAATTTTATTAATATATATTTTAATAACTTACAAGTTTTATTTATTATTTTAGAATATAAAAAATTATAATTTCAAGCTTCCAAATTTTTGTTTGGAAAAGAATAGCCTTTTTTTTTTCTTTATTTATTTATTTATTATTATTATTGTTTTAATTGTGAAATTTGTGTATTCATGTCAACTCCAATTTAGTTTTGGGCTTATTTTTTAAATATTCACAGTTTTGTATTTATGTGAATACTTTGGTTAGGATAAAACCCAGATTTATTGAAGGCTATGGTCTATATTAATCTTATTTTACAAACTAATAAATTAATAGCTTACTTGAAAAGTGGTATATATTCAAAATAATTACAAAGGAAATAATTTGTGATGAAGATTTGAGATTAATTATTGAATATTTTAGTTCAATTATATTATGATTATAAATTCTAAATTTTTGTATGAAACTTGATGCCTTAACAAATTGCTCAGTATGCAAGTAGTTTGCTAATAGGGATTGCGCACACCAAATAGAAAGGGTGTATATAGTTTCACCAAAACATATATTTGTGACTTGTGATGGTGAAATAGTAGACCCACCTAGGAGAAAGTAGAGGGGGCAAGTGGTAGTAGTAAAGACAACAAAAATGATTAGATTGCAAGATAAAAGTGGCTAGATATAACACAAGAATAATCTACCTTGAGTAATTGAGGCTAGATTATAAACAAATTCCATGTTGCATGATGAAATTGAAATGTCCAACTAACCTTGAGGCCTTCGCAGAGCTCTATAGCTATCACTGGGTGAAGAGCATAGTGATGGTGACAGGTTGTCATTGATGACAAAAAGGTGTTTGGTCCTCATGTCATATTTCAGGATGTCTTCAAGTGGGAGAGATTTAATGCAGAGACAATGTATTGGTTGTTTGAAATCCGATGTGTCTTGCAGATGCAGAGACTGGTTTTATACTTCATAGGTTTGATCTTGCATCATCAAGTGTACATCATCTTGTTTGTTGTTGATAGGAGTAGGAACAAGAATACATCATCTTGTTTGTTGTTGTTAGGAGCAGGAACAAGAGTACATCATCTTGTGTGTTCTTTCCATCACATTTTGATCAGTATGGTTTATACATATGACATAATATGCAGTGAAACAAAGTAGTCTTCATCATGATTATAGGTGATCTCAGGAGTTATAATATTTCATTTGAGTTGGTCAGAGGATCAATGGGTGTTAGCATTGGTATAGATGTTCTTGATGATCATCTCATTGGTTTCATTTCAGGGGTTCACTTGGTTATTTTTTGTTGATGCTATTCACAATACTATTGCAGAGAGTTTTCAAGGACTTATGTGATGATAAGTCTGAAGCTTGTAGAGTATGGTCTTCAAGGTGCTTAAGGTGTTCAAAGTCTATAATTACCTTATTTTAATGTCCTCAAAATATATCTTTAAACCCTAGTTTAAAATGTCTTTTTCAATAATGACCTGCTACTGCAGGTTCATACTTAAAAATTACCTGTTGGAGGGTTTACTTCCCGTGCTGTCCACCGGCCTCATAAAAGTCCCTTACCTTTTGCATTGGTCTATTTTCATGTGTGTGAGTGCTAATAAAGGTTTAAATTGTTTTTGTTTATGGTGACAAAGCATATCATATGCTATGTTTTAATGAATTTTGGGCAGAAAAATCAAGTGGTTAGAAAAGGCCCGATGCCTTGGAGTTTTCTTTTGAAGCCCTCGATTCATACATGTAACGGATTTATTTAAATTTGCATTGACTCCTATAGGTAAGGCAAAAAGCTAGGGGAGCTTAGTATGTATTTAGGATGTCGTTCCCTAAGCCTTTTAAGGCTTTAGTTTCTTTTTAGAAACTTTACTTAAACATTAAGTGGTCGGCCTATACCACTTTGATGGATTCTAAATTGTGAGTTTTTAATTGGTGATTAGTGGATCTTATATTAGAAATTATTTTTTCTAATTTAAAGAAATGACATTAGAATTTTTTTGAGGAGATTTTTTTACAAGGCAGATTGGATGAAGATTTTGAAGACTAATTTTTTTTGTAGAAGATGTTTTGAAGAGCTTGTTTTTTGTAGTGTGAAGAATATGTTTTTTGAGGAGATTTTGGTGGAGATTTTTCATTTTGCAGGACATGAAGAGTCTTATTGAAAAGAAAATGAAGGGCTTGAGAAAATGAAAGGGATTTGATTTTTGAAAATGCAGAGATGGAAGATTATCTAAGATTTTGTTCAGAGTTTTTTTATTATATTCATTTGAAGATTTTTTATAAATTGTTTTGTGCAGAGTAAGTGAAAGGTTTTGAAATTTTTGAAGAAGATTTACATATTCTTGCAAGGGATAATTTGAGATGTCAAAGAATATGAAAGAGCTCTAAAATGGACAGAGAAATAATATTTTTTTATTTCAAGAGATCGATTTTTGAAATAAGAAAAATTGCAGAGAGAAGGTGAAAAGTTTTTTGTTTGCAGGTTCTTCATTGAGAGAAGATGAAAATGTTCATACAGAAGAGGAAAGGTGAAAAGATATTCAACTGGTATAAAATTGTTTTCCAGGTGCATTAATGGTTGAATTAAGAAAGATAGAGATGAAACATACAGTGTTGTGAAGTGTTGTTGAATGGATTAGAATACAGATTTGATATGCATTATTGTTGAATGGATTAGAATACAGGATTGATATGCAGTGTTGATTGGATCAGAATAAAGAATTGTTGAGTGTATCCAGATGTCAGATTGAATAGAATGGGTATTTGACAGACATATGTTTGTATTGGATGGAAACAGAGTATTCCTCTGATTTGCTTATTACATTTGTTGGTAATTTGGTTTGCCAGTGAGGCACAATATGCCAGTGTGGCTTGTGGTCAGTGAGACCTTTCTATGCTAGTGAAGCTTGTGGTCAGTGAGACCTTGTATATGTCAGTGAGACATTTGTAAGAAGTTTTTCATTTAAGCCAGTGAGGCAGTTTAGAGTGGTTTTTCTACCCCTGGAGGGTTTTCCACTCATGCAATTCTTGTGTCATAATCTTCTTTGCGTGTGTATGATTTACTTATGAAGTTTTGTTCTCTTTCTGTATTCACAGTCATGTGCATATGTATTTGACAGATCAATGCTATCTTTCTCTCCTTGTGCTCTGAAAGTTAAAGTGTGTAAAAAGATTTAAAAATTCACACAACACTAATTCACCCCCCCTCTCAGTGTTGATTGTACTCCTACAATTGGTATCAGAGCCAAGTTCCCTGTTTGAAGTCTAATAGGCTCGGGTAGATTCTGGTAGTCGAGTTCAATGGGTAAGTGCAGGAGAAATAAGAACATGAGAAATGTTAAGATTCATTCTGGTCAAAAGACACAAAAGAAATCATTCATATCAAATCTAGATGTTGATATAAAGTCAGTGGATAAAGATGTTGTCCAAGTTGAATCTAATATTGTTTTAGATGTTCCTCAGTTTGATGGTTCAAATTTTTCAGTTTGGTATGTTAGAATGCAAGTATATTTATCCTCCTTAGGATATGATGTTTTAATGTCAGTTGAAAATGGTATTTCTGCAAATAACAAAGAAGTTCTTGAATATAATGATATTGCAAAGAAGGCTATATTATCTACTCTATCTAATGATGTTATTTGTAAGGTTATGGATTGTGTTACAGCTCAGGATATGTGGAGGAGATTGAAAAGGATTTATCAAGATAATGATAAAGAAGGGGACACTCTGGTGTGTGAAGGAACTAGCAATGAAAAGAGACTTTCAAATGAAGAAGTTGAAGTTCAATCCCAATCAAATTCAGAAGAAGCTAGCATCACAAGTGATAATGATCAGAGTGATGATGATCAGAATTATAATGAACAAGATTGTGAGATTGATTTGGAAGGAGAGCTCATATATGCTCTAAGTGAGCTCAAGAATTATAAGAAGGAGAACAATAAATTAATGATGCAGTTGCAGCAAGAAAGAGATTTAAAAGATAAAGCTCTTACAGATCTTGAAGATGCTAGAAACTTGATTGTAGACTTGAAGAATCAAGCAAATGAATCAGATAAACTGGTTGTCAGTTTGAAATCAGAAATTGAAAAATCTAAGAGGATAGCTGATGTCTCAATATCTAACCTTGAAGTTGCAAGGATTGAGAATCTAAAACTAGAGAGTGATATTATCAATCTGAGAAAAGAGTATGATGGTCTCAAAGCTTTATCTAAGAAGTATAAGGAGTTTGAAGAAAGCACAAGCAAGCTAAATAAGATTCTTGGTAAACAAAAACTATATGGAGACACTACTGGACTTGGTTTTGAAGAAGGAGAATGTTCAATAGCAAGAGAGACTCCTAGAAGAAAAATTGATTCAAGTCATCATGTTGCTGTCAGAGAAGGTAAAAGGAAGAGTGAAACAGGATAGAAAACCAGAGATGAATTTGTGCACAATCAAAGAAGAAATTTGAGAAAACCTGCATCTATAAGACAAGCTTACATGTACAGGTATAACTATTCATTTAATGGTTACTGTTATACTTGTAATCATTTTGGTCATAAAGCAGTTGATTGCAAAAGGAATACTAACCTTGTATGTTACAAGTGCAATAATGTTGGACATATTCAAAGAAATTGCAAAATGAATAGAGTGTATGATCCTTCATGGAAGCTTAATATGAGTGCTCAAAGGTATTATCAGTCAATTGATTTTGATTACAACATAATTTGTTATAAATGCAACTCTCTTGGTCATAAAGCACACAGTTGCAAGAGAGCTCCACCTAATCTGAAAGGTTGGGAAAAGAAAAGGATAGAAAAGGTTTGGAGGAAGAAAGAACCTGTTAAAGTTTGGAAGCAGAAAGAAAGTAAAGAGAAGCCAGAATTTATGCTTGTGCATCCTGCACAAGTCACTACATCAGTTGCATAACAGATAGCATGAAGTGAGGGGGAGTTATTCATGTTCTATCAAGTATCCCCAAAGGGTTCCAGGAAGAAGATCATTTGATGTTTATCAATTTGATGATCTTGTTTTCTTTGTTGAAATCATCTTTGATAATGTTTGACAGTGAAACAGGTAATCACTGACTTATTATGCTTTCAAGATATTGAAAAAGTGTTTCAGGAGTTCAAATGCACAAATTGTTAGACAAATGATCCTAATTTCAAAGATTGAATTGTCATGGTATTACAATCCAAAGTGTTTTGGAAAGTGTTGTTACAATAATATCTTGTTTTGAATGATAAAGTCAAGAGGTAAGAGTTCTTGTTGATTACAGAATGTTTCATCAGATTTAACAGTGTGTTGTAAAGAGATGTGTAGGATCAGTAGGATGGTCTTCATTCTTTTCATGTCAAAAGGATGTGCAATAAATCTTGGTTGCAGAATGAATATTCATTTAGAAGTGATCATTGGTATAATAATGTTCTTCTTCATTAATATGGTTTAGAAAGGTTTGTTCAAAGTATGTGGTGGTTTCAGGTATGAGCTTCAAGTTATGACAATCAAGTGTTTCTTTTGACATTGATGGTGAATCTTGTATCAGAGGCAAGTAAAAGTCTTATCAAAAATGGTCTTCTTGGCATCTTGTGTTGAGAACTATGTCATAAGGAATCTTCATGATTTTTGCCTACAAATTTGTTCCTCAAAGAGTTTGGTGATGTTGTGACTTGATCCTATTTTGTATATTGTTCATATCATACTTACATGGTTGAGTTGTCATGTTGCTTCAGTAAAGGTGTTCTCAAGGAACTCTCATCAGATGTGGTTTTGTATCAGAATTGACAAGTGTCTTATGTAGAACAGGAGGTGGTTTGAAGATAATATCAGAAGAAGATGATAAACTAGATATATTAAGGAGTTTCTGATGTTTCATTGATGATCTTCCTCTCTAATTTGTTTTAGATAGTGTTCTTCAAGCTATGATATTGATGGTGATATCTTGTTTTTCTTTAGAGGAAGTTAAAGGGGAAATTAATCAGAGGATTGAGTTGTCACTATCATGGGAGATTTGAAATGGTCTTATCAAAAGTGGTCATCATGTCATCTTGAGTTGGGAACTGTTTGATGAGGAGTCTTCATGATTTTTGTCTGCAAATATGTTTATCAAAGAGTATTGGTATGTTTATGATTTCTTTGCAAAAGTGTTCAGAAGGTTAACTATCAATAAATGGATGGTATACTTCGGGTTGATATGTTGCTTCAAGACTAATTCAGGAAGTGGATAAGTGTTAAGTTGAATTGAGTTATGTTGGTTAGTCTTGTCAGTGTTTACCAATGATATTTCTGAGTAGTAATTTGTTTGTGAACTTTAACACATGGGAGATCTTGGAGATTTGTTATTTCAGGTCCAAAAGGTTGTTGATTGAAGAAGAACTATTTGTTTTGAAAGTTTGGGATGTTATCAGGAAGGAGTGTGTCAGTCTTCATCTTCACAGTGGTATTGTCATCAGATGGTGATTCTAATTATCAAGCTATAACATCTTTTTAGTGGAGTTGTTCTTAGGGGGAGATAATAGTCTTTGTCATCCGATGTCAAAAAGGGGGAGAAAGAAAATATGCATCAGGTGGTTTTGCCATCAATGACAAAGGGGGAGATTGATGGTGACAGGTTTTCATTGATGACAAAAAGGTGTTTGGTCCTCATGTCATATTTCAGGATGTCTTCAAGTGGGAGAGATTTAATGCAGAGACAATGTATTGGTTGTTTGAAATCCGATGTGTCTTGCAGATGCAGAGACTGGTTTTATACTTCACAGGTTTGATCTTGCATCATCAAGTGTACATCATCTTGTTTGTTGTTGATAGGAGCAGGAACAATAATACATCATCTTGTTTGTTGTTGTTAGGAGCAGGAACAAGACTACATCATCTTGTGTGTTCTTTCCATCACATCTTGATCAGTATGGTTTATACAGATGACATAATATGCAGTGAAACAAAGTAGTCTTCATCATGATTATAGGTGATCTCAGGAGTTATAATATTTCATTTGAGTTGGTCAGAGGATCAATGGGTGTTAGCATTGGTATAGATGTTCTTGATGATCATCTCATTGGTTTCATTTCAGGGGTTCACTTGGTTATTTTTTGTTGATGCTATTCACAATACTATTGCAGAGAGTTTTCAAGGACTTATGTGATGTTAAGTCTGAAGCTTGTAGAGTATGGTCTTCAAGGTGCTTAAGGTGTTCAGAGTCTAAAATTACCTTATTTTAATGTCCTCAAAATATATCTTTAAACCCTAGTTTAAAATGTCTTTTTCAATAATGACCTGCTACTATAGGTTCATACTTAAAAATTACCTGTTGGAGGGTTTACTTCCCGTGCTGTCCACCGGCCTCATAAAAGTCCCTTACCTTTTGCATCGGTCTATTTTCATGTGTGTGAGTGCTAATAAAGGTTTAAATTGTTTTTGTTTATGGTGACAAAGCATATCATATGCTATGTTTTAATGAATTTTGGGCGGAAAAATCAAGTGGTTAGAAAAGGCCCGATGCCTTGGAGTTTTCTTTTGAAGCCCCCGATTCATACTTGAAACGGATTTATTTAAATTTACATTGACTCCTATAGGTAAGGCAAAAAGCTAGGGGAGCTTAGTATGTATTTAGGATGTCGTTCCCTAAGCCTTTTAAGGCTTTAGTTTCTTTTTAGAAACTTTACTTAAACATTAAGTGGTCGGCCTATACCACTTTGATGGATTCTAAATTGTGAGTTTTTAATTGGTGATTAGTGGATCTTATATTAGAAATTATTTTTTCTAATTTAAAGAAATGACATTAGAATTTTTTTGAGGAGATTTTTTTACAAGGCAGATTGGATGAAGATTTTGAAGACTAATTTTTTTTGTAGAAGATGTTTTGAAGAGCTTGTTTTTTGTAGTGTGAAGAATATGTTTTTTGAGGAGATTTTGGTGGAGATTTTTCATTTTGCAGGACATGAAGAGTCTTATTGAAAAGAAAATGAAGGGCTTGAGAAAATGAAAGGGATTTGATTTTTGAAAATGCAGAGATGGAAGATTATCTAAGATTTTGTTCAGAGTTTTTTTATTATATTCATTTGAAGATTTTTTATAAATTGTTTTGTGCAGAGTAAGTGAAAGGTTTTGAAATTTTTGAAGAAGATTTACATATTCTTGCAAGGGATAATTTGAGATGTCAAAGAATATGAAAGAGCTCTAAAATGGATAGAGAAATAATATTTTTTTATTACAAGAGATTGATTTTTGAAATAAGAAAAATTGCAGAGAGAAGGTGAAAAGTTTTTTGTTTGCAGGTTCTTCATTGGGAGAAGATGAAAATGTTCATACAGAAGAGGAAAGGTGAAAAGATATTCAACTGGTATAAAATTGTTTTCCAGGTGCATTAATGGTTGAATTAAGAAAGATAGAGATGAAACATACAGTGTTGTGAAGTGTTGTTGAATGGATTAGAATACAGATTTGATATGCAGTGTTGTTGAATGGATTAGAATATAGGATTGATATGTAGTTTTGATTGGATCAGAATAAAGAATTGTTGAGTGTATCCAGATGTCAGATTGAATAGAATGGGTATTTGACAGACATATGTTTGTATTGGATGGAAACAGAGTATTCCTCTGATTTGCTTATTACATTTGTTGGTAATTTGGTTTGCTAGTGAGGCACAATATGCCAGTGTGGCTTGTGGTCAGTGAGACATTTCTATGCTAGTGAAGCTTGTGGTCAGTGAGACCTTGTATATGTCAGTGAGACATTTGTAAGAAGTTTTTCATTTAAGCTAGTGAGGTAGTTTAGAGTGGTTTTTCTACCCCTGGAGGGTTTTCCACTCATGCAATTCTTGTGTCATAATCTTCTTTGCGTGTGTATGATTTACTTATGAAGTTTTGTTCTCTTTCTGTATTCACAGTCATGTGCATATGTATTTGACAGATCAATGCTATCTTTCTCTCCTTGTGCTCTGAAAGTTAAAGTGTGTAAAAAGATTTAAAAATTCACACAACACTGATTCACCCCCCCTCTCAGTGTTGATTGTACTCCTACACATAGCTCCATGGTCATCCTTGTTGAATATGGAAGATGGTGATCCTTGTTGAAGCGAGATGGTGGATGTCTCAGTTAATAGTTAAATAGTGTTGCCTTGTTATACCAAGGTGTTCCCTTGTTCAATTGTGCTTAGGCCTAATAAATTAGTTGCATTCTTCCTATTACATGTTTGATTATCCTCATGATGACCTACTCTTATTGTTAACTTATAAATATCTTATTACTAATAGTGTCCTAATAAACTAGTTTTTTTCCTTAAATAAGACTAAATTGAGAAATGTAAACACAAACAAGAACTTGATTTGAGATAATTTATATATATTTAGTGTCAAATAAATTTATTTGAGTGATAATGCATGTGAATGTCAAATGCAATGAAAAGTAGAACCTAGATAAGTCAATTGAAGTAGAATATTAAAAAGGTCCCATGGAATGGTTTTAAACTAATGGGTATGTACATTGAAATGAGGAACTAAAAGGGGTAAAAAATGGCCACCTTTTTCCTAAAATTGGTAAAAATTAATCTTGGATGAGAAATTAATGATAAACATGCTCAAAGTTTTAAGATGTGACAATATAAAGATTAGTAATTATCATAATATAGTTTCTAAACTACTATTTTACAAAAAAAAATGGTGAAAATTAAGAGTATCAAATAGGGGGAGCATAGAAAGTGGTCCTTTTTCTATCAAAAAGTTATAACGTAGTGTCAGGTTTGCTCCCCTAAAATGTTGACTTTTTAAAATTATTTCACAAATTCCTTCAATGGAAAGTTAGCTAATATCACATAGTTTATGTTAGATTTGACTACTAATTTTTTAATGAATATATGTTTTTACTAATTTTCAAAGTGGACATATCCTAAAAAATAGAAATTGAGTGTTCTCCTCCCTTAAATCTTGAGAAAACTAATTGAAAATTAATTTTGAGGGAGAGGAATACTTATCAATTGATTTCTAATTACAACACTTCAAGAAAGGTGTTTCCTAGCATGAATTGTGAATGGAAATTGGAGATGATACATTCTTGGAAATGAAACAACTTGAATGTGTACATATTGGAGTCTAGAATGAAAAAAATTTAGTTTATTTCACGTTTAAATGAGTAGATAAAAAATAAGACCAAAAAAGCTACAAAAGTTTTCAAATAAAAATTAAGACACTAGAAAAAGAAATTGAAGATCAAAACCTTAATGTATTAAAAATGCAGAGACAATTACATTGTTAGAAAGGTAAGAGAGAGCTTGACATTATCATAATTTTTTTAGAATAATATCTTAAAATGCGAAAACATGATGGACAACACACTCGACATTTTTTTTCATGTTTTATGGAAACGACATCCTTGGGCACATTACATACAAGTCCAAATCTTTGGCTAAAATATCCAAGTGTAAGGGTGGGATTCATATGAAACTTTGAATGGAATTTGCATGCACATTACAAAGTTAAAAAAGAGAGTGCTTTTTTGTTTTTTTTGCACATATAACATGAGTGTTTTATGCCTTAGGATCTCTGAGCCATAATTCTAGTGTGTTATAATGCTAGCACATGCTCATCTAATCTCATATTTTTCTTCAAAATGGTTTTTGGCCACTTTTTAGACCCCCATCTTGGTGCACATACCCTATTGGTTAAAGTAATAAAGTTGAATTCTTGTTATCAAGAAGTTAGAAAATCTATGGAGACATTAATGCAATTACACTTGTGTCCTACACATAGAAAATGGTAGTATATGTTGGGCACCTGGCAACATTGAAGCCCAATGTAACCGATCTGATGTATTCTTCTGTAGTCTCAGATATATTCCTCTGGTAACCATTCCTTATGTAACTGTCATTTCTTGGCATGAGGTTGCATCTTTACAGATGGTCTGATGGTGGATAAAATGTAGGTGGAAGTTCTGTAGATTGTAGAGTGGTGTGAATTACTACTATTCAGAAAATAGATATGTGTATGTAAAACACACACAGAGATGTATAATTTGTAATATATATAAATTGATTCCCCTTTAGTGTGGACATAGCCATTAAAATGGTGAACCACGTTTCATTGCCTTGTGTTCTCTATGTGTGTTGTTTTATAATCTTTTCATTCTGAGTATTCTTTTGATTTGCTGTTGTTCTGCTTTGGTTCTATTGTTTTGATTCTTGCATCTACAATTGGTATTAGAGCTCTATGTGAAGCTCGATCCACGAGATTGCCTGTGAGGATTATTATTTTTTTGGAACCTATATAGCAATCAAAATGGATGATACAGGAAAATAGAAAATAGAGAAATTTACATGCCAAAACTTTGGTCTTTGGAAAGTGCATATGTAGTCTCTTCTTATCAAATAGGACTTGTCACTCGCCTTACTAGGGAAAGCCAAAGGACAAGGTTCTATGAAACATGAAGACTGGGAAAAACTGGATATGAAAGCAAAGGCAACTATATTTCTCTCATTGTCCAGCAATATATTATTTGATGTCTCAACTGAGAGTACTACAAAAGAGCTTGCAAAAAGCTCAGTAGCATGTATGTGATTGCTTTGGCTTTGAATAAGGTATTTATTATGAAGAAATTATATAAGCTGAAAATGAAAGAAGGTGGGGTTATGCCAAATCATCTGAATGAATTTAACACCTTAGTTACTCAATTAACTTCAGTGGGTATAAAGTTAGATCCTGAGATTAAAGCAATTTTTCTATTGTGTTCCTTACCAAATAGCTGGGAAGGTGTTGTGATGGCTATGAGCACTTCTATAGCAGCCAAAAATACATTAGTTTTTGATGATGTTGCAACCACTCTTCTCAGCAAAGACATGAGAAGAAAAATTTAGGAACCCTCATCCGGCGATGCTCTAATAGCTATAAGTACAAGCAATAAGGGAAGAAGCCAAGACAAAGGAAGATACAACAACTGGAGAAGGTCACAATCTGGTCCGCGATCGAAGTCTAGGGGTAGAACTGGTGCGTGTTGGTTTTGTGGAAAACCTAGACACAATAAGAAGAACTGCTGGAACTACAAGAAAGCTCAAGGAAAAGTGAGCACAAATAATCAAGAAAATATTGCATGTGATGGCATTTTGGTCCTATCAACTAGTGACATAAATGCAGATTCATGGGTCCTTGATTTCAGTGCTTCATTTCTTGCCACCTCATGCTGTCAAGCTTTCACAAATTTTCATGAAGGCACATTCGGTAAGGTGTTTCTTGGTGATAATAAAGAATGTGACATCTTAGAAAAATGTGATATAATATTGAATCTAAAAAATGGAGACAAATTAACTTTGACAGATGATAGATATGTACCCATGTTAAAAAGGAATTTAATTTCTGTTAATCACCTTATAGACAATGGCTGCAATGTTAAATTTTCACTTGATTCATGGAAAATTACAAAGGGGCTTTAGTAATGGCAAAAGGAAAGAAGCAAGGTAATCTCTATATTTTGGAATGTTTTGGTGAAGTGGGAGCTACCTTGCTAGCTATGGATAGTGGGTCTAAAATATGGCACAAACGGCTTGGTCATATGAGCCAAAAAGGTCTTCAAGTTATGCTTCAGCGCAATCAGCTTCTAGGCGTCACCTCTGTTGATTTAGAATTATGTGAACATTGCCTTTATGGCAAACAGTGCCAGACCAGTTTCTTGAGAACGCAACATGACCAGAAAACTACTCTGTTGGAACTTGTTCATTCTGACGTATTCGGTCTGACTCAGGTAACTTCTTTCGGTGGAGAAAATTATTTTGTAACCTTTCTAGATGACTGCACTCGAAAAAATCTAGATTTATATGTTGCATCAAAAATCTGAGGTGTTTTCAAAATTTAAGATTTTTAAGGTTGCTGTTGAAAATTACATTGGGCATAAAATTAAATGCCTACTAACAGACAATGGTGGAGAATATTGCCCTTCAGAGTTTGATTCATTTTGTGTAGACCATGGTATTCGATGGATAAAGATTATCCCTTATACACCTCAGGAGAATAGTGCAGCTAAGAGGCTCAATTGCATAATACTTGAGAGAGCTAGATGCATGCTCTCCAATGCTGGATTGGGAAAGGAGTTTTGGGCAGAGGCATGTAATAATGTTGTGTATCTACTCAATTAAGCTCCATCATCTAGGCTAGATTTTGACATACCTAAGGAGACATGGCTTGGAAAATAAATTTCCTATCATCATTTGCAGGTGTTTGGCTATGCAGATTTTGTTCACATTCTGAAAGAGCAGAGAACTAAGTTAGACTTCAAGTCAAAAAGGTGTGTTTTTCTCAGCTATGGTGAAGATCAATTTGGCTTTCACCTTTGGGATCCCATTGCAAAGACCATAATCCGTAGCCGCGATGTTGTGTTTAATGAGAATCATTTTTCAAGTTTGCAACCTTGTAATTCACCTCCGCTAGAATATGTTGATGTGGATTTGTTCAATAATGGTATGGTAAATCAATCCACCATCTCTTTCTCTCAGCCACTAGTTACATCTATACATTCTTACACCACAGGAGCTCCTATTTCTACTACCACTAGGTCGTTGGTTGGATACACAATTCCTACACAGTCCTCAATTGGTATGCCTTGCATTGTTGCTATGCAGCCCTCAATAACTCAAACTCAGTCTCCTTTAGACCAAACACAGTTGTCCATTTCTTCTATGTTGCCTATACACACTCAGATGCAACCACTTAATCATACGTTGCCTTTGGAATCACCAATGCATATCAATAAGTCTTTTTTAATTCCAACACTGCCTCCCAGAAGTCATTCGCTGCCGTCAAATACTCAACGCAGCCTTGAATAGTTAATGCAGCCTTTGTTTCATCAATCGCTACCTTCCCAAAGATCTATGTTGGCTTCACCAAGCTCTACACTACTGTCACCAGGCATTACGCTGCCTTCACCAGCTCCCAAACTCCATATGCTGCCTTTAAACCACTCATCGCTGCCACTAAATATGTAGCCTCTAACAAATGAACAGTCTTCTTTTCAACCAACATAGATACAAGGATTATCTACATCCCACTCTATCTTAGAGAGATCGTTGCCTGAACAAGGTAGTGTGACTCAGCAAAGCACTATAGGTGCACAAAACAATATACAAAGATAGGGGAGTTTTCCTTAGGGTCCTCTACAATCAGAGGTTGATAATGTTCAACACATACTTGAGAGACTAAATCTAGACTCAAATATACACCCAGAGAAAAGTTTAAAATTGTGAAGGTCTACCTGTGAGAAGAGGAGACCAGCGAAATATGAAGACTATGAGTTGTTGCTCTCTGATTATGCAGAGCTGGCAACGTATAAACAAGCCTGCAAGCATGAAAATGCACACAATTGGATGGCAGCCATGAACGAAGAAATGGAGTCATTGAGAGTCAATAACACTTGGGATTTGGTTCATCTTCCGCCAAATTGAAAGCCTCTCAAGAGCAAATGGGTTTATCATTTGAAAGACAAAGATGGAGGGAGTAAAAGGTATAGGGCCAGACTAGTCGTCAAGGGATTTGATTAGCAAAAAGGTATTGATTTTATTGAAATTTTTTCTCCAGTTGTTAGAATGGACACAATCCATGCTATGTTGGGTTTGGTTGCTATTTGGGATTTAGAACTTGAGCAACTCGATGTGAAAACAACATTTCTACATGGAGACATTGATGAGGATTTATACATGGAGCAGCCTAAAGGCTTTGCTCAACCAGGTAAGGAGCATTTATTTTACAAGTTAAAGCAGAGTTTGTATGGGTTGAAGCAAGCTCCAAGAAAATGGTATTTAAAATTTGACCACTTCATGACTGATAACAATTTTATTCGGTGCGAATCAGATCCTTGTGTTTACCACAAGAAGCTCAATACTGGGGAGTTTGTCATCCTTTTGCTCTATGTTGACGATATGTTAGTAGCTGGTATTACTGTTAAGATTATTACTTAGCTAAATTAATAATTGGCTCTTCATTTTGCCATGAAAGACCTTGAGCCAGCTAAAAGAATACTTGGGATGTACATATTTAGAAACAGAAATAAAAGAGAACTTAGGTTGTCCCAAGCAAACTACATTGCCAAAGTGTTGGACAGATTTAATATGTCTCATGCCAAACTGGTATCTACTCCTTTGGCTGATCATTTCTGCCTATCTTCAGCTATGTCTCTAAAAAATTAGGAAGAAGATGAACAGATGAGGTATGTTCCATATACATCTACAGTTGGCAGTATAATGTATGCAATGGTATGTACTCGTCCAGACATTGGACAAGCAGTTGCAGTTGTGAGCAGATTCATGAGTCATCCAGGCAAATTACACTGGTAGGTAATTTAGTAGATTCTATGGTACTTGAAAGGTACCTCACATTATAGTTTATGTTTTGGAGGTACTGACATTCAGCTTCGTGGTTATGTTGATTCAGATATGGCCAGAGATTTAGATAAATGTAGGTCTACCACTAGTTATGCATTTATATTTACTAGGGCAACCATAAGTTGGGTTTCTCAGTTGCAACAAGTTGTAGCTCTATCATCCACTGAGGCTGAATACATTGTGCTCTCGAAAGGAGCAAAAAAATGATATGGCTTGAGCATTTGTTGACTGAACTGGGCTGTCTGAAATTAGTATTTCCATTGTATTGTGATAGCAATAGTGCTATTCACTTGGCAAGGAATTCAGCGTTCCACAATCAAACCAAGCATATTGACCTTTGATACCACTTTATCTGCCATGTTATTAATGAAGGCAAGTTACAGGTCATAAAGATTGACACAAAGATCAATTTGGTGAATGCATTAACAAAGGTTGTTCCTCGAGAGAAGTTTGAGTTCTGTAGAGCTTCTCTCGGTCTTGTTCCATTGTGACACTAAATTTCAAGAAGGGGATTTCTCTCTCAGAGTAGCTTCATTGCCAATCCCATTGGTCTTCAAGTGGGAGATTGTTGGGCACGTGGTAACAGTGAAGCCCAATGTAACTGATCTGATGTATTCTTCTGTAGTCTCAGATATATTCCTCTGGTAACAATTCCTTATGTAACTACCATTTCTTGGCATGAGGTCGCATCTTTGCATATGGTCTGATGGTCGATAAAATGTAGGAGGAAGTTTTGTAGATTGTAGAGTGGTGTGAATTGCTATTGTTCATAAAACAGATGTGTATGTAAAACATAGAGAGATGTATAATCTATAATATATATAAATGGATTCCCCTTCAGTGTGGATGTAGCCATTAAAATGGTGAACTACGTTAATTGCCTTGTGTCTTCCATGTGTGTTGTTTTATAATCTTTTCATTTTGAGTATTATTTTGATTTGTTGTTGTTCTACTTTGGTTCTATTGTTTTGATTCTTGCATCTACAGTATACACAATAATGTAAACAATAAATTGATAAAAATATAGGAAGATGGAAAATGGAATAGTAAAATTAACCTTTTGATAAATGAATGTTAGTAAATATAAAAGAGAGAGGAGAGGGATAGTGGATCACCAAGTATTTGGAGGAAAGACTTTTGTTGTTTATTATTGATCCTAAGAGATAGAAAAATGGTTAAGACTATTTTGGAGCTTCCCAAGGTGTTCAAACCCCCAATTTAGCCTTCCAGATCAATGGTAGTCAATAGTATGAAGTGTGTGCACTTAGAAGTGTGACAATGGATAGTATTAATAGATTTTTTCCCCATACTGTATATGCTTTAACAAATAGAAGATGTACAAAATTCAAACATAGTGCCAATAGCGCTCCCAATATTTTATGTTAAATGTAATAATAAGAAAAATGGATTGAAGGACAAAAAAGGAAAGGCATCCTTATTCAATGAGGACTACGAATGGAATTCTTTGTGTATTTAGAAAGAGGAAGTTGAGTTTCCACAAAGAAAATTCTCCCCAAATGATGATTGACTCAAGTGGAGAAAATCCCAAGGATTGGAAGAAAGAGATAAAAGAGTGAAAATGTACAAGCTAAATAAACGAGCTTCAACTCCACTTGTTTCTTTCAAAGAAATAAGATGAAGAAGATACTAAATTATGGATTTTACCAAATATATATTTCATGTATGGGTACAAACAAAAAGAAATAGAACACTTCAATGGCTTCTTTGATGTAAACTTGTAAAATAATGAGATGGAGAACAAGAAAATAAAAAATAAAAGCATATAGAGCTTTTACCCATAGAACCCCAAACAAGGTATTCTAAAGAGGAGAATTATTTCCAATATGAAGGACGTTGATGCTTGAATCTCTAGAGTGTGATAAAGACAAGAATTAGTTTAAAATATCATAAGATGAGAGAGTTGAGGTCTTTAATAATGTTGCAACATGTTATATAAGATTTGAATCCTTGATCAAGAGATTATGATATGTTCTTGAGAATTAAAACTACAAGAGAATAAGCTTGTGAAAATTCAATGTACAAAAAATTAAAAGAGAAAAATTGCTAATAGCATAGAACTTGTTAGAAAAGTTCTTTTTTAAATGAGGAAGAAGAGAGGAATTTGAAATGGAGGAAGATGATTGGGGCAATTTTGGTGCCAATAGGAAAACTAATGGGATGTTGTATTGGGAAGTCATAAATTTAAGTCATTGCCCAAAATATAATTTGTTAGTTATTGGAATATGTTTCCATGACCCTTTCTCTTTTCTTTTTCTATTTTATTATGTGTTGTTAGTGCCTTTTTGGAGATGTTAGCATGGTTGTGGCTGACTCCTTAGATCAGAATTTTTGAAATTGAGACAAAAATTAAAAAAATGGAGGTACATGTTAGGTGGACTTGAGACTTGATAATTTAATTATAAATTTTAACACAATTTGGTACCTTTTGTATTAGGTGTAAGGCTACTATGTTTAGCTAAATGTAAACTAGGACATGTTATGAGACCCTAAAGTGAGTGCAATGTATAATATGGAAGTCTCAAGGTATGCAATTTCTAGCATTACAGTTAAAGAAGATCTATATGATGCAATTTAATAATTTAGTCATTTTACATTGGATCCATATAGGTGAACCCCTAACAAAACACCATATCATCATCGAGATTTGGTTAATGACTTTTATCACTAGTATTTAGATGAGAAAAAAAAAAGTAAAAAAATAGAGTTGTAAGGAAACATGCAAAGGAACAAACTATTCATTCTTACAATTAATTCTTCTTTGCCTTAATTACCTAAAACATCACAAGAGGCTAAAGATTCGAGGCCTAAAGTACCCCAAATTGCACATCATGTACCATGTAAGGGTGAAAATTTAAATATGTGGGCCTCTTTATGATACAAGAGATCCCTATCTTCTACAGTGCTCACTAAAGTGGAATATAAACAAAGAATTATGAATGGAAAAACTACTTCATCTTTTGAGGATGCTTCTACTAGGTATGTAAGAAAGCAAGATTTAAATGTTGAGAAAGCACAGTGTAGATGCATAGAGCCACCTCCAAGGAAATAAGAGCGATGGGGAAAGAAGGACAAATCAACAATGGCACATGTTATATATTGAATATTCTCACCAATGGTAGTACTTTGTTTAATGATGAGAGCCATTTACATAAAGATATAGAGATTGGACACAATTAGGATTAGGATGATATATTTATGGAAGATCCTTCCCACATTATTGGTTGAAATTTTGAGAACTTATTTTTCATTTATACATAGATCTAAATCTATATTAATCTTTCCTTTATATTACATTGTTTTCATATTTTCAATTAGCATGTGGATGATGCAAAGGCACCTTTAGTGGTTCACATTAATACAAGTAGGCTTTGAACATGCATTTGTGTCAATTCATACGTCACTTCTTTCTTATGTTCTTTATGTACTTTCTTTTGTGTTGTTACCTATGGATTTGGGATGATAGAAAGTATAGAGTGATTGGCAAGCACCCTCATCATACTAACAAAATATATAGCTTGTTTGTTTTGTGCTTTTGATTTGGCCCTTTGCTTATGTCATGTATGTTGTGATCCTCATTTATCATATTTTCCATTATCTTATGTTTCCTTATCATTTTAACCTTTTTGATTTTGTCACCATAGTTGTAAGCCTCCTCTTATATCTTTCACTTTCATTTTACTTTTAATATTATATTTGATATCTTATTTCATATTTGTTACATGGCCTCATTATTATTATGTTTTATATACTAATAATATTATATATATTTACGTCGTCGAGAGGTGTTCTACAATCAGGTGGAGATGAGAGCACTCATTTTCCGTGTAAACATATAGCAAAAAACATAAAAATAAATAAAAAATAAAAACAAAAAACGAAATTGAAAAGAATTTTAAAAAAAAGGTGGAGAAAATCACAATAACTATGAAACCAAAAAAGAAATTGGAAAAATAAAAATAAAAACCCAAAAAAAATTGGAAATGGTTAAAGAAGTAGAGAAAATCACAAAAACTATGGAAAAAAGGATCTCTTTCAACATACTATAAATATATTTTTTGAAATATAAATATAAATCATATACTCGTAGTGACCACAGACAGACAATGTAAATATAAATCATTTACTTGTAGTGACCACAGACAGATTATCGTACTTACCGTATGCTTACATTGATCCTATTTCTTAGGTACGATGAACGGTAACTTTGACAGGGCAGTCCTTTTCAATTTGGCAAAATATGACCCGGAACGTTTTAAACTATTCACGTGCGATCTACGTGGCATTCGTCAATTCCTATCCTTTTAACGTTTATTAGGTTTATGAATGTCATATTCCACCTTGCATGACTTGGCGAATATACAAATTTATCATCAAATGGAAAACGAACACCTAAATGGTTATCGACGACTTTTGGGAATGCTCTTAACGTTTATTATGTTTTTGAATGCGATATTCCACCCTGCATGACTTCTTGAGGATAGTTTTGATGTGTAAGATAGATAAGCGTACGCAAGACGTCTTTAATGTACGGTGTTGTTTTTTAATTTCTATGGAGTATCGTTGCTTAAATTTTATAGACACTTGCCAATGTTTCATACGATAGCCTTTTGACTTTTAACATCTATGTTACTGTAATACCACATGTCCGACAAACATCTGAGACTAACAAATAGCCTTTTGACTTTGAATATATGAAAAGCATTTACCATGTGAAGCTGAGGGTATAGAAATTTCTGTCAAACTAAAGTTGCTATGCTTGCTGGACTGTAGGCTGAAGCTACATATTCGACCCTCAGCCCCATTGTTTTCCACATTTGAGCCTTCGATTATCTGATATTCATCATCTGTCTATTTATTTCCTGTGATCTCTCATTCCTTATACACTGGGAATCATGGAATCAAAGAACGCAGTAAAGATAGATCAAGATTGCTGGGTTGTTCAAATCAAGGAGGGCCTACAAGTAAATGGCGAGGAAGAAGAAGAAAAAGAGATTTGTGTATCTGTGTTCGGTGTGCCAAAGGAATTGTTGGCAGCGAAGCCAGAGGCATACATTCCGCAGTGCGTCTCCATTGGACCATATCACCACTGGAGATCCCAACTATATGAAATGGAGAGATGCAAAGTTGCTGCTGCGCGAAGATTTCAGAAGAGCATAACCTGTGACTGTAAGTTTGAATCTGTGGTCGAAGAGGTGAAGAAGTACGACTGGCAGATCAGGAACTGCTATCAAAAATATCTGGACTACAAGGAGGAAGCCCTGGCGTGGCTAATGGCTTTGGATGCCTCCTTCGTGCTGGAGTGCTTGCAGTTCTACGTCAAGAATGCAGTCCAGGCTTCTTCACAAGTGTCTTCCCAGGTGAAGCGATTGGGCAGAGTTTTAGACCCATCTGGCAGGAGCGCAACCCACAATGCAATTATGAGAGATCTGATGATGCTCGAGAATCAGCTACCATTGTTCCTTTTGCAGAAGCTGCTGGAGATGCAGTTGGGTTCTCAAGACAAGGCGGAACAAAAGCTCTGCAGTCTGGTAAGTCTTGCCTGTGAAGAATGGTCGCCATTTATGTTCAAGATGCCGGATAGTTCATGGCTGCTTATCAAAGAGAAGGGTCACATACTGGAGGTGCTCTACTACTCTATTGTCCCTGCGGCTGTAATAGAAGATGCCTTTACTAAGAAGAATGAGGACGAGAGCGTCCCGTTGCCGGATTCAACCTACGTAACACGGGCAGTGAAAGCCGTATCGAAAGCTCTCTGCTCGTTAAACGTTGGCCCTGTTCGACATCTCTTGAAAGGCAGACCCATCGAGTTTCTGACACAGTTGTCCACGCATCTTGTTTCTACTTTTCGAAATCTCTCAGTTCAACCAGAAGATGAAAATGTTGATGAAAAAGATGAGGAAAAAGGATACTCTTCGGTGGAAACTCCACCTACACGCGACGAACTGGCGGTTCCGTCGGTCTCCGATTTATGCTCAGCAGGAGTAAAATTCCTTCCTACGGACGGAGACCTCACCACAATTCGCTTCGACCAGAGGACTTCCACACTTTATCTTCCCAAAGTGAGGTTGGATTCAAACACCGAAGTGATTCTGAGAAATCTTGTGGCGTTTGAAGCTTCGGCTGCGCCTGGCGCGTTGCTCTTCACTCGCTACACAGATTTCATGAACGGGATCATTGACACAGACGAAGATGTTCGGCTGCTGAGAAAGAGTGGGATTATTTACAATCACCTGGCAGACGACGGGAAAGTGGCAAGCATGTGGAACAGCATGGGTAAATGTGTGAAATTGACACAAGTTAAATATTTGGACCAAGTCATAGCAGACGTCAATAAGCATTATCACAAGAGATGGAGCGTTGCTGTGAAGGATTACATAAACAAATACATATTTGGTTCATGGCAGCTCCTCACTCTCTTGGTCACAGTGATACTTTTGCTTCTCACTTGTTTGCAGGCTTTTTGTTCTGTGTATGACTGTAAGCACTGGTGGAAGGACACTAATTTTTCCGAGGACTAAGGTTAACGGAAGAGCTTCACACTGCTTTCCAATACTGCTGTAGGATAAAACGAGAGTTATTTCATTTTGGCTGGTGGAACTCCCACTTCGTTGTAAATTCTCATCTAAACCAATTTGGTCTGCTGTTGTTTGACGAATATGCTGTGAGTAACTTTTGCACGCAAGATTTTATTGCACGCAAGATTTTAAAAAAGTATTATTATTCATAGAGAATCGAAAAGTTAGAGTTAGAGAATAACTAGAAGCCGTAACATAATGATAGACTAAGAAAATAGGGAACTAGAGATGTTTGTCTGATTTCTGTTCTAGATAAGGACGAATATCTAAGACCTTAGAATAGTGGTCCCCATGAAACAACCTCACATGGATCTAAGGAGAGAGTTTATGGAAATCATTAAGTGAAGAAAGTATTATATCGGGAGTTTTCTCAAGAGCTGCAAGATTCACATTAATGTTATTAAGACACTAAACTTGTTCTTTCATAATTTGATGATGATATTCCTCTTGTTGCCCTGTGCCCAAATTTCATGCTCAAACTTGGTGCTTCTATTGATGTAGTGCTTTTCAATCTGCTGAAGTGTTTCTTGTAGGTCATCTCTTTTGTACTCTCCGCTACAACTCATAAAAATGCACTTTCCTTCATATGCGGTGCTCTAATGCCCACTCTAAAATCACAATAGAATTTAATAAAATAATTAATAAAATAAAGTAAAAACAAGTCAAATAAATAAGTGATAAAAGTTTATTATGTTAAAGCACGAAAGTTAAGAAGATAAACTTACGTTAGGATTTAATTTATACAATAAAATCCAATCAGATTTGTCAGTCTTGCTCCAGATTTATTTCAGCTGATGAAAAGACATATATTATACATGAGACTAAATGACTTAAATATAAGAATGTAACAAACAAATACAAGAAATAGTTAATATAATTATAAATTTATTTGAAGAAATAAATCACTCTCTTAATATAGTAATTTCCATTGATATAATGAGCAAAATTAACAAATGAAGTGAATCTAACTTACCAGCATCTAAACAAAAGTTTATATAAACAAGTTAATAATACAATCAAATATAAACATAGAAATGAATTAAACTAATTACAGTGATTTGGGTTTAGAAGTTTGATGAACAAGCAAAATTTTAAACAATAGTAATTGAATTCCATTCTATCCATTTTACTATAACTTACCACAATAAAGTTAGCTCTCTTAAACAGACAGAATATCATTATTAAATGGAATTCATTTCAGTTATTTAACAATGTCGACAAAAATTACAAATTTATCTTATCCTGAGTATGATATCCTCATTGTAGTTTTGCAACTTGATAATGATCCGATTTGAAATATTTACTATCATCACTCAAGATCTAAAAGAAAATAATCACGATATTATGAAATTGATATTTACTAGAATGATATTAACAGAGTTTTTTTGATATATCTTGTTCTTACTTGTAATACAATCAATGCTAAGGAATATTTCATATCTATATAACGCCACCGAATTCAAACCTATACATTTATATAAAGAATAATGTATTCAGAAGTTTTGATAAAGCATTCTTAATGGCCAAGCTTGCAAATTGGATAGAAGTTTTAATAATGTTATCAATACTTTTACTAACGCCTAAATAAAGAAAGTGTTTATGGGCACAGCAGCACATACAGTGGTAGGATAACTTTAGGGTAGCATTGCTAAAAAAAATTACATATAAATGTATTAATAATCACCACTTGGTTTGTGGCGACCTCTGGCTATCCACAACCGATAGAGTAAATACTGTGACCTGAGCCTCGCGTACTACATTGCATCTTATTTTACTTACAAGCGATAAAAATTTTCTTTTATGACTTAAAATATGGATTCTTGAGTATTGTAAATTCCCCATTCACTAAAACTAAAAGAAAGATATTAAGAAGCAAAAATTGCTTAATATCAATATACTAATCTTGTATAAATGCATATGGTTGCTCCATAATAGCCATTCTCCACGTAGTGGGAATCGAGGCTTACACAATCAACATTATAGCTTTAAGGAATGAGACTAATATAATACTTATGCTGCAAGTATAAAGATCTACACATATCAATAAGTAGAGAGAGGATGTTGATTGTGGTAGCTTTCACATAGAGATTTTAAAAAAAAACTGAGATTCTGTTATAATTCAAACTAACACAATAATTCATTGATATAATTTGCTACTATAGAAATCGACTTCTCACAATAAATGAATTTCAAAATACAATTATACCCAATATGATATCATAGAGTAATTTGAATGCAAACTGGAGAGATTAATTACTTGAGTTTATATCTGAATACTAACTCTCTTTGAGAATTAGTACAATTTGTAACCTTAGATAATTTGCATACATAATGGATCAGCGATTTGGAAATGATTATTACACTAAAAACTCATGCACGTCCTTCTTTCTTCAACAATATCCATAACTTGCATGTACCAAATTAGAGCAGCTGAGTTCTGCTCACCACCCATCCATAGGACTATAGATTTCCAATCCACCCTTGAGCTGGAAACAAAATCCAATGCTCAAAAAAATTACAATTAAACAAGAAATCAGAAAATAAACCAATAGCAAATAGACTCACACACAAGAAAACCCGCATACAGATTTCTAGAAAGGGGAATTGTTGATGGTGTTTTTAGCACATAGTAACATAGGTGAAATATAGGTATCTCACCTCTCTTAAAAAAGGTATCCTATCCTAGATAGGACTGCCCCGAGGTTAATATAGCTAAGTCTTAGATTGCAGGAATAACTTCAGTGGATATATGATTCACTGTACCAATAAGGGGACTTACCTATAACATAGGGTTTGTGAAAAGATGGCTGCAATGTAAATGTAGAATCCTTAGGTGATGCAGACTATGTAGTCTAAAATTTATCAGCACATAATCAATGTAATGCTGGTCAAACCCTAAATCTACCAAACTTTATGTAAATAAAATGTAAAAGGAAAGGGAGAGAGAGAAAGGATAAGAGATCCTATAGATAATTGCAGAAATGATCAACATAGAGATAGATAGATTCCCAACAATAAACAAATCTCTGCTTAACCATGCAGGCTACAATGCCACATAGATTGTGCAAACTTCTAAGGAAATGTAAATATTTTCAAACTGTGGAGGGTTCATTCAACACCCAATTCCTGGCGTAGCTCAATGAAATCACACAATCGAACTTAGCTCATAAAATATGCCTAGAGTAACCATGCACAATGACATACAATCAAAAAGCCATTAATGGTATGGATAGGAAATCCATCAAATATCTGAATAATCAACCACTAATGCAACTGAATAACTAATTGGAAAGATGAAGAGGAACCACGACAAGCACATCCAACCAATAAAATGAACTTATATGGCAGAGGTAAATGAAATTCTATTTGTATTGATTCAGAAAAATGGTAGAGTTTCAACAATATTTTCTTCAGTGCTTTTTCCTTTCCTTTACAATGAGAGATGCTGCCTTTATATAGAGAGGAAAGCATACCGATTTTTCCAATGGAAGATGGAGATTAACTCAACACCAATGGCTCAAATTACATGGCATTTAATTTTAGTCAGTGGGTAGCACAATCTTGGATTTGCTTTTGTCTTGTAGGAAAAAGATGAAATTATAGCTTTTTAGCTTATGAGAACAAGACCAAATAGCCAATTTTTGAGTTGTCTAATGGGAAAAATGACATTTCCAATGTGTTGACAAGTCAAGAAGAGTATGTGGCACATTTTTTATAGAGGAATATCTAATTAGATGCTTGCTGGGTTTAACTTTTAATGACTGAACTGTTGGAACAGCTATGAACATGTCTTGGACATTTGACTAGATCTATAGGAACAACAAGATGTAGATTTGATTTCATGTGTCTTAAAGCTTTGGGAACTCATCTCCATCATCTTGGACATCATACTAACATTCTCTTGCAGGTGCAGCAGTAATTTGGTTAAAAAATGTTAAGGCTTCATGTTCAGGTCAGCACTGCATCTTTGTGTGGTCATCCTTCCAAGACAACTCCAACAAGCTCTTTTATTCTCTCAGACTTGTATTTCACAAATCCAAGCATCAATTTCATCTTAAACAATCATTTTCCATCAAACTTTATCAAAATATGTCCATTTGCAGTCATGGATCAGTCTAGGACAACTCGTTGTCAATGTCACTTTCTTATCAACAACTTCACAAATCTAATGATTTTCACATGATTTTCTGAGTTTTTTATCATTTTTAAGTACCCATTTGGCCAATATATTGATTTGGGAGGTTTTTTTGGCCATTATAATCAATTTGGATGCTCTTATTTCACATTTTTATTGCCTTTTTTTTTTGTAAAAAGCAAGATTTTTGGGGGGTACTACACATTTAGGTGTAGTGACATTAATTGATACAAAACATGCCCAAAATCCACCCTGATATGCTAAAAATTTTCATCATGATATGAAAAATTGATATGAAATTCAAATTCACCAAGAAAATCTAGTTTGTACCTTCAAAAAATGAGTTTTTGGCAGAGATTGGCAAAAAGCACTGATTTTGGGTCCTATAACACTTAGCACTAATTTTAGTTGCTACTGCACTAGTGCAGTAGAGGGCATTTTTAGCGCTGAGTCCTCTTCAGGGCTTTGGCAGGGATTTTGGGTCCAACTGCCTTAGTGTTGATTTTGGGTCATACTACCTATGTGTAGTGCAATGCAAGCAGTAGGTAGGTTTTCTAGTGCAAGATGTTTGGAATGCTCAGTAGAGATTTTGAGTCCTACCGACTAGTGTGAATTTTACCCTCTACCAACCAAGTGTAGTAGGTGCTCCTTTTAGTGCAAGGCAGTAGGTGAGGTTTTTAGCACTTTTCTTCTAAATTGTCTCAACGGAGTTTTGAAGGGTGCCAAACATGTGCAGGGAAGCTAATTTTTAGCGCAAGGTAGTGAAGCGGGTTTTTAGCACTAGAATGTGCAAAGGGTTCTAGCTTTGATATGCAGTGCTATTGGATTTTGGCACTAGATGTAGTAAGAGGTGTTTTTAGCACCAGATTTTGAATTGCCTAGGGTGATAGTATATTTCAAAATATATTTAAGTCTTTAAATATTTTGAAATATACTATCAAGATGTTTGAATTAGGTTCCAAATCCATAAGATTCAATATGCAAATTCTAGATTGTTAAAGATCCACCAAATTTTAGACTTAGCCATTTTTTAGGGTTTTCAGGATTTGAGACTTAGCCAAATCAGGGTGCTAAGAACACGCATCAGAGTGAAAGTATATGGACCCCTTAGTGAAACCTTGTGTAATTTGACGTGATTTTGCAGCTCTAAGGTCTAGAAACTAGGAATTTAAACAAGACACGTCCTTCAGAAGTAGTTTCAAGGACAATATTGTAGTGCCTCTCCATTTTTTACCTTGGTTATGCAGGTAATCTAGCAAAGGAATCTAGAGATGAAGATGGAACATGAGCTTTTGTAAGTAAAATGCATATTGTTATGTTATTATTATGGTCAGGTAATGCAGTAGTATGTTGTTAGGATAGGAGAAAAGGATGGCATCGTACTATTGAATGTATGGGGACATATAGAAATGAGATACAAATGTTAGAGTTCCTTTCTTAGTGCTTCGACTATTATGTGTACTCTAATTGGTATGTTTCAGTGAACATGTATCAGGCATCGACTCCACCTAAATTAACAGGCCTGAGTGTGCCTTAAGCAATGGAGATTGTTGAACAAAGATAATGTAAGGTTTTCCCTTAGCTTGTCATCAACCTTGAAGAGGATGATTTTCCAGTCCTGTCTCTTGTCTGTATGGTCGTGTTGTGAGTCTCTGATGTACGATTCTATTTGTCATCAGGTTTCACCTAGTATGCAACTTGTCAGGTCATTTCTATGCGGTTAATTGTTTTATTAAAAAGAGTTATTGGTTTTCTTTTAATACATAAATAATATTTATCAGTGGAAAATAAATAAAATATTATTATTATGAGGACTTAATTATTAATCTAATATGAAAATAAATTTGTAATTAATAAACATTTTGTTAATACTTTTTGTGCGCATGTGTGTTGTCGAGATATTCTTTTTTTTGAAACGTAAATCTTTTAATTATGTCACTGATGAGTTGTCTTGGATAGTAAATCCAAAATTTGATTGAATCTTGTTGTTAGTGGGTAGGAAATAAATGTAATCAATTTTCTAGAGAGAGTGGACGTGGGTAACGTTGGGGAGTTATTGCATTTAAGTTATTTTAATTACTATTTTTGAGGCCATGAGGATCGGTATATACTCTTGTCGTTACATTATCAAGAAAGGGGAGGAAGGGGGATTCAGACAATGTATTGGGGGAAAAAGAAATTTGTTTCATTGTGCAGGTTAAAGAAAATACGGATTGGGGCTGCCAAAGAAAAAAAATAATGATCTCTATTAAGATTTATCAGGTGTGTTATATCAATTATGAAATCTTATAAACATTTTATTGATTGTCTATTTCTTGAGGAATGAAGAGTATCGTGTGGATAGTTTGTGAATAATGTTGTCCATCTATGGATTTAGTTGTAGATCATTCTTTCAGGAATGGGATTGTAATGAATTCCTCTATAAATTTCTTAAATTATATTATTTATTGCTCCTCTATATTCTTGGATTTATTCCTTACTGTATATGTCGGCATTTTCACATTATGCATATATGTCTACAACTATATTTGCATGTACAAAAACTATGAAGGAGCCATTTGCAAATATACATCTATGGATATAGAAATATACATCTATGGATGTCTATATCTTCTTACGTGTTGTGACTACGCTTGTGGGATTTGGTTCTCACAATTGCTAATCACATTTTCTTGTGACTTTTAGAAGTCCTTTAATAGATTCATTTCCTAAATGCATTTTGTCAAACAAAGCTCCCATTTTTTGCATATATCTAACTAGGGCATCTTGCTATTTTCCTGAATGTTTCTAAAACTAATCCATTTTATGTGTATCCTGCAATCCTTGCATTTCATGAGATGATTTCTCTTTGAAGCATTCTGTCCCAATAGTTTGAGTGCCTGGTCGCTTTATGATGCCTGCCAATTGCATTTGCTTGAAAATTTCTAAAGATTTTTCAATAAACCCATTTTGCACTCATCCTGCAATCCAAACATTCTATGAGATGGTATTTCTTAAGGTTTTCATATTATGTTTATTATTCGACTAGAGCTTCAAGAAATATAGTCCTCTTTTACTTCCACAGTAGGCTAGAATATGGTTGTGGAATTTGGCATCTCATCTGCCGAAATTTTTTGAAGAGTTCCTAAAGCATTTTCAACAAACCATTTTATACATATCCTACAATATTTGTATTAGAATGCATAGAACCTGTTGTTTCACATCTTGAAAACTCTAATAAGTTAAATTAATCTGTATGTTTTCCATGATGATTGTATTACATGATGATTCTGTTAAGTAGACTGTGTGCCTCCCCATGCTTCCACTTTGTGGTTGTTTTTGCTTGAAAATTTTCAAAGCCTTTAAACCAATTTGAATTGTGATCTTGCAATCATGGATTCCTAAGAGACCACATTTTTGTATGGCATTATATCAAGAAGTACACGTGCTAAATCTATGCTTCCATAATTTTAACTATTTCACCCTTTATGTTGTGCTGGATGCCTTTATCATAAGTATTTCATTTATGGCAGAAATGTGTTGTTTGTGTTATCTTCATTTAATAAAAAAAAATAGAATGTATGTGTTGGATTTCATTTATGTGTATTAGTTTTAGTTATGAGTTAGATTGGCATATACTTTCTTTTTATAATAGATTTGTTTTGGCAATAAACTTTCATATGATATTATTTGTGGGAAATATGCTTTGGAATGTCATAATATCTACCTTATTTCTTTTTTGGGTGGAAATTAACTTAGTAATATAGACATATTCAATATCTTTAAAATCTCTTATAAATATAGATTGGATGTTGAGGTAAATTAATAAAATGAGTTTTAAATTTTAGAAATTTTATGGATGTTAAAATAAATATACATTAGTTTATCTTTTCTTTATAAAATTCTTCCATTAATGTTTGTAGAATCATTGTTGGATTTAGAAAATAAAGTTCATTATGAAATAAGAATTATGCAATAATGAAGCTTTGTATAGACAATTGTATTACTTAAAAGATCCTAGTTTTCACTTATAATTTAGGTAGAAAGTTTAAATTATTTATTTTATCTTTATTATTTCTTAATGACAAGTGGCATTGGAATAGAAATGTTCTTTTCTTAGAAACTAAATCCTCACTCCTTAAGAATCAAATCAGCTTTATAATTATTCTCTTTGATTTGTTGTTATTTTAGATCATTTTATTAAGTAAAGAAAGATATCTAAAGAATATATCATGTTTGTTCAAATAGAAAGATTCTATCCAATAAATATATGCATTTATTTGTAATATCTTCAAAAGAAATTATTTTAGATAGGAATAATATTCTTACATATGTAAATGGATTTATTTTGTAGTAAGAATATGTTTTGATAAAGAAGATTTTTAGTTGATATTTGAAAAAGTTATAGATGTCCATGTTTTCTTCTTATATTGAAATAAACTTGTATCTAAAGTAGAATAGTGATGTCTTCATATTTACACTTATCCTTAGTGCAATTGATCTAATAGAAACAATAGCATGTGTCAATGATTTGAGTAGGATTATATTATATTTATTCATTGTTAAATTATTCTTTTACTTAAACCTTTCTAATTAATTTTCATAGAATTTAGGCTTAATAAATGTTAGATTTAATTGATTTAAGATTAACATGATTTTAACTAAATACTTAGAATTAGAAGAGAAACTTTGTTGGTTAGTAAACATTAAGTATTATAGATGATGTAATGTATATCTTAGTTATTAGGTAATTAGTATTAGTAAAAGAAAAATATTTTAGAAATGTAAGTAAATTTGTATAATAAAATTCTATAATGATCAAATGTCTTACTTGTGCAAGAAAATAAAGAATATGATTATTGTTGAAATTATTCCATCTTTGTTATTGAGAGTGTGTTTTTCATCTACTAGATAGTGGTTTGAAATGATTTAGTTATTATCTATAGATTTAAAGATAGTTAAGTGCAAATATATGAATTTATGTTACTATTTCATGAATAATAGCTTGATATGAAATAAATGTTTTGCTTAGTCAAAAGAGTTTTAGGATTTTGTTTACTCAAAATTATTGTGCATTATATATATGTATTAATTTACAAGAGATACTTTGATAAGTTAGATTAATTTTCACTTGAACTTAACTAATTATGTATCTTTATATTTTCTAATTACTCTTAATATGCTCTAAGACTCATTTATATTCACTTGATTCTATTTATGGTCAAATTGTTGATTATGGTTGAAGAAAGTAACTCGTTTGTTAAGAATGATAGATGATTGGAATATTGAATGTGATTTTGATTGACTGCAATCTTGATTTTGATTTATGTGAGCATTGCATTTATGGAAAAGAAAACCTTATAGTAGCTAGAATATTATTATTTTGCATTGTAAAGATAGATTTACATTATGTATGATTAGGAGATAGATCATGGTTGGTTAATGTTACATTTCTTAGTCCCATGTCTATTACATTATTTCATGTGTTTCAAATCTAGTGTAATAATTGAATGATTGTTGAAGGATCTTGGTTTATGTTGTGCATTTGAAAGTGAATGTCAATGTGGGACCCTTGTGTTACAGTGGTGTCTAGTGTCTGTATCTTTGGGAAAGTTGATTCCAGAGGCCAAGAGGGGTAGTTGTGGGTATGACTCTGGTGATTATGTAATTTTGCTAATGGTTGTATAGGTATTTATTTTATGTAATGTTACTTCTCTCTATTTATGGATTCATGTGGTTGTGATGATGGAGCAAGATGAACCATGCCTTGTTCAGTTTACCTATTCTTGTGGTTTTGCCTTGAACTCATGTTGATGTCATGATTGTGATGTGGTTGTAGAGTCCTTCTTGGATGTTGTGGTTCATTATCATTTTGAGCATGTAATAAAAATACTGTGTTGGATACATTTTGTTACTGTCAAGATTTTGGGAGCAAGATGACCATGCCTTGCTCTAGATTCATGTAGTTTCTGATTGTTATGGTGGTTCCTACTAGAAATTTTGGGATAGTGATTTAAGAATTGGTCCTTGTGATTTTGATTTGAATGCATTAAGGTAAATGCCTTGCATGGTATATGGTTATTTGTCATTATGTCTTGCTTGTTGGATAGGGTCTTCTAGATGTAGGTAGGGGAGTGGCTTTCAATGTGAGGCCGGTGCCCAAAGTGGCTGCCATGATAACCCATTAGAAGTTTTTAATCCAGTGATAACTTAATAATAAATTTAGAGGGTTGGGTAGTTAATCATAATTTAATCAAGATAAAGTATGCCTCACTGATGGTTCAAGTGCTCGTCTAGGCTTGAGCTGAGATGAGAAGGCTTGGAATGGAAAATCAACTACCTTGTCCTCATGAAAGGTATGTTGGTTTGCATGTGTTTGTATGGGGACTAGTGGTCAGGAGAGGTTGCCAAGATAACTCAGGATTGGGGCCGGTGCCTAGGAAGACCTGCCAGGATAACCCATGACAAGCTATGTGATGAGACTCATCCATAATGCAGTCTAGCACTCCCTAGTTGATTTTCCTCCTTCAGTTGTGTGTGTGCCTCTAGAAGTTTTGTTAAGTGTGGAAGTGATGTTTTGATGATTATAATGTCTTATTGGATAGTGTTGTACATGAATAGTTCTTGTACCCATCAGTCCTTTGTCTTCTTGTCTAGTTATTGCTGCGGAACTTTATGTTATCTTCTAGCTCAGGGGGTGGACCTTAGGGTTCCACATGGTTGGGTGGAAGAGCTTAATCCATTAGTTTTATTGGCATCATGTTTCGTGTTCATGGTAGATGTGTCTTTCCAGTTCAAGATCCAGATTGCATTCAAATATTTGTACTCTGCTTCCAAAATTGTATAATCATGATTTATATTGTAATTTGATGTAATCAGAAGCCTTGTAATTATGCAATCATGTATGCGATCTCATATGTATTTGTACACTTTTTGCAAATGAAAATATGTACCCTTCTCATGATGTAACAAAATTGCTAATGGATATTTTTGATGTTAGTGATCTATGTTTATAATTTCTTAATGCAGTTATGTTCCCTAGAGATGTTAGTTGGTTAAATGGTAAATGATGTAATTAGTTGTTTACTTCCTTTAGTGATTAATACATTTACTTGGTTTTTTTTTTATTTTAAATTTTGCATCTTTTTTCTTAGTTAACCTAACTCTCTAGGGTTGCATGATGGGGCATTACAAATATCCAGTGACAGGATTTTAGAGCAAAATGTAGTAACACCTAATTTTAGCACAAAAGGAAACAAATGTCCATTTCTTAAGCACAAACCCAATCAAGACGCCTCCAAATCAATCATACAAGACATCAAACAACTCCAAACATGCCAAATACTCAAATTTGAACAAATTCTGTATTCTAAGCACAAATTCACCTTCTCATTGTCATAAAGAGGAAAGGTTGAGACTTTAAGCCAAAGTAAAAGGGGGGGTCTCCATTTGGCAAAATGGGGCGTATGTGCAAGGCACAATAGGAAGAAGGGGGTTTCCTCTTTGGGGAATAATCATAGCTCCCTTTGCATAATTGTAGCTCCCTTTTACTCACATTATCATAACCAATCAATCATTCACCCAACTCCCATACAATCTCCCAAACTCCCATACATTCTCCTAAACTCCCATTCTTCTAGTCTCCCATTATTCTAAACTCCCATCCCCCCAATCTCCCATTCTCCCAATTCTCCCAACACAACTAGCCACAACACCATCACCAACTCCATAAAGCCCCCAAAAGAGGCCCCCCACCATCCTTAACCCCACATGCGAGGAAAGCCCAAACCCAAACCCTCAACAAAAATCACAGATTTTTCACAAAAACAAACACATTACTTGCATATAATCATCACAATCAACAACTCATTGAAAATATTACAAGAAAAAATCCATACCTTGGTTGTCCAAGTTAGGATTAGCCCACTAATTTTTTCAAAAAGATACACAATCTAGATTTTCCAGCCACAATTGAAACTCAAGCCCTCATTTCTCTTTCAAAATCCTCATCTTTCTCCTATTCCAAAAAACATACTGCAACCCCCAAGAACCAAGAAACAACACGTTTTCAAGAAAGCTATAGCACTTTTAATTTTCTAGGATGATAAAATGATTCACATTTCCCCCTTTAAAATAACACCTTTTTCCCAAACTCTCTCCTTCCCATAAAATAAAATAAATACTTGTAAATAGACATAATAAAATATTACATACTTTCGACACAAATCCCCCTTATAAAATAATAAATAAATAAATATTTGAGCATTATGGATTTTGTTTCCATTCTTAAGGAACCTAGGCCACTCTACCTGCAAAATCTCATTAAAACATTAGTATATTTAAAAACTTATAGCCGAATCAAATAAATATTAGCTTAATCATTTCTAACATCCATTAAACACATAATGTAACATCCCAAAACAATAATATTTATTTTATGGAAATTAAACATATAATCATCAATATTTCATAACCATTTATTTTATTAAATAAACTTATTATTTCATTTCAAACAAACAAATAAATATCTAATAGAAATATAAAGCATTTAGTTTCCTTAGCCAAACTAATAATAATAATAATAATAATAATAATAATAATAATAATAATAATAATAATAATATTCATAGTTCATAAACTCAACATTAACCAAGTCCATTACACACACACACACACCAAAATATAATATCAAGTCAAATATCTAGGATAATGCTGACTAAGCCCCACATTCTCCCCCTCAAGAATTAGGCTTCCTCTTGGAAGCTATAAAAAAAGATAAGGAAACAAGGATTTCATCTTGACTGTATCCTCCCAAGTAGCAGAAGACTCATCACAGGGGTCCAATTAGTCCCTGACCTGATCCATCTGTTATCCTCATAGGGCCAGTGTTCGTTGATCCTAGATGTGAGTTCTAGTTCCAATGTTAGTTATTCATCCTGTGCCACATGTAAAGCATCCCACTCCAATATATGATAATAATCTGGTATATATTTCTTAAGCAGAGATACATGAAAAATATTGTGGATATGAGATAGGCTGTGTGGCAAGGCTAAGCAATATGCAACTGGGCCTATCCTCTCTAGGATCTCAAAAGGGCCAACAAATCTAGGTGATAACTTAGAGCCTTTTCCATAATGGGTTGAGCTCTTATGAGGTCACACATGCAATAAAACTCTTTACCCAACCTAGAACTCTCGATCAACTCTCTTGATGTCAGCATACTGCTTCTGTTGATCCTGAACTATCTGTAACTGCTCACAAATTTGAATCACCTGCTGCTCCATATCTTGAACAAGGTTAGGTCCAATAGTGATTCGATCCTCTAGCCAATCCCAACTCAAAGGAGTCCTACAAGGTCTACCATAAAGAGCCTCAAAAGGTTCCATCCCTAGTGAACTGTGATATGTTGAACTACACCAAATAACAGAGAGGGGGGATGAATTAATTGTCCTAAGACTTTTAAACAAATATGATCATCAACTTATCAATTACTTATATTCAGAAATAACCATGAAAGCATTAAATGAGAATCTCAACATAAAAGCATAAACAACATAGGAGACACCATATTTTTACGTGGGAAACCCTAAAAGGGAAAACCATGGTGGGTGTTAGCCCATAGAAATATATAAGTTATATCAATACCGAAAAATAGAGGCTCACTGCTCAAATTGCTCATTGCAAAGAAAGGCTCACTACCTATGGATTGCTTATTGCCTAAGGGTGGCTCACTACTAAAAGAAGGCTCACTGCTAAAGGGTTGAAATGAGATAACAACATCTACTTCATGCCAAGGTTCAATTCCATTGAAGCACAAACACCTCTGCTCTACTCTGCTACCTTACATCACTTTATCTTCGCATCTTCGCACTTGGATGCATTTTCACAATTCAATTATAAGTATTTATACACTACATCAACCTTGGAATGATCATCAAGGTCGGCATTACAATCATCAACCATTGGAACAATCTCCAAGGTTGGCATTACAAACATTCATAAAATAGGTCTTGACCTAATACAAATTTAGCTAAGGAAAAGATGTAAGAATGTATGCAGATCATGCCATGCCTTAGCTAGGACTCAAACACAATCTTCCATGCTACAACATGCCATCACAATCTTCAATGCATCTCCGTAGATGATGAATTTAACTAGGTCAGCCAAGACTGATGTTGACACAAGTATTCTCAAGAACACGCTTCATGCATGATCTGAATTACGCTTCTAGACTATTCTTCTACTTGTAATGCATTGTTTCTACTGCAACACTTTGTTATCACCAGATGAGCTAATTTTCTCAATATCCTCAATAAAGTAAGAGCACAGTTGACACCAATGACAACACAAATATGTTGACATCAATGACAACACCGATTAGGCACATACCTGCAACAATCTCCCCCTTTGTCATTGATGGCAACATATGATGTGAAAAACTAAAAAGTCCACCAAGAAAAGATTCTTCCCCTTTCTCTCTACACATTTGCATTGCGTTCTTTCTCCTCCTAAGTTTTTCACATGATTTCTCTCCCTTTGACATCAATGGAAAAGGGAACATACTTGCACGCTACTACTCCGATCCATTTACTTTAATAGAAACATATAGCTACTCCCCTTGAGAGGTAGCCTTCAAAACATCAATCCAGATTAAGGAATGACACTTTGAGCTCCACTAGATTGATGCATTCCCATGCATCTTAGTTCAAGACAGGAGGGGTAATGACCCCTAACTTTCCTCTGAGATACTCAAAGGTATCTTTCGGCAGAGGCTTAGTAAAAATATCTACAATCTAATCCTTTGTGGACACATATTCTAGCTTTACTTCATTCTCTATCACCTTCTCTCTCAAAAAGTGATACCTTATTGATATGTGCTTTGTTCTTGAGTGCATCACTAGATTCTTTGAAATGTTTATGGCACTTGTATTGTCATAGAAGATTGCAATTGGATCTTTGTACACAACTCTTATATCCTCCAAAGTTTGCTCTTCATCCATAATACTTGAGTGCAACAACATGCTGCTGCAATATACTCTGCTTCTACAGTTGACAAAGATATTGAATCTTGTTTCTTGCTCAGCCATGAGACCAATCTATTACCCAAGAACAAGGCACCTCCACTTGTACTCTTTATGTTATCAATATCTCCGGCCCAATCTACATCTGTATAAGCACTACGATTGAAATCATTATCCTTTGGATACCATAAGCCATAATCTGGAGTACCTTTCAAATACCTCAAGATTCTCTTAACTGCCATCACATGTGATTCTCCTGGGTCATCTTGAAACCTTGCAACAAGATAGATTGCACATGCATAATATCAGGTCTAGTTTGACTTAGATAAAGCAATCCTCCAATCATGGATCTATATTTTTTTCGATCAGCCTTAGGTGATTCATCAGCTTTTCTCAACTTGTAACCAGTCGCCATGGGAGTACATACTAGTTTAGAGTCTTCCATCCCAAACTTCTTTAACATCTCTTTCACATACTTAGACTGAGATATGAAGATTCCTTTATCTGATTGATTAATTTACAGATTGAAAAAGAAATTCATTTCACCAAACATGGACATTTCAAATTCACTTCTCATCTCACTGGCAAACTTTATGCAGATACCTTCATTTCCTCCAAAGATAATGTCATCAACAAAGACCTCAACAATCAAGATCTAATCATCATTGATTTTGAAGTATAGATTGCTATCTGCCGTACCTTTACTAAATCTCAATTGCAATAAATACCTATCTAACCTTGCATACTAGGCTTTAGGAGCTTGTTTGAGTCTATACAATGCTTTCATCAACCTTCATACCATATCACCTTGATTTGAGAATTAGAATCCCTCGAGTTTCTCAATGTATACTTCCTCTTCTAATTCACCATTCAGGAATGCAGATTTCACATCCATCTGATATACCTTAAATACTTAGTGAGCAGTAAATGCCAAAAACATTTTGATTCCTTCAATCTGAGCTATTGGGCCAAAGGTTTCTTCAAAATCTATCCCTTCAATTTGAGAATATCCTTTACATACAAGTCTTGCTTTATTCCTTACAACTTCTCCATTTTTATTTAGCTTGTTCCTAAAGACCCATTTAGTTCCAATAACATTTTTGTCAGCAGGTCTAGGAACTAATTCCCAAGTTTTATTCTTCTCTATCTACAATAGTTCTTCCTCCATTGCCTTTACCCAATTTTCATCATTGCATGCTTCATTCACAGTTTTTAGTTCAATCTTTGAAAGCAAATAGTAATTGACTTGTTCCTCAGCAACTCTTTTTCAAGTGTTAGCACACCTTTGTTATTGTCACCTATAATCTGATCTTTAGAATGATTGATCCTTACATACTTGGGAGTCTTGACAACACTTTCCAGAGCCTCTTCTTCATCCTAACATCTACTTGCTTATCTTTCTCTTCAATTACTATAGTCATAGGTTCATCTAGTTCATAAGAACTCAGGTATGATATTCTTTCTTTGCCTTCATCTACCTTCACATTTGCACTCTCAACAATCTTTTTGAGCCTTTTGTTGTAGTACCGGTAAGCCTTACTGTTGGTAGAGTATCCAAGAAAGATTCCTTCATCACATCTTGCATCAAACTCTCCTAGATCTTCATCTCTTCATCTCTCCTAGAGTTTTAGTACCATTACCTTTCACTTGAACTATGTTTTGAATGTAGATAGTAGTGTGAATAGTTTCTTTCCAAAAGACATCCAGCATACCTTCTTCCTTCATCATTGTCCTAGAAACCTCTTGAACTGTCATGTTCTTCCTTTCCACAACTCTATTTTGCTAAGGAGTCCTAGGTGTAGATAGTTGTCTCTTCATCCCATGCTCTTCACAGAAAATGTTGAATTCATTTGATGTGAACTAACCTCCTCTATCAAATCTCATGCATTTGATCTTCAAATTTATTTCATTTTCAACCATTGCCTTGAAAGATTTAAACTTTTCTAAGGCTTCTGATTTATCTCTTAGAAAAGTAACCCAAGTCATTCTAGAATAATCATCAATAAGCAACATGAAGTACCTATCACCTTGTAGACTTCTCACCCTTGTAGGACCATAGAGATCTATATGCACTAGATCCAACAAACTGGTAGAAATTTGTACTTTGCTCTTGAAACTTGTCTTTGTCTACTTTCCCAACTGACATTCCTTACAATTTGAGTTGGAGGTTTTCACAAGTTTTGGTAAATCTCTCACAACCTGATTTGAGCTTATATTTACCAAACTATCAAAGTTTATATAACACATCCTTCTATGCCACGACCAACTTTCATCTGCCTGGGCCAATAAACAATAATCATTAGTTCCTCTTAATTGATAGATGTTACCTTTTGTCTTCTTATTGGTAAAAATCACAGTTCCTAAACTTTCCATGATCTTGCACCCATTATCTTTGAATCTTAGATCATATCCTTTGTTACACATCTAACCAACACTCAAAAGATTATGCTTCAAACCCTTCGTATATAGAACATTGTTAGTATTATGCTTTCCATCAAATGAAATAGATCCTTTTCCACAAATCTTACCAGCTGCATTATCTCCAAACCTAACAAGTCCTCCATCATACTTTTCCAAACTTACAAACTTAATTTTATCACCGGTCATGTGATGTGAGCATTCACTATCAATAATCCATTCATCCTTATCTTTCTGAACCTGAACAACCAAAGCACTTTCTTCTACTAGTTTTTCATCCTTCACACAACTAGTAGAATTAGTAGACACATGATCTTTTTTAATAGCAATAAACATGAATTCATTTGCACTAGTTTTAGCATCATCAGATTCATTATTAGTCACCCCTTCATCATCAAAATCTTTGACATAGTAGCATTTCTTTGGGACTCTAGGCCAGCTCTCACATTTCTTCCTATTTCTTTCAATTCTTTTAGGACATCTAGAAGCGTAGACATAAAAAATTAACCAATTGATCATTTCCGTAAGTCATAAAATTTAATTAATTTTAATTAATTAATTAAATGTTCCTTAATTCCTAACCCACCCTTAATCTATAGATTTAATTAATTAAATCTTATCCTTTTACCATTTCTCATAAATAATAAATTAAGCTTCATAAAACTTAATTTATTCTTTAACATAAACCTTACTCTAAAAACCTATTCATAAAAATCAAAAATAATAATCCATTTGTAAAACCCTAACCACCTTTTACCTACCTTACTGTTCACTTAACCAGCAATTCGTTTAACTACCCGAACCAATTTCTACCCAAACCTTATAAAATCAATTTCATTTATCATTTACCACCCCTGGCCAAAACTACATTGGAGTTATGCTAAATACGAGCAACCACATTTCAATTATATTTGGTAACATCTATTTTTATTTGGTTTCAATAGTTTTATCATTATTATTTTGTTGCATTGAATATAGATTTTAGGGTTTGCATATAGTTTTCCAAATCTTTCAATAAAATCTATATTTCCCTGTAAACATTGGTAAACCTGACGTGAAACCTCCTTCTTAACCTTTGTTTTGCAAAATCATGTATTGAGTTTTGTTTAGGTATGAGGAGATCGAAAAGTTGAAAATTTTTGAAGTTTTTTTTAGTTTTTGGGCCTTTTTGAGGCTCTTGAACGTATTGTAGGGTTAAAATCTTATTTTCTAGCTCATCATATGCACTGGGTTTTCTCACATTATTATCCACTAGTTTTTGATCTAACAACTTCTTGTCTGACATCTTAGTTGAGAAAAAAATCTTGATCACATAGTTTCAGTAATAAATGATAATATAAGCTTTTAATGTATCCAAGGTGCTGATCAAGGCCTATGCCCGCTACAACGAAACTTCTCTTCAACCATTTTTGCATTCATCTCAGTGGTGAAGAACTTCCAACTACCAGCTTCCCCTTCTCTAAAGAAGTTTTCTGTATTTTGATTTTATAGGTTATTGAAATATTTTTGTGTGCAATAGTGAGAATGTTTAAACAATATGAGTCTAGCCCATTGATATTTAACCTGTGACATTTGGAATAAAAACTCTTTGAAGCGGTCTTCTTGTTATATATGCCATTGTTATGAAAAATAATAGCATTTGAAGTCATAAATTGTGCAGCATGCCTATTTGTTTTATAGAGAAATAACTAAATTCTACCATACATAGCAAAACCCTAACTGCCATTTGGAAATTTCTCTTAAACTTGTTTCTTTCTAAGCTTGTCGGTCTTTCTTGTTGATTCCCTTTTGGTCTGTTCCTTGAACCTTAGTTGTATCCACATGTGCCAGGAATCTTATTCATGCTGGTAAAAAAATCTTCTAAACTCGTTAGTTTTCTACCTCACGCCGTAAAAGTTATTCAAGCTGATTTTAATAGCATTGGTAAATTTCTCATGCCATAAAAAACAAAAAAAAATGTTCACGTTGGAACAATTTCTAATCTTGCTAGTTGTTCCCATTGGCGTATTCATTTTCTAAACATTTTTGTCTTCAGTTGCAAAAGATTTCATGTTGCAAAATTTTCTAAGTTCGTTGGATGTTTCTACCAACTTTTCCTTTATGTAGATTGAATTCAGGCTTTGTTCGATGCTTTGCCTGTAGAAGTTTATAAAGGTAGGTTGTTGAGATAGATATTATTTCAACAAGAAAGTTGCACATATCCATTTATTTTTCTACACCCATTTCATCTGGAGGCACATCAACTTAATTGAAAGTAGAAAATTTTGCTGTAATGTTTGTTGTTGGATAGTGGCGGTAGCCTTTTGTTTCATGTTGAACATTTTTTGTTAAGCCTCAATATTGTAGAAATAGGTAGTTACTATTTACAATATTACTTTATGTTGATATTTATGCTTGACATCTTGCAGGTTTTTAACTGCCAGATTTAATAGTAATTATGAGCACAACATTTATTGTAATCTGTAAACCTTTAACTGATTCCATGATGTTTAACACTCCTTCCAATACTATAAACATTCATGCTTATTATAACAGTTAACATTGCACATGACTAGGAGAAATTTGCTAAACAGAGAATTTGCAAATTGCCAGAGTGCCCATTTTAGCCCTAGGAGGCTATTTCAGTCAAATAATCATAACTTTCTTGTTTCTCATTGGATTTTCATGTTTTTATAGGCATCGGAAAGAGAATTCATAAAGCTTCACAAAAATATAAACAATTCCTTCAGATTCTGAACAAATTTGCAGGTATAATCATTTGAAATTTATACTTTCATTTTGAAAATATCAAACATTTTCCTCTCGCAGCACATGTAACATTTTGTTGGTTTTTGCAAGGTTTAATTGTCCTGTCCTAACATTTTCATTGCAGCTTTACACCTGTCAAAGATTATTTTGCAAACTTCTAATCAGTGTGTTGTAGGTTTGATTGTCAAAGAATCTAATCATGGAACATCCTATCTTCTTTTTATAGATTAGATCATATCATAAGCAAGGGTTAAAATTAACAAGTGTTTTCCATGTTTGGTGGTTTGCATTTTTGTCATTGAATGCATATGCTCTTCTCTTGTGCCACTCGGCAATCTTGAGAATCAAAAGCATTCCTTTGACATTTTGTATAATCACCCACATATTTGGATTTGGAATTAAAATAAACCCCATGCGAGTGTGAGGCAAAGGCATTGTGTATGCTCTCTCCTTGCACTTTGTGTGATAGAGGAGATAAAAAACAACGTGTTTCCTTGCTTTTGTTACCCTTTAGAGTGGGCCTGCTCTTGAGACACATCTGCAAGGAGAACTCATTTGCGACCCCAAGCGGTACTTTCATCCGGTTCGCTATATAAATTGAGGATAAGGCAAAAGCCAAGTCTAACCGGTATTAGTGCTCACCATATAGTGCTAGCTCAAAAGGAGGTGTACCTTAGTGCATATTAAACTCCTAGTAGGGTTAGTTAGAGTTGTAAGTTGCATGCTAGATGCTCATGGGGTTCCAGTCCCCTGGATATTCACTAGAACCCTTTTGTATAGTAGCCAAAAACCCTCTATTTGTTGACGTAGAAGGGTAACCTTAGAAGTAGCCCTGATTCTTGTGGTTCTTAGCTGAGATAGCAGGGACAATCCTAAGGTTTGGTGGGGGGATGAGCCTTGGGAAACCCAGAACTTGGTATGTGTGAGAAGTGAGTGCCGTGGAGGGGAAACAATGCTACCAAGATCTTGGAGCTATCTACTTTGAATGAGCATAGCTAGGGGATTCAACAAGTATTGTCCTTTTCTAGCCTAGGATCATGCATGTTTACAAGTGTTTAGAAAACATCAAGATATCGTCAAAAACAACCAATTTGATTGTCATGTGTCTTATATGATTGATGTGTGTGCTTGCATGATCATCATCACCACTACAACTTGTCTCCTATATCATCAACTTGGCTTTTAGAATTGGGAACCTTTCATCCTCGTGTCACATCTCAAGTGGAACCTTCATACTTTGAATCATAAGAAGCTCTTTCAATTAATCATTCATCCATATCCATTCCCAAAATCTCTTTCCAACAGTGGACTACCATTATCTTATTGATCATGTATCAACATCCAAGTCATTAAGAGACAAACCCTTTTCTAATCAATTCCATACCGATCCATTTGCTTAAGAGGCCCTGACCATTCTTAAGTTAGTTTATCCTCACCATCTTATCTTTTCTTCTCAATAAGCCCTAACTTCCCTTGAGTAGATGTGATATCTTTATCTCCTTTGTTGCTTAGGCATATCGTAACCTTGACTATTTTAAAGGAGCCCTTTATCCATATCCAAATCCTAAGGCCCATCTAGTCTCTTTGAATCATCATTTTGACTCTATTTTATCCTAAATCAAACAATTTGTACCCACATCTTGATCCATATCATTTATCCCCACTTTTGGAGTCTTTCATATCATCCACATATATCCATCTGAGAGCTTTTTACCTTTCCAAATTGTGATCTATTTTCATGGTTACTACCCATGCCCAGGCCAAGAAAAATAATATGGAGTTCACTCCTCAAAAATGGCAACCTCAATCCTCAGGATTCCTTGAAGAAGAGCCCATTCATGATCAAATCAATCCCTCTCAACAAAATCCTAGTTCATCATCATATTTTCATAATGATCCACTTGGAGACCTTACAACTTATGTAGACATTTGAGATGATGTATTAGACCAACTAGTTACTCCCAAAAATCCTAAATCTGCACATGTCTATATTGAAATGAATCCAGTTGCACTTCAACTCCAACAAGATCCTGAAACCTTACAACTCGTTCATCTCTCCATGGATCATGATCCTGATTATTATATGCAATATATTTATGATTGTGGAGCTAGAGTCCTTGACGATATTTATGAGAGAGAAAAATCATGAAGAAAAATAGAAAAAGCTAAGGCCAAAGCTCAAACTAATTCCTCTCTCCATCAATCATTTTCAACACCTATGTCAAATGTGTCCCAATCTATCTCATCAATATCATCATCACAGACTTTCACCTTGGGGATGCCTCATGATACATCTACAATTCAACCCCTCCCTCTCCATCAACCACCTTCAATAGCTATGTCAAACATTTCCTAATCTATCGCATCACCACAAAATTTCACCTTGGGGATACCACAAGATACCTCTATTACTACAATCAAACCCCTCTCTTTCCATCAACCACCTTCAACATCCATGTCAAACATCTCCCAATCTATCTCATCACATACTTACATGTTGGGGATGGCTCTAGATTATTCTACTCCCGTGAGCCAACCCATTCAGTCATCACTTACGCCTTCATCACTTCCTTCAATAGGGTCATCACTTACACCCCCATCGATTCCACCATTAGGGATCTGACAATCTGCCCCTATGATCCAACCCATTCAGTCATCACTTGCACCTTCATCACTTCCTTCATTAGGGTCATCTCTTCCAACCCCTTCCATTTCACCATTAGGGATGTCACAATCTGTCCCTATGTCTTCTCTACCAAAAACCTCTAAAATTCCCTCATCTCGATTGATCCCCAATACAACTCATGTTTCCATACCTCAAACTTTTTCTATCCATGTCCATCACATCAACACTCAACCAACCCAGGTATCTACTTCAATACCCTTAACCTCACAAAACTATAACCCTACCAATGTCTCATCCTGAAAACCCGTTGATCCCAAGTCCTTCAGCTACAACAACTCACCCAATCACAACAATTTGCCCAATCTATACAACAAAATTTGAGACTCCAATTAGCCCAACAATCCCAATTATCATTACAACATCAAAATCACCCATAAACACCACCCCAAACATAATTGTACAATCAATCAATCAACACTCCACCCATTCAAGATGAAATCAAACGAATCATAGATAATTGGATTGGTGCTTGACAAAAGAAATACTCATTTGAAGAACTATACGCTGATCCATTTGACAAATCTCTAATCATGGTACCTTTTCCTGAAAATCTTGAAATACCAAAATTTGACAAATACAAGGAAATGGTGACCCTAGAGATCATATTCATGAATTATGTATCGCATGCATGGAATTTTGACAGGAACCTACATACTTAATGAGACTTTTTCCTAAAAGCTTGGCTAGGTCAGCCCTTGAATGGTTCTCACATCTCCTAGGAAACATCAAATCATTTCAATAGTTAGCAGAATAATTTGTCAAGAATTTTGCTTACAACATAGAACAAGACACCTCCATGCAAGACCTTTATAATACCAAACAAAAAGGAGGGGAAACCCTTGCCTCTTTCCTACAAATATGGAGGCATATTGTTAGTCGACTTCCTTGCCATATTCCCAAGAAACAACTTGTTCCAATTTTTGTACAAAATTTTAATCAAGAGCTAATTTTTTACTTACAAGTACAATGCTCTAATTCATTTGAGGAAATCATGACAAAAGGCAAGATGATAGAAACGACCCTTATCAACAAAGGTCTCATTAAAATTTATAAAGAAAATAACAATCGCATTTCCAACAACCAAAACAATGATAAATCTCGATACTGGATTCGAAACAATAACATTGTGAATGATGGAATCACTAATACAAAACATGTTCAAAATGTACAAAATAAACCATTTATCCTCAATTCTTCATCAATTCATAAAACACCTTGAGATCGTCCACCAAATATACAGAAGAAATTTACCCTTCCAGGACTGAGACCACCACACAAATTTTCAGACTTAGCAGAACCTCTTGAATTAGTATTTCAGAAACTTAAACAAGCAAACATGATTGAACTTCCTGAAACTGGTAAACCTTGTGGTGACAGTCGACCAAAACCTCGTTGGTTCCGAGAAGATCAATATTGCGAGTACCATCATGTCAATGCCCATGCCACCAATTCATTCATGAGACTAAAGGATTATGTCCAAGATCTAATTGATCAAGGAGAGATAAACATAGATTAAATACCTCATGAGTCTCCCAATCAGAAGCTCAAAGCCTACCAAGAACCATTTCCTCCACATGGGAAAAAAAATAATAGAGCTAATAATGTCGATAACACATCACACCATGAAGTTCATTATGACTATAGCAACCACAGCTTAGTTAGTTGTATTGAAGCTTCATATCCTCATGTCAATGTTATAACTATTAGAGGTAGAGCTCTCGAGTGTGATGTCACTACACAAAGAAGTTGTATCACTGTTCAGGGAAATCCTCCTCCGCCTAATCTCACTAGACCTCCTATTTCATCCCATAATGTTCCTAAATATAATTTCCTAGATCAATTGAAAAAGACACCTACCCAGATCTCAATCCTAGAGCTTTTAAGAATGTCCCCCCGACACAAACAAATCTTTGATAAAGCCCTTGTAGAATCTCAAGTACTAGGTGATATTGATGTAGATCAATTCCAAGCTATGGTGGGGGCTCTTACATCCACTCCTCACCTCATCTTCACATAGCCAAAAAAATCCTCTCTAGATCATTTCTATAATGAAGCCCTTCATCTAGAAGTTATTGTTAACCAATACATCGTGAAAATGGTCCTGATAGATGGTGGATCAGCTTTGAATTTATGTACCCTCAAATTAATAAAACAACTGGGATACTCCGATGAGAACATTGAAGAGAAATATCAAATTACGATCAAAGCTTATGATGACGGAGAAAGAAAATTGGCAGGCACAATTAGATTCCCAATCAAGGTTGGTCCTATTACAATGGAAACTACATGTCATGTCTTAGATCTTGATCTCCCCTACAACATTCTCCTAGGGCATCCATGGATTCATGCCATGAGAGCCGTACCTTCCACATACATCCAATGCATAAAATTCCCATTTAATGATCATGAAATTACCATACAAGTAGACCCTCACCTATTTCAATACTATAGATGCTTGGAGGGCCCCTATCGACATAAAAATTATTGCCCAACTAATAAAGTTGCCCAACCATCATCCAAATACATTAACCCATCCACCCTCACCCCATCTTCATCATCCACACTGTCCACTTCCCGACCGGAGATCAAGGCTAAGATCAATGATAAAGGCATGGAGGAGTGCACTCTGTTTCATATCAATGAACTTCCTCTTTCACCTAAGAGCAATGGGCAACCTTGTTAGATTAATCAGGTCTTAGTTACTCATCCACAATTGAAAAATTTCAAATATTGCGGGCACATGAGTCAAGAAACCATTGAGGAAGATATCTCTAAATGGCTCTATAGAAAAGAAGATGAACAAAGACAATTACCATTGAGTATATATCACAGAGGTTATCCTATCATCAAAAAGTTGGGCTATACAGAAGGTCAGCTTGGGCAACAACAACAGGGAATATTAGAGCTTTTAGAATTTCATTGTCAACCTAAGCATGCTGGGCTAGGATTTGGATCTACTAAGCATGAGTCACCTGATGTTGAGTTTATCTTAGATGAAGTGGTGTAAGCTTTTCCCATGGTTGAGTCATTTAATCAGGACACTTTCATAGATCCTTTTGAAGCCGTCGCCGATGTCTTCAAGGATAATTCCATCTATACCATCACTTATTCCTTTGATCAACCATCTTCCTCATCCACCCCATCCACTTCATCTCATTCATTATCCCTTGTCTATCTAGATCTCATTGACTAGGACCAACAAGGACCTCCTGTCCTTGATGTCTTTGAAAATGATGAGGCTATTGGTGAATTTCTAGGACTTCGTACTCACTTACCAATCAGAGATCACAAGATCAGTTACACTATTGAACTACACTTTGATGCCTACTTTGGCAAATCTATTAAATTCCTTAGTTAGAAAAATGAAAATATAAAAATAACATCCCTTGGTGAAAACCACTTTGTGGCACTTTCAGACGATGAAAAAAATAAAAATAAAAGAAGTATCCAATGGTGAAAACCTCTCTGAGGTGCCAAAGGATGAGGAATTTAATCTTCCCAAAGTGGGGGCACACCATGAAAAGTCCATTGTACTCATAGAACCGACACAAGAGATGAATCTTGGAACTACAGAAGAACCCAAGATCACATATGCAACAAAGTCACAATTAGAATCTGAAACTTGGGACTTTAATTCTTTCTTCAGAAAATGGGAAATCAATTTTTCTTGGTCCTATGAACATATGCTAGGATTAGATCCATCACTGATAGTACATCATTTAACAATCCATCCAGTAACAAAACCAGTTAAGCAAAAATTGAGAAAGATGCATCCCAAAATTACCTTAATGGTCAAAGCAGAGTTAGAAAATCTCTTGGCAGTTGGTTTCATCAAACTGATAGATTATCCCTAATGGATCTCAAATATTGTACCTATAGCCAACCCAAATGGAACCATTAGAGTTTGTAATGATTTCAGAGACATCAACAAATCTTGTCCAAAAGATGATTTTTTGTTACCGTACATTGATATCATAGTGGATCTGACAACAGGACATGAGATGCTATCATTGATGGATGGATTTTCTAGGTATAAGTAGATAAGAATAGCTAAAGAAGATCAACATAAAACCTCTTTCATTTGTATCTGGGGAACATATTGTTGGTTCGTCATGCCCTTTGGTCTAAAAAATGTTGGAGCCACATATCAAAGAGCAATAACCATTATTTTTCATGATATGCTTCACAAAATGATGGAAGATTATGTAGATGATGTACTAGCTAAATCAAAAACTAGAGAAGGTCACCTATACGTTTTGGAAAACATTTTTTTATCTTGAAAAGTATAATGTTAGCCTAAATCTTAAGAAGTGTGTATTTGGAGTAACATCTGGAAAACTCTTAGGTTATATCGTGTCCAAAAGAGGAATTGAAGTTGATCCAACAAAATTCAAATCTATAATGGAAATGCCTCCTCCTCAAAATCTCAAACAACTCAAATCTTTGCAAGGAAAATTGCAATCCATAAGGAAGTTTATCACTCAACTTCCAGACAAGTGTCAACCATTTACTCACCTATTGAAGAAAAACACACAATTTATTTGGGATCAAAACTGCCAAGAAGCATTTGATAAACTTAAATAGTACCTGGGATCTCCTCCTATGTTGGCACCACCTATTCATGGAAAACCCCTTATTTTATATATCTCAACAACATCAGTAGTATTAGGGGCTCTTTTAGCACAAAATGATGATAATGGTAAAGAACGAGCAATCTATTATATCAGTAGAACCTTGGTGGGCTATGAACTGAATTATTCACCTATTGATAAGTCATGTCTTGCAGTTGTCTTTACATCACAAAAGCTTAGGAATTACATGTTGAGTCATCAAACTAAGCTTATATCAAAGATTGATCCTCTCAAATATCTACTATCTAGAGTAGCTTTAATTGGTCATATGGAAAAATGGGTGATGATGCTTAGCAAATTTGACATTGAGTACATTAATAGAAAAGCTATAAAAGGAAAAATAATAGCAGAGCAATTGGCAGAAGCACCTATAGAATCAGATCATCCAATGGTAAAAAAATTTCTTGATGAATCAATTCTAGACATAGAAACTATTCCATCTTCGAAATTATATTTTGATCGTTCTCATACTCAGTGTGGCTCTGGAGCTGGAATACTCTTTGTTACACCTTAAGGTGATTATATAACAAAATCATTTCACATTGAATTTCCATGTACAAACAACATCGCTGAATATGAACCACTAATCAAAGGATTGAAATTGGCTATAACCTGGAATATCAAATACTTACAAGTTCATGGAGATTCTCAACTAGTGATCAAACAAGTAAACAATGAATATCAGACAAAAGATGAAAAGTTAAGGCCATACAAGAAACTAGTTGATACATTCAAAACATATTTCAAAAAGATTACATTTGAATAGATCTAAAGGCTTCACAACAAAGCTGCTAATGCTATGGCCACAATTGGTTCAATGATAGAGATGCCTGGAAATGATCCCAAAATTGAATTCCTGATAGAACAGTTGTTTATACCAGCTTTCGATATCCCAGAATCAGAGTTGGTATGTGATATTGTTGGTCCTAACTCCACTTGGTTCAATGACATAAACCATTACCTTCACAGCCAAATAATCCCACCAAATCTTTCCAAATCCCAACATCACTCCTTCATTTGTCATTCTTCCCAATATGTCCTCCTCGGCGACACACTTTATCGAAGGTCACTAGATGGTGTCCATCTTAAATGTCTTAACTTGGAAGAATCCCAAACTGTCTTGCATGAGATACATGAAGGCATATGTGGTGCTCATTCTAGTGGCCCTTGCTTAGTCAAGAAATTGCTTCGTACAGGATACTACTAGCCTACTATGGAGTAGGATGCATATGATTTTGTTGAGAAATGTGTACCTTGTTAGTAACATAGCGATCTAATTCATGCACCAACACAAGAACTACAAACTATCACTACTCCATGGCCGTTCTCACAATGGGGTCTCAATCTCATTGGAAAAATACATCCATCCTCCTTAGATGGTCACAAATTTATTATCATTGCTACCGAATACTTCATTAAATGGGTTGAAGCAATTCCACTTATTTACATAACAGGAAAGCAAATATCTAAGTTCATCTTCCATTATATCATTTGCCGCTATGGTATTCCTTAAGCCATAGTCATATATAATGGCCACCCTTTTAAGAATCAAGATTTCAAAGAGCTTTGCAACAAATTCAAGATCTAACATCACTTTTCTACTCCCTATTATTTGCAAAGCAATGGCCAAGCTAAAGCAACTAATAAGACTCTTTTGAAAATCCTGAAGAAAATAGTGAATGAGGCTAGCCATGATTGGCACTTGTAACTTCATTTTGCTCTTTGGGCTTATCGAACTAGTATCCACACTCCTATTGGTGCCACACCTTATTCCTTGGTGTATAGTTTAGAAGCTATTTTACCCATTGAGATTAAGCTCCCATCCTTGCGAGTGTCCTTACAACATTTAGTTTCAGATGAAGAATATCGTATGTCAAGATTATAGGAGCTTGAACTGTTGGATGAGAATTGACTTTCAGGTCTTAATCATCTAAAAGCTTATCAGAATCACCTGCACTAAGGTTACAACAAGAAAATGAAGCCTTGTAAATTTGAGCTTGGAGATCTTGTTCTAATAGAAAATCAAAGAAACCTTGTTGATCGCACAAAGAAAGGAAAGTTAAAACCTATCTAGTTGGGAGCTTTTGTCATAATCAAGAGCTATGTATCAAGAGCTTACCAACTTTCCACTCTAGAAGGTCAACCTTTGGAAGAGCCTATCAACACAGCCCATCTCAAATGGTTCTATACCCGAATCAGAGTATCCCAGTTCATAAAAAAATAAAAAATAAATAAATAAATAAATAAAAATTAAAAAAAAATTAAAAAATAAAACCAAAAAAAACCCAAAAAAAAAATCGTCCAATGGTGAAAACCACTTTGGTGGTGCCCTAGATAAGTACCATGGTGAAAACCTATTTGCAGGTGCCATGTGTAGAAAATTTGAGCTATCCCCACCATCCTTTAGGTAGTTTTTTCACATCACCCATCACTACATCATCCCATCCATAATAAAATCCATTCTCCCTTCATCCCCCATCCATATCTTGCAATACATATCTACTCAGTATCATCTGGTCATATTGCATTGTCTTGTCTTCTATTCTGTGTTTTGTTATCACTAACTTTTTTCCATTAGTCTTTTTCCATCCCTTCACCTGATCCCATCCTAGTATTCTTTTGTCCACCTATGTAGGTCTATGTGTCTTGGTTCCTTTGGGTTCCTCATAATAAACTCTTGAGTTCATCTACATTTCCAATCTCATGCATTCCCATAATAACGTTTTCAGCACGACATCCTCATCCTTCCCCTCCATCAAATCATTAAAATCATATAAACACAAAAATCAAACAAAATAAACACAAACCAATTTTGATGCTCGCACAATCCAAGCCATATCTCAAAAACACTTTGAAACTCTTAGGCAAAATTGTGTAACTCAACACCTAGTGATTTGATCTTGACCATAGTAACCAAGTTGTGGATCCCTCATGCCAAACCATCATTTACTTACCTTATCACATCCTTGCCTTATCCAGGGATATATCATTCCCACAACAGAAACTTATCCATTTATTGTGTTAATCTTTGACTTGAGATCTCACTGGCTTCATCACTTATGTCATGATTAAGTCTTTTGGTTCATAATTGGCTTTTTTGACTAGGGGCAACATTGTGTATGTGTGCTTTGCTTGTTTTGCTTGACTCATTGTTGTTTTGTGTCTGTTATCGGTCCTTGCAACATAACTACCACAATGTCATCATGGTCTTTCATATCATGGTGCCATTACGCATATGCTTGTTTGTGACTTTACTCCTTTTTGCATTTGACTCCTAGTCACCATGGTCTTTATACCTTGGTGCATACTATCAGGTGCTATATCAAACATTAGGTTGCTCTCAAAATTTTTATGTGCATAAGTCCATGTCCTTCCCTTCATTTCCTTTTTCAAGAGCCTATCCATCTCCTTCATCCCTGCATAGCCTCTTGAGGGGGCATCATCTACTAATCCTTCAATTTTATGAGCCCCATGTGAACCCTAGCCTATCCAAAATTTGAATCCAAAAACCTAGTTTTAATATTCTTTGAAACAACATCGCTTCACAATATCATCTCAAAGAGGGAAAAAATGTAGACATAAAAAATTAACCAATTGATCATTTCCCTAAGTCATAAAATTTAATTAATTTTAATTAATTAATTAGATGTTCCTTAATTCCTAAGCCACCCTTAATCCACAGATTTAATTAATTTTAATTAATTAATTAATTAAATCTTATCCTTTTACCATTTCCCGTAAATAATAAATTAAGCTTCATAAAAGTTAATTTATTATTTAACGTAAAACTTACTCTAAAAACCTATTCGTAAAAATCAAAAATAATAATCCATTTGTAAAACCCTAACCACCTTTTACCTACCTTACCATTCATCGAACCAACAATCCATTTAACTACCCAAACCAATTTCTACCCAAACCTTATAAAATCAATTTCATTTATCATTTACCACCCCTGATGAAAACTACATTGGAGTTATGCTAAATACAAGCAACCACATTTCAATTATATTTGATAACATCTATTTTTATTTGGTTTCAGTAGTTTTATCATTATCATTTTTTTGCACTAAATATAGATTTTAGGGTTTGCATATAGTTTTCCAAATCTTTCAATAAAATCTATATTTCGCTGTAAACAGGAAGCATAATGACCTACTTTACTACAAGAGAAACATTTGACAGGTAATTTACCTTTGAATTTATCGGAACCTGTTTGAAGCCTGTCAACAAAGTTGCCTTCAATTTCATCAAAGTCATCATCCACCTTGTATTTGTCATCTCTAGAGATCTCTGCTGAAGTATTGGCTTTAAATGCTAATTCAACTTTAGGCAAGGCATCACCAAATTTTCTCATCTCAAAGGCTTTAAGCTTTCCAAGTAACTGATCTCTGTCAATAGTATTCACAGTCATGAATTCTTCAATTGTAGCCACCTTGTGACTATATGACTTTGGTAGTGATTTGAGAATTTTCATCACAACTTCCTTATCACTGAGAGTTCCTCCCATACCCTTTTATTCTAGTGACAAGTTCATCAACTCTTTGCATAAAGGCTGTTATGTTTTCATCTCCATTCATCTTCAAACCCTCATACTTCACTTTCAAACTTTGCAACTTGGCTTATTTTATAGAATCATCTCCTTCATAGAGATTTTTTAGCTTATCCCATACCTCATTTGCAGTTTCGAGGTCCACAACTTTTGTCAGCACATAGTCATTTTAGGAACTTAGCAAAGCATCCTTTACTTTGACATCCACCTCATATTCTTTGATTTCATCTTCAGTCATCAAGCCATTTGGAGGCATGGTATATTTTGCTTCTGTAGCTTTCCATACTTTATAACCAAGACAAAGAAGATGGTTTTTCATTCATGCCTTCCAAAGAGCATAATTTGTCCCATCAAAATGTGGAGCTTCCTTCTTATAAGACATCCTAGATCTTCCTTAAGCTGTTAGGCTTTCTTAAGAGGAACCTTTCTCTGATACCAATTATTGAACTGTACCGAATAACTGAGAGGGTGGGGGTGCATTAGTTGTCCTAAAACTTTTAACCAAATATGATAATCAACTTATCAATTAATTATATTCAGCTATAACCATGAAAGCATTAAATGAGAAGCTCAATGCAAAAGCATAAACAACACATGAGACACCATATTTTTACGTGGAAAACCCTAAAAGGGAAAAACCATGGTGGGTGTTAGCCCATATAAATATATAAGTTATATCAATACCGAAAAATAGAGGCTCACTGTCCAAATTGCTCACTGCAAAGAAAGGCTCACTAACTATGGATGGCTCATTCCCAAAGGGTGGCTCATTGCCAAAAGAAGGCTCACTACCAAAGGGTTGAATTGAGATAACAACATCTACTTCATGCCAAGGTTCAGTTCCATTGAAGCACAAACACCTCTACTCTGCTTTGCTACCTTACTTCACTTTATCGTCACATCTTCACACTTGGATGCATTTTCATGACTCAATTACAAGTATTTATAGACTACATCAACCTTGGAATGATCATCAAGGTTGGCATTACAATCATCAATTGTTGGAACAATCTCTAACGTCGACATTACAAACATTCATAAAATAGGTCTGGACCTAATACAAATTTAGCTAAAGAAAAGATGTAAGAATGTATGTGGATCACGCCATGCCTTAGCTAGGACTTAAACACAATCTTCCACACTACAACACACCATCACAATCTTCGATGCATCTCCATAGATGATGAATTCAACCAGGTCGGCCAAGACTGATGTTGACACAAGTATTCTCGAGAACATGCTTCATGCACGATTTAAGTTACACCTTATGGACAAATATGAATGTAGGAGCATGATCAAGAGACATCCACAAGCACATTGTAATCACTACGAACAACCGCCATGATCTCTAACAACTCTATCAATCAGATTCTTCAAACTGGATCATAAGAAAAACAGTGCCCGCCACTGTCATGAGTAAAAGATAGCTTGCGCACCACCAAATAATGAACCATTACACTTGAAGGCATTTAACATCATCACAAACTTACTTCTAGAACCTCAGACCAAAATACTTCAATGTGGAGGAATGCAGAGCAAAACACTTTCTCACTGTCACCACCAAACACACAAAAAAAGCTATTTTCACTTTGGTGAACATAACTCTCTTAATTCTTCATACCGGAGGCTCAAACTCAGAATATAACATCTTTAGACAAGATTCCAAATAAATTCCAATCCACAAGAAAGGATATTTATTATATAGGAAATGTGGAGCATTCTTCTGGATTGTTCTTCGGCCTATAATATATTGTTTCTACTACAACACATTGTTATCACCGGAGGGGCTGATTTTCTCAATATCCTCAACAAAGTAAGAGCATAGTTGACACCAATGACAACATAGACATGTTGACATCAATGACAACACCGATTAGGCACATACTTGCAACATGATATCCATTGTCGTAAGCAAACTCTACGAGATACAAGTAGTCCTCCCGATGAGACTGTTGATCCATAACATACATCATGAGCATATCCTCCAAAACTTGGTTCACTCTCTTAGTCTAACCATTTGTCTCTGGATGATAAGTGGTCTTGAAATTGAGTTGAGTACCTAAAGCGTACTGAAGAGCGGTCCAAAAGGATGAAGTGAAAACTGGATATCTATCAGAAATAATCCTCCTCGACACTCCATGAAGTCGAGCTATGTCATGAAGAAAAACTCTAGCTACTGAGGCAACACTGTAGGAAGAACACATTGGAGAAAAGTGCATCACCTTCATTAATTTGTCCATAGTCACCATAATTACATCATACTGACGCATAGTCAAAGGTAAACCCACAATCAAATCCATAGATATCACATCCCATTTCTACTCTGGAATAGCACGAGGGTACAATAAGTTAGCTGGATGTAGAGGCTCTGCTTTTACTCTTTGACACTCAAGATAACTAGTGACATAGTTTGCTATATCTTTCTACATCCCTATCCAAAAGTACAGCTTGTAAAGATCTGCATGTATTTTCTTAACACTAGGATGAGCTGCATAAGGGGCTCTATGATCCTCAGCTAAAATCAAACCTCTAAGGTTATCGAAAGAAGGAACATATATACACCCATGATGTCGAAGTAACCCATCAACATCAACTGAATATCCCTCAAACTTGTCCTTCAAAGGACTTTGGAACTAAATAATTTTGCGGTATAATGCATCCGGAGGCAACAACTCTAGAATACGTCCTGTCAAAGCTAGCAACTCATGTTGTCACCTACTAAGGGTATCGGTTGCAACATTCTATTTCCCCTTAATTTAATGGATCTCAAAATCATACTCACATAGAAATTCCATCCATCTATGCTTCTGAGCAATCAAAATAGGCTGAGAGAAAATATATTGTAAGCTCTGATGATCATAGTGCAATTTAAATATATGCCTAAGAAGAAAATGTCACCATTTGGTCAAAGCATAGACCACTGCAGCCAGCTCCAAGTCATGTGTTAGGTAGTTAAACCCATGATTCCTTAACTTTGAAGAGAATGTGTGTCTCAAATTACTGCTTGAACCTTATTCTATCCTTGGTCATCGGCCACACTGAAGCTGTCGATAGACCTTGATAATGTTACACCGACAGTTATGTTCACACTGATGTAGAGTTAGTGATCAGGTAGACTTCCTGTATCAGTGGGAGTTAAGAGTCAGTGACCAATATGCGATGTCTCATCAATGCTTTATATCCATCGGCATAAGGTTGGGTGTCGGGTAAACTCATGGTGGTCGTTCCGATAGTATTGAGTTACCTTGATGGACGTGTGCGTTGGGATCAATGGATCATTGGCGTAAGAACTATAATTGGCCTAGCATTGAGATGTCTCTCTAAAGTTACCAGTCACGTTGATGAAGGGTTAGCATAGCAGTGGTGTCAATGAGACAAGGATCTGTCAGAGTAAGTGTTGAACAGTTCACCGATGATGAAGGTTACCTTGATGAGTCTTTGACTGTCATTGTCGGCAACAAAATTGCTGACGATAGTCATATTGATCATTTGTGGTTATAAAGTGGAATAGTATACGCGACTTGGTGCATGTGGGATTAATGATCTCACCAAAATGTGAACAGTTGCGACAGTTGGAAGGCAACGACGCTGGGGAAGTTAGATCGAGCAGTTAGGGCAAAATATGAATAAGGTTTTGCTCTTGAAAACTGGAAATAAAACTGATCTGCTGGCATCATTGTTGGATGATGAAGAGGTTTGATTTGTACAAGTTTATTCTATAGAATGTGCAGTTGATATAAATAGTTTTGTACAAATTGTAAACGTGACTGATACTTGAAAATTAGAACAGGGGATCTTTATTATATATTCAGTTTTACTGTAATAAAGATTGTTCTATTGTGGTGGTGGGTTTTTACCCGAAAGGGTTTTCCCACGTAATACTGGTGTCATTCTGTATTGTCTTATTTGTCTATTATGTTTCTCTAGTGTATTTATCTGATTATTTTGTTTTTGAAAGTTACCTGTCTGCATTATCCCCTTTGAATTAACATTAGGGAAGCTGTATTCCACACCTCTGCTTTCCTTACAAGTGGTATCAGAGCCTGGCCAGTTGTGTTATCCTTATTAGTAGGTTGGGTTTTTTGTGTTAATTCTAGGAGTGGGAGTTCTATAGAGGTCTAGTTTTTGTTAAATAGGATGGCAAGTACATCAGGAAAAATAGACATTGAAAAGTTCAATGGCATAAACTTTGAGTTGTGGAAACTTAAGGTTGAAGATATGCTGGTTGATAGAGATCTTTGGGTTGCTGTGTCTAGGGTTAAACCTACAAGCATGAAGCAAGAAGATTGGGACCTAGCTGACAAGAAAGCTAGAGGACTGATAAGATTAAGTCTAGCAGATTCTATTCTATTGAACGTCCATAAGGAGAAGTCAGCCAAAGATTTGTGGAAGAAGTTGGGAGATATTTACCAGGGCAAGTCCTTGGTGAATAAGCTTTTCCTCAGAAAGAAGTTGTACTCTCTAAAGATAGATGAAGGAGCATCTATAGTAGAACGTCTAAACTCATTTAATCTGATTGTTGCACAATTGACATCTGTAGGTGTAAAAATAGAAGAGGAAGACCGCTGTATGCTTCTTTTGTGTTCCTTACCTGACTCGTGGGATCATCTTGTGGTGGCTATTGGAAGTACAACAACCACATTTACAACTGAAGGGGTGGTTAACTCATTGCTATCTGAAGAGATGTAGAGGAAATCTTCTGAGACAACCAAAGAGGCCCTGTTTGTTTGATGTAGAACAAAAGAAAAAGGCAAGAAGAAGGACAAGAAGTCTAAGTCCAAATCAGAGGGGAGATAGAAATCTCCTGGCACAAAGTCCAAGGTGAAGTGATGGAATTGTGGGTAGAAAGGTCACATCAGAAGAGACTGTAAAGAGGAGAAAAAGAAGAAGAAGAAGAACTCTTCTAACAATGATTCTTCTCAGAGTGATGTTGATGCCTTCATTGCTACTTTGGCAACACCTGCATCTGAAGATGTTTGGCTGGTGGATTCAGGAGCATCTTTTCATATGACATCTCACAAAGAGTGGTTCACAAAGTATGAACTATATGCTGGTGGGAAGGTGTTCTTGGCAAGTGATTCAACACTGGAAATTGTTGGCCGAGGACGAGTTAGAATCCAGTTCCCAGATGGCAGGATAAAGCGAATGAATGGAGTTCTTCACATACTAGGTCTAGCTCGAAATTTACTTTCTGTTAGTAAGCTTAATGATGTTGGAGTGCAAGTTACTTTTGTGAATGGTGGTTGTAAGATGACTAGAGGGTCTATTGTACTAGCAAAGGGTGAACGCATTGGAAATTTGTATAGGTTAGATGCAAAACTAGTATGCTGTAATAATGTCTTTGTAAAATCTGAAGAAACTACCATTGTAACACATGATGCAAATTCTATGGAAGTTAAACTTCCTACAGAGAAAATAATGCTCTGAGACTTGGTCACACAGGTGAGAAAGGTTTAAAAACATTGAAAAACAAAACCTTGGTAGATGGCTGATTGATTGTAATCTGGAGTTTGATTTCTGCGAACATTGTATATATGGAAAATAGAACCGTGTTTCTTTTTACTCAAGTTCTCATAAATCTTCTAGTGTTTTGGACTATGTACATTCTGATGTTTTTGGTCCAGTTGATGTTTCGTCTTTATCTAAATCAAGATACTATGTATCATTCATTGATGATTATTCAAGGAGGGCATTTGTATATTTAAAAAAAAATAAATTAGAAGTATTCAGTCGATTTAAAGAATTTAAAACTCTTGTGGAAAATTAGACTGGTAGGAAAATAAAATGCTTGAGAATAGATAACGGTGGTGAATATGGCAATGCAGATTTTGATAAGTATTGTGTAGACCATGGAATTAAATGGCATAAAACTACACCTTACACTCCACAACAAAATGGAGTTGCTGAAAGGTTAAATCGATCGTTGATGGAGAAAGCAAGAAGTATGTTGAGTTATGCTAGTCTTGAACAAAGGTTTTGGGCTGAGGCAGTTGCTACATCTTGTTACTTGCTGAATCGTTCTCCTACTTCGGTATTAGTTGATAAGACACTTATGGAAGCTTGGTCTAGAAACAAGCCCTCTCTAAGACATCTTCGTGTCTTTGGCTGTGAGGCATATGCTCATATTCCTGATGTAAAAAGATCTAAGTTGGATTACAAAGCAGTCAAATGTATCTTTATTGGCTATGGAGTCAGTATTAAGGTGTACAAGCTTTGGAATCTTGAAACTAAAAAAGAACTTTACAGCAGGAATGTAATTTTTAGAGAGCTGAAACCTTTGGTTAGTATTTCTCAGCCAGAGAAGACAGAAGGAAAGAAAGAAAAGAGTGTTGTGAATGTTCCTCTGACCTCTATAAAAGAGGAACAACAAGCACCAAGTGTAGATGGTTCAGATGTGAGTTTGAGTAGCTCCGAAGATTCAGATCTAGAGCAAGAACCTAAACCTACACCTCAACTATTGAGGAGGTCTACACGTGAAAGAAGACAACCAGATAGGTATGGATTTTTAGTACTTGATTCTAGTTGTGCTTATGCTTTACTTACTGATACTGATGAACCTAGGACTATGAAAGAAGCTATTAGTTTACCTGATTCAGATTCTTGGTTGGAAGCCATGGATAATGAAATGTCATCACTGGAGAAAAATGGAACCTGGGATTTGGTGCCCTTGCCTAAAGGTAGAAAACCTGTGGGCTGTAAGTAGGTATTTAAAAAGAAATATGGTCCAGATGGTAGTATTGACAAGTACAAGGCAAGACTGGTTGCTAAGGGGTATTCCCAAAAGGAAGGCATAGATTATGGAGAAATCTTTTCTCTTGTAGCTAAGCTGACATCTGTTAGATTTCTATTGTCACTTGCAGCAGCGTATGACTTTGAAATTGAATAGATGGATGTGACAACAACATTTCTTCATGGGGACGTTGAAGAAGAAATTTATATGTCCCAACTAGAGCATTTTGTGGTAAAAGGTAAAGAACAACTGGTATGCAAACTTAAGAAGTCTCTTTATGGTTTGAAGCAATCTCCCAAAATGTGGTATCAAAAATTTGATACGTATGTTTTATCTTTGGGATATGTGAGATCTAAATCTGATCACTGTGTCTATTATAAAATTGAAGGTGATCGGATTCTTATAATTGCACTATATGTGGATGATATGTTGTTCATTGACAATGGTAAGGGGATGATCTCAGATTTAAAATCTCAGTTGTCCTTGAAATTTGAAATGAAGAATCTGGGGGCAGCGAAGTACATCCTGGGAATAGAAATCAAAAGGGACAAATCTAAGAGAAAGCTTTGGCTCAGTCAGAGCAAGTATATTACCAATGTTCTTGATAAGTTTCATATGTCTGATTCTAAACAGTTAGTTGTTCTAGTTTTGCAGGGAACAAAATTATCTGTTGAAGATTGTCCAGAATCTTCGAATGAAACTAATGACATGAAAAGAGTGCCCTATGCAAGTCCTGTTGGCAGTTTAATGTATGCAATGGTCTGTACCAGACCAGACATTGCCCAAGCAGTGGGAGTTTTGAGCTAGTTTATGGAGAATCCAGGCAGATCACATTGGGATGTTGTGAAAAGAGTTATAAGGTATTTGATGAAGGTTATCCCAATGAGTCTTTGACTGTCATCGTCAGCATTAAAATTGCTAACGATAGTCATATTGATCATTTGTGGTTATAAACCGGAATAGTATATGCGACTTGGTGCATGTGGGATTAATGATCTCACCAGAATGTGAACAGTTGTGACGGTTGGAAGGCAGCGATGCTGGGGTGTTAGATTGAATAGTTAGGGCAAAATATAAATAATGGTTTTGCTCTTGAAGACTAGAAATAAAACTGATCTGCTGGCATTGTTGTTGGATGATGAATATTTTTGATTTGTAAAAGTTTATTCTGTAGAATGTGTAGTTGATATAAACAGTTTTGTACAAATTGTAAACGTGACCGATACCTAATTGGAACAGGGGATCTTTATTGTATATTCAGTTTTACTGTAATAAAGATTGTTCTATTGTGGTGGTGGGTTTTTTACCCGAAAGGGTTTTCCCATGTAATACTGGTGTCATTCTGTGTTGTCTTATTTGTCTATTTTGTTTCTCTAGTGTATTTATCTGATTATTTTGTTTTTGAAAGTTACCTATCTGCATTATCCCCTTTGAATTAACATTAGGGAAGCTGTATTCTGCACATCTGCTTTCCTTACAAACTTGCGAGACTCAAAGGCTATTACACAACCCTCTTACATAAGAACATCTCCAATACCCTCAATCAATACATCAATGCAAACAACAAAACCACTAGTAGGATCTGGAATAGCTAAAATAGGTGCATTGGTGAGTTTCTCTTTTAGAATTTGAAAATCTTTTTCACACTATTCAAACCAAACAAATCATTTTCCTTACCTCTAGAGAGAAGTGATTGGATGAGCTATCTTGGGAAAACCTTCCACGAACCTTCTATAGTAATGAGCTAAACACATGAAACTCCTGACCTCAGCTACATTAGTGGGAACAGGCCATTCCAAAATAGCCTGAATCTTAGAGTGATCCACAGAGATTCCATCACCTAAAATAATATGCCCTAGATACTAGATTTCTATATGGAAGAATTCACACTTAGAGATGTTTGCATAAAATTGATTCTCTTAAACATTGCAAAACCTGTCGTAAATGCTCCTTGTGCTCCTCCATAGTGTGAGATTAAATTAGAATATCATCTAGAAAGATTACCACGAACTAATCTAGAAAAGTATGAAAGACACCATTCATTAGACTCACAAAGACTACTGGGGTATTAGACAAACCAAAAGGAACAACAATAAACACATAATGACCATATTGTGTGTGAAAAGCTATCTTATTGATGTCAGCTTCAACAATTCTTAACTTATGATATCTGAACTTGAGATCTATTTTTGAGAAAATCTTTGCTCCCTAAATCTGGTCAAAAAGGTCATCTATCCTTGGCAAGGGATAATGATTCTTTATGGTGATCTTATTAAGTTGTCTGTAGTCTATGCAAAGTCGAAGAGTCCCATCCTTCTTTACAAAAATCACAAGTGCACCCCAAGGAGATACAGTGGGATAGATATGACCTTTCTCTAATAGTTCTTCTACCTATAGCTTGAGCTCCTAAAGTTCTTGTGTAGTCATTCTATAAGGGACCTTAGAAATAGGTTTTATTCCTAGAACCATGTTGATATGAAAATCAATCTCTCTTCGTAGCAGCATCCCTGAAAGCTGAGAAGGAAATACATTAGCAAACTCTCAAAGAATAGGATGATCATCTAAGGAAGTATCTGGCTTGTCGTTTGATCGGTTACTAATGGAAATGGTGAAGAATTGACATCCTTTTCTCATACATCGCTTGAGCTGCATGACTAAAATCATCCTAAGTGACACTGGTCTCTTAATTCCTAAAACAATCACCTTTTTGCCCATATCGTCCAAACACTCTACAGACTTGTGGACCATCAATCTAATTTGGCCTCATGATCATTCATCCAATCTATACCTAAAATTATATCATACGAGCCCAAAGGTATCACCCTGAAATCTTCTTTGGTAGCAAAAGAACTAAGCTCTAATTAGCAATCCCTAACCAAAGAATTGATGTAGACATCTTAGCACCAGAATCTAGCTCAACATCCCAATTAACATTTTTCTTAGTAGCCATCGGCCCACTCTTCTCCACTATAGATCAGGAAATAAAGGAATTCGTCACTCCAGAATAAAAAAAGTACAGAGATAGCAACCTTACCAATTTTTCCAGGGACATCTATGACTAATGCCTGATGGTCTACTTGTCAATTATCAATAGCTGCAAAGAATCAATGAGATCTACCCACATCTCCCACTATAGGCTCTAAAACTACCACCTGTAGAACCCCTGAAGCTGCATTGTTTTGAAAACATTCCCGAGCAAAGTGTACCTTACCACCACAGTTATAACAAGGACCATTTGGTGATGTTGGAAATTGAAAAAATGATCTACAAGAGCTAGCCTGACTGCCATGAGAACTCTGCTGCGGGCAAATTGATCCAACAAACTGTGTCTAGGTTCTCTGATCTCCCCTCTGTGATGGAACTTGCCAAGACCTACTTGCACCTCCCTAAGCTAATTTTGTTTTTTAACTTTGCTGTGACTACTGAGGCGCCAATCTTGTTGGAAAAGAGTTTGCCCTACTTCGACTTCTAGAAGGTGCAAATGAGTGGAATTGATTGCGGTTTCGATGTTGAGGTGGATTCCGATGATGATCATGATGCTTTGGTTGGATCTCCTCTGCAATAAGTGCTTTCTCCATTGCCTGCCTCACAACTCAGACAACCATACTATTCCTACAATGCTGTGATTAAGGCCTCTAATGAAATGGTTTACCATCATCTTTTCATCCTGAATGTAATCGACATACTGAGATAATTAAAAAAAATTCATATTGGGCTACTGTAAGTCCCCTCTATTGGAGATCATGAAACTCATCTATTTTCCACTATCAGAAATGATTAGAAATGTATCTCTTCTTGAATATATCTAAGAAATCTTCCCAAGTAATATTATCTGGAGTCAAATGCCTTTTCCTCTCCTATTGTCATCACCAGTTGTCTACATTATCTTTGAGCAGATGTATTGCCAATCTAGCCTTAATGTTACTCCCATAGGTTTTTAGTACAAAACATTTCTCAAGACTGATCAATCAAGATTCTGTCTCTAATCCATTAGTAGAACTGGAAAAGTGTTGTGGTTGAAGTCAAAGAAAATATCAAATCATCTCATCAACCTCAACAGAAGCCTCCTTCTCTGCTCGAGTGTTACGAGGAGGAGGTGTATAGTGTCCTATTTCTCCTTCCTTTGAATGCTACCTTGGAAAGGAGTTCTACTATGCTCTCTAGGAATAGAATGCTAGCCTCCTAAATGATGTTGGCCTTGATTTTTAGGCAAAGGTAATCTCTCCTAAATCACATCTACCGAGTTTTGTAAGACCTGAAGAATTTGAGGCCCATGGTCAATTAGTTCCCTAGAATGATTTGATGCAGAATGACTATGCCCTTGTTGAGGAAACATGCTACACACCAAAATTGGGTTTATGTTAGTACTATTTTTACCCAAAAGCTCCCAAGTGTTACAACTTGGTGCTCTGATACCTATGTAATACCCACTCTAAAATCACAATAGAATTTAATAAAATAATTAATAAAATAAAGTAAAAACAAGTCAAATAAATAAGCGAAAAAAGTTTATTCTACTAGAGCACGAAAGTTAAGAAGATAAACTTATGTTAGGATTTAATTTATACAATAGAATCCAATCAGATTTGTAAGAGTCTTGCCCAAAATTTATTTCAACTGATCAAAACACATATATTATACGTGAGACTAAACGAATTAAATATAAGAATGTAATGAAGAAATACAAGAAATAGTTAATATAATTATAAATTTCTTTTAAGAAATAAATTGAACTCACTCTTAATATAGTAATTTTCCTTGATATAATGAGCAAAATTAACAAATGAAGTGAATCTGACTTGCCAGTATCTAAACAAAAGTTTATATAAACAAGTTAATAATATAATCAAATATAAACATAGAAATGAATTAAACTAATTATGGTGATTTGGGTTTAGAAATTTGATGAACAAGTAAAATTTTAAAGAATAGTAATTGAATTTGATTATATCCATATTGCTATAATTTGACATAATAAAGTTAACTCTCTTAAATAGACAGAATATCATTATTAAATAGAATTCATTTCAGTTATTTAACAATGTCGACAAAAATTACAAAATTATCTTATCCTGAGTATGATATCCTCATTGTAGTTTTGCAATTTGATAATGATCCGATTTTAAATATTTACTATCATCACTCAATATCTAAAAGAAAATTATCATGATATTATGAAATTGATATTTACTAGAAGGATATTAACAGAGTTTTTTTAATATATATCTTGTTCTTACTTGCAATACAATAAATGCTAAAGAATATTTCGTATCTATGTAACACCAGTGAATTCAAACCTATACATTGATATAAAGAATAATGTATTCAAAAGATTTGATAAAGCATTCATAACATCCAAGCTTGCAAATCAGATAGAAGTTTTAATAATGTTATCATTACTTTTACTAACACCTAAATAAAGAAAGCGTTTATGGGTATAGCAACGCATACAGTGCTAGGATAACTTTAGGGCAGCGCTGCTAAAAAAAATTACATATAAATGTATTAATAATCACCACCTGGTTTGTGGTGGCCTCTGGTTGTCCACAACCAATGGATTAAAGACTGTGACTTGAGCCTCATGTACTACATTGTATCTTATTTTACTTACAAGTGATAAAGATATTCTTTTATGACTATAAAATATGGATTCTTGAGTATTGTAAATTTTGTATTAACTAAAACTAAAAGAAAGATATTAAGAAGCAGGAATTGCTTAATATCAATATACTAATCTTGTATAAATGAAGACAGCTACTCCATAATAGCCAGTCTCCATGCAGTGGGAATCAAGGCTTACACAATTAGTATTATATTTTTAAGGAATGAGACTAATATAATATTTATGCTGCAAGTATAAAGATCTACACATAGCAATAAGCAGAGAGAGGATGTTGACTGTGGCAGACTTCACATAGATTTTTTAAAAAATAGAGATTCATTTATAATTCAATCTAACATAGTAATTCATTGATATAATTTGCTACTATAGAAATCAACTTCTGATAATAAATGAATTTCAAAATACAATCACACCCAATATAATATCACAGAGTAATTCGAATGCAAATTGGATCTAGATTAATTACTTGAGTTTATATCTGAATACTGACTCTCCTTGAGAATTCTTACAATTTGTAATCTTAGATAATCTACATACATAATGGATCAACAATCTGGAAATGATTATTATACTAAAAAGTCATGCACATCCTTCTTTCTTCAACAATATCCATAACTTGCATATTGAAATATGGTGAGCACAAACCCAGATAACTAGATCAAACCATTTTAATATAGCAAAACATAAAACATAGAATAATATATTATTTTCTTTAGATGATTTTCACATTGCATTACATTGGCTTTATAAAAGCTTCTTCCCTTTAACTATTTGATAACTACCTACATAACCTCCATATGGGAATGTAACTCCCACAAACTAACTATTGCTTTATTTACTAACATTTGTTTAATATGCATAAACTAACCTATAAATGCAAATTTAACAATGTAATACCATTGTTACTATGACTATTATGCCAACATTCCCCCTTATTATATTGTTCCTATAGTAGTACCAAGGGACCCCCCTTGAATGATAACATACTCAACAAAGCTAATTACATAATATGAATACATATTTTATAGAAGATCTTCTCCCAAAGAACAAATCTTGAACCAAGCAGGGCTCCATCATGCTTTCTCGTCTACCCTCGGAAAGGCATAGCTTTGAGCTATGTTCTTGAGCTCTTTAGTCCCAAATTCTCAAATCATAGAGTCTTAAATTATTCAACAACAATCCCTAAGAGATATGACAGATCTCTATCATTGTCTAGTGACCGCAAAAGGGTATAATTCTTGATCATATACTCTGAAGCTTGCTGGACAACAATCCATGTTGAGCTCAACACCAAATCTCAAACCTGTCTCCAAAACAAAATCTTCACAAAACATACATTCTTCAAATCCATCAGCATCAACAAAGAAAAACAAAACAACCAAAACCAAAAATGCTTCTCATGCAAAGCATCGTTTCAACGCAAGAAGCTAACTTGAGATGATGGAAAATCCTCCATCCTCTGATGCCACCTTCCTCCAATTTGATGTGCTTACACTTTATCCAGTTGATGTTACATGTGAGCCTTTAAAAGCCCTATCAGGTGTGGTATGAATGATCTCAAGAGCACAAGCATTTGATAACATATTGCAATTGAACATTATAAAAAATGAAGGTTTTAGATTCAACTGAAAAATACACCTTTTCCAAAATACCCCTGTTTACAAAAATATAGATTTCTCCATAAATTTTCTAATATAGTAATTATAATCACCTTAACCCCCTTATTACTTCATAAGCAAAAAGTTAATTCTTTAAATAGTTTAAATGCCCTTAAAAAAGAAAACTACTTATGTCTCCCTTCCATAAAATTAAATATCTTCATAAAAATTCTACTACTTATGTCTTCCCACTATTCTTTCTTTTTAAAATAATACTCTTTAAAAGATGGAAATCTCTCCCCACCTCCTTTAAAAAATCACCACTCCTTACATTTCCTTTTAAATCAAACTTTTAAAAATATAATCTACATAAGGTTTTAAACCTTAACTTCTCCAATAAAAGCAACTTTTCAATTATTCAATTACCATCTCCCTGATTCCAAAAGATTTAAAGATTCATTTCAAAGTATTAGATTCAAAAAATAAGTCATGAATCCATTAGAAAGTCACATACCGTGTAGTCATGGATAACTAAAGTTTGCTGAAAATAACCACTTTTTACTACCAATAATTCTCCTTTGGACTTCTGTTCACAAATAAGACCATACATAGATTTTCACATATTTTTACTCTTCACATGCTTGGACATTTAGTACACTCCCAACAATATTAAATGTGAGCCCAAATGAAAATTTAAATGGCCAGAAATGATTTCCACACTTTATTTTAGTAGACTAAATGTAGCAATAAAAGCTTGTAGAGACTCATACTCACTGGTGGAAGAGATCATTCAAGAGATGGTCTATTATAGTTGGTGCCTACTATTTTCCCATTGGCACTTCCATTTATACTATTTTAGAACTCAAATTCACAAGGATTTTGTTGGAAACATTGAGCAACATCACAATGCTCTTCATGCTTGACATTGTCTCTTCTATGTCTCTGCAATCCTTCTTCACTAAGCACAGTCACAAGGACTCTTCATTCCATTTGCACAAGATTAGATAATTGCTCTATGTTGGCATAATAAGTCATAGTAACAATGGTATTACATTGTTAGTTAAATAGATGTTAGTAAATAAAACAATAGTTAGTTTGTTAGTTTGTGGGAGTTACATTCCCATATGGAGGTTATGTAGGTAGTTAAAGGGAAGAGGCTTTTATAAAGCCAATGTAATGCAATGTGAAAATCATCTGATGACATTAATATAATATATTTTATGCTTTTATATTCCTATGCAGTAATAGTTTAATCTGTGTGTTTGCTCTACCATTTTCAATATGGTATCAGAGCAATATAAAAGTTTGTGCCTATGAGTTGAATGTTGCTTCCAGTTTTGAAGACATAGAAAGACATTTGAAGATGTTGTTGAAAGATGTTTTGAAGATCTATGTCAATCATTAAAGCCGCAAGTTTAAGGGATTGATTTGGATTGAAAGAAGCCATTCAATATTAATTCCAAGGCATCAACGTGAAGTGTGGATCAAGTTTAATGTTATGTGAAAGGGACGTGCTGCATACAAATTCATTAACAACATTATTTAGACTCCGGTCAGTAGTGTGTGCTTCTACTTTCATATATATATATATATATATATATAATGGCTTCCATTCCAGTTAGGGTTTTGATATAAAACGTAGGAGAATTAAAGAATGAAATTAGAGGTGTATCATATCTGTAAAGGAGTTTAGTCAAGAAGATAGTCCGCATGGAAGACAAGACATGCAAATATCATTGCTTGCCCAAAATCCTTTATGGTAGCATTTGAAATAAGAAGAGTTTCTACTGATTTTATCTGCATAAGGAAAGCGTTTGCAGGAATAAAGGTGTTGGAATAGGTTTCGAAGGCATTTGATATATGTTTAAATCTGTAGAATAGAAGATGTTAGAACCTGATCTAAACATCATGGCAGATATCTATGTCTAATTCTAGATTGGTACTCAGTTACCATCCATGTTGATGCAAAATTGAGAATGATAAGAATGCAGAGGTAGCAGAAACGAACATTTAGTACCCTTGCACAACGGAAAAGTGTGGGTGTGTGTAAGTTATTTTTTCATTTTGAAGTTTAGGGTTATCTATTTTTTTTCGATCAACTTTGTAGTTCACAAAACGTGAACAAAAGTATTTGTCAATTGAATATTATCATGTATGATCCATTAGAAAGTCGGTTACTTCAATATACTTGAAGGTAATTTGTTGTGGGTTCAAATCTAATTTTTTTATATACTTTTTGGAGAGATAAGAGTATGTTTTTGCATTTGGAGGAATAAGGTTTAATGGTATATTGATACATGATTTTGTGTAACATTGGAGATATAAAAATTATTATGCACTTTTAGTGGAATCCAATACCTTGTTCATTTTATTTTATCATGGCTACATCAAATATTGCTTGTACTCTTGGGCCATTTATACTACACTTGATGAGGCCTCCAAAGACTCATCCAAGACATCAGTTGGTTAAAGTGTAACAAGGTCATATTGGAGGTAGGTAGCATCAGAAGATGGAGGAATTTCCATCATCTCAAGTTAGCTTCCCGCTTTGAGATGATGCTTTGCATGAGAAGCATTTTTGGTTTTGGTTGTTTTGCTTTCCTTTGTTGATTCTAATGGATTTGAAGAATGCATGTTTTGTGAAGATTTTATTTTGGAGACAGGTTTGGGATTTGGTGTTGAGCTCAATATGGATTATTGTCCAACAAGCTTTAGAGTATATGATCAAGAATTATACCCTTTCACGGTCACTAGACAATGATAGAGATCTGCCGTATCTCTTAGGGATTATTGTCGAATAATTCAAGACTTTGTGATTTGAGAGTTTAGGACTAAAGAGCTCAAGAACACTGCTTAAAGCTATGCCTTTCTGAGGGTAGATGAAACAGTATGATGGAGCCCCGCTTGGTTCAGGATTTGTTCTTTGGGAGAAGATCTTCTATAAAATATGTGTTTATATTATGTAATCAGCTTTATTGAGTATATTAGCATTCAGGGGGGGGTCCCGTGGTACTATTGCAAGAACAATGTAATAAGGGGGGAATGTTGGCATAATAAGTCATAGTAATAATGGCATTACATTGTTAGTTAAATATATGTTAGTAAATAAAACAATAGTTAGTTTGTTAGTTTGTGGGAGTTACATTCCCATATGGAGGTTATGCAGGTAGTTAAGAGTTACATTCCCATATGGACATTATGTAGGTAGTTAAAGGGAAGAGGTTTTTATAAAGCCAATCTAATGCAATGTGAAAATCATCCAATGACATTAATACTCTAATACCATATTGAAATATGGTGAGCACAAACACAGATAACCAGATCAAACCATTTTAACAAAGCAAAACATAAAACATAGAATAATATATTATTATCTTTGGATGATTTTCACATTGCATTACATTGGATTTATAAAAACCTCTTCCCTTTAACTATTTGATAACTACCTACATAACGTCCATACGGGAATGTAACTCCCACAAACTAACTATTGTTTTATTTACTAACATTTATTTAATATGCATAAACTGACCTATAAATGCAAATTTAACAATGTAATACCATTGTTGTTATGACTATTATGCCAACACTGCATGCAACAAATTAGAGTAGCCTAGTTCTGCTCACCACCCATCCATATGACTGTAGGTTTCAAGTCCACCCCCAACCTAGAAACCAAATCTAATACTCAAACAAACTACAATTAAACAAGAAATCAGAAAATAAACCAATAGCAAATGGACTCACAAACAAGAAAACCCGCATACAGTATTTTGGAAAGGGGAAGAAGGGGGGGTTTCCTCTTTGGGGCATAATTGTAGCTCTCTTTGCATAATTGTAGCTTCCTTTTACTTCCATTATGACAACAAACCAATCATTCACCCAACTCCCATACAATCTCCCAAACTCCCATTCTCCCAATCTCCCATTTATTCTCCCAAACTCCCATTCTCCCAATCTCCAATTTTCCCAATTCTCCCAACACAACTAGCCACAACACCATCACCAACTCCACAAAACCCCCAAAAGTGGTTCCCCCACCATCCTTAACCCCACACAAGGAAAGTCCAAATCTAAACCCTAAACAAACAATCATGGATTTTTCACAAAAACAAACACATTACTTGCATACAATCACCACAATCTACAACTCATTGAAAATATTACAAGAAAACATCCACAGGTCTTAGCCGTCCAAGTTAGGATCAGCTCACTAATTTTTCAAAAAGGATGCACAATCCAGTTTTTCCAGCCACAATCCAAACTCAAGCCCTCATTTCTCTTCCAAAATCCTCATATTTCTCCTATTCCAGAAAACATACTGCAGCCCCCAAGAACCAAGAAAGAACATGTTTTCAAGAAAGCTACAACACTTTTAATTTTCTAGGATGATAAAATAATTCACATTTCCCCATTTAAAATAACACCTTGTTCCCAAACTCTTTACATTCCCTTCCCATAAAATAAAATAAATACTTGTAAATAGACATAATAAAATATTACATATTTTTGACATAAACCCCCCTTATAAAATAATAAATAAATAAATATTTGAGCATTATGGATTTTGTTTCCATTCTTAAAGAACCTGGGCCACTCTACTTGCAAAATCTCATTAAAATGTTAGTATATTTAAAAATGCAACCGAAGCAAATAAACATTTAGCTTAATCATTTCTAACATCCATTAAACACATAATCTAACATCCCGAAACAATAATATTTATTTTACAAAAATTAAACATAAAATCATCAATATTTCATTACCATTTATTTTATTAAATAAACTTATTATTTGATTTCAAACTAATAATTAAGTATCTAACAGAAATATAAAGCATTTAGTTTCCTTAGCCAAAATAATAATAATATTCATAGTTCATAAAGTCAACATCAACCAAGTCCATTACACGCACACACACACCAAAATATAATAGCAAGTCAAATATCTAGGATAATGCTAACTAGGCCCCACAGGTGCTTTTTAGTGGACTATTCTACTCGAGCTTACTTGCTTCCTTGTAGCTTGCAATGCCCTCTAATGCCTTGTTGTGACTTTCTGTCACCTGCCATTGCTTGTTGTTGGTATCACATATGCCCCTAACTTATTTGTTCTCACCACAAGGGAGCATACTTCAACTATTCACTTTTGTTATCTCCTTCATGGTGGATCCTCATGTGTGTAGTCATTTCTTCAAGCTTCTAGTGCTTGCACGTGTTCTTGTAGGCATAATTATATTCTTGTGACAACCTTCCTTTAATTGCATTGGTTTTCTACACGAAGTTTCTTCTTTATGTGTCAGGTTTATTGTCAGGTGTCTTACAATCAAGGTAGTGGTTCTTGTTTTCCTTGTAGTCATTTTTTTATTCTTGGTGGCATCCTGGTGGTCTGTTGTGCATCTTGGTCATGTGATGGTGGTGCATATTGTTACCGAAGTTGGTCACCTTTTAGTTTGCAGTGTCGTGTGGGAGTACGTTGGTCAACTTGGTGCCTAGTTCTCTATGATGTGGCCGCAAGTGTTACCCTAGTCATATACATCTTTATGGTAGATCAACATATTGTTGTGGTGGTGTGTTAGGGGTTTTCATTGTGTAGTAGACTTTGGGTTACCTATGGCTTCATGTTTCATCATCTTAGTGTATTTTGATTATTCTCCATGTCTCATCCACCATCTAATCAACTTTGCTTCTATGTGGGTAGTTGATATTCAAATGGGGTTTAAAATGTTTACCTATCCTATTGTCCATTGTTCACTTCTACTTACACTATCCTCTCCCACGCTTCTCAAAGTCATTTCAAATATAAAATTTATGGGTGGTTTGTAGGTGGTTGACATGTATTCTCATCCTTGTCATTTCTCCTTGGATCATTTCTAGATCTACCATGATGGGACACAATCCAAATGTTTCATCTTGAGCTTTTTGCTTGGTTGTGGTGGGATTCCTCATTCCATACCTCCTCCTCAACATGATAAAAAATTTAATGCTATTTTGGTTGGTGGTTATGCTTGGTGGATGGTTTCTCCTTGCCATTGGATATCCTTTTCTAGGCTGCAATTATGAGGGTATGACATGTTTTCCCTTGCTGATTCGATCTCACACAATCCCAGGCAGTTCTCTCCTCCCAATAGCTTCATTCTTTTGACATGGCAATGTGACATCTTGGAGGTTTTAGATCTAATTGGATGTGTGTTTAAAATCTCCCTCTAAGAGCATTAGAGCTGAATGTTATGAATACATGACTATGTGATGTATTTGTGGTTGGTTGTTGAGTTAATTTTCTGGCCACATATACATCTCAAGTTGTTATAGGGCATCAAGTGATGTAAGTCTTGTCTATAAGGGGACATGATACACATTGGAATGCTTAGGAAGGTTATTTCATAAACATACTGCATGTAAATGGTATGTCTCCATAGCAATATGTAACTATTTAGGGAGAATACTTCGACTTAGTTGTGGATCCTCTCTTGCCAGATTTGTTGGCATGAGTGTAATAGGGGTTTGGTTAATATTAGAACATTGTAATGCATTACAAACTATTTTACAATGGTCTTAGTTTTCTTCCACATGGGTAGTTGTAGCATTGAGATCAACTTATTAAGTATGTCCATTTGTATGAATTGTTATATTTGATTTGTATACATGCACACATTTGATTCCATTATGCTCTACAAGTGCATCTTCTTCTTCCTTGCACAATTATGACTTTGTTTCTCAATTGAGTAGACACGGGTGTGATTGGCAAAGGTCTAAACATTTCTCAACTTAATTTTCTCTCTATCCTTATTAGTTGAAGAGTATATTAGAGTTTTACACCCTCTCATGATCCATTATTATAACTTAGAGAACATCTTAAGTGACTGCAAATTGCTTAGATAGGTAGAGGATCATGTTATGCATGCCTACACATTGCCCTTGTGTACAAAAAATTAAGTAGGGTCATTTATGAGGGGATATTGTAATTCTAATACCTTTGGCTGCATATGCAATGTTGTAGTTATTAGCTTAATAAGAAGTCTTACATGGAGCTCGTTAGTCTTTGGCCCAGTGAAAATATTTGGGGTCAAACATAAAGTCGGTATAGTTGTGGCTGGTTTAGTCTTGTTTTATCATAGTTGATAGATATCCTATTAAGCATACCTCTAGGAAATATGCTCTTAGGTTTAGTTGAGACCAAAGATGAAGGTGAGCTTACCCACTCATAATCATTGGTCCATTCATGTTGTATTTTGATCACAAGTCTTGCCCATCACCTATGTTGACACTCCCTAGCCTTAGGTGTTGGCACAAGCTTTTAGGAATTATGGAACAAGTAGTCTAAGAACCGACAAAATGGTATTGTTGTTAGGGATGATTTGATTTAGAAGTTATTTTGGAGACCCTACATCTTGGTAACATTTGCAATTGTTAGTTGTCTATGCAGTGAGTTGGTAGCTTGCCAATTTATGCCAAGAAAGTCACACCATTGCTAGGGAGGATTTGATCTTGGTTCTTCTTTTTATCATTCATACATTAATGTATATTGTTAGTTGTCTTAAATCAAGTGTTGGATTTAGGACTAGGGGGTTATTTACAATAGGGTTTGACCTTTAAGGGGGTTTTATCATTCATACATTAATGTATATTTCAATTTATATATTAATAAATAAATATAGGTATATGTGTTTGTGTAAAAAAAATTATTTTATAGAATATTGAGCTTTAAAATTTATAAGAACATTTAGCCTTCTTCTCTTATGTCTATGCTTCTCAGCTTATCTAATCCATCCCTTATTCATCTCGTATACTCTTTCTCATAATTCTCTTCGTTTTCTCACTCTTCTTTTCATCCTCTTTTATTTTCCTTTTCCCCTCTCCAACCCTCTTTTATTTTCCTTTTCCCCTCTCCAACCCTCTTTTATTTAGCTAACTTAGGTCTGCAATCCATCATTCTTTCTGCTCTCGTCATCTTAATGATGGATCATGCAGTGTGATTTGAAACATCAATGATATAAAAAAATAGACACAATTTAATCTATAAACACTCAATACACCATATTTGTAATCAACTAATAAAGAATAGAGTGTTAACAGAGTGTTAACATATGGTTAAGTCATCAAAGACTTCTGTCCCGATGAACGCTAAAATCGAGAGGGCTCACAATTGACGTTTTATATCTGAAATTCTTCGACGACCTTTTACGTTTTAACTGTAACTGGGCAGGTCTCAAAATATGAGCACACCTTTGATGTTTTAACTTTTATTATGTTTAAATGTAATCGTCTACATCTCATGTTTTTTCGAATGTTAAATCTGTCTTTTGGAATGTTATTCTTTCTCACAAACTTCACGGAAAGAATGAACAAATCTAAAGGAAACACCTGAATCAATATCAACGGCTTTTGGCTTATGAAAAGGGCACTCACTAATCAAATGTCCTTTTCTTCTACAGTGGAAGCAGGCATTCAACTAGCCAAAATTCATGGTTATTGAGTAATTAGGAATAAATTCATAAGACAAATATCAATGTATTGATTTCGTAAATGTTATTAAGTACGACGAACGCTAAATTCCAGAAGGCAGTCGTTTTAGATTACGCAAGCAAAAACCCAGCGGTGTCTCAAACTACGACCCGGCTCACCAGTGACGTTTTAACTCTGCATCTCTTCGACGACATCGCTCAATTCCTCTTTTACTTTCCAGGACTTCACTGATATACAATCTGTGTTTTCCACTATTATTCTTTATCAGAAAGTTCACCGAGAACAAATTGTCTTCGTTTATGTTAAAAATAAGACCTAAAATGACCACCTAAATGGATATCGATGATGTTGAGAGCTTCAGGATTTAACTGTGTGTAAGTATTTTATCTCAACATTTTGGATCACATTCTGTGATATTCTCATTCTCTTCTTTAGCTCTTCTGATGATGGATCACGGAGTGTGATCCGAAACGTTGAGATAAAAAACTTACACACAGTTAAATCCTGAAGCTTTCAAGAACATTATCATGGACTGTGGGAATCTGATGTCTATTATCGACCACTTATTTTTTTATAGGCAACTGTCAATTTCTAGGATTTCGTGTATCGTTTGAAAAACATCGCATGGCACGGCCTGATAGAGACATGATAGCTATATTTACATGGATTTAGTATCTTGTTTTTACTTTTTTATTTACATTTATTTTGGTTTTATGCTAAATATATGCTCTTTGCTATTTAATTTTGATTATTTTGTGTATACGTTTCATTTATTGACTTTAGTTTTTAATGGTTTAAACTTATTATTATTTGAGTCACTTTTTATTTTAGATTAGATTTTAAATATGAATTTTTTTCTACATATAATTTGGCTTGTGATCTTGTTTTCTTAATTTTAATATTTTTTTGCACCTTCTCAAATAAGCTTTTGAAAATTATAACTAGTAGCAATCACAATTAATGTGCAATGGGTACGTTGATAGGGTTTGACAAGGATTGTAATTTTGAATTGATTTGAAGAACACATAGGAATGCACAAATAACAATTTTTGGAAATTGTAGTCATTTTGTACTTTGTGTATTGAAAGTTGTTGTAGTACATTGTTAAGGAAAGGAGATAGAAATGACAAACTAATACCGCAAATAGATGATCCTCTTCTTGCCTCCCAAGGGACACATATACACTATCTTGCACACTTGCATACCTCTAGTAGCTAAAAGTTAAGGAGATGAGCAAATCGGCTAGAGATTGTACCCACGAGACAGTAGCAAACATGAGGCCCTAACGATCAATATTTCAAGGTCACTGTAGGATGAATATTTGATGGCTATGGTACTTGGTTTTGTGTTTGTTAGGTGGATGTGCAAGCAATTGTCATACAGGCCGGTGAAAAGGCTACTACCATTGTTAACTAGGCAAACAAATGCCACATTTCAGTGCTAATACTTGCACAGAGAAGGCCCTCCTTGTTGCACAGGTTTTTTCTTATAAAAACTCCTACCCATTTGTAGTTTCAAGGTATTTGAAATCCTAAAATTGATAGAAAATTTGCAGGTTTCTTCCCATAAGGATGAGTTGGTAGATTGCCACATTGATCATGTAGAATGCTAGACTCATAGTGTGAGGAAACAGAGCAGCAACATTGGTGGTTACCTCAACAATAACAAATGGCACAAATGTTTCTGGCTTTTCCCTTAATTATTTATTTGTGACTGTAAATACAATAGAGAATGAAGGGAATTATGCATTACCATTAACAGGCTAATCTCATTGTTAGGTAATTTTCATCTCTATTGACATGCTAAGAAAAGCTATTAACATGGTAATTCATCCCTACAGGTATTGGAAAAATACTTTTAGTCATCTTCTTGTTATCATTATTATGTTGACTGTATTCTCCCATCAGAGACATCATTAGCAATTGCAACCTAAAGTGCAATGGACACATTGATAGGCACTTGCATTTAGTGAGGAATTGTAGGAAATGAACATAAAATAGTAACAATTTAGGTATTTTAATTAAATAGAGTAATCAAATACAAATTAACTTAGATTGAATTGAGTTTCTAGTTAGATGGAGTGGGTCAGATGAAGTAATATCAAACAAGAAGTATAATCAAGCATTAAAGTAATTAAATAGATAGATTGTTTAGCTTTGTAATTGAAGAATGATTGCTATTTTTTGTAGACAATGAGATTTGTATGCCTTGGGATCTAGATGTCTTAGATAGTTGCTATGTGGATACGAATCATTTTTTGTTTTTGTTTTTTGCAAGGTCAAGTTTGCAATTTTAGAACTAGTTTGGAGATGCGACCTTGTTCTACATGTACAAACTTGATCTTTGATGATCTTTTTGATTGTGCCTTGTAGATTCTTAGAAAAATGAGTGTTGAAATCTTATTTTTTTAGTTTGATAGTCTTACTAAATTAATTATTGTGTTACTTGGCCATCATTATGAAGGCCATAATATTTAAGCATTTGCAAAACATGGAAGGTTGGATGAGTATAGGCATCCAGGTAATTTTTTTAATTGAAAAGAGAAATAGCTAAAAGTGTTTGCAATGTTTTTATGTTAATTACTATTGTTTGCAATAAACCATGCAATTGTGCAATGGATATTCAAGGTTTGTACCTAAATTTCTTATTTTGTAGTTTGTTAGAATTATGTGGGTTGGGCAATTTATTTTGAGTATTTTATATACTTCTCTTAATTAGGGTAGTGGTTATATAAGAAATCAATATTCCTTTAATCTAAAATTTAACATTGTATTTAGAGAGTTATGCTTATTAACACAAGGCATGATCTTGACCTCATCCCTTATGGTGTCAAGACCCTTTACTTAACAAGACTTGATCCTTGGTGGGCTCATTGAGAACCATTCAACATCACCAACAGACCAAGGATACATTAACATGGATAACTTTTTTAATCTATAAATATTTTAGATTACCAGCTTCCACATAATATATTTTTAATATGAGAATTATAATTTTGATATATGTGTTAATAAATATTTAACTTATAATTTTAGATGAATACAACAAACCCACCAACTATTGAGTTCTCTTCTCTATTTCAATGAAAACCATCTAAATTTAGATTAACAAAACTAAATTATGTAATTAGTGTAAACTGAATCTATATGTAAATAAGCGTAAACTTCTCTCGTTTGTGTTTGAAGAATTCTCTTGGCCAAATGGGTTCATTGCAAACAAAATTTAAACTCAAACATAATTAAATATAATAATTGAAAGTCACATACATTAACTTTCTTTTGTTTTCATTTTAATTTTAATTTTTAATTAAACCTTGTTCAACCATTGGGTCTATTTTCATTTAAAAGAGGATTTGAAGTATTTTGGATGCCCTTTTTTTAATTACAATTTTAAAGTTTTTTTAGGATTTTATATCAAATCTATATAATTGTTTATCTACCCAATACAGATGCATATTTTTTTGAGGGTTTTATATCAAATCTACATAATTGTTTATCTACCCAATACAGATGCACGAGTGCTACACTGAAACATTTTCAACTGAGAGACAAGGACTAGACTATACCCATTCCATTCCACCAAAGAGATCTAGACCTCATCCCTTATGGTGTCCAAGTCCTGCACTCAACAAGATTTGATCCTTGGTAGGCTCATTTAGAACCATTCAAATTCACCAGTAGACCAAGGGTCCATTGACTTAAAGAAACATTTTTAATAACTCATCCAAAAATATTAATAGATTACACATGTTAATACTAGTGATATTTTAATAAAAACTAATTAAAATTAATTGTAAAAATATTTTATTATAATAAAATTTACATTGAGAAATAATAATACAATTTAAATTTAATAGTAAAAATAATTTTAGAAGTCTTCTATTATAATAGAATTTACATTTTATAATTAATACACAAAATCTAGCCTTGAAATGTATAATAAAATGTGTAAAAATACAATAGTGTAACTTCTTCACAAAGGAAGGAATAGAATACACAAAAGCCAACCCTGAAATGTATAATAAAATGTATAAGAATACAATAGTGCAACTCCTTAGAAAGGACCCAATAGAATACACATGTTTATTTAATAAAAAGTGATTATAATTAAATTGTAATCCATTGTCCCTATGGGGTTGTATAAATGGATTTTAGCTTAAATTTTAAATTATGCATAAAGGATAATTTGGAATTTTTTCCTATCATAGTGAACCAAAAATAAGCTGTGAAATCCCTCTTTTGTTTAAATTTTCTTCTAAATCTTATCCCCTAAATTTTCTATATAAATAATTCTTTATTAATAATTTATTTTAGTTTTCTTAATATAATAAAAAACTACAAATTAAAATAAGGAAAATAAAATATTCATGGGTAACTAACTCCACAAATATCTCCAAAAAACAATTGTCTTCTTAGCACTATTTTTTTGATTGCTAATATTAGCGCCATTGTAATAAGAAGTGACAAAATTAATTGTAAAAGTCTTATATTACAATACAAGTTACATTTAGTAAAAATAATAATACAATTTCCTCACAACTATATTGTGTCTATATCGGCTACTGCCAACATGCACAAAGGGATAAATTATGATTTCTACCTATAAGGCTACTTATATTGATCATTTGTTGTATGATACTAACTTCCATCCCTCTGGGTGCTGAAAATAGGCAGCAGTAGTAGCATTATGCAAAAGGATTTTACAGAGCTAGCTGCCCCATAGCAGAAGCAACCGTGGTGACGTCTGGGATGAAGATGCCTATGAAAAAGGAACCCAAAAATGGTGTTTCTATTCTACATCTAAATTTCATGTCTCTTTCATTAATATAAGATAAAATAACTTTTTATAAGTATGCTAAACTTATCACAGTGTATTTGCCTGTTTATATGCTTTTTCATCGGAGTACTCATAAATACTTAAGCCTGCTTTGTTTTGTTTTGGTTTTATTGTTTTTAGTTCCTGCCAATGGAACTATAGCGGAGGGGCTTTTGTTAATGCGTGATTAATCTGCTCTTCTGTAGCCAATCAAATTCCTGAATTTTGCTAATGTTTAATTCTACCATAATGTCTTATACAGGAAAATTGATCAAATTTTAACAGTTGCCAAAAAAAATTTAATTTTGTCCGATTATGGTTGGTAGATGCAAAGGTTTTAGCAGTTCCCAACGCAAGAGAAGGCGCGATTTCAGAGGACCTCCGCTGCATTTTAGTTTGAGGACACCAACGAATAAACATTTTTGTGCGTGACAGATGTTGGTGTGGAAGAGAGATCTGGATGTGCATTTGAAAGACAACTGTTGGCGCAGAAAGGGAGAAGAAGAGGGCATACAAAAATATGGGTGTTGTAAGTTTCTTCTGCTCGGCCTCATCTTAACTATGGCGAACCAATTCTGCTCTTCTCCTGTCCTTCTGTCAACAAAGTTACTTGATGCTTCTGTAACCTAGTTAATTTATTCCATCGGTGCAAGAGACGGGTAAGTGCGTGAACCATTCCAAACATAATGGCTGTTGTTAAACTACGATTTCTAAATTTAAATTTATTCAATATTATTTGTGATTTTTTTAGGGTTTCTGTGTTCTACCGCTTGTTTCTCTTATAGATTTTAATTAAAACATTAACAATTTTGAAGCGCTGTTTACGTGATGTGTAGGCTGTGCATTTCCCTCATTGCTGTGATGTAAGTCAGTAGATTGATTTCCCAGTATAATATCTGACAAAAAAAACCCCTTACGTTATACTTCGGTGGATGTCCATACCCTGTTTCAAAGCGCCCATTTTGGCATAGGCACAGAGAATGCTGGTAAAGGTTGTGGAATTTGGTTTTACACTTGCCGATTGCATTTGCTTGAAATCTTACAATAGCAGCAGCCATAAGTCTGAAATTGATACTTATCTAAGCAGAGAAGATTGAAGAAGGAATTGGGCATCTCGACTTCTTTGCAGAATAAGAGAGACATTGCTATTTGGAGATTTAAGAAAAACCAAAAACAGACTAGATTTACATACCAAGTACAAAACTTGCTCGAATAATTCTCAATCTCCAACTGGCCAAAAGCACTTCTGACGATAGGTAACGTTCATATTTGCAGTAATTAGCAGTACCCACATGGACTTATTGCTTTACCATGGTTTATCATTACCTTATAAGATTAGGCAATTACATGCCCTGTTTTATTTTGGGTTTGTAATTTTTATGTGGAACACAAATAATTAAGGATGATACAAAAACATTATCTGTACAATTTGTTTGAGCAAGCAATGGAAATTACTGGGTACAGTGAATTCTTGAACAAGTTGCCATAATAGCGTTAGCACTTGCGTTTATCATTGTAGCATGAGAATTGGACCTCCTTGTGAACTTTGATACCATGCTTTTTTGTGGTTCTTGATAGAACTTGTTGAATTACTCGTTTTCAACCTCCTCTTATATATATAGCCTTGGAGAGGACATTCAACTCCAATTTACAGATTGCACATTTTTGTGGTTTTGGACTTTGGGCCATCACAGCAATAATTATACCTAAATTGTACCATTATTGCCACACAGGGTTTTGAACTTGGCCCATTGCAGCCTTAAGCGCTTCATCTTATTGCTAGATCAGAACCCCATTGGTCCCATGGATACCATATTTGACAAATCCTATTATGTATCACCTTGGAGAGGTTAGTAAAATACAATTTACATATTGCACCTAACTTGTGGACTTACCATGGGGAACATAAGTTTGCAGGGTTTTGATCCTGAGCCATCTGAGCAGTAAGTGCCGAAACATACAACTAGACCACAGATTGACCAACTTCATGGGCATCTTGTTTTATTTAATTTCATTTGTCAAACCCTGTAATGCATTACCTTGGAGAGAGCAACAATCATCGTGACATTATCATGGGGAGAACAGCAAGCCAACTTTTGAACCTGGGCCACCGAAGTGATAAGTGCGACTTAGTACTAGACTAGCTGGACCGACTCCATGTATACCATGTTTGTTTCTTATTTGAAAAAACCCCTTTATGCATCACCTTGGAGAGGGTATTGAACTTCAATTTATCAATTGTGTAGATGTCACTACATTATTGTGGGGAGCATGAGCCCGCCACATTTTGAACCTGCACCATTGCAAGCAATTATACCAACTTACCACTAGACCACCACACAATAAAATTCATGGATATTATATTGGTTTAGCCCCGATACCATGTTTTATAACCAGTCTTTCCCCAAATTTTACAAGCAATTGTTTAGATGAGGGCTGAGAATCAACTCTTAGAGTCTTATGGACAAGGGTTATCAATATAAAGCTAATAGTTAATCTTCACTAGGCCTTCCTCCACTCTGAGTAGAACCTAGCCAATTTGCCAGCATAGATCTGAGCTTACAAAAGGAGCCGATAATTTACATTTAGTGCTTGTATTGCCTCATGACGTATTTGTTGTTTCTATAACATTATGTATTTTTTCATTTTGGATTCAACCTGATTTTCAATTGCATTATCTTCTTGCCTCTGTCACAATGCAGTACTATACCAGGACTGAACTGATAACACTGTACCTGATGATTAGGAATTTCTTGTCTAAGAAACAACTGATTTGAGGAAACAGAATAAGAAAATTCGACTGAGAAGTATAGAGGGTGACAGGGACTCCACATCAAAATAAATTAACAGAACTGCAGAAAAGGCCTGATACATGCGATACTTGAGAGAAAAGCTTGCAAATGCAAATCTGAATGCTAGAATTTTAAATCACAGAAATCTCCCTTGGAACATAATTACTGAAGACTCATAAAATGGTGCCTAGCCTGGTAGTTTAAACTGCATGGAGAATGAGAGTTTCTTCATACCCGGAGGAGGACAAGAGAGAATGTTTTGCAGTTACACAAGAAGATCTGATTTGTTGGTTGATTCCCAGTCAGGATGGAAATAGTACTTAAAGAGTTTTGTTTTGGCATATTGAGGTGAAGGGTTCAGCAAATCTTCATATTCTTAGACGATAATTCAAGTCAGCACAAATAATATTTTACACAAGAATGGTTTTGACTGCAGGAACTCAATTCTAGATGCATAGATAATGAGCATGGTCTATAATCTCCTGAATGGTTGGAGGGATCCCAATTGGATTGAAATATTATGATAAGAAGCCACCATTGAGTTCATGATGGATCATGGTAGCCTAAGTATGTTGCCTTTTCCTTAAACAAGAAGCCTAAAGAAATGACATCAGTGCTTGCTTGTATAACTACATTGACCAAATTTCGAAGGATATAATTATACCTCCAAAGTTGGCCTTTCTTCACCATATTACATTTGTTTTAGAAAGGAGAAGCTATTCACTGGTCTTGGAGTGGACTTGGATATAATCAATTTCCTCATCCATGATCCATTTCATCCTGAAGAAGAGCATTTGGCTGGAGAAAAGAAAATCTGCAGTTTTACTGAGGGTCTGTATATTTTTTCCATTAAAGCTTTGTTGTATTTCCATGCCCAAGTCCCGCAGTTTGTATGTAAAACTTATTTTCAAAATTATGCTCTGATTATATTTCAAATTTGTTCATGTATATGTGGCTAGTTTGCTATACTTTGTTTATATGTTTTCATCTTTTAAAACCCTCAAGGGCCAAGGTCCAAGATCAATCAGGACATTTATTTCCTTCTTGTGCATAATTTTATTTTTGTAGTTCAATGCTATTGATATTGACCCGAGACCTGCTATAAATCATTTTATGTCGCATTACCTCCTGATTTAATATAATTTTTTGACATGCCATGGCTTGAAAATAGCTCAATTAGTTAAGCCTAATGCGGGGTCAAACAGAATAATTATGCCCCACAATCTACCCATTTGCATATGCTTAAACAAGAAGACCTCAATCCCTCTACTAATTTCACTAATCAGCTTTCATGTCAAGGAGGGAGTTAGGTCTACCAATTTGGCTGTCAATAGTGCTTGCCACATCATTATGTCTAAATTTTGTTCCCCTCAAGTGATTACAAGTTTGGAAGTTTCTAAGTGACAGCACAGAGAAACAGGTCTTCTTCCATGAAGGTTTAGTGGGTACTATTGGACACATGACTTGCTCACATGGAAAAGCATATCGGTTGATTTTAGTATGGGGTTTAGCAACCAGTTATTCATCTCTTGCAAATAATGCCATTTTAGGAACACCAGATATATCTGAAGCGTTTTATCATTTCTGATAATATTTATTGATATTGCTTGAGAATCCCGTTTTATGTTGATAGAATCCCATTTTTTATCATATAATTTTTGTGGCTGGAAAACCCTGTTTTTAATTAGATAATTTATATGATCCCTCTCTCACAAAACTTGACATTTTCTTCCAAAAAACAAAATCCTAGAAGCCCACATATTTTGGTTGCTTTACCACAGTCGTGGAGGTATGAGGAATTCTTGTACCCTTATTCTATGGTTGCAAGGTGGACCAGTAAGGTCTTCAGTATTCCTGAATCTAACCAAAAATGTCTAATCAAGATATTTAAACATGAGACAACTATAAGACAACCATCATGTTTGTTCAAAGAAATGTGTTTTCCATACTACCTCTTCAATCATCAAGATTGAAATTTTAAATATTTTTCCAGGGCTCTTCAACTATTGGAATAGCAATTTTTTAAGAAATTCGTCCATTAACACTAAATTGAAGCCTCGGATGTCAACATGGTTGCAAAAAGCAGATCTTTTATTCCTGGTAAATCATTCTATCTCAAGAGTGTAGGGGCCAAAATTTGGGCATTTAACTTGAATTAAGCATCTAATGCATACATAGCTTAGATACCTAGCACAATATGTGTTTAGAAGAGCTTTTATCAATTGAAAGTTCAAAACTAATTCCTCTATTTGCATGTTACATACACGGAGCACAGGACAACCATGTTGGTACAGGTATTAGAAGCTTGTTATAATTTTATTTGAATCATAATTCTTTTCTCTATTTTCCAGTGTCAAAATATCTAGAAATACCATTTACTAAAAAGATTACATGTATTGGAAGTTTATGATTCTGTTGTATCTTGACATCTTATATTGTGTTTTCTGCAGGTTTTAGCTATGTGGAAAATGACACATTGGTGGCTCATATGATGAAGCAGCAGCAGAAGATTTGTTGACCTTTCTAAAGGAATTTGTGAAAACAAACAGAACCTTGCAAAATAAACCCATTTTTATAGTTGCAGAATCATATGGAGGCAAGCATGCAAGTATAGAAAGAACAAGGAAGGACAATGCATTGACTTACTGCATATTCTACTCATACATGATCATGTTCAAGCATTGTCCTTATCAAAATTTACAATGCTTCTTTGAACTTGTAGCACAAACTTATGTCAAATCGTCTATTTTTTTTTTATCTTTATTTCATTTTTTTGAGGCCACATCCTTAGCATGCTCCAGCTAGAAATTATACACAAGACCAAACATGCCAAGACAACATCTGTCTCTGTAGCTAGACAAATTACTAAAAATCTGCTAATCCCAAGAATTGTCTTGTCTTGAAAAGCATAAAGGAGATTATCCTGTATCATGTTATTGGACTTATAACACCTATATTTTATTTGAAATAGATTTGGGATGTACTTGAAGTTATTCACAAAATCCTTTTGTAAGTTATCTATTTGGTCTTGATGCTATACATTTTGATAGGGTTTTTCCAACTAGTAATAAAAATGTATTTATGCATAAAAAGTACGATACCAGGATGCAAATTGTTTTGGATCAGACTGCATAGCTTCTGCAAGCTATTCTTCTGTAAGTATCTATCTCTTATCATGGAAACATTAGTGCATTCGATTTGAAAAGAGATTTGTTTGTTGTATACTCACAAAGCATTCTGCACAATATGAATTTCAATCGCTTGACTATATATCTTATTTCATTCTATGTTTCTTGTAGACCTCTCCTTCAGCTTTATAATAAGGCTTCATTTAAACTTCCATACTAAAATACATGTAAAACTTAAAGCAATTAAACTTTGACAGTGTCCAATTTGACATAACTAACAAACAAGTAGTAGTTTTTTAAACATGGCTACAACAATGAAGGGAGAAGCCGTGTGCTTTCTCACTATGATATAACTTTTTAAATGCGATACAAATGTCTGTTGCCTATTCAAATTTTAGATTCTAAATATGTTTAAATATTTATGGAAACAGTTAGTCTGTGATTGAACTACACAGTTTGATTATAGGGAGAAGCTATGTGCTTTCTCACTATGATATAAACACTTTAAATGCGATGCAAATGTCTGTTGCCTATTCAAATTTTAGATTTTAAATTTTGTTTAAATATTTATGAAAACAGTTAGTCTGTGATTGAAAATAGCTTCAGCCATTTGACTATTACCAAGGACAAAATTGTCCTGCCAACATTTGGCAGGAACTTCGCTGCAATGCGGCCTTGTTTTTAACGAGGTTGTGATTGTGAACATAATTTGCATTGTGGGTGACATGAAACAATTGGGTATTGTTTATTAAATATTCTCACTCAGTTGAGATAGAATTAGAAACTTATTAATAAATCTATACAATACTTATATGTATATATATTATGTCATTTTAAGCAGAGATGTACTGTGAAATTAACTACTCATGATAGCTTAATTAATAGTAATTTAGATGTATACACCTCATAATATTATAATCCCTTTTATAAAAAATACTAAATGTTACATCGTAATTAAAACAGGGTCCATTTCAGCTGCTAGGGAAGTCAAAAATGTATGAGCTGGCTGCACAAAGTTCGGCTCTCCCTCTATTTAGAATTCTAAACTATAATTGTTCCACCGTTTTATGACAAGATTCTAAATTAAAGATTATGGTAATTAAGAAATTAGCATGAGTCGGCAGCTGCATGGTCCTCTAATCCACTGTCAACGAGTCCTTATCTTCAAGCGTTTACCCACACAAAGAATAATTGTATGAGGAAACAAAAAAACAACAACATAAACTCCCTTTGAAAGGATCCAATCACCAAAGCATTCAATTGACTGAAAGCCAACTTCTTCGATATTTTACCTTCTCTTTGCATCTTTTACAACAAGTTTATTATTGATAAACACAAACTATAGGCTATGTATTCTATGACTAAGGAGCTCGTGCTTCTCCTCCTCACAGAAAAACCATAGAGGGGCAAAATATGCATTTAAAGAAAAACTTAAGGAAAAAACACAGGCTCACAGCGACAGCCCTAGTCTCACCCTGTACATAATACATGTATCAACATCAATAGTCACAGATCTATACTTTTCATGACTAGCATGTGAAAGGCTAATGCTTTTGAGTTCCAAGCTCTTTCTGGGCATTGAAATAAACTGCAGCAACAAGAAGGCCAAGGCCATAGTGTGCAGCAAATGCACGGGTGCTGAAATTGTTATGCTGCTATGGAGGCATCACGATCACCTTGGGACCTTGCTACAAACACATACATGTGGATGCCTATTGGAGGTCTAGGCCCCATGTAGGCCAACACCTCTCTGCCTGCAACCATAAATATTTCACTCAGTTTGTTTTTCATGCTACCCATATGAATTTAATACATCATTCATATTTCTAATACTAAATCAGAGTTGATGCTAATTTCTAACAGAAGAATCCTAATTAAGGAGTACCAATGAAATGAAATGCAGGGACCTTGACTGGGGTCTGTGTCTCTAGGGATATCATTCACCAACCTGCAACACCATAAAAATTAACTTGATTAGATGCCTAATTGCTAAATTAAGAATCAATTTTCACAAACCTAATTAAAAAATACCTAAAATCAACTCTACCAGTGTATATCGATAGCTTAAAAAACTATGAAGCAATTCTCACAAACTAGAAAAGATGGTTCCATTCAAAGAACACTTTTGACACGTGTAGTTCCATCAAAGAACACTCACAACATATGGCTTTATCTAAACACACCCAAACTTATGGTCCTCTCTAAACAATATTTTTCTTTGGCGAAATTAATTTTGGCACTCAGGCCTCTCAAGGAAATTGCATCAGTATCGATTGCCCATTGGCCATTTTCTGGGACAAGAATTCTAGGTAGCATTCATTGCAAGCTTCTATATATTCCAGGCACTAATTCTTCATGCCACCCTAATGTGTCTGACTTAGATCTTCCTATTGGTCGTCTACCGCATACAACAAGTCTACAAACCACTGATATTCAACCAAGTGCATTGTCCTCCCTCTACTAGAGACTGGCATAAAACTAAACATGAGTCTTGCATAAAAAGCCTTCCATGAAACTACTTCTGTACTCATGCGAGATACTATTCCTCGATTTAGCCCGAATGACTGAGATGGTTTTCATGGTCATCATGTACCCATCGTAGAAGGGAGACCGCCGATTGCAGTCTGACAGCGTACAGGAGCTCAACTCGCTCCCAGTGAAATGCCTATCGGCCTAATTACTGGTTAGCTTGTGTACATAGTATTTCAAATTTAGTCTCTAAGATTATGTATTTAAAGAGAAGTTATAGGATAATAGTTATCATTAAGTAGAATCAACCATCAAAACATTAAAATAATAACATTATAGCTTATGAAAAAGTACTACATGCATTTCTACATGAACATTTACATATACTACATTAGCGGTTATGCATTATCCTCTCTTGTGCATCTTCTATTATTATGAAATTGACCAACATGCTTGACTCACCATCAAGGGTGTTTAATACTTCTTTATATTTATAATAAATCCACATGTTCTCAAAACCCCATTTATCTTATTAGTGGGTGTGAGAAAAGCCAAGATATTTTGAAGTGCAATTCGGCAAACCACATTAACACTCTAAGTAAAAGCATCCATAGACTAAACTACATAACAAAACCATCACATCCTGACAAAAATAGCTAAAGTTCTAGATTGTTGAAATCAATCACTAAATACATGTTATACAACATCTCCATCATCATTAACTCTAAACTCATTAAAAGATTAACTATATCTTAACTTTGTGTTTATTATTCTCACCACATTTAATTTTAATATCTATAATTTTCTTTTTATATAAATTTATTAACTTAAAATAAGCATAATGTGTGTCTTCTTAAGATACACACAAATATGTAAATTTTGGCAATATAAAGACTAATAAATATTAAAATATACTTGAAAATATTAAATAAATAATAAAAATTACTTGTACGAACATGAATCATTTTCAAATGTTAAAAGGAAAGTTAAAAGAAAGATAAAAGTCTTTCAAATCCTTCAATATAAACATGGGTCAATTGAGTTCAACATGGCAGGCTATTTATATGGGCCCTCTCCCCATCCCCACATAATAAATTGTGATTTCTTCTCTTGGATACATCAACTTCTATTTACTTTGGAGGGATACAATAGTTTTGTTTTTTGACACGAGTTGTAATGCCCCATCATGCAACCCTAGAGAGTTAGACTAACAAAAGCAAAAATTCTAGGAATAATTTTTTTCTTTTTAAGCAAGTACATGCAATAACAGTAACCAAAGATATTATAATACACAACATAAAGAAAAGTGTACTTCTAACTCCTCTAGGGAAACATAACTACATCAGTGAATAGAAAATTAAAACCACACAAGTGATATACATTATACTCTTACTACATAAAGATAATTTTTTTTACATTAGCAGGATAGTTAAATTACAAAGTTGCAGTGCAAGATTACAAGACCGATCATGTCAGTTTACAACTGAATAAATATGAAAGTATACAACAACACTGAATGTGTTATGCAATTCTATAACTGGATCACTTCTACAAAGGACTCAAACCCCATCTCCAAGAAGACCAATGGATAGCTTTGCCTCCCAACCATGTGGAACCCTAAGGTCCACCCCACCGAGCTAGGAGATAACATCGAGGCTCCACAAGGTCGAAGTTACAACAATGAAAACAACAAGATATAGTCTCCATACATGCATACATGATAACAAGGCTGCATAGACAGGATAGTACTTGCCAAACAAGACAAATCAATAAGATAAGATAGAATCAACCATCAAGACAAATCTGCACTCCAGAGGTAACAACAATAGAAAAATAGGAAGTACCTATGCTGTAGTAGGGAGAGTGTCATCGCATGGTCCTATCATGGGTTTTCCAGGCTATCTCTCACTAGAAGCCGGCCCCCATCTATGATTTTGCTGGTGACCTCTCTATAGGCATTGGCCCCATAGGGTGACACATGCAGAGTCAACACTTCCTCTCATGAAGACGAGGAAGTTGACCTTGCCAACCAGGCCTTCTTGTCCCATCCTTTGCCTGTGAAAGTACTCAAGGCATGAAAGTCGCATCATACTTATCTTGTTATATGGATTACTACCCAACCCACCTAGATCAATTATTAGTTATCACTTGCTTACCACTTCCATGGGGTTTTCCAGGAATCCACTTTGGGCACTGGCCCAACCATGGAAACCACTCCCCCTCATACAACTAGCACCCCTAATCAGTATTCAAAACACCATACAAGAGCAAGGGAATTGATAACATCTGATTTTCACAATTCAACACTTCCAAATCTCATTTCTATAATAACACTTTTCCCTTATCCATACAACCACTTAATCAAAAACATTATTTGAAAAGAAAAATTAACCAAAATAAATTACACACCTAACCTCTGGAGTCGGCACATAAACACTATATCACTAATAAGTCCCTTATCCAAAATGGAACAAAGTTTTAACAACATGACACTACAATAGCAACATGTGACTCAAACTAAGAAATGTAATAGACCAATTACATCATTCTTCCATGATTATGATACCCAGACCCCCATACATGAACAAGAGACATAGTATAAGACATTAACTGAATTAAAACCTTAATCATCATAGGCCTTGGAAAAATCAACTTGACCACTTGCCCAAATCCCATTACGACAAAATATCGACTTCACAAGGATATCCCAAATGCAACTTTAATTCTCAAGTAATTAATGAAACAAAAGATAGAGAACCATAATCCGAATATCTTAACTAAATCTAAATCAATGAAAAGTTATAAATTAAGTCCATTACTAAACAATCCAAGTTAAAAAACACATTAATTCCTCTAATATAATCAAAACACACTATATTATATACATATTGCAAGCATGAATTTTCCCATCTAAGATTTACTAGTGACACATCCTAATATAAACAACTACAAGATATAATTATTCTTTCTATAATAACACACTTTTCATCAACCATCTAACTATTACAATATCTATTTAAAACCACTATAAATATAATATATTTTCTTATAAGAATAGATTACCATTTCCCATTTTACAATTACAATTTCAAAACAAAACACTATACACATTTACCTCAAGGTATAGATTACTGTTTAACATTTAACAATTACAATTTCTAATAAAAATGCTATAAGTGTAAACTGCCATCATGATTTACCAACTACCATTCTATTAAAACCAACTAGAAATATCTATAAATTTCCTATTTACATACATTACCATTGACATACTACTAACTACGATTCTTAAAGAGATCATCTACCATTACCAAAATATTTCTTTTTCATCTAATATAAACAATCTCTATCAAAAACAATATGTATTTTCCCCCTCTCTACGACTAACAACTACTGCAAATTACTTTTACTTTTCTATGCACACCAACTAACCTTTAACTTTTACGACTAAAATTTTCTATTAAAAGAATATAGTAATTATAACTAGTCTAAATCTAATCACTATTAAAATGTTAAAAGAATCTGAATGCGATACTATTACTAAGATTCTCTACCATATTGCTTTCACTAAAAAAATTCATAGAATTAGTAATTTAAATTACCAAAAGTAATAGTAATCTCAATTGTTAAAATTAAGGGTCCTTAAACTAGTCATATATTTTCTATTTGTGAGAGATCGTTATCAGGTAAGAAATCTTGCTAAAAGGAATTTTAATAAATAAAGAAACTTTCAAAACTGAAAAACAATACTTACAGATAAGATCCTCTAAATGGATGAATACTATCACTAAATTTGCATCTTAACAGGAATCTAAACAAATATATAACAACTCAGGTTAAGGGGGAAACAATTCAGAAACATTCTGACCATTAATCATTCCAATACTAAATAAAGAGAATGGCCATTTGATGCCATAATAATCTGATATGATGCATTCAGGTATATAAGGAGATGATTCAAAAACTGCCATAAAGAGATACAATAATATGACAAAAGTTACGGTTACTAGATATGCAATAAAAAAATTTGTTGAGAAGGATTTTGCAGGACTCTGAAACTTGTAAGTAAATGCAATGGTAGGCGTAAAGCCAAATTCTAGTTTGTGAAAGGGAAACCACAGATGGGGCGCAACTGTTGATAGAATGCTTCAATGAAATGACATCTCATGGAATGCAATGACCATATGATATGTACAGAATGGAATTGCAGGAAAACATCAAAACTTTTATGCAAATGCAATGGGCAAATAACTCAGTCATGTAGATAAGAGCTCAGACTAAGACGGAGTTGGATATTGAGCAAGTTTATAATTCAAATGTAACCGTATTTGAGAGTTGAAGGAGTACACCAAGTATAACAACTTGGAGATTTTGACAAATAAGGATAAGAAGATCTCTGCTTGCCATATCGAATTCGTTGGTAAGAAGGGAAAGCAATCTCCCTATTTAGGCATACACTCTGGCAACGTCGCAATCAAAGAAAAGGTTTTACTACCAACAATTTGCAAGAAAAAAAAGAGCAACAAATTTGAGGCAACCAAGCGGCCGCAAAAAGGTCTTGCATAGACTATGCCTTCTGTTACCAGGATTGGAAAAAACTAAGCACACGATTGGCACACAATTATTTCTATTCAATGTAATTCACAAAATCAATAGGTGTCTCAATGGCAAAATCTAGGGTATTTTCAAGGCAGCCATTACAGTAAGGATTCAACGATGCACTAAAAGGATTCACCTAAGGTGCTATGCTACAAGGTCTACAACTCCAGGAATACAAGAAAAGTTTAGCTTCGGATGGTGGCAAAAAGATCAGCACCAACCAGATTAAAGAAATATGCTCAAGCTTATATGCATACACAAAGGATTCATATAGAGACTCAACCTAGTTCTATAAAAAATTATTCAATACTACAATAAACATACCGAGATTAAACTTTGAGCTTCAGAATCCTCCTCTCGCTAAATTCATCTTTTGTCCCCAATGCCTCCATTCCCTTTTCCACTCCCCCTCAGAACCAAATCCCCCAAAATAAAAATGGCTCAGCTCATGAATTCTCACAGACATGCATCCATTACCCGCATCCCACTACTAAGGCAAAATTTAAATTCTTACTTTTTATGAAGATTCCCAAATGTAGAATCATATCTGATAACTAAGAACCATTAATACATAACCAACATTATTCTTTAATTAGCTAGGTACTAATATCCCGAAATCACAACTTATGACACAATACACTAGGATAAATAGATAATTAATTCTAGTCTATTTTAAATTCTTACAAAGGTGTCATTCCAAGGTTTAAGCTATACCGAATATTATCCAATAAACAAAATTGAAGCATTATTATTTTAATAAGAAGACATTAAAGTATTATCCGACTTCACATAAGCATAATTATCACAACTTGACGATACTCCACAACAAAAGATTACAAAACATAAAAGGAAAGGACCAAGCATCACAACATGACTTGAGACCATAATAGAAGACAAGGACCGACCTAGTGGAATAGACCTTGCGTTATCTCCCATCACTAATACCAATTGGTGCAAGAGCCCACTCAAACCTGCTATATCAGGTGGAGTCGAGGCTCGGTACCTGTAGCCTGCATTCAAACAATTGGTTGTATACGATCAAATACATCTATGTCTACACATGGAGAGTCAGAGAATCGCAGCGTAGTAGGGTACTCGAAGCGAGTAGTACTACACCATCTCTGCTCTTGAAACAAGACCATAACCACCGCATTTGAATTTTGATATCAACAGATTTAACATACTTTGAATGTTCTGAGTATTTCCATTTATTCTCCTGCTCCTTGCTTCGACCACCTGCACATCCAAGGTGAAGCTGGAGGGGCACTACATCCTCCCCCACTAAAACTTGACTTACTTCTGGAAGTTACAGACTAGGGTGGAAACATAACACATTAGTATCTCAATTTCTATTGCCAACGTTTGCATTCATATTAAGCAATTGTTCATAAATTAGGTACAGTCATTCTATAAAGACAAAAGGGCATCATTTCCTCACTATTAAATTGCATCATGCGAACTACTTATAATCAATCACACACATTTTGAGATTTTCAATGGCAATCACATATTATCAAGGAACAATAAATCTCATGCCTCAATTACCAAACATGCAAGTACAATTCTCCGCAGAGTCCTCCCTTGAACATACTATCAGAGGTTTAAAATGAACATGATAGAAACATCACTTAACCCAAAATGGAGCCAACAGAGCAAACATTTGGAATAGCCACCATAGAGATTTTAAAAATAAATGCAAACCCAAGTGGAAAATAATCAAATTAAGTCTTAAGTCACAAAATGCCGGCAATAAGTCAAGTATAAGGAGAAGAGTATTGGTGACCACTCCTATCATAAGGAGGTTCAAAAGGAAAAAAATTCACTATTAACCCCCAACAACACATGAAACAACCGTAAGAAAAATTCTAAAACAGCCATATTACAAAACAAATTCACATCATGATGTGACTAATTTTAGTCACAAGAAGGGAGTATCTGCTACACAACACTCAAGGACACAAGGTCTAGAATGCATTAGAGAACATACACCAAACACACAGACAGTTAAGATATCTACATTCACATTTCTATGCAACTAGGATAACATAATGGACTCATATAAAACTAGATTTCCTAGTGTTAGAACCTGGCTCTGATACCAAGTGTAATGCCTCATCATGAACCCTAGAGAGTTAGACTAACAAGAGTAAAAATTCCAAGAATAATTTTTTTTTGAAGCAAGTACATGCAATAATAGTAACCAAAGTTATTATAATACACAACATAAAGAAAAGTGCACTTCTAACTCCTCTAGGGAAACATAACTACATCAGTGAATAGAAAATTAAAACCACACAAGTGATATACATTATGTTGCTACTACAGAAAAATTATTTTTTTTACATTAGCAGGATAGTTAAATTACAAAGTTACAGTGCAAGATTAAAAGACCGATCATGTCAGTTTACAAAACATTAAAGTATACAACAGCACTGAATGTGTTATGCAATTCTATAACTGGATCACTTCTACAAAGGACTTGAACCCCATCTCTGAGAAGACCAATGGATAGCTCTACCTCCCAACCATGTGGAACCCTAAGGTCCACTCCACCGAGCTAGGAGATAACATCGAGGCTCCACAAGGTGGAAGTTACAACAATGAAAACAACAATATACAATCTCCATATAGGCATACATGATAACAAGGTTGAACGGATAGGACAGTACTTGCCAAACAAGACAAATCAATAAGATAAGATAGAATCAACCATCAAGACAAATCTGCACTCCAGAGGTAACAGCAATACAAAAAATAGGAAGTAACTATGCTGTAGTAGGGAGAGTGTCATCGCATGGTCCTATCATGGGTTTTCTAGGCTATCTCTCACTAGAATCCACCCATCTATGGTTTTCTTGGTGACCTCTCTATAGGTACCAGCCCCATAGGGTGACACATGCAGACTCAACACTTACTCTCACGAAGACGAGGAAGTCAACCTTGCCAACCAAGCCTTCTCCTCCCATCCTTAGCCTGTGAAAGCACTCAAGGCATGGGAGAGGCATCATACTTATCTTGTTAAATGGATTACTACCCAACCCAACTAGATCAATTATTAGTTATCACTTGCTTACCACTTCCATGGGGTTTTCTAGGTAGCCACTTTGGGCACCAAACCCACCATGGAAGCCACTCCCCCTCATACAACTAGCACCCCTAATCAGTGTTCAAAACAACATACAAGAGCAAGGGAACTGATAACATCTGATTTTCACAATTCAACACTTCCAAATCTCATTTCTATAATAACACTTTTCCCTTATCCATACAACCACTTAATCAAAAACATCATTTGAACCAAAAAATTAACCAAAATAGATTGCATAGCTAACCTCTGGAGTCAGCATATAAACACTATATCACCAATAAGTCCCTTATCCAAAATGGAAGAAAGTTTTAACAACTTGACACTAGAATAGCAACATGTGACTCAAACTAAGAAATGTAATAGACCAATTACATCATTCTTCCATGAATATGATACCTGAACCCCCATACATGAACAAGAGACATAGTATAAGACATTAACTAAATTAAAACCTTAATCATCATAGGCCTTGGAAAAATCAACTTGACCACTCGCCCAAATCCCATTACAACAAAATATCGAATTCACAAGGATATCCCAAATGCAACTTTAATTCTCAAGTAATTAATGAAACAAAAGATGGAGAATGATAATCCGAATATCTTAACTAAATCTAAATCAATGAAAAGTTATAAATTAAGTCCATCACTAAACAATCCAAGTTAAAAAACACATTAATTCCTCTAATATAATCAAAACACACTATATTATATACATATTGCAAGCATGAATTTTCCCATCTAAGATTTACTAGTGACACATCCTAACATAAACAACTACAAGATATAATTATTCTTGTTATAATAACATACTTTTCGTCAACCATCTAACTATTACAATATCTATTTAAAACCACTATAAATATAATATATTTTCTTATAAGAATAGATTACCATTTCCCATTTTACAATTACAATTTCAAAACAAAACACTATACACATTTACCTCAAGGTATAGATTACTGTTTAACATTTAACAATTACAATTTCTAATAAAAATGCTATAAGTGTAAACTGCCATCATGATTTACCAACTACCATTCTATTAAAAGCAACTAGAAATATCTATAAATTTCCTATTTACATACATTACCATTGACATACTACTAACTACAATTTTTAAAGAGATCATCTACCATTACCAAAATATTTCTTTTTCATCTAATATAAACAATCTCTATCAAAAACAATATGTATTTTGCCCCTCGCTACCACTAACAACTACTACAAATTACTTTTACTTTTCTATGCACACCAACTAACCTTTAACTTTTACGACTAAAATTTTCTATTAAAAGAATATAGTAATTATAACTAGTCTAAATCTAATCACTATTAAAACGTTAAAAGAATTTGAATGCAGTACTATTACTAAGATTCTCTACCATAATGTTTTCACTAAAAAAATTCATAGAATTAGTAATTTAAATTACCAAAAGTAATAGTACTCTCAATTGTTAAATTAAGGGTCCTTAAACTATTCATATATTTTCTATTTGTGAGAGATTGATATCAGGTAAGGAATCTTGCTAAAAGGAATTTTAATAAATAAAGAAACTTTCAAAATTGACAAACAATACTTATAGATAAGATCCTGTAAATGGATGAATACTATCACTAAATTCAGCATATCGTAACAAGAATTTAAATAAATATATAATAACTCAGGTTAAGGGGGAAACAATTCAGAAACATTCCGACCATTAATCATTCCAATACTAAATAAAGAGAATGGACATTTGATGCCATAATAATCTAATATGATGCATTCAGGTATATAAGGAGATGATTCCAATACTGCCATAAAGAGATACAATAATATGATGAAAGTTACGGTTGCTAGATATGCAATAAAAGAATTTGTTGAGAAGGATTTTGTAGGACTCTGAAACTTGCAAGTAAATGCAATGATAGATGTAAAGCTAAATTCTAGTTTGTGAAAGGGAAACCATAGATGGGGCACAACTGTTGACAAAATGCTTCAACGAAATGACATCTCATGGAATACAATGACCACATGATATGTACAAAATGGAATTGCAAGAAAATGTCAAAACTTTTATGCAAATGCAATGGGCAAATAACTCAGTCATGTTGATAAGAGCTCAGACTAAGACACAGTTGGATATTGAGCAACTTTATAATTCAAATGTAACCATATTCGAGAGTTGAAGGAGTAGACCAAGTATAACACCTTCGAGATTTTGAGAATTGATGATAAGAAGATCTCTGCTTGCCATAACCAATTCATTGGTAAGAAGGGAAGGTAATCTCCCTATTTAGGCATACACTCTGGTGACGTCACAATCTAAGAAAAGGTTTTACTACCAACAATTTGTAAGAAAAAAAGAGCAACAAATTTGAGGCAACCAAGCGGCCACAAAAAGGTCTTGCATAGACTATGCCTTCTATTACCAGGATTGGAATAAACTAAGCACACGATTGGCACACAAGTATTTCTATTTAATGTAATTAACAAAATAATTAGGTGTCTCAATGGCAAAATCCAGGGTATTTTCAAGGTGTCCATTATAGTAAGGATTCAACCATGTGCTAAAAGGATCCACCTAAGGTGCTATGCTATAGGGTCTACAACTCCAGGAATACAAGAAAACTTTAGCTTTGGATCATGGCAAGAAGACCGACACTAACCAGATTAAAGATAAATGCTCAAGCTTATATGCATACACAAAAGATTCATACTGAGACTCAACCTAATTCTATCGAAATTTATTCAATACTACAATAAACATACCCAGATTAAACTTTGAGCTTTAGAATCCTCCTCTTGCTAAATTCCTCTTTTCTCCCCAATGTCTCCATTCTCTTTTGCACTCCCCCTTAGAGCCAAATCCCCCAAAATAAAAATGGCTCAGCTCATAAATTCTCATGGACATGCATCCGTTACTTGCATCCCACTACTCAGGGAAAATTTAAATTCTTACTTTTTATGAAGATTCCCAAATCTAGAATCATATTCGACATCCAAGAACCATTAATACATTACCAACATTATTCTTTAATTAGCTAGGTACTAATATCCTGAAATTACAACTTATGACAAAATACACTAGGATAAACAGACAATTAATTCTAGTCTATTTTAAATTCTTACAAAGGTGTCATTCCAAGGTCTAAGCTATACCGAATATTATCCAATAAACAAAATTGAAGCATTATTATTTTAATAAGAAGACATCAAAGTATTATCTGACTACACATAAGAATAATTATCACAACTCGACGATACTCCAGAACACAATATTACCAAACATAAAAGGAAAGGACCAAGTGTCACAACACAACTCGAGACCACAACAGAAGACAAGGACTGGCCTAGTGGAATAGACCTCGTGTTATCTCCCATCACTGATACCCATTGGTGCAAGAGCCCGCTCAAACCTGCTATATTAGGTGGAGTCGAGGCTCGGTACCTGCAGCCTGCATCCGAACAATTGGTTGTATACGATCAAATACATCTATGTCTACACATAGAGAGTCAGAGAATCACAGCATAGTAGGGTACTCGAAGCGAGTAGTACTACACCATCTCTGCTCTTGAAACAAGACCATAACCACTGCATTTGAATTCCAATATCAACAGATTTAACGTATTTTGAATGTTTTGAGTATTTCCATTTATTCTTCTGCTCCTTGCTCCGACCACCTGCACATCCAAGGTGAAGCTGGAGGGGCACTACATGGGTTGAACTCTGCCTTTAGGTATGCTGCTATTTTCAAGTATAGTACCCTTCCAAAATAGACCTCAAATTTGTGCTACCCATAGCTCGTCCAATACTCCCATACAATAATTCCATTTGAAAATATTTATAATTTTGAAATTTTTGTATTCATGTTAATTGCCATTTAATTTTGGGATTCTTTTTGTACTACCTAGAGTTTCCCATTTCAAGAAACATTGTTGTTAAGATAAAATCCAAAGGACTTTAGAAAACTATTTATCTAAATGCTATGGTCTATATTAATCTTGTTTTACAAACTGACAAATTAATAACATGCTTGCAAAATGATATATTTAAGATAATTCCAAAGGGAATAATTTGTAATGAAGGTTTGATATATTTTTTTATCAGTAAACTATAGACTAAGGGATTGCTCCCTTTTATATTAAAATTAACCAAAATATTAACAATGTTTGGAGAACCACTAAGAAAACCACCACCAGAATAGTAAATCAAGGTTATAGAAAAATCCCTAATACCCACCTATCTACCACTATTACAGTCATATATAATTGTTTACATTTCTTGTATAAAGATATAAATATATCTATCCAAGTATATATACTAACTACCATATCAAACAGAGCCAACCTTCAAGCATTACTATTTGCTGCATAGTATGTCTCCAATATATCCTACATCTAGTCGTCCTCGACGTTAAGGCCCACCAGCATCTAAAGGAATGCAATGCCCTAAGCCGCTCGCCATCTGCGACCAACAATCTTCTCCACACCAACTTCAACCATGAAAGACCACCAATTGACCACATCCCCTACTATATTTACCCTGTGGAATTGCGTTGGGAGTAGAATTCCAATTCCATAATGAGCAACTTGTAAAACCTCCTTCAAGCCCCCACAGAATTTAGCCTCCACAAAAGACTCCATCAACTTCTAAATCACTAGCTTTTCCTCATTCAAGTCCAATAGAACTACTAAAAACATTGAGGCTAAGTTTTAATTCACCCTATACCCATTTGCATTCACCGTAAATTTCTCCCTGAGAACCCATTCAATAGTAAACAAAACAATGCCACTCTTTGGTTTAGATACTTGCTTCATCCACTTGTCTGAAATTTGTCCCCAAAATGACATCTTCCTTTTGCTGCAAACCAACCTAATTGGTGTGTCCATCGCTACCTAAGAAGGAGAAACAAAAATAATCTCCACCTAGCAACTTTGCCTTACCTCCCAAATCAAGCTACTGCCCATGAAATAACCTCCCACACACTTTGCCATCTCCCTGACACCCCATGGACAAGATGGAATGTCAAATAGATGATCGAGCCCAAATCATTAAATTTTACCTCCCATGTTGTGTATTAATATCCAAGTTGGCTAACATGTCAACCTTGTCATTCCCCTCTCTATACACATGATTGAGAACCACACTCCCAAAGCTGTCAAGCAATTGCAAAGCCTCCCTTAATAAAATATTTAGTTTCTAATTTGAAATCTTCCATTTCCTAATTGCATTGATAGCAATTAAGGAATCACCTTTGAATTCCACCCTTGGCACTTTGAGTTGATGGCATAAATTGAGTCCCAGTCTAAAGCTTAGCTTTGTTATTAGTTCCATGAGCTAACTTCTTAGATGCCTTGCCAATGGTCTCTCCTTTCCAATTGCACACCAAACAACTAGAACTAGACTTTCCATGATTTCCCTTTAATGCTCCATCAAAGTTTAACTTAACCCATCCTTTTATTGGCGACATCCATCTAGTCTCCCTTCTCTTCTTGAGAGTGTCAACACCTCCAACCCCATTAATAAGGAAATTGGAGGTAATGAACTCCATTGTTGACGTAGTAGAGGGAAACCCCATGAAATTTGTGTTTTCAATTCAAGTATGCACCCTTCTTAAGCTTTGTGAAAACTTAACTACTTGTTAAAACATGGAATCATTCTCAGTTGTGGGTCTCCTTTCATGAGAATGAATCTCCAGACTGAGCTAGTTCTCTTATAATTTCTAAACTATGACTTGAGGGGAAAAGGGATAGAAAGATTTAACTGAAATGCAAACTTATTCTAGAATCTAAAACTAGATGAAGTTCTATCATTCACAAACAGATCCTCTAACATAAATCCTCACAACTTCACAGATAGTTACGCCTTAAGTGATTTGCAACAAGGTTTGATGTCAAACACAAACTGCAACCAGGAAGAACAAAATTTTAATAGTATTGAGACAAAATAAAGGATTGAAGTAGTCACAATATAACATTAGATGAAGGATGCAAATATGTGAAACAAGATGATTTGCTATTAGAACTGAAAGGAATAGAATGCATGAAAAGAAAATGTGTGAGCCAGCTGCTGTATACAACTCTGCAAGAGAGAAGAAACTGATGCTAACTGACTGAGAAAAACAAAGTTTTTCTCCTATAAATGTCTCCAAATGATCTCTGAAGAAAGCTAAAAAAAGCTCCTAAAAATAGACCCTAAGTACATTTCCAAGCTACTCATGAAAGCCAAAAATAAAGCACTGAATCTGCCACCAATTTGTGAAGTAAAACTGCAAAACTGCCCTCGCATGTGGTCCCACCATAAAACTACCTTTCTCTACTCATGAAGGCTCCAAAATTCATCCTATATGGCTCTAAATAAAACAAATTAAAATGGAATATTTGATCTATTTTATTAGCCTATAAATTGCCTAAAAATAGTTAAACTTTAAAAGCAATTCATAATTTCATTTCTTTAAAGTTAACTTTACAATGATATGGCAATTTTAATCAATATCCTATCGATATGATTTTTTGCAAGAAATAAAATGATATTTGGTTTATGATTTCACCAAGATATTTACAAGATATCATTAATGATTCTCTATAAAAATCATAAATAATGATGAAAATATTACATATATTTGCAAAAAATGAAAGCCTTAAAGGCTTGACAGCATGGCCTCTATGTCACATTTGTACCACCTCATCTCTACATATGGCTTAAAAAAAACATCGACTCATTGTCTCTATATTGCCAGCATGTCGCATTGACCACCTTTGACCATATCTTCATTCTGGATATTTCTTCACACACAAGGTCCTTGTTTTGATCTCTATACATATATTGAAATATGTGAAGGAATAATAAATAAAATGTATATGTGGGAGGTCAAAGACACTCGACCACATGCATTATCAAATAATATCTTGACTCCAATGTGAGTCGACCACCAATGATAATTAAGACCTTGGTAGATTCTAAAGGCATATCTCATGGTCATGTCCACCTAATTTACTTTATGTTGCTCGACTGAAAGTAAAAAGACTTTTAAAAAACTGATAAGGGTTTCATGTTTTAGATACAAAACCTTTCCTTGTTACAGCTATGCTTCAATGCTTCATTTGACTTGTTCAACTGTGAAGAAAAAGAAAACCTTTCTTATCCGACAAGGGTTTCATTTCTTTGTTCTGTATAAATTGTCTCTCCTCACGACCTTATCTAGACAGTTTTGCTTACCATTTCTCTTTCTCTTAAACACTGCAAAATGTATGGTTCTGAAAGTCAATGTGGGTGTTTGAGAAAAGAATGCAAATGGTAGTATATGCCATGGCTTTACTATGAATGTATCTACATTTTCTTTCACTATACACACTCAGATCTGAAAACTGAAGCAATATTTGTTCCTTTTTGAGCATAGAAACTTCTTTCTATAGCATCATGGCATATGGTGTCACTTTTCCTCTCTCATGCTGTCACTGTTATTGTTTAAAAGAAGTGATGATAGCATGCACTATTCTCTCTTTGTGTCTCTACTTGCTCTTTCTGTGGACTTTGTACAATGAATGATACTATCACTTTTGAACTTTAAACTCCCCCACTTTTTGCAGCAGTAAATATACTTTTCATTTCTGTATCTTTCACTTGTTCATTCAGTGGACGGTAGTTTCAGACTTTTCATATAAAATGATGACTTGGCTGTCATGATATGTTGGCATTGTAACACATGAAGGCAACACTTACTTGATTTGAACACACTGTAACACATGAACCTCTACTGCTCCTCTTTCTGTATTCTATCAAATGTATTATATGAGATGTCCTGTAGGATATGATTAGGTTCATTGTATCAGTTTGACTACTCCTTGTCACATGATGACGATGCTCTATTACAAACATGTAATGAAATGTTCCTTTTGATTCTCTTGGAGTTTGTTAAAGACAAAAAGATGAGCCATCTAGATTGGCTGCCTTGTATTTTCTGCTACAGATTTGCAATACTATCCTATGTCTTTGATAGATATGCAATGAATGCAACATGTGGTAACACTTGTTCTAATACTCAACTTATCATTAGCAAAAAGTGAGGCATAATTGGATATATTTCATCATTTACAAGGCATTTTAAGTTATTGAATTCTGAATATGATTCTGTCACTCCACTTAAATGAGAAAGTATGAAGTTTGGCACTCACCTATCTTTGCAATTTGCTTACTGATTTATAATGAACACTCCAATTGGACTATTGATCATGAATGAGAGAGTAATCTTTAGATAGTCAATACTTGTGAGCACTTACTCCTTTATCAGTCTAATGATTACAAGTGTATTGTGTACTCCTGATTATTATCATGCTTGAGAATGTCATTTCATAACAGTTGGAGTAGTGTATATGCTGTTATATGCACTAAATTTGTCCTCCATCTATTCATGTCATGTTGTTGGTTGCATTTCATACTTTGAAGTGAAATCATGGTCATGTCTTGAAATGGGACTGATGCATATGATTGTCTTGTTACTCTTTCAACTTGTCATGTGAAAGTTATCAATGATCTTCTTCTTCTATTCATCCCTTTTGAGACCAAGGAGTAGCAGCATGCTGAGCTCAACCCTTGTGGGAGCCCATTTGATACCACATACTGAATGTCTTCAATCAGCTTCATGATTTGTCCTATACCTGCACATGAAACAAACATATCAGAATAAAACAATGATGTTCTTATGTTTGCTTCTCTTCAATTCCTTATGCATATGGATGTTCTCATTTGATCAATGCATTAAAATTAAGATATTATGTCTGTCTTGATTGATGAAGGATTTTCATAACTAGAGCTTCTAACGGGACCTTTCCTGCATTTTTTCAAGTACATGCCGAGACCAGGAGCGAGAATTGGAGGCTTCTATGAAGATCAACCCAAACAAGGCAATTATGGCTATGTCTTTCCCTCTTCTTCATTATATGCATAGTGTTTTACTTGTATTTGTATGAGTTCAGATATAACCCACGGCTTGTGTGGGACATCTGATATGTCTTAGTTAACTTCAATGCAATGTTTATTCTCTTATGTATTCAAAATTGTAAATGAACAATCATTGTAGTGAATGAATACTTATCTCTTTTACTACTTTGCAATGCAATGAATGATTGAAACTTTCCTTTTTGCATCTGAACAACTGAACTGCATCCAATACTAAAACATAATCACTATGCATCTAACTCATAACAGAAATAAATTAGACCTCATTCAAAAATGATAAATGTTTTAACTACTCAGCTAATTTTTGAACTGTGGTAAAAAAATGGTAATAGTTTGACACTAGGTTGTTGGCACTACAGGAAATAAGCCCTACCATTTCACCATAGGATCACCTCTTTTTTGAGGTCACTCAATTTATGACGTGGTAGAGGGAAACCCCTCAAGGTTTGAACATTGGTTGTTGGCACTATAGTTAAGAAGCCTCATGATTTCACCAACGTGTCTCCCCTATGAAGGTTTGAGATTAGTAATTAAACATTTTAGATCAATTATATTTTGATTATAGTTTTTAAATTTTCATTTGAAACTCAATGCCTCAATAGATTGTTGAGTCTACATGTAGTTTTCTAGTAGGAATTGGGCCAACCAAGAAGAAGGGGGTGTATACAATTTCACAAAGCATCTATTTGTGACTGGTGATGGTACAATAATGGATCCACCTAGGAGGAAGCAAGGGGTCAAGTGGTAGTAGTCAAGACAACAAGAATGATCAGATTGCAAGATAAAAGTGATTAGATAGAACTCAAGGATAATCTACCTTGAGTAACTGACACTATATTATAAATGAATTCCATGTTGTATGAGGAAAGTAAAATTTCTAGCTATCCTAAAGGTCTTGGTCGAGCTCTATAGATTCCATTATATGGAGAGCATAGCTCTATCCTCATCCTTGTTGAATCTAGATGATGGTCATCCTTGGTGAAGTGTGATGGTGTCTATCTTAGTTAATAGTTGAATAGTATTTCCTTGTTATACCAAGGTGTTCCCTTGTTCACTTGTGCTTGGTCCCAATGGAATGCTTGCATCCTTCCTAGTAACTTTTTTATTATCCTCATGATGACCTACTATTATTATCAACTTATAATAATCTTCAACATTTTATCTTTCACACGTAGATATTTATGTATCAAATTTCATAAATTTTTCAACAAATTCAATTGGTAACTTGTAGGAAAGAATTTAGATTTCAATTTATTTACCATCCTATCTAATTTCTCAATATTTTGACTTACCATTTTCATTCCTTTCCTACTAAGTTTCCTTCCAGCACATAGCAACATGACATTTTAGTTTTGTCTTTGTAAACTTTATTAGGATTAGTAATTTATTCATGGTCAATATTCTTCAAAATCATTGATCTAGTTAGTCAACTCTTTAGAATTCATACTACCAAAATGTTTTGGGGATTGTTTGGAGAGGTAAAAAATATATGAGTATGCAAATAACATTTAATGTATGGTCTTGCATTTGTCTAGTTCTATATGCAATTGTCAATATTTTCTTCTACTTGTATATGACATTATATATGACATTGCAGATGACACTCTCAAATAGAAGCAATTATATAGTGGGAGTAACTATCTTATTGTCCAAAAGTAAAAAACTAATGAACTTGTTGTAACTTTGTTACAATGGTGTTTGACAAATATATGACAGTAACAAGTAGCATTTAAACTTAGAATGGAGTCCTTTATGAAAAGAATTAACCACATAAGTTGAAGACTATAAATTTTGATGATTCTTTAATATCATCCACTTCAATATTCAAAGGTCAATTTTGACCAATAAAAATAGGACAAATATTTACCACTTTTTGTTTTGAATGAGGTGTAAAATTACTATTGATTGTTTGACTAGTAAAATTGATGATATTTAAGTATAGTGTGAAATTTCTATCAAATTAAAGTTCCTATGCTCATAGGAAGTATAGGAATTTATACAAAGGTAACATTTCTTTGTTTGTTAGAGTGTAGGCTAAAATTACATATTCAACCATTATCCCCATTGTTTTCCATTTTTGAGCCTTTGTTTATTTAATTTTCATCCTCTACATATCTATCTCTTTTTTGTAAGATTCCATTCCTTACCACTAGGAATCATGGAATCAAATAATGGAGTAAACATTGATTGACATCCTTGGGTTTTTCTTTTTAAGGAGGGCCTACAAATAAATGACAAGGAAGAAAAAGAAGAAATGAGTATTTGTGTATCTATTTTTGTGTGCCCAAGGAATTGTTGGTGGTGAATTGAGAGGCATACATTCCATAGTGTGTCTATATTAGAATATATCACCACTGGAGATCCCAACTATATAAAATGGAGAGATACAAAGTGGCTACTATGTGAAGATTTTAGAAGAGCATAACTGGTGACTATAAGTTTGAATCTATGATCAAATAGATGATTAAATATGATTGGAAGATTAAGAATTGTTATCATAAATACCTAGGCTATAAGGATGAATCCCTTGTATGGTTAATGGATTTGGGTGCCTCCTTCATACTCAAGTCCTTATGGTTCTACATCAAACATGTGGACTAGGCTTCATCACAAGTGTTGTCCAAGATGAAATGATTGGGTAGTGGTTTAGATTCATCTATGGGAGTGCAACCCACAATGCAACAATGAGAGATCTAATGATGCTTGAGAATCAACTACCTTTGTTCCCCTTGTAGAAGCCACTAGAGGTGTAGTTGGGTTCTCAAGACAAGATGGAAGAAAATCTTTGCAATTTGGTAGGTCTTTCTTGTAAAGAATGGTTTTTATTTATGTTAAAGATACTAGATAGATCAAGGTTATGTATAAAATAGAGGGGTCACATACTGGAGATCCTCCACTATTCTATTGTCCATGTGGTGGCCATTGACAATGTATCTTATAAGAAGAATGAAGATGAGAAGGTCCCATTGTTGGACACAACCTACTTAACATGCATAATGAAAGGCATACAGAAGGCTCAATCCTAATTGAACATTGGCCCTATTTGACATATATTGTCGTTTCCTCAGCATCTCTTGAAAGGAAGGCTTATCTAGTTTTTGACATAGTTATACATGCATCTTCTTTCCACTTTCCAAAATATCTCAAATTGACATCAAGATGAAATGATGATTTCAAAGAAAAGAAAAGAGGATATACTTACGTGGAAATTGAAAATATTACTCACTATAGATCTACTACAACCTTCACTACTACTATAGAATTAAAATAGGGGATTTCATAGAATTTGGGAAAATGCATGCAAATAAAAATAAGATAGCTCAATGATGTTTATTATAAATCTTTAGCATACAATGGAAAAAAAATGAAACAAGTAACTATAGTAAATAAAACTACAAACTAAACTACAATCAAACTAGACAATTGATGTTAAAATAGGATAGTTGTTGCTTATTCTTCTCAAACCATATGCTTAATTATTTTTCTCAACATTTTTCCCCTTAATGTTTAATGACTCTTTTCCTAATATTTTTTTCTAATAAAACAAGTCTATCTCTTGGAATTACCTTCATAAAGATATTTTCTAGTTAACTCTCTATCCTATACAATTGTAACCACATTTCTCCTTATTGAATTAAATGTCTAATTAAGTGATAAAAAATCTATATATGCTTTTTTCTTGCATGAAAAATAGTATTCTTTGCTATCTGAATCATATTACTATTGTCATAATGAATAGCTATGGGATAAATGTATTTCTACTATAAATTTTCCAATACTCTTCATAACCAAACTACTTGACTGACAAAGAGTAAATGCTTTAGTGTTTTATTCGGTGGTAGTAAACATATTTATAAGGGAGGTGTAGTGTAGTTGTAACTGATGGTGTAGTTTTGTAACCGATGGTATAACATCAGTAACCAACAATGTAATAACTGAGTAACCAACAATACTAACATTCCCCCCTTACTACATTGTTCCTACAATAGTACCAAGGTACCCCCCCAAATGCTAATATACTCAACAAAGCTGATTACATAATATGAATAGATATTTTATAGAAGATTTTCTCACAAAGAACAAATCCTAAACCAAGTGGGGCTCCATCATGTTGTCTTGTCTACCCTCAGAAAGGTGTAGCTTCGAGCTGTTTTCTTGAGCTCTTTAGTCCCGAACTCTCAAATCATAGATTCTTGAATTATTCAACAATGATCCCTAAGAGATATGACAGATATCTATCATTGTTTAGTGACCATGAAAGGGTATAATTCTTTATCATATACTCTGAAGCTCATTGCACAACAATCCATATTGAGCTCAACACAAAATCCCAAACCTGTCTCCAAAACAAAATCTTCACAAAACATACATTCTTCAAATCTGTCAGCATCAACAAAGAAAAATAAAACAACCACAACCAACGCCTCTTCTCATGCAAAGCATCATCTCAAAGCGAGAAGCTAACTTGAGATGATGGAAATTCCTCCATCCTCCGATGTCGCCTGCCTCCAATTTGACCATGCTACACTTTATGTCACATTAATCTCTTTGATAGCACAAGCATGTGAGTATTTAAATACCTCGGAAGCACAAGAAACATTTTTTATATGTGTAGCCATGATTAAAAAATGGTGATAACAATTTCAACCAATAATGGACCCTCAACCTTATAACTCCAAAACATGTAATTTCAAATTTAAGAAAAAAATCTTACTTATTTATCCTTTAATAAACCCCTTATACCTATTTATCACTTATTTCACCATAATGCCTTATTTCTCCAACAAACAAACCTTATTTCTCTTTATACCAATGTACTTCAACACTTCAATACATACTTTTTCCTAACTAATCGCTTCCAACCTAAAACAATGAGGATAGGCTAACTGTCCTTTCTTTACTCACGATTCATGCTATGCTGTATGACTAGAAAATTTGTGTGATGTGGCAAGATAAATGACAAAATCTTGAACAATGGCTTTAACAGCAATATGAATGTCAACAACACCCACTACTAGTATGATAATGCCTTAATTGTATTCAAGGATCCAATCTGTAGGCAGCATACCTTAATACCAAAAGTCACTATAACAATCTTTCAAACAACAAAATTTTAGTGAATTTTGTGTCACAACGCCTCCTCCTGATTGTATCAAACTAAAGACATTCTTGAAGAAAATCCAGATGGATCAAGTGATATATGCCTCCTCCTGTCCCCTGCCAGCAAATAACATAAGCCAACATTCAGTGCAACACTTCTTAGCAATGGCTAGATCTACAACGGCTGAATCTTTGCATTTCATATAGGAACAATGAACTCATATGGCCTAGGGATTTCCTAGAGGCACAACAAACTTATATGGCTCAACATTTTGCTTAGCAAATACCTAATGCTTCTATGGAGACTATGCACTGCAAGAGTTTACAGAAAAGATTATGGTGGATCAAGTGGCTCAAAGACCACATCATGCTCCAACGCCCCTAAGACATTCTCCACACTACTCTCCCATCAAATTTATGCAGCAGATTGATGCCTTCCTCATATTGCACAAGGCTCTGATACCAAATGACAAAGAGTAAATGCTTTATTGTTTTATTTGGTGGAAGTAAACATATTTATAAGGAAGGTGTAGTGTAGTTATAATGGACGGTGTAGTTTTGTAACCGACGGTATAACATCAGTAACCAACAATGTTAACATTGACAACATGCTAAGTTTGTTGCAATATATTATACTTCTACTATAGAAAGAGAAGCCATTTTTTGCTTCTTTGAGCTCCAAGTTATAATCCCACTCCTAAAACAACACCCAGATGTTAATTTTTTATCATCCAATGAACCAACCCAGTCTAAATATGAGAATCCAACTAATTCTGAATTCATTCTTGTTATAGGGTGAATACCATGATCCACCATCCCTTTGATATAGAAAAGTATTATTTTTTTTTCTCTCATGTGATTGTCATGTGGATCTATGATAAATTTTGAAACAAGGGTTACTACATAAGAAATATCTAGTCTAGTAGTTGTAAGGTACATTAAACTACAAACCATCCTTCAAAATTGAGTCTCATTCACACTACTACTCTTATCTTCCTTAGTCAACTTTTCACCTTGTTCTAATGGAGTTGTCATTTTATTACTCTTTTCAATTTTGAATAGCCTTAATAGATTTTGAGCATAATTTTCTTGACAAAAAAAGATACCATCAATGGATTTATGTGTCTCCATGCCAAGAAAGTAATGTGTTAATCCAAGATTAATCATCTCCAACTCTTCACCATTTCTCTCTTGACTTCATGCATCATGTTGGAACTATTATCTATAAAAATCAAGTCATCTACATAAATATGCACCATTAGAATTTGGTTACCTTGGTTTTTCATAAATAAAGTTGGATCATTCTAAACTCTAACAAAGCCATGCTACTAGAAATAATTATAAATTCTTAAATAGTAATCTCTGGGAGCTTCCTTCAAACCAACAATGCCTTCTTCAATTTATAGACAGATCTTCTTTCCCTCTTACTTCAAACCCAAGTGGTTGCTACACATAGACCTCTTCCTCAATGAAGTCATTCAAGAACTATGACTTCTTATCCATTTGGTGAACTTTCCACTTATTATGGGATGTGAATACTGAAACTATTCTTACTATATCCCAATGAGCAACTGATCCTCTTCCATAGACTTGTACATATCCTTTGGATATTAGCCTTTCCTTATGCCATTCATTTTTTCCATTTCTCTTATAGTTTTTATATATCCATTTTACTTCTATCACCTCTTTATCTTTTGGAAGGTTAATTGACTCCCAAGTTTCATTCTTCTCAATTGCCCACATTCCTTCTTTCATTACCTCATACCAAACTCCATGTTCCACTGCATCTTCATAATAGCTTATTTTAGCTTGAATTTGAAAATATAAAGCAAAGTTAACATTTTGATTTGAATCCTCTTGATTTTTAGTCCTTTTAAAATTTTATTTAAGAATTTTTACTCTCCTTGAAGGACTTGGAGTTGATTTTGGATCTTTACTTACACTTGATGGAGAAGTTCTTGATGATGAAATTTGACATAGTTGCTCCTACTTGAGTTTCTACTTGGATTCATATAGAGAGGAGTGATGTCATCTGGGAATGACTCTAGTTCCACGGTTGGTAGTTTTTTCCTTCTTTCCACAGCCCTCTTTCATAAAATATCACATCACATGATATAATCACTCTTCTTGATTTAGGATTACAAAACTTATATGCTTAAACAATTTCAGAGTAACCAACAAAAATGTATGCTTCAATTTTTGCATCAAGCTTTGTTCTAGTTTCTTGTAGGACATGCACATAGGCTAATGAACCAAAATGTCTCAAGTGTCCCACACTTGTCCTTTTACCAAACCATGATTCTTCTTAAATTTATTTCTTTATAGGTAATGTAGGATTGTGATTAAGAGTATACACAATTGTTGCTACTACTTTTTCCCAAAACACATTTTCTATATGCTTTTCTTGCAACATGGACCTTGCCATTTTAGTAAAGGTTTGATTTTTCTACTCAACAACTCCATTTTTTTTTATCATGTATATGCTTTTATAATTTTTCTTTTGACTCCATTTTTAGTGCATTATTCATCAAATTCTTCTCAATTGAACTCACCCCATATATTAGTCCTCTAGATTTTAATTGAATAACCAATTTCCTTTTCAAATAAATATTTGAATCTCACAAAAAAACCAAATTCTCCACTCTTCTTTCCTAAGAAGTAGATCCATGTCTTCCTAGAATAATCATCTATAAATGTTAAAAAGTAAAAGCACTTACCAATACTAGGTGTTTGTGTGGCACCCCATATATACGAATTAATTACCATAACACCTATGCCACAACCAATTGCTATCTTCAATTGTTTCTTATGTAGTATCTTAAAACTAAAATTACCATAACACTTATGCCACAATCAATTATGATCTTCAATTATTTCTTTAAAGCTATTCAATCAAGTTGGATGCACCTTCATTGGAAATATTCTATTTGATGTCAGGGGGAATTTCTACTACTAATTCTCCCCCATATTTTTTTATCAAAATTTCACAAGATCCATTATTAAACAATACTATATATTTGTTTTCAACTAATCAACCTACACTTAAAACATTTGTTTTATAAATAAAAAGCAATAGAATATCTTGAATATTTTTCTACTCACCTTGGTTGGTGTGTATAGATAGAATGCCTTTGTCAATAATTTATACTACCTTATTTTCTCCAAGCTTCACTTGACCTCTCTTTGTTTCATCACATTTTATTAATAAGTCCTTGTTTCCCATCATATGATTGGAGCATCTCAAGTCAAGAAACAAAACATCACCCTAAGACTTCTCTACCATGTGACAAGAAAAAAACATATTAGATCTTGAATGCACTACTTCATGACAACTAAAATTTTCCCTTTTATTTTGTTTGTGACTCTACTTGACTCTACACTTCCTCTCAAAATGGCCAAATTTGTTACAATAATGGCATTGTATATGCCTCTTATCTAAATTGCACTAGGAGGACATTTCTTAGAGCAATGAGAATGATGAGCACTAGGAAGACAATACAATCTATTGTCTGAAGTCACCAAGTATGCTCAATTGTGAGCATAAACATTAATTTTCACTCTTTGATATCCCCTCCTACCCCTAGCTAGGTAAATCTCAAATTCATGTCAAGTAAAACGGCATGATAGACCAAAAATGGTTGGAAAAACATAGAATAAAAAAGAGTCACATTTCTGTTATTCTTATTTGTATAATTTATTTGATTGATTATATCCTCAAAATTGGTTCAATGGAGTATAATCATCAAGTAAGGAAACTATTTCTCAATCCTAGTGAATGGATATGTTCTGTGCGTTTAATTTGCACATATTAGTGTAGTTTCAATTTTTTTTAAATAAGTTGCAATAGTGATGTGGGTTAGTTTGTTTACCAATAATGTTTTTAGTAGCATAGTATATTAGAGTAGGCCAAAGTGTATGTTTCAATAATAGGGATTTATTTTAGTTGACTTCATTTCATTAAGTTAAGAGCATATTAGTTGTGATATAGTAAGACATTAATAAGGTTGCTCTATATTTTAAATTTTAGAATAGTTTGTAACAATAGTATGCATGTATTCTCCATTTGATTTTAGAGATTTCTAGTTTCATCTTTGAGTGTATTTGAGTCCATAGCCCAATGGATGCTCTTCATCTATTTATGTGGTTTGATGCATATAGGCATGTGTCTCTTGAGATAAACCAAGAAATTATGTGTAATTATTACACTCCCACTCAAAATAAGTTATGTATGCACTAGTAAATTTTGCATTTTAGTGTTTGCTACAAAATCAAATAGAAGGAATCAAACTTGAAATAGTCAACGATTGTCTTGACTAGATTAATATATGTAATGTATGCACTAGTACATTTTGCATTTTAGTGCTTGCTACAAAATCAAATAGAAAGAATCGAACTTGAAAATGGAAACAATTGTCTTGACAAGATTAATATTCTTCAATGTAGATAGTTGAATACTAGCTAGCATCCTAGAGTCAATATTGTTGTTGCAATCCTAGATCTTTAAATAGGCCCCGATAATGAATTGAACACATTGTTTTATAGTAACTAGTGCATCTATATATTTTTTAAAAATAGATAGTGACATTATTAGTCCCATAGAAGGAAGGATACTAATGCATCCATCGGATGCAATAGCCCTTGCCTGGTAGCGAATCACCATCGTGTATTTAAATCTTGAAACAATAAAGCTAAAGTATGAAATCATTTATTTTAAGCTAGTATTTAACTAAAACAATTTTCCTGATCAAAGATTGGCAGGCACTATGAATAGTAAGTGTGAAAATTAATTAAATGAATTAAATGTTATGGGATTTCAAAATGAATAGAAAGTGATAAATTTTTATCAGATTTCAAAATGAATGGAAAGTGGCAATTGTTGGCATTGGTGAGAGGGTAAGAATATGCAGTTGAATTTTTTTTATCATTGTTAATTATTGAATTGAATTTATATTAGTGTGATGTTAATAAGAAAATGAATTATTAATTGATAAATTAGTGTAGTGTCATGTTAAACAATACTATTATTGTTAATTGTTAAATTAGTGCCATATCAACAAGCAAACAAATTTAATGTATTAATTTGGTAAGAAAACTATGTTGATTTGCAAAAAATAATAATAATTTTAAAATAATATTTTGTTGGATTTGTAATAACTAGTCCTGTGATGGGCAGGATACTAATGCATCTATCAAATGCAAAAGAATTTGTGACTGGATTCACAATAATTACTCATATTGATGGGCAGGGTGCTAATGCATCTATCAGATGCAGGAAAAAATATGTAGCATCCAATCGATGTTGAGTATTTCAAGTTTGAAACAACAGGGCTAAAGTAAAAACTCATTAACTATTTTTCTGTTTATGAATTTGCTAGTGTTGTGAATAGTAAGTGTGGAAGTGAAATAAACAGATTGAATTTTAGTGGATCTCAAACTGAATGGAAAGTGGCAATTGATATTGCTCACGAGAAAGTACCAATATGCAAATAAATTCATTGGGTCTTTAATTAGTGTCATATCATCAAGTAAATGAATTTAATCTATTTATTGGTAAAAAAAGTTAATCAAAAATGCAGAAGCAAAAAATAAATATATAAATGATGAGCAGGGGTGGATTTGATGGTAAATGATGAGGATGGTGATGGGGGCAATGGCAATAATGACCTAGATAAGTGGGTTAACACTATGGCCAAGTAAGGTGGCATTTGTTAAACAATAAATGACAAGTAAAAATAAAAATAGAGATTCAGAAAACACAACACAACACAAATTTACAGTGGTTCACCAGAAAGGCTATGCCCACTCTCAAGCAGGACAATATTATTATTCACTGTCTTCTTCAATACATTACAATACACAACAACATGCTTTATAAAAGCAAACACTATAGAATGTGAAGAGTTAAGAGTCATTGGAGGGAAAAACCAAGTGACTGTTGGGTTTCACATTCAACAATCTCCCACTTGAAACCCAACAGTAGCTTGTAGGAACAATAATATCCCCTGTATTTCCATTTTGATCATCACTTTGAAAACTCCACAGGCCTATCCCTTGGCCTACACCTCTCAGTAGTACCAACAAATCCTTCAACATATTTGACTTCTACCTCATCCTTTTCAACAATGTCTGACTTCTCTCTAGTCTCTTCTACAATTTCTTATCTTGTAGCCAAATCTTCTTTGATTGACACTTAGAGAGCCAGAGGCAATTCTAGATCCAAATTTGGATCACCACCAAATTCAAAGCTTGTTCTACTTGTAATTCCAGCTACAACAATTCCTCCAAGCACAAAACACAAAAAAATATAGCAGATAAATAAAAATAAAATCAAAGATTCAACAATTCTAGCAATTCCACCAAATTCACCGCCAACTTTGATGGCAATTTTCTTAGATTTAGCTACTCCGTCTTTCGTATTGGTTGACATATTCCTAGATGCACAAGTTTTACTACCAGCACCATTACAAACTGATTCCAAACTTTCACTTTGATCACCATTACAAACGGTCTCAACTTCATTTACCTTCAAATTTTCACTCTCATCGCCATTAATTTTATCTGTCCCAGGTTCTTTGGCATCAACCTACTCACCATCATCTAAATGATCCCCAAAACTTTCACTATCAAACATAATAAGAAAACCATTAATAATAGGATCAGTTTTTGCATCTAATTGATCTAAAAACCTTTATTGAGAAGTCTAATTTTCACACAATGATGAATCTGAAGTAGGATAAACAACTCCCACTTCAGCATGACTCTCTATTACATATAGGGTGCCTAATTTTCTGCCCCTTGCAATTACCAAGGCCCCCCTTTTAACTTTGCATCTATTTGATTCAAAACTAATCTCACAACCTTGAGAACCCAATTGTCCAGCTGAAATTACATTTTGTTTAAGCTAGGGAACATATCTAACATCACGTAACAACCAACTATATCCATTTTTTAGTTTTAATGAAATATCCTCTTTGTGAACAACATCACAAGATTAATTTTTACCAAGAACAACCTTACCGAAGTTACCAATTTGTAGATTTTCAAAATAGTCCTTGCACGGAGTGACATGAAATGATGAACCTAAATAAAGCACCCAAATATTAGTTGGAATTTCTTCTTCAGTTAAAAGAAGAACACTTGCATCTTCTTGGTATGCTACATTGGCTTCAGCTTCCTTTGGCTATTCTATAGATTTCTTGTAAGACTAGCAGTTCCTTTTTATGTGACCTTGCTTGCCACAAAACTAACAAATACCATCTCCACCTTTAGATTTTGATCTTCCTTGTGACTTTCCATGCTCCATTGGATTCTTCTCTCTTTCTCTTGATCTTCCTTTGTCTTCTACATTCAAAGCGCTACCTAATGTTGAGGTCTCACCCATGCTCTTCCTATGCATTTCTTCACTCAAAATTATTCCAAAAACATCATCAAATTTTAACGTATTTGAACTAGAAATAGAATTACTAACAACCATAAACAAGATATCCTAGCTTTCTCGAAAAGAGGACAAAATTAAAGGAGCTCAAACTTCTTCATCAAAACATATTTTTACCGAAGCGAACTGACTGGTAACTATATTAAAATTATTTAAATGTTCAACTACAGAACTACCTTCAGCCATTTTTATATTAAACAATCGCCTTATTAAAAATACCTTATTCGATGCTGAGGGCTTCTCATACAACTTGTCCAAAGTACTCATTAACTCCATAGATGTGGTTGCTTTAGATATGTTGAATGCTACAGATGGAGACAAGCACAATCGAATCACTTCCAATGCTTTTCTATCTAAAATATCCAATCTTCATCTAGCATATTAGCCAGTTGCTTTGCCTTAGCATGTAATGGTCTCCACAGATCTTTCTAGTATAGAAAATCCTCCATCTGCATCTTCCACAATGGATAATTATGGCCATTGAACCTTTCAATCCTTCTTCAATCAACATTGCTCCCACTCAAACTTGAATCTCTCCTGCCAAATGATTGAGCACAACCTACTCTGATACCAGTTGTTAAACAGTAAATGGCAGATAAAAATGTCAACAGAGATTCAGAAAACACAACACAATGCAAATTTATAGTGGTTCACCATAAAGGCTACGTCCAATCTCAAGCAGAGCAATATTATTATTCACTATCTTGTTCAATATGTTACAATACACAGCAACATGCTTTATAAAAGAAAACACTATAGAATGTAAAAAGTCAAGAGTCATTGGAGGGAAAAACCAAGTGACTGTTGGGTTTCACATTCAATAGCATTGGGAGCCAGGAGGCCTAATTAGAGATGGCTCTGAACGGGAATGGGTGATGCTCGGAGACAAGCATTGGGGTAGTGAATAATGGTCCCATGTGGCTGGCATTTTTGTGGTAGGAGCTCCGGGTGGGAGGTCATTTTCTTAAGGTTTTTTAGTTGAGGTGAAGGACATGGAGCTATGAGTGGTCTTAGTGGTGGTGATGGCCTAGTGGTTGGATGGAGAGGGTGGATGAAGTGTTGACCCAAATCTAGGGAAATAGAAGAGGTGGCATTGGGCTTGGTGTAGGTGCTGGAGGCAACAGTGAGGGTGGAGGTTTTAATGTGGACTACTGGTAGGTTGGCAGTGGTTGGGGGGAAGGGGCTAGACATTTTGTTCTAGTAGTGACCCTACACATGGAGGATGTAGAGATAGATCCTGATTTGGTGGAGGTGCTAGTGGGGAGTTAGGTAGAGGGGTCATGGAAGAATAGGTGGTGGTTGATGAATGGAGCTGCAGAAGGGGCCTTGGTGGAATGATTGTGGGATGCCATTTTTAAGCATGTTATTTTGGTGCATACTTGTAGTGCTGTTATACTAGCAATGAAGGTGAGTGGGAGTGGGCTGAAGGTGCGTGTTGAGGTCAGCATGTAGAAGAGTGGGGGCTCTTGTCGAGGACATCGTTGATTTTGGCTGCTAGAGGTGCTAGCCTATCTATGGTGGAGGAATAGTAGGCACTAGTGAAGGAATGAAAATATTGCTTTGGTTGGAGCCCATTGCTCTTTGTCTCAATGGACCCTATGCAATTTTAGGTTAGCCCTGTGGGAGTTGGGTATGACAATGGCCATGGCATTTCTGGCATCTTAGGGGATGAAGGATAGTTGACGACAATTGTAGGTTGGGTGTCGATTGAGGACTGAGGGGAGTTTCTCTCAAGGATGCTGTCTAAAGTTGGGCTAGGGTGTTAGAGGAGGATCATGTCTAAGCTGATAGTGCTAGTGATGTTAAAAGATTTGGAGGAGGTTTTGGACTTGGTGGTAGTGGTCCTCCAAATGTTTCAGAAATGTTGCTAGTTGATAGTACTTTGAGAATTTGGTAGAGTTTTTGAGTAGAAACCAGGGGATGTGTCATTGTTGGCCTCAATGGAATTGTCATTTAGGACCTAGTGGTAGTTACAAGTAGTGGTTTGGGTGTTGATTGGTTGCAGCCATGTTGGCAATGTTGGTGTTGACTGTTGTCTTGGTGGTGGGTTTGTAGGTGGTTCGAACTAGATGGTGTGTTGGGTGGGGCAAGTTGTAATAGCAGTTGCGGACTTGGTGGTGGAGTTGTTCATTGTGCCAAATTCAAATCTTGGCATTTACAATGTTTGTCTTTTGTAAATGACGTTTGGAAAAACTCTTGTCCTTCTCTGTCATCACAATAGGCAGATCTTTGGTGAGCATGCCAAAGTCTTTATGATTACCAATTATATATGTAATGTATTTTTGTAGATTACTTTGGGAGTGAGCCTTTGGGGTCCTCTTTCTGGTAGTTTTTCCACATTGGGAGCAAGTTGCTTGCTGATGTGGCCTCTCATTTGCATTTTTCTTTCCAACTCATGATTTTTATTTGTATGTCCATATGGAATTTTGGTTTCTGTTATCTTTGGCAACCTTTTGATGGCCTCTATGCCCTTCTTTGCCCATTCTAGGCCTCTCTATGTACCTTCTTCCTTTTTGTTTTTAATGCATTTCGTATGGGTGCTTTGTAACTTTCTCCAAAAAACAAATATATATATATATATATATATATATATATATATATATATAAACATATTCTATTTTTTACAAATGAATTTAATGAATTGATTTAGAAAAAATTTTAAACTAGAAATCGATGTAAAAAATATATAAATAAATAAATAGTTATATAACCATATTCGGATTTTACATATTCAATTTTTTGGTTATTGTTATTAAGCAAGGAGGGAACATATGATCAAATGTATCAATGAAAAAAAGTGTTCTAATAAAATTTGAGAAAAGAAAGCCCGCAATCCTACATCCTCTCTAATAGATTGAGTTGACAAGGATACAATAATTGGTATCTTATAATGAACAAACTTTTCAAGGTTAGAAATGAACATATATTGTAGGTAGTTGTGGGTAGACAAAATAATTTTGTCATTTGAACCTACTATCAAGGAAATGGCTAGCTTTGTAGGTTATGTATTATAGTACACAAAACTAACACCAGTAAAGTTGCTAGTTTATGTGTGTATGTGCTTGCATTGAATTAGAGCTATTTTAATTGTTGCTTAACTAATTCAATTTGTATCTTTCCTAAATGTCTATATTGTTACAGACAAGAGGGCCATTTGATTAGGGGTTGCTTTATTCACTAGAATTCATTCTTCCCAACTTGTACAACTTTTATTATTAACATGAAGTGCCTTTGTATCCTTTGTTTTTACTAATAGCTAATCACCCTTTTCCATGTCCCCACTTTTGAAATCAGCTTCTTGTAGTCTTCAATGATGCTATAAAATAACATATATTTTCCCTTGCTATGATTAATCTTATATCTTACCTAAATAAACTATATTTTTATTTTGTTATAGTTAATATGGTCATTTGATTGGGGGTTGCCCTATTCTCAAGAATCTATTCATGTTAATTTTTGTAACCCTTCCATTTGGCTAAAATCACTTGGACATTCTCTGTTGAGCCTAACCTATATTTGGGTTGTTTCTTGTTTCCACTTTACAAATCCATTTATTCCGATCTTTAGTGTTCTTATTTCACTGTGTCAGGTTACTTTCATCATAGGAGTTGCGCTTTTAATAATTGGTTGCTACACCTGATATTTCCTAAAGCTACTTGTTTTTGCATACGATCAAGAAATATATTTATTTTATAGAGAAAATAATTAAGCATTGTATAGGGTATTGATTAGTCATGACTAAAATTAGTAGGATTTGAGGCTGATTCAATCGATTGTCAATTGATATTATGTCTAGACAAATTCTTTGAATACAGTTGTTGAAAAACTTCTTGTTAACAAATGAAAATGAATATCTGTATATTGTAATGTATAGATCATGGTTTGAATTACTTATAGATTGATGTCGGTAAGATACCATTGCTATTTGTATCTCATCAAAACTAGGTGCACTCCCCAAGGGATGCCCTAGAGGTGTAGTTGTCCTAGGGAGGCATGCCTAGTATTTAATTTGAAGACCCCCAGACTTTGTTGGAAGGCAGGAGAAGAAAGGATAAGCTCAAAAGAAGTGGTTGTGAATCATTTTGGTCATCAAGGAGAAAGACATGAGAGAAACAAGGGGAATTTAGCATTAAATACACATTAGGGAAGACAATAAAATTAAATACTAGGTGGGTGGGATAGGGATCACATGGGAAATGATAAACACAAATCAAGTACACAATGGTCAGAAACACATGAAAAGGGGACACAGAAGAACATAGATATAAACAAAGAAATCTTCAACAACATCTAACTCACATAACTCTTAGAAAGTTCACATCCTCATGTAATATTCCTACCACATGAACAACTCCTACTCTACCTCTTATAGATGATCTTCTAGAAGACATGTTGACACTCTTGTTAATAAGAACCTACTGGTGTAATCACTCTAATTACATTCCTACATAGACTAAGCACAAATATAAATTAAATTTTAACCCTCTCTAATATTATTTGATGTAAATAAAAATAGGGTTTCAAATTGAGGATAGTATGCCATTGGAACTATATCAAAGTTAAATATGCTAATGAAAATCATTGTTGCTTACACTAGAAAATAATATTTTATTATTGCATAATATTATTGTTATAGATCATGTTACAACAACTATGAAACTTGCTACATAATATTTTTCAAATGGCTACTAGCAAACTACCTCACTTCTTGCATGAAAAGAACCCCCCACAAGTTATTTGAAAATCCAATATAAAGATTTTGATTCTAACATTGGGGTTGTTGACTCTTTTCCTTCCATGTTAACCCTTAGTATCATGTTGGAATCTTGTCTTCGTTCATTTATAGAGTTGTAATTATTTCCAAGCTCTCTATTCAAGAAATAGTGAGAAATTTAAAATGTTGATTATTTTCTTTTATTTTTCTATGTTTTTATTTAGCCTGTCCATGTAACCTTTATGTTGGTTGACATGTTTTTGTATAACATGCCCCCTTCTACTTGGGCTTTCACATCCTCGTTCTCTCAATTGTGTGTTAGTTCTCAAATGTGTTGCCCACTAGCGCTAAAAGCATGTCATTTGTTTATACCATGTTCCTTATTAAGACCACCATAAAACTATTATGAATTATTTTCCATAGTAGTTTTGTAATTACTTTAAATGACTTTCCATAATATTTGAGTAACTATTGTGAATGACTTATTCTAATACCTATGTAACTACTATGAATGAGTTTTCATAATACTTGTGTAACTCTTGTGAATGACTCTGCATAGCACTTGTATAACTATTGTGCATGAATTTTTGTAGCACTTGTGTAACTACTATAAATAAATTTCTACAACACCCATGTAATTGCTACAAATACCTTTCTACATTACCTGTATAACTATTGTAAATAACTCTCCAGAACTATGTTTTTGCTATAGAACAATCTTCTATAACAATAATTAAAAAGCTTTATACAATCTACCAATACATATTCCTAAAATCACAAATTCTTTTTGAACAAGACAAAATTATAAAATACTTCTACACTAGCAACTTACATCTCTATAATCTTTCAAATGTTATGAGTAAACAAGTGTCACATAGTGATTAGTCCATGTTGTTACAAGATATTATAAATTATAGTTAATATTAATAGTTAAAAGTACTAGAAAATATTGATTGTTATAGTTACCTTGCTACAATGTAAATAGTAACTTTATACTAAAAAAACTATATTTAGTTTATTTGTTTAAGTTAAATGCCATAATGAGAAATTTTGTAATGTTAATATATGTTGTAGTTGTTCATATAATTTTATTTAAAGACTTTGGCTATGGTAATTGTCAAATTACCAAAATTTATATTGTTCATGATCAATATCCCAAATGCAAGGCATTTGCCTTGACCAGTGGATTGAACTAGCAAGCATACAAGGATCAATATTCTTTGCCAAGAAAATATGGTAGGGTCAAGAAGCAACATAAATTATAGTTAGGAAAAGTAAATCTAGGATATGATCCCTTGCTCAAGAGAATAATTGCTTGTCTAGGATGTGTGTTATGGTGCAAAAAGAACACTCACAAATTTTAATTAGCTTTTTTCTTGTTTCTAATTTTCAAATCCACTTCTTGTAGTATTAAATGAAACTCTTTGGCTATGTTGGATAAGATTAATCATAGCAATTGGCCTTTTAATATCACTTTTTTAGAGTTAGCATCTCCTATATCTACTTGTTTTTAGGACACTATTGTTGATGCTAGGTGGCATATAATTAAACATGAGAAAAAACTCTCAATTTGTTAAGGAAGGCATTCAATATTATCGAAAAGATCATGTTCCATGTGTCCTTATGCTTGCTTAAGCCAATTTAGTGCTTATTGGTCCTATGCAAGTTCTTAATGTTCTGACTTGTTAAGAATATTTGTTTGCTATTTGTTTTAATCAATAGCTATGGTTGTTCAATGTAGGCATTGGGTAGTATGGATGAAATGGTTATCCTCAATTGAATATAAATTGCAAAATAGTGTCATTGAATGTGAGGTGTCTATCAAGTGGATTTCAATGACATAATCACGGTTCTTTTATTATATGCATTTGAGAGGATAGGACTAATGGGGCTTGGTGCTAACAATATTTAATTAAAAAAAAAATATTCTATTAAAAATAATGTTAATTTTAAAATTTATCTGCCTTATGTTATAGTTCAGAAGTAACAAAGTGACAAGAATTTCATCCAGATTACTCTGCATTGGAATATTATGGTCTATGGTTCTAGAGGTATGTTTGGGATGTTGGTGTGTATCCTCAACTCAAGTGGTTCATGGTTTGGAGGTCCTCTAGCAATCTTTCTAGTGTGACAGTCATGACAGTTAGTGTTCTTAAGTTCCCATATGAAGATGCAAGCGATTCTAGTTATTTGAGGTGGTGCGGTTGTTCTTGTTGATTTCATTGTGGTTGTGGAGGTCTCTGGATCATGTAGCTATTGTGTTGGTGGTCTGCATTGAGGATTGAGCTCGTAGTTGAAGATTTCTCCTTGGGTGTTTCTATTCTTTCTAGTGTTGGCTGACTGGATGCTTGGTGCATGTTGTAGATGATCTAAGAGAAGTTCTATGGAGCATGGCATGTTGTTCGAGGAAGATTTGAGTCCCAGCTATGTTTGGCCAATAGCGTATTGGTCTGCATGTAGCATTTTGTATTAAGTCAAGTATTGTGATTATAATTGCTTGTAATGCCTATCTTGGAGAATGTTCCAGATAGATGATTGTAACGCTGACTTTGATGTTCATTCCAAAGTCAATGTCATGTATAAATAAGTTTAATGAAGTCATGTAAATGTGTCCATGGGTGTGAAGATGCAGAGGTAGTGAAGAAGTGTTTGGGGGCAGAGTAGATGTGTTGTGAGCTTAAATGGAACTGGACCTTGGCATGGAGAAGATAATGTTTCTTAGTTCAACCTTTCAATCTTAACCATGTGAATATTGTTAGTAGACGGTGAGTCTCTTGGAGCAATGAGCTCTTGGTAGTGTGCCTAAAGGTAGGTGCCTTTCCATTTTTCTATTCTTTTAACAGAGAATAAATCTTGTGGGTTAACCCCCACCATAGTTTTTCCCTTAACTGGGTTTCCACATAAAAAGCCTGGTGTTATGTGTGCTGATTGTGTTGTTGATTCATGCTTTCATGGTTATATCATTAATCTATTAATAAGTGGTAAATAAGATTAAATACAACAAAAGATAAAGTTTTGTGACAACTGATTCACTCCCACTCTCAGTTGTCTGTGCTAATTTCAATAATTGGTATCAGAGCCCATTCTTCTAAAAGAAGCTTGACCTCTTGAGGAAATCCAGGATGTCTACATACAAGAAGGATAGTCCAAGATTTGATGGAACAAATTACTCTCTTTGGAAGAATCACATGGAGTGTCATTTGTAATGCATGGGTGATCCTTATTAGTTGATAACTAAGAATAAGTATACTCCTCCATAGAATGGTCCTACAACTCCATATGAAATCAAAGAAGTGAAATACAACATTCGGGCTAAAGAAGCATTGTTGAGTGCCCTACCTGATACAGAAATGACAAATGTCTTGAAATTGCAAACTGCTCATGAAATCTAGAAGAAGTTAGAAACTTTGTATGAAGGTGATGCATATGTCAAATGTGCTAAGTTACAAATCCTGAAGGGTAGATACAAATGTTTGAGGATGAGTGAAGATGAAAACATCACTTCATACATGTAGAAGGTGAATGAACTTGTGTGCAGTATCAGTTGTGCTGGTGGAAAACTAGAAGAATCAGAGATTGTTGCCAAGGTACTCAAATCCTTACCTACTTCATACAAGCATAGAGTTGCTGCTATTGAGGAGATCAAGACTATGACAGATGTTACAAGGGATCAGTTGGTCAACAAGCTTTTAGTATTTGAAATGAGTGAGTTTGGTGATTCTCTTCCTAAATCAGAATCTACATTTAGGCCAGTGTTTTTGGAAAGCCAATATTTGATCTAGGTGAGAGCTCTTCAAGAAGACTAACCAGATATGAGAAGGCATGGAAGGAACTTGAATAAGATGAATCCGAGCTTGAAGAACTTGAAGCCCTTGTTGCCAAAAGATTACCAAGAGGATCTGGTAAGTATGAAGGAAAGTTACCTTTCAAATGTTTTTCTTGCAATAATATTGGTCATTTTGCTTCAAGATGTTTGGAGAGGGTTTCAAAGGTAAACCCTAATAGACCTAGGGTTCAAAAGAAATGCTACTATGTCCAAGAAGCTACTGATGAAGGAGTCATAGATGATGAATCTGATATGGGAAGTACCTCTAGAAATGAATGGGTGTTCATTGCTATCAAAGAAGAAGATCTGGTGCCTACTGAATCTGCTAGCTATGTGAATGTGGAAAGTGCCTTGGCTGCTCAGGTTGAAGAAAAGGATGAATGGGTGATTGACAGTGGATGTTCTTATCATATGATTGGTGACAAAAGTAAGTTTGTAAGTTTGGAAAGATACGAAGGTGGAATTCTAAAGTTTGGAGAGAATTCAGCCGATAGAATTGGTGGTAGAGGATCCATCTCTCTTGATGGTAAGAATAACACTAATGATGTTTTGTATGTAGAAGAGTTGAAGCATAATCTTCTCAGTGTTGGACAGTTGGTTGACAAAGGGTATGATCTTCAATTCAAGGATGGAAAATATAGAATTTTGGGAAGCTCCAGAACTAAGATTGCATTTGGTACACAAACTAGAGGTAGTATCATTCAGTTAAGTGGTACTGGTAAAAGTTGTTTGATTGCTTAGATTGATCAGAGTTGGTTATGGCACAGGAGAATGTGTCATGTAAACTTTGATAACATTGTCAAGATAAGTACTACTCAGGCTGTGAGAGATCTTTGAAATCTTGTGAAACCTGCTAATAGTATGTGTAAGGAATGTCAGTTGGGAAAACATAATAGAGCTACATTCAAAAGAAAAGAACAATTTTCAAGTGGAATGTTGGAACTTGTGCACACTGATTTGTGTGGTCCTGCTAGAGTTAGGAGTTTGCAAGGAGATAGATACTTTATGTTGCTAATTGATGATTACTCCCAAATGATGTGGGTCACTTTCTTGAGAGAGAAATTAGAGGCTCTTGACAAATTCAAGGTGTTGAAGGCTAGGGTGGAGAATGAGATTGGTGTGAAGATAAAGTGTCTGAAATCTGACAGAGGTGGAGAGTTTTACCTTTGGTGAGTTTAATGCATTTTGTGAAAAGCATGGAATAAGAAGACAGTTATCTACTCCTAGGACTCCTTAGCAGAATGGAGTTATGGAAAGGAAGAACCAGACTATTCAAGAGGCTGCTAGAACCATGATGATAGAGGCAAATGTTCCACATGTCTATTGGAGAGAGGTTGTGAGTACTATTGTTTACACTCTTAACTAGGTGCAGATCAAAGGTAATACTGGTAAAACACCTTATGAATTGTGGTTTGGTAATAATCCTACTGTGAAATACTTTAAATTTTTGGTAGTAAATGCTATATCAAGAGAGATGAAGATCTAGGCAAGTTTGATGCAAGATGTGATGAAGGAATATTTCTGGGCTATTCTAACCAAAGCAAGGCATACCGGTGGTTTAACAAGAGATTGAAAAGGATTGTAAAATACTAATGTCAAGGTTGATGAAAGCAAGGAGAGACCTTCCAAGTCTTGTGGTTATGAATCAGATGATCAAAATGAAAGTCCAAATAAAGGAAAGCAAGTTCAAACTCAAACTTAGATTTAGATTACTTCAGAGAATCCAGTGACTCAAGAAGCTAGTGCAAATTTTGAGGAAGAAGTTCAAGAATCAGAAGTTCAAGAAAATCCCAAAAATCCTAGGTATGTAAGGTTGAATCATTCTAAAGATCAGATTATAGGAGATAAAAATAAAGGTGTTCAAACTAGAAGAAAAATTACTGAAGAACAAGTGGAGTATTGTTTGATTTCAAAGATTGAACCAAAATCAGTGAATGAAGCTTGTAATGATGAAAGTTGGGTAAAAGCAATAGAAGAAGAATTGTTACAAATTGAAAAGAATCATACTTGGGATCTTGTTCCTAGACCTCAAAACAAAAATTTGATTGGAACTAAATGGGTCTTCCAAAATAAATTAAATGAAGATGGTGAAGTTGTGAGAAATAAAGCAAGATTGGTGTGCAAAGGATATTCTTAGGTAGAGGGAACTGATTTTGAAGAAACATTTCCTCTGGTGACAAGAATTGAAGGAGTTAGATTATTTCTTGACTTTGCTGCTTACAAAGATTTCAAAGTTTACCGGATGGATGTCAAGCTAGCATTCCTGAATGGAGAGTTGGAAGAAGTCTACATTGAGCAACTGGTAGGATTCCAGTTGTCTGATCAAGGAGATATAGTCTGAAAATTGAGGAAAGCATTGTATGGACTTAAACAAGCCCCAAGAGCTTGGTATGCAAGATTAGATAAGTATCTACTAAAGTTAGGTTTTAACAAAGGCACAGCTGACAGTAATCTTTATTTCAAAATTGATCATGAACACATCTTGATTGTTGAGGTATTTGTTGATGATATCATCTTTGGTGGAAATGAGAGCATGTGTAAAAAATTTGCTGATCAAATGCAAAGTGAATTTGAGATGTCCATGTTTGGTGAAATGAATTTCTTCTTAGGTCTGCAAATCATTCAGTCAGATAAGGGCATCTTCATATCTCAGTCTAAGTATGTGAAAGAGTTGTTGAAAAAGTTTGGAATGGAGGATTCAAAACCAGTGAGTACTCCTATGATAACCAGATGCAAGTTGAGTAAACATGATGATTCCCTTAAGATAGATTAGAAAAGGTATAGATTAATAATTAGAGAACTACTTTATCTAACTCAAACTAGACTAGATATTATGAATACAATTGGCCTTGTTGCTAGATTTCAAGCTAATCCTAGAGAATCTGATGTTGTGGTAGTCAAAAGATTTTTTAGATATCTAAAGGGGACATTTGATTATGGCTTATGGTATCCTAAGGATGATGATTTCACTCTTCATGCATATAAAGATGCTGATTGGGTAGGAGATGTGGATGACATGAAGAGTACTAGTGGTGGTACATTTTCTTGGGAAAGAGATTGGTTTCCTGGTTGAGCAAAAAGTAGGTGGCAATATCTCTGTCTACTGCAGAGGAAGAGTATATAGTAGCAGCAAGTAATTATACTCAAGTTTTGTTGATAAAGCAAATGTTGAAGGATATCAGAATTGTATTTGAAGAGCCTGTTACAATCTTATGTGATAATTCAAGTGTAATAAACATCTCAAAGAATCTGGTGTTGCATTCATAGACAAAACACATATCCATCAAGTTCAACTTTTTGAGAGAGAAGGTAAATGAGAATGAAGTCAGATTGTAGTTTGTTTCTTCAAAGGATCATATTGTGGATATCTTCACTAAGCCTCTACCTAAGGACACTTATGAGTATCTCAGAGTGAAGCTAGGGTTATTACCCTCCTATTTAGAACTAAGGTGCACTAGTGTGCATCAGTCTGGTGGAACTCACAGTCATATCTTGTGATCTAGATTAGTGTTAAGGGGATGCTATTTAGGAGGAGTAGTCAGTATGTTAATTTTGGAGTTCAATTTGGTTTTATCTAAGAAACAAAAAGGGGGAGAGATGATTACAAATATGTTCCCTTTGCCATTGATGTCTAAGGGGGAGACAAGTCATGTGAAAAACTCATAAATAAGTAGTTGCTGGTGAACGGGGGAGCAGTGAAGAAAGTGGTTACATATGTTATAAGAGAAAGGGGGAGATCTCCTTGTCTTGATGGTTGAATCAGTTTTTCACATCATATGTTGCCATCAATGATAAAAGGGGAGATTGTTACAAATATGTGCCTATGATGTGTTGTCATTGATGTCAACATATCTTTTTGTCAGAAATAGTGAAGACAGTGCAGTTTAATAAAGTAGATTGCTCCACATTCTTAGTGAGATGAAGATCAGAGTTTGCAGATTAAAGGGTTTTGTAGAGGATTATCTGAAGTTGCTCTAGTTAAGATTTGAGAGGTCCGCATGGAGGATTGGTGAATTAATGGTCATCTGAGTAGAACCAGTTTTGCAGTCGTTCAGAGGTAACAGAGTGACAAGAATTTGGTCCAGATTGCTCTGCATTGGAATATTATGGTCTACAGTTCTATAGGTATGTTTGGGATGTTGGTGTGTATCCTCAACTCATGTGGTTCGTGTTTTGGAGGTCCACAAGCAATCTTTCTAGTGTGACAGTCATGACAGTTAGTGTTCTTAAGTTCCCATATGAAGATGCAAGTGATTCTGGTGATTTGAGGTGGTGCAATTGTTCTTGTTGATTTCATTGTGCTTGTGGAGGTCTCTGGATTGTTTGCCTATTGTGTTGGTGGTCCACATTGAGGATTGAGCTCATAGTTGAAGATTTCTCCTTCGGTGTTGTTGTTCTTTCTAATCTTGGCTGACCGGATGCTTGGTGCATGTTGTGGATGATCTAAGAGAAGTTCTATGGAGAATGGTGTGTTGTTCAAGGAAGATTTACGTCTGAGCTATCTTTGTCTGATAACATAGTGGTCTACATGTAGCATTTTGTATTAAGTCAAGTCTTGTGATTGTAATTTCTTGTAATGCCTATCTTGGAGAATGTTCCAGATAGATGATTGTAAGGCTGAATTTGATGTTCATTCCAAAGTTGATGTCATGTATAAATAAGTGTAATGAAGTTAGGTAAATGTGTCCATGGATGTGAAGATGTAGAGGTAGTGAAGAAGTGTTTGAGGGTAGAGCAGAGGTGCTATGAGCTTCAATGGAACTAAACCTTGGCATGGAGAAGATGCTTCTCAGTTCAACCTTTCAGTGTTAACCATGTGAATATTTTTTTGTAGACAATGAGTCTGTTGGAGCAGTGAACCTGAAGGCAAGTGCCTTCCCATTTTTCTATTCTTTTAATAGAGAATAAATCTTGTGGGTTAACTCCCACCGTAGTTTTTCCCTTAACCGGGTTTCCACGTAAAAATCCTGGTGTTATGTGTGTTGATTGTGTTTATGTTCATGTGTTGTTGATTCATGCTTTCATAGTTATATCATTAATCTATTAATAAGTGGTAAAGAAGATTAAATGTAGCAAAAGATAAAGTTTTATGACAACTGATTCACCCCCCCTCTCAATTGTTTGCCCTAATTTCAATAGGGCTATCAACTTTGTCAACTCATCTAGCCTTTTCTCATTAAACTCTTGTCTAGATTGTGTTTTAGCAATTGTTTTGAGAGATTCAAAGTGTGTACTTATAGAGTGAATTAGTCCCTTGAGTTAACATGTGGTAGACAGAGAGATATCCTTCCAGTAAGTTGGCACCAGCTTTTCCAAAATGTTGGATGCATCATTTATGAGTTTAATATCCTCAATGTGGGACTTCAAAATCTGTTTTCTTGCTTTAGCTTGGACAGCTAAAGCCAACTTGAATATTTGAGTAGGAGACATTGTGTTCAGGTTTATTGGACCTTGGATTGATTCAGGCTCATCTAGAACTAATTCTTCTTTTTCCAAAAGCTCTTTTACTATCTCCACAGTGTCTCTTGCTACTTCTTTAGACACTTCTTCTTGACTTTGTTCAAGAGGTTCCATGCCCATATTCTCTTGTTGATGAATATTTTTCTCCAGTGTAGGGCTTTCCTTAGCACTATCATGTTCTTGATTATCAACTTTGATCTGCTCATCAATTTTCTCCTTGTTATCTGGATCATCAGTTTGTTGTCTTGGAAGAAGACTTGTTTTAGTTTGACCCTTTTCAATAGCAGGGGTTTGATCAGATTCTTCCTTTTCCTTTTCTATTACTCTATCTTTTACCATAGAATTTATATTAGTTTGCTTCAAACCTTGATCCATGCTAACTTCCAGAATAGATGTGTCATATCCAACATTTATTTCTTCATTGTCATAGACGGTAGGAATATTGTTTTTCTTCAATATTTCCAAAATGGTTTCCTTTATTTCCTTGACCATGTCTATTTCTCCTCTCATTAATTAATTCAAACTTTTCTTCTTTCTCAAGGCATCCTTGAGTTCCTTGGAAATTTTGGCTTCTTCTTCAAGAGTGATCTCTAGACTTAACCTTGTTAGTGCATGTTGTCTGAGTTCAATATCTTTAGCCATAGCAGTTTCTTTTCTGGCTGATAAAATACTTCCCAAGGTATCTGGGAGATCACCAATGATCTCAATGAGAGATCTATTGTATATGTTCAAGTACTTTAAGGTGGCTTCTCCAAAAACCCTTTTATCAGCATCACTATAATTATTATAAAATTCAGCCACAGGTTTTAAGTTTCCATCAATAGTGACAGATTTTAATACATCCTCAAGCTTTAATGTGGCTTGAGACTCATCTACCTTCTATCTTTCGTTGGGTATCTTTCTTCCAGATGACTTCTCCTTTCAACTTTTGGAGACTTTAGTAGCCTCAACTTTCATTTTCTTTACATCCTCATCTGATTCTATCTCTTTTTCATCCTTTTCTCTCACACTGACATAAAATCTTTTCCCCTTCATCTTCTTCCTCTTTGTATCTTTATCAGAGGGTTTCTTTGAAGATGTTGTACTAGATCAAGTAACAGAGCTTCTGGTAGTCTTTTGTGTTGTTTTAGGCTCTCTTTGTTTCTTTATAGGTTCTTCCAAAACCTTAGCCTATTCAAATTATTGTTTTTCCTTCTTTGCTTTCTTTGCATTTTCTCTTAATTCCTTGAGTTACTCTTTAGTGATGCCATACCTTGCAGCAATTTCTTCCACCTCTTTTCTCACTTTTTTGGTGGATTCAGCTTATCTAATTTCAACATGGAGTTTCACAGATAACTCCTTATATGTTCCAACCTTGGCATCTTTAGGTTTGTTGAGCAGGTGTTGGCCATAGTTTTCCAAAATTTATTCATCTACCTCATAACCCATGGACATTACCCATATGGTTCTAGGTTCCACAACCTCCATTAAACATTGATCCTTAGTGACCATGAAACTATTAGAGAATAATGAATAACAGAATGTATGTGAGTGCTGGCAATTGTTGTAGATGTGTCAACTAGAGTTGTAGAGGTGTCAGTTATCTTGAGTTAGGTGTCATATTAGATTCCTAGTTTGTAGGGAGTTCTTGAGCTCCTCTCCTATTATAAATATAGTCTCTTTTGTTAAATAAATATAAAATAATTTGTGCAGCTATTGCATTTGTCCTATTGTTTATATTTTTCTCAATATTTTATCATGGTATTAGAGTTGGTTTGGGTGTGACACCACCATTGGAGTGCCCAAGAATATGAAAGCATCTTATAGGAAATTAAGTTTATTGTAGAGAGTGTTGTCTTTTCTTTTTCTCTGCTGTTAATATTCTGCCCTGCTAGGTCGACATAGTCTGTGGAGATTGCTGAGGAAGAGGCTTATTTGAAACCTATTCTTTCTATTTCCTCAATATTGCAAGCAACACTTGCAAATTACTTTCTTGCAGTCCCAGCATTTCTATATGCTATTAATAATTATTATGGCCTCGATAGAAAGGTTGTTTCTATTGGGGAGAAGAATATTTTGATCTTTAATCTTGGTGGAGGGACTTTTGGTGTATCACTAGTGATAATTGAGGAAGGGATTTATGAGGTGAAGGTCACGGCTAAGAACAACATGCGAGTGGGCAAAGTGGACGCTTTCTTCAACTGCATAGATGACCATTGAAATAGACTTCCTGTTGTTATGAGTTGCAGAGCAAATGGTGGAAAAGGTGATGGCTATGAGAGCAAGAGTGTTTCCTTCTTTTTGTCAATGTGTTAAATATTTATGTGTAAAAGTATTGTTGCTGTGATTAGCTAGACTGGTTGTATGAAGAAGAAGATGAATTTATTCTAACTACTTGTTGATATGAACTATTAAATGTTGTGGGGATCATCAAAGCACAATTTAGAAAATGTTGTTAGAGGAAATATCGGTTCCTTGAAATGCCTCCATTTATAGTGTTGGAGGAGGAGAGGTGCATGAGATCTCAAAGGAGCAATGTTGTGCTCATGTGAGAGATGGAGATATTTTCAGTTCTTCATTAAGGGGGACTGTTAGAAAATAATGAATAACACAATGTATGTGAGTGCTTGCAATTGTTGTAGATGTGTCATCTAGAGTTGTAGAGGTGTCAGTTAGCTTGAGTTAGGTGTCATATTAGATTCCTAGTTTTTAGGGAGTTGAGCTCCTCTCCTATTATAAATGTAGTCTCTTTTGTTAAATAAATATAAAATAATTTGTGCAGCTGTTGTATTTGTCCTGTTGTTTATATTTTTCTCAATATTTTATCAGAAACAAATTGTGTCCTTTTACTTATCAACAATTTTCTTAGGAATTCTTTCTCTATAGTCCATCATACTTTCAAAAATTCTTGAAAAATCCCCATAGGGCTGCTTTTTGCTCATTATAACTTTCCAAGTTGTTACGACAATTTCTAATTTGCATAGCTATTGGTTTATTACTCAACCAAACCAGTCCCTTATGATTTGGGAATTCATTCAAGAAATAGAAGAATAAACAGATAATTAGCATACCATACTTGAATGGATAGTTCTTGCTTTCCTTTATCTTCTTCAGATTCTCTAGTAATTGGGTTCGCAACAATTCACACAAATCATAATCTGCATTATCTTTGACCATTTGATAGGCAGTGTATATTACAGTACCAGAAACTGAATTCTCCCGGTTTGAGAAGTAAACTTTGTAACCTATGACCATTGAGGAAAACTTTACTGCAGTATCAGTGATATCATTTATCGTTAATGCCCTTTTATCAAATTTTTCTCCGGTAGCATTTGTAACCATTTGATTCTTGACCGCCTTCAATAATGGCACTCTTCCAATGGAGTTTAGTCCAGTGACTACTTGAATTTCCTCTTTTGTTATTTTGAAGGGTTGCCCTTTCCCTAACCACATGAATTCATTGTGGATTTGACTAAGGATATACTAGACCCACTCGTACTCTGCAAATGTGGTAAACTCTACATACTAGATGAATTTCTTCTCCTTCAATGCTTTGTATTCTTCTTTTAAATCAAATTGATCATTACTTAAGTGTTTCAGGAATAAATCTAAGAATTTGTCATCACCAAGCTCATCTAGGGCCACATGGATGTATGCCCTAACATCTTCCACATACAAGACTCTGTAGGGTTTTTTTGAGAATGCACCCATTGGATCCACTTTAGTTTCCTTGTAGGGGTGTTTCTTAAACTTAGGCCAAGGTGATCAAAGATATCTATGACTTGTGGAGTTGCCATTGCAAAAATTCAACAGATTCACAAATGAGGTTTCAATGAACATACCTTGTTTCACTGAATTAGGGTTTCCTTTCTTTGAATGCTTCAAATCTTGGTTGTCACTACTTAAGTTTAGCTTCGATCTTTCTTAATTTTTGATATCTTTGAGTGCAAAGTGATTTTGAAACCAAAAAAGTTCCTTCATTAAATGTTCATTCCCAAAAAGCTGTCAAAACACTTCCCTATAGAATACAGTCGATTAGGATTGCTTCACAATATGCCACATTGACCCTTTTTCTTCCAGTTTTTCTTCTAAGAGCTTTGTCACATCAGATTTCATCATACACCTTCGTGCTAGATTCTGGCACCCACTTTCTAGCAGGGAGATTTAGATTTTCAACATTGCTCCCCTTGACCCAGAGCTCTCAATTCACTTCCTGGAAGAGGTATCTGCACTGGATATTGGTGTGTATCGATCACTGACTTCAATTACTTCTTTCTTTATCCATACCTTGTCCATTTCTTTCTTGGTTTTAACTGGATCAACTTTCTCTTTTGCCTTATCATTTCTCTACTCTGTCTTCCTTTCTTCAAAATAGTAATTTCTCTTCACATTCTTGCTTCTAGAAAATCTTAAAATATGTCCAGATTTCCTACAATTGAAGCACACCACATTCTTTTGACCTTGATTCCTTTTATTGATTGGATTTGATCTATATTGATTAGCCATATGTCCAAAGCTATTGCATGTAAAACACTTTCCATTGAATGATTGACTGTTCGTTATATTTTTAAAAATGTTTCTTACAAAACTTCTGCATTCATTTGATTTGTCTCATTTTATAGAATGCATTACACCTAATAGAGTTCTGACCAACTTTACTTTTGCACTTAACTTCACTATGACCAATTTTATTGCAATTGAAACCCTGAACAGAGAATGATGGAACATTTTGATTTATTCTTCTCCTACACTAAGTAGCCTTATGACCAGACTCATCACATAAGTTACAATAACCATTGAAAGATGGATGCCTTTGATCATTTAGTTGTCTAACTAGAGGTCTTCTAGGTCTTCTTCTCTGATTTCTGAACTGGTTTCCTTTGTTTGGTTTTAATTTAGTGTTTGTTTGACCAGATTTTGAGCTTTCCCCTTTCTCAAATCCCAATCGTTACTTATCATTGACATTCTTCTGGCTAGCAATCATTTCATCAAGCTTTGCACTACTTATCTTGAATTTTTCTTCAAACCTTCTGACCTTTTCAAGATCAGATTCGAAACATCTTCTGCTCTTGTTCTTTCCATAAATTCTACTTCTAGTTTATTCAGGGCTTCATTTGTTGATATCAATTGATCAATAACTTCTTTATATTTGTCTTGAAATTTCTTGACTTGCTCTTTTAGGTTTGAGATGCATTCATCAACTTGTTGTCGATTTTCTTTTAGATCCCTGACTTCTGCTTCAGAATTCTCAAAATCCATAAGAGCTGCTTCTAGTTGCCTGTTGCTTTCATAATTTCCAAATCTTCTTGCTGCCATGATTACACTATCCCAGATCTTCCCCAAGCTATTAGACTTTTTCCAAGGAATCTCACTCTGATACCTATTGTTGAACATCAGGAACACTGAGAGGGGGGGTGAATTAGTGTTCTAAAAGTCTTTTGATGTACTTTAACTTTCAACCATTTTCCAAAGTTAATTAAACAAAGGCATAACATGCATATGAACAACAACCATAAAAACATGACACATAGAAACCAAGATTTTTACGTGAAAAACCTAAAATGGGAAAAACCATGAAGAGGATTAGCTCTTAGATATATATTGCAATCTTTACAAACAATGATGTTTGGGCTTGGTCACTCCACTGGCTAGGATCATGATAGCTCATTGCCATGAAGTACAACTAGGCCTAGCAGGCTCACTACCTCAACCCTAAACCTAGCAAGATTACAATAAGGGTTGTTAAACCTTGATGGAGGCTCACTGCCAAGCTCACTACCTTGATGAAGAAATCTCACTATAAATTACACATGAAAACTAAATACTACAAAAGCATCTGTCACTACGCCAGGGTGCAGTCATTTAGCAACTAAATTCTAAATCCCAAGTCTTCATCATTGCTGATCTTCTAACTCTGCTCTGCTATTCACATGGTTGCATCAATCACTCTTTCTTTTTTTCACCTCACAATTGAAACTCGTCACCTTTATATAACCACATCATGATTTGATCAACAGTCAGGTTGGCATCTAAGAAATGAAACATGTACATAGAAAGATGTAGCTTGTCAGCTTAATCCAATGCACTATATTATGTGGACCCAAAACTTTTCCCAAACATGTTCATATAGGTCAACTCTAATCCTTCAATCACTTAGGTAGATCCTTCAAACATTATCTCTTCTCTACACAATGATTAATCATACTAGTCAGCCTGTTCTTCAAGAGCATGCTTAACAAGTTCATCTGCTGACTTACAACTTTTACTATGAATCAACAAACACCTTAAAAACCATATCAAGGACTCTTTACACCTTTCCAAACTTACCCTCAGAACTGCAAGGCATGATATCATCTTGCAGAGAAATGCAGACCATCAGAACTCAAACTCTGTCTTGGTCAAACTTTGTCAAACACTGTATCAATACTCAACACCTTGTAGCTATCCTTTCGGTGTACTTTAGATCTACCAACTCTAGAATTAGACACTTCAAATACATGTTTACAACTCCTCAAAACCACATATCACAATACTCATTTGTGGAAGAATGCTGACCAATGCACTATACCCTGTTCATAGTTCCTGTTATACTTTTGCTTACCCGGACTTAGACATTTCTTCAAGGTGACTTTCAAGGAGGTCAAGACTTAATCTTTGAAGCATAACATTACCAAACAATTGAGAACATTATACCTGAACTGGATTACTAGATCATCATCTATGGAGGCATATTATCCAACTTGTTGTCCTATACTCTATGCACATCCATACTTAGCCATTTCTTCCAACTTGACCTAAAATATGATGTGATCTTCTAGAGTTGTGTCTCCCTGTCATGCTGAAGAGATCTCTGAGCCCTATTGCCATCAATGACAACATACAAGACCATATCGAAGTAGTGTCTCTTGCCAATAGATATTAATGCATTAAAGACCAAAAAGGTATCTAATTGGAAAATGAAGTATATTTACTTCAATCCATTTAGAGGAGCCTTGACATATTGGACTCTTATCAATGCTCTCACTACTATAGGGAGGAAAACAAAGTTGTAAATTGGCTTGGAAATCTAGCCATAGACCAGTTTCTAAGCTCCAAAGTTTTTAATTTGAGTTGACATAATCTTCCTTGAGACTTTCAACATTTGATACAGTAGGATAAAATTTTGAATCATGCCCACCTGGTGCTCTAGAAAGATAAAAATTTAGGTGGGTGAACAAAAGATATATTCAATCAATAGACTATTGGTTTTGTATCCTTAAGGTAGGCATAAAAGGTTTAGTACAAATCCAAAATTTGTAGACTATTGGTTTCACATCCTTGAGGCAGACATAAAATGTTTATTTCAAATTCAAATTTTTTTTGGATAACAATCAAGATAAACTTTCATATCGAGAAGGGATGTAGAGATTTAGTCTTGTCTTACAACATATCCAACAAGTTTTTTCTATGAAGCCAACAGATCTAAATTAACTACATCATACATCAAATTACAAGCAAAAGTTAAGTTATTAGCTTTGATGATATGGAGGAAATTTATTCAATCAGATCTCAAGGGTCACCATCATATCAACTTGTAGGGATTTATGGTACTTCTAGTGGATTCATTTTCATTAACTTTGGTAGGGAACTAGATGACGAGGTGTGAGAAATATCTTGAAACATCATTTCACATGACAAAGTATTCATTGTTTCATTTATTCCTTTCCACCTCTAAAACTTTCTAAATGGGCAAATAGCCCACATATATCACATCATAAATGGCAATTTATTTCACTTTGATTTTGTAATCTCTTTTCTGTTTCTCCAAACTCTCTTCTATGTGTAGGTGTATCATCAAGGCAATGCATATAAAAATTTAGACCATGAAACTTTGGGTTTCTCTCCCCCCATTGAATTAGGAGCCAATAGAATAGGGTGCCTATGGCATGATAAAGCTACAATAAGGTTTTGACATTGATTGCCCACATGTGAGTTCGCAGTTAGGATTGTCATTGGTGATTCACTACTCAGAGCCTCCTCCCGGGTCCTAAGGATCTCTAATATGGCCTCAATCTTCTTGTCAAATATCATGGACTTAGTTCAAAAAGAAGATTTTATCGAATCAATTGGCTTCAGTGTCATCCATGAATATCTACTTAACCCCGATAGGTGGAAGTGCACATTGGAAGAGTACAATTTGTTCAACAAATAAGCTCTAGTCAGTGGACTCTTTTTTATCAATTTGCTTTGCTTCTCCTCAGCTATGGCTTGTGTCTTTCATACTTTTTAGAAAGGTCTACGCTCCAACTATGCTAACACTTTGAAAAGTGCATTCGAAGTCTATCATTTCCATCTCCTACCTGGGTTAGATGCTAAGGCCAAGTAAATTTTTAATGCCATAAGATTTCTATGTTTGCATGCACTAAACTTGTTTCCATGACCTTTGTCAATGGTTCTACCTAAATTACTTGCTCCGCCAATTGCTCTCTTCCCATCTAAGAAATGTGAGTCCTACCCCGACTAACAATTTTTGTGGTCGGTAGTTTATATTTAAGTATTTTGTATTTATTTCAATTGGTCGACATGATAATAACTGCAAGCCTTAGTGATGTTTTTTTGTGTCTTGGCTTTTTTTTTTCTTGGTTTTCATAGTCTGGCTCCATGTAATTACACTTATTTTATTAATCCACGAAGGGTGTTTATACACTTTTTCTTTTAAAAGAATTACCATTCATCATGCTTTACAAATACAACTTTTTAATGACTCACAATTTTATGTGGCTGTTACCTTAGAATAGAATTGAGTTGGGTTAGTTGAAATATGTTCACAAATTTGACTTCTAATTATGGATGCATAAAATAGAAACTCAAGATATGTCTCTAGAAATATGTGTAGGTGAAATTATATAGGGCTGATGTTATTTGTTAACTTTTATATTGAAATGTATCCTGTATATGCTTTTCATAGCACAAATAATAGTCCTATCAAAATGGGCCAAAAACAAAGGGGAAAGGTGTATGCAATTTTCATCTTTACATTTTATCCTATCTTTGACTTCCATGTGAACTACTATAAGAATACATGTCAAAGTAAAATAAGTGGTCAACATGAAAGTAAATATTAAGACACTCATGAAAATGATATTGATAAGGGCACGAATTCTATGTACTCTCCTCACTTATGAGTGCTCTACCTTTAAATTTGTGAAACATAAAAAAATTAATGTGTAGACCCTTCATTCATTTAAAATATGCACAAATTACAACTTGATTAAAATTTCAACAATCAAGAAGAGGAAGCGAATCCTTGAGAAGTAGATTCTACTCGGGGGAAGGAAAGGAATTTCCTTAGACCAACAAAAATCAAAATGATTTCTCCTAGAGTGAAAAAATGATATGATTATGCTTGGAGGAAAATTAATCATTGTTACCATGAGTCAATCATTTCAATTGTTCTTACTAAGGAAATGTTAATAAAGATGAATACCCCCATTCCATTTGGTTGCATACAAGGTATCTAAGGATTTTGAAGAAAGGAGAAAAATATATTATCATGTAAATCCACATAAGCATGTAAGAATGAGGATATAATCATGTGATATGAATGCAATAATATAGTATGATGTGTTCATGAAGTCATACACATGAATGAGGGAGTAAGGTGCCCCTTAATTTTACCCTGATGAGGGAAACAACATTTATGTAAGTGTAATATATAAATTTGATAAACATTAGTATCATAAAATTTAAGAATGTACTCATAAGCATATGTAAATATAGGATCATGCTATAAACTATAATCATGGTAATCTTAAGTGAATATGTAATTACAATAAGGTAACATCAATGTAGGCACAAAATCAAACATGATAATTAAAATATGTGATCATTACAAGGATATGATCCATAGGATAAACATGTTTCAAACATCATAAATGTATAAAAAACAAATTTATACCATAAGTAGGATTCCCCCAAGTGGGGAAAAAATGACATGTAAGGAACATGAAACAAGACATCAAACATAATATAGCATGGGAATTGAGAATAAAATCGATAAGAAGGTGAGGTCCAAAACTAACATGACATAACCAACAGCCACAATAGCGACAAGGAATCAAAAGATAATGGAAAATGTGAAGAAAGAGGATTGCATCATACATGGCATAAGAAAAAGGCCAAATCAAAAGTAGAACCTATAAAACAATATATTATTTTGTTAACATGGTGGGTGGTTTCTAGTTGCCTCATACCTTGCATCATGCCCAGTCTAGAATATAAATAAATATAAATAAATACACAACACAAGAAGAACGCTAAAAATGAAGTTACATGAGCATATGGTCAAACCCTACTTATGTTACCATGAACCACTAAAGTTGTCTTTGAATCATCCACATGTTAACTTAGAATATGAAAACAAATAAATATAGAAGGAAAGACTAATATAGATAAATAGATATTTAAATGAAGAATATACTCTCAATCTTGTTAGTACTCAATTTTTTTTACAACCCTAGAAAATTAACTTGCAATCTAAAGCTTAGGAACATAATTCAATTCCAATTAAAATGGCAAGTCTCATCATTGGGTTGCTAGTGATTATGGGCCAACTAACAAGAGAAACCAACTCTTCTACACTTTTTCCTATATATGACCAAGGAGGGTATTCCTAGAAATATTGGTAGGAGAATTTAAAACAAATGAATAGACTAGGTCACACAACCTACTCATACCCTATGTGCAAGTATATCCCAATTATTTGTCACTAGATGTCTATCAGACTAGCTTACTGGTCTTTGAAAACTAGATATATAAATTCTAGAATATTGACAACATGTAACACATGTAACTAAATATGTAGCACTAGTTTATATCCCCTAAGATTAATCCCCTTATACCTTTCATACTTCATTTTCAATCTAGTTATCAAACATGTTATAATGCATCAACATTTTTACCAAGACATTGTCAAACATAACATAGGCCAATAAATATTTAAACAATTTCATCCCTTTTTAAAAAAATTATCCCTTTTACTATAATTTAACTCATCCTTGAAGATTGTGTTCACCTTTACAGATTTCACCTTTTGGAAAAAATTGATCCTTGTGGCAAACTAGGAAAATTAGAGTAGAATGCACGTAAAACAAAAATAAATCCTCTATATTTAGCTTCAAATCCACTTTAAGGAAAGTTAAAATTTTCCTATATAGTTATAGCATCAAAACTAACCCCTCACACCAAGTTTTTATAGAAAAAACATCTCCTATGCTCAAAATCAAACATTTCAAAACATTTTCATGCCATACAAGCCAAGTTTTAGAATGCAAAATTGAAATCAAACAATGTTGGGTAATAATTGTTTTCATAATTGATTTTCAAATCATATAATTATAAATCTTAATGCATAACTTAGACCAGAGTCACATTTAAAAAATTCAAGTATAATTCAACCTTCATCCTCATAGCTAAGCACTAGTAAATGATGCTACACATGTCATGTATCAAAGAGTATATATTTAAAATAAAATAGGATGAGCACACATACATTTCACTAGTAGCTTTCAATTCATTCACATTATCTTCCATAGTTTGACCGACTATGTTCATCCTTTCAAGAAACACACATAACCACTACTCAAGGCATTGAAAACAAGATTCTTAACTAATCCATTACAACATGTTTCAAACCCTATCTCTACACAATAAAGAATTGGATGAACAAAATAAATTCCAATGAGATACACATGGTTATGACCACATATCTATAATATGATATCCATCAATTTACACTTCTAATTTTAAGATAAATTACATCTTAATGCCTATACAAATGTTTCCTTCAACATATGTGTTTTTGATGACATTCATGTTTCAAATATTAATAGATTAAAAATGTTTCCAAAAAATTATCCATACAAGATTATTATTTGACACATGAATTCAAAAATCTATGATAATTTACACTAATATTTATTACAGCACATATCATTATCCAACATTGGTGAATGGATATAATTACAACACTATTTCCAAATTTATATTCAATAAATTTCTACAATTATAAACTAAAAATTAAGAACATAGGAACTTCTCCAAGCTCCCCATTTCACATAAAAACATCTCCAAATTTTAGACCAATATTAGATGTCTACCACCCAACTATGTGGATCCTTGACGTGTACCCCACTAGACTAGGAGGTGAGCTCTTAGTTTATGAAAAACACACATGCCATATACATAGATTGGAGAAATATAAAACACAACAACATGTTAGTGTAGGTTTTTTATTTTCTTTAGTTGGATATTATTGTATTTTACTATATGTTTATTTAGATTACTTAGTTGGAGAGAGTGGGTCATTCTAAGGGTAGATTGGATATTCCATGAGTGTAACTCTCACCTATTTTTTGGTAGTTGGACTCACTTCTCTCATTTTTTGTATTTGTCTCCTTCCTTTTCTGTTGATGTATCCACTCATCTAGCTTGTATTTAATAATTGAATTGCAATCCCTTGATTAATACATTTTTGTTTCAATCCATATTGTTGCCTTGCAATCTTTCTTGGAAGTTGTCATTATTTTATGTTTTATTCTACAATCATTTGTGAAATAATGGTTTAAGTGTTTATTCTACACTAGATGTGTGCTCATGTTTTTTGTATTTTCTAACATGCTTTAAAAGCTTTGTAGTATCTAGGGTAGATCATTCAGTTTCAAATTTTTAGGAGATCCTTCCTTTTAGGGTTTTAGGTGTGGTTTGTTTATTAGTACATCATGTAGCTTTTTGAGATACACCATTACACTTTTGAAGCATGAGAAAGTTGAGATTGGATTTTGTTTCACTCAAAATAGATTCTAGAAAGATAACCCTCATTTTAATGTTTTCTATTTGTTTATTTGATTGAGTTTTGTATGTGGTGTGAATTTTGGGGCATCTTGGCCTAAATTAGACTACACCATTTGAGTCAATGACATAGAAAAACTTTAGCATGATAATAAATGGGAATATTTTAACACTTTATCTAGGGGCTAGAAATTTTCTTGCATATACATTATTCAAAAATCTATATGTATTATGTATGTCTTATACAAGCCATACACTATACTACCTATTAGGATTAAGGTGCCATCAACCTTGTAAATCTTGTGTAATTAATTACTCCTAATGTCATTTATAAATTTCCATAAGGGAAGATGTATTGACCAAGAAATAGTCTTGTTAAGGGAAAATTACCTTATAAAATATTGTAATTTCATAGTCAATCTGGATTTTTCATCATTAGGTCATAAATCTGACGATAGAAGTTATGTTATGGTTTTTTTCCCTAGATCAAAAAATTATTTTAATATGGGCATTAGATTATGGTTGTAGAGAGTTGAGACTAAAAACCAAGTGTTGTTGGGTTGAAGACTAAAGGGGAGGTCATTAGTGATGTATTATAAACTCTATTGAAGTTAATATAGATAGGTGCATCACTCCATATGTGTATTTTTTTCCTAAAATGGTTTCTCCATGTAAATATGGTGTTATCTGTTCAATTATTTTGTTCCTTTATTTATTTGTATTGTTGATTTGATTTCCTATAATTTCTATTTAGTTCTACATTAGATTATTATAAGAGTTGAAATTATATTTCCATTCTATAGTTTTTCACCTTGATTTCTAACACTACCATCACATTAGTTCATGGCATTTGACATTTGGTCCTATTGTGTTCTTAGTACAAGGTCAAATTTTGTGTGGCTATTAAGGTTGTGTGATAGTTTTATTGATGCCAAGGTACCTTTAGTGGCCAATCCATAGAGCTATCATTTTAAATAATTCACCATGTACATGTTGTGGAATACATAAGTGTGCTACATGGATGACCCCAATCACTCAAATGTTTGAACCTTTTAACTAACCATGTCAATAATTTTTTCACAAACACTATGCATGCTCACAATGACCATAGACATTAGTTGAGAAATTTCTTCTCATGGGTGCACTCCCAAAGGCCTCCTTAAGTTATTTGTGGCCTTCATTGTAGTTATTAGGTTCTATATACAAAGGTTGTGTCATGCCCTAGTGAACCGAATTTTTAGGTTTTACTTCATGGTTCTAGGAGTTATAGAAAATTATACTCCTAATACATATTTTATGTTTTTATCAGCATGGTCATGCTCTCTAATCAACTGTGAGGCCTTATCTATTATTTTTATAGCTATTTAGGTTATAAATTATGACTAAACAAGGGATTTATTTTAGATTGACACATCATTCTTATTGGTCTATGTATTTAATATAGGGTATTAGCAAATGGTTGAGGTTGCACAATTGTATAGAGGTGTGTAATGCTATTACAAGTCTTGAAGTTAGCCCAAGTTAGTCCTTTGCACTAATTGGGATGGTTCTTCATGCCGTGTTGTACTCCATTAAAAATCCAATCTTGACTTATCCCATGAGCATGTGTAAATATTTTTCCTATAGAATGTGTTCTAACCATGACATGTTTTTCTTGTTGATGTAATCTTGTATGAAAATTTTAACTATGCCTATGGGTTATTTTTAGGCTAAGAGATTGATTGAAAGTACTATATAAGCTTGTATTGAAGGTTTAATAGGATGATGGTTAGGTTGTAAAATTAAATGTTGTGCCCTATTGTAAATCCCCTATTTTTGATCAAATTTTTCTTTAGCATCAACTCTTACATGTTTATTGTCTCATCTTTCAATTTATTGTAGCCTCATGAAAAGGAATCTAATTCTTGTTTTTGTTTATGTAATGGTGTCTCCATGGTTGACTAGATGATTTCAAGATGTGGTATGCTATGTCATATTTGAAAACATATTATCTGATTTGGTGAGATGTTGAATGAGTAACCTATGTAAGGGTTGTAAAATGATTTGGAGCATATTTGAATTCCTCTTTTCAACATTGTATGGATGTATGTTGTTTGACTATGGAATGTGGAATGATTTTCATTCTATAAATTAATCTAAAAGCACATATTCATTCAATTTACTAGTTGCATAATGATGTGCCAGTTTTAAATAAAACTACTAGACTACACTAGTGTCTATTCTTAGATACTACATCTCTTTGACTATGTTCATTTAATTCAGAACATTTAAATTCACCCTTAAGATAAATTACAAGTAGTCTCTAAAAGTTAAGGGTTTCCATTGTTACCGTTAAACCTATTAAGTCTAGATGGTGAAATATAATTTAATTATTAGAAATATCATTTACTCTAGAGTTTCACGTTCAATTATTTATGTCACAATTCACCATATAACTATTTTTCTAATTCAAACTCATACTTATAATTCACTATACAAGTATACCAAACAACAAGTAATTTTTACCATGTAACCTTTGTCTTATAATAGTAACACACATTATCAGTACAAGAAATCTCAAAGTAAATGGTAACTAAAGTAGACATAGTCATCATACCATTGTTAGGTTCTAATGCATAATGAACCATATTTAGTACATAAGAAGACTATTTAATAGATAGTACAATCTTTATATATCTTAAGTCCACACATTATATCATCACAATAGTGGAAGAAAACTATCAAAAACCACACCACCAAGGCTCTTTCATACTCTAGAGTATATAAGTGTTATTTTTGGTTACACTAAAAATATTAAAATAATAGAATTACAATTTATAGTAATCCCTTTTTTGAAGCTGACTTATGGAAAAACTTCACCAGGTCCACATAATTGAATAACAATGAGTAATGCAGATAAGTTATTCAAAAAAACATTCCTTATAATAATATGAATACATTGTCTCCTATTTGAGGTGTCAAATTATTAGGCCATGAGTCCATAATAACCCTAGTGTAGTAAAACATTATTTCGTTATCACATTAGAATTAGGAGATCAATGCTTAATTATAATTTTGACTTAGAATTAGAATTAGGACTTGCAATTAGGACATGTAGTTGTCATTTTGACTTAGGATTAGAATTAGGACATCAATTATTAATTGTAATTTTGACTTAGAATTAGAATTATGACTTGCAATTAGGACTTTAATGTTTAATTGTAACTTTGAATTAGAACTAGAATTATAATTAGGACTCATGTTTAATTGTAATTTTGTCTATATATATTTCTACATAGAATTAGAACCCCTGCAATTGTGATTTGAGCAAATTGACTATCTAGTAATGTTAAAAGAAATAGTCTTAAATTTTCAAATTACTTGAGAGAATCTCTTCAATTCTCTTAACTTTTCACAATATCAATTAAAGTAAATAGATGTGTGATTTTAAGTAAGTAGTCTATGAAATAAATACATATAAATACTAAAATAGTTAGAGTCGATGAAATAGATACTAAAACAGTCATAGTCCATGAATAGATGTATCATCACACTCTAAGTTCTATCATCATAAAACTAAAAAGGCTTGTCAGTTCCTCTTGAAATAGATGCTAGCTAACACTATAAAAGAAAAAGAAGCTTCAGATCAATTAATGTCAAATTTTCATTTGTATTATTTAAATCAAATATTTAAAACAAAACCATGAAATTAAAAAATTAAATTGACTTATGTGCATGCATATTGCATGGTGTTCATCATCTCACACATCATATGTCCTAGTATAGCTATCAAATGTGTACCAAAAGTCTTAGTTGATAATTCTCACATTTAAATAACACATGAATTGGGCTTGAGTATTTATAAAATGCAAGAATAAAAGACCTAGAAATTGTTTAAGATATACTAGTAGGTCTCAAAATACTATGGATGACTAAAGAATTTTCTTAGGCTCATCACTAGTAGGACCTATTGCTACCTCAAAAGTAATATCATCCTGCATATATGTAAATATATATTTCCAACAATGAATTTAAAATTATAAAATTATACCTTAATTTTGAACCAACATTTACATATTTAATACATGTATGACCTATTAATTGTATTTTTAACATGTACACACTTGAACTTTTAAAATAAAGACACAATGCAAGTGAACTCAACTACAAACAATTCAAGTACAAACTAGTTATGACTATATAGCAACTTATGATATAGGATTTCTTGTCACACCTTTTAATTGATGTAAAATGGAAGTGTCATGACCTACCAATTGTTGTAAAAATGATGTCATGTTCAATATTCATTAGAATTAAAATTTATTAAACATATCTTAATATACTTGGTTCTTCAAGGGGTTTAATTCACATTTGAATTAATCTATAATTATTAAAATACATGTACCTAATTTTAAGAAACAAATTAAACATATTGAATTAACTCTAGGAAATTAAGGGTAATTTATTGCTTTCCCATGTAAGGCATGTTGAGTCATATAACCATTGACACCAAATGATCTAATTGAGATGATGTGGCTAGGCCTATCATTTACACCAAACAACACTATATATAATTATTAGATAAATTAATAATTGATGTTTTAAAATAGATAAATTTATTAATTACAATGTATATTTTTGTATATAAAATATGGTATACCTATGTAGGAGGAGAAAATAAAGTAACTAAGAATGACTCCTCCTTTACGATAGTCCCCAAAGTGGATGCATGATTAGAAGCATAACATGGGTGATTTCATGTAGACTATAATGGTTTTTGTGTGCTTGAAGTGGTAGGAGAAACACCATCTCCTCCATGCTCTTTAGCATTGAATTTCGCTGCCATTCAAGTAGCTTGGTTAGTTATGTTTCTAGAGAGCATGATTAATTCTCCCAATGCTAACACCATTACCTACTGGTGAATGGGGGTAGGAATAGCTTTTGATCAAGGAGGAACAATAAGGCAGGGGCATCACTTTGTTTCCCACCGAATTGTTTGTTTTGTTTAATCATTGTTTTAAGTTTGTTTTGTTCAATTATTTGTTCTTAAATTGAGGTAGTTTGTTGATTAACAAGGAAGTTAGATAGTTCTAGTTAGTTCATGTCACCAGAAAACCAGTTGGTTCCTATCACCAAAAACAAAGAGAAGTTGAAGGAACTGCCAAAATGGGTGATGAAGGGGGAAGAAAGGAAAAACTATCAAATGATAGAATAAAGGTAGTCGAGCCTATTTTAGTAGAGGTGGACATCTCAATGAGGGGGAGATGGAATTTTTGAAGACATGATGTGGAGGGGGCCATGAGAGAGAGAGAGAGAGAGAGAGAGAGAGAGAGAGAGAAAAGTCATTGCTAAAAGCAAGACAATACAAAGAGTTTGATGGTGTGTCGATAAGGGAGTTGGCTTAGTGTTTTGAAGCCAGTGCAAGCAAGCAATTCATACTCTATATTGAATATGTAATAATATCTCAATGAGAGAATCTTTGTAAGCATGTATGTCATGGTTGAGTGATGAATAATAAGATTATGGTTAAACAATCATCCCTGAATCAATTTCAAATCATTTGATTGTTGTATGTTCTCCAAACTATAGTTCATTATGAGGAATCCCTATATTTGTATTTAATTCCATTTCCTGTCAGTCTTTCCCTATCAAGTTGTCACCAGATTGGTATCAGAGACTGAGAAGTGGTGTTTTGTGGAGTGGACAAAATGCCACCAAGAATGATGAGAGGAAGAGTTGTTCGAGGTAGTGGCCAAAGAGGCCATGATGAAGGGATTTTTGATATGTTGCAGAACGTAGCAATGAGAATGGAAGCCATAGAAAGGGCACAACAAAGAGGAATAGTAGTATATATGATATAAGTGAAGTTGCTGAGGAAGAGCAGTTATGAGGTGATGAAGTTCAGAAAGAACCTAAAGGATTCAAAGAGAAATTTTTTAGGACAGTCATGAGTGTGGGAGACAAACCAAAAATTGAGGTCCCTACATTTTCCTAGAGTTTAAATGGTGAAGAACTCATTGATTGGATCAATGATCAATCTAGACAAATACTTTGAGTATGAAGGAGTTGCAGAGGAAAGGAAGGTTAAATTTTCTTGTACAAGGCTCAAAGGCCAAGCTGCTATGTGGTAGGACTATGTCCAATCAGAGAGATGAAAGAAGAATAAAGAGAAGATTGCCTCTTGGGATAGAATGGTTGCTAAGTTGAAAACCAAGTTCCTTCTAGGAGATTAGCAAACTAATCTTTTCAAAAGATTGTAGAATCTTAAGTAAAAGGACATGTCAGTGAAGGAATATATGGAAGAGTTTTACAGGTTGGTGATTTGGTCAGTCCATAGTAAAGAAGACTTAGAGAACGTACCAAGATATTTGAATGGGTTGTAGTATAGTTTGTAAGATGAGTTGAGTCTAGTATTCCCTAGAACCCTTGAGGAGGCATATATCAATTTGCCATAAAGGAAGAAGAGAAGCTTTTAAAAAAGTAAAATCAACAAGGAAGGAATAGAGGATGAGGTTTATAGGAATAGGACAACAGGATGTAAGAGGACAACAACAACACCATGAAGAGGTGGCTGGATGTTCAAGTGGGACAACCAATCAAGGGAGAGGTGGATTTCAAAATAAGGGAGGTAGATCATATGGAAGAGGAGGTTTTAAAGGAAGTGGAAGAGGCTTTACAAGAAAATGTTTCAAATGTAACCAATATACTGGTCATAAGAGTTGGGAGTGCCCCAAGCTATCACAAGGAGGCCATACAAGAACTATGAGAAGCAATCAGATTGTGCAAGTGGATTAAGATAATGTCAGGTCACCTACTCATCACTAAGAAGAACCTAAATTTCAAGAGTCCTTGCTATTCAAAAGAGTACTATTAAAGCTACCTAAGGAGAACCAAGAGCCAATGCAAAGGAGATCTTTGTTCAAGACAAAATGTAACTTGGCTAAAGGTAAGTGTTGCAAATTGATTATAGATAGTGGTAATATGGATAATTTAGTGGCTACTGAAATGGTAGATAAATTAGGTCTAAAGTGAATGAAACATCCTACACCCTATTAAGTTTCTTAGCTATAGAAAGGGCATCAGTTGGTTGTTAATGAATAGGCTTTGGTTGAATTTAAAATTGGTAGTTATAAGGATAGTGTTGTATGTGATATCATGCCTATGGATGTGTATGTTGTGTTGCTTGGTAGACCTTAGCAATTTGACAAGAAAACTATGCATAATGGAAGAGAGAATACTTACACTTTTGAGAAGGATGGAATCAAGCATACATTGTTGCCCATGCAAGACCAAGAAGAGGATAGTGGTAGTAGTAACAATAGTAAGGTAATTTTGGTAAGTGGAAAAGAGTTTTTACATGATATGAAAAATGAAGAAGTAGGATTTGCTTTGGTGCTTAAACTAACAATTGTGCTTACCTCTAAAAAACTAGATGATTTGCCCAATGAAGTACAAGATATTTTGAAAGAACATATGGAAATTGTAGCAGTTGATTTGCCAAATGAGTTAGCTCTCATGAGGAATATTAATCATCATATGGCTAGCCTTCCAAACAAGGTTGCCTATAGATTGACTCATAAAGAAAATAAGGAAATTAGAAAACAAGTGGAAGAGTTAATCAAGAAGGGTTTGATAAGAGAGAGTCTTAGCCCTTGTGTTGTCCCTATGGTCCTAGTACCTAAAAAAGGTGATGAATGGAGAATGTGCATGGATTCTAGAGCCATAAACAAAATAACTATTAGATATACATTTCCAGTTCCAAGGATTGAAGATTTGATGAATTGTTTAAGTGGTTCAATGTATTTTTCAAAGATAGATTTAAAAAGTGGCTATCATCAAATTAGGATCAGACTTGGGGATGAGTGGAAAACAACATTTAAAACTAATGATGGACTTTTTGAATGGATGGTTATTCCTTTTGGGCTTTCTAATTCACCTAGTACTTTCATAAGACTTATGAATGAGGTCTTAAAACCATTTCTTGGAAAGTTTGTTATTATGTATCTTGGTGTTTAGTAGGTCAAAGGAGGAACACTTGGAGCATTTGAGGATAGTTATGATAGGCTTGCATGAAGAGAAATTGTAGATTAACCTTAGGAAGTGTGTCTTTTTATAGTCCAAACTGATTTATTTGGGCTTTGTGGTGTCCAAAGATGGATTGAAGATGGACAAGGAAAAGGTTCAAGACATTATTGATTGTCCAAAGAGTACAATGGAGGTAAGAAGTTTTCATGGAATTTCTAGTTTTTATAAGAAGTTTATTAAAAAATTTTAGTCATGTATTTGCTCCTATACTTGAAACAATTAACAGGAATAGAAAACAATTTGAATGGACACAATAGGCTAAAAGAAGTTCCAGATTTCTCAAGCAAAAGGTGAATGAGCAACCTATCCTTACGTTACTTGATTTTAATAAGGTATTTCAAGTTGAATGTGATGCTACTGGGTTGGCAATAGGAGTTGTTCTTGGTCAAGAAGGGAAACCAGTGGCCTACTTTAGTGAGAAATTAAATAATGCTAGGAAGAAATATTATGCCTATGATCTTGAGTTTTATGAATTACTGCAATCATTGAAAAAGGGGAGGCATTACTTACTTCCTAAGGAGATTATTGTCTATACATATAACCATGCTTCATAGCTTATAAAAAGCCAACATAAGTTTAATCAAAGACATGCCAAGTGGGTAGAGTATCTTCAAAGTTTTAATTTTGTGTTGAAACATAAGAGTGGGAAAACAAACAATGTAGCTAATGCATTAAGTAGAATAAGCCTATAGTTTCATGAAATTCAGGCTAATAGTGTGGGTTTTGATAGTTTGAAAGGATTAAATGCTAATGTTATAGATTTAAAATAAGCATTTGAAGCTTGTAGAAATCCTATCAGTAGGGATAGAGAACCATGGCTGGATTTTATGTTGTAGGAAGGTTTTTTTATCAAAGGAACCAAATTGTGCATACCTAGAGGAGATTAATGACAAATAATATATTGAAGGAGAAGCATTGTCGCAGCCTAGTAGGACATTTTGGTCAGGACAAAACTTATTTATAGTTGAGCACACACTACTATTGTCCAAAGATGAAGATGGATGTCAAGAAGTATGTGGAAAGATGCAGAGTTTGTCAAATGGAAAAGGGAAGAAATCATAATACTGGTTTGTATAAGCTATTACCAATTCCATCTAGACCATGGGATTCAGTGAGTATGGATTTTGTCATGGGTTTGCCTTGCACTCAAAGGGGCAATGATTTAATATTTGTATTAGTGGATAGGTTCTCTAAAATGGTTCATTTTATGCCATGTAAGAAGACTAGTGATGCTAGTAATATTGTAAATTTATTTTACAAGAAAGTGGTATGGTTGCATGGCATCCCAAGAAGTATCATATCCAATAGAGACACCAAGTTTGTAGGGCATTTTTGGAGAACTCTATAGAAAAAGTTGGGTACACATCTTAGTTTTAGTTCAGCCTATCACCCCCAAACAGATGGCCAAACCGAGGTGGTCAATACAAGCCGTGGTGATATGTTGAGATGCCTTGTTGAAAACACAACTGGAAATTGGGATATGGAATTGGCACAAGTAGAGTTTTCTTATAATTACTCTCCAAATAGGAGTAAAAGTTTCATCTCATTTTACATTGTGTATGGCATGCATCCTATGGGTATATTTGAACTTAGAAATCTTTGTGATATGGAGAAAGGAAGTGTAGATGGAGAAGATTTTACAAAGATCATTTATGATCTTCATGAAGAGGTTAAGAAGAATATTTAAGGAAGCAATCAGCAATACAAATAATATGCTAATCGGAAGAGGATAGAAGTGCATTTTCAGGAGGGTGATCTAGTGATGGCTCATCTTAGTAAAGAAAGATTTCCTACATGGGCATATAGTAAACTAAAAAGGAAAAAGGCTGGCACTTGTAAGATCCTTCATAAGTTCTTCATGAATGCTTACGAGATAAGTCTTCCTTCAGGCCTGGTTATTTCACCCATTTTTAATGTGGCAGACTTGTTTCCATACAAAGCTGCTACAAATGATGAAACAACAGAGTTGGAACCGCCAACTACTATCAAATAGTAAGGAACCATATCATCTCCGATAGACATTGAATGTATTTTTGATGAGCAGTTGTTCTAGCAGACCCAAGGCAAGGATTATTTCACGTACCTAGTGAAATGGAAAACCATCCTTTGGAGGATGCTTCATGGCTCTCTGCACCTAAAATCACCAATTTGGGTTAGTCTGTTGAGAATCTCATGAATTTTTATTCTCTGTGGGGGAGCCTGATGCAGGGGCATTGCTTTGTTTCCCACCGAATTATTTGTTTTGTTTAATCATTGTTTTTAAGTTTTTTTATTTAGTTGTTTGTTCTCAAATTGAGGTAGTTCATTGGTTGAGGAGGAAGTTAGATAGTTCTAGTTGGTTTCTATCACCAGAACTAAAGAGACGTTGAAGGAACTTCCAAAATGGGCAATGAAGGGAGAAGAAAGGAAAAACTATCAGACAACAGAATAAAGGTAGTCGGGCCTATTTTAGTAAAGGTAGACATCTCAATGAGTGGGATATGGAAGTTGTGAAGACATGATGTGGAGGGGACCGTGAGAGAGAGAGAGAGAGAAGTCATTGCTGAAAGCAAGACAATATAGAGAGTTTGATGGTGTGTTGATAAGGGAGTTGGTTAGGTGTTCTGAAGCTCGTGCAAGAAAGCAATTCATGTTGGAAACAAGGTAGATAACTAAGAGGGGGGGCAAATTAGTTATCTTAAATAATTTATCTTTGCAGCATCGAAACATATAAGCATGCATAACCATGAGAGCATAAATAAAATTGATACACATAACACAATGATTTTGACGTGGAAAACCATGTTAAGGGAAAAAGCATGGGGTGACTAACCCAAGATTGTATTCTCTGTTAAAAGAATAAGAAGTTCAAAATGGTACTTGCCAATTAGGGCTCACTTCCTGAGCACACTGCTCACAAGAGGCACACTGCCTACAAGAGATTCACTGTCTACAAGGATATAGAATGTAACTAGATGTTTGAACTGAAGAGAGGCATCCACATTTGTTGAGGTTCAGTTCCAGTTAAGCTCAATATACTGATCTACTACACTTCATACTTCCTCTGTTTTAGTGCTGTTGTTCTATCAGATACCGGACCTGTATTGCTGCTTCCACACTTCTCTCTACCTTTTGTCTCACCCTATTCCACACACCACACCCTTCATACTAGAATCCATCTGGTATATATATCCGCACCAAGGATTTCAACATCTTCTAGTTGGCAACCGGAATACTCAAGATATTTACTAAATACTAGTCTATCGACTGAATCCATGCTTAATATGTGATACATATCAAAAATATATACATAGAAGTCATCAATCAGGTTAGCCAGCCATGAATGATCCCTCAAGAAGCTTGATCACCATCAATTTCTCATCCGGATTAAGGTCTGATGCTCTGCCAGTTAGTTCTTCCTTAGTTTACTCTGCCTGTCAAGAACCCAACATTTAGATGCTCATATCTTTTCATTCTTTCATCACCGGAGGCTCAGTATCTAGAATGTAGCAGTCATGGTACTCCTCTTTACTTCCTCAAGTCCTCTCTTTGCTGAGATATATACTCTGAGAGATCTGGACTTGATTGTCGAACTTTGCTGCATGCTCTATTCTTGCTCACTAGACCAAAACACTCTTCAATCAGACTTCTGGTATAGACATACTATGTGTTGTGGATGAGTGGGATGGACTTTGTTGCCATCAATGACAAGAATCATGAAGTCACACAGTGTCTCTTGCCAACAATCTCCCACTTTGGCATTGATGGCAACACTTAGTGAAAAATGACTAAATGTCATAGCACACTCCCCCTTGGCTGATGCTCTGTCTTATGTACACTTTTACCAGAGCTCCCCCTTAGCAAGATTCCACATTTTTCACTACTCCTCACTCCCCCTTTGATATCAATGGAAAAGGGTGGAATCCACACACCAAAATTTGCAAAAAGTAACCTGTACATAGCCGCATAAATATATATACAAGTTATACTTACATATACTTAAGTATATCCACAAAAGTGGTCTTCAACTAGACAAACTCTGTTGCCCAACTCTGCTTCATCCTGTCCAAAATTGAGATGTGACCACTCAACAAAAATGCAAAAGCTTCTGCCCTTTTTAAGTCTGCCAGATCACTGGTCCGGGCTGTAGTCTGAGCATCAGTTAGGGCCTCATGCATTGACTCTAACTTAGGGATAATTATCCCTCTTAGTTCACTCATTCCACTTAATCTATTCTTCTTTTCCTTCTCAAGCCTCTTTATCTCATTTATAGTGCCAATAGCCTAGCACTCTTGATTCATTATGGATGAGGTGAGAGGATCAAAATTCTGAGATAAACTTGACAGTTTACTCTCTTGTTCTTCCACCGTCTTTGCAATGTCTGCTGTCACTGTGGACTAAGATAAACAAAATTTGTATAATTCTCTACCATCTTTAAGAGCATTTTCTAGGCTCTTTATCCCAATATCTAGATTTCTCCTATCATTTTCTATGAGTCCTTGTACTTCAGAGAATCTCTTTCCCAAAAACTCTTTCCCTACTTTCTCTTCTACTTATTTCTCTAAAGAATCAAAATGTGTGCTAATAGAATTAACAAGAGATTTCAGATTACCAGATGAAGAGGCTAAAAGATCCTTTTGGAAGAATGGCATGATTTTCTCTAGCACACCAGATGTAATCTCTATCAACTCACAGTATTCCATGTGAGACTTTAGAAGCTTTTATTTTGCTTTAGCTTGAGCAAAAGATGCTACCTTCATTGTCTAGACCAGAGAGAGGGAGTCAAAATTGAGTGGTCCTTGAAATAATTCTAGTTCATCTATCTCTAACATTTCTCTGTTCAAGAAGCTCTTTACTACCTCAGCAATGTCTCTTGCTGGAGACAGAGTCTTCTTTCCTTTCTCCACCTTAGAACTATCATCTGGGATCTTCTCTATTTGATCTTCTTCTCTTCCCTTTACCTCTTCTTCTTGACTAATTTTCTCTTCTTTTCTTTCTTCTCCTTTAGTTCTGAAGTCTGCTAGGGGATCTGGAAGAGAGATGTTTACTTCTTCATGGACTTCCTCTTTCAGAATAGAGGAATCCAAGTCCTTGGTCCTCTCCTCACCTAACACCTTTGGCTCTTCTACATTTTTGTCAGTAGATTCTTCTTTTGATGTACTTAGTCCTTCGTCATCCATGGCAGAAGGTTTATCATCTATGTCCTCTATGACAGGGATATTGAATCTCTTGTAGGCATTCTAGAGAATGTCTTCTGTCTCTTTTGCTACCTGATCTGTCTTTCCAAGCATGAGCTTGTTCATTCTAGCTTTGCTCCAGAACTCATCCTTGCAATCCTTGAAGATCATGTTCCTTTGTTTTGGAGTAATGGAAGGATATAGTTGAATTACAATTTGTTCCTGGATCTCCCAATCCTTTTCTTTGGCATTGTCTTTTCTGAGTTCAAGAACCTTCTCTAAACTCTTGGGGATTAGAGAGATGATTTCAATGAATGCTTTATTATATATGTTTAATTACTTAACTGTAGCTTCTTCCAAGATTCTTTTGTCTATGTCACTATACTCATCATAGAATTCTATCATTGGTTGCAGATTCCCATCCATAGTGATTGCCTTGATGACATCATCAATGGAAAGAGTAGGCCTTTCAACAAATTCTTCTGCCTCTTCTTCCTTGTTTTGATTGGTAGATGATTCCCTGGATGTTTTCTTCTTCTTCTTCATTTTCTTAACTTCTTCATCATCCTTTTGGCCTATGTATGACCTTGTGGCCTTTGTCTTCATTCTCTTCTCTCCCTTTCCAGATGTCTTGGATTCTAGTTTTGAGGCTTTTGGGCTCTTGGAGGTGGTAGGTGCAGAGCTCTTGGAGGATCTGATCCAGGAGGGGGCTTGTATCGGATTACTTTTTTTCTGCTTCTTATCTCTCCTTCTTAGATCTTTCTAATTTTTCTCTGTTTGCATCAACTGCCTCTTTTGAAATGTCATATCTTTTGGCAACTTCCTCTACTTCCCTTCTCACTTTTCTTTTCATATCTGGTTATCTTTGTTCAACATGAATTTTCACACTCAATTCTTGAAAGGTTCAAAACCTTTCTTCCTCAGGGTCCTTAGGCTAACTCAGGAGGTGTTGGATATGTAGCTCCAAGATTTTCTCATCTAGCTCATAGCCCATTGGCATAATCCAGATTGTCCTAGGATCCACTACCTCCATTAGGCATTGATCAGTGTCTACCATGAAACACACTATATCTTTGTATTTTTCAACTATTGTTTGTGGAATTCTTTCTCTAGCTTGCATCATACTTTGGAAGTTTTTGAAGTAACCCCAGAGTGCTGTACTTTGAGCCTTGGCATCACCAAGCCCATACATATAATCTATTATTTGTATGGCAACCAGTCTGTCATTTTGCCATACCCAACCACTGGATTTGGGTAGCTCATTCATATAGTAAAAGAAGAGACATAGTATCAAGCCACCGTACTTAAATGAATTCTTCTTATCCTTCTTTATTTTCTGCAAATTTTTTAATAGTTAGTTCAGGAGAAGCTCACAAAGATCATAATCAATATTTTCTCTTGACATCTGATATGCAGTGTATATTGCTATTCTGAACACAGAATTCTCCTTGTTGGAGTGATATATTTTATAACCAATTATCATAGAAGCAAATTTGATATCTGGATCTATGATATCCTCAACTATCATTGCTCTTTTGTCACACTTTGATCCGGTAGCCTCACTTATAGTTTGGTTTTTGACTGATTTGAGAGCAGGCAACCCAACAGATGAGTGCAATCTGGTTACTACCCTAATGACATCTTTTGTGATCTTAAATGGCCTCATCAACCACATGAAGTTGTCGTGTATTTTGCAAAATAGGGAAAGTGGAGGCAATGTCCAAAATGCTTATCCCGGATGGCCTTGTATTGAATTTTAAGTTCAAATGTTTCATCTATTAATTGCTTGTGATAGATATCCATCAGTTTGGATTCCTCAAATTCCTCAATATTGGCGTGTATGTATACCCTAACATCTTCTACATGTAGAACCCCATGCGAAATACTAGAGAATACGCCTAAGGGATCAACTTCTAGGGATTTGTAAGGATGTTTGTTGAACTTAGGGCATAGCCTATTAGTGATCTGAACAACATTTGGAGTAGCCATCTTGCAAAAGATCCAAAGAGAGATATTCAAGAATGGAAATACCTTTTTACGCTTCTAGGGTTCATGATATGAGCTGGAAAAGATCGTTGGTTGGATCAGATTCTATGGTTGATTCTTGAGAGGATTGAAACAATCTTGTTGCAGAGCTCTTTCCTCCATCTTCTTGAATGCAAATGTGGAAAATGATGAACAAAAGAACCCTTATATTTCTGCTCAAAACCTAATTTCATAATACAATAAATGCACACCTTAAGTTATTCCAATATCCTTGTTCTGAGAGAGATTCTTCCGAATCACTGAGATGCACTTAGAATTATTCTTGGTGATAATTGACAATGTATCTCCCTTTCTCCAATCATTCCATTTATTTGTAGATCAAGATATTTCAATTTTGAATCATACTGGATCTAACTATGAGAATCCTACTTTTACCGGATGACTGTCAAACCTGATTAATCTTGGATGATTAACCTCTTCAAACTCCTTGTGGATCTTTCCTATTTTTACCAAGGGTTATTTAGATGTTTCTCTAAAAATCCTTTAATCAGCAACTTTCCATGTACCAATTTTAGGCACCAATTGATTGGTTGGGGGAATTTATTTTCCTTTGAGACTCCCCCTGAGCCAGAGCTCATCCATTTAATTTCTGGAAGAAATATCAGCACTAGATTTTGGTGTAGATCCATCCCCAACATTTTCTATACTTCTCTTCACCCAAATCTTGTTCATCTCCCTTTGAACTTCATCTGCATTCACTTTTCCTTTTCCTTTGTCTTGATTCTGGTTATGATGCATCAGACCCTTTTTGTCCTAATTCTTACTTCTGAAGAATTTGGCAATATGACTGGATTTATTGCAATTGTAGCAAACAACATTTCTTTGCATATTTGACTGGTATCCTCTTGATCTGCATTGATTAGCCATATGTCCCATTCTATTGCATGAAAAGCGTCTACCATTGAATGAATTGTTTATTTGCATATTTCTACATTCATGAGATTTGTAACCATACCTTTTGCAGTTAAAACACTGTCTAGAGAAGGATGAATTAGTCTGATTCATTCTTCTTATACAATGATTTGCTTTATGACTGAAGTTATTGCAATTGTAGCAGTATCCATTGAAGGATAGATATCTTGAAGAATTTGGTTACCTTATCGGAGGTCTTGTAGGTCTGTTCCTTGGATTTCCTGAACTAGATTTCTTCTGATTGGATCCAGAGCTTTCACCTTTCTCATACCCCAAGCCATGCTTGTCATCTACCCTCTTTTGGCTTTCAAGAAGAACTTCAAGTTGAGCAAAGCTTATCTTGAATTTCTCTTTGTATTCATTTGCTGTTTGAAGATCCCTTTTAAGAGTGTCTATCTGATTCTCAAGTTTTTCTTCATTATCTCTAGCTTGTTCAAGATCAGATTCCAGATGCTTGATTATTCTATCCATTTTGTGGTAGTCTTCTTCAATTTTTCTTTTCTCTTCAATTTCTTCGGTGAATTTCATAGCCCCTGATTCCATTTCATGTCTCACCATAATAACCTCTTTTGATAGCTTCTCACATAACTTGTTTTTCTCATTGAGATCTTCATTAGTATGATTGGATTCACTTTGACTTGTTAATTGTTGAAGTGCTTCCTTTCTCTTTTTCACAGAGATACTTAGTTTTTCTTTTAGTTCATTTATAAAATCATCAGCTTGTTTGAGTCTTTCCCTCAAGTTATTGACTTCAAAGTGAGATTGCTCAAGATCATCTAGGGTAGACTGAAGTTGTTCCCTCATACTATACATATCCATTGAGATTCCCAGATCTTCCTCAAGCTGTTAGGCTCTGTTTGGAGGAACATAGCTCTGATACCAATTGTTGGAAACAAGGTAGATAACTAAGAGGGGGGGTGAATCAGTTATCTTAAATAATTTGTCTTTGCAGTATCAAAACATATAAGCATGCATAACCATGAGAGTAGAAATAAAATCAATATAATAACACAATGATTTTGATGTGGAAAACCCTGTTAAGGGAAAAACCATAGGGTGACTAACCCAAGATTGTATTCTCTATTAAAAGAATAAGAAGTACAAAATGGCACTTACCAATTAGGGCTCACTATCTGAGCACACTGCTCACAAGAGGCGCACTGCCTACAAGAGACCCACTATCTACAAGGATATAGAATGTAACCAGATGTTTGAACTAAAGAGAGGCATCCACATATGCTAAGGTTTAATTCTTATTAGGCTCAATATACTGATCTACTGCACTTCATACTTCCTCTATTTTAGTACTGTTGTTCTGTCACATACCGGACCTGTATTGCTACTTCCACACTTCTCTCTACCTTTTGTTGCACCCTATTCCACACACCACACCCTTCATATCGAAATCCATCTGGTATATATATCCGTACCAAGGATTTCAACATCTTTCTAGTCAGCAACCGAAATACTCAAGATATTTACTAAATACTAGTCTGTCAGCTAAATCCACGCTTAATATATGATGCGTATCAAAAATATAGACATAGAAGTCATCACTCATGTTGACCAACCATGAATGATCCCTCAAGAAGCTTGATCACCATCAATTTCTCATCCAGATTAAGGTTTGATGCTCTGCCGGTTAGTTCTTCCTTAGTCTACTCTGCCTGTCAAGAACCCAACATTTAGATGCTCATATCTTTTCATTCTTTCATTACCGGAGGCTCAATCTCTGGAATGTAGTAGTCATGGTACTCCTCTTGACTTTTCCAAGTCCACACTTTTCTAAGATACATCCTCTGAGAGATCCGGACCTGATTGTCAAACCTTGCTGCATGCTCTGTTCTTGCTCATCGAACCAAAACACTCTTCAATCAAACTTCTGGTATAGACATACCATGTGCTCTAGATGAGTGGGATGGACTTTGTTGCCATCAATGACAACACACATGAAGCCACACAATGTCTCTTGCCAACAATTCATACTCTGTATTGAATATGTAATGATCTCTCAATGAGAGAATCTTTGTAAGCATGGCTGTTGTGGTTGAGTGCAGAATAATAAGATTCTTCTTAAACAATCTTCCTAGAATCAATTTCAGATCATTTGATTGTTGTATGTTCATCAAACTTTAGTTCATTTTGAGGAATCCCTGTATTTGTATTTAATTCTATTTTATGTTTGTCTTTCCCTGTCAAATTTTCACCAAACAATGGGTAGAGTGGGTATGCATCAATTTGAATGAAAATGTGCCCCCACTCTATGATATTGCATGCCACTACCAACACCATAGAATGATTTGAACCCATTTCAAACTCTGGCCATAATTTTCTCAAAAAACATAATGGAACCTAATAATTTCCATGCAGTTTATGGTCAAAGACCATCCACCACCACTCCTAAAAAATTGTCGTAATTTGAGAATTCCTACACCATTTTATTGATATTCTTTATTTGTTGGATGGATGTGTTGTTTTGTGGAAGGGTCAATAAAATATAGGGCTAGGGTATGCTTCAAAATATGTAAATCAATGATCTTCCTATATGATAGTCCATCTGAATAGACCTCCTCTCCTCCCTCCATAGATAGAATCTATCTAGAGTTACATCAATAGATCTCATTAAATCAATATGGTTTCCATCAAAGATGGAAACCATGCAATATGTGGTGGAATGTTTATCTCATTGAGGAAAAAAACATTTTTTTCCTTGTAACATGGTTATATTCTCATTTATAGTTGCTCTCAATAAAGGATCATTAGGTGGAGGGGGTGGGGGATTTGGGTAGTTTGTAGTGGAGGGCTATGTGGTGGGGAGTTTTATGGTGGGGGTTTAGAGGTGGTGGGTTTTGTGGTGGGGAGTTTTGTGGTGGGGAAACTCATATTCAAGCAACTGATCCATTTGAGTAAAGGAACTATATATAACTACAAAAGAGAAATATAAATTTAATTACTTGTATGTTGAAATGCTAAACACACAATATTTATACATTTAGTACAAATATACATAAATAAATTAATTAATATTGTATTTTAAATTAATACAAAATTTACAACATTTGAATTGTTTAAAATAAGTATCATTAAAATATCTATGCATGGTTTAAATAATATATTTCATTTCAATTGTAATAAGTATGATTGATTTACATAAATATACATATGATTTATAAATCAAAGAATTATATATCAAATTTGTAACAATCATCTTTAATTACACTAATATAATTATCAACATGGTAACCCCATTTAGTGCTCAAATTGATCCCACTATACAATTTGAATATTGTCTTAATATGAAAAGACTATTAAAAATTACACAAAAAAATAGTTATTGGTATCTACACAACATTAGCTTCAATTATGTGAATTATTGACCTTTTGCATGTCCCTATACATATGATCTTTACTTTGGAACCTTGTTTTTTTGCATTAGTTATAGGAGAACATATGTGAGAGAATGTGAACATAAACCTCGTTTATGAATTCCTAAGTACCATGAAGCTCCCTTGAATTCTATGAAATATTTTTTAGTGGGTTATTGTATGATCATACATTAATCAAGCCTCTAGGTTGACCCATACATGATCTTTAACAAATATGTATATTGGGTGTTTCTTATTCCCTTCATTCTAAAAGATCAATACGCTATAAGTACTTATCTTAGCATAAGGTTGAAAGAACTTAAATTCATCATAACATAGGCACACCCTTCCCTAGTCTATCCAAAGATGATGTGTCATCTATGTTGACAAATTTTCAAAATATATATGACATTATTGACTCCATCATTCAACATCCACTTGAAATTAGTAGGTGTTTAATGGTTAGACCAAAGCATATAACCAACCACTCAAATAAAACCTTCTAAGATGTGAGGCCATTATTGTAGACACTAGTTGGCACAATAGGAACATGATGATAATATTTTTTTAAAGGTGGAAGACACCTAGACATATATTAAAATAAACATAGTACATACAAAGCATGAGAATTTGCAGCCATGGATGTTGCTAGGTAAAATTTACTAATTGTAATCCAAAAAACAAAAAAACTTTGGCTCCCAATAGCCATGGATAGAACTACCAGCATAAACTAAGATCTAGAAAAAGCAAAAACTAAGCACATAGGCCCAACCACAACCCAAACGTGCATTTAAACAAGAGAAGTAAAAAGAAAGAGAAACTAACATATTTAATTTAAGTGACTATAGAGCCTTCCCCCCCATCTCATTGCCCTAGTTGATCTTGTACGCATGATACAAAGACTACCATAGTTGAGTCTTCCAACTCCTCCTACCCAACCATGTTTGGTGGCTCCTCTCTATCTGTAGGCGCTCTTGGAAGATTCAGAGCCCAGTCCGGTGTGTGTGTTAATTTTTAGATCACATATACTGAATTGATTCCTTGTATTGTTTGTTGCTTAATCTATCTCCTTGGATGGTGGATTGACTACCATATATATACCTAATTAGATTTCAAGAGATATGACTATTCCAATCAGTGCCATTTTGTCTCATATGCAGATTGTTTTGTTTCATAATGAAATGTGTTTCATTAAACTCTGCCCTTTATAACCTCCCAAAGCTACAAAACATCAACACTCCCTCTTAACTAGGGAGGTATCCTTCCAAATATCCTATGTCATGGAGTCTCTCGACATGACATCCACAATGGCTACACCCATTTGTGAAATAGTTCATCACATAGTTTCTTAACGTTATATTGTCATGGAGTCATTAAACATGACATCCACCATGGCTACTCCCATGTGTGGAAATAAACATGTGCACAAGTGCCCATCATAGAGCCTCTCAACGTGATGTCGTCATGGATTCTCTCAACATGACGTCCACCATGGGTACTCCCATGTGTGGAAAAATAGTACAAAGGATTCAGCATGGAGTCTCTCAACATGACATCCACCATGGCTACTCCCATGTGTGGAAAGAAACATGTGCACAAGTTCCCATCATGGAGTCTCTCAACGTGATGTCATCAGGGAGTCTTTCAACATGACGTCTACCATGGCTACTCTCATGTGTGGAAAAACATAAGTACAAAGGATTCATCACGAAGTCTCTCAACATGATGTTGTCATGGAGTCTCTCAACATGACGTCCACCATGGCTATTCCCATGTGTGGAAAGAACCATGTGCACAAGTGCCCATCATAGAGTCTCTCAACGTGATGTCATCATGGAGTCTCTCAACATGATGTCCACCATGGCTACTCCCATGTGTGGAAAAGCATAAGTACAAAGGATTCATCACGGAGTCTCTCAACATGATGTTGTCATGAAGTCTCTCAACATGATGTCCACCATGGGTACTCCCATGCGTGGAAAGAACCACATCTTCGTCTCAGAGATGGACGAGGGCTTTCACCTCATATTTCTCTATCTCAGAGAAATATGCATTATAGAAAAGATCACTGATGCTGAGTCTCCCTCTTAGAAATGGTGACATTCTCCACTACTCCAAGCTTGTCCCAAAAATATGCAAACTTCACTCTGGCAAGAGGCTTGGTCAGAATATCAACCATTTGATCATCAGTGTAAATGTACTTGAGTTGAATTGCTTTCCTCAGCACCATTTCTAACCCTATCATACTTGATGCATCCAATGTACCAAACACTGGCTCTCCTCCTTAGCCGTGCGTCCCAGACTTCACAAGCCCTTACAAGATCCCTACCTTGACTTAACCTAATTTGAAACACAATTTCCAGAACAATTGTAGGCTAGTTCAATACAACCAAAGTTGTAAGAATGGCAGGTGGCCAATGGAAAGCCCCAGATAGGGAAAATAGAAGAAAACTCCTGTCGAAGAACACGTGGATATGAGGCAACTGCATTGTCTTTGAAATCCATGCAAACAAGGGATACACTATTGCTGCAGCTGAAGTGCTGACCATAGCCACTGTGTATAGACTGAGTAGTTATCATATGTAAGTGGTCATTGTCGCCAAATTGACCTCCTTCTCATCCACTTTCAAGCTTGAATGTGGTGGTGTCTTCCCAAATTATTGCCCAATTTCTGTCCTACGAAGAGCAGGAACAACAAATTCTAATTCCAAAATAGTACCCATTTGAAGAAAGGTAAAAGGGCCAATAGAGGAACGACTTTCAATCCTTACAAGACCTAGAAATAACATACCATTCTTCACTTGATGGTTCTCCAATGTTGCTCCTCCTGAGATCACTGCTACATCTTCTATAGAAACCATAGAAGGGTCTGTGATGTCTATACTATCTAAAACCACATCTTTTCTAATATCTACACCCTGGAGCCTGTACCACCATGAGAAGGATGACAACCTCTGTGCTGCTTCCACCACCACATTTGAACTTATCCCATAATTTACAAAACTATTATCATGTGATATCTGAGACGCCTCCAAGCCAATCTTATCACTCACCAGACACACTAGAAACTGTAGAAACTCTTCTCTACTAGGGACTCCATCAGCTACTCTTTCAACTGGAGAATATAGATTAGAATTGGAGCCACTGAAGGTCGGAGCCACTGAAGGTCTAAGCCCTTTTCATGATGGGAAGAAGCAAAGTCTTATGACTGGCCTTCCAAGTTAATGTCCGAACGATAGCCATTTTGAGCAGTTGGTCGAGGGGATCGAGATACATTCCATCAAAGGTGAGCGCAATATCCTTCTGACAACCTCGCAATTGGATGCCTGATATCACAACATGATTAAAGAGATCCTATTCTATAAGAGGTGCAATTGATTTCTAGCGATAGACAAGGTTAGTCACCTAATTTTGCCCCATTCTGTACACCTTGAACATCGTCACTTTGTGAGGCACTCTCACTAGGCGGACTTTCCAAAATAGATCTTTTCCCATGTTGTTTTTGTCCAACAAGTTACCATTGGCATCCACGAGCAGTGCATCGACAATGTTGTCGGTGGTGAGGCTGTATTTCTTTGAGAGCAAACTCATTTCGCCTCCGCTAAAATGGCTGCCCATGCGCTCCGCTGCGCATGACAATCTATCAGCCGTTGTTAATGTAGAATTGCATTGAATTCACTACTTGTTATCTATTCTATAGGAGAATCAACACATATGGCTTGTGCACGCCTGGTTCTATATACCTCAGATTCTACAGAGAAAAATGCAGTAGAGAGTCGTATGCAGAGGAAGAAGAAGTCGTTAAGTTTGCACTTCTGTTGCAGGCATGATAGGAGCTCTTGCTCATCTTGTGCAGATGTGGAGATGCTCAATAGAAGAAAGGCGGTGCACAACAAAATAATCCTCAACAAGCCCATGGTTATGGAGATCTTCAATTCACCCACTCTGATACTATGTTAATTTTCAGATCAGATATGCTAAATTGATTCCTTGTATTGTTTGTTGCTTAATCTGTCTCCTTGGATGGTGGATTGACTACCATATATATACCTGATTGGATTTCAAGAGAAGTGACTATTCCAATCAGTGCCATTTTGTCTCATATGTGGATTGTTTTGTTTCATAACGAAATATGTTTCATTAAACTCTGCCCTTTATAACCTCCCGAAGCTACAAAACATCAACAGTGTGCATCCTCAAGAATCTGATTAAGATGAACGTGTCCTTGCACCTCCCCCTCATGGCCTTAGTGAAAGTATGGCTCACATGACCAAGCAAGGCCCTATCCAAGCCACTTATGTAGCCACACAAAAGGCTATACTTTATTGCCTTATAGACACACTCCACTGCTTGCACGGTTCTCAACATCTGGATATGAAATAAACCACCCACCATTGCCTCCCCTTTGAGCAAATCATAATCCATAATGGCTGAATTCTATCTATCCAGATTGTACAAATAGTTCAAAATCAGACCAGTGGTGATTGCATAGACAAAGTGACTATCCTGGACTAAATCCATTATATTTGATAGGAAAGTTGAGATGATGTCCAACAAATGCAGCTTCATCTCCTGCTCTCCGTCCAACCACTTTTGGCCACATATATTTCTGATTGTAAACTAGGCTAGGGTGCAGCCGATGTCAAAGATAAATGATTAAGATCTAGTACCCTAACCTGTCCTTGTATTTCTGGATCCCATGGCATCAGTGGAAATAGTAGGCATGTATTCTAGTCTTATCATCCTCCATCAAGTCCTGCAAGAAACAAAGCACTAAAGAAGAAAAGGAGAGCTCTACCAATAGAGTCAGGAAGAATGAAGAAAATGGGTTGATGTCGATAGGTTTCTAGTTTAAATAACATCTCCTTGGTATCTTTGGCGCGTCACATCCATCCACCCGCACCATCAGTTATGATGTAAAAGCCTACACTATTTAATTGATCTTAATCTTCCCCAGATATTGGCTTGTGGAAGCATTAATGCTACCTTGATCACTTCCTTACCATCTTATTTTCACCTTATCTTATCATAAGGACTTTGGAGGATATAATGATCTAGGGATATGAATATTGCTAATTTGAAATAAATTAACGGTCATGCTTCAGCTAATAGTTGCCACCGCTCCTTGTACTTCTCTTTATAGACCACTTACGTGCTCAAAGAAATCTTCCCTTCCAAATGCTTAAATTAATGGCTCTATGTTGGGCAGATCGTCTATCTATATCCTTCAATCTAAAGTGGAGAAACATCTGTCCCTGGCCTCTTGACATTGATAGAGATATGTACCTCATTAATATCTACCATAATTTGATATATATTTGTAGATATCTCTGTTTGTTGAAATTTGTACATATGTTATGGTGGTTTTTTCCTACCATCTTTGCTTATTTTTCATATATGATCATTTATTTTTATTTCTCTAAATGTTAAGTAGTAATCTACATATGCATTATGGTGATTAGTCTTTGCTATAGAAGATTAATTTTCCTTACCTAATTACATTGCTCTTATCTTCATGTTGAGTAAGGATAGATGGTTGTTTAATTAATTTTTTTATGACTAAAAAGGAGTATTAGAAGTCAATAATTTCCATTCAAGTTGATCAATTCTCCTTTCTCATCCCTTCTGTCTCATCTTTTTTCCTTTTCCTCTATCCCCTTATCTTTTCATATTTTACTTTATCACCTATGTATTTTATTTTTAGCTTAGGTTTAAATTAGCGTCCTTTGTGCTTCATTGCTACAACTTGTTGTGAGTGAATGACCTATTATATTTTAGATCAAAGTTTTGTCTTATTTTTGTGTATGACTAACTTTTGTAAGATAAAGAGCTAGTTCTTGTACATTCATCTTGGACACATTAATCATTCACCTTATGTACTTTGTGAAATAATAAGATATCAACTACTTGTTACCTTTGTATGCCAAGACCTCGTAATCTTCAACCTTAGAGAGATCTTCTAATTCTCTTTTCAAGAGAGTAGGTATATCTTGATTCCTCTTAACATTGGCATTCCATTTGTGTTACAAAAGGATTAGAACTAGAGGGTATACCATCTTGATGATGTTATTTCACCAACTGATACCTACTTTGATTACTCGCCTATACTTATGTCCTTTTACCATACTTCAATCACATGCTTATGTTATCTTGTTGTTCATGAGTTAGCCTAATAATTAGATCATATGTGGTGATATTATGTGTTTTTACCATTTCATCCTATTATATTGGGGGCACCATGCTTTCCTGTATGCATTGATATTATCTCATTATGATTTTAGATACATTGTTTTAGATTGAGGGCAATCTTCTCTTCCCATTCTCCATTTTATTACCATTTCCATTTTAGTTTACATAATTTACATGCTTATATACCTAGCATATTTTACATTTTATATACTATTTTTCTCTTTCCCTTTAGTAATTCATCGTATCCATGGATGCAACCAAATGATGTGGGGCATATCTATCATTAATATTCCTTTGTTAAGTTTATAGATAGCAATAGGAACCAATAAATAATCTCATCATTGCTTCCAAATAAATCATTATCACATTGTAGTGGTAAAACCCAATATGCCATTACTAGTTTGCATATAGGCATATTTTTCTAACCCCATTCTCTCCCACAATTTCTCATTATAATCAATGGTAAAGTAAGCTTGTATTTATTTTATTTTTTATATGCATGAAAGGAGCTACTCATTGCAGATCCTTACTCTATTTTGTAGGTTCCCATAAAGCATGCATGCTAGAGGTGAACACACACAATAAGATTTAGTGAGGTCCAATAATTTGTAGGGACCTAAGTATTATTTTTATTACTAGATATTTACTTCACATTCCTGTTTGTGAGTGCTTATTTACTTTGAAATGCATGTTCTTTTACTATTCACATGTATCTTAATCGAGGCCAAAGGTGATAAATTTACATAGCAATGTTAATCACCATTACATCTTGGGCTCATTTTGAGAGAAGGCCTTAATATGATTATATAGTGACATGTGGTGTAGTTTTACACTAAGTTTGGATTCATCGCTAATCTCATCCTTCTCTCATTCATTTCTCTTTACATACATTATCATGCCCTTTGACTTTTCCTCTATCCCATTTACACATATAACCTCATATATATTACCATGAGTCTAGTTTCTAACATATTCATTCCCTACCTTGAGATCATCCATTCTATGTCAAGGATCATATCCATGATGTGTGTGAGTGATCTCGCATGACACAAATTTGATCCAAATTTTAAATTTTTAAAATTCAAATTTATTGTCTCTTGCCCTTTTCCAGTATCCATTGGGAGCTGATTTGGTGATGTAGGAGCATCCCAGGCATACATGTGATCAGCATCACCCAAAAAGAGTTTGTAGGTTTAGTTTTCATTTTTGGTTTCTTTCAGTTTGGTTGTTCTCTGCAAGGCAAGTGAAATTTGGAAGTGGCAGGCATTCAATGAGAAAATATCACTCACATTGGAGTGAAGCTTGGAGGCCGCAGTACAAATATAGAAACTAAGTAATTTGATGTTTGTTTAATACTAGGGCATATAGTTTTTTCTCCTATCTTATATGTGTTTCAATGAATGTACGATGACCGACACAATCTGCATGGTAGATGCAAGGTTTTAGACAAATACACATTTGATTTTCTTGGTAATGTTTGTTTGATTACCTTATATGATAAAGGCACCACCATTGAGGAAACATTGGAGTATTTTTGTATTTGAGAGTATCTTCTTTATCCACGTATTCAGATTGCAATGTAGTCATACACTATTATATAGAGGTCAATGCATATGCCTTGTACTACTTCCCATGGCCATACAAATGGGACAACAATGTATATGTTAAATTGACAATGCTAAAGGTTGTGCCTAAGTGAGGAGTCCGCATAGCCAATGAAGGAGATTGCAGATATTTGATAGGTTCCAATGTTTAATGGATGTGCCAAGAGGCCTGCGCATATTTATATCTATGTGTTTATTCAAAGACACATGGATTATTAATGGTAGTAATAAAGAAGGTCATTTGTAGTTTAAGTAGTGAGTTTGCATTATTAGAACAAATGTTGAGATACACATAACCATTTATGGCTTGCTTCAACCAACACATATTAATCTCTAATTGGTGATAGCCATTGGAGCAACACCTCATATACCTTGAAATGGTTACCAAATAAAGAGAAAACAAAATCCATTGTTGGGAGTTAGATTCTGAGGAAGGAAGGTAGGAATATAGTTACATGGGCAAATAAAGCCAAATTTTCATGTTTGTAACTGAATGTTTGAATTGCTTGACACAGAAGGCCTTGGGCCTAAAGGGAAATGAGAAGTCTTTTAACAATTTTGAATTTTTATTTTCATCTGTGTCCCTTTGCCTTATCAAAGGGAAGATCATGAATGGACTTTGGGGTAATCTATAAAAAAAAAGAGATGAACTAAAGAGGGGGTCGATTTCTAGCAAGAAGAAAGGCATGGCCAAAGAGTTCAGAGTGAGTTGTAAAAAGCAAGAGGAATCACCTGTGAGTTGAGGAGTGGCAGAGCCTTGCGAGGCTGAGTAATTTGATTGTGTAGATTTGGATTGGGGAAATCCATGTTGGAAGATTTTGTAGTTATTTGTAGATATATTTCATTTTGTCATTGATTTGGATTAATAAATTTTGAGTTGTTGCAATCTAGTTCAGATTTGGGTATTTGTGCATTTGTATTTTTTTGTTGTGGTTGAGTTACCACTGAAGAGGGACTTCTTCATTTCCCTCTGTGTCAAGTGGTATCAGAGCGGGTCATCTTGAGCATTGAGAGTATCCACCAGGACCCTTGGAGTAGCAAAGAAGGTGGTTGTGAGAACTTGAAAGGATCGTTGCAGGTGTGTGAAGTCCAGATTGGTTGACAGCTTGAAGCCATGAAGGAGAGAGTAAAGATGTCTGAACAATTGCAGCAGTAAAGAATCTGAGAAAAGCTTGAGAGATAGAGTAGGTGTGAGAGAGTCCTACAATAGTGAGAGAAAGAAAGATTTGAAGTCATTAATGGAGAAAATAAGGAAAAGGAAGAGAGGGTTTGTGATTGGCTTGGTTTTGACAATCCATGTATTGAAGAGATGGAGAAGACAAAGATGGAAAGGAGTTACAAAGATGTATGAAGAGTTATTAGAAGAATTGAAGGGAGAGTTGTATGAAAACCTAAAGGAGATTTGTGCAGAGAAGAAAGTGGGTAGAGAAGAGTCCCATGTTTCTTTTGATAATTGTTTGTTTGTAGGTGACAACATGTGTGTAGCAGATAAATTTGCAGCCGTGGAGTGTGTGGAGGTTGCAACTGTTAAAGAAAAAGAGAGAGATGAAAAGGTACAGAAAATGGACTTTGGGAGTCCTATGTTCGATGGAGAAGCTGGTGAAGATGATCTTCTGCTGAAAAAAGAGATGAGAAGAATCGAAAGATTCTTGGAAGGAGAAGTGACTGGTAAAGAAGAAGATTTGATGTTGCATGATGGTCCAATGTTCGATGAGGACCCTGATGAAGATCAAGGGTTGCTTGGTGAAGATATACAAAATATTGAACAATTGTTTAGTGTAGCAGTGAAGAACGTTACATTCGGTGATGATGGAGCATCGAAGGAGTATGAGCTAAACTCTATTATTTATGAGGTCTGTGATATTAGGTTTGAAGAGCATGTACCTATTGACATGAGTAGCATGGTAGAGAAAATTGTAGAATGTACAGATGTGGTAGAGTGGAGTAGGGATGCCTACCTACGAGTAGAAGCTATAAAGGATGTGATAGGAGAGATTTGGTGGAAGTGGTCAGTCTGCGGTGGGTTGACACCCAGAAAGGTGAATGATGAGAAGAGAAGAGTGAGGATGTGGAGAGTGAGCCTTTGGCAGAGGAGGATGGTCTGCAGTGGATGTGAGTCCATAAGAGGAAAGAAGAAGAAGATGCACACTTGGTGGAGGAGGATGGTAAGTGTCCTAGCTAAGTGCTGGAAGAGGTGGAAGAAGAAATTCTCTCAACCTAATACAACAATGGAGTTTGTTGCAGGTTGTTTTCAACTTGGAAAAGTAGTCCCACTACTCAACTCCATTTTGTGAGTCCTACTCACAAAATTTTTCTACCCGGCATGGCTGATGCAGGAGCATCCCAGGCATACATGTGATCGACATCACCCAAAAAGAGTTTGTAGGTTTAGTTTTCATTTTTGGTTTCTTTCAGTTTGGTAGTTCTCTGCAAGGCAAGTGAAATTTGGAAGTGGCAGACATTCAATGAGAAAAATATCACTCACATTGGAGTGAAGCTTGGAGGTAGCTGTACAAATATAGAAACCAAGTAATTTGATGTTTGTTTAATACCAAGGCATATAGTTGTTTCTCCTATCGTATATGTGTTTCAATGAATGTATGATGACTAGCACAATCCACATGGTAGATGGCAGGTTTTAGACAAATACACATTTGATTTTCTTGGTAATGTTTGTTTGATTACCTTATATGATAAAGACACCACCATGGACAAAACATTGGAGTATTTTTGTATTTGAGAGTATCTTCTTTATCCACGTACATTCAGATTGCAATTTAGTCATACACTATTATATAGAGGTCAATGCATATGCCTTGTACTACATCCCATGGCCATATGAATGGGACAATAATGTATATGTTAAATCGACAATGCCAAAGGTTGTACTTAAGTGAGGAGCCCACATAGCCAATGATGGATATTGCAGATATTTGATAGGTTCCAATGTTTAATGGATGTTCCAAGAGACTTGTACATATTTACATCTATGTGTTTATTCAAATACATATGGATTACTGACGGTAGTAATAAGGAAGGTCACGGGCAGTTTGAGCAATGAGTTTACATTCTTATAATGAATGTTGAGATATGCATAACCATTTATGGCTTGCTTCAACCAGCACATATTATTCTCTAATTGGTGATAGACATTGGGGCAACACCTCATATACCTTGAAACGGTTACCAAATAAAGAGAAAACAAAATCCATTGTTGGGAGTCAGCTTCTAAGGAAGGAAGGCAGGAATATAGTTGCACGGGCAAATAAAGCCAAATTTTCATGTTTGTAACTGAATGTTCAATCTGCTTGACATAGAAGGTCATGGGCCTAAAGGGAAATGAGAAGTCTTTTAACAATTTTGAATTTTTGTTTTCATCTGTGTCCATTTGCCTTATTGAAGGGAAGATCATGAAAGGACTTTGGGATAATCTATAAAAAAAGAGAGATGGACTAAAGAGGGGGCTGATTGCCAGCAAGAAGAAGGGCATGACCAAAGAGTGTAGAGTGAGTTGCAAAAGCAAGAGGAATCACCTATGAGTTGAGGAGTGGTAGAGCCTTCCGAGGCTAAGTAATTTGATTGTGTAGATTTGGATTGGGCAAATCCATGTTGGAATATTTTGTACATGTTTATAGATATATTTCATTTTGTCATTGATTTGGATTAATAAGTTTTGAGTTGTTGCAATCTAGTTCAGATTTGGGTATTTGTGCATTTGTATTTTTTGTTGTGGTTGAGTTGTTCACTAAAGAGGGAGTTCTTCATTTCCCTCTATGTCATTTGGTAAATGTATGTGCAACCAATTGTTGTGTCCATATATTTAATTGTGTTCATTTGAGCATTAATTCATTATTTAATCATCCCTATAATCATTTGAACTCCTAGAGTATTCAAAGAGCAATCACTATAGGAATTTTTTTAAACTTGAAGCATTAAAAAAATATAATTTGCATCAAAAGTCATATATGACATCTACATTACTTGGGACTATTGTCTTTGATCCTTTCCATGACAATAACATTGATTAATCAAGTGGGCTGACCTAGAAGAAATTAAGCCTTGCTGCCCTGTGACTTCCACACGGTATTTTTAAATACTTCAATTTTTTTTTTTTAAATGGAGGTCATCTATGAAATCATTTTTGCCACTTGATTTAGGAGCACGAGCCTTATGTTGAACGTCTTCGGCTAAGAGTCAAGGATTGATGGGTATACTTCCAATGTTTGACAATCAACACAGAGCACAAATCAAATGGATTGGGTTGGATAAGTCCATAGGGTATAAGGTTGCTTCCATGTGATAAATCAATTTTTTCGCAAGTGAGATCGATCTCACATAATCCAAATGAATCCCTTGGCAAATTTGCACATTATTATGCTCTTGAGCCAAAGTGCATTTATTGGGTATGCATTATTACGCCCAAAACAAGTAGATTTCACTATCACATCAAATCCATTCTCCTATATCATTCCTAAAACTAAGAATTTTAATTCGTCACAATTAAATGCCTAGTTTAACATTTTGATTAACACCTTTATGATTCCCAACTATCATGTTCACTTAAACTGTTAATTTATATCTATTTATCTAATTATTGTATAATTTATATCTAATTATATATTTACTCGATTAAACTAGACTACTATTTAGTCTATTTAGGTTAATCTTCTACAATTATATATAGAAGACAAAGTTCTAGTGGTGTTTTTAAGGATATTGTAGTGTACGAAAGTATGAAGATAAGACAAATTTCTAGTACTGTTCTTGAAGGCAATACAAAATTGTAGGCGTATATAGGCAAAACAAAATTCTAGGCGTGTTATCTAAGGGGATGTGTTTTCTAAGGATATTCTACTTTAAAATGACAACATACCAAATTTTCTTAAATCAGAATTTACAATCAAGTGTGAATTCGCCTCGCCTACTAGTTGTGTCCTTCAAAAATAAATAGACATCAACAGTGTTAGAAACTAGTGATACAGGGTGAAGCTCTTATGTTAACCTTAGCGCTGCAAAAAATGAGTGTCGCTCCACCAACACTTACAGTCATACATAGAATAAAAAGCCTACAAACAAGTGAGAAGCAAAAGTATCACTGAGACCAACACAGTGAGGGAGCTGCCATGAACCAAATATGTGTTTGTTTACGTATTCCTTTACATAAACGCTCCATCTCTTATGATAATACTTATTGACGTCTGCTATGACTTGGTCCAAATATTTAACTTGTGTCAATTTCACAAATTTACCCATGCCATTCCACATGCTTGCCGCTTTCCCGTCGTCTACCAGGTGACTGTAAATTATTCTGTTATTTCTCAGCAGCCGAACATCTTTGTCTGTGTCGATGATGCCGTTCATGAAATCTGTGTAGCGAGTGAAAACTAGGGTGTCAGGCGTGGCTGAGGCTTTGAATGCCACCAGATTTATGAGAATCACTTCTATGTTCGAATCCAATCTCACTTTGGGAAGATAAAGTGTTGCAGTCCTAGGGTCAAAGAAAATTGTGGTGAGGCTTCCATCGGTAGGAAAAAATTTTACTCCTGCTGAGTATAAATCAGATACCGATGGAATGTCCAGTTCGTCGTGTGTAGGTGGAGTTTCAACAGAAGAATATACTCTTTCCTCATATTTTTCAACTTTATTTTCACATGTGTGTTGAATTGAGGAATTTGGAAAAGTGGAAACAAGATGCGTGGACATCTGTGTCACAAACTAGAGGGGCCTTCCTTTTAGGAGATGCTGAGACAATGCCGAGAGATGTCGAACAGGGCGAATGTTTAATGAGGAGAGAGCCTTCAAAACGGCTTTCATTGCTAGTTTTACGTAGGTTTTATCCAGCAACGGGAGCTTGTCATCCTCATTCTTCTTTGTAAAGGCATCTTCCATGGCCACCGCAAGGACAATAGAGTAGTACAGCACCTCCAGTATGTGACCCCTCTCATTTATACGCAACCTTGAACTATCCAGCATCTTGAACATAAATAGTGACCATTGTTCATAGGCAAGATTTACAAGATTGTAGAACTTTTCTTCCGCCTTGTTTTGAGAACCCAACTGCATCTCCAGCAGCTTCTACAAAATGAACAAAGGTAGTTGATTCTCTAGCATCATCAGATCTCTCATAATTGTACTGTGGGTTGTGCTCCTACTAGATGGATCTAAAAGTCTCCCCAGTTGCTTCAACTTGGACAACACTTGTGAAGATGCTTGGTCTGCCTGTTTGACGTAGAACTGCAAGGACTCCAGCACGAAGGAGGGATCCAAAGCCATTAACCATGCCAGGGCTTCCTGCTTGTAGTCCAGGTATTTGTGATAGCAGTTCCTGATTTGCCAGTCGTACTTCTTCACCTCTTCAACCACAGATTCAAACTTAGAGTCACTGGTTATGCTCTTATGAAATCGTCGCGCAATAGCCACTTTGTACGTCTCCATTTGGTACAGTTGGGACCTCCAGGGGTAGTATGGTCCAATGGAGATGCACTGTGGAATGTATAACTCTGGCTTCAGTTCCAACAATTCCTTGGGTACACTGAATATGGATACACAAATCTCCATTTCTTGTTCTTGGTCGCAATGTATTTGTAGGCACTCCTTGATTTGAACAACCCAGCGATCTTGATCAATCTTTAGTTGATCCGCTTTCATTGATTCCATGATTCCCAGTGGATAAGGAATAAGAAGTCACAGAAAGGAAATAGATACACAGAGGATGAAAATTAGATAACCAAAGGCTCAAACATGGGAAACATTGCGGCTGAGTGTCACATGTATAGCTTTAGCCTTGTCATCAGCAAACAAAGCAACTTTAGTTTCGCAGAAATTTCTCTACATCTAGTGAGCATTGCAAATTTAGTTTGACAGAATTTTGAGCTTCACATGGTAAATATTTTTCATAAAGGATTCCATACAATGTCTAGAGGGGCTTCTTCTTACTCTCACATGTTTCTGGCACACGTGGGTATAATAGTGACACCGGCAATTTTACAGGTGTATGAGAAGGGCCATAGTAGATTGGTGAAGAATTAAACATAATTTTGACAGGGTTTTGTTAATTTCGAACGATTAAGAGACCAAATAGGTAAGTAAATTTTAGGTGTAAAAACAGCCCCAAGACAATAAAAATAGAATAGCAATAATAAACAGAGAAAACAGGACAAAACAAAGATAGATAATTCAGAAATATATTTATCTACCTTGCATTACATCCAAAAATGCTATGTCCAGCAACTGTCTCTAATAACATATATCTAGCTATAGAAGCTTGGAAGCTTCTGGCTTTCTAGATAACTTAAAAATCCTAGAATGTTCTTTTCTAGAATAGTTGGAAGCTTCTCCTTAGAAAGTTTTTTTCTAGAACAGTTGGAAGCTTCTTCATTTTTAGATAACCTTGAATGTTCTTTAGAAGACTTCTAAAAATATTTTGTCTTTTTCTAGACAATCTTAACTATCCCTAACATCCCCCCTTAAGTTTGGCTAGAATAATACAAAGAGAATACAAAGGAGAGGGGAAATACAAAGGAGAGGAACATTATACTACTATACCCCCTTAATGTTCACCTCTATCATACCAAGCATTCCTCTTAATGTTAACAATTTGGCTTCAGTCATACTCTTGGTGAATATATTAGCTATTTGTTCTTCTCTTGGACAAAATTGAAGACTGATAATGGATGCTTGAACAAGATCTCGAATGTAGTGAACATCAATCTCAATATGCTTTGTTGTGGCATGAAAAACTAGATTGTTGGCAACTTGTATGGTACTTTGATTGTTACAATACACAATGCTGGCTGAACTTTGTAGAAAACGAAGCTCAAATAGAAGATTCTGAATCTAAACTCCTTCCTTGCCTACTTCTTTTACTGCTCTATATTCTGCTTCACATGAAGATAATGAAGTAGTTGTTTGTTTTTTGCTACTCCATGTAATAGGGCCTGATTCAAGATTGAAAACATAACCACCAGTAGATTTTCGATCATCTATATCACCACCCCAATCTGAGTCGGTAAATCCAACCAAAGAAATTCAAGACTTATAGCCATAGTAGATTCCAAAGTGTATGGTTCCATTGATGTATCGTAAAATTCTCTTACTAGCCAACCAATGACTTTGTTTAGGTGCCTGCATAAATCTAGATACTAGATTGACTGCAAAACAAATATCTAGTCTAGTATGAGGTAGATAAACCAAGCTACCAACAAGTTGTCTATATAAAGTGGCATCTACACTCTTGGAAGTACATTGTTTAGTAAGCTTGACTCCAGACTGAAATGGGGTAGATGCTGGCTTGCATTCAAGCATGTTAAACTTTTCTAAAAGGTCCAAAGCATATTTTGATTGTGAGATGAACAATGCATCATGTAATCTACAAACTTGTAATCCAAGAAAATAGTTTAGTTCACCCAAATCACTCATATGAAATGTCCTCTTAAGATCTGATTTTAAATCATTGATTAATCCAATATTCGGTCTAGCAATGAGTAAATCATCTAAATAAATTGCAACAAGAAGAATATCATCTTGAACTTTCTTCACATAAAGATTTTGATCTAACTTACATCTCTTAAATCCATGAAGCTGAAAATACCTGTCAATCTTCTCATTCCATACTCATGGCGCTTGTTTAAGACCATAAAGTGACTTCTTTAATCTGTAAACAAGATTAGGATGTTGTTGATCCACAAAACCTAGTGGTTGATCCATATATATTTCTTTATATAAATCTCCATTTAAGAAAGCATTTTTGACATCCATTTGATGAATATGCCACCCAAGACTTGCAGCCAAAGAAAGAATAATTCTAATTATATTCATTTTAATGATAGGATCAAATGTTTATTCATAATCAACACCCTCTTTTTGATTGAACTGCTTAGCAACCAATCTAGCCTTGAATTTTTCTATAGCACCATCTGATTTAAATTTTGTTTTCTAAACCCATTTGCAACCAATAACATTCTTACCTTGGGGGTGGGGTACAAGTTCCCAAGTGTTATTCTCTATCAATGCATCATATTCCTCTTTCATGGCTTTCTCCTATTCTTTCTTTCCTCTAGAGAGCACTACCATTCCTTCCTTTGATCTTTGAGCCTTGCCTATATATTTCTTCAACACTCCTTGTCTTTTGTCTAGCTGAAATGTCACCTTCTTCATCATCACTACATGCAAAAAATCGCTGATTATAAGCATTAGTAGTTTCATTTTCAATAGTATTATCATCATCAGTAGTGCTCACCTCATCCTCATCAATATTGGCTTCATTTCTTTCTAAACTATATGAAAAATTAGAAACATTTGCTATTGTAGAGTGAGAGGAAGTGGCAATAAGCTGTGAAAGCTCATCAAACTTTACATCTCTACTAACAAAGACCTTTCTTTTTGTCAAATCATATAACCTGCAAGCCTTTGATTCTTCACTATAACTCACAAAAAAACACTTACAACTCTTTGGTTCTAACTTTTTCCTCTTTTCATTAGGAACGTGTACCCAAGCAATGCATCCAAGTACTTTAAAATACCTAATGTGGGGATTTCTACCACTCCAAGCTTCTTCAGGGGCGATATTTGGGAGGGCTTTAGTGGGAATTCTATTCACAGTATATGCAGCACAAGAAACAGCCAAACCCCAAAATTGATTATGCAAACTTTTAAAATGCATCATACAATGAGCCATTTCTAAAAGAGTTCTATTCATTCGTTCAGCCACCCCATTTTTTTGAGGAGTATAAGGAACTATTCTTTGCACCTTAGTACCATAATTTTCACAAAATGACTCAAATGCATAATTGCAATATTCACCCCCATTATCTGTCTTTAAACACTTAATTCTTTTTCCACTTTGATTTTCAACTAGTGCCTTCAACTTTTGAAAAACTTCAAATACTTCATTTTTCCTTTCAAGAAAATAAACCCATTCTCTCCTACTGTAATCATCAATAAAATTTAGAAAGTACTTGGCACCTGAAAGTGAAGGATATCCTAGTTCACATAGATCACTATGAATGAGTTGCAATAGATAATTAGCCCTCCATGCTTTGCCTGAATCAAAAGGATCTCAATGATGTTTTCCTAACACACATCCTTCACACACACCTTCAGATGTTGAAATTTTTATCAATCCACTAATGATATCTATTCTAACCATATCTTGTAATTTTCTATAATTTATATGTCCAAGTCTAGCATGCCAAAGTTTTGATATATCAGCAGTCTGAGCAATAAAAGCATGAGAGAGTGTGTATTTATTATCAACAAACCCCACAAATTTAAATAGACTCTCTTTATGATCAACTCTACCAATAGCAATTATATTGCTTGGGTCTTTTCTATCTCTAACAATAACTTGATTAGCAGTGACAACAAACTCATATCTAGCTTGGGCAATTTTATATACTGAAATAAGATTCACCCCTAATCCTTCAACTATAAAAACATTTTTCAAAGATCCATTTGTTACATTAATAGTCCATGTTCCTAAAACTGGAAGTCTCATTTTATTGCCAATAGTAATTTTTTGATCTAAATTCTTCCCTTCATAAAATCAATAAGCAAAGATCTATCCCCAGTCATGTGATATGATGCCCCTGAATCTAAAATCCATTCTTTATTAGCATCTGAAGCAAAGTATCCCCCCCTAACACTACTTTTAGGTCTAGCAATTACCTCCTTATTTGATTTCTCTTGCCTTTTTAGAGACATGGCTACAAAGCTATGCCTATCCTTCTTGCCATCCTTGAACCTTTCTTAATTGGGCTTGTAGTGCTACCTTTCATTATCCCTCTTCTTCAAACAAAATTTATCCCTCTTCTTCAATTTTTTTCCAACTTGCTTTTTTGCAACATCATTTCTAGAAAAATGGTTAGAACTGTCATTATTTCAAAATTTATAATTTAATTTCCAATTCTTCTTTCCATCATATCTAGAAAATTTACTCTTGGTTGCATATGCATGATTCTTCTTAATATGTCCTTTAAGAAGCTGAACCTCTTCATCTAAAACAGACTTACAAAATTGATCAAATATTTGCTGGGGGGCATTGGGAGTTAGTTGGAGAACCCTTTTCCTTGATTCTTTAAATATCTTGTATGGCTAGGGAAGCTTACTTTCAACCATTACAATCAACTGAAAATATTTTTTTGCATATTCAACACCTATTTTCTTCAGCTAAGCATTTAGAAATGTAACTTCATTAAAGTAATCAGTCATTTTTTAAAAATTAGAAGGATCTAAATTCACCAATTTTTCTTCTATGCTAAACATGCTAGCAATATCAGCATCTGTATAATCATTTTCTAAACTCTCCCATAGCTCTATTGGATTATCAATATCAACAAATCTTCTGTTGAGATTGGGGCTTAAAGCTTTACCAATAATACCTCTAGCTTATTCCAACTTGAATTTCCATAGCTCCTTTCCTTTTTCACTTTGGGGTTCTCCAATTTCCTTATTCACTATCCTCCATAGAGCCTTTTCTCTCAAAGCATTCTTGACTACAATCTTCCAATCTGCAAAACCACTTCCATCAAATATTGGCAACACTTCATTTGGAGAGCCCATGTTAGCCAAAAAATCAGTCTTCAAACAAGTATCACTCTACAAACAAATATCACTCCAACAATATATCAGCCCTGTAAACAAATCACTTCAGCATTATATTTCCAACTGAACCTCTAACTGAATCTCTAGCAGAACTTGGAAAAAAAATCTAGTTGAACCAGGCTCTGATACTATGTAAAAACAACCCCAAGACAATAAAAATAAAACAACAATAATAAATAGAGAGAAAACAGGGCAAAACAGAGTTAGATAACTCAGAAATATATTTATCTAGCTTGCATTACATCCAAAAATGTTATGTCCAACAACTGTCTCTAATCACATATATACAGCTACAGAACTTTGAAGCCTGGAAGCTTCTAGCTTTCTAGATAACTCTAAAATCCTAGAATGTTCTTTTTCTAGAACAAATGGAAGCTTCTTCCTTTCTAGATAACCTTGAATGTTCTTTAGAAGACTTCTAGAAATATTTTGTCCTTTTCTAGACAATCTTAACTATCCCTAACATTAGGAGTCTTAGATTATGGTAAATAATAAGGATTAGGACCCATCTGCTATGCAATGATTTCTAGCTCTTTCTAGCTTAGAGCAAACATTGGCATTTGCCTCTAAAAATAGACAAATGATACTTCTCATCCTTTCTGCACCTTAAAAAAGCACTGTGGAAAGTGAAAAAATCTTTAAATTCTCGATGATATCATTTAGGTTTTCATTTGATGATAATTTATCTTAGGTTTTCAAAACAATTTGCAAAGTAATTTGCAAAACCCACGTAGATCACAAGTGACTAAACATGGCTGGTCATAGTTTATCGTAGGGTTTCCATAGTTTAACCTCTGATGGTTCATTCTTTGACAATATGGATGGCTCTTACCATGCTAAATTTAAAAGGAACGCCATATCAAATTTACCATTCATCCAGTTAAGTTTAGGCACTAAAAGGAATGCCCTAGAAGTAGCGTCATTAAGTTTTCTAAGGGCCTCTTAGCCAGTGAAGAAAGTAATCCACATGTCCAACATTCATCAGTGGTTGCAAAAATTCCTAAGTTGGTAACAGATGAACAAAATGAGAGACTTCTAATAGAATTCATATTGGAGGAGATTCAATTTGCTATATTTTCTATGTTGAATGATAAAGCATCTAGACTAGATGGTTTCAGCAGCCTATTTTTCCAGGAATGCTAGATTTTTGTGGGTAGAGATGTGTTTCTAGTGGTGGAAGAAGCAAGGAAACACAAGAACATATTAAACTAACCAAACACCTCTTTCATTGCTCTAATCTCAAAAACAAATTCTCCCTCTTCCTTTGAAGAGTTTAGGCTGACTTCTCTCAATAATGTACCATATATAAGGTCATTTCTCAAGCAATGGCTTCTAGACTTGTAACCATTAATCTCAGAGAAACAAGGAGGCTTTGTGCTTGGGCAATAGGAATTAGAAGGAGTAATTGTCACACACGAAGTTATTCATTCAATTCATGAGCTTAAATTACCATCTATGGTTATCAAAATAGACATGACCAAAGCATATGACAAAGTCAAATGGGAGTTTCTACTTCAAGTTCTTCTAAAACTAGGCTTTTCCAAAGTATGGTACAAATGGATATATTCATGTATTTTAGAGGTTAAATTTTTAGTGCTAGTGAATAACACTACTACTAGATCCTTCAATTCTAAACAAGGTTTTAGACAAGGGGATCTTCTATCCCTATACCTTTTGTATTCTCATGGAATGAGCATTCAACTGGGCAATCAAGGAAGAGAACTAGAGGAACAATTGGAAGGGTATTCATCTACCATTTATTCAAGAACCTTTTACACATATATTTTTTTAGATGATACCATGCTATTTGAGTAAGCTTTTGTCACAGAGGCCAATATCTTACAGACACAATTTCTTCTTATTGTGAATTATTTTGATAGTCCATTAATGCTTCAAAACTAAAGGTGTTTCTCTTCTTCACATCCACCGCTGTACAAAGATGTGTTGTCGAAGTCCTTGAATTTGAGATGGAAGCTATCCCAAGTAAGCATAAATTTAGGTATTCCATTGTTTGTTGGTTCAAGAAGGAATAAACTTTGGAAACACATTCATAGCCCAATCAAAAATAAAATATTATCATGGAAAGGTAAGTGGTTGAATTTGGATAGAAGATTAACAATGGTGAAGGTGATTTTACCTGCTAACTCTAGATATAGGATGTCAATTCTCAAAATGCCTAAAGGGGTAGTAACATAACTTGAAACACTTTTTAGGTACTTCCTATGGCAAGGGAACTCAGACAAGGAAAGGATTCCTCATATCTCTTTGAAAAAAAAATTAAACCAACAATGATTGGGGGCAGGTGTGTTAAACATGGAGCTACAAAATATAGCTCTTGGAGCCAAATTGAAATGGAACATGTACACCAAACCAAATGTAAAATGTGCAAAAATTATGCAAGAAAAATATTTAGACAACGAGGGATAGATAAAAGGTCTTTATAGTGGCTAATCCACTAGCAAGTTTTAAAATGTGGAATTTTCTAATCCAAGGGAGAGAAGACATTTTTTCACATTTAACATGGGTTGTTCACAATGGGGACAATGCACTATTTGGGAGAATTCTTGGAATGGCCATCATTCTCTATCCACCAAAAATGATTTGAATGAGGGTAGTGAATTTCTTAGACAAGCTTAGGGAAACAAAATCAATAAATACTAGCAAAACTTGGGATCAAGCAAACAATGTGAATGTCAAATGGAAGAATTTTAACGATTGTGATTTTCGTAGGTTTTAGAAAGAAATTTTGAACAAGATATTATCACGGAGAGTCATCATTTACTCAAAAAATGAAGATGAGACTAATTGGGTAGTGACTAGGTTAGGGTTTTACACTATGAATCAAAGATACAAATATATTTCAGATGAAAATAAAATAGATTGGTTGTATCAAATATCTTGGAGTGATGCTTGTCTACCAAAAGAAAGAGCATTAACATGGCTGGCTCTACATAATAGAATTTCTCCTATATTTAGATGTGTACTTTGTGGAGAAGAATAAGAAGATGTGGACCATCTACTCCTAAATTTCCCTTTTAGTAACAAATGATAGAAATGGTTATGTGAAAAGTTGAATTAGGAAACCCCATTCCCTAAGTCTCTACTTGAACAATTTAAGGGCTGGCCTGGCTAGCCCTTCATATTGAATCAACTTTTGCATGTATTTGGGAGGTAAGTCCCTCATTGGTCATTTGATACATTTGGATGGAAATGAATTATAGAATTTTTATAAAATCTCCTCCCATATCCAAGGTGATCAATAAAATAGAAGGAGCTATTTCATAGGTGGTAATGTCAAAGATCACCAAATGTATAGATTCAAATGGCAAATTCACAAATTGGGATAACTCCTTGCTTAAGCAATGGAAAATGTTGCACCCTCCTCCCTCTTAAGGATTAATTCTGAATAACACATGTAAGGTGGATAGAAACAAAATTAAATAGTCTCCTCCTACATCCCCTTTCATCAAGTTAAATTTTGATGGTGCCTCTCAACGAAATCTTGGTGTATATGGGGTGGGTTGCATACTTAGGGATCCCCATGGGAATCTTTTGGTAGAAAAGGTGATCAAACTTTCATATGGTTCAAATAATAAGGTAGAAGCTTATGCACTCATGTTCAGTCTGGCTTTAGCTAAAGAATCTAATATAAAATAGATTTGGACAGAAGGGGACTCTATGTTGATAATAATTAATGTCTTAAAGACCAAAAAGGTCTCTAATTGAAAAATGGAGTATACACTTCAATCCATTTAGAGAAGCCTTGACACATTGGACTCTTATCAATGCTCTCACTACTATAGGGAGGAAACTGTTGTGCATTTTCTACACACTATTTGTAAAATTTTAATATGTGCACAAATAGTAGTGATTCTGATTCATTAGGATCCTGTTTCTATTGTTTTCATGGAGAAGACGCAAGTTCTCTTGATTCAAATGATACTTAGTCCATCATACAGACAAGGCACAGTAAGCATTTGGGTGATAGTAGCTATTACAATGGTGCAATATTCTTTATAAATAAAGGTGTGAGCCTATTAAAAGGGGGCATTAACATTGTAAGCATTCATAGTGTCTTAGTTTTTTTGAGTCTCAAGCCCATTTGAAATTAGTGTTCACCATTAGCGCGGTCTATATTTCAAATAATATGGTGCGTAATAGTTATAAAGTAGCACCAACCTATTCAATCCAAAGGCACCAAATTGTAATCAAACAATGGCATAGGCTTATGAATGATGCACTAATTCTATGTTTTGAAGACTCAACATAGCTTCAAATGGTGCTGACCTGAGTATTAAGTATGGCCTTATACATAAATGGCTTAGTCATTGGATGAGCATGCAATGTACAATAGAATGCTGGCGGATCATATGAAGCTCCATGGTACATAAGCATTAGGAGAAAGGCCAAATGATGGCACATCAGTATCAATAAGTGCATCAACATTGTAAGCATGGCAGCCATAGCAAATAACAAATCTTAGCGCAGTCATTTTAGATAATAGCGCAGCTTAAATGAGGTAAAGCCTCCAATTAAGTCTCAACCTCTATAATAAAGACTAAGCAATAGCACTTGGTTTTAGAGTCAGATGAAAGATAAGACACAGGCTTTCTAGGAAGACGCTACCCAAAAGATGGCACCTTCAGAAACTCAACTCAGCCATACAAATATTCAAGGTGCTTAGGCACACAAGAGCTGCCACCTTTCAGGCATCAAGCATATCAAATGAAGGTTAATTTTCAAGTCTCCAAAGCAAGCCATTCAATGGAGAAATATGGCGCTATAGTAAGAAATGGCATGGGCCATGAGTCTTAGAGGCTTTTCCTAGAGATTGACGCTGCCAATTAAAAACCAATGTGTAAGCACATATCAGTTGTAGCCATTTCAGATCATGGCACAAGCTATGAGATGTCATAATGTCATTTCAAGGTCATCATAACACAGGTATATCTCTTTAAGGTTTATAAAAAAATCCAAAGGAGAGTCAAGTGATTCATTTAAAATGATTCATGAAAATAAAATAAAGGCTGAGTCTTCAAATGTGTTCGGCCCATGGAGAATCAAGATAACTCTTTATTATTAAAGTCATGCTAAAAGCTCATGGGGATGTCTATGGATAAGTTTTAATTTTAAAACTATTGAAACCTATAGCAAGGTAATAAAGCAATGCTTATTATTTTGGCAGAGTGTCTTTTGAAAAGAAAGCACCAATTTACCATGTGGCATAACCGCACACTCCTGACGGCAAGGAAATTGTGAATTTGAAATGAAGCACCATGATGACACGTGGCAGCACAAGGAGGAAATAAATCTTTTTTCTCTGTTTTTATAAAAATTAGGGGAAAGTAAATGTTTCATTATTTTAATTGGTCAAATGAGTCATTAAATAATGTGAGTCAAATCTTTTAAAAGATAGTGTGAGTCACGTAAATATGAAGATTAATATGTTTCTTTAAATCTTTTTAAGATTTAAATCATAAGAGTCATATATATGGTGGGACCCTAATGCTAAATAAAGCTAAAGGCTTTATGAAATAAGACTCATATGACTCTATTCACAAGGAGATGAAATATGCAGCCTCTAAAAGTAAAAATAAAGCCACGCTTTATTTATTTCTAACGGCAAATAAAATGAGCAGGAATTTTATTTTCAAGAAGCAGATTGGATTTTTCCAGCTCATGAGAAACAGAAAGAGACAGTTAATTGGAGTCTCAGTTATCAGATCCAAAATCAATGGGATTTGTAGTTGGAGATATTTTGGGTAGTTTTTAGAGGATCTTTAGAAGGGGTTTTCTTTTGCTTTAAATAGCATGAATCATTAGTAGAGAGATAGGTCAAATGATCAGGGAGTTTTTTAGTAGCCAGGGTAGAGACATTTTCTTTCCTTAGCAGGTGCCTCTCATTAGGGATTGAATATTGTAATTTGTGTGTTCTGCCTTATGTACTTTGTTCTCCATCAAATAATGAAGAGATAGTGGTGTTCTGTGCATTGTGCAATCTGTTTCTAATTCTTCTTTCTTGCTTTCTATTCTAAGCCTTTTGATTAATCTGGTATAATATGTTGGAAATGTTAATCTTGCTATCTGCTCTTTAATGTTATCAATAAACTCTTTTTAGGTTTAATCACTGTGATGTTGGGTTAGATTATGATTCTGGCGCATCGCCATAGCAGTAGTTTTAAGCATTCATTTATAATCTTGTTTTTTCTTTCCTTTACTTTAAAACCCATAGACAAGAACCAGTTTCTTTAAAATCTAGAGGTTATTTCAAGAGTCTATCCTACATTCTTGGAATTTCCCATTATTGGTGATTACTTACAAATTTCAACATCAATAGAAACCAAAGTTGCAAATTGACTTGTAAATCTAGCAATAGATTAGTTTCACATCTCCAAAGTTTTTAATTTTTGTTGACATAATCTTCCTTTAGGCCTTCAACATTTGATAGAGTAGGATAAACTTTCGAATGCTCCCCACATGGTGCTCTAGAAAAATAAAAAATTAAGGTGGGTGAACAAAAGATATATTCAATCATTAGACTATTGGTTTCATTTCCTTAAGGTAGCCATAAAAATTTTAGTACAAATACAAAATTTGTAGACTATTGTTTTCACATCCTTGAGGCAGACATAAAATGTTTAATTCAAATTCAAAGTTTGTTGGGGTAACGGTTAAGAGAACTTCCATATTGAGAAGGGAGGTAGAGACTTAGTCTTGTCTTATGACATCTCCAACAAGTTGTTGCCATCTAGCCAACATATCTAACTTAACCACATCATACATCAAATTACAAGAAAAGTTAATATATTAGCTTTGATGATGGGGAGGAAAGTTATTCAGTCATATCTCAAAGTCACCATCATATCAACTTGTAGGGATTGATGGTACTTCTAATGGATTCATTTTCATTAACTTTGGTAGGGAACTTGATGACGAGGTATGGGAAATATCTCAAAATAGCATTTCGCATGACACATTATTCATTATTAGTACCTACCTTGGCATGGTACTCTTGCATTCAATATGCAGAACTATTGCATTAGTTCTTTGAATTGTTGATGTATCATATTGTTTTACTTTTCTTATGACTATAGTTTGTAGTCTTTGCAAAAAATATGATTGGTTGTGAGATTTTACCTCTTATTTCTACCTTCACATGAATCAAGGTCAACATTAAGTACTCAAGTCAATATCACCCATACCAAAATTAAATGAAATGAGTATGGTCCATACCTAAAATCAATTTAACAAAGAAATATAGCCTATATGTGTCAAAGTCATACATAGTGAAAAAATGAAATCAATGTCAAGTAATATTTATTGCAACATAATTTTTCAAAATGAGCCATACTCAATAAATATGGCCCATACTGAAAATAAAAGCTAACACTGACATTGTCCTATAAGCTATCAAATTTTAAAATAAAAAACAATTAACCTTTGGGTGAATTCAAATAGAAAATCAATTCATCAAATAAATATACTGTCTACGTGACTCATAGCCAAAAGAAAGGTTAATGCCCTACCAATAAAATAATATTTTTGCAATTGGTAGTCATGATCATGTGGTTGAGTTTTTCAAAAATGAGCCATACCCAATAAATATGGCCCATACTCAAAATTAAAGTGAACAGTTGTGTTGCCCTCTCAAGTATGAAATTTAAAAATACAAAATTAACATTTGTATTCAGTAGTTATTCCAATAGTTTTGGATCAATTCATGCAAGCACAGTTATTCTGCTGCACACTGGTAAATGTTTCTGAGAATTTGTAGTGACTTTTGGGACTGGTAATCTTCCTTTGTAGGAAAATCAAGGAGATCTAACTAATTCTTCTATGACTTGCTAGATTTTCTATTGAACTTTGTCAATAGCTACTCTTCAACAAAAGAAGAAACTTTTGTAGAAGTAATTAATAGTGGATTATATTGCTTACTACCTTATTGTTAGAATTATTAGTCATAATAAGGTTGACCATGATATACTTGGATTAATATATTTCGATTGACAGATCTACATCTTAAAATGTTGTTTGGGTTGACTATAACTTATACTTTTAATTCTACTCTACTTACTTTTTTGTTGCAAAAATCCCTGCATCATGGATCTACTCTTCATTTTTATTTTCTGTCTTTTTACCTTTCTATCGAGCTGCCCTTAGAGTTTCAATTTTTAGGGTTGGTTCTTTGGGGCTATATATGTTGTTCCGTATGTTTTTGGCCACTATGTGCTTGCTATAGGTATGTTTTTCTAAGCCTTTAGACTAGCTTGGTATTCTCGATTGTTATGGCTAATCATCCTTTCTCTGATTTTTGTGCCTATCATCCTTGCACGACTTTGCACAAAAGTTTCAATCTTTCTATAGTTGGAATCTACTTTTTGTATTGGGATGGGGTCCATAATAGAACCCTATTATTATAATCAAAACATATATATAGAGGGGGGAACAAAAATCTGGCATATCTCATAAACCAAGAGAACATTTCATTCATTATGGTATATTCATGATTCATCATTCAAACACAAGTAATCAAAACATTGTTTGCTTGAAAAATAGTTTTTATTTTATTTTAATTTCAACATACCATGCACTGTGGGTTTCTATAGAACCATAAATAAATTTCTCAATCTTTCATTCCCTTCAAATCTCATTTACATTCAGAATTGACAAGTGCAAGCCCTTTGTACTCTATAATAGATGGGAGCTTTTTATCAGAAAGAAAAACAAAAAGGAACTAGAGTCTCTTGTTACAACATAATCCTTAGACCCTTTACTAATTTTTATTTTAAAGGAATATGCATAATATTTCTTTTTTTTTTATTAAAAAAGGTTTTAATGTTAGTAGTTTTGGTTTAAAAAAGATTAAAACTTTATTACTTTTTCTTTAAAGATTGTCGTTTGTGTATAATTTTTTTTTTTTTAAAAATATAAAATAATTACAAGTAAAATATATATTTTTTACTCATATCATCTATCAATGCTAATTAATATCTTAGTTCAAAGATTCTCACTAGTAACTATTCGACAAGATTTGCCACTGCTAAGAGGTAAGTTAAATGAATGAAAATCTTGTGTTTACAACAAGCATTTCAAGAGATAAGTTAAATCACTAACAAAGTTATGTTTCTACCAGGGAAAATGACAAGGCAAGCTAATGCATCGACATAAAATATTGATGTTGAAGGCAAAAGGTATGACTACAATAAACATACTCAATATATGAATTTATCAACAATTACATTTTTATAAACTAATATTATAGCTATATAGAATAGCAAGAAATTGATTAAATCGGTTTGTCCATGTAGACAAAAAGCTACATCAGATAATGTCATTATAATAGATGACTTAAATAGCTACAAGCATGGAGAGGTTTTTAGAGGGGATGTTCTTGTTAGTTATCTAACAACACTTGACAAAAACAAAAACACAAAGATCATGTGTGCAGATTTAATTGATATGCAAGGCGAAATGACTTTGACACTAAACATTTCTAACAAGTTTCTTAATGAACATCAACACAAACTACAAGTAGGAAGGAGTATAGAAATAAAAAAAATTCAAATTGCCAACAAAACAGTAAATGAATGAGGAGACTGTGATTACATCATTATTTTCACTGCTAGAAGCAGGATAGAAAACATTCCAAGAGTTTGCATGGAGTACAAGTTCATTCCTAATACAACAATTGCAAAACTTGCAACAGGTACTAATACATATCCTATTGGAACCATAGTTGCCATTGTCACATCAGCAAAAGTACTTGGAACACAACAAACACTCCAACTAAAAGATTAAAACTTGTTCTTGGATAAAGCCATGGTAAGTCATACAACATTTATTATATTGAATTAGGAAATTCAACTATTCCAATAACTAACTATTGCTTACAAATAACAACTACATCTACATCAGTCTTTCCAACATCTCTACCAAACAATTGAAGAACAACTTCTATTGAACCAACATCCTCTTCTACTATTCAAGAACATTGTTCCAATACACAGAGCTGATGATTGCATATTTCGTACAGTTATGTCAATATTTGTCACCAGACTTATAGCAACAAAACTATTGGAAGAATTGAGTGCATGCTTGCCACATGGAACAAGGTAACCAATCATTCTATCCTCTATCATATTTAAGTAACAAATTCAGAAAAATAAAATATCTAACATTTGCATTATATTGCTTCTATTAGATTGAAGACACACTTATTGTTGCAAATAAGTACTCCAACCCATTCCATCCAATATGTGACAGATGTAGCCTTCTAGTTGAATGCTTTGGTACATTGGAATCCAACACAGTTCATTGTAATAGATGCAAGGAAATCTATACAATCACTTACTCACACCATATTAATTGCATTTTGAAGACTCCAAACAACAAAGTGTTCAATTGCACTGTTAAAAAAAATATACTAGACATAATCTTCCCTGCAATTACTGAAATACAATATGAAGACTACATCAAAGACAAGACCATAGTCATATACTTGTTGAGATAGTTTCAAATAAATGGATTTTTCACTTTGAACCAAGATAATGTAATTCAACAAGTTGATGCTACAAACATCCACTCCACAGAAAGTTCAATCTGAAAGGTAAAATACTTTACACATCTATACCAATTTAAGTTAATGTTTTTATTCAAGTCCAACTATTTCAACTTACTTCGCTTTAGAAAAAATATTCCTTACAAATTAATTTTAATTCTACTAGCAGTAATCAAAATACAAGTACCACCATGGAAAGCAACAAGAAGCTGTTGACGACATTTTGTGACACTTAACCATTTACTAAGTTTTAACAAGCCACATTGTATTACTTTGACTTCTTAGAATGCAATATTTTATTTACTCCAATAGTGTACTACTTATATTAAAGGTGCATGAAAGTCATAATTGGAATATATAAACTGTTTATAATTATTCAAACATTTCCACTTCAATCTAATTACCTCTTACTACAATACATAAACAAAAAAACAAATGACAAATACAAGCCATTACATGGCACTTGTTTCATTTATTCCTTTCCACCACTAAAACTTGCTAAATGGGCAAATAGCCCACATATATCACATCACAAATGGCAATTTATTTCACTTTGATTCTGAAATCTCTTTTCTTGTTCTCTAAATTCTCTTATGTGTGCAGGTGTATCATCAAGGCAGCGCATATACAAATTTAGACCATGAACCTCTCAGTTTCTCTCTCCTCATTGAATTAGGAGCCAATAGAATAGGGTGCCTATGACATGGTGAAGCCATGACAAGGTTTTGACATTGATTGCCTGCATGAGGTGTTCGTAGTTAGGATTGTCATTGGTGATTCACTGCCCAAAGCTTCCTCCTGGGTCCTAAGGCTCTCCAATATGGCCTCAATCTTCTTGTCAAATATCATGTACTTAGTTCAAGAGGCAGATTTTATGGAATCAATTAGCTTCAGTGTCATCCATGAATATCTGCATAACACCAATAGGTGGAAGTGCACATTGGAAGAGTACAGTCTGATCAACAAGGAAGCTCTAGTCAATGGACTCTTTTCTATCAATTTTCTTTTCTTCTCCTTGGCTATGGCTTGTGTTAAGATTAATGCTTTTCGGAAAGGGCTACAGTCCAAGTATGCTAACACTTTGAAAAGTACGTTGGAAGTCCATCATTTCCAATTCCTACCTAGGTTAGATGCTAAGGCAGAGTAAATTTATGGCGCCATAAGATTTCTATGTTTGCATGCACAAAACTTGGTGCCATGCCCTCTGTCAATGGTTCTACCTAAATTACTTACTCCACCAACTTCTCTCCCTCCTCCATATAAGAAATGTGATTCCTACCCCAACTAATAGTTTTTGTGGTCAATAGTTTATAGTTAAGGTTTTTATATGTATTTTAATTGGTCGACATGATAATTAGTGCAAGTCTCAGTGATTTTTTTTGTGGCTTGGCTTTTTTTTTCTGGTTTTCATAGACTGGCTCCATGTAATTACATGCTTTTTTATTAATCCACTATGGGTGTTTATACACTTTTTCTTTAAAAAAAAATACCATTCATCATGCTTTAGAAATATGACTTTTTAATGACTCACAATTTTATGTGGCTATTACCTTAGAATAGAATTGAGTTTGGTTAGTTGAAATATGTTCACAAAATTTGACTTCTGATTATGGATGGATAAAATAAAAAATCATAGATGAAATTATATAGGGATGATGTTATTTGCTAACTTTTATATTGAAATGTATCATGTATATGCTTTTCATAGCACAAATAATAGCCCTATCAAAATGGGTCAAAAATAAAGGGGAAAGGAGTATGCAATTTTCACCCTTACATTTTATCTTGTCTTTGACTTCCATGTGAATTACTATAAGAATATATGTCAAAGTAAAAAAAAGTGGTCAACATGAAAGTAAATATTAAGACACTCATGAAAACGATATTGATAAGGGAATCAATTCTAGGCTATTCTTAAATATCATGCATTTCGCCAATCAAAGGTTAATTAAGACCAATAAAAATAGGACAAATATTTACCACTTTTTGTTGTGAATGAGATGTAAAATTGCTATTGAGTGTTTGACCATTGAAGTGGATGATATTTAAGTAGAGTGTCAATTCTATGTACTATCCTCACTTTTTAGTGCTCTACCTTTAAAATTGTCAAACATAAAAAATTTAATGTGTAGACCCTTCATTCATTTAAAATGTGCACAAACTAAAACTTGATTAAAATTCTACCAATCAAGAGGAGGAAGCAAATACTTGAGAAGTAGATTCTACTTGGAACAAAAAAGGATTTTCCTTAAAGCAACAAAAATCAATATGACTTCTCCTGGAGTGAAAAAATGATATGATTATGCTTGGAGGAAAAGTAATCATCATGTCCATGAGTCAGTCATTTCAATTGTTCTTACAAAAGAAATGCTAATAAAATTGGATGCCCCCATTCTAGTTGGTTGCATACAAGGTATCTAAGGAATTTGAATAAAGGAGAAAAATATATGATCATGTAAAGCTACATAAGCATGTAAGACTGAGGATATAATCATGTGATAGGAATGCAATAATATAGTATGATGTGTTCATGAAGTCATCCAAATGAAAGAGGGAGTAAGGTGCCCCTCAATGTTACCCTAATGAGTGAAACAACATTTATGTAAGTGTAATATATAACTTTGATAAAAATAGTTAGTATCATAAAATTTAAGAATGTACTCATAAGCATATGTAAATATAGGATCATGTTATAAACTATAATCATGGTATAAGTGAATACGTAATTAGAATAAGGTAACATCAATGTAGGCACAAAACCAAACATGATAATTATAATATGTGATCATTAGAAGGATATGATCCATAGGATAAACATGTGTAGAACATCATAAATGTATAAAAAAAGACATGTAAGCAACATGAAACAAGACATCAAAGATAATATAGCATGGGAATTGAGAATGAAAGCCATAAAAAGATGAGGTCCAAAACTAACATGACATAATCAAAAGCCGCAATAGCGACAAGGAAATAAAAGATAGTAGAAAATGTGAAGAAAGAGGATTGCATCATACATGGCATAAGAAAAAGGCCAAATTAAAGTTAGAAAGAAAATAGTATATTATTTTGTCTACATGATGAGACTGGTTTCTAATTGCCCCATACCTTGCATCATCCCCAATCTAGAATAAAAACACAAATAAAAATGAATACACAACACAAGAAGAATGTTAAAAATGAAGTTACATGAGCATATGTTCAAACCCTACTTATGTTAACATAAACCACTAAAGGTGTCTTTGAATCATCCACATGTTAACTTAGAATATGAAAACAAAGCAATATAGAATGAAAGACTAATATAGATAAATAGATATTTAAATGAAGAATATACTCTCAATCTTGTTAGTACTCAAATTTTTTACAACCATAGAAAATTAACTTGCAATCTAAACCTGAGGAACATAGATCAATTCCAATTAAAATGGAAAGTCTCATCATTAGGTTGCTAGTAATTATAAGCCAACTAACAAGACCAACCAACTCTTCTACACATTTTCCTATAAATGACCAAGGAGGGTATTCTTGGAAATATTGGTAGGAAAATTAAAATTAAAAAATAGCCTAGGTCACACAACTTAGCCTATAGTGCCCCTCATTTTGGCTTGCTGATAGTTGTTCTATTTAGACTTTATGACATCTTGGATTTGCTGTTGATGATGATACTTGTCGATTTCTATGATGATACTGTTAGAATTGTTGGTTATGCTTCTATTACGATTAGTTATGGACTCAATTGATTATGTGCAGCAATTTTATCACGTGCTTATCTGATGATGATTAATTTAGTTGTTTAGCTACTGATATGCATGGATGATGTGATTATTTACTATTGTGATTTGTGGGAGGGACAATGTTGCATTACTCATGTGTGAGTACCCTGCTACACTATGATTCCCTTCCATAGTGAGTTGATTTGATGATTATATATATATGTATGTATGTATGTATGTATGTTTGACTAATTTCATCGGGTGCAGGTTACAGGTACTAGGGATCAAATCCACCTGAATTGGCAAGTCTAAGCATGCCTTATAATCCAATGGAGAATTGTTGATCAGAGATGACATAAGGTCCCTAAGCTTGTTATCACCCTTGAAGAGGGTGAGTTCATGTCCTGTGATTCATCAATTTGGTTGGTTGGGTTTAATGGTCATCCACCTTTGTTGTGGTCATGTGTTGATTGTGCTTTGTCGTCAGGTTTTGTTGGCATTGGATACCTTAAGTCATAATTGCTAGATTATGTTTTGGTCAATTGTTTTCATAGCATAAATTTTGGGTCTTGTGAGCACATCCATAATAATAATAACAATATTTTATTAAGAACAATAAATTTGAGTGTTATGATTTGTCATTAAACTCATGAAATATTTTTTTTGGGTGAATGATATCTTAATATATCCCATTTTCTAATTTAAGATTATGTTGTCACAAAATCGTGGGTGATTAATACCAAAATGAATTAATGTTACTGGTTGTGGTTGGGGAAGGTGGGGAAATTATTGTTTGGCTATTTTTTGTTTTGGGAGTGGATTTGGAGGGAGGAGGAATTGCTGAAACAAGGGAGTGGGGGGAAGAATTGGTGAGCAATCGCAGAATTGACTCCGGCATCTTCAGCCAGTTGAACACCTGATATCCAGGTTCCATCATTTTTTACACCTTGTTCTTGATCCGTTGGTTATGCATGTGTTTTTTTTTGTTTATTTGATTAAGGCTCTGATGAGTTAAATAGATTCATTCATGCTTACTGGTAATCACTGTATTTATCTTTTGTTGTATAATTAGTTCTTGAACTATGTTATCTGGCCTAAGGTATTTGCACCACTTAGGTGTAATGTTATAGTTGTAGTCCTTCTTCAATATTCACTATAACCGGGTATATTTCATCCATTTGGCCAACCTTATAGATCTGAGGTCATGTCTTGGAACTTAATCATTGTTCTTCTCTCATCATGTTCTATTCATTTCACTTCTTGCCCTCCCTTTTGTGCCCAAGTCATGGCATCGATTTAACTAATAATCCATTATGTGTTGTTGGCAATCTTTGTTTTAGGGATTGAATCTCTGAGTGACAATCTTTCAAATCTCTTTGCATGCCCTACTATGCCGTCATATGTTCGATTGATTGTGGACTCTTGAGTTATCCCACAACTTTTTGTGCATGCCCGACGGTCTTTACTTTTCCACTCATAGCTTTTCTTATAGGCGATCTTTATGCTGGTAATAATCGGGGGTGGCATCTCTCTTTTACAAATCGCTTGTGCATGTGAATATTTTTAGCCAATCAAACAGCATTTCTTGGGAAAATTATACAAACCTTGGGAACGACATCCATGGAGGCATTTTTCAACAAACCCTACCTAGCCTTTGCTTGAAGGTTCTTGAAGCCTATTCAATGAATGCTTCATGTTCAGTTGCCGTTCAATCTTTTCATAATTGAAGCATCTTGAGATCTACATTGGTACTGAGACAAAATCACCCCTGTTAGTAAATCACTTGATTTATAAACTATTATTTTCTGTTCTTAGTAAGGCACCATGTAATGTCATTTCCTTCTATTTTAGTCGAGCGACCTTTATCTATCGCAATGGCTTTGTATTAAGTGATTGGCCTTCTATTTCGAATGGACAGTCGCTACCTTCGATTTGTTTTGTTTTAGTTGCTTAAAATTTACACTTTCATCACTTATGTCCAGTATAATGATAGGAAACTATCTCTGCAATCATCGTATGTTAAATTGAATTCTTCTGTGTGTGTGTATGATTAGAATCCTGTAGAAATCCATCCTTGCCTCTTGTCGTTCAAATTTCATAAAACCAAATCCTCATAAACTTTTTGAAGGCTGCGGTCATGTGGGTGAGCTAGATCTGAGCCATGCATGTCATCACACACTCTGGCAAACCCTTACCAATGCATTTTCTTTTCATTTTCGGAGACAGAAATGATATATATTCATTAGACAATTACCATTACCGGTCTCTCCATATATAACATGTTTCCAAATCCATTTAAGAAATCTAATTGGCATAGCCTTTGTGGCTAAAGGCCTTCTATTTATACATTGAATTAAGTCATAACCTTAGGAAATCATAAATCCTATGTTTAGTGGACATGTAGTTAAAGTTTAAGTTGATTAATGTTATCTTGCTCTAGCCATATGAGTACTTAGAGTCCGTTTGTCTCATCCTCCATTTCTAGGACATTCCTTTCTTAGTTCGTAATGGGTGCAATAATATGTTATACTATTTAATACATCAGGCTATGGGATTGTTATGGACCAATTTCATCTTCCTACCGACAAGCCGGTTATTATGCTCAAGGCTAGGATTGACGGCTATTATATCTTCAACACTTCTTAGGAACGTAATTGCTTTTAATACAAAATCCTTGTAGACAAAAGATCCTTTCTTAAATGATGTATAGCAGTGAATGGGAGGCAATTTGTTAACCACAAATCCATCGTATATATATTATTATAACTATTATTCTTCTTATGATCATTATTGATTATTATTACTATTATTACTATTTTTTTTAATTTCAAAATTTTGTAATGAATAAAATTATATTATTATAAATAGATTGTTAATAATCTTTTTAGCATATTAGATCTTATTAAAATAGTTTCGTGTTATTGCATTGGGTACATGTAATTTAAAATTATTATATTTCAAATTAAAGTATAGATGTGATTTAAATTTAAATTAGTTTATCATTACTTATGATTGTTGTAATATAGACTTTGTATTTGAGCATTGTTCAGGTAAATTGTTTTATTGTGAGTAAGCCTTATAGAGTCATGGTAGAGTCATATTAGTTTCCAGAGGCATAGTTTTAAAAGTTTTGTTATTGCAAGTAGGTTAGGGTTTAGTATTGTGTTGATCATACACTTTATTAGGATGTCAATAATTGGAGAACATAAAAGGGATATGTTGTTGAAATACAAGAAGGTCATGCCTTGCATGGTTCATGTTTATTTGTTTCTATGATCACTGATATGCATGTTGAGTATGTTTGAAACAAGGCAGATAACTGAGAGGGGGGGTGAATCAGTTATCTTAAATATCTTAACTTTTTTTTCTTCTTTAATATTAATGCAGCATCAAAACATAAGAGCATACATAATCATGAGAGCAGAAATAAAATCAACACAGACACACATTCATAATGAAATCCATCTGGTATATATATCTGTATCAAGGATTTCAACATCTTTCTAGTCAGTAATTGGAATACTTAAGATATTTACAAAACACTGATCTGTCGGCTGAATCCATGCTTAATATGTGATGCATATCAAAGACATAGACATAGAAGTCATCATTCATGTCAGACAACCATGTATGATCTCTCAAATAGCTTGGCGACCATCAATTTCTCATCTAGATTAAAGTCTGATGCTCTGCCTGTCAGGAGCCCAACACTTAGGTGCTCATTTCTTTTCACTCTTTCACCACCGGAGGCTCAATCTCTAGAATGTAGTAGTCATGGTACTCCTCTTGACTTGACCAAGTATGCAACTTGCTGAGTTACACCATCTAAGAGATTCGGACCTTATATGTTAGTCCTTACTGCATGCTCTATTCTTGTTCACCGAACCAAAAAATTCTTCAATATAACTTCTGGTATAGGTATACTATGTCCTGCAGATGTGTGGGATAGACTTTGTTGGCATCAATGACAATAATAATGAAGCCACACAGTGTCTCTTGCCAACAATCTCCCCTTTGGCATTGATGGAAACACTTAGTGAAAAATGACTAAGTGTCATAGCAAACTCCCCCTTGGCTGATGCTCTATTTTGTGCACTGTTTTACTGGAGCTCCCCCTTAGCTAGATTCCACATTTTTCACTACTCCTCACTCCTCCTTTGACATCAATGGCAAAAGGTGGAATCTACACCACAAAATTTGTAAAAAATAACTTATACATAGCTGTATAAGCATATATACATGTTATACTCACATATACTTAAGTATATTTGCAAAAGTGGTCTTCAAATGTACAACTTTTGTCGCCCAACTCTGCTTCATCCTATCCAAAATTGAAATGTGGCCACTCAAAAAAAAATGCAAAAGCTTCTACCCTTCTTAAGTCTACCAGATCACTGGTCCAGGTTGTGGTCTGAGCATCAGTTAAGGCCTCATGCATGGCCTCTAACTTGGGGATAATTATCCCTCTTAGTTCACTCATCCTACTTATTATATTCTTCCTCTCCTTTTCAAGCCTCTTTATTTCATTTATAATGGTGATGGCCTGGCACTCTTGATTCATTATAGATGTGGTGAGGGGATCAAAATTTTGAGATAAACTTGACAGTTTATCTTCTTGTTCTTTTACCTTCTTTTCAATACCCTCTGTCACTTTAGACCAGGATAGACACAATTTATATATTTCTCCACCATCTTTAAGAGCATTTTCTAGGCTCTTTATGCCAATATCCAGGGTCCTCCTATCATTAGTTATGAGTCCCTACACTATAGTGAATCTCTTTCCCAAAAATTCTTTCTGGACTTTCTCTTCTGATTTCTCCAAAGAATCAAAATGCATGCTAACAGAATTAACTAGAGATTTCAAGTTACCGGATGGAGAGGCCGAAGGATCCTTTTGGAAGGATGGCATGATCTTCTCTATCATCTTGGATGCAATCTCTATCAGCTCATAGTCTTCCATATGAGACTCTAGAAGCTTCTCTTTTGCTTTAGCTTGGGCAAAAGATGCTATCTTCATTGTCTGGACCGGAGAGAGGGAATCAAAATTTAGTGGTACTTGAAATAATTCCAGTTAATCTATCTCCAACATTTCTTTGTTCAAGAAGGTCTTTACTACCTCAGCAGTGTCTCTTGTCAGAGACTGAGTCTTCTTTCCTTTTGCCACCTTAGAACTGTCATCTGGGATCTTCTCTATTTGATCTTCTTCTCTTCCCTTTACCTCTTCTTCTTAACTAAATTTCTCCTCTTTTCTTCCTTCTCCTTCAGTTCCAGAGTCTGTAGGGGAATTTGGAAGAGAGATGTTAACTTCTTCATAGACTTCCTCTTCTGGAATAGAGGAATCCAAGTCCTTAGTCTTCTCCTCATCCATCTCTTTTGGCCCTTCTATAATTTTCTCAGTAGATTCTTCCTTTGATGCACTTAATCCTTCGACATCCATGGTAGAAGGTTCTTCATCTATGTCCTTTATAATAGGAAGATTGAATTTATTGAATGCACTCCAAAGGATGTGTTCTGTTTCTTTTGCCACCTGATCAATCTCTCCAAGAATAAGTTTGTTCATTCTTGCTTTTCTCTGAAACTCATCCTTGCAGTCCTTAAAGATCATGGTCATTTGTTTTGGAGTAATGGGAGGATAGAGCTGAATTGCAATCTGTTCCTAGATCTCTAAATCCTTTTCCTTGGCATTCTCTTTTCTGAGTTCAAGTACCTTCTCTAAACTTTAGGGATTTAGAGAAATGATTTCAATGAATGCTTTATTATAAATGTTTAGGTACTTAACTGTAGCTTCCTCCAAAATTCTTTTGTCAATATCACTGTAATCATCATAAAATTTAGTGACTGGTTGTACGTTCCCATCCACTATGACTACCTTGATGATATCATTAATAGAGAGAGTAGGCCTTTCAACAAATTCTTCTACCTTTTCTTCTTTGTTTGTGTTGGTAGAGGATTCCCTGGAAGATTTCCTTTTCTTCTTTATTTTCTTAACCTCCTCATCAGCCTATGTTTCTTCATCATCCTTTTGGCTTATGTATGACCTTGTGGCCTTTGTCTTCATTCTCTTTTCTCTATTTCCAGATGTCTTGGCTTCCATTTTTGAGGCTTTTGGGCTCTTAGAGGTGGCAGGTGCAGAGCTCTTGGAGGATCTAGTCCGGGAGGAGGCTTGTACCAGAACACTTTCCTTTTCTACTTCTTGTTTCTCTTTCTTAGGTCTTTCTATTTTCTCTCTATTTGTATCAACTACCTCCTTTGATATGCCATATCTTTTGGCAACTTCCTCAACTTCCCTTCTCACTTTTCTTTTCATCTCTAGTTGTCTCAGTTCAACATGTATTTTCACACTTAATTCTTGAAAGGTTCCAAACTTTTCTACCTCAGGGTCCTTAGGCTAACTCAGCAAGTGTTGGACATGTAGCTCTAGGATTTTCTCATCTACCTCATAGCCCATTGGCATAATCCAGACTATTCTAGACTCCACTACCTCCATTAGGCATTGATCAGTGTCTACCATGAAACACACTATATCCCTATATTTTTCAATGAGAGGTTGGGGGATTCTTTCTCTGGCCTACATTATACTTTGGAAGTTCTTGAAGTATCCCCAAAGTGTTGTAGTTTGAGCCTTGTCATCACCAAGCCCATACATATAATCTCTTATTTGTATGGCAACTAGTCTATCATTTTGCCATACCCAACCACTTGATCCGGGTAGCTCATTCATATAGTAAAAGAATAAACACAGTATTAGACCACCATACTTGAGTGAGTTCTTTTTGTCCTTCTTGATCTTTTGCAAGTTTTCTAATAGTTGGTTTAGGAGAAGCTTGCATAGATCATAATTTGCATTTTCCCTTAGCATCTAATATGTAGTATATATTGCAGTTCTAGACATAGAGTTCTCCCTACTAGAATGATATATTTTATAGCCAATTATCATAGAGGCAAATTTGATATCTGGATCTATAATATCTTCTATTGTCATTGCTCTTTTGTCAAACTTTGATCTGGTAGCCTCACTTATTGTCTAGTTCTTGATAGATTTGAGTGCAGGGAACCCACCGGATGCGTGCAACCTAGTTACTGACCTAATTGCATCTTTTGTTATTTTGAAGGGCTTCATCAACCACATGAATTTGTCATGAATTTTGCTAAGAACATACCAGACACATTCATCTTATGCAAAATAGGGAAAGTGGATGCAATGTCCAAAATGCTTATCTCGGATGGCCTTGTATTGAGGTTTGAGTTCAAAAGTTTCATCTATTAGTTGTTTATGGTAGATATCCATCAGCTTTGATTATTTAAATTCCTCAATATTGGCATGGATGTATACCCTAACATCTTCTACATGTAGAACCCCATACGGAATGCTAGAAAAGGTGCCTAAGGGATCAACTTCTAGGGATTTGTAAGGATGTTTCTTGAACTTTGGGCGCGGCCTATCAGTGATATTAAAAACCATTGGAGTAGCCATCTTTGTAAAATATTCAAAGAGAGATATTTAGAAATGGAAATACCTTTTTATGCTTCTAGGGTTCACAATATGACCCAGAAAAGATCGCTGGTTGAATCAGATTGTACGGTTGATCTTTGAGATGGTTGTGACAATCTTGCTACAGAGCTCTTCCTTTTTTCTTTTTGAATGCAAATGTACAAGTGATGAATAAAAGAACCCTTTTATCTCTGTGTAAACCCTAATTTTATATTCCAATAAATGCACAACTTAAGTCATCCGGTTACCTTCTTCTGAGAGAGATCTTTTTGAACCACTGAGATGCACTTAGAATCATTTTCAATGATAATTGACAATGTATCTTATTTCCTCCAATCATGCCATGAGTCTGCAGATCAAGATATTTCACTTTTGAATCATACCAAATCTGTCTATGAAGATCCTGCTTTACTGGATGGTTGTCAAACTGGATCAATCTTGGCTGATTAAACTCTTCAAAACTCCTTGCGGATCTTTCATATTTTTAATGAGGGTTATTTGTGTTGCAAGTATGGGCCTAACCAATGTTGTCATTGATGTCAACATACTCCTATTGCATTAATGATAAGGATTGGATGAACTGTTTGTTGAGAATATTGAGAAAATTAGTCATATCAGGAGTAGAGAAGAACAATGAAGACAATAAGGTAAAGATCCAAGATAAGATGAAGATCAGAGGATGTGGTTCAAAGGGTTTGTAGATATGTGTCTTGAGATGATCCAAAAAGGATTTTAGAGGTCTGCATGAAGATCTAAAGAAGTTATGGCCACTTAAGTAAAACCGGTTCTGGCAGATGTTTAGAGGTGACAGAGTGACACAGATAGGTCCGATGAGATCTAAAAATGAAATATCTTGTTCTGTAGATTTGTTGAAGTGTTTAGGAAGTCAATGTGAATTGGCAACTCAATTGGTTCATGGTCTACAGGTCCACAAGCATCTATTCCATTGTGACAGTGATGACAGACTGTGTTCTTGAGGTTTTGGATGAAGGAGATAAGGATTTCAGTAAGCAGATGTAGTGTGGATGTTCTTCGTGATTCAGGCAAGTTTGTGGAAGTCTTTGGATCATGTCCAGTTCATGTTGGTGGTTTGCATTGGAGTGTGAGCGTGCAATTGAAGAATAACTTCTGGATGATGATGTTCTTCCTAACTCTGGCCGACCGGATGAGTTACACATCCTGTGGATGATCTTGAAGATGTTATGTGAGGATTGATGTGTTCCTAAATGAAGATTGAAGTCTCAGATCTGTGTGGCCAATAGTGTGTTGATCCGCGTGAAGTCTTTTTGTAATTAGTCATGTTGTATTTATGTATTTTCTCTGTAATGTGTGCCGACTTGGATGATTATCCCTAAGTCGATGTCTTGTATAAATAAGGAGTTGCAAAGTGATTTCAAAGGTATCTTGTGGAGATGAGAGTGTGGTAGCGAGGAGGAGAGTGAAAGGTAGAGCAGAAGTATTGGGATTAAATGGAACTAACTCAAGCATAGTGAAGATGCTATTCTTCAGTTCAAGTATGTAATACTTATTATTCTATAGACAGTGTGTCTCTTGTAGGTAGTGAGCCTCTTGTAAGCAGTGTGCTCAGGCTGTGAGCCCTAATTGGCATGTGCCATTTGGTTCTTTTTATTCTTCTAATAGAGAATACATTCTTGGGTTAGTCACCTCATGGTTTTGCCCTTAACCAGGTTTTCCACGTCAAAATCTTGGTGTCTCATGTGTTAATGTGTTTCTGCTCTTGATTTAATGCATTGTATTTCAATGATTGATTTATTATTATGCTACTGAATTACAAAGTGGATTTAAGTGTTTAATTGGAAGAAAGCTTTGGACAACTGATTCACCCTCCCTGTCAGTTATCTGTCCTGAATTTAACAATTGGTATCAGAGCCAAGTTCCTCTAAAAGGAGCTTAATAACTTGAGGAGATCTAGGATGTCATCCTACAAGAAGGATAGTCTGAAGTTTGATGGAACTAATTTTACTCTTTGGAAAAGTCGCATGCAATGTCACTTGCAGTGTATGGGAATGCAGTACTGGACCATGGTTTCAAAGAAGTATACTCCTCCATAGAATGGTCCAAAATCTGTAGATGAAATCGCAGATGCTGAAAATAGTCTATGGACTAAAGAAGCTGTTCTAAGTGCCTTGTTTGATTCAGAGCTGACAAATGTTGTTGACATACAAACTGCTTTTGAGATTTGGGAAAAACTAGAACTTCTGCATGAAGGAGACAAGTATGTTAAATGTGCAAAGCTACAGAGTTTGAAAGGAAAATTTGAAAATTTGAAGATGAGAGAAGATGAAAATATCACTACTTTTATGCCAAGAGTAAATGAACTTGTTTGTGGCATTAGATGTGCTGGTGGATGAAGATGAGATTGTTGGCAAAGTTCTCAGATCCCTTCCTGCTTCTTGCAAATACAAGGTTGCTGCCATTGAAGAATTCAGAGCCCATTCAGGTGTCACACGAGATCAATTGGTTGATAAATTGGCTGCATTTGAATTGACCGAGTTTAGAGATTCCCCCCCCAAGATTGAATCTGCATTCAAAGCTAGTGCCTTTGTAAAAGGTAAACAAAGGTTTGATCCGGGAGAGAACTCTTCAAGGAAACTATCATGGTATGAAAAAGAAAGAAAAGACCTGGAAGAAGAAGAAGCAGAAGTTGCTCAACTTGAAGCCCTTATTGCAAAAAGACTACCAAGGGGATCCAGTAAGTATGAAGGAAAATTGCCTTTTAAGTGTTTTAACTGCAATAAGATTGGTCATTTTGCCTCAAGGTGTCCGGAAAGATTTTCAAGGCCAAATCCTACCAGATCATGGTTCCAAAAGAATTGTTACTATGTTCATGAAGATGATGATAATGAAGGAGTAACAAATGATGAATCAAAGATAGGAAACAAATCTGGAAGTGACAGGGTATTCATTGCCATCAAGGAAGAAGATCCAATGCCCTCTATATCTATCAATCATAAAATTGTGGAAAGAGCTCTAGCTACCCAAGTTGAAGAAAATGATGATTGGGTCATTGACAGTGGATGCTTTCACCATATGACAGGTTACAAAAACAAGTTTATAGATTTGGAAAGGTATGAAGGAGGAGTGGTAAAATTTGGTGATAATTCTGTTGACAGAATTAGAGGTAGAGGAACTATTTCTTTTGATGGAAAGAACAAAACTAGTAATGTACTATATGTTGAAGGTCTAAAGCACAATCTTCGCAGTGTTGGATAGTTGGTGGACAAAGGCTATGATCTCTGATTCAAGAATGGAAAATGCAAGATTTTTGAAAGTTTTGGAACAGAGATTGCATCTAGTACTTAAACAAAAGGTAACATCTTCCACTTGGTTGGTATTGGTAATAGCTGCTTATTTGTTCAAATTGATCAGAGTTGGTTATGGCATAGGAGAATGTGTCATGTGAATTTTGATAATATCATCAAGATAAGCAACACTCAGGCTGTAAGAGATCTTCCAAAATTGGTGAAACCTACAAATAGTTTGTGCAAAGAATGTCAGTTGGGTAAACAAAGTAGAGTCTCATTCAAAAGCAAGGAACAATCTTCTACCAGATTATTGGACTTAGTTCATACTAATTTATGTGGTCCGGGAAGAATCAGAAGTATAAAAGGTGATAGATACTTCATTCTATTAATTGATGACTACTCCCAGATGATGTGGGTAACTTTTTTGAAGGATAAATCAGAGGCTCTTGAGAAATTCAAAATATTCAAGGCTATGGTGGAGAATGAAATTGGATTGAACATAAAATGTCTAAGGTCTGATAGAGGTGGAGAATTCACATCTGGTGAGTTCATAGAATTCTATGAGAAGCATGGAATAAGAAGACAATTATCTGCTCCTAGGACTCCACAGTAGAATGAAGTAGTGGAAAGAAAGAACTAGACCATCCAAGAAGCATCTAGAACCATGATGATGGAAGCAAATGTTCCTCAGATCTACTAAAGAGAAGTTGTGAGCACTGTAGTCTACACTCTTAATTGAGTTCAAATCAGAAGCAATACTGGTAAGACTCCTTATGAACTCTGGTTTGGCATCACTCCTACTGTGAAGTATTTTAGAGTCTTTGGTAGCCAATGTTACATTAAAAGAGATGAAGATCTAGGCAAATTTGATGCTAGAAGTGATGAAGGAATATTCTTGGGTTATTCTACTCAAAGCAAAGCATACCAGTGTTATAACAAGAGACTGAGAAAGATTATAGAAAGTACAAATGTGAAGGTTGATGAAGGAATTGAAAAACCCTCAAAGTTTTATGAATATGATGAAGATGATTAGAATGATGTTCTAATTCATGGAGTCCAAGCCCCTTCTAAAATTTAGATTCAGACTGATCTGGTGAATTAGGTAGAAGAGATGAGCTTAAATGAGCCTGTTCAAGAATCAGAAGTGGAAGAAACTCCCAAAGTTCCCAGGTATGTAAGACTGAATCACTCTAAGGATCAGATCATAGGTGATAAAAGTAAAGTGGTACAAACAAGAAGAAGGATTGCTCAACACTTAGAAGAGTATTGTCTGATTTCAAAGATTGAACCTAAGACAGTGAATGAAGCTTGCAATGATGAAAACTATACTAAAGCAATGGAGGAAGAACTAATGCAAATTGAGAAAAATCACACTTAGGATCTTGTCCCCATACCTAGAAACAAGAATGTGATTGGAACCAAATGGGTCTTCTGGAAGAAACTGAATGAAGTTGGTGAAGTAATCAGAAATAAAGCTAGATTGGTCTGCAAGGGTTACTCTCAAATAGAAGGAGTTGATTTTGAAGAAACTTTTGCTCCGGTAGCAAGAATTGAAGCAGTCAGATTATTTCTTGCTTTTGTTGCCTTCAAGGATTTCAAAGTATATCAGATGGATGTCAAGTCTGCCTTCCTAAATGGTGACTTGGAAGAAGTATACATTGAACAACTGGATGGATTTCAATTGTCTCATCATGGTGATATGGTCTGCAAGTTGAAGAAAGCACTGTATGGACTCAAGCAAGCCCCAAGAGCCTGGTACGAAAGATTGGATAAGCATCCTTTGAAGATTGGTATCAACAAAAGTACTGCTGACAGTAATTTGTACTTCAAAATTGATCATGAAAATATCTTGATTGTTGAAGTATTTGTTGATGATATCATTTTTGGAGGGAGAGATAGTATGTGTAAAACTTTTACAAATTAAATGAAAAGTGAATTTGAGATGTCCATGCTTGGGGAAATGAATTTCTTCTTGGGTCTGCAAATCATTCAAACTAAGAAAGGAATCTTCATTTCTAAGACCAAATATGTGAAATAATTCTTGAAGAAATTTGGGATGGAAGAATCAAAACCAATGACTACTCCCATGGCAACTAGATGCAAATTAAGCAAAGATGATGACTCTCCTAAGGCTGATCAGAAAAACTATAGCTCAATGATTGGAGGATTACTGTATCTCACTCAAACTAGAGCTAATATTATCAATGTTGTTGGTCTTGTTCCTAGATTCCAAGCTGATCCTAGAGAATCTCATGTCATGGCAATCAAGAGGATTTTTAGGTATCTAAAAGGGATAGTTGAGTATGGTTTGTGGTATCCTAGAGATCATAATTTCTCTCTTCATGCATATACAGATGCGGATTGGGTAGGAGATGTGGATGACCGGAAGAGTACTAGTGGTGGAGCATTCTTTTTGGGAAAGAGATTGGTTTCTTGGTTGAGCAAGAAACAAGAGGCAATATCTCTGTCCACTACAGAAGAAAAATATATTGCAGCAGCAGGTAGTTGCACTCAAATTTTGTGGATGAAGAAAATGCTAAGAGACATGGGAGTGGAGTATGAAGAACCTATTACAATCTTCTGTGATAATTCAAGTACAATAATTTTATCTAAGAATCTGGTGTTGCACTCAAAGACTAAACATATATCCATCAAGTTTCACTTTTTGAGAGAGAAAGTGAACAAGAATGAGGTAAGATTGGAGTTTGTGCCTTCCAAGGATCAGATTGTAGATATCTTTACTAAACCTCTACCTAAGAACTCTTTTGAGTATCTCAAGGAGAAGTTAGGGGTTATTACCCCTCCGGTGATGAACTAAGATGCACTGATGTGCATCAGTTTGGTGGATATCATAGTCATATCTTGTGGTCTAGATTGATGATGGGGAGCTACTACTCAGGGGGAGCAGCTAGTATGATTTTGAAGTGTTGGAGTTGCAAGTATGTGTCCTTTGCCATTGATGTCAAAGGGGGAGAGAAGACATGTGAAAAATAAGTGGTTGCTAATGAAAGGGGGAGCAAGAAAGGAAGAGAAGACATGTGAATGGTTGTTGCTGATATGGGGAGTTGTGACAGTAAAGAAAAGTTCTTGTCTTGATGGTTAAAATAGTTTTTCACATCATAAGTTGCCATCAATGACAAAGGGGGAGATTGTTACAAATATGGGCCTAACCGGTGTTGTCGTTGGTGTCAACATACTCCTATTGCATTAATGATAAGGATTGGATGAACTGTTTGCTAAGGATATTGAGAAAATTAGTCATATCAGGAATAAAGAAGAATAGTGAAGACAGTAAGGTAAAGATCCAAGATAAGTTAAGATCAAAGGATACAGTTCAAAGGGTTTGTAGATATGTGTCTTGAGGTGATCCCAAAAATTTTTAGAGGTCCGCATGAAGATCTGAAGAAGTTATGGCCAATTAAGTAAAAATGGTTTTGGCAGATGTTCAGAGGTGACAGAGTGACACAGATAGGTCCGGTGAGATCCAGAAATCAAATATCTTGTTCTGTGGATTTGGTGAAGTGTTTAGGAATTCAATGTGAATTGACAACTCAATTGGTTCATGGTCTGGAGGTCCGCAAGCATCTATTCCATGTGACAGTGATGACAGACTGTGTTCTTGAGGTTCTGGATGAAGGAGATAAGGATTTTAGTAAGCAGATGTAGTGTGGATGTTCTTGGTGATTCAGGCAAGCTTGTGGAGGTCTTTCGGTCATGTCCAATTTGTGTTGGTGGTCTGCATTGTAGTTTGACCTCGCAATTGAAGAATAACTTCCAGATGATGATGTTCTTCCTAACTCTGGCTGACTTGATGAGTTACACATCCTGCGGATGATCTTGAAGATGTTATGTGAGGATGGGTGTGTTCCTAAATGAAGATTGAAGTCTTAGATCTGTTTGGCCGATAGTGTGTTGATCTGTGTGAAGTCTTTTTATAATTAGTCATGTTGTATTTATGTATTTTCTCTGTAATGTATGCCGACTTGGATGATTATCCCTAAGTCAATGTCTTTTATAAATAAGGAGTTGCAAAGTTATTTCAAAGGTATCTTGTGGAGACGAGAGTGTGGTAGCAAGGAGGAGGGTGAAAGGTAGAGAAAAAGTATTGGGATTAAATGGAACTGACTCAAGAATGGTGAAGATGCTATTCTTCAGTTCAAGTATGCAATACTTATTATTCTGTAGACAGTGTGTCTCCTGTAGGCAGTGAGCCTCTTGTGATCAATGTGCTTGGGTAGTGAGCCCTAATTGGCATGTGCCATTTAGTTCTTTCTATTCTTCTAACAGAGAATACATTCTTGGGTTAGTCACCCCGTGGTTTTTCCCTTAACCAGGTTTTCCATGTCAAAATCTTGGTGTCTCACATGTTAATGTGTTTCTGCTCTTGATTTAATGAATTGTATTTCCATGATTGATTTATTATTATGCTACTGAATTATAAAGTGGATTTAAGTGTTTAATTGGAATAAAGTTTTGGACAACTGATTCACCCCCCCTCTCAGTTGTCTGTCATGAATCTAACAATTTGGACATTTCTCTGAGAGGCCTTTAATCTGCAACATTCCATGTGCCAAATTTAGGCACCAATTGACTGGCTGGGGGAATTTATTTTCCTTTGTGACTCCCCCTGAGCCAGAGCTCATCTGTTTAATTTCTGAAAGGAATATCAGCACCAAACTCTAGTGCAGATCCATCCCCAACATTTTTTTGTACTCTTTTTCACCCAAATCTTGTTCATCTCCCTTTAAACTTCATCCGTATTCACTTTGCCTTTTCCTTTATCTTGATTTTGATTATGATGCACCAGACCCTTTTTATCCTGATTCTTACTTCTACAGAATTTGGCAATATGACGGGATCTATTGTAATTGTAGAAAACAACATTTCTTTCCATATTTGACTGATATCCTCTTGATCTGCATTGATTAGCCATATGTCCCATTCTATTACATGCAAAGCATCTACCATTGAATGAATTGTTTATTTGCATATTTCTGCATTCATGAGATTTGTGACCATACCTTTTGCAGTTGAAACACTGTCTGGAGAAGGATGAATTAGTCTGATTCATTCTTCTTCTGCATTAAGTTGCTTTATGACTGAAGTTGTTGCAGCTATAGTAGTATCCATTGAAGGATGGACATCTTTGGGCATTTGGTTGTCTCACCAGAGGTCTTCTAGGCCTATTCCTTGGATTTCCTGATCCAGAGTTCTTCTAACCGGATCTGAAGCATTCACCTTTCTCGTATCCCAAGCCACGCTTGTCATCTACTCTCTTTTGGTTTTCAAGAACAACTTCAAGTTGAGCAGAGCTTATCTTGAATTTTTCTTTGTATTCATTTGTTGTTTGAAGATCTTGTTTGAGAGTGTCTATTTGATTCTCAAGTTGTTCTTCATTATCTCTAGCTTTTTCAAGATCAGATTCCAGATGCTTGATTATTCTATCCATTTTGTAGCAGTCCTCTGACTTCTCCTTGAGAGATTGTTTTAGATTATCTTCAATTTTCCTTTGCTCTTCAATTTATTGGGTGAATCTCATAACCCCTGATTCTATTTCATGTCTAACCATAAAGACCTCTTTTGATAGCTTCTCACATAGCTTGTTTTTCTCATTCAGATCTTCATTAGTATCATTGGCTTCACATTAACTTGCTAATTGTTGAAGTAGTCCCTTTCTCTTTTTCACAGAGATACTCAGTTTTTCTTTTAGCTCATTTATGAAATCATCAGCTTGTTTGAGTCTTTCTTTCAAGTTATTGACTTTAGAGTGAGATTACTCAAGATCATCTAGGGCAGACTAAAGTTGTTCCTTCATACCATACATATCTATTGAGATTCCCAGATCTTCCTCAAGCTGTTAGGCTCTGTTTGGAGGAACTTAGGTCTGATACTAATTGTTGGAAACAAGACAGATAATTGAGAGGGGGGTGAATTAGTTATCTTAAATATATTAACTTTCTTTTCTTTTTTAATATTAATGCAACATCAAAACATAAGAGCATACATAATCATGAGAGCAGAAATAAAATCAGCACATACACACCATACCAAAATCCATCTAGTATATATATCCGCATCAAGGATTTCAACATTTTTCTAGTCGGCAATTGGAATAGTTAAGATATTTACAAAGCAATGATCTGTCGGTTGAATCCATGCTTAATATGTGATGCATATCAAAGACATAGACATAGAAGTCATCATTCATCTCGGCCAACCATGTGTGATCTCTCAAATAGCTTGACCACCATCAATTTCTCATTCAGATTAAAGTCTAATGCTCTGCTGGTTAGTTCTTCCTCAGTCTACTCTGCCTGTTAGGAGCCCAATACTTAGGTGCTCATATATTTTCACTCTTTCACCACTGGAGGCTCAATCTCTGGAATCTAGTAGTCATGGTACTCCTCTTGACTTGACCAAGTCTACAACTTGCTGAGTTACACCATATGAGGGATCCAGACCTGATTGTTAGACCTTGTTGCATGCTCTATTCTTGTTCACCAGACCAAAACATTCTTCAATATGACTTCCGGTATAGGCATACTATGTACTATGGATGTTTGGGATAGACTTTGTTTCCATCAATGACAACAATAATGAAGCCACACAGTGTCTCTTGCCAACATAGTAGGGTCTTCTAGATGTAGGTAGGGGAGTGGCTCTCAATGAGGGCCAGAGCCCAAAGTGGCATCCTGGACAACCTATGTGGGAGTTTCTATAACTCAGTGATAACCTAATTATTGTACTTAGGGGTTGGGTAGTAATCACATTAAAATAAGTTAAGTGAATACCTCACTCATGGCTCAAGTGCTCGTAAAGGCTTGAGATGAGGTGAGAGGGCCTGGAATGGCAAGATCAACTACCTTGTCCTCATGAAAGGTATGTTGATTGTGCATGAGTTTGTATGGGGGTCAAGAGTCAAGAGAGGCTGCCAGGACAACCCAAGATGGGGGTCGGGGCCTAGGAAGACTTACCAGGACAACCCATGACAAACTATGTGATGACACTTCTCCCTACTACAGCCTAGCATTCCCTTGTTGTTTGCTTCCCTTGTTCTAAGTGGTTGCCTCTGGGATAGATGTCTATGTTATGCTTCTGTGATTTTGTAGTGATATGTGGTCCTAATATTTCTTACTCTCTTGTCAAGCCAACTCTTCATGTCATGGGATCTTTTTGTCATCTCCTAGCACAGAGGGGTGGACCTTAGGGTTCCACATGGTCGAGTGGATGTGCATCTTCTCCATTGGTTCTTTTTGCTGATGTTCGATGCTTGAATATTTATCTTATAGCAAACTCCTACCTTTCTTCAGATGAGGAGACAAACATTCATGATAGATATACCAATTTTGTCATGTATCATTATTTTGATGTAAGCAATATAGTGGCCATTGTAATGTTGTCCTCTTGTAAAGAAGATTGTATACATACTATAATTCTTATGCGATATCTTGATGTTGTAAACTGATATAGTAGTATAATGGAAAATTTATATTTCTTTAATAATTTTGGTTTTTTGATCAATCATGTATGGTAGTCTAATTTTTATAATAGTTCATGCAATCATGTGTCCCTTGAGATTAAAAGATAAGTTGCATGTATTATGAATATGTGGGTACACCTTGTTTTATTTCTTATTTCGATTAAAAAAAATTGCCCTTTTGTTGCAATGTCAGACTTATCTCCAAGGTTTCATGGCAAGGCATTACATTTGGTATCAGAGCCAAGTTTTCAAACACTGGGTACTCTGGGTGTGTATAAGCCTATTATGCTTTCCTAGTTGCATAGATTCTGTAAGGTGTGTTTTCACTTTTACCATACTCATCTTTCAGCCTGAGGTTGTCCTCTGATGGTTTAGTGTAGAAGATGCCTAGAGGTCGATCTTGAGGTCGAGGTAGGGGATGCGGTAGAGGTGGTGGCAATACACCCCCTCCCCATTCCCCTCATGAGAGTGCTCAGGAAGATAGTGGTTAGAATATGGAAGATCAGGGTCAAGCGGAGGGAGCCCAGTTGCGCCAGTTACTTGAGGAGGTTCTTTATCATACAGGCCTGAGACAGGAGTTAGATCAGCTAGAGGCTAAGGAGAGAGAATTGACAACAGAATAGGAGGCCACCTTAGCCAGTCATATGAGAGATCTTTTGAGGGCATGCCTTCCTACTTTTGATGGAGCTGGTAGTGGATTAGAGGCTAAGACCTAGTTATTAGATTTGGGTAGGTGTTTCACCACGCATCTGTATGGTAGCAACACCAAGGCTAGATGTGTTATTTTGCATCTCAGATGTTTTGCCTTGACCTAGTGGCATTTAGAGGAGCAGAAGATGCACTTGGGTATTAGTACTATGTTGTGGGAGTTGTTCTTAGAGAGGTTCAGAGCTCTCTTCCTGTCAGATCATTGGAAGTAGCACCATGTAGATGAGTTCCATGAGCTAAGATATATGGCCATGTTAGTAGAGCAGTATGAATGCAGATTTTATGAGCTCAAGCAGTATGTAGGCATCGGTGATGGTGAGGTTATGTTAGTACAACACTTTATCAGGGGCTTGAATGCCTAAATCAGTGGAGGAGTATGTGTTTTCGAGCCTAAGACTATGGAGATGGCAGTTGAGAAACCCTGATTGGTAGAGGAGAATTTGGCAATGTCTCTTGGCGGTCATACAGGTGTACAGATTGGTAGTGCACCTCTGGCAAGTGTTGAACCTCATGGTAGTCAGTTTCAGGCAGCCGGCTCTTCGAGGAGCCATCATGCACCCACTAGGGGTAGACAGCAACATCAGTTTTTCCAAGCAAAATCAAATAATTCTCAGCCTTAGCAAGGTGATGACACTCAATCAGGAAAAGATCATAATTGGCGGCGGGCCAAGAATTATCATCCCAATTAGAAAGTTCAGAACATTCAGTCTGCAGTTAATAGAGATTATTTCCAGCAGTCTAATGCTTTCTCAAGTGGCAGAGGTTATAGTAAAGGTACAGGTTGTTTCTCTTGTAGCCAACAAGGCCATATATCTAGGTAGTGTCCACAAAAGAATGCTACAAGTTTTGGTTAGAGGCCGTTAGCTTCAGAACCGACTGTAGGTGATGTAGGGAGGTCTCATCGAGTGCTTGCAATAGTTGAACACCACCAAATAGAGCATTAGGGGACAGTCTTGGAGACTGCAGGTAAAGGATGGGCAACTTTCTTCAGAGCTCATGTGCATTCTACAACATTAGGGTTTGACCCTTAAGGGTAAGAGCTTTGAGCAAGGGTTGATCCTCAGCTTGTTTACAAGCTTCCAGGAGTAAGCCTGATCCTAGGGGGAGGATGTAGTGCCCCTCATTTTGGCTTGCTGATAGTTGTTCTATTTAGACTTTATGACATCTTGGATTTGCTATTGATGATGATACTGTTAGAACTATTGGTTATGCTTATATTACGATTAGTTATGGACTCAATTGATTATGTACATTGATTTTATCATGTGCTTATCTGATGATGTTTCATTTAGTTGTTTAGCTATTGATATGCATGCATGATGTGATTATTTACTATTGTGATTGGTGGGAGGGACAACGTCAAATTACTTGAGTACCCTGTTACACTACGATTCCCTTCGACAGTGAGTTGATTTGATGATTATATATGTGTGTGTGTGTGTGTGTTCAACTAGTTTCATCAAGTGCAGGTTGCAGGGACCAGTCATCGACTCCACCTGAATTGGCAGGTCTGAGTGTGCCTTATAATCTAATGGAGAACTGTTGATCGAAGATGACATAAGGTCCCTCAGCTTGTTATCACCCTCGAAGAGGGTGAGTTCATGTCATGTGATTCGTCAGTTTGGTTGGTTGGGTTTAATGGTCAGCCACCTTTGTTGTGGTCATGTGTTGATTATGCTTGGTCATCAAGTTTTGTTGGCATTGGATATCTTAAGTCATAACTGTTAGATTATGTTTTGGTCAATCATTGTTGTAGCATAAATTTTGGGTCTTGTGAGCACATTCATAATAATAATAATAATAATAACAATATTATATTAAGAATAATAATTTTGAGTGTTATGAGTTGTCATTAAACTCATGAAATATCTTTTTTGGGTGAATGATATCTTAATATATCCCATTTTCTAATTTAGGATTATGTTGTTAGAAAATCTTGGGTGATTGATACCAAAATGAATTAATGTTAGTGGTCATGCTTGGGGAAGGCGAGGAAATTATTGTTTGGCTATTTTATGTTTTGGGAGTGGATTTGGAGGGAGGAGGAATTGCAGAAACAAGGGAGTGGGGGGGAGAATTGGTGGGCAATCGCATAATTGACCCTGACATCTTCAGCCAGTTGAACACCTGATATCTGAGTTCAATCATTTTTTACACCTTGTTCTTGATCCGTTGGTTCTGCATGTGTTTTTTTGTTTATTTGATTAAGGCTCTGATGAGTTAAATAGATTCATTTGTGCTTACCAGTAATTAGTGTATTTATCTTTTGTTGTATAATTACTTCTTGAACTATGTTATCTAGCCTGAGGTATCTGCACCACTTAGGTGTAATGTTATAGTCATAGTCCTTCTTCAATATTCACTATAACCAAGTATATTTCATCCATTCAACTAACCCTATAGATCTAAGGTCATTTCTTGGAAGTTAATCATTGTTTTGCTCTCATCATGTTATGTTCATTTCACTTCTTGCCCTCCCTTTTGTGCCGAAATCATGGCAGCAATTTAACTAATAATCCATTATGTGTTGTCAACAATCTTTGTTCTAGGGATTGAATCTCTAAGTGACAATCTTCCAAATCGCTTTGGATGCCCTACTATGCCATCATATGTTTGATTGATTGTGGACTCTTGAGTTATCCCACAAATTTTTGTGCATGCCCAACGGTCTTTACTTTTCCTCTCATAGCTTTTCTTATAGGTGATCTGTATGCTGGTAGTAATCAGGGGTGGCATCTCTCTTTTGCAAATCGCTTGTGCATGTGAATCTTTTTAGCCAATCAAACAACATTTCTTGGGAAAATTTTGCAAACCTTGGGAATGACAGCCATGGAGGCATTTGTCAACAAACCTTACCTAGCCTTTGCTTGAAGGTTCCTGAAGCCTATTCAACGAATGCCTCATGTTCAATTGCCACTCAATCTTTTCATAATTGAAGCATCTTGAGATCTACATTGGTGCTGAGAGAAAATCACCCCTTTCAACAAATTGTTTGATTTATAAACTTTTATTTTTTGTTCTTAGTAAGGCATCATGTAATGTCCTTTCCTTCTATTTTAGTCGAGCGACCTTTATCTATGGCAACAAGTTTGTATTAAGTGATTAGCCTTCTATTTGGAATGGACAGTCGCTACTTTCTATTTTTTTTTTTTAGTTTCTTAATATTTACACTTTCATCACTTATGTCCAACGTAACGATAGGAAACTATCCCTGCAGTCATCATATCTTAGACTGAATTCTTCTTTGTGAGTGTATGATCAGAATCCTATAGAAATCCATCCTTGGCTCTTGCCATTCAAATTTCATAAAATTAGATCCTCATAAACTTTTTGAAGGCTATGGTCATGTGGGTGAGCTAGATCTGAGCCATGCATGTCATCGCACACTCCGGCAGACCCTTACCAATGCATTTTTTTCATTGTCGAAGCCAGAAATGATATATATTCATTAGACGATTGCCATTACCAGTCTCTCCATAGATAACAAGTTTCCAAATCCATTTAAGAAATCTAATCAGCATAGATTTTGTGGCTAAAGGCATTCTATTTATACGTTGAATTAAGTCATAACCTTAGGAAATCATAAATCCTATGTTTAGTGGACATGTAGTTAAAGTTTAAGTTGATTAATGTTATCTTGCTCTGGCCATATGAGTACTTAGAGTTTGTCCGTGTCATCCTCCATTTCTAGGACATTCCTTTCTTAGTCCATAATGGGTGCAGTAAGATGTTATACTATTTAATTCATCATGTTATGTGATTGTTATGGACCAATTTCATCTTCCTACCGACAAGCCAGTTATTATGCTCAAGGCTAGGATTGACAACTATTATATCTTCATCGCTTCTTATGAATGTAATTTCTTTCAATACAAAATCCTTGTAGATAAAAGATCCTTTCTTAAATGATGCATAGTAGTGAATGGGAGGAAATTTGTTAACCACAAATCCATCGTATATATATTATTATAACTATTATTCTTGTTATGACCATTATTGATTATTATTACTATTATTACTATTTTTTTATTTCAAAATTTTGTAATGGATAAAATCATATTATTATAAATAGACTTTTAACAATCTTTTTAGTACATTAGATCTTATTAAAATAGTTTCTTGTTATTGGGTACATGTAATTTAAAATTATTATATTTTGAATTAAATTATAGATGTGATTTAAATTTAAATTAGTTTATCATTACTTATGATTGTTGTAATATAGACATTGTATTTGAGCATTGTTCAGGTAAATTGTTTTATTGTGAGTAAGCCTTGTAGAGTCATGGTAGAGTCATATTAGTTTTTAGAGGCATAGTTTTAAAAGTTTTGTTATTGCAAGTAGGTTAGGGTTTAGTATTGTGTTGATCATACACTTTATTAGGATGTCGATAATTGGAGAACATAAAAGGGATATGTTCTTGAAATACAAGAAGGTCATGCCTTGCATGGTTCATCTTTACTTCTTGCTATGATCACTGATATGCATGTTGAGTAGGGTCTTCTAGATGTAGGTAGGGGAGTGGCTCCCAATGGGCGTCAGAGCCCAAAGTGGCATCCTAGACAACCTATGTGGGAGTTTCCATACCTCAGTGATAACCTAATTAATGTACTTAGGGGTTGGGTAGTAATCACATTAAAACAAGTTAAGTGAATACCTCACTCATGGCTCAAGTGCTTGTAAAGGCTTGAGATGAGGTGAGAAGGCCTTGAATGGCAAGATGAACGACCTTGTCCTAATGAAAGGTATGCTGATTCCGTATGAGTTTGTATGGGGGCCAGGAGTCAGGAGAGGCTGTCAGGACAACCCAAGATGGGGGCCGAGGCCTAGGAAGACTTACCAGGACAACCCATGACAAACTATGTGATGACACTTCACTCTACTACAGCCTAGCTTTCCCTTATTGTTTTCTTTCCTTATTCTGAGTGGTTGCCTATGGGATAGACGTATGTGTTATGCTTGTACAATTTTGTAGTTATATGTGGTCCTAGTATTTCTTACTCTCTTGTCAAGATGACTCTTCATATTGTGGGATCTTTTTGTCATCTCCTCGAATGGAGGGGTGGGCCTTAGGGTTCCACATGGTCGGGTGGATATGCATCTTCTCCATTAGTTCTTTTTCCTGATGTTCGACACTTGAAGATTTATCTTGTAGCAAACTCCTACCTTTGTTTAGAAGAGGAGATAGGCATTCATGATATGTATACCAGTTTTGTCATGTATCATTATTTTGATGTAAGCAATATACTGGCCATTGTAATGTTGTCCTCTTGTAAAGAAGATTGTATACATACTGTAATTCTTATACGATATCTTGATGTTGTAAATTGATAAAGTAGTATAATTGAAAATTTATATTTCTTTAATAATTTTGGTTTCTTTATCAATCTTGTATGGTAGTCTAATTTTTATAATAGTTCATGTAGTCATGTATCCCTTGAGATTAAAAGATAACTTACATGTATTATGAATATGTGGGTACCCCTTGTTTTATTTCTTATTTTGATAAAAAAAATTGCCCTTTTTTTTGCAATGGTAGACTTATCTCTAGGGTTTTGTGGCGGGGCATTACATAGCCACATCCTATGTGCAAGTATATTCCAATTATTTGTCACTAGATGCCTGTCACACTAGCTTATTGGTCTTTCAAAACTAGATATATTTTCTAGAAGATTGACAACATGTAGTACATGTCACTAAATATGTAGCACTAATTTATATGCCCTAAGATTAATCCCCTTATACCTTTCATACATCATTTTGAATCTAGTAATCAAACATGTTATATTGGATAAACTTTTTTACCAAGACATTATCAAACATATCATAGGCTAATAAATATTTAAACAAGTTCATCCCTTTTAATATAATTTAACTCATCCTTGAAGATTGTGTTCACCTTTACATATTTCACCTTCGAGACAAAATTGATCCTTGTGGCAAACTAGGAAAGTTATAGTAGAATGCACATAAAACAAAAATAAATCTTCTCTATTTAGCTTCAAATCCACTTCATGGAAAGTTTGAATTTTCCTATATAGGTCTAGCATCAAAACTAACCCCTCACACCAAGTTTTGACAAAGAAAATATCTACTATGCTCAAAATCAAACATTTCAAAACATTTTCATGCCATACAAGCCAAGTCCTAGAATGCAAAATTGATCATAAATTGAAATCAAACAATGTTGGGTAATAATTGTTTTCATAATTGATTTTCAAATCATATAATTATAAATCAAAATGCATAAATTAGACTAGAATCACATTTAAAAAAATCAAGTACAATTCAACCTTCATCCTCATAGCTAAGCACTAGTAAATGATGCTTCACATGTCATGTATCAACGAACATATCTTTAAAATAAAATAGGATGAACACAAATACGTTTCACTAGTAGCTTTCAATTCATTCACATTATCTTCCATAGTTTAACCAACAATGTTCATCCTTTCAAGAAACACACATAAGCACTATTCAACGTATTGAAAACAAGATTCTTAACAAAGCCATTGCAAACTATTTCAAAGCATATCTCTACATGGTAAAGAATTGGATGAAAACAATAAATTCCAATGAGATGCGCATGGTTATGACAACATATCCATAATATAATATCCATCAATTTACACTTCTAATTTTAAGACAAATTATATCTTAATCCCTATACAAAATGTTTCCTTCAACATGTGTTTTTTATGACATTCATGTTTCAAATATTAATAGATTAAAAATGTTTCCAAAGAATTATCCATACAAGATTATTATTTAACACATAAATTCATAAGTCTATGAGAATTTAGACTAATATTTATTACAACACATGTCATTATCCAACATTGTTGAATGGATATAATTACAACACTATTTCAAAATTTATATAGATCATTTTTTTACAATTATAATCTAAATGTTAAGAATATAGGAACTTCTCCAAGCTCCCCATTTCATATCAAAACATCTCCAAATTTTAGACCAATCTTAGATGTTTACAACCCAACTATGTGGATCCTTGAGGTGTACCCCACTAGACTTGGAGGTGAGCTCTCAGTTCATGAAACACAAACATGCTATATACATAGTTTGGAAAAATAAAAAACACAACATGTTAGTATAGGTTTCTTATTTTATTTAGTTGGTTATTATTGTTTTTTACTGTATGTTTATTTATCTTAGTTGAACAGAGAGGGTCATTTTAAGGGTAGATTACATCTTCCATGAGTGTAACTCTCACCTATTTTTGGGTAGATGGAATTACTTCTCTCATTTGTTGTATTTGCCTTCTTCCTTTTCTATTTATGTATCCACTCATCTAGCTTGTATTCATTCATTGAATTGCAATCCATTGATTAATACATTTATGTTTCAATCCATATTGTTGTCTTGCAATATTATGCTTGTCTATCATTCTTGGAAGTTGTCATTATTCTATGTTTTATTCTTGAATCATTGTGAAATAATGGTTTAAGTGATTATTCTACACTAGATGTGTGTTCTCATGTTTTTTCTATATTATAACATGGTTTCACAGCTTTGTAGTGTCTAGGGTAGATTATTCAATTTCAAATTTTTAAGAGATCCTTCCTTGTAGGGTTTTATATGTGAGTTGTTTATTAGTACACCATGTATCTTTTTGAGATACACTATTACACCAAGTGAAGCACGAGAAAGTTGAGATTGGATTTGTTTCACTTAGAACGGATTCTAGAAAGATAACCCTCATTTTAAATTTATCTAATTGAGTTTTGTACATAGTGTGAATTTTGGGGCATCTTGGCCTAAATTAGACTACACCATTCGAGTCAATGACATAGAAAACCTTAAGTTTGACAATAAATGGGAATATTTTAGCATTTTATCTAGGAGCTAGAAATTTTCTTGCATATACATTGTTCAAAAAATCTATATGTATTATGTATGGCTTATACAAGCCACACACTATACTACCTGTTAGGATTAAGGTGCCATCAACCTTGTAAATACTATGTAATTAATTACTCCTAATGTTGTTTATAAATTTTTGTAAGGGAAGATGTATTGACCAAGTAGCAATCTTGTTAAGGGAAAACTGTCTTATAAAATATTATAATTTCATAGTCAATCTAGATTGTTCATCATTAGGTCACAAATCTGATGATAGAAGTTATGTTAGGGTTTTTTTCCTAGATGGAAACACTATTTTAATGATGGAATTGTATTATGGTTGTAGAGTTGTAGAAAGTTGATATTGAAAACCATGTGTTGTTGGATTGAAGACCAAAGAGGAGGTCGTTAGTGATGTATTTTAAACTCTATTGAAGTTAATACAGACTAGTGAATCACTTCTTGTGTGGAGTTTTTACCTAAAAGGGTTTGTCCATGTAAATATTGTGCTATCTATTCTATTCTTTTGTTCCTTTATAATTTATTTGTATTTTTGATTTGATTTCCTATAATCTTTATTTGGTTCTGCACTAGATTATTATAACAATTGAAATTAGATTTCCATTCTATAGTTGTTTACCTTCATTTCTGACACTACCATCACATGAGTTCATGGCATATGACATTTGGTCCTATTGTGCTCTTAGTACAAGGTCAATTTTTTGTGGCTATTAAGGTTGTGTGATAGTTTTATTGATGCCAAGGTACCTTTAGTGGCCAATCCATAGAGCTAACAATTTAAATAATTCACCATGTACATGTTGTGGAATACATAAGTGTGCTGCATGGATGACCCCAATATTTCTAATGTTTGAACCTTTTAACTAACCATGTCAATAAATTACTCACCAACACTATGCATGCTCACAATTACCATAGACATAGTTGAGAAATTTCTTCTCATGGGTGCACTCCCAAAGGCCTCCTCAAGTCATTTGTGGCCTTCATTATAGTTATTGGGTTCTATATATAATGGTTATGTCATGCCATAGCGAACCTAATTTTTAGGTTTTACTTCATGGTCCTAGGAGTTGTAGAAAATTATACTCCTAATACAAATTTTATGTTTTTTTATCAGCATGGTCATGCTATCTAATCAATTGTGGGGCCTTATCTATTCTTTTTATAGCTCTTGAGGTTATAAATTATGACTAAACAAGGGATTTATTTCAGATTGGCACCTCATTCCTTTTGGTATATATATTTAAGTTAGGGTATTAGCAAATGGTTGAGCTTGTACAATTGTATAGAGGTGTGCAATGCTACTACAAGTCTTGAAGTTTGACCAAGTTGATCCTTTGCACTAATTGGGATGGTTCTTCATTCAATGGTGTACTCCATTAGAAATATAATCTTGATTTCTCCCATGAGCATGTGTAAATATTTTTCCTATAGATGTGTTCTAAGCATAAAATGTTTCTCTTGTTGATGTAATATTGTATGAAAATTCCTACTATGCCTATGGGTTATTTTTAGGCTAAGAGATTGATTGAAAGTACTATCATAAGACAATGATTGAAAGTACTATCATAAGCTTGTCTTGAAGTTTTAATAGGATGATGGTTATGTTGTAAACTTAAATGTTGTGCCCTATTGTAAATCCCCTATTTTTGATAAAAAATTTCTTTAGGATCAAATCTTTCATGTTTATTATGTTGTCTCTTACTTTCAATTTATTGTAAGCTTATGAAAATGAATGTAATTCATATTTTGTTTATGTAATGGTGTATCCATGGTTGACTAGATGATTTCAAGATGTGATATACTATGTCATGTTTGAAATCATATTTTCTGATTTGGTGAGATGTTGACTAGGTAACCTATGCAAGGGTTGTAAAATGATTTAGATTGTATTTGAATTCCTCTTTTCAACATCATATGGATGTATGTTGTTTGACTATGGACTATGGAATGATTTTCATTCCATAAATTAATCTAGTTACACATACTCATTCAATTTACTAGTTGCATAATGATGTAGCAATTTTAAATAAAACTAGTAGAATCACTAGTGTCTATTCTTAGATAATAGATCTCTTTGAATATGTTCATTTAATTCAAAACATTTAAACTCACCCTTAAGATGAATTATAAGTAGTCTCTAAAAGTTAAGGTTTTGCACTGTTACCCTTAAACCTATTAAATCTAAATGATGAAATATAAAATATTAAGAAATATCATTTACTCTAGAGTTTCACGTTTAATTATTTATGTCACAATTCACCATGTAACTATATTTCTATTTCAAACTCATACTTATAATTCACTATACAAGTATTCCAAACAACAAGTAATTTTTTCCATGTAACCTTGGTCTTAACATAGTAACATACATAATCAGTACAAGAAATCTCAAAGTAAATGGTACATAAAGTAGACATAGTCATTATATCATTGTTATATTCTAATTCATAATGAACCATATTCAGTACATAAGAAGACTATTTAATAGATAGTACGACCTTTATAATTCTTAATTCCACACATGATATCATCACAATAGTGGAAGAAAAATATCAAAAACCACAGGTATAATTGTTAAGGCTCTTTCATACTCTAGAGTATATAGGTGTTATTTTTGGTTACACTAAAAATATTCAAATCATAGAGATTTACAATTTTTGGTAATCCCTTTTTTGAAGCCAACTTAAGGACAAAGTGCACCAAGCCCACATAATTGAATAACAATGAGTAATGTAGATAAATTCTTCAAGAAACATTCCTTATAATCATATTAATATATTGTCTTCTATTTGAGGTGTCAAACTATTAGGCCATGAGTCCACAACAACCATGGTGTAGTAAAACATTATTGTTTTGTCACATTAATATTATGACATCAATGGTTAATTATAATTTTGACTTAGAATTAGAATTAGGACTTGCAATTTGGACATGTAATTGTCATTTTGACTTAGGATTAGAATTAGGAGTTCAATGATTAATTGTAATTTTGACTTAGAATAAAAATTGTGACTTGCAATTAGGACTTCAGTGTTTAATTGTAACTTTGACTTAGAATTAGAAATAGGAATCATGTTTAATTGTAATTTTGTCTATATATATATTTCAACATAGAACTAGAACCCATTCAATTGTAATTTGAACAAATTGACTATCTAGTAATGTTAAAAGAAATAGTCTTAAATTTTGAAATTACTTGAGAAAATCTCTTCAATTTTCTTAATTTTTCATAATATCAATTAAACTAAATAGATGTGTGATTTTAAGTAAATAGTCTATGCAATAAATGCACATTTAATACTAAAATATCTAGAGTCCATGAAATAAATACCAAAATAGCCATAGCCCATGAATAGATGTATCATTAAACACTCTAAGTTCTATCATCATCAAAGTAAAAAGGCTTGTTAGTTCCTCTTGAAATAGATGGCAGTGATATGACCAATCATTGTGTTATCAATATCGGTACATTGTCATGTGAGATCAAAAACTCCTGAAAGGGAAGGTCATGTATAATAAAGACTCCTAAGCAATTATATCAGTGGAACCTTAAAACAAATCGACACTATGTGTCAAGAAGTACTGGAGTTACATATGATTCTTGTGTCCCGAGAAGTTACGAGTAGGGTATAAACAACATATGGGGTAAATTTCTCCTAGGATGTGGACACATAAAAACCTTGGTCGTTAATGATAATAATACATATTTTAGAAAATGATAGCTATTTGACTCTCAAGTATGAGATCGGGTTTTGACTAGTCATTGAGTAGATTGATAGGTTGTCACAGACTTAAGATTACAAGGATGCAATGAGGGGCTCAATGCAAATACTTAAGTCAACCTAGCTCTTACCTTATAATTGTTGATTTACCTATGGTAGAGGCATACTTAATACTAGTTAGACAGGTATAGGTTGTATTTAAAACACCCTGAACTAATCATTGAGTATAAGATGTCAGAAGAATGTAGTCTCCAAGTTGAGAAAAGAGTGCATGAACATACAACCTAATTATATAAAACTTTGCCCAAAGTAATGCAAAATCCATGCTTTCATTGTTGGTTCACCATGTTCCTGATTTGCACAAACAGTCAAATGGGTTGTTCATAGCTAGAGCTAGACTAGAAGTTGTTTAATCGATTGTTTCTGTTAGGACATTGCACTAGTTCTCAGATGACACATTGAATCAGTTTCATTCTCATTATCTATACGCTCAAGAAGGGAAGGGCCACTTCCAATAGGAAGGTGAGTGAAGGACCGTTGGTTTGTGGTTGGAGGAAAAGTGTCGGAGTGATGCTCTCCCTATTGCAGTGGAATTGCCAAAGGCTTGTGAAGCAAAAGACATTACTTCAACTTTAAATTTAGTAGAAAGATTTGTAAGTAACAAGAAATTATGTAACCATTGAATATTGTATTAAAATACTCTAATGTAATATGTAATTATTAAATTTCCTTTTGGAACAAATTATTTTTCTATTATTGAAAATTATTGAATTTATTCCTAAATTATGTCACTATTTTAAATGATATTTGAGTTGGATGATACATATGGTATCAGAGGTACTGGGTTCAAAACTTGGACCTAGGAGCTCATTGTGAGTTTTCACAGATTGACAAGTGATGGTAATATTAAAATAGTTTTTCTTGTGCCAGAATGGCAGGAAGGAGAACACGTAAGAGAGCCAAGAAAACAAAACCTAGGAACATGCCTAAGGTCAATATTAAAAAAGAGTCTTCTCTCGAGCCAAAAATGAAGGAGCCATAAGCTATAAAAACTAGGCTTGGCTCACATATTCAGAGATGCTGGCCAATGTACTCAAATTTATCCACCTCGAAAGGAGGAAACAATTAGAGGCAACAAAAAATTTGTTAGTTCTCACTTCTTTTAAGATTAGTAAACTGTCTACCCACTAAGATTTTCCTTTCAGATATGGTCAGTATGCACCTATAATAGGAAAGGAGGTGTTGGTTGAGTACTCATAAGTACATCCACCTACTAAGTTTGTGTTAGTTAACTCTAACGGGGAGGAGGAACCCAAGGAAATTCCTCTGTTAGAAAGTGATATGTAGACACTCTATGCTTGTAAACATAAAAGTTTTGTATTTGAATAAGGATGTAAAATCCAATATGTGAATAAAATAATTTTGGTTTTTTGTATAATAATAGCGTATGTGGAATACCTCTAAATTTTTTCATTTATGAACTTACAGTTTTATATGTAAAAGTTATTTGTTTTGATAAAAAACCTATATGATGATAGGTGTTGGAAATACTAGCATGGTACACACTGAAATCAACTAGGAAGGAGCCTAGATGGTTTGAATTTTGATAGAAACCCAATTGAAAAACTTGATCAAATCTTGTTTGTGCTAAGTTCAAAACAAAGGAAATATTAGAAACTTTAGAATAAGAATTTAGAGTAGTAGAAAACATTAAACAACACCTTTCCGAGAGAGGAGGAGAAAACACTCAAGGAGATAGTTTGCAAATTAAACCAAGAGGAAGTAAACTAGATTCTCAAGTCCCTAGTGAAATCAAAACTCGCTTCACTATTGATTTAGTGAGGGATATGAAAAATATTACTCCCCCTAAGTTTGATGGAACTATAAGTGGTGATGCATCTGAGGCTTGCCTGATAGAAATGGAGAAATATTTTGAGATTAGAAACTACTTTGAGATTACTAAGGTAGTTTGGGGAGCTTACAAGCTAGTTGGAGAAGCATACACTTGGTGGATGAGTAAGAAAATGGAATTGGGCCTAAGTTCCCTCAGTTTGACTTGGAATCAGTTTGTGGACCTCTTCAAAAAATAATTGTTGCCACAATTATATTTTGATAAAAAACTAATTGATTTCAAAACTTATGTTAGCGAGACATGACAGTTACAGAGTACTGGGAAAATTTCACAACGCTATTAAAATTTGTACTGTAATATCAAAAGGATGAGAGATTCTAGATAAGGAAATTCATTATGGGCTTGAATGCTCAAATCAAAGGTGAGGTAGACATTCATGGAAAAAGAACCATGGACCAGGTCTTTGAGAAGGCCATCAAATAGGAAGAAAAACTGAAGTCTATCTCAGATTATCAAGAAAAATCTTGTAAGAAATATAGTTGGAATCATTCATCCACCTCTTTCAAAAAGAAAAATAGGAATTAGGGTACAAAAAGGAGGAACTATGGCAAAGATTATAGGTACCGTAGAAATGAAAACAAGGAAGAGTTTGGAAGAAATACCTCTAAAAGGAATGATGGAAATCCCAACTGATCTTCTGTAAAGAAAGGTCCCCCTAGAGGATGCTTCACTTTTTGAGGAGACCATTATGCTAATCAGTGCCCTACTAAGACCTTAGGGAATCCATATCGAGGTAACTCTCTACCATCACAAAAAACAACTTTCCAATAGAGGATCCATGCCACTTTGGACAACTGACAGGATGAATACTAGATCACCCCAATTGAAACCATAGGTAATTTATTTGGCATTCCAGTTACCATTCTCATAGGTATTTGTGCAATAGAAAGTTTTGTTACTCCTAGCTTACTCTATAGAATAACAAGAAGAGCTAGGTTCGTGGCAAAGCCATAATAGTAGAATATGCAAACAAGTCAAGAGCTCAGGTAGAGCAATGCCTGTTTGAAGCTAGATTGAGTCTGCCCTCTTTTTCTATCGAAGTCATATTATATGTGGCCCTACTAAGATCTTATGATATTATCCTAGGAATGAAATTTCTATGGCAACATAGGGCGAGTGTGGATTGTTTTCTAAACTGTCTTGACTCAAAGAGTTCAGTGTAAATTGAAAATTAGATAGATCTCTTCTATGCAATTGAAGGGAGTTAAGTGAAAGTGTTGTTAGATGTTTGTAGTCAAGATGGAAGAATTGAGTGAGAAGGGTGAGGTTTCAAGGAAAGAAAAAGGACCCTTAGTAAAAGATCATCTTTGTAAACAAATATTACTAAGCTTTAATATATATTGGTAGATATCTTTGTTTGTTGAAATTTGTCCATATGTTATGGTGGCTTTTTCCTACCATCTTTGCTTCTTTTTCATATATGATCATTTATTTTTTATTTCTCAAAATGTTAAGTAGTAATCTACATATGCTTTATGGTGGTTAGTCTCTACTATAGGAGATTCATTTTCCTTACTTGATTACATTTCTCTTATCTTCATGTTGAGTAAGGATAGATGGTTGATTAATTAATTTTTCTTGTGGTCATACAAAGGAGGATTAGAAGATAATAATTTCCATTCAAGTTGATCAATTATCCTTTCTCATCACTTATGTCTCCTCTTTTTTCCTTTTCCTCTATCCCCATATCTTTTCATATTTTACTTTATTACCTATGTATTTTATCTTTATCTTAGGTTTAGAGTAGCTTACTTTGTGCTTCATTGCTACAACTTGCTATGAGCGAATGAACTATTATTTTTCAGATCAAGGTTTTGTCTTATTTTTGTGTATGACTAACTTTTGTAAGAGAAAGAACTAGTTCTTGTACATTCAAGTTGGACACATTAATCATTCACCTTGTGCCCTTTGTGAAAGAATAAGATATCAACTACTTGTTATCTTTGTTTGCCAATACCTCATAATCTTCAACCTTAGAGAGATCTTCTAATTATCTTTTCAAGAGAGTAGGTATCTCTTGATTCATCTTGACATTGGCATGCCATTTGTGTCACTAAAAGATTAGAACTAGAAGGTGTACCATCTTGATGATGTTATTTGACCAACCGATAGCTACTTTGATTACTTGATGCCTATACTTTTCCTCTACCCCATTTACACATATCGTCTCATATATATTACCATGAGTCTAGTTTCTAACATATTCATTCCCTACCTTAAGATCATCCATTCTATGTCAAGGGTCATATCCATGATGTGTGGGAATGGTCTCGCATGTCACAAATTTGATCCAAATTTTCAAATATGAAAATTCAAATTTATTGTCTCTTGCCCTTTTCTAGTATCCATTGGGAGTCGATTTTGTAAATGTATGTGCAACCAATTGTTATGTCCTTATATTTAATTGTGTTTGTTTGAGCATTAATTTATTATCTAATCATCCCTATAATCATTTGAACTCCTAGATCATTCAAAGAGCAATCACTATAGGAATTTGTTTTAACTTGAAGCACTAAAAAAATCTAATTTGCATCAAAAGTCATGTATGACATCTAGATTACATGGGATTGTTGTCTCTGATCCTTTCGATGACCATAACATTGATTAATCAAGTGAGTTGACCTAGGAGAAATTAAGCCTTCCTACATTGTGACTTCCACAAGGTATTTTTAAATACTTCCAATGTTTTTTTTTTATTTTATTTTTAATTTTTTTTATGGAGGTCATCCACAAAATAGTTTTTGCTACTTGATTCGAGAGCACAAGCCTTAGGTTGAACCTCTTCAGCTAAGAGCCAAGGACTTAAGGGTATACTTCCAATGTTTGACAATCATCACAGAGCACAAATCACAATGGTTTGGGTTGGATAAGTTCATTAAATCCATTATTCTATATCGTTCCTAAAACTAAGAATTTTAATTTGTCACAATTAAATGCGTCATTTAATATTTTGATTAACAACTTTATGATTCCCAGCTATCATATTCACTTAAAATGCTAATTTATATCTATTCGTCTAATTTTATATAATTTATATATAATTATACAATTATATATAGAATTATATATAGAAGACAAAATTCTAGTGGTGTTTGTAAGGATATTGTAGTACGAAAGTATGAAGATAAGACAAATTTCTAGTAGTGTTCTTGAAGACAACACAAAATTGCAGGCGTATATAGGCAAAACAAAATTCTAGGCATGTTATCTAAGGAGACGTGTTTTCTACGGATATTGTACTTGAAAATGACAACCACCAAATTTCTTTAAATCAGAATTTACAATAAGTGTGAGTTCGACCAGCCTAAATGAAAACCACTGGTTGTGTCCTTCCAAAATAAATGGACATCGGCAGTGTTAGAAACTAGTGATACAGGGTGAAGCTCTTATGTTAACCTTAGCGCTGCAAAAAATGAGTGTCGCTCCACCAACGCTTACAGTCATACACAGAACAAAAAGCCTGCAAACAAGTGAGAAGCAAAAGTATCACTGAGGCCAACAAAGTGAGGAGCTGCCACGAACCAAATATGTGTTTGTTTATGTATTCCTTCACAGAAACGCTCCATCTCTTGTGATAATGCTTATTGACGTCTGCTATGACTTCGTCCAAATATTTAACTTGTGTCAATTTCACACATTTACCCATTCCGTTCCACATGCTTGCCGCTTTCCCGTCGTCTGCCAGGTGATTGCAAATAACTCCGCTGTTTCTCAGCAGCCTAACATCTTCGACTGTGTCGATGATGCCGTTCATGAAATCTGTGTAGTGAGTGAAAACCAGCGCACCAGGCGCGGCCGAAGCTTCGAACGCCACCAGATTTCTGAGAATCACTTCTTTATTCGAATCCAACCTCACTTTGGGAAGATAAAGTGTTGCAGTTGTCGGGTCGAAGCGAATTGTGGTGAGGTCTCCGTCGGTAGGAAGAAATTTCACTCCTGCTGAGTATAAATCGGATACTGAAGGAATCTCCAGTTCGTCGCGTGTAGGTGGAGTTTCAACAGAAGAATATCCTCTTTCCTCATCTTTTTCAATAACATTTTCATCTGTGTGCTGAATTGAGGAATTTTGAAAAGTGGAAGCTGTAGACACCCAAATTTGTCCCAAATTTGTGTATGTCCTGCAACACCTAGTCAAATATATTATCCTAGACATCTTATAGCATTTTGTCATAATTTCCCTAATCCATTAAGCCAATTAATTAAATAAATTTTTAATTAATATCCAACTCATATCCCAACTAATTCAAATAAAATATTTGAATTAAGTCCTCATCTTTTATCACATTCCAACACTTGTCCATTCAATCATGTGTTACACTTTTATCTTTCACATGCACAACTAATGGGACCTAATTTTAGTATTTATCTACACAAGCACACCTAAGCCATATCTTCCCTTGCCACATGTCAATTGACTACAATTTCTTAATGTGCAAGGAAACCTAACTTAATCCTATCCATCTATTTCATCTAAAGCCTTAATTGATCCTAACCATCCATTTGAATAAAGCCAATCCCATAAAACAAGCCTCTTTTGAGCCATTTGAGAGATTAGAGGACATTAGAGAAGACATTAGAGAGGACATTAGAGAAGAGATTAGGAGGGCGACATTAGGAGAATTTCATGATTCTTCTTCATGCAACTTCACTCCGCTGAATTTTCATCTCAAGCCATTATCCATCATCTTCAATCCATCTAGTTTGCATCTATCAACCATCAATCATCCATCATTTATCTTTTTATCAACGTTATGCTGCGGAATCGAGCAATCAACACAACAAAGCGATCAATCAATCGAACTCATCTTGCATCTTCGAAGTATTGAACTATTTGGGTTTAGGTTATGCATTTCATTGTTTGATCATTTCCATTTATAAATCCAAATTTTTCGATATACAAAAGCAAGATGCGTGGACATCTGTGTGACAAACTGGAGGGGGCTTCCTTTCAGGAGACGCTGAGACAGCGCCGAGAGATGTCGAACAGGGCCAATGTTTAACAAGGAGAGAGCCTTCCATACGGCTTTCACTGCTAGTTTTACGTAGGTTTTATCCGGCAACAGGACCTTGTCGTCCTCATTCTTCTTAGTAGAGGCATCTTCCATGGCCGCCGCTGGGACAATAGAGTAGTAGAGCACCTCCAGTATGTGACCCCTCTCATTTATACGCAGCCTTGCACTATCCAGCATCTTGAACAATAAATGGTGACCATTGTTCACACGCAAGACTTACAAGATTGCAGAACTTTTCTTCCGCCTTGTTTTGAGAACCCAACTGCATCTCCAGCAGCTTCTGCAAGACGAACAAAGGTAGCTGATTCTCTAGCATCATCAGATCTCTCATAATTGCACTGTGGGTTGCGCTCCTGCCAGATGGATCTAAAACTCTCCCCAGTCGCTTCACCTTGGACAACACTTGTGAAGATGCCTGGTCCGCCTGTTTGACGTAGAACTGCAAGGACTCCAGCACGAAGGATGCATCCAAAGCCATTAACCATGCCAGGGTTTCCTGCTTGTAGTCCAGGTATTTGTGATAGCAGTTCCTGATTTGCCAGTCGTACTTCTTCACCTCTTCGACCACAGATTCGAACTTAAAGTCACCGGTTATGCTCTTCTGAAATCTTCGCGCAACAGCCACTTTGTACCTCTCCATTTTGTACAATTGGGACCTCCAGTGGTGATATGGTCCGATGGAGACGCACTGTCGAATGTATGCCTCTGGCTTCAATGCCAACAATTCTTTGGGTACACCAAACTGATACACAAATCTCCGTTTCTTGTTCTTTCTCAAAATATATTTGTAGGCACTCCTTGATTTGAACAACCCAGCGATCTTGATCGATCTTTAGTTGATCTGCGTTCAATGATTCCATGATTCCCAGTGAATAAAGAATAAGATGTTCCAAAAAGGAAATAGATACACAGAGGATGAAAATTAGATAATCGAAGGCTTAAATATGGGAAACACTGCGGCTGAGTGTCACATATATATAGCTTCAGCCTTGTCAACAGCGAACAAAGCAACTTTAGTTTCGCAGAAATTTTTCTACTTCCAGCGAGCATTGCAAGTTTAGTTTAACAGAAATTTCGAGGTTCACATTGTAAATGTTTTTCATAAAGAATTCCATTCAATGTCTAGAGGGGCTGCTTCTTGCTCTCAAATATTTCTGGCACACGTGGGTATAATAATTTCAACTGGTCCTATGAGAAGGCCTATAGTAAATAGGTGAAGAACTAAACGTAATATTAATCGTGTTTTATTAATTTCGAACGACTAAGAAACCAAATAGGTGAGTAAATTTTAGGAGTCTTTGATTATGGCAAAACCCGCGTAGATCACGTGTGAATAAACATGGCTGATCATAGTTTATCGTAGGGTTTTCATAGTTTGACCCATGACGGGTCATTCTTCGACAACATGGCTGGCTCTTTCCTTGCCAAATTTAAAGGGAATGCTCTATCAAATTTACCATTCATCGTATTTTAGAAATACAACTTTTTAACGACACACAACTTTAGGTAGCTATCATTTTACGACATAATTGAGTTGGGAAACTTTATGTTCAAGCGAATAAACATGGTTGGTCATAGTTTATCGTAGGGTTTTCATAGTTTGACCCATGATAGGTCATTCTTTGACAACATGGCTGGCTCTTACCTTGCCAAATTTATAAGGAACGCCCTATCCAATTTACCATTCATCATGTTTTAGAAATACAACTTTTTAATGACACACAACTTTAGGTAGCTATCATTTTACGACAGAATTGAGCTGGGAAGTTTTATGTTCACAATTTGATTTGTGATTATGGATGGATAAAATAGAAAGATGAAATTAGATAGTGCTTATGTTATTTGTTAACTTTTGTATTGAAATGTATCATGTTTATGTTTGTCATTGCACAAATAATAGCTTTATTAAAATGGGCCTAAAATAAAGCGGAAAGGAGTATGCGAATATCTTTACATTTTATCTTCTCTTTGACTTCCATTTGAACTATTATTAAAATATATGTCAAAGTAAAATAAGTAGTCAATATGAAAGTGAATATTAAGATACTCATGAAAATGATATTAATAAGGACATCCATTCTATGTACTCTCCTCACTTTGAGTGCTCTACCTTGAAATTTGTGAAACATAAAAAAATTAATGTGTAGACCCTTCAAAAATTTAAAATGGGAACAAATTAAAACTTGATGAAAATTTCAACAATCAAGAAGAGGAAGACAAGACTTGAGAAGTAGATTCTACTTGCGGAAAAAAAAAAAAGGATTTTGCTTAAAGCAACAAAAATAAATGACTTTTCCTGGAGTAAAAAACTAATCTGATTATGCTTGGAGGAAAAGTAATTGTCATGATCATGAGTCAATCACTTCAATTGTGCTTACTCACAAAATGCTAATAACATTGTATACCCCCATTCCATTTGGTTGCATACAATGTATCTAATAAATTTGAGGAGAGGAGAAAATATATGATCATGTAAAACCACATAAGGATGTAAGAAGAAGGATATAATCATGTGATAGGAATCCAATAATATAGTCTGATGTGTTCATGAAGTCATGCACATGGAAGAGCGAGTAAGGTGCCCCTCAATATTACCCTAATGAGGGCAGTGACATTTACGTAAGTGTAAGGTGTAAGTTTCATAAACATTAGTATCATAACATTTAAGAATGTACTCATAAGGATAAACATGTGTAGTACATCATAAATGTATAAAAAATAACTATTGTAAGTAGGATTCCCCTGAGTGGGGAAAACATGACATGTGAGGATCATGAAACAAGACATCAAACATAATATATCATGGCAATTGACAATGAAAGACATAAAAAGATGAGGCCAAAACTAACATGACATAATCAAATTCCACAATAGCAACAAGGAAACAAAAGATAATAGAAAATGTGAAGAAAGAGGATTGGATCATACACGGTATAAGAAAAAGGCCAAATCAAAAGTAGAAAACAAAAAAGCTAGATTTTTTTGTCAACATGATGATAGGAGTTTCTAATTTCCCCATACCCCACATCATCTCCAATCTAGAATAAATAACACAAATAAAAATAAATACACAACAAAAGAAAAAAGTTACAATTGAAGTTATATGAGTGTAGGTTCAAAGCCTATTTATGTTAACATGAACCATTAAAGGTATCTTTGAGTCAGCCACATGTTAACTTAGAATATGAAAAAAAGAAATATAGAAGGAAAGAATAATATAGATATCTTTAAATGAATAATAAACTCTCAATCTTGTTAACTTACTCAAAATTATTTTTTACAACCCTAGAAAATTAACTTGCAATTTAAACCTAAGGAACATAGATCAATTCCAATTGAAATGGTGAGTATCATCATCAAGTTTCTAGTGATTATGGGCCAACTAACAAGAGTAACCAACTCTTCTATAGTTTTTCCTATATATGTCTAAGGAGGGTATTCCTAGAAATATTACTAGGATAATTAAAAATAAATGAATAGATTAGGTCACACAACTTAGCCACACCCTATGTGCAAGTATATCCCAATTATTTATCACTTGATGCTCCTAACACTAGCTTAATAGTGTTTCAAAACTAGATATACTTTCTATAAGATTGATAAAATGTAACACATGTAACTAAATATGTAGCACTAGTTTATATCCCCTTATACCTTTCATACTTCATTTTCAATATAGTAATAAAACATATTATAATGCATCAACTTTTACACCAAGACATTAGCAAACATAACATAGGCTAATAAATTTTTAAGCAAGTTTATCCCTTTTAAACAAATTTATCCCTTTTACTATAATTTAACTCATCCTTGAAGATGTGGTTCACCTTTTGGACAAAATCAATGTAACGCCCCGCCATAAACACCTTAGAGAACAATACATCTATGCTATACAAAATAGGATAATTTTTTTTAAAACTGAATAAGATAGCAAAGTTATGTTTAACATACCTAAACACATCATTTGACCTAACAACTTGTCCTCTAAGATTTCATGGTTGCATTACTTGACAAAACATTTAACATACATCATTAACTAACATCAGTAGATCATTCTAAATCTATTGCATTAAATGAGTAAACATATACATCTTCGTATAGTGACATTAGATAAATAATCAACATGATTAAGATTACATGTGCATATACAAAAGCCTATTCATATGAGTACATCATTATGTAGTTTACATTATCACCATCTTGATTACATCTAATTACATACAATATGATACAACTAATACACAAGGCTAGTACATGAATATAAATCACTGCCTTCATAACTGGTACAAGATCTGATGCCTAATACACAAGATATATCCTCCACATACACGAACATCGGCAAGGAAAAAAATAATGGTTATAAAAGCTCTTCCACCCGACCATGTGGAACCCTAAGGTTCACCCCCTGAGCTAGGAGTTAACATAAGGTCCCCACTACAACATATAGTTAGGTAGACAGTAGACAACACATGACTCCAACAACACAAGTCAATATCATAAACAACTCAACAACACTTACAGAGACAACACACATCGAATGGGGAGAGACCAACCAGGGAATACTAGGTTGCAGTAGGGAGAGTGTCATCACATGGTCTTAACATGGGTTATCCTGACAGCATGTCACTAGGCACCGCTCCCCATCTATGGTTATCCTAACAGCCTCTCATTAGGTGCCGGCCCCATAGGGTGATACATGTCGAATCAACCTTCCTTTCATGATGACAAGGAAGTCGATCTCGCCGACCAGGCTTTCTCAACCTATCCTTAGCCTAAACAAGTACTATGGGCATGGGAGAGGAAATACAATTATCTTGTTTAATTTGCAATCTACCCTTTTCACCCTAATTCATTTTAGGTTTTCACTTAGTTAACAACTTTCAATGGGTTGTCCTAATAGCCACTTTAGGCGCCAGCCCTGTATTGAAAGCCACTCCCCTACTTGTACCTAGAAATCCTATCCATCAAGCATAAAAACTATCATCGTGACAACAAATATACATAACAATGCAAGGCATTAACAATCTTGGAAACTAATTTAATCACAAGGATAATTTTTTTACAAAGCATTTCGCATAGCTTCCCTCTGAAGCAAACTATAAACAATAGTTTCCTTTTGCATTTACTGATGTCTCCTCATTCACAATATCTAACTCAAAACTCATTACAAGATAAATACAATTAAATGGACAATAATTCATCCACAAGGAAGTTATTACCTCCTCAAGATACATTAACAACTCAGATCATGCATCATTCACATTATCACTTACGAAACTCTCATACATAACAAGAGGCAACATACTTTTATAACTTCATTATCTCGAAACACTTATCAACCCAATGCATGAAGTCAAGACATAACCATCCTATGCCTCTGGAACTAACCACTCAGCTAGATGTACTAACATAGGGACCAGGACGACATATCTAATTCACTTTCCACAAATCAAGTTTCATAACCTTATTATTTCAACAACAACCCATCTTAAAATAATTTATGTTTATTTTAAACACTAATTGACTATACCATATTACAATTAACAATGTCATTTAAGTAAGTTAACATTATCAAATTTAAAACATAACTTACAATTCATTTTTCTAAAATTTAGAATAAATCAACAATTTACATTTAAATAACCTAATAAGATTAATTGCTAAATCTATATTTAGTTACATTCTAAAAGATATAAACACAATATAAATATACTTCTTATTATAAAAGAATATTTAATGTCCAAGGCATAAACTTTGTTATCCAGTTTGAGCCTCCTTAATATTGTCTTAGATTTAAATAAAATATGAGGATATAGATATAATTACATATCAAAATGTATAATTATAAAACTATAATACCTATAATGTAAATTGGGTAAATATCTACTTGTAATTTAAATCCCAACCCTAATATTATTAATAACATCATTCTATATTTAATTTGCAAGGAAAACTAGTATAATTATAAAAGGGAACACATAATTTTATTCTCATATAACAGAAAACCCTAAACAATATTATTTAATCCACTCAGTTTATATATCATTAAATAGAACTTGATCTCCTATTATAAAGTTTGTCTCTTAAAATTAACTCATCTGAGTATATCAAATAATTTAAAATGCCATATATTTTTTTAATATAAATATACTAGTTGTATAATTAACCTTTTTACAATATACTATATTTAATCTTATATTTAACCTTATAACATTATAATTAACCTTATAAAGCATTTTAATTGTGAAGTACAAATAGAATTTTAGAGGGACTATATCATATGAAAGGAGAGATTTTGGACGAACTATTATTTTACAAATCATTTACTTATGCAGAAAATGGTTCACATCTCTCACAACAAAAATGGTTATATTTACACTCTAAAGATACCCTAATTTTTTTCCCATCTTAACCTAATGATTTTACCCATAAGAATATTATGAATTTCTAAGTATCATAGGCATTTAACTAATCAACTACTATGGTTAAAATAATAATAATAATTAAATACCTTAAATCTTTTGCTAATAAATATTTTCCACCCACTTAAAATTTTACTATTACTAGATGAATTTTTTTAATCAAATGTAATAATTTTTTGTAATAATGTTTAAGAAATTTTATTACCTAATAATTCTAATTAAACT